>JAJQQW010000012.1:61405000-62689595 GCA_025583905.1 Ia io | reverse complement strand
CACCCAACTGGGACCCCAGGAGGCACCATGCTCTGCTCTCAGCACACTAAAGGGAGCCTGGGTGGCACTGAATCTGCTCTCAGCACCTTACCGGGAGCCCTGAACAATGACGGGAGCCTGGAAATCACTTTCTCTGCTCTCAGCACTCAAACGGTACACCGCGAGGCACTGAGTCCGCTCTCAGCACCATGCTGAGAGCCCGGTAGGCACAGACTCTGCTCTCAGCACCCAATCAGGAGCCCGGAAGTCACTGACTCTGCCCTCAACACCCTTCCAGGAGCTCGGGTGGCACCGTGCTCTGCTCTCAGCACCCATACAGGAGCCCGGGTGGGATTGACTCCGCTTTCAGCACCCTACCGGGAGCACGGGAGGCACTGTGCTCTGCTCTCAGCACCCAACCGTGTGCCCAGGAGGAACTGACTCTGCTCTTAGCACCTACCCGGGAGCCTAGGATGCAATGTGCTCTGTTCTCAGCACCCAACCCGGAGCCAGGGAGATATTGACTCTGCTTTCAGCACCCTTTCCGGAGCCCAAGAGGCACTTACTCTGCTCTCAGCCAACTACCAGGAGCCCGGGAGGCACCGTGCTCTGCTCTCAGCTTGCTGCCATGAGCCCTGGAATCACTGACTCTACTCTCAACACTTTTCCCGGAGGCTGGGAAACACCGATTCTGCTCTCAGCCCCCTGCTGGGAGCCCGGGAGGCACTTTGCTCTTCTTTCAGCACCCAACCTGGAGCCCGTTCTATTCTCATGACCTGTGCTCTGTTCTCATGACGTTGCCAGGAGCCCGGGAGACAATGTGCTCAGCTGTCAGAACCCTGCCTGGAGCCCAGGAGGCACTGACTCTGCTCTCATCACGCTGTCCAGAGACCGGGAGTCACTGACTCTGCTCTCAGCACCCTGCCAGGAGCCTAAGGGGCAATGTGCTCTGCTTTCAACACCCTGCCTGGTACCCGAGAGGCACTTACTATGCTCTCAGCACCCTGCCAGGCTCGAGAGGCACCGTGTTCTGCTCTCAGCACACTACCGGGAGCCCTTGAGGCACTGTACTCTGCTCTCAGCACCATGCCTGGAGCACGCGAGGCACTGACTCTGCTCTCAGTACCCTGCTGAAAGCTCTGGATGTACTGTGCTCTTCTCTCAGCACCCTGCAGGAAGCCCAGGAGGCACTGACTCTGCTCTCAGCACCCAACCAGGAGTCCGGGTGACATGGTACTGGGCTCTCAGCACCCAAACGGGAGCACGAGAGCCACTGACTGAGCTCTGAGCACCAAGCTGGGAGCCCAGGAGACACTGTGCTCTGCTCTCAGCACCCTGCCAAGATCCCGTGAGGCCCTCACTCTGCTATCAGCACCCTGCCTAGAGCCTGGGAGGCAATGATTCTGCTCTCAGTACCCTACTGGGAGCTCGAGAGGCACCATGCTCTGCTCTCAGCACCATGCCTGGAGCCGAGAGTCACTGACTCTGCTCTCAGCACCCTTCCAGGAGCTAGGGAGGCACCGTGCTCTGCTCTCAGCACCCTACCGAGAGCCCTTGAGGCACTGACTCTGCTCTCAGCACCCAAATGGGAGCCCTAGTGGCATTGACCCTGCTTTCAGCACCCTACCGGGAGCACGAGAGGCATTCTGCTCTGCTCTCAGCACCAAACCGGGTGCCCGGGAGGCACTGAATCTGCTCTCAGCACCTTGCCAGGAGCCTGGGATGCAATGTGCTCGACTCTCAGCACCCTGCCTGGAGCCCGGGAGGCACTGACTCTGCTCTCAGCACCCTGCCGGGAGTCCAGAAACCACTGACTCTGCTCTCAGCACCCAACCGGTAGCCTTGAAGGCACTGCCACTTCTCTCAGTACCCTGCTGGGAGCCCTGAAATCACTGACTCTGCACTCAGCACCCAACCTGGAGTCCGGGAGGCACTGACTCTGCTCTCATCACGCTGTCCAGAGCCCAGGAGTCATTGACTCTGCTCTCAGCACCCTGCCAGGAGCCTAAGGGGCAATGTGCTCTACTTTCAGCACCCTGTCTGAAACCTGAGAGGCACTTACTCTGCTCTCAGCACCCTGCCGGGAGCTCTAGAGGCACCGGGTTCTGCTCTCAGCACCATGCCTGGAGCCCGAAAGTCACTGACTCTGCCCTCAGCACCCTACCAGGAGCTCGGGAGGCACCGTGCTCTGCTCTCAGCACCCTACCGAGAGCCCTTGAGGCACTGACTCTGCTCTCAGCACCATCACGGGAGCCCGGGAGGCACCGTGCTATGCTCTCAGCACCATCACGGGAGCCCGGGTGGCATTGACTCTGTTTTCAGCACCCTACCGGGAACACGGGAGGCACTGTGCTCTGCTCTCAGCACTCAACTGGGTGCCCAGGAGGCACTGACTCTGCTTTCAGCACCCATTCCCGAGCCCGAGAGGCACTTACTCTGCTCTCAGCCAACTACCAGGAGCCTGGGAGGCACTGTGCTCTGTTCTCAACATGCTGCCGTGAGCCCGGGAATCACTGATTCTACTCTCAACACCCTGCCCGGAGCTTGGGAAACACTGACTCTGCTCTCAGCCCCCTGCTGGGAGCCCGGGAGGCACTTTGCTCTGCTTTCAGCACCCAACCTGGAGCCCCGGAGGCACCGGGCTATGCTCTTAGCAACCAACCGGTACCACAGGAGGCACTGACACTTCTCTCAGTACCCTGCCAGGAACCCGGAAGTCACTGACTCTGCACTCAGCACCCAACCTGGATTCCGGGAGTCACTGACTCTGCTCCAGCACCCTGCCGGGAGCCTAAGAGGCAACGTGCTCTGCTTTCAGCACCCTGCCTGGAACCCGAGAGGCACTTACTCTGCTCTCAGCACCCTGCCGGGTGCTCAAGAGGCACTGTGTTCTGCTCTCAGCATGCTACCGGGAGCCGTTGAGGCACTGACGCTGCTCTCAGCACCCTACCAGGAGCCCGGGAGGCACTGTGCTCTGCTCTCAGCACCATGCCTGCAGCCCGCAAGGCACTGACTCTGCTCTCAGCACTCAATCGGGAGCCCGGATGTCACTGACTCTGCCCTCAGCAACCTTCTAGGAGCTCGGGAGGCACTGACTCTGCTCTCAGCACCTTGCCGGGAGCCTAGAATGCAATGTGCTCTGTTCTCAGCACCCAACCAGGAGCCTGGGAGGCACTGACTCTGCTCTCAGCACCCTGCTGGGAGCCCAAGAGGCAGCAGGCTCTGCTCTCAGCACCCAACCAAGAACCCGGGAGGCACTGACTCTTTCCTCAGTACCCTGCCAGGAGCCCGGAAGGCACCGTGTTCTGCTCTCAGCACCCAACCGAGAGCCTGGGATGCACTAACTCTGTTCTCAGCACCCTGCTGTGAGCCCGGGAGACACAGAACTCTGTTCTCAGCACCCTGGCGGGAGTCCAGAAGGCACCGTGTTCTGCTCTCAGCATCCAACAGGGAGCCCGGGAGGTATTGACTGTGCTTTCACCACCATTCCTGGAGCCCGGGAGGCATTGACACTACTCTCAGCACTCTCCCAGGAGACCAGAAGGCACTGTGCTCTGTTCTCAGCACCCAACCGGGAGCCCCGGAGGCACTGACTCTGCACTCAGCACCCTGCCAGGAGCCTGGGATGCACTGACTCTGATCTTAGCACCCCGCCGGGGGCCCTGTAGGCACTGTGATCTGATTTCAGCACCCAACCTAGTGTCAGGGAGGCACTGTGCTCTCCACTCAGCATCCTGCCAGGAGCCTGGGAGTCACTGACTGCTCTCAGCACCCAACCGGGTGCCCAGGAAGCAGTTGCTAGGCTCTCAACACCCTGCCAAGAGCCCGGAAGGCACCTTGTTCTGCTCTCTGCACCCATCCAGGAGCTCGGGATGTAGTGACTCTGCTCACACCACCCTGCAGCGAGCCCGGGAGGAACTAACACTGCTCTCAGCACCTTCCCGGGAGCCTGGGAGGCACTATGCTCTGCTTGAGCACCCTGCTGAGAGTCCAGGAGGCACTCACTCTCCTCTCAGCACCCTCCCAGTAGCCTGGGAAGCACTGGCTCTGCTCTTAGCACCCAACCGGGTGCCCAGGAGGCATTGACTCTGCTCTCAGCACCCTGCCGGGAGCCCGGGAGGCACTATGCTCTGCTCTCAGCACCCAACCGAGAACCCGGGAGGCACTGACACTGCCCTCATCATCCTGCCGAGATCCCGGAAGGCACCGTGTTCAGCTCTCTGCACCCATCCAGGAGCTCGGGATGTATTGACTCTGCTCACAGCACCCTGCTGGGAGCCTGGGAGGCACTCACTCTCCTCTCAGCACCCTCTCAGGAGTCCGAGAGGCACTGACTCTGCTCTCAGCACCCTGCCGGTAGCACGGGAGGCTCTGACTCTGCTATCAGCACCCTGTCCAGAGCCCTGGAGGCACTATGCTCTGCCCTAAGCACCCAACCGGGTGACCGGGAGGCACTGACTCTTCTCTCAGCCCCCTGCTGAGAGCCCAGGAGGCAGCATGCTCTGCTCTCAGCACCCAACCGAGAGCCTGGGATGCACTGACTCTGCCCTCAGCACCCTGCTGGGAGCACGGAAGGCACAGGGCTCTGTTCTCAGCACCCAACCGGGAAGCCCGGAGGCACTGACTGGGCTCTCAGTACCCTGCCAAAAGCTCGGCTGACACAGTAATCTTCACTCAACACCCTGCCGGGAGCCCGGGAGGCACCGTGCTCTGCTCTCAGCACCCAACCGGGAGCCCAGTAGGCCCTGAATCTGTTCTCAGCATCGTGACAGGAGCCCAGGAGGCACTGACTCTGTTCTCAACACCCAACCAGAAGCCCGGAAGGCACTGACTCTGCTCTCAGCACCCTGCCTAGAGCCCAGAAGGCACCTTGTTCTGTTCTCTGCACCCAACCAAGAGCTCGAGATGTATTGACTTGGCTCACAGCACCCTGCTGGGAGCCCGGGAGGCACTCACTCTCCTCTCAGCATCCTCTCAGGAGTCCGAGAGGCACTGACTCTGCTCTCCGCACCCATTCGGGAGCCCGGAAGTCACTGACTCTGCTCTCAGCACCCTTCTAGGAGCCCGGGAGACACTGTGCTCTGCTCTCAGCACCCAACTGAGAACCCAGGAGGCACTGACACTGCCCTCATCATCCTGCCGAGATCCCGGAAGGCACCGTGTTCTGCTCTCTGCACCCATCCAGGAGCTCGGGATGTATTGACTCTGCTCACAGCACCCTGCTGGGAGCCTGGGAGGCACTCACTCTCCTCTCAGCACCCTCTCAGGAGTCCGAGAGGCACTGACTCTGCTCTCAGCACCCTGTCCAGAGCCCTGGAGGCACTATGCTCTGCCCTAAGCACCCAACCAGGTGTCCGGGAGGCACTGACTCTGCTCTCAGCCCCCTGCCAAGAGCCCAGGAGGCAGCATGCTCTGCTCTCAGCACCCAACCAAGAGCCTGGGATGCACTGACTCTGCCCTCAGCACCCTGCTGGGAGCACGGAAGGCACAGGGCTCTGTTATCAGCACCCAACCGGGAGCCCTGGAGGCACTGACTGCTCTCAGCACCCTGCTGAGAGCCCAGGAAGCAGCGTGCTCTGCTCTCAACACCCAACCAAGAGTCCGGGAAGCACTGACTCTGCTCTCAGCACCCTACTGGGAACCCGGATGGCACTGTGCTATGCTCTCAGCACCCTGCGGGGACACCAGGAGGCAGCATGCTCTGCTCTCAGCACTCAACCGAGAGCCTGGGATGCACTGACTCTGTTCTCAGCACCATGCTGGGAGCCCGGGAGGCACAGGGCTCTGTTCTCAGCACCCTGCCGGGAGTCCGGAAGGCACTGTGTTCTGCTCTCAGCACCCAACTGGGAGCCCGGGAGGTATTGACTGTGCTATCAGCACCATGCCTGGAGCCCGGGAGGCATTGACACTACTCTCAGCACTCTCCCGGGAGACCGGGAGGCACTGTGCTCTGTTCTCAGCACCTAACAGGGAGCCCCGGAGGAACTGACTGTGCTCTCAGTACCCTGCCAGTAGCTCGGCTGACACAGTGCTCTGCTCTCAGCACACTGCCGGGAGCCCGGGAAGCACTGAATCTGCTCTCAGCACCCTGCCAGGAGCCTGGGAGGCACTGACTCTGCTCTCAGCACCCTGCCGGGGGCCCGGGAGGCACTGTGATCTGCTTTCAGCACCCAACCTGGTGCCTGGGAGGCACTGTGCTCTTCTCTCAGAACCCAACCAGGAGCCCGGTGGGCCCTGAATGTGCTCTCAGCATCGTGACAGGAGCCCAGCAGGCACTGACTCTGCTCTCAGCACCCATCCGGAAGCCCGGAAGGCACTGACTCTGCTCTCAGCACCAAACTGGTAGCCTGGGAGGCACTGACTCTGCTATCAGTACTCGGCCTGGAGCCCAGAAAGGTCTGACGCTTCTCTCAGCACCCTCACGGGAGCCCGGGCAACACTGTACTCTGCTCTCACAACCCATCCGGGATCCCGGGAGGCACTGAAAATGCTCTCATGACCCAACCGAATCCCAGAAGTCACTGATTCTACTCTCAGCACCCTGCCAATAGCCTGGGAGGTGCCGTGCTCTGCTCTCTGCACCCAACCTGGAGCCTGGGAAGCACTTACTCTGCTCTTAGCACCCTGCCGGGAACCCGGTTGGCACTGTGCTATGCTCTCAGTACCCTGCGGGAACTGAGGAGGAACCATGTTCTGCTCTCTGCACCCAAGCAGGAGCTCAAGATGCATTGACTCTGCTCACAGCACCCTGCTGGGAGCCTGGGAGGAACTAACACTGCTCTCAGCACCTGGGAGCCCTTGAGGAACTGTGCTCTGCTCACAGCACCCTGCTGGGAGCCCAGAAGGCACTCAATCTCCTCTCAGCACCCTCTCAGGAGTCCGAGAGGCACTGACTCTGCTCTCAGCACCCACCCGGGAGCCCGGAAGGCACTGACTCTGCTCTCAGCACCCTGTCCAGAGCCCGGGAGGCACTATGCTATGCCCTCAACACCCAACCGAGAGCCCGGGAGGCACTGTGATCTGCTTTCAACACCCAACCTGCTGCTCAGGAGGCACTGTGCTCTGCACTCATCACCCTGCTGGGAGCCCGGGTGGCACTCACTCGCCTCTCAGCACCCTCCCAGGAGTCCGAGAGGCACTGACTCTGCTCTCAGCACCAACTGGGAGCCGGGAAGGCACTGACTTTGCTCTCAGCACCCAAATGGGAGCCCGGGAGGCACTTACTCTGCTCTCAGTACCCTGCCAGCAGCTCGGCTGACAGAGTGCTCTGCACTCAACACCCAGCCGGGAGCCTGGTAGGCCCTGAATCTGCTCTCAGCATCGTGACAGGAGCCCAGGAGACACTGACTCTGCTCTCAGCACCCTGCCTAGAGTCCTGAAGGCACCATGTTTTGCTCTCTGCACCCAACCAAGAGCTCGAGATGTATTGACTCGGCTCACAGGACCCTGCAAGGAGCCCGGGAGGAACTATCACTGCTCTCAGCACCCTCCCAGGAGCCCGGGAGGCACTGTGCTCTGCTCACAGCACCCTGCTGGGAGCCGAGGAGGCACTCACTCTCCTCTCAGCACCCTCTCAGGAGTCCGAGAGGCACTGACTCTGCTCTCCGCACCCAATCAGGAGCCTGGAAGTCACTGACTCTGCTCTCAACACCCTGTTGAGAGCCCAGAAGGCACCGTGTTCTGCTCTCTGCACCCATCCAGGAGCTCAGGATGTATTGACTCTGCTCACAGCACCCTGCTGGGAGCCCGGGAGGAACTAACACTGATCACAGCACCCTCTTGGGAGCCCAGGAGGCACTATGCTCTGCTCGAGCACCTTGCTGAGATTCCGGGAGGCACTCACTCTCCTCTCAGAACCCTCCCGGGATACAGGGAGGCACTATGCTTTGCTCTCAGCACCCACCGGGTACCCGGGAGGCACTGAAACTGCTCTCAGCACTCTCCCGGGATGCCTGGAGGCACTGACTCTGCCCTCAGCACCCTGCCAGGAGCCTTGGAGGCACTGACTCTGCTCTCTGAACCATGCCAAGAGCCCGGAAGGCACCATGTTCTGCTCTCTGCACCCATCCAGGAGCTCGGGATGTATTGACTCGGCTCACAGCACCCTGCTGGGAACCCGGGAGGAACTATCACTGCTCTCAGCACCCACCCGGGAGACCGGGAGGCACTGTGCTCTGCTCACAGCACCCTGCTGAGAGTCCGGGAGGCACTCACTCTCCTCTCAGCACCCTCCCGGGAGTCGGAGAGGCACTTACTCTGCTCTCAGCACCCAAATGGGAGCCCGGGAGGCACTGACTCTGCTCTCAGTACCCTGCCAGAAGCTCGGCTGACACAGTGCTCTGCACTCAACACCCTGCCGGGAGCCCTGGAGGCACCGTGCTCTGCTCTCAGCACCCAACCGGGAGCCCAGTAGGCCCTGAATCTGCTCTCACCATCGTGACAGGAGCCCAGGAGGCACTGACTCTGTTCTCAGCACCCAACCGGAAGCCTGGAAGGCACTGACTCTGCTCTCTGCACCAAACGGGGAGCACGGAAGGCACTGACTCTGCTCTCAGCACCCTGCCTAGAGCCCTGAAGGCACCATGTTCTGCTCTCTGCACCCAACCAAGAGCTCGAGATGTATTGACTCGGCTCACAGCACCCTGCAGGGAGCCCAGGAGGAACTATCACTGCTCTTAGCACCCTCCCAGGAGCCCGGGAGGCACTGTGCTGTGCTCACAGCACCATGCTGGGAGCCCGCGAGTCACTCACTCTCCTCTCAGCACCCTCTCAGGAGTATGAGAGGCACTGACTCTTCTCTCAGCACCCAATCAAGAGTCCGGGAGGCCCTGACTCTGCTCTCAGCACCCTGTCCAGAGCCCAGGAGGCAGTGTGCTCTGCTCTCCGGACCCAACCGAGAACCTGGGATGCACTGACTCTGCCCTCAGCACCCTGCCAGGAGCCTGGGACGCACTGTCTCTGATCTCAGCACCCTGCCCAGAGAAAGGAAATCACCGTGCCCTGTTCTCAGCACCCAACCGGGAGCCCCAGAGGCACTGACTCTGCTCTCAGTACCCTGCCAGAAGGTCAGCTGACACAGTGCTCTGCACTCAACACCCTGCCAGGAGCCCGGGAGGCACCGTGCTCTGCTCTCAGCACCCAACCGGGAGCCCGGTAGGCCCTGAATCTGCTCTCAGCATCGTGACAAGAGCCCAGGAGGAACTGACTCTGCTCTCAGCACCCAACCAGAAGCCCAGAAGGCACTGACTCTGCTCTCAGCACCAAATTGGGAGCATGGAAGGCACTGACTCTGCTCTCAGCACACTGCCTAGAGCCCTGAAGGCACTGTGTTCTGCTCTCTGTACCCATCCAGGAGCTCAGGATGTATTGACTCTGCTCACAGCACCCTGCTGGGAGCCCCGGAGGAACTAACACTGCTCTCAGCACCCTCCCGGGAGCCCGGGAGGCACTTACTCTGCTCTCAGCACCCTGTCCAGAGCCCTGGAGGCACTATGCTCTGCCCTAAGCACCCAACCGGGTGTCCGGGAGGCACTGACTCTGCTCTCATCCCCCTGTCGAGAGCCCAGGAGGCAGTGTGCTCTGCTCTCAGCACCCAACCGACTGTCTGAGATGCAGTGACTCTGCCCTCAGCACCCTGCCAGTAGCCCGGGAGGCACTGACTCTGCCCTCAGCACCCTGCCAGGAGCCTGGGAGGCTTTGACTCTGCTCTTAGCAACATGCCAAGAGACCGGCAGGCACCGTGTTCTGCTCTCTGCACCCATCCAGGAGCTCGGAATGTATTGACAATGCTCACAGCACCCAGCTGGGAGCCCGGGAGGAACTATCACTGCCCTCAGCACCCTCCCGGGAGCCCGGGAGGCACTATGCTCTACTCTCAGCACACTACTGGGTGCCCGGGAGGCACTGACTCTGCTCTCATCACCCTGCCGAGAGCCCGGGAAGCACTGACTCTGCTCTCAGCACCCTGCTGGGAGCCCGGGAGGCACAGGGCTCTGTTCTCAGCACCTTGCCAGGAGTCTGGCAGGCACCGTGTTCTACTCTCAGAACCCAACCGGGAGCCTGGGCGGCACTGTGCCCTGCTCACAGGACCCTGCTGGGAGCCCGAGAGGCACTCACTCTCCTCTCAGCACCCTCCCGGGAGCCGGAGAGGCACTTACACTGCTCTCAGCACCCAAATGGGAGCCCAGAAGGCACTGACTATGCTTCAGCACCCTGCCTGGAGCCTGGGAGGCACCGTGCTCTACTCTCAGGATACAACCAGGAGCCTGGGAGGCTCTGAATCTGCTCTCAGCACCCTTCTTGAGCCCGGGAGGAACTAACATTGCTCTGAGCACCTGCCCGGGAGCCCGGGAGGCACTTACTCTGCTCTCAGCACCCAAATGGGAGCCCACGAGGCACTGTGCTCTGTTCTCAGCACCCTCCTGGGAGCCCGGGAGGCACTGACTCTGCCCTCAGCACCCTGACAGGAGCCTGGGAGGCACTGACTCTGCTCTCAGCACCCTGCCCAGAGACCGGAAGTCACCGTGCTCTGTTCTCAGCACCCAACCAGGAGCCCCAGAGGCACTGACTCTGCTCTCAGTACCCTGCCAGAAGCTCAGCTGACACAGTGCTCTGCACTCAGCAACCTGCCTGGAGTCCAGGAGGCACCGTGCTCTGCTCTCAGCACCCAACCGGGAGCCCGGTAGGCCCTGAATCTGCTCTCAGCATCATGACAGGAGCCCAGGAGGCACTGACTCTGCTCTCAGCACCCAACTGGAAGCCTGGAAGGCACTGACTCTGCTCTCAGCACCAAACTGGGAGCACGGAAGGCACTGACTCTGCTCTCAGCACCCTGCCTAGAGCCCTGAAGGCACCATGTTCTGCTCTCTGCACCCAACCTAGAGCTCGATATGTATTGACTCGGCTCACAGCACCCTGCTGGGAGCACGGGAGGAACTATCACTGCTATCAGCACCCTCCCGGGAGCCCGGGAGGCACTGTGCTATGCTCACAGCACCCTGCTGGGAGGCCGGGAGGCACTCACTCTCTTCTCAGCACCCTCTCAGGATTCCGAGAGGCACTGACTCTGCTCTCCTCACCCAATCAAGAGCCCGGAAGGCACCATGTTCTGCTCTCTGCACCCATCCAGGAGCTCGGGATGTATTGACTCTGCTCACAGCACCCTGCTGGGAGCCCGGGAGGAACTAACACTGCTCTCAGCACCCTCCCGGTAATCCAGGAGGCACTATGCTCTGCTCGAGCACCTTGCTCAGAGTGAAGGAGGCACTCACTCTCCTCTCAGCACCCTCCCAGGATACAGGGAGGCACTATGCTCTGCTCTCCGCACCCAATTAAGAGCCAGGAAGGCACCGTGTTCTGCTCTCTGCACCCATCCAGGAGCTCGGAATGTATTGACTCTGCTCAAAGCACCCTGCTCAGAGCCCGGGAGGAACTAACACTGCTCTCAGGACCCTCCTGGGAGCCCGGGAAGCACTATGGTCTACTCGAGCACCTTGCTGAGAGTCCAGGAGGCACTCACTCTCCTCTCAGCACCCTCCCAGGATACAAGGAGCCACTGTCTCTGTTCTAAGCACCCAACCGGGAGCCCGGGAGGCTCTGACTCTGCTCTCAGCACACTGTCCAGAGACCTGGAGGCACTATGCTCTGCCCTAAGCACCCAACCAGGTGCCCGGGAAGCACTGACTCTGCTCTCAGCCCCCTGCCGAGAGCCCTGGAGGCAGCATGCTCTGCTCTCTGCGCCCAAATGGGAGCCCGGGAGGCACTGACTCTGCTCTTAACACCCTGTTGAGAGCCCGGAAGGCACCGTGTTCTGCTCTCTGCACCCATCCAGGAGCTCGGCTGACACAGTGCTCTACACTCAACACCCTGTCAGGAGCCCTGGAGGCACCGTGCTCTGCTCTCAGCACCCAACCGGGAGCCCGGTAGGCCCTGAATCTGCTCTCAGCATCATGACAGGAGCCCAGGAGGCACTGACTCTGCTCTCAGCACCCAACCAGAAGCCTGGAAGGCACTGACTCTGCTCTCAGCACCAAACTGGGAGCACGGAAGGCACTGACTCTGCTCTCAGCACCCTGCCTAGAGCCCTGAAGACACCATGTTCTGCTCTCTGCACCCAACCAAGAGCTCGAGATGTATTGACTCGGCTCACAGGACCCTGCAAGGAGCCCGGGAGGAACTATCACTGCTCTCAGCACCCTCCCAGGAGCCCGGGAGGCACTGTGCTCTGCTCACAGCACCCTGCTGGGAGCCCAGGAGGCACTCACTCTCCTCTCAGCACCCTCTCAGGAATCCGAGAGGCACTGACTCTGCTCTCCGCACCCAATCAGGAGCCCGGAAGTCACTGACTCCGCTCTCAACACCCTGTTGAGAGCCCGGAAGGCACCGTGTTCTGCTCTCTGCACCCATCCAGGAGCTCGGGATGTATTGACTCTGCTCACAGCACCCTGCTGGGAGCCCGGGAGGAACTAACACTGCTCACAGCACCCTCCCGGGAGACCGGTAGGCGCTATGCTCTGCTCGAGCACCTTGCTGAGATTCCGGGAGGCACTCACTCTCCTCTCAGCACCCTCCTGGGATACAGGGAGGCACAATGCTCTGCTCTCAGCACCCAACCGGGTGCCTGGGAGGCACTCACACTGCTCTCAGCACCCTCCCGGCATCCCTGGAGGCACTGACTCTGCTCTCAGCACCCTCCCAGGAGTCCGAGAGGCACTGACTCTGCCCTCAGCACCCTGCCAGGAGCCTGGGAGGCACTGACTCTGCTCTCTGAACCATGCCAAGAGCCTGGAAGGCATCGTGTTCTGCTCTCTGCACCCATCCAGGAGCTCGGGATGTATTAACTCAGCTCACAGCACCCTGCTGGGAGCCCGGGAGGAACTATCACTGCCCTCAGCACCCTCCCGGGAGCCCAGAAGGCACTATGCTCTACTCTCAGCACACTACCAGTTGCCCGGGAGGCACTGACTCTGCTGTCAGCACCCTGCCGAGAGCCCAGGAAAAAGCGTGCTCTGCTCTCAGCACTCAACCGAGAGCCCGGGAAGCACTGACTCTGCTCTCAGCACCCTGCTGGGAGCCCGGGAGGCACAGGGCTCTGTACTCAGCACCTTGCCAGGAGTCTGGCAGGCACCGTGTTCTACTCTCAGCACCCAACCGGGAGCCTGGGAGGCACTGTGCCCTGCTCACAGGATCCTGCTGGGAGCCTGGGAGGCACTCACTCTCCTCTCAGCACCCTCCCGGGAGCCAGAGAGGCACTTACTCTGCTCTCAGCACCCAAATTGGAGCCCGGGAGACTGACTCTGCTCTCAGCACCCTTTCCAGAGCCCAGGAGGCAGCGTGCTCTGCTCTCAGCACCCACCGGGAGCCCGGGAGGCCCTGAATCTGCTCTCAGCACCCAAATGGCATCCCGGGAGGCACTGACTCTGCTCTCAGCACCCTGTCCAGAGCCCAGGAGGCAGCGTGCTCTGCTCTCAGCACCCAACCGAGATCCTGGGATGCACTGACTCTGCCCTCAGCACCCTGCGAGGAGCCTGGGAGGCACTGACTCTGATCTCAGCACCCTACTGGGAGACCGGAAGTCACCGTGCCCTATTCTCAGCACCCAACCGAGAGCCTGGGATGAACTGACTCTGCCCTCAGCATCCTGCAATAGCCCGGGAGGCACTGACTTTGCTCTCAGCACCCTGCCCAGAGCCCGGGAGGCACTATGCTCTGTTCTCAGCACCCAACCGGATGCCTAGGAGGCACTGACTCTGATCTCAGCACCCTGCTGGGAGCCCAGGAAGCACTGTGCTTGCTCTCAGCACCCAACCGAGAGCCTGGGAAGCACTGACTCTGCTCTCAGCACCCTGCTGGGAGCCCGGGAGGCACAGGGCTCTGTACTCAGCACCTTGCCAGGAGTCTGGCAGGCACCATGTTCTACTCTCAGCACCCAACCGGGAGCCTGGGAGGCACTGTGCCCTGCTCACAGGACCCTGCTGGGAGCCCGGGAGTCACTCACTCTTCTCTCAGCACCCTCCTGGGAGCTGGAGAGGCACTTACTCTGCTCTCAGCACCCTGCCGGGATGCCTGGAGGCACTGACTCTGCTCTTACAACCCTCCCGGCAGTCCGAGAGGCACTGACTCTGCCCTCAGCACCCTGTCAGGAGCCTGGGAGGCACTGACTCTGAACCATGCCGAGAGCATGGAAGGCACCGTCTTCTGCTCTCTGCACCCATCCAGGAACTCGGGATGTATTGACTCGGCTCACAACACCCTGCTGGGAGCCCGGGAGGAACTAACACTGCTCTCAGCACCCTCCCAGGGTCCCAGGAGGCACTATGCTCAGCTCAAGCACCCTGCTGAGAGTCCGGGAGGTACTCACTCTCCTCTCAGCACCCTCCCGGGAGCCCAGGCGGCACTATGCTCTGCCCTAAGCACCCAACTGGGTGCCCGGGAGGCACTGACTCTGCTCTCAGCACCCTGTCCAGAGTCCAGGAGGCAGCGTGCTCTGTTCTCAGCACCCAAACCAGAGCCTGGGATTCACTGACTCTGCCCTCAGCACCCTGTCAGGAGCCTGGGAGGCACTGACTCTGATCTCAGCACCCTGCCGGGAGACCGGAAGTCACCGTGCCCTGCTCTCAGCACCCAACTGGGAGCCCCAGAGGCACTGACTCAGCACTCAGTACCCTGCCAGAAGCTCGGCTGACAGTGCTCTGCACTCAACACTCTGCCAGGAGCCTGGTAGGCCCTGAATCTGCTCTCAGCATCGTGACAGGAACCCAGGAGGCACTGACTCTGCTCTCAGCACCCTCCCGGGAGTCCGAGAGGCACTGACTATGCCCTCAGCACCCTGCCAGGAGCCTGGGAGGCACGGACTCAGCTCTTAGCACCATTCCAAGAGCCTGGAAGGCACCGTGTTCTGCTCTCTGCACCCATCCAGGAGCTCGGGATGTATTGACTCTGCTCACAGCACCCTTCTGGGAGCCCAGAAGGAACTATCACTGCTCTCAGCACCCTCCCGGGAGGCCGGGAGGCAATGTGCTTGGCTCACAGCACCCTTTTGGGAGCCCGGGAGGCACTCATTCTCCTCTCAGTACACTCTCAGGAGTCTGAGAGGCACTGACTCTGCTCTCCGCACCCAATCAGGAGCCCGCAAGTCACTGACCCTGCTCTCAACACCCTGTGGAGAGCCCGGAAGGCACCATGTTCTGCTCTCTGCACCCATCCGGGAGCTCAGGATGTATTGACTCTGCTCACAGCACCCTGCTGAGAACCCAGGAAGCAGCGTGCTCTGCTCTCAGCACCCAACTGAGAGCCCAGTAGGCCCTGAATCTGCTCTCAGCACCCTCCCGGGAGTCCAGGAGGCACTGTGCTCTGCTCACAGCACCCTGCTAGGATCCCGGGAGGCACTCACTCTCCTCTCAGCACCCTCTCAGGAGTCCGAGAGGCACTGACTCTGCTCTCAACACCCTATCGAGAGCCGGGAAGGCTGCTCTCTGCACCCATCCAGGAGCTCGGGATGTATTGACTCTGCTCACAGCACCCTGCTGGGAGCCGGGAGGAACTAACATTGCTCTCAGCACCCTCCCGGGAGCCCGGGAGGCACTTACTCTGCTCTCAGCACCCAAATGGGAGCCCAGGAGGCACCAGTCTCTGCTCTCATCACCCATCCAGGAGCCTGGTAGGCCCTGAATCTGCTCTCAGCATCCTGACAGGAGCCCAGGAGGCACTGACTCTGCTCTCAGCACCCAACCAGAAGCCCGGAAGGCACTGACTCTGCTCTCAGCACCCTGCCGATAGCCCAGGAAGCAGCGTGCTCTGATCACAGCACCCTGCTGGGTGTCCGGGAGGCATTCATTCTCCTCTCAGCACCCTCCCGGGAGTCCAAGAGGCACTTACTCTGCTCTCAGCACCAACTGGGAGCCCGGGAGGCACTGACTCTGCTCTCAGCACCCCCTGGGAGTCCGAGAAGCACTACTCTGCCCTCAGCGCCCTGCCAGGAGCCCGGGAGGCACTGACTCTGCTCTCAGCACCCAACCGGGAGCCCCTGAGGCCCTGAATCTGCTCTCAGCACCCTGCTGTGAGCCCGGGAGGAACTATCACTGCTCTCAGCACCCTCCCGGGAGCCCAGGAGGCACTATGCTCTGCTCACAGCACCCTGCTGGGTGTCCGGTAGGCACTCACTCTCCTCTCAGCACCCTCCTGGTAGTCCAAGAGGCACTGACTCTACTCTCAGCACCCAACCGGGAGCTCAGGGGCATTGACTTTGCTCTCAGCACCCTGCCAGAAGCTTGGGAGTCACCGTGCTCTGCTCTCAGCACCATGTCTGCAGCCCATGAGGCACACTGCTCTGCTCTCAGCCCACTGCAGGGAGCCCGGGAGGCAGTTACTCTGCCCTCAGCACCCTGCCAGGAGCCCTGGAGGCACTGACTCTGATCTCAGCACCCTGCCGGGAGCTCGGGAGGCACCGTGGGGGAATGGCGAGAGATGAAGACTCAATGCAAAGTGTGCATCTCACGGGAAGGAAGTGTAAGCCGGGGGAGGTGGGGGGTCTTTGGCCACCTGCGTAGGGCATTCCTGGGACAATGGGTAACATTTGAATCCCGCCAGAGGACTGGGCGGTAGAGACGCATCAGTGTGACCTTCCTGATTCTAATAGTTGTGCAGGAGAAGGCACTGGTTTATAGGAAATTGCCCGTGAAGTATTTGGGAGAAAAAAATTAAAATATTTGGGGGGGGGGTCACGGGGTATCATACCGGTAATTTCAGATTGCTCATGAAGAGAGTTCTCTGTGATAGTCACTTGACTGTAGTTTGGCTGGGTGATGGCTTTAAAAAAAGTTTAAACAGACAACGCAATTCCAGACATGTGCACAAGGTGGCGCGCTCAGACCACAAAACTGATTTTACCAGGCGTATAGGTTAATAATGCGGGTAGTTTTCCATAGGGGCTTCATCACAAATCACAAGAAACAACAACAGCCTGTAATTATTGGAATCCAGAGTCTAGGTCAGTGGTCGGCAAACTGAGGCTCGCGAGCCACGTGCGGCTCTTTGGCCCCTCAAGTTTTAGCAAAGGCCAGATGAGGAGTTCCCTAATTCAATGTACCTACCTATATAGTTGAAGTTTAACAAATTTGGCTCTCAAAAGAAATTTCAATCGTTGTACTGTTGATATTTGGCCCTGCTGACTAATGAGTTTTCCGACCACTGGTCTAGGTCAGTGGTCGGCAAACTCATCAGTTACCAGAGCAGGCAAACCGCGGCTCGCGATCAGCAGTTTGCACAACACGTCCAGAGATGGAGTTACCAGTAATGAATTAAAACTTCCCGAAAAGGCTCTTTTTTGGCACTAAATTCAACATTTTTAGGCGAAAAAATATCTATGATGTTAACACCTTCAGAAAATTTGACATGAAGTTTTGAAGGTTGTTAATTCAAAATAGCATACATATCAACTCACATATATATCAACATATGTGCCCTAGCCGGCTTGATTCAGTGGATAGAGCATCAGCCTGCAGACTGTAGGGACACAGATTCGATTACAGCCGAGGACACATGCCTGGATTGCGGGCTTGATCCCCAGTGGGGGGTGTTCAGGAGGCAGCCCATCAATGATTCTCATCATTGATGTTTCTACCTCTCTCTCCTTCTCTCTTCCTCTCTGAAATCAATAAAGAAATATATTTAACAAACAAAAAAAAAAAATATGTGTCCTGGTACTTGCCATTTCACTTGCTGGGCTTTAAAAAATGTTTTGTGTTTTTTGTTGTGTTTTTTTTTTAATATGTTATTGATCGCAGAGGGGAAGGGAGAGGAGCAGAGAGAAACACCAAAGATGAGAGAACCATCCATAGGCTGCCTCCTGCATGCCTCAGATTGGGGATCGAGCCCACAACCCAGGCCTGTGCCCGGTCAGGGAATAGAACCGCACGACCTCCTGGTTCATAGGTCGAAGCTCAAGCACTGAGCACACCGGCCAGAGGGCATGCGGTGGTTGTAATGGTCTCCTCTGCAGCCAAAGCGCCAAAGAACAGAGACGAAAGGAACATTTGCTTGAAAATCGGAGGTGAACTTACCAGGCACTTGAGGCTCCGGGGCCTCCGGGAGGGACTCTGCGCTCCAACCCTCGCCCTCAGCCCGTGAACCTGCAGCCACAGTCAGGCTGCCCCAGGGCAGGGTCCTCCCAAGACAGCAATTTCTCTGCCTTCTGGAGTGCCTCCTGGCGCTGCCCCCTCACCTACAGGCCGTCCCCACCCTCAGCCCTGCAAGCTGGCACAGCTGCCACTGCGTTTCCCTTTAAAAAAATTTTTTTTGAATTGATTTAAGGGAGGGAGAGGGATAGAAAGAGAAACTTCCATGATGAGAATCACTGACCGGCTGCCTCCTGCACTCCCACACCGGGGATGAAGCTTCAAACCAGGAATCGGACCCGTGACCTTCCAGTTCCTAGGTCAAAGCTCAACCACTGAGCCTCACTGGCCAGGCACACCCATGTGTAATCGCAAAATTGGGACTAGAGGCCAGGTGCTCTGACAGAGCATTTAGGGCTGTTTGAAGCTGATATTGTTGGAATGAGTCAGTAGAGATTTTATTTGATCCTTATCATTCATTCAACAAATATTTAAGGGCCTACTCCATGCTCAGCACTATTTTTGGTATTTGGACTATGTTATTGAACAGAAAAAGATAGAAATGACAAAAATCTCTCTGCTTCATGAAGCTAACATTGTAGCGTCTGCATGTTTATTTGGAGTCACATTAAAAGACAGAATAGCCCAGCTGGTGTGGCTCAGTGTTTGAGTGACAACCATGAACCAAGAGGTTATCAGTTTGATTCCCAGTCATGGCACATGCCTGGCTTGTGGGCTCCATCCCTGGTAAGAGATGTGCAGGAGGCAGCCAACTGATGTTTGCTTTCACGTAGATGTTTCTCTCTCTCTCTCTCTCTCTCTCTCTCTCTCTCTCCTCTCTCCCCTTTCCTCTCTTTCTAAAAATCTGAGGGCAGAGACTAGGTTTCTCATCTCTGTGGCTCTGCACTGAGCCCAGCTCTGGCCCACAGGTGATGCCTAGAAACCGATAAACTGCCGTGGAAAGAAGGGACTGCAGCCCTAGCTGGTTTGGCTAAGTGGATAGAGTGTCAGCCTGCAGACTGCAGGGTCCTGGGTTGGATTCCAGTCAAGGACAGAAGGAAGCTGATATTGTTGGGATGAGTCAGAAGAGATTTTATTTGATCCTTATCATTCATTCAACAAATATTTAAGGGCCTGCTCCATGCTCAGCACTATTTTGGGTATTTGGACTATGTTATTGAACAGAAAAGGATAGAAATGACAAAAATATCTCTGCTTCATGGAGCTAACATTGTAGAGTCTGCATGTTTATTTAGAGTAACATTAAAAGACAGAATAGTCCACTTGGTGTGGCTCAGTGTCTGAGTGACAACCATGAACCAAGAGGTTATCAGTTTGATTCCCAGTCATGGCACATGCCTGGCTTGTGGGCTCTATCCCTGGTAAGAGATGTGCAGGAGGCAGCCAATTGATGTTTGCTTTCACATAGATGTTTCTCTCTCTTTCTCTCTCTCTCTCTCTCTCTCTCCCCTTTCCTCTCTTTCTAAAAATCTGAGGGCAGAGACTAGGTTTCTCATCTCTGTGGCTCTGCACTGAGCCCAGCTCTGGCCCACAGGTGATGCCTAAAAACTGATAAACTGCCTTGGGAAGAATGGAATGCAGCTCTAGCTGGTTTTGGCTAAGTGGATAGAGCATCAGCCTGCAGACTGTAGGGTCCTGGGTTCGATTCCAGGCAGCAAGGGCATTTCTTAATCCCTCAAGTTCTCTGGCTCATCTTTGCGGGTTCCAGGACTCATCATTGCAGGTTCTCTGCCCCTTCTTTGCTGGTTCCAGCGCTCATCTTTGCAAATTAAAGGACACATCTTTGCGGTTTCAAAGCCCCTTCTTTGCGGTTTCCAGCGCCCATCTTTGCGTGTTCTCTGGCTCATCTTTGAGGATTCTAGAGCTCATCATTGCGGGTTCCAGGTCTCATCTTTGTTGGTTCCACGGCTCCTCTTTGTGGGTTCCAGGACTCATCATTGCTGGTTCCACGGCTCATCTTTGCGTGTTCTCAGACTCATCTTTGCGGATTCTCTGGTTCATCATTGCAGGTTCTAGGGTTCATCTTTGCGGGTTATCTGACCCATCTTCACAGGTTCTCTGTCTCATAGTTGCGGATTCCAGGACTCATCATTGCGAGGTCCATGGCTCATCTTTGCTGGTTCCATGGCTCATCTTTGTGGGTTCCAGGACTCATCATTGTTGCTTCCACTGCTCTTCTTTGCGGGTTCTCTGGCCCATTGTTCCGATTCTCTGGCCCATCTTTGCAGGTTCTGTGTCTCATCTTTTCAGGTTCCAGGGCCCATCTTTGCAGGTTCCAGGACTCATCTTTGCGGGTTCCAGGGCTCATCTTTGCGGATTCTCTGGTTCATCATTGCGGGTTCTAGGGTTCATCTTTGCGGGTTCTCTGGCTCATCTTCACAGGTTTTCTGTCTCATAGTTGCGGATTCCAGGACTCATCATTGCGAGGTCCATGGCTCATCTTTGCTGGTTCCATGGCTAATCTCTGTGGGTTCCAGGACTCATCATTGCTGCTCTCACTGCTCATCTTTGCGGGTTCTCTGGTTCATCTTTGCAGTTTCTCTGGCTCATCTTTTAGGGTTCCAGGGCTTATCATTTCGGGTTCCAGGACTCATTTTTGCGGGTTCTCTGGCTCATCTTTGCTGATTCCAGAGCTCATCATAGCGGGTTCCATGTCTCATCTTTGCTGGTTCCATGGCTCCTCTTTGTGTGTGCCAGTGCTGGTTCCACTGCTCATCTTTGCGGGTTCTCAGGCTCATCTTTGTGGGTTCCAGGGCTCATCTTTGCAGGTTCTCTGGCTCATCTTTGCGGGTTCCAGGGCTCATCTTTGTGGGTTCTCTGGTCCATCTTTATGGGTTCCAGGGCTCATTTTTGCGGGTTCTCTGACTCATCTTTGCGGGTTCTCTGGTCATTCTTTGCGGGTTCTAGGGATCATCTTTTCAGGTTCTCTGGTTCATCATTGCGGGTTCACTGACCTACCTTTGCAGGTTCTCTGGCTCATCATTGCAGGTTCTCTGATCCATTTTTTCGGGTTCCAGAGCTCATATTTTTTTATTTCTAGGGCTCAATTTTACGGGTTCCACAGTTCTTCATTGTGGGTCAATGGCCCATCTTTGCATCTTCTCTGGCCCATCTTTTCAGGTTCTGTGTCTCATCTTTTCAAGTTCCAGGGCTCATCTTTCATGGTTTCAAGGCTCATCTTTGTGCATTCCAGAGCTCATCTTTGCGGGTTCCAGGGTTCATCTTTGCGGGTTCTCTGGCTCATCATTGCTGGTTCTAGGGTTCATCTCTGCAGTTTCTCTGGCTCATCTTTGCGGGTTTTCTAGCTCATCTTTGCCAGTTCCAGCGCTCATTATTTCGGGTTCGAGGGCCCATCTTTGCTGGTTCTCTGGCTCATCTTTGCGGGATACACGGCCCATCTTGGTGGTTTCTCTGACTCGTTTTTGCAGGTTCTCTGACCCATTTTTGCAGGTTCTCTGGCCCATCTTTGTGGGTTCCAGGACTCATCATTGCGGGTTCCAAGGCTCATGTTTGCGTGTTCCAGGGCTCATCTTTCTGGGTTTTCTGGTTCATCATTGCGGGTTCCAGGGCACATCTTTGCCGGTTCTCTGGCTCATCTTTGTGGGTTCTCTGTCTCATCTTTACGGATTACACGAACCATCTTGGTGGTTTCTCTGGCTCATCTTTTCAGGTTCTCCGGCCCATCTTTGCAGGTTCTCTAGCCCATCTTTGAAGCTTCGCTGGTTCATCTTTGCAGGTTTTGTGTCTCATCGTTGCGGGTTCCAGGGCTCATCATTACGGGTTCTCTGGCTCATCTTTGCAGATTCAGGGCTCATCATTGGGGTTTCCTTGGCTCATCTTTGCAGGTTCTCTGGCTCATTATTGCGGGTTCTATGCCCCATCTTTGCAGGTTCTGTGTCTTACCTTTTCAGGTTCCAGGGCTCATCTTTCATGGTTCCAGGGCTCATCTTTGCAGGTTCCTGGACTCATCTTTGCGAGTTCTCTGGTTCATCATTGCTGGTTCTAGGGTTCATCTTTGCAGTTTCTCTGGCTCATCTTTGCAGGTTCTCTAGCTTATCTTTGCTGGTTCCAGCGCTCATTATTTCAGGTTCCAGGGCCCATCTTTGCCGGTTGTCTGGCTCATCTTTGCGGGTTCCAGGGCTCATCTTTGCAGGTTCTCTGGTTCATCATTGCTGGTTCTAGGGTTCATCTTTGCAGTTTCTCTGGCTCATCTTTGCAGGTTCTCTAGCTTATCTTTGCTGGTTCCAGCGCTCATTATTTCAGGTTCCAGGGCCCATCTTTGCCGGTTGTCCAGCTCATCTTTGCAGATTCTCTGATTCACCATTGCGGGTTACACGGCCCATCTTGGTGGTTTCTCTGACCCATTTTTGCAGGTTCTCTGTCCCCTCTTTGAGGCTTCTCTGTTCCATCTTTGCAGGTTCTGTGTCTCTTCGTTGCTGGTTCCAGCGCTCATCTTTCCTGGTTCCAGGGCCCATCTTTGCCGATTCCAGGGATTATCTTTGTGGGTTCTCTGGTTCATCATTGAGGGTTGTAGGATTCATCTTTGCGGGTTCTCTGGCTTATCTTGGCAGGTTCTCTGGTCCTTCTTTGTGAGTTTCAGGGGTCATCTTTGCAGGTTCTCTGGCTCATCCTTGCGGGTTCTCTGGCCCACCTTTGAAGGTTATCTGGCCCATCTTTTCTCATTCTCTGGCCCATCTTCGCAGGTTCTCTCTCTCATAGTTGCGGATTCCAGGACTCATCATTGCAGGTTTCAGGCTCATCTTTTCTGTTTCCATGGATCATCTTTGTGAGTTCCAGGACTCATCATCGCTGCTTCCACAGCTCATCTTTGCGGATTCTCTGGCTCATCTTTGCGGGTTCCAGGGATCATCATTTTGGGTTCCAGGACCCATCTTTGCGGATTCTCTGGCTCATCTTTGCGGATTCCAGGGCTCATCGTTGGGTGTTCCTTGGCTCATCTTTGCAGCTTCACCGGCTCATCATTGCAGGTTCTCTGACCCATTTTTTTCGTGTTCCAGGGCTTATTTTTTTGATTTCTAGGGCTCATCTTTACGGGTTCCAGAGTTCTTCATTGTGGGTCCAGGGCCCATCTTGCGGGTTCTCTGGTTCATCTTTGCAGGTTCTCTGGCTCATCATTGTAGGTTCTCTGACCCATTTTTTTCAGGTTCCAGGGCTCATATATTCTATTTCTAGGGCTAATCTTTACGGGTTCCAGAGTTCTTCATTGTGGGTCCAGGGCCCATCTTTGCTGGTTCCAGGGCTACTCTTTCTGCTTTCTCTGGCTCATCTTTGCAGGTTCCAGGGCTCATTTTTGCGGGTTCTCTGGCTCATCTTTGTGGGTTCTCTGCTCCTTCTTTGCTGGTTCTAGGGATTATCTTTTCAGGTTCTCTGGCACATCGTTGAAGGTTCTCTGGTTCATCATAGCGGGTTCACTGGCCTACCTTTGCAGGTTATCTGGCCCATCATTGCGGGTTCTCTGTCTCATCTTGCAGGTTCTCTCTCTCTCTCATCGTTGCTGGTTCCAGGACCCATCTTTGCGGGTTCTCTGGCTTATCTTTGCGGATTCCAGGACTCATCATTGCGGGTTCCAGGGATGATCTATGCTGGTTCCACAGCTCATCATTGCGGGTACTCTGGCTCATCTTTGTGGATTCCAGGGCTCATCATTGTGTGTTCCTTAGCTCATCTTTGCAGGTTCTCTGGCCCATCCTTGCAGGTTATCTGGCCTACCTTTGCGGGTTCTCTGGATCATCTTTGCAGATTCTCTGGCCCATCTTTGCAGGTTCCAGAGCTCATCTTAACAGGTTCTCTGGCTCATCTTTGCGGGTGCTCATCTTTGCGGGTTCTCTGGTTCACCTTTGTGGCTTCCAGGGCCCATCATTCTGGATTTTCTGGCTCATCTTTGCAGCTTCTCTACCCCTTCTTTGTGGGTTCCAGGGCTCATCTTTGCATGTTCTCTGGCACATTTTTGCAGGTTCTCTGTCTCATCATTGTGGGTTCTCGGCCCATTTTTGCAGGTTCTCTGGCCCATCTTTACAGGTTTTCTGTCTCATCTTTGCGGATTCCAGGGCTCAACTTTGCGAGTTCCAAGGCCCATCTTTGCAGGTTCTCTGGCTCATCTCTTCGGGTTCCAAGGCCCATCTTTGCATGTGCTTTGGCTGATCTTTGCGGGTTCCAGGGCCCATCTTTGTGGGGTCTCTGGCTCATTTTTGTGGGTTCTCTGGCTGATCTTAGTTGGTTCCTGGGTCCATCTTTGCGGGTTTCAGGGCTCATCTATGCAGGTTCTGTGGCTCATCATTGTGGGATCTCTGGCTCATCTTTGCGGGTTCCAGGGCCCATCTTTGTGGGGTCTCTGGCTCATTTTTGTGGGTTCTCTGGCTGATCTTAGTTGGTTCCTGGGTCCATCTTTGCGGGTTTCAGGGCTCATCTATGCAGGTTCTGTGGCTCATCATTGTGGGATCTCTGGCTCATCTTTGCAGGTTCCAGGGCTCATCTTTGCAGGTTCCACTGCTCATCTTTGCGGCATCCATGGCCCATGTTTGCCCATTCCAGGGCTCATTTTTGTGGGTTCTCTGTCCCATATTTACAGTTTCCAAAACTCATCTTTGCTGGCTCATCTTTGTGGAATCGCTGCTCCTTCTTTGTGGATTCCAGGGCTCATTTTTGCAAGTGTTCTGGTCCATATTTGCTGGTTCTTATTCTCATCTTTGCGGGTTCCAAGGCTCATCTTTGCAAATTAAAGGACACATCTTTGCGGTTTCAAAGGCCCATCTTTGCGGTTTCCAGGGCCCATCTTTGTGGGTTCTGTGGCTCATCTTTGCAGATTCTAGAGCTCATCATTGTGGTTTCCAGGTCTCATCTTTGCTGGTTCCATGGCTCCTCTTTGTGGGTTCCGGGGTTCATCATTGCTGGTTCCACGGCTCATCTTTGCTCGTTCTCAGGCTCATCTTTTCGGATTCTCTAGCCATCTTTGCGGTTTCCAGGGCTCATTATTTAGGGTTCCAGGGCACATCATTGTGAGTTCCAGGGCTCATCTTTGTGGGTTCTCTGGCTCATCATTGCGGGTTACATAGCCCATCTTGGTGGTTTCGCTGGCTCATCTTTGCGGGTTCTCTGACCCATTTTTGCCGGTTCTCTGGCCCATCTTTGCGGGTTCCCTGGCCCATCTTTGCAGGTTCTGTGTCTCATCGTTGCGGCTTCCAGGGCTCATCTTTCCTGGTTCCAGGTCCCATCTTTGCAGGTTCCAGGACTCATCTTTGTGGTTTCCAGGGCTCATCTTTGCGGGTTCTCTAGCCCATCTTTGCGGGTTCCAGGGTTTATCTTTGCAGGTTCCAAAGATCATGTTTGTGGGTTCCAGGGCTCATCTTTGTGGGTTCTCTGGTTCATCATTGTGGGTTCTAAGATTCATCTTTGCGGGTTCTCTGGCTCACCTTGGCGGGTTCTCTGGCCCTTCTTTGTGGGTTCCAGGGATCATCTTTCCGTGTTCTCTGACGCATCTTTAAAGCTTCTCTGGCTCATCATTGCAGGTTCACTGGCCCACCTTTGCAGGTTATCTGGCCCATCTTCACAGGTTCTCTCTCTCATCGTTGTGTATTCCAGGACTCATCATTGTGGGTTCCAGGGCTCATCTTTGCTGGTTCCATGGATCATCTTTGTGGGTTTCAGAACTCATCATTTTTGCTTCCACTGCTCATCTTTGTGGGTTCTCTGGCTCATCTTTCCAGGTTCTCTGGCTCATCTTTTTGGGTTCCAAAGCTCATCATTTTGGTTTCCAGGACCCATCTTTGCAGGTTCTCTGGTTCATCTTTGCAGATTCCAGGGCTCATCGTTGGGTGTTCCTTGGCTCATCTTTGCAGGTTCTCTGGCTCATCATTGCGGGTTCCCTGATCCATTTTTTTGGGTTCCAGGGCTCATATTTTTGGGTTCTAGGGCTCATCTTTACGGGTTCCAGGGTTCTTCTTTGTGGGTTCAAGGCCCATCTTTGCGGGTTCTCTGGTTCATCTTTGCAGGTTCTCTGGCTCATCTTTGTGGGTTCCAGTGCTCATCTTTGTGGGTTCTCTGGCTCATCTCTGCGGGATCCAGGGCTGATCTTTGTGGGTTCTCTGGCTCATCTTTGCAGGTTCTCTGGCCCATCTTTGCAGGATCTCTGTTTCATCTTTCCAGATTCTCTGGAGCATCTTTGTGGGTTCCATGGCTCATCTTTTCAGGTTCCCTGGCTCATCTTTGCGGGTTCCTGGGTCCATCTTTGCGGGGTCCAGGGCTCATCATTGAGAGTTCCAGGGCTCATCTTTGCGGGTTCTCTGGCTCATCTTTGTGGCTTACAGGCGTCATCTTTGTGGTTTCCAAGGCTTTCATTTGCGGATTCCAGGGCTCATCTTTGTGTGTTCTCTGGTTCCTCATTGCGGGTTCTAGGGTCCATCATTGTGGTTTTTCCGGCTCATCTTTGCCTGTTCTCTGGGTCATCTTTGCCGGTTTCAGCGCTCATTATTTCGGGTTCCAGGGCCCATCTTTGCCGGTTCTCTGGCTCATCTTTGCGGGTTACACGGCCCATCTTGATGGTTTCTCTGGCCCATCTTTGCGGGTTCCAGGGCTCATCATTGCTGGTGCTCTGGCTCATATTTGTGGGATCTCTGGACCTTCTTTGTGGTTTCCGGGGCTCATCTTTGCAAGTTCCAAGGCTCATGTTTGTGGGTTCCAGGGCTCATCTTTGTGGGTTCTCTGGTTCATCATTGCGGGTTCTAGGATTCATCTTTGCGGGTTCTCTGTCTCATTTTTGAGGGTTCTCTGGTCCTTCTTTGTGTGTTTCAGGGATCATCTTTGCATGTTTCTGGCTCATCTTTGCAGGTTTTCTTGCTTATTTTTGCGGGTTCTCTGGCCCATCTTTGCAAGTACTCTGTCTCATCTTTCCAGATTATCTGGCCCATCTTTGCAGGTTCTCTGGCTCATCTTTGAGGGTTCATGGGCTCATCTTTTCAGGTTACAGGGCTCATAATTGAGAGTTCCATGGCTCATCTTTGCGGGTTCCAGGGCTCATCTTTAAGGATTCCAAGGCCAATCTTTGCGGGATCCAGGGCTCATCGTTGCGGGTTCCAAGGCTCATGTTTTCAGGTTCCAGGGCTTATCTTTGTGGGTTCTCTGGTCCATCATTGTGGGTTCAAGGGTTCATCTTTGCAGTTTCTCTGGCTCATTTTTGCTGGTTCACTGGTCCTTCTTTTTTGGGTTCCAGGGATCATCTTTCCATGTTCTCTGGCGCATCTTTGCAGGTTCTCTGTCTCATCATTGCAGATTCCAGGACTCATCATTGCAGGTTCCAGGGCTCATCTTTGCTGCTTCCATGAATCATCTTTGCGGGTTCCAGGACTCATCATTGCTGCTTCCACTGCTCATCTTTGCATGTTCTCTGGCACATCTTTGCAGGTTCTCTGGCCCATCATCTCGGGTTCTCTGGCCCATCATCTCGGGTTCTCTGGCCCATCTTCGCAGGTTCTCTGTCTCATCATTGCAGATTCCAGGACTCATCATTGCGAGGTCCATGGCTCATCTTTGCTGCTTCCATGAATCATCTTTGTGGGTTCCAGGACTCATCATTGCTGCTTCCACTGCTCATCTTTGCAGGTTCTCTGGCCCATCTTTTCGGGTTACAGGGCTCATAATTGCGGGTTCCAGGGCCCATCTTTGCGGGTTCTCTGGCTCATCATTGCGGGTTCCCTGATCCATTTTGGGGGGGTTCCAGGGCTCATATTTTCGGGTTCTAGGACTCATCTTTATGGGTTCCAGGGTTCTTCTTTGTGGGTCCAGGGCCCATCTTTGTGGGTTCTCTGGTTCATCTTTGCAGGTTCTCTGGCTCATCTTTGTGAGTTCCAAGGCTCATCGTTGCAGGTTCCAGGGCTCATCTTTGTCAATTCCAGGGATCATCTTTGTGGGTTCCAGTGCTCATCTTTTTGGGTTCTCTGGCTCATCTCTGCAGGATCCAGGGCTCATCTTTGTGTGTTCTTTGGCCCTGCTTTTTAGGTTCCCGGGCTTATCTTTGCAGGTTCTCTTGCTCATTATTGCGGGTTCTAAGGCCCATCTTTGCAGATTCTCTGGCCCATCTTTGCAGGTTCTCTGTTTCATCTTTCCAGATTCTCTGGCCCATCTTTGCGGGTTCCATGGCTCATCTTTTCAGGTTCTCTGGCTCATCTTTGCAGCTTACAGGGCTCATCTTTTTGGGTTTCAAGTCTTTCGTTTGCGGATTCCAGGGCTCATCTTTGTGTGTTCTCTGGTTCCTCATTGTGGGTTCTAGGGTTCATCTTTGCGGTTTCTCCGGCTCATCTTTGTGGGTTCTCTAGGTCATCTTTGCCGGTTTCAGCGCTCATTATTTCGGGTTCCAGGGCCCATCTTTGCCGGTTCTCTGGCTCATCTTTGCGGGTTACACGGCCCATCCAGGTGGTTTCTCTGGCTCATCTTTGTGGGTTCTCTGGTCCTTCTTTGTGTGTTTCAGGGATCATCTTTGTATGTTCTCTGGCACCTCTTTGCAGGTTTTCTGGCTCAATTTTGCGGGTTCTCTGGCCCATCCTTGCATGTTCTCTGTCTCATCTTTCCAGATTCTCTGGCCCATCTTTGCGGGGTTCCAGGGCTCATCATTGCTGGTGCTCTGGCTCATATTTGTGGGATCTCTGGACCTTCTTTGTGGTTTCCGGGGCTCATCTTTGCGGGTTCCAAGGCTCATGTTTGTGGGTTCCAGGGCTCATCTTTGTGGGTTCTCTGGTTCATCATTGCGGGTTCTAGGGTTCATCTTTGCAGATTCTCTGTCTCATTTTTGTGGGTTCTCTGGCCCATCTTTGCAAGTACTCTGTCTCATCTTTCCAGATTATCTGGCCCATCTTTGCGGGTTCCAGGACTTATCTTTGCAGGTTCTCTGGCTCATCTTTGCGGGTTCTTGGGCCCATCTTTGCAGGTTACAGGGCTCATCATTGAGAGTTCCATGGCACATCTTTGTGGGTTCTTGGGCCCATCTTTACACGTTACAGGGCTCATCATTGAGAGTTCCATGGCTCATCTTTGCAGGTTCCAAGACTCATGTTTTCAGGTTCCAGGGCTCATCTTTGTGGGTTCTCTGGTCCATCATTGCAGGTTCTAGGGTTCATCTTTGCAGTTTCTCTGGCTCATTTTTTTTTAACATACTATGTTGTTGTTGTTTTTAATATATTTTATTGATTTTTTACAGAGAGGAAGAGAGAGGGATAGAGAGTCAGAAACATCAATGAGAGAGAAACATTGATCAGCTGCCTCCTGCACACCCCCCACTGGGGATGTGCCCGCAACCAAGGTACATGCCCTTGACCGGAATCGAACCCGGGACCCTTGAGTCCGCAGGCAGACGCTCTATCCACTGAGCCAAACCGGTTTCGGCTCTCTGGCTCATTTTTGCCGGTTCACTGGTCCTTCTTTTTAGGTTCCAGGGATCATCTTTGCATGTTCTCTGGAGCATCTTTGCAGGTTCTCTGGCCCATCATCGTGAGTTCTCTGGCCCATCTTCGCAGGTTCTCTGTCTCATCATTGCAGATTCCAGGACTCATCATTGCGGGTTCCAGGGCTCATCTTTTCTGGTTCCACTGCTCATCTTTGCAGGTTCTCTGGCCCATTTTTTCTGGTTCCAGGGCTCATCATTTTAGGTTCCAGGGCCCCTCTTTACAGGTTTCAGGGTTCGTCATTGTGGGTCCAGGGCCCATCTTTGTGGATTCTCTGGTTCATCTTTGCAGGTTCCAGGTCCCATCTTTGCCAGTTCCAGGGCTCATCTTCGCAGGTTCTCTGGCTCTTCTTTGCATGTTCTTTGGGCCTGCTTTTTGCTTTCCAGGGCTTATCTTTGCAGGTTCTTTGGCTCATTATTGCGGGTTCTATGGCCCATCTTTGCAGGTTCTCTGGCCCATCTTTGCAGGTTCTCTGTCTCATCTTTCCAGATTCTCTGTCCCATCTTTGTGGGTTCCAGGGCTCATCTTTTCAGGTTCTCTGGGTCATCTTTTCGGGTTCCTGGGCCCATCTTTTCGAGGTCTAGGGCTCATTGCAAGTTCCAGGGATCATCTTTGCGAACTTCAAGGCTCATCTTTAGGGTTCCAAGATCTATCTTTGCTGGTTCCAGGGCTCCTCTTTGCGGGTTCTCTGGCTCATTTTTGCGGGTTCCAGGGCCCATCATTCTGGTTTCTCTGGTTCATCTCTGTGGATTCTCTTGCCCATCTTTGCAGGTTCTGTGTCATCTTTGCGGGTTCCAGAGCCCATCTTTGCGGGTTCCAGGGCTCTTCTTTGTGGGTTCCAGTGCTCATCATTGCAGATTCCAGGGCTTACCTTTGTGGGTTCCAGGGCTCATCTTTTCAGTTTTTATGGATCATCTTTGAGAACCCTCAATGATGGGTCAGAGAACCTACAAAGATGGGCCAGAGAACCCACAATTATGAGCCAGAGAAACTGCCCAAAGATGCACTAGAATTTGTGCAAGGATGCATCAAGGAACCCCCAATGATGAGCCCTGGAATCGACAAACATGAGCCTTGTAAACCACAACGAAAGACAAGAGAACTCACAAAGATGAGCCCTGGAACCCAGAAAGATGAGTCAGAGAACCCACAAAGATGATCCCTAGAACCCACAAAGATGAGCCCTGGAACCCCCAAAGTTGAGCCAGAGAACCTGCAAAGGTGGGCCCTGGAACCTGCAATGAAGAGCCCTGGAATCCATAAGGAAGAGACCAATATCCACAAAAAGGAGCCCAGGGACCTGAAATGATGAGCCTTGTAACCCGAAAAAATGGGCCAGAGAATCTGCAAAGATGAGCTAGAGAACCTGCAAAGATGAGCCAAGGAACCCCCAATGATGAACCCTGGAATCCACAAATATAAGCCAGAGAACCCGTAAATATGGGCCCTGGAACCTGCTAAGATGAGTCCTAGCTCCTGCAAAGATGGGCCCTGGAACCTGGAAAGATGAGCCATGGAACCCAAAAAGATGAGACACATAACCTGCAAAAATGGGCCAGAGAACCCGAAATGATGAGACAGAGAACCTGCAAAAATGGGCCAGAGAACCTTCAAAGGTGAGCCTTAGAAGCCACAAAGTAGGGCCAGAGAAGCCACAAAGATGAGCCAGAGAAACCAGAAAGATTGGCCCTGGAACCCACAAAGATGGGCCTTGGAACCCACAAAGATGAGCCCTGGAACCCGCAAAGATGAGCCCTGGAACTCGCAAAGATGAGTCTTGGACCCCACAAGATGGGCCCAGGAACCCGCAAAGATGAGCCAGAGAACCTGTTAAGATGAGCCCTGGAAACCGCAAAGTTGGGCCAGAGAATCTGCAAAGGTGAGACAGAGAACCTGCAAAGTTGGGCCAGAGAACATGCAAAGATGGGCCCTGGAACCCAAAAAGCAGGGCCAAAGTACCCACAAGGAAGAGCACTGGAACCCACAACAAAGGACCAGAGAACCCACAAAGATGAGCCCTAGGACCCACAAAGATGGGCCTTGGAACCCGCAAAGATGGGCCCAGGAACCCGCAAGGATAAGCCAGAGAACCGGCAAAGATGAGCCCTGGAAACCGCAAAGATGGGCCAGAGAATCTGCAAATATGAGACAGAGAACCTACATAGATGGGCCAGACAACGTGCAAAGATGGGCCCTGGAACCCAAAAAGCAGGGCCAAAGTACCCGCAAAGAAGAGCACTGGAACCCATAAAGATGAGCCCGGGAACCCGCAAAGATGCACCCTGGAATCAGCAAAGATGAGCCCTGGAACCCGCAATGAAGAGCCCAGGAACTCGTAAAGATGAGCCCAGGAACCTGCAATGATGAACCTTGGACCCAAAAAATGGGCCAGAGAACCCACAAAGATGAGCCAGAGCACATGCAAAGATGAGCCATGGTACCTCCAATGATGAGCCCTGGAATCTGCAAAGATGAGCCAGAGAACCTGCAAAGATAGGCCCTGGAACCCAAAATGATGAGCCCTGGAACCCGCAAAGATGGGCCAGAGAACCCCGCAAAGATGGGCCCTGGAACCCGAAATGATGAGCCCTGGAACCCACAAAGATGAGCCATAGAACCAGCAAAGATGGGCCCTGGAACCCGCAATGATGAGATAGAGAACCTGCAAAGATGAGCCAGAGAACCAGCAAAGGTGGGCCAGTGAACCCGCAATGGTGAGCCAGAGAACCTGTAAAGATGATTCCTGGAAACCACAAAAACACCAGAGAACCCACAAAGATTAGCTAAAGAACCCACAAAGATGAGCCCTGGAACCTGAAAGATCAGCCCTGGAACCTTCAAAGATCAGCCCTGGAACCTACAAAAATGAGAGAGAAAACCACAAAATGAAAGTTGGAACCTGCAAAGATGAGCCCTGGAACCCACAAAGATGAGCCCTGGACCCTGCAAAAAGAGCCAGAGAACCCGCAAAGATGGGCCAAAGAACCCGCAAAGATGGGGCCTGGAACCCGCTATGAAGAGACCTGGAACCAATAAAGATGAGCCCTAGAACCCGCAAAGATGAGCCCAAAACGCGCAATGATGAGTCCTTGAATCTGCAATGATGATCCAGAAAACCCGCAAAGATGAGCCCTGGAACCCACAAAGATGAGACAGAGAATGTGCAAAGTTGGGCCAGAGATCCCGCAATGATGAGCAAGAGAACCTGCAAAGATGAGCCCTGGATCCCCCAAAGGTTAGTCCTGGAACCGGCAAAGATGAGCCCAGGAACCCGCAAAGATGAGCCAGAGAATCCACAATGATGAGCCGTGGAACCAGCAAAGATGGGCCAAAAACTCGCAATGATGAGCCCTTGAAACAGCTAAGATGAGCTAGAGAACCCGCAAAGATGAACCAGAGAACCTCCAAAGATGAGCCCTGGAACGAGCAATGATGTTCCCTGGAATCCGCAAAGATGAGTCAGAGAACCCGCAAAGATGATGTAGAGAACCCGCATAGATGAGTTGTGGAACCAGCAAAGATGAGCCAGAGAACCCACAATGATGAGTCCTGGAATCTGCAATGATGAGCCAGAAAACCCACAAAGATGGGCCCTTGAACCCGCAAATATGAAACAGAGAACCTGACAAGATGTGCCAGAGAACCTGCAAAGGTAAGCCCTGGAACCCACAAAGGAAGAACAGAGAACCCGCAATATGAGCCAGAGAAACCACAAAGATGAGCCCTGGAACCGGCAAAGATGAGTCCTGGTACCCACAAAGATGAGCCTGGGAACCCGCAAAGATGAGCCCTGAACCTGAAAAGATGAGCCAGAGAACCAGCAAAGATGGGCCAGAGAACCCCCAAAGATGGCCTCTGGAATTTGCAATGATGGGCCAGAGAACCCTCAAAGATGGGACTTGGAACCCATAAGGATGAGCCTGGGAACCCATAAACATGGGCCAGAGAACCCACAGAAATGGGCCCTGGAACCTGCAAAGATGAGCCAGAGAGCCCACAAATACGGGCTGTGGAACCAGAAAAGATGAGCCCTGGAACCCGCAATGATGAGCCCTGGAACCCACAAAGTGAGCCAGAGAACCCACAAAGATGGGTCCAGCAACTCACAAAGATGGGTTCAGGAACTCATAAAGATTATCTCAGAATGTGGTCTTCCTTGAGATAGGCCCTGCCTTTGACCTGCATTTAAAATTCAAAAAAATTTTAATGTATAAAAGCATGACTGAGTTTATTTTGAGGTGACACATAACATCCGTCTCCCCATTTTTGTTTTAGTAAATGCATTTGAAGAGTACGATTGGCTCTTTCTACAATTGAGTGACATTCATTTTGCCAGATTTGATTAGGTTTAAGTCCTCGGGGATTTACCCCTAAAGTTGGCACAGAGAGGTGGATAACACACTGAGGACATTGCTTCCAATAAAACATGGACATTGTCCTTCTCTAATAACATTTTAAAGGCTGAAAATTAAATGAAAAGTTCCTCTGAACTGTGTGCCCTGTAGTAGCTGTTTCAATAATTTTGGCCATACTTACCACATAAGTACTATCACTATAGATTGATGGGCTCTGTAGTAAAGTCTGTTAAGGCATAAATAAGAGCTTGTATTTCTACTGAAATATAAGGGGTTTGAAGGACCTTTGTTTCCCTGCTGCAGTAGATCCAGCCTTTCCAGAACTGGATCCATCTGTAAAAATGATTAATGCCCGAGGTATAACATTTCTTTTAAGGTGGCAGTTAATACATTCCCTGTGTTAGAAATAAGGCAAGCCCCCCAAGTCAGGGGTCCTTACATCAAACATTGACTTCTATGCAGAAGGGTGTGCACACATGGTCTGGAAGCACGTGCACTGACCTTCCGTGCCCTTGGTCCTGGGCAACCTGCAGCAATGCACAGGTTCTGACTGCTAGCATGGCAAGGCATCTTCACTATCTTTATTTCTGGACTGTTTCTCCTCTGTTCTTGTGGGCCACTGCTTATTCTGTGGCTGGAACAGTTCTATCAGGTCCTCTCTGGGATCCATTGTTGCAGGAATCCATATGGCCTTGGACTTTTCTGGAAATATAAACATATTCTTGACCAAAGATTAATAAAGAAATCTTTTCTATAAATTAGATTTGGGGAGGAGGAAAAAGATGGCAGAATAGACAGATGTGTCCTGCGACTGGTCCCGGAGCGGGTGGAGGGAGCAGCTGAAACGAGTGGAATTCAGCCCGAATTTGGCGAGATAGTTTGCACCCGGGAAGGGCAGAAGTCTCTGAAAAAGGTAAAATCAAGGTTCTGGGCCGGAGACTCTGCTGAGCTTCTGTGGCCAGAGGAACAGGGGGAGTCTACAGGGTGCCGGGCCGCTTCCCTGAGGACAGGAAAAGCGTCAGTCTGTTAAAAATAAAAAAAAAAGGGGGGGGGGGGAGGAGGACCGCGGGACTGCAGGAGATAGGGGATTTTGGATCTTGGAATCTAGATTTTGGATCTGAGCTGAGGCAGCTCTGAAGGGCTAGCGGATCGTGCAGTGCCGGCAAGAGGGGAGCTCGCGGGGAAGTGGTCCTTCCTCACACTGGGGCCTGTGCCTTCTCCCACTGAACCTGGTTCATAGGACCTTTTGGAGACAGACATTTACCTGTGGCTGAGGTGCGGGGGGAGGTGTGGGCTTGTAGAGTCTGGGGAGAGTAGGCTGGCGGTCCAGGGAAGGTGGTGGTGGGTCTAGTGCTGAGTCACCTGGAAACCCCTCGCCATTTTCTCCTGAGAGATAGCCCCTCCCTCCAGTCTCCAGGCAACCAATATAGCCACACCCAGATCACACCTTGAGTAAAACAAGGATTCTGAATACTCCCTGAGGACATAGGACGGGCCTAAAGAGTAATCTTTAGCCCCAGCAACCAGAAATTGACAAACAGAACAGTACAGAGAAATGGAATTGTAAGCCAGCCAAAGGAAGACACCCCACTTTCCTTCACTTTTACTTTTATTATCCCTTTCTTCTTTCTTTTCTTTTTCTTTTTCTTTCTTTCTTCTTTTCTTCTTTCTTCTCCTGTTTTGGTTTGTTGCTTTTTTTTATTTTATTTCTGTTCACATTATTTTTCATCATTATTTTTTATTTCCTATTTTTAATTTTTATACCATTTTTGAAATCATTTTTTTTAATTTATTATTTTTTCTTCTCATTTGCTTTGGTCTCATCCACTTATTCCCTTTCTACTTCCTCAATACTAAATTGAGGTCCTCCCCATATTCATCCAATTCTTAATCTTATTTTCACTATACAAGCTCAGCCTCTACAGATTCTGTCCCAATCCTCTTATTCCTTTGTCTTTTATCCCATATCTTTTTCACTCTCCTCCATAGCATTTGTGCTCTCTTTTCTCTGCCCTATATCTCTTTTCTCAGGTGGTCACTTATATTGGGGTTATTGGTGTTGTGAGTAAGTTTGTGCTTAGTCCCCTCAGTGTTGTGTCTTGTTGAGGTGAATTTTATCTGGTCAGGCCAAGGGGCTTGAGAGCAAGCCACATAACCAGACACCTGGAGAGGAAACTCCATCCATGAAAGGGTCAACAACACCCGAGACCTAACTACAGAAGCAGGAAGAATGCAGCAGTGAGGGAAAGAGCATGAGTGAGTGAGGGAGTAAAAGAGGAGCATGTGGTCAGGTGGGGTATCTGTGTGTAAGTGAGTGAGTGAGGCACAGTTAGATCCCACAGGACCTTAAGAGGCAGGCTAATCAGGCTCGCCTAACTAGGCAGCTTCTGCTACCATTGCAAACAGTACTGGAAGGCTAGCTTGTCCTAAGGGGCCTAGCCTTTTTGAAGGGGAGAGCTGCTGTAACTGGGTTCCCAAACTCAACTCCAACCAGAGTGCCCTCAGATAACACCTAGGACTCTACAGCCACCCCTGCCAGGGACACACTACCTAGGCTGTGAACCCACAGTCAACAAGGTTCCAGCTGCCCAGGGCACAGGCTCCTGTGAGTTCGGAAGGAGGTTCCCCTCTGACCGGCCCAATGATTTAGCTCAGGGCACTGCAACCACGTAAACAGCAGACACGTGAGCAGCCTGCTCCTGTCCAAGGAGCAGCAGACCCACAAACAACCCGCCACAGGCCTAAGAGCAGCAGCTTCATGTGGCCTGGCCCTGTCCAAGGAGCAGCAGCCGTGGGAGCAGCCAGTTCCGCAGCAACCTCATAATCAGCCCACCCCTGCCCAAGGAACAGCAGCTATACGAGCAGCCTCCCCCACCAGCCAGAGGAGGCACCACTGCTGTGAACAGCACCCACCAGAGGAACCACTGCCAACTGAGAAGCAGCTGCTACCGTAACCACCCAAGGAGCAGCCCCTGCACAGCCAGAGAAGCTACTGCCACCCAAGGAGTAGCCCCTGCACAACTCGACATTTAGATCAGTCAGTGAGACCAAAAATGGGTAAACAAAGATACCCCCAAAGGAAAGAAAAGGAGGAAACACCAGAAAAGAAGCAAAGTGAAACAGAGGCATGCAATATGTCAGAAAAAGAATTCAGAATAAGGGTCATTGAGTTCATAAATCGGATGGAAGAAAAAATTAACACCTTATGCAAGAGTCAAGAAGAAATGGATGAAAAAATCAACAACTTATGTAAGAATCAAGAAGAAATGAAGAATGATATAGCTGCAATAAAAAACACCATGGAAAGTTTCAACAGTAGACTAGGAGAATCAGAGGACCACATTATTGAACTAGAAGACAGGGAAGCAAAACACAGACAACCTGAATTGCAATTGGAGAAAAAAATTAAAAGACAGGAGGAGAGCCTAAGGGAGCTATGGGACAACATGAAATGAAACAACATACGAATAATAGGGGTGCCAAAACAACAGGAAGAAGAACAAGGGTTAGAAAAACTATTTGAAGAAATAATATCAGAAAACTTCCCTGATGTGGCAAAGAAAAAAGTCACACAAGCTCAGAGAGTCCCAAACAGGATGAACCCAAAAAGACCCACACCAAGACACATCATAATTACAAAGGCAAATATTCAGGACAAAGAGAGAATCTTAAAGGCTGCAAGAGCGAGACAGAAAGTTACATACAAGGGAACTCCCATTAGATTATCAAATGATTTCTCAACAGAAACACATCAAGCCAGACAAGAATGGACGGAAATCTACAAAGTGATGCAAACTAAGGGACTGAATACAAGAATAATCTATCCAGCAAGGTTATCATTCAAAATTGAAGGGAAAATAAGGAGCTTCACAAACAAAAAAAATGCTAAGGGAGTTTATCACTACCAAGCCAGCAATGCAAGAAATGCTAAATGGACTGGTATAAAAAGAAGAGAGTAAAAGGTAAGAAGGAACATAGTCTCAAAAAATAAAAATGGCTACAAACAAGTACCTTTCCATAATAACTTTAAATGTAAATGGACTAAATGCTCCAATCAAAAGATATCGAGTGGTTGATTGGATAATAAAAACACGACCCATATATTTGCTGTCTACAAGGACTCATACAGATTGAAAGTTAAGGGATGGAAAAACATCTTTCAGGCAAATGGAAATGAAAAAAAAGCTGGTGTAGCAGTACTTATTTCTGACAAAATAGACCTCAAAGTAAAGGCCATAACAAAAGATAAGGAAGGCCACTTCATAATAATAAAGGGATCGATACAACAAGAGGATATAACCCTGATAAACATATATGCACCCAATCCAGGAGCACCCAAATACATAAAAAAAACTCCTGGAAGATATCAAGGGAGAGATTGACAACAATACAATCATAGTAGGAGACTTTAATATACCACTGACATCTCTGGATAAATCCTCTAGACAAAAAAATCAGCAAAGAAACAGCAATTCTATATGACTCACTAGATCAGCTGGACCTAATTGACACCTTCAGAGTATTTCACCCCAAAGCCATGGAATATATGTGCTTTTCAAGTGCACATGGGACATGTTAAAAAATAGACCACATATTGGGTCACAAACAAAGTCTCCCCAAATTCAAAAAGATGGAAATCATATCAAGCATTTTCTCAGACCACAATGGCATAATATTAGAAATAAACTACAATAAAAACATTCCAAAAAATTCAAACACATGGAAACTGAATAGCATGCTATTAAACAATGATTGGGTTAACAATGAGATCAAAGAATAAATTAAAAACATCCTGGAGGCTAATGACAATAAAAACACAGCAATGCAAATACTGTGGGACACAATGAAAGCAGTCCTGAGAGGAAAATTTATAGCTCTACAGGCCTACCTCAAAAAACAAGAAAAAAAGGTAATAAATCATCTAACTCAACAACTCAAAGAATTAGAAAGAGAGCAACAAGAAAAGCCCACAGTGAGCAGAAGGAAGGAAATAATAAAGATCAGAGCAGAAATGAATGACATAGAGACCAAAAAAACAATACACAAGATCAACAAAACCAAGAGCTGGTTCTTTGAAAGGATAAACAAGATTGATGAACCTCTAGTCAGGCTCACCAAAAAGCAAAGAGAGAGGACCCAAATAAACAAAATCAGAAATGAAAGAGGAGAAATAACAACAGACCCCAAAGAAATACAAAGGATTATTAAAAAATACCATGAACAACTCTATTCTAACAAACTAGACAACCTGGAAGAAAGGGACTGATTCCTAGAAAAATACAACCTTCCAAAACTTACTCAGGAAGATACTAAAAATCTCAATAGGCTGATAACTATGGAAGAAATTGAAGCAGTCATCAAAAAGCTTCTAGCAAACAAAAGCCTGGGGCCAGATTGCTTCACAGGGGAGTTTTACCAAACATTCAAGGAAGAACTAAAACCCGTCCTCCTCAGACTATTCCAGAAAATTCAAGAGGAAGGAACACTTCCAAGCTCCTTCTATGAAGCCAGCATCACCCTAATACCAAAACCAGATAAAGATAACACAATGAAAGAGAATTACAGGCCAATATCCCTCATGAACATAGATGCCAAAATACTCAATAAAATTCAAGCAAATCCGATCCAGCAGTACATCAGAAAGATCATACACCATGACCAAGTAGGATTTATCCCGGGGATTCAAGGATGGTACAATATTCGCAAATCAATAAACGTGATACATCACATAAACAAATTGAGAGATAAAAATCACATAGTCATATCAATTGATGCAGAAAAAGCATTTGACAAAATCCAACACCCTTTCTTTTTTTTTTAATTTCTTTATTGATTGAGGTATCACATATTTGTCCTCATCCCCCCATTCCCATCCCTCACCCCTCCGCACACATGCCCCCACCACCCTGTTGTCCTTAACCGCTGGTTAGGCTCATATGCTTGCACACAAGTCCTTTGGTTGATCTCTCCCCTTTACCCCCACCCTTCCCTACCCTCCCCCTGAGGCCCGACAGTCTGATCCATGCCTCCTTGTTTCTGGGTCTGTTCTTGTTCATCAGTCTATGTTGTTCATTATTTCCCCTAGAAGAGTGAGATCATGTGCTATTAGAAATACACTTATAAGAACCGAAAATGAGACAAGCAATAATGGTCATGGTGACAGGCAAATGAATCAGTCTGTAGGGAGTTTCTGGGTCAACAGTTCTTTTGAGACTCAATTTCAATGTCCAACAGTTCCTTATGTGTACATGTCAGCAATGACATTTCAGTTCTGGATGGTGGACAAATGGTGGTAATGCAGGTCCGACTCTGTCTGGTTTGGTCCTGGGCAACCTGCAGTGATGCACAGCTGTTAACTGCTAGTATGGGAAGGCCACATCAGCGTCTTCCATCTCTGGACTGCTTCTCTTCTGTCTTCATGGCTGGAGTAGTCCTGTCGATTCCTCTCTGTTGCTGGAATCCACATGGTCTCGGCGTTGTTTTCTGAAAATATACAAACATATTCTCAACCAAAAGTTAATAAAGGAATATTTTCTATAAATTTGACTTCAGATCCTTTTTCATTTTTTGCCCAAATGATTTTCCTCTGGCTTGTTTTGTCACCTTGTGTGTTTTTCATGGGTGTCTTGCTTTTAGCCTTACAATTAATTTTCTAAAGTATTAATTTTCTAGATGTAATTTACTTACAGGATATTTTTCCTTACATAATATTCCTCTACTATCCCCTCCTTTTTTGATTTAAATGTTAGGAGGCTTTTGAAATTTTTATAATGTAGTCTTGATGGCTTTTAAATTTTAATTTTTTGCACTATAATATTACTTTTTTAGGTTCATTACATGGTGCACAATTTTATCATGAGATGAAGTACCAATAAAAATTTTAGTTAACACTTTAGGAACACCTTTTTGTCCAGTACAATTAATTTTTCTAGAATAGTCGCTTGTTTCAACTAGCCAATTTAAATTTGCCTGAAAACTTGACTACTGTTTTACTATCAAATTTATTACTCTAACAACAATCTTATTTTACCCTATAAATATTGGTAGAAGGGATTATTTGCCTTCTTGAGTAGGTCCTGAGCATACCTGGTGGTAGGCTGGATTTAGATATCGTAAACCCACTTCCCTACACCATGGGTACAAGACAACTCAAACAATTCTTGTTGGAGTGAGAGGGCAGCTGCTGTCGGCCAAGTCTCTGTCGGTCACCTGGGTCCTGATCTGAGCTGGGCATGGGAAGCACGAAGCAGCCATGGGGGCAGGAGACCTCCCTCAGAAGGGGCTATGATTCAGACCCCTGCAATGTTTGGGGGGTGAGGGTCTGTGCCCCACCTCTGTTGATCCCCAAATTCTCTCCTGATGGCCCCTCTGCGACTGTGCCTGTCTTAGGTTGTTCCTTCCTTGAGGAATCTTACCGTCTCTGGCTAACCAGCCATCCTCCGGGGCCAAGCAGGGTGACGTGAGGTTCAGTTTTGTCTCCTTTGTAGCCTATGCCCCCGTGGCCTCCATGCCCAGCACCTGCCTTGGGATCCCTTCGCCTGCTGGCGGAGCCCCAGCACTGATCACATATCTTTTGGAACCCAGGTTTCTTCTCCAGGGAGGGCTCAGTTTGCCCCACTGGGTGAGATACAGATCCATGGCACCAGTGATCACGAGACTTCAACCTCGACATGAACAGAGAGCTCATGCAACAGCTGTGAGCAATTGAATTGTGAGAAGAGGGTCTCTCTTGGCCTAAAGGGTAAGAGGGACCAATACAGAATGCTCAGGTGCCTTCCCAGGAGGCCCTCTACACAATGAAAAGGATTAAATCCTTACATGTCCTTTTTAAATTGTTGCCAGACATTCAAAGAATTAGTTTGTACATTTGCTTGGGATAATTGTATATTATGCTGTAGTAATTCTAAAGTATCAAGAGATGTGTTAAGTTTGTCTCCAAGCACCAAACAGATGACTTTTTTTTTTTTTTATCCCCAAGGGTGCGAGGAACTATTACAAGTACTGGGGGTGATCCAAATCTGGGAAAAAGTTTAATGATAGTGTAGAATAATTTCATGCAAGGATATTCTTTGTTCTAGTCCATGGGAATTCCCTTTCAAACTGGCTGTCCATTTCTTTTTATATAGACAAGGTCTTAGTTACATTTTCTGCACCTCTACTGGGGGCACGTACTGATAGTAGTGACACCCTTTCTTTGGTGTCCACACAAGCCAGAAACCTCTCTTTAATTGTACACACAAAGGGGCATTGTTTTGATTTCGTGTCATACAAAAGGGAAGATGGGTAGAAACCCCTGTGTATTTATACTTTCTTGCCCCACCCATGGACCTCCTGGATGTCCAGGGTGTTTGGTAATATTGGTAACTACATTAGTCAGGGGATCAGCCCATGTAAGGGGTCTTACCCATGAAGGGTCAGGAGCATAAGACCAAAATACTTACCCTCTTGTCCCAGGTAAAATTACCGTATATCTGATGATTGCTAGCATGGCTAGAAAGGCGTTCTCAGTCATTCTTTGGTTTCTGGTTACCTCACAATTTCTTCCCTGAGGTTTGATGTTCTGATTGATGTTTCTCTGTTTCTGGATCTATTTTTCCCCCCATCAGTTTATGTTGTTCATTATATTCCACAAATAAGTGAGATCATGTGATATTTATCTTTTTCTGCCTGGCTTATTTCACTAAGCATAATATTCTCCATCTCCATCCATATTGTTGCAAATGGTAAGAGCTCCTTCTTTTTTACCGCAGCGTAGTATTCCATTGTGTAGATGTACCACAGTTTTTTAATCCACTCATCTGCTGATGGGCACTTAGGCTGTTTCCAAATCTTAGCTATGGTGAATTGTGCTGCTATGAACATAGGGGTGCATAAATCCTTTCTGACTGATGTTTCCAGTTTCTTGGGATATATTCCTAGAAGTGGGATCACTGGGTCAAATGGGGGTTCTATTTTTAGTTTTTTAAGGAAACTCCATACTGTTCTCCACAGTGGCTGCACGAGTCTGCATTCCCACCAGCAGTGCACGAGGGTTCCTTTATCTCCACATCCTCGCCAACACTTGTCATTTTTTGACTTGTTGATAATGGCCATTCTGACAGGTGTGAGATGGTACTGCATTGTTGTTTTGATTTGCATCTCTCTGATGGTTAGTGACTTTGAGCAGGTTTTCATATGTCTCTTGGCCTTCCTTCTGTCTTCTTTCGAAAAGTGTCTATTTAGATCAGTTGCCCAATTTTGATTGGGTTGTTTATTCTTTTTGTTAAGCTGCATGAGTTCCCTGTAAATGTTGGAGATTAAACCCTTATCATTGACATCATTGGCAAATATGTTCTCCCATGTAGTGGGCTTTCTTGTTGTTTTATTGATGGTTTCCTTTGCTGAACAAAAGCTTTTTATTTTGATGTAGTCCCATTTGTTTATTTTCTCTTTAGCTTCCATTGCCCTCAGAGCAGTATCAGCGAAGAAGTTCTTTTGGCATATGTCAGAGATTTTTCTGCCTGTAGATTCCTCTAGTATTTTTAAGGTTTCCTGTCTTATGTTTAAGTCCTTGATCCATTTTGAGTTTATTTTTGTGTATGGTGTAAGTTGGTGGTCTAGTTTCATTTTCTTTGCATGTATCTGTCCAATTTTCCCAACACCATTTGTTGAAGAGACTGTCTTGACTCCATTGAATGTTCATGCCTCCTTTGTCAAATATTAATTGAGCATAGTGGTTTGGATCAATATCTGGATTCTCTATTTTGTTCCATTGATCTATATGTCTGTTCTTGTGCCAATACCAGGCAGTTTTGAGAACAGTGGCTTTGTAATACAGCTTGAAATCTGGTATGGAGATCCCACCTACTTTGTTCTTCATTCTCAGGATTGCTGCAGGTATTCGGGGTCTTTTTTTCTTCCAGATGAATTTTTGGAAAGTTCGTTCTAGGTCTGTGAAGTATGCCGTTGGTATTTTAATGGGAAGTGCATTGAAATTATAGATTGCTTTGGGTAGTATGGACATTTTGATGATGTTGATTCTACCAATCCATGAACATGGTATGTTCTTCCATTTGTTTATGTCTTCCTTTATCTCTTTTTTCAGTGTTGTATAGTTTTCCGTGTATAGGTCTTTTACCTCCTTAGTTAAGTTTATTCCTAGGTATCTTAATTTTTTTGGTGTGATGGTAAATGGGATTGCTTTTTTAGTCTCTCTTTCTGTAAGTTCATTATTGGTGTATAGAAATGCCATAGATTTCTTAGCATTTATTTTGTATCCTGCTACTCTGCCAAATTCATTTATTAAGTCTAGTAATTTTTTGATGGAGTCTTTAGGGTTTTCTATGTACAGTATCATGTCATCTGCAAATAAGGACAGTTTTACTTCTTCTTTTCCAATTTGGATGCCTTTAATTTCTTCTTCTTGTCTGATTGCAATGGCTAGTATTTCCAACACTATGTCGAACAGGAGTGGTGAGAGTGGGCATCCCTGTCTTGTTCCTGTTCTTAGGGGAAATGGTTTTAGTGTTTGCCCATTGAGTATGATGTTGGCTGTGGGTTTGTCATATATGGCTTTTATTATGTTGAGGTATGATCCTTCTATTCCCAGCTTGCTGAGAGTTTTTATCAAGAAAGGGTGTTGGATTTTGTCAAATGCTTTTTCTGCATCAATTGATATGACTATATGGTTTTTATGTCTCAATTTGTTTATGTGATGTATCACATTTATTGATTTGCGAATATTATACCATCCTTGCATCCCAGGGATAAATCCTACTTGGTCATGGTGTATGATCTTTCTGATGTATTGCTGGATTAGATTTGCTAGAATTTTGTTGAGGATTTTGGCATCTATGTTCATGAGGGATATTGGCCTGTAATTCTCTTTCATTGTGTTATCTTTATCTGGTTTTGGTATTAGGGTGATACTGGCTTCATAGAAGGAGCTTGGAAGTGTTCCTTCCTCTTGAATTTTCTGGAATAGTCTGAGGAGGATAGGTTTTAGCTCTTCCTTGAATGTTTTATAAAACTCCCCTGTGAAGCAATCTGGCCCCGGGCTTTTGTTTGCTGGAAGCTTTTTGATAGCTGCTTCAATTTCTTCCATAGTTATCAGCCTATTGAGATTTTCAGTCTCTTCCTGAGTAAGTTTTGGAAGGTTGTGTTTTTCTAGGAATGTATCCATTTCCTCCAGGTTGTCTAGTTTGTTGGAGTAGAGTTGTTCATAGTATTTTTTGACAATCCTTTGTATTTCTGTGGGGTCTGTTGTTATTTCACCTCTTTCATTTCTGATTTTGTTTATTTGGGTCCTCTCTCTTTGCTTCTTGGTGAGCCTGGCTAGAGGTTCATCAATCTTGTTTATCCTTTCAAAGAACCAGCTCTTGGTTTTGTTGATCTTGTGTATTGTTTTTTTGGTCTCTATGTCATTCATTTCTGCTCTGATCTTTATTATTTCCTTTTTTCTGCTCACTGTGGGCTTTTCTTGTTGCTCCCTTTCTAATTTTTTGAGTTGTTGAGTTAGATGATCTATTACCATTTTTTCTTGTTTTTTGAGGTAGGCCTGTAGAGCTATACATTTCCCTCTCAGGACTGCTTTCATTGTGTCCCACAGTATTTGCAATGTTATGTTTTTATTGTCATTAGTCTCCAGGGTGTTTTTAATTTCTTCTTTGATCTCATTGATAACCCAATCATTGTTTAGTAGCATGCTATTCAGTTTCCAAGTGTTTGATTTTTTGGAATGTTTTTATTGTAGTTTATTTCTAATATTATGCCATTGTGGTCTGAGAAAATGCTTGATATGATTTCAATCTTTTTGAATTTGGGGAGACTTTGCTTGTTACCCAATATATGGTCTATTTTTGAGAATGTCCCATGTGCACTTGAGAAGAACGTATATTCCATGGCTTTGGGGTGAAATACTCTGAAGATGTCAATTAGGTCCATCTGATCTAATGTGTCGTTTAGAATTGCTGTTTCTTTGCTGATTTTTTGTCTAGAGGATTTATCCATTGGTGTCAGTGGTGTATTGAAGTCCCCTACTATGATTGTATTGATGTCGATCTCTCCCTTGATATCTTCCAGCAGATTTTTTATGTATTTGGGCGCTCCTGCATTGGGTGCATATACGTTTACCAGAGTTATATCTTCTTGCTGGATTGCTCCCTTTAGTATTATGTAGTGGCCTTCCTTATCTCTTATTAAAACCTTTACTTTGAGGTCTATTTTATCTGATATAAGTATCACAACCCCAGCTTTTTTCTCATTTCCATTTGCCTGAAAAATGTTTTTCCATCCCTTCACTCTCAGTATGTGTGAGTCTTTTGCTCTAAGGTGGGTCTCTTGTAGACAGCAAATACATGGGTCATGTTTTCTTATCCAATCAGCTACCCTATGTCTTTTGATTGGTGCATTTAATCCATTTACGTTTACTGTTATTATTGATAAGTACCTGTTTGTTGACATATTTTTCCTTAGTGTTTGTGTTTCTTCTTGCCTTTCTCTTCTTTTTACAGCAGCCCCTTTAGCATTTCTTGCATTGCTGGTTTGGTAGTGATGAACTCTCTTACCCTTTTTTGTCTGTGAAGCTTCTGATTCCACCTTCAATTTTGAATGATAGCCTTGCTGGGTATAGTATTCTTGGATTCAGTCCCTTGTTTTGCATCACTTTGTATATTTCATTCCATTCCCTTCTGGCCTGGTGTGTTTCTGTTGAGAAATCAGTTGATATTCTGATAGGAGATCCCTTGTAGGTAACTTTCTGTTTCTCTCTGGCAGCCTTTAAGATTTTTGCTTTGTCGTTGGTGTTCGTCAATTTAATTATGATGTGTCTTGATGTCCGTCTTTTGGGATTCAACTTGTTTGGGACTCTGTGTACTTCTTGGACTTGGATAGTTTTTTTCTTGCCAATATCAGGGAAGTTTTCTGTCATTATTTCTTCTAACAGGTTTTCTATTCCTTGCTTCTCTTCCTCTCCTTCTTTTATCCCTATTATTCGAAGGTTGTTTCGTTTTGTGTTGTCCCAAAGCTCCCTTAGGCTCTCCTCTTGATTTTTGAGTCTTCTTTCCAGTTGCTGCTGTGTTTGTGTGTTTTTTCCTACCTTGTCTTCTAATTCGCTGATGCGGTCCTCAGCCTCTTCTACTCTACTCTTTAAGCCTTCCATTGTGTTCTTTATTGCAGCTATGTCGTTCTTCATCTCCTCTTGGTTTTTTTTCATGTTGGTGACATTTTCATTCAGCTCCTTATAGTTCTCATTGAGTTGTGTGTATTTGTCATCCATCCGTTTAAACATCCTTATAACGAATACTCTGAATTCTTTCTCTGTTAAGCTGCTAGCCTTAAGTTCATTTAACTCCCTTTCTGGTGATTCCTCTTTTTCCTCCATTTGGGAATTTCCTTTTTTTCTCCCCATGTTTTCCTGTAGTGTTTTAATTGTAGATCCGCTTGCTTTGCTACCCAAGTTCTTTTGGGGATGGTGCTACTGGTGTAATCTCCCAGTTCTCCTGGGCTTGGTAATCTAGTGTAGCTCCCTACTTGAGCTACTTGGGTTCTCTTGATGTAGGCCTGCAAGCTTGAGAGGCACAACTGTGGTGTCTAAAAGTCAGCAGCTATGGAGTGGAGTGTCCCAGTTTTTGCTGTCTTGCACCCTTAGTTGAAATCGTGCATGTCCAGTGGGAACTCACAGTGGCACCCAGGAACCATCTGTTGGGAGAGCTCCCAGTGGCTCCCACTAGCAACCTGTGTGTAGATAGGCTCAGGGTGCCTGCCTGTTGTAAATTCGCTTCTGTGGAGGTGTGTTTGCAGGGGCACAGCTCTGACGCACTTTGAGAGACTCTGGCACTGAAGTTAAACAGCTAGGGTGTATGTGGGAAGTTATTCAGGAGAAAGGAGTTCAGAGTTTCTGCTGTGGGGCAGTGCGTCCTTGGCTGTACAGAATCACACCCAGCAGGGGCTCAAAGCAGCTCCCCAGAGGACCCTGTGGATATTTGGGCTCAGGGAGCCTTCCCTTGCTGTGGCTGTGAATTTGCCCGCTCCGGAGTGTGCAACACCCTTTCTTGATAAAAACTCTCAGCAAGGTGGGAATAGAAGGATCATACCTCAACATAATAAAAGCCATATATGACAAACCCACAGCTAACATCATACTCAATGGGCAAAAACTAAAACCATTTCCCCTAAGAACAGGAACAAGACAGGAATGCCCACTCTCACCACTCCTGTTCAACATAGTGCTGGAAATACTAGCCATTGCAATCAGACAAGAAGAAGAAATTAAAGGCATCCAAATTGGAAAAGAAGAAGTAAAACTGTCCTTATCTGCAGATGACATGATACTGTACATAGAAAACCCAAAAGACTCTATCAAAAAATTATTAGACTTAATAAATGAATTTGGCAGAGTAGCAGGATACAAAATAAATGCTAAGAAATCTATGGCATTTCTATACACCAATAATGAACTTACAGAAAGAGAGACTATAAAAGCAATCCCATTTACCATCACACCAAAAAAACTAAGATACCTAGGAATAAACTTAACTAAGGAGGTAAAAGGCCTATACGTGGAAAACTACACAACACTGAAAAAAAGAGATAAAGGAAGACATAAATAGATGGAAGAACATACCATGTTCATGGATTGGTAGAATCAACATCATCAAAATGTCCATACTACCCAAAGCAATCTATAAATTCAATGCACTTCCCATTAAAATACCAACAGCATATTTCACAGACATAGAATGAACTTTCCAAAAATTCATCTAGAATAAAAAAAGACCCCGAATACCTGCAGCAATCCTGAGAAAGAAGAACAAAGTAGGAGGGATCTCAATACCAGATATCAAGCTATATTACAAAGCCACTGTTCTCAAAACTGCCTGGTATTGGCACAAGAACAGACATATAGATCAATGGAATAAAACAGAGAACCCAGAAATCGATCCAAATCGCTATGCTCAATTAATATTTGACAAAGGAGGCATGAACATACAATGGAGTCAAGACAGTCTCTTCAATAAATGGTGTTGGGAAAATTGGATAGATACATGCAAAAAAATGAAACTAGACCACCAAGTTACACCATACATAAAAATAAACTCAAAATGGATCAAGGACTTAAACATAAGACGGGGAACAATAAAAATACTAGAGGAATCTATAAGCAGAAAAATCTCTGACATATGTCAAAAGAACTTCTTCACAACTGCTCTGAGGGCAATGGAAGCTAAAGAGAAAATAAACAAATGGGACTACATCAAAATAAAAAGCTTTTGTTCAGCAAAGGAAACCATCAATAAAACAACAAGAAAGCCCACTACATGGGAGAACATATTTGCCAATGACATCAAGGATAAGGGTTTAATCTCCAACATTTACAGGGAACTCATGCAGCTTAACAAAAAGAAGATAAACAACCCAATCAAAAAATGGGCAACTGATCTAAATAGACACTTTTCGAAAGAAGACAGAAGGAAGGCCAAGAGACATATGAAAACCTGCTCAAAGTCACTAACCATCAGAGAGATGCAAATCAAAACAACAATGTGGTACCATCTCACACCTGTCAGAATGGCTATTATCAACAAGTAAACAAATGACAAGTGCTGGCGAGGATGGGGAGAAAAAGGAACCCTCGTGCACTGCTGGTGGGAATGCAGACTGGTGCAGCCACTGTGGAGAACAGTATGGAGTTTCCTTAAAAAACTAAAAATGGAACTCCCATTTGACCCAGTGATCCCACTTCTAGGAATATATCCCAAGAAACTGGAAACATCAATCAGAAAGGATATATGCACTCCTATGTTCATAACAGCACAATTCATCATAGCCAAGATTTGGAAACAGCCTAGGTGCCCATCAGCAGATGAGTAGATTAAAAAACTGTGGTACATCTACACAATGGAATACTACCCTGGAGTAAAAAAGAAGGAGCTTTTACTATTTGCAACAACATGGATGGAGATGGAGAACATTATGCTTATTGAAATAAGCCAGGCAGAGAAAGATAAATATCACATGATCTCACTCATTTGTGGAATATAGTGAACAACATAAACTGATAGAAAAAAAATAGATCCAGGGACAGAGAAACATCAATCAGAACGTCAAACCTCAGGGAAGAAATTGTGAGGTAACCAGAAACCCAAGAATGCCTGAGAATGCCTTTCTAGGCATGTTAGCAATCATCAGATGTACGGTAAGATTACCTGGGAAAAATGGGGAAGTATTTTGGACTTATGCTCCTGACCCTTCATGGATAAGACCCCTTACGTGGGATGATCCCCTGACTAATGTAGTCACCAATAATATCCAGGAGGATCTTGGGTGGGGCAAGAAAGTATAATTACACAGGGGTCTCCACCCAGCTTCCCTTTTGTATGACACAAAATCAAAACACTGCCCCTTTGTGTGTAAAATTAAAGAGAGGTTTCTTTGGAATCCACACAAAGGGCGTCACTACTATCACTACTTGCCCCCTGGAGAGGTGCAGAAAATGTAACTAAGACCTTGTCAATACAAAAAGAAATGGACAGCCAGTTTGAAAGGGAATTGCCATGGTCTAGAGCAAAGAATGTCCTTACATGATATTATTCTACAATGTCATTAAAATTCTTCCCAGATTTGGATTACCCCGATTACCTATAATAGTACCTCGCACCCTTGAGGATCAATAAAAAAAATCATCTTTAAGGTGCTTGGAGACAAAGGTATCACATCTCTTGATATTTTAGAATTACAACAGCATAATACATAATTATCCCAAGCAAACTTACAAACTAATTCTTTGAATGTCTGGCAGCAATTTAAAAAGGACATGTAAGGATTTAATTCTTTCCATTGTGTAGAGGGCCTCCTGGGAAGGCACCTGAGCATTCTATATTGGTCCCTCTTGCCATTTTGGCCAAGAGGGACCCTCTTCTCACAATCCAATTGCACACAGCTGTTTCCTGAGTTTTCTATTCATGTTGAGGTTGAATCCTTGTGATGACTGGCACCATGGATCTGCCTCTCGTCCAGTGGGGCAAGCTGGGCCCTCCCTGGAGAAGAAACCCGGGTTCCCCAAGATATATGAGCAGTGCTGGGGCCCCGCCAGCAGGTGAGGGGATCCCAAGGCAGGTGCTGAGTGTGGAGGCCACGGGGACATAGGGTACCAAGGAGACAGAACTGAACCTCACATCACCCTGCTTGGCACGGAGGATGGCTGGTTAGCCGGAGATGGGTAAGATTCCTCAGGGAAGGAACAATCTAAGATAGGCACAGTCGCAGAGGGGCCATCAGGAGAGAACTTGGGGGTCAACAGAGGTGGGGCACAGACCCTCACCCCCCAAAACCTTGCAGGGACCTGAACCCTCACCCCTTCTGAGGGAAGTCTCCTGCCCCAATAGCTGCTTAACGTCCCATGCCCAGCTCAAATCGGGACCCGGGTAACAGACAGAGACTTGGCCGACAACAGCTGCCCTCTCACTGCAACAAGAATTGTTTGAGTTGTCTTGAACCCATGGTGAGGGGAAGTGGGTTTTTGATATTTAAATCCAGCCAACCTCCAGGAATGCTCAGGGCCTACTCAAGAAGGCAAATAATCCTTTCCACTAATATTTACAGGGTAAAATAAGATTGTTGTTAGAGTAATAAATTTGACAGTAAAATAGTAGTCAAGTTTTCAGGCTAATTTAAATTGGTTAATTGAAGCAAGTGAATATTCTAGAAAAAATTAATAGCACTGGACAAAAAACAGTTCCTAAAGTGTTAACTAAAATTTTTATTGGTAGTTCATCTCATGATAAAATTGCATAACATGTAATGAACCTAAAGCAGTCATATTATAGTGCAAAAAATAAAATTTAAAAGCTCTCAAGACTACATTAAAAAAATTTTCAAAAGCCTCCTAATATTTAAATCAAAAAAGGGGGGATAGTAGAAGAATATCATGTAAGAAAAAATATCCTGTAAGTAAATCACATCTAGAAAATTTGTACTTTAGAAAAATAATTGTAATGATAAAAGCAAGACACCCATGGCAAACACACATGGTGTCAAAACAAGCCAGAGGAAAATCATTTGGGCAAAAAATGAAAAAGGATCTGAAGTCAAATTTATAGAAAATATTCCTTTATTAACTTTTGGTTGAGAATATGTTTGTATATTTTCAGAAAACAACTCCAAGACCATGTGGATTCCGGCAACAGAGAGGAATCGACAAGACCTCTCCAGCCATGAAGACAGAAAAGAAGCAGTCCAGAGATGGAAGACGCTGTCGCCGCCTTGCCATACTAGCAGTAAGGAGCTGTGCGTCATTGCAGGTTGCCCAGGACCAAACCACAGAGGGTCAGACCTGCATTACCACCATTTGTCCACCATCCAGAACTGAAATATCATTGCTGACATGTGCACATAAGGAACTGTTTGACATTGAAATTGGGTCTCAAAAGAACTGTTGGCTCAGAAAGAAACTCACTACAGACGGATTCATTTGCCTTTCAGCATAACCATTATTGCTTGTCTCATTTTCGGTTCTTATAAGTGTATTTCTAGTAGAACATGATCTCACTCATCTAGGGAAATGATGAACAACATAGACTGATGAACAAGAACAGACCCAGAAACAAGGAGGAATGGATCAGACTGTCGGGCCTCAGAGGGAGGGTAGGGGAGGGTGGGAATATAGGGGAGAGATCAACCAAAGGACTTGTGTGCATGCATATGAGCATAACCAGTGGTTAAGGACAACAGGGGGGTGGGGGCATGTGTGGGGAGGGGTGTGAGATGGGAATGGGGGGATGAGGACAAATATGTGATACCTTAATCAATAAAGAAATTTTTAAAAAATAAAATAAAAATAAATAAATTAGACTTGGGATCCTTTTGATTTTTATCCAAATGATTTTTCTTTGGCTATTTTTGAAACCATAAGATTTTAAGTGTCTTGTTATCAATATTATAAATGAAAAATAACTTTTAAAATAAAAAAAATTTAAAGCAATTAAGGCTTGATGTAACTTACAGGATATTTCTTACGGATATTATTTTAACAATCCCCTTTTTTATTGTATTATTATGAGGCTTTTGTAAAAATTTTAATGCAGTCTTGATAACCTTTTATTTTTAATATTTGCACAGAAATATGACTGCTTTGGATTCATAGCATGTTAAGCAATTTTACTATGAGATGAACCATGAATAAGTTTTTGTTAATACTTCAAGAACAGTTTTTTGTCCAGTACAATTAAGTTTTTATGAATATTCACTTATTTCAATCAGCCAATTTAAATTAATCTGAAATAAGGTTAATTTATTTATTAACTTTAACTTTATTTGTCCTAGGTTATGGGCAGTAAATGACATTAATTAAACTTCTGCAATTAGTCTTTGAGTAACTTTACATAAAATTTATCATGGAGGCAAAAACACAAATTATTTACCTTAGTTTTATGGGCCAAATATATAGGCTTTCAATTACAATTACTACAACATTTGAAGGAACCCTTCTTTATTTCCTTCCAGAATAATTTTCAGGCTACAAAGTCTCATTTAAGAATCTTTGTCGTTCTTTTTACAACAAACAACCTGTAAGGCTGCAGTTTGAAGGTCAAGCCTACAGCTGACTAGCTAGCTATATTACAAGTACTTTTACAGTAAGGCTGACTACTAATTTACTGTCAGATTTAACATTTTAACAACAATCTTAGTTTACACTGTAAATATTAGTTAAGGAGAATTCAAAATTTTTAAATTTCTCCTTTTTATTAAATTTATAATTATAATTTTAAAGTATCCTCTTAGGCTTATTTGCATATACACAGGGATCAAGTCTTTTAGAAGACTTATTTAAATTTCTCACAAAGACATTGGCTTATTTAAAGGAAGAGGGTTGGCCTTTGTTATTTCAAGATGGCGGCCACAAGCCATGTGGCCATCATGGCAGCTGCTCAATCTGTTCTTTTAAAAGACAGTCAAATTTATATTGCAGACAAAACTTTCACTAGCTATTTCTGGTCTTTATTAGAATTGTATATAAAATTATTAGCTTTTCATTTAGCTGAAATCCTTGATTATAATTTAATAAGCTAATTTATTTAAGTAATTAAAGTAGGTTATCTTCATTTAAAAATAAAGCAAATTTACGTCTGAATTCACAAGCCGCAAATGTTGCCCTGACTCTAGCTTAATGCAGGCGGCTACATAAAGTCAGGCAGTAAATGCTGGCTTCTAATCTGTTCTTAAATTTTACTTGGATTCAATTAGTTATAAAAACATTGGCTTCTCATGTAACTTAATTTATATAAGACCATGATTATATTTTTTTTTATGTTTTTATTTTTATTTATTTATTTTTTATTTCTTTATTGACTAAGGTGTCACATATTTGTCCTCATCCCCCCATTCCCATCCCACACCCCTTCCCACGGATGCCCCAACCCCCTGTTGAACTTAACCATTGGTTAGGCTCATATGCATGCACACAAGTCCTTTGGTTGATCTCACCCCCCTCCCCCCACCCTCCTCTATCTTCCCTCTGAGGCCCGATAGTCCGATCGATGCCTCCTTGTTTCTGGTTCTGTTCTTGTTCATCAGTCTATGTTGTTCATCATTTCCCCTAGATGAGCAAGATCATGTGTCACTAGAGATATACTTATAAGGACTGAATGTGAGACGAGCAATAATAGTTATGCTGACAGGCAAGTGAATCAGTCTGTAGTGAGTTTCTTTCTGGACCAACAGTTCTTTTGAGACCCAATATCAATGTCCACCAGTTTCTTATGTGTACATGTCAGTACTGACCCCTCAGCTCTGGATGGTGGACAAATGGTGGTAATGCAGGTCCGACACCCTCTGTTTTGGTCTTGGCCGGACCCAGGGGCAGGGCTTCACCTGGACTCAGGGGCACTTGGCCTCACCCAGGCCCAGGGGGCGCATGGCCTCACCTGGACCCGGGTGCATGCGGCCTCACCCGGACCCAGGACCCAGCCTCACCCGGATCCAGGAGCACACAGCCTCACCCAGACCCAGGATGATCCAGCTTCACCTGGACCCAGGGGTGTGTGGCCTCACCCGGACCCAGGGGCGTGCGGCCTCACCCGGACCCGGGATCCGGCTTCACCCGGACCCAGGGGCGCGTGGCCTCACCCGGACCCAGGGGCACGTGGCCTCACCCGGACCCAGGGGCGTGTGTCCTCTCCCGGACCCAGGGGCGTGTGGCCTCACCCGGATCCAGGGGCACACGGCCTCACCTGGACCCGGGATCCAGTTTCACCCGGATCCAGGGCGCACGACCTCACCCGGATCCAGGGGCGCATGGCCTCTCCCAGACCCAGGGGCGCGTGACCTCACCCGGACCCAGGGGCGCGTGGCCTCACCCGGACCCAGGGGTGCGTGGCCTCTCCCAGACCCATGGTCGCGTGGCCTCACCTGGATCCAGGGGCACACGATCTCACCCGGACCCAGGGGTGTGAGGCCTCACCTAGACCCAGGGGTGTGTGACCACACCCGAACCCAGGGGCACACAGCCTCGCCCGGACCCGGGACCCAGCCTCTCCCGGACCCAGGGGCGTATGGCCTCACCCAGACCTGGGATCCAGCTTCACCCGGACCCAGGGGCGCGTGGCCTCACCCGGACCCAGGGGCATGTGGCCTCACCTGGACCCAGGGGCGCATGGCCTCTCCCAGACCCAGGGGCGCGTGGCATCACCCGCACCCAGGGGCACGTAGCCTCTCCCAGACCCAGGGTCGTGTGACCTCACCTGGACCCAGGGGCGCGCGGCCTCACCCGGACCCGGGACCCAGCGGGATTTCGTCTTCTTGATCCCAATTCCTGTTGGTCAATTCCCTCTCGGCAATTCCTTTGGCCATTTTCTCAGAGCTCCAGGGCGGCTGCCGCAGAACTCGTTGGGCTGCGGGCTCGGCGAAGCTCCGGTGTGCCCGGTGCGCGGTGGCGGGCTGGTCCGGGGTCCCTGCGTCGGCCCTTGGGTCTGCAGCAGTGGCCAGTCACCGAGCATGCGCACCTGGCCGCTTCTGGGGCGTTGAGATTCTTGAAGCACTCGGAGGTCAGCAAGCGCGGAGTCTCCCACCCCATGTCTCTCAGGGGCTCGTCTGTCCGTGCTTGGCAGCAAGTGGAGCCATCCCCTCAGCCAGAGACCGCCGGGGGAACTGCGCCGAGCACGTTCCAGGCTGCCATTGTGTCGCCTGAGCCGTAGTTCTTAAAGTGTGATCTTTGGGTCACCGGCATCAGCATCATCCCGCGTACCACTCTCTTTTATTCTAGTTGTAGAGCATCTGCTCAGCCAGCCCTCCGGTGGTTCTGGATGGTGTCTGCTCTGCTCTCCCTTCGTAGTCTCAAAATTGTTGTGGTAGGCAACAATCAGGCTTCTGCCCTATGCCTCCATCTTGGTCCTCCTTTGTATAGTTAAGTCTTGATTGTTGTTGGTGTCACTGGGAGGAATTGTCCTCCTGGCCAATTGTCCGTGAGGACCCTCTGTTTCTATAAAGGAAGAGTTGCTGTGCAGGAGACATGTTTATGGGCCGGATCTTGTTGCAGCAAGGCTTTGGCGCTCACTGAGTCTGCCTCTTGAATGTGTCCCTTATGCAAGTGGTTGAAATCTGGTGTCATCTCACACCGACCACTAGATGCCCTCGTTTCTGGGTCTCCAGTGGGGTGCAGGTCAGCTACTGTCTGAGGCCACTCAGCAGGAGTTACAGTAAAAACTGCAGCTTCCTCCTCCTGTCTAAGCGGCCCTGGAGCAGTCCGACTAGAACCGCAATTCATCTGGTCAATCTGCCACAGGGCAGGCCACCCACATGCAAAAGCCGCTGCTTGGATCCCAGGTGGGCCTGCAAAACGTGCGGGGGGGGTCCCAGGGTGGGGTGGGTCTCAGGGCGGGGCGGGGTCTCAGGGCGCCACCAGGCCATGGCGTGGCGAACCACAATGGCTGCAAGTCTGCTTTTTCTGCTTTCCACGTTTCTAAGCCCCCTCGTTCTGCACTCCAGCGCAGCAAACACTGATTGCTGGGCGCACCTCCGCAAGGAAGTTACTCCCACTCTCCGACACGAAGGCTGAGAGTCCAGCCTCTCCCCGCAGGCGTCTGGGTCTCCCGCGAGTCCCCAGAAGCTGGCGTTCAGGGTGATGGGGAGCTAATCTCCCCTAGGGTTGGAAAAAAAGCCGCACGACCCTTCCCCCGCCACCAGTCCGACCCACGCGCCTCCGCACCTTATCCCTTCCGAGTTCGCTCTGTCCTCTTCCCTCTTAGCTGTAAATCCACCCTTCAGCCAGCTCTCCTGTGGTTCTGGGTGGCAGACGCTCTGTCCTCCAGTTGTATTTTTAAAATTAGCTGTGCGCGGCGCAGTTCATTTGTTTAACTTTGCCGCCTTCTTGGTTCTCCTCTCTCAAAATGTCTAAAGGACTTGAATGTAAGGCGGGAAATCAAAAAAATCCTCCAAGTCGGTGTCGGCGGCCTCCGGGGCCCCGAGGATCTCACTGGGCAGCTCGGCCAGGTCGGTGACGTGGATGGGCCCGTCCTGCAGAAAGATGGTCTCTTCCTTCACCGAGAGCCACTGCGCCGAGTCCGCGGCCGCCGCCATAGCAGTTGCCACTGCCGCCCACGAGCTCATGGCCCCGGCTGAGGTGCTGACAGAGAGGAGCAGCCGCCCGGGCTGGGGAGACGTGAGCAGGAGTCACCGCACTCACCAGTCCATCTTTTAGTTGTATTTCCGAAACTGCCATGCGAGGCAACAGATCAGCCGTTCAACTCCGCCGCCATCTTCCAGAGCCGTAGATTTTAAAGTGAGATCTTTGGCTCACCGGCATCAGCATCATCCCACGTCCCCCTCTCTTTTACTCTAGTTGTAGAGCATTTACTCAGCCAGCCCTCCGGTAGTTCTGGATGGTGTCCGTTCTGTTTTCTAGTTGTAGTTTCAAAATTGTTGTGGTAGGCAACAATCAGGCGTCCGCCCTATGCCGCCATCTTGGTCTGTTCCCCTCCATGATTATATTTTAAAAGGCTAATTTATAAAGTAAGTTAAGTAGGTATCTTTAATTAAAAGGCAAAGAAACTTATTCAGTAAAACATATAGGTTTGATACTTTATTGGTCTGATCTAAAAGCTTGGCTGTTTTCTTTATTGAAATTCTACTGCTGTTGAAAAATTTGACTATATTTAAGAAATATATTGGTTTTTTCCTTAGAGGCGAAAACCTTCATAACCTTTAATATACATGTATATAAGTAAAATATATTAATTTTTATTTGATAAAGCTTTCCATGCAATTTCAAGTATCAATCGGTTTAATTAAAAATATTTCTTTTAAGAGAGAACAGACCTTTGAAAAACATTTCAGAGCCCATGAAATGTCCAAAAGTCACTCTCAGTCTTGAAATAACTTGGAAAGATCAAATATATAATATATATTTATATATATATGATTTAAATATTATACACTTAAATTATCTTAAAAAATATCAATTACATTTAATCTGGATCATAGAATTAATCCTCCTTTTTAAATCAGACCAATAACTAACATATTTTGAATTCCTAATTATCAGAGAAAACACACATTTTATTTTCTCAAAAACACGTTTTTATATTTTAGGCATATAATTACCACATTTATATAATTTCTCCTAATTCAATTTGTACCTTAAACTTTCACACCTTGCAAGTCAAATATTTAGCAGTTATTTGATTAACACTTTTATATTCTTAAGAATAAATTTCTAAAACAAGACATAATCAATTAGATTCAATTCTGCCCTTTAATTTTTTCATGAGGCAAATTTAAATTAATATTTTAGCATTTTTTCACTTCAAAATATCTAGATATTTAATAAACCTTTATTATTTACATAATAAATGCAAACTTTTAAAATTTTAAGCGGCCAAACCTTCTTTTCTTAAAGATGTCAAAACAGGTTTGGTCTATTCAAATGTAAATTACCACATTCTTTCTTAAAGATGGCTGCTGGCAGGATCCGGATGCTGGGGGAAGGGCCTTCCTCCATTAACAAAGGGAGCAAATTAAATACTTAGCATTTCTCAAATCAAATAATGCTTTTACATTTTTAAGGATACATTTCAAATAAAAATACAAGGCATACTCAATTAATAGACTAACTTCTACCCTCTAGACTTCATACAAGGCATACTCAGATCAACATTTCAGTATTATAACATTTCAATACATTTAGATAATTTGAATTTAATCATTTGATTTAGTAAACTTACAAGTTCTTTTAAGTTTCCAGCCGATAGGCATGGACAGCCACTAACTTTCAAAATGGTCACAATTTTCCTGTGGGGAAGTCAAGAAGCAAACCGGTAGCTATTCACATGTAAACTTGACTTTGCCTCTGGCGGAAATTTCAAAAGAGCTGCTTTAAATCGCCTTGGGAAACTAGCCTGTATTTCTTTCCCCGGTTCATATCCGACATCTTTAAGGCTAAAAACAGTCTCGGGTTTTTATTCTGTACACAGCAAAAAAGTCAAGCTCAGCTCAAAACTATGTGCACTCATTTTTAAACTGGCCTTTTCCCTTTACATGTGCACAAAAATCCCCGATGCATTTATGAATTTGTAAAAGCTTTAAGTCATTAGCTGGCAAAAAAAAAAAAAAAAACATGGCAAAGATGAGGCCTTTTAAAGTGGCTTTCTTGGGGAGTGGCATCCATATTGGATCACCTCGTGTCTACCTTCCCCCACATCCTGCTTGCTCTGGGGGAAGATTCAGTGATGGTCTGGCATCTACTGTTTTATTTTATTTATTTTTTCAATTTTTATTTATTTTCATTTTTTAAGGAAAGAAAAAGATTTTTTAAGATAAAGAATTATTGGCAGTTGCTGAGAAATTCCTTTAATTCTTTTCTACTTGGTTACAAGTAGTTTACACATGGAGGCGGAGGAGGTGCAGATGGTATTCTTAGAGATTCGCACCCTTCAATTGCAGGCTGTAAGGCCGTGGCCACATGCTGCTTAGACATTCTTAAACTCATCTGCGCTGAATCAACACACAACTGCTTTCTGACTTTTTCCCACATTTAATCAACAAAACTTAAGAAAGAAAGAAAGAATCTGACTACACTTAACAGAGCATCTATGAGCTCTGAGCATAGCTTTAACCCTTTGCACTTGCTTGCTTTTTTCTCGATTCCTTTATTCTACTCGGGATTTAATTTTTAAATACCCCAGATTTTACAAAGCACGGCAGTAGAATAAAAAACTGGAGTTTCTTTTCATACAAACTTATTTATTTGGATTTTTTTATATTTCAAATTATTGATACATTCAAAGAGTAATTTTAATCTTGATGCTAACCGTGTTGAGTCACACTCGACATCTGAGTGCAAAAGGTTAACTTATAAGGATTACCCAATATTTTATACCTAGATAATTCAATTCAATTCACAATACACTCCTTTTCCTTACCTTCAGTCTGTCGTGTGCACACTTGTAGGAGTGACCCCCTCTCTATTGCCTCCGTACTCAGTGTCTGTTTGGCACGCCAAATGTTGGGCACCATATGTGAAGGTTTTTCTCTCTTTTCCGCATCATCACGGAAAAGGAACTGGTCTGGTTGCTGAGTGGAAGAGCTGGGGATTAAAAAATTAAAGAAAGAAAGAGACCAAGATACAGAAATAGAAATAAAAGCTGGGAGTTGGGTGGGACGCCATCCTCTCTGATGGAGAGGCAGGATGAGGGACCCCAGCCCATGCAGCACATTTATTTATACCCCAAATTACCAGGAAGTAACACCAAAACTTAGGATCAAAGGAGCTTATTTGCATTCTTAAGTAGGCCCTAGCATTACTGGATTTACATATCTAGACCCTCTCCTGCCAACACCTGGACAAAGGTAAGTCAGAACTTAATAACACCCCCTGCCTTCTTGGGTGGGGCGTGTAACCTTGGTGCAGCTCTGCCAATCACCTCAGGCTCAGCTGACAATTTAAAGAATGTCCATGTGCCATCCCAGGCGGCCCTCTACAGGCAACTACTTATTCTGTGGCTGGAACAGTCCTATCAGGTCCTCTCTGGGATCTGTTGTTGCTGGAATCTATATGGGCTTTACTGGAAATATACAAACATATTCTCAACTAAAGGTTAATAAAGAAATATTTTTTATAAAATAAACTTGGGATCCTTTTGATTTTTGTCCAAACGATTTTCCTTTGGCTTATTTTGACACCATAAGATTTTTATGGGTGTCTTGTTATCAGCATTATAAATGAAAATTATTTTTTCAAGTAAAATTTTAAAGCAATTAAGGCTTGATATAATTTACTTACAGGATATTTCTTTCAGTATATTATTATACTATCCCCTTTTTTATTTTATTATTATGAGGTTTTTGTAAAAATTTTAATGCAGTCTTGATAACCTTTTATTTTTAATTTTTGCACATAAATATGACTGCTTTGGAGTCATTGGATGTTAAGCAATTTTACTATGAGATGAACCATCAATAAAAATTTTTGTAAATATTTCTGGAACAGTTTCTTGTCCAGTACAATTAAGTTTTTATGAATATCCACTTATTTCAATTAGCCAATTTAAGTTAGTCTGAAGTAAGGTTAATTTATTTATTAAATCTAACTTTATTTGTCCTGGGTTATGGACAGTAAATAACATTAAGTTTCTACAATTAGTCTTTAACTTTACATAAAATTTATCAGGGAGGCAAAAACACAAATTATTTACTTTAGTTTATGAGGCCAAGTATATAGGCTTTCAATGACAATCCTTTTGTCATTTGAAGGAACCCTCTTTATTTCCTTTCAGAATAATTTTCAGGCTGCAGAGTCTCATTTTAGAGTCTTTGTCTTTCTTTTTACAACATATAACCTGCAGGGATGTAGTTTGGAGTTCAGGCCTACAGCCGAGTAGCTAGCTATATTACAAGCACTTTTACAGTAAGGTTGCCTACTAATTTACTGTCAAATTTAATACTTTAACAACAATCTTAGTTTACACTGTAAATATTAGTGGAAGAGAATTCAAAATTTTAAAATTTCTCCTTTTTATTAAAATTATAATAATATTTTTAAAGTATCCTCTTAGGCTTATTTGCATATACAGAAAGATTATGGGAAGGCTTCAGTAACTTTCTTAGAAGACTTATTTAAATTGCTTACAAAGACTTTGGCTTATTCAAAGGAAAGGGGTTGGCCTTTGTTATTTCAAGATGGCGGCCCCCATGGGAGCAGCAAGCCATGCGGCCATAGAGGTGGGCAATATGGCAGCCCCCATGAGAGCAGCAAGCCATTTGGCCAACATGGCGGTTGTCCAATCCATTCTTTTAAAAGGCAGTCAAAATCACATTGCAGACAAACATAAATCTCACTAGCTGTTTCTGGTCTTTATTAGAATTGTTTATAAAAATATTGGCTTCTCATTTTGCTGAAAACCTTGATTATAATTTAATAAGCTAATTTATTTAAGTAATTAAAGTAAGTATCTTTAATTAAAAAGCAAAGAAACTTATTCAGTAAACTTATAGGTTTGATACTTATTGGTCTGATCTTCAAAGCACTAACACTGTCCCGCCCCCAGCCCATCCAAAATGCATGCTGCTTGGGGCTTTTATCTTTCTTGAAATTCTACTGCTGTTGAAAAAATTTGGCTATATTTAATAAATATATTGTTACTTTATTTTTTGCCCTTCTTACAGGCCAAAACCTTCATAACATTTAATATACATGTATATAAGTAAAATATATTAATTTTTATTTGATAAAGCTTTCCATGCGATTTCTAAGTTGGTTTCCTACCTTCTCCCCTGTCTCTACATTTATCTTTCCTTCCTCAGGAAACCATGGGAAAGTTTTATTTACAAAATCCAACAAATCAAGAAGCTGTTGATACCTCACAGAACAGCCCCATGCTTGGAGCATAGCCTTAAGCATAGATATGTATAAGTTCTTTTCCTGTGATCCTGAATTTCCCATGTTTTACACCTAGCTATTACTAAACTGTGCTCCTTGCCTTACTTTTTTGCTTTCTGCATGTGCTTCACTGGAGCGTCCTTTCATCTTGCAATTGTAGTTCCCCCATATGCAGGCCCCACGTTGGGTGCCACATGTGCTGCGTACAGCATGGGCAGGTTCAGTGAGCCTGAGGAGTGGCAGTGAAGAATTAAAGAAGACAGACAAGAGAATACAGCTGGGGCCTGGTAGGTCTCCCATGTCTGGATGAGGACACAGAAAGACCCAGCCTGCAAGCCAAGGCTTTATTTTATAGTCAGATCAAAACAAGGGTGGTAGTCAACATGTTTACAATGTTCTTGTGAGTTTCACCTTCTTTTGGCAGCACTTGCTGCACCTCCTGCAGCCCATTAGCTACCTAGGAAGGAACTAGGGGGAACTATAGGCCATGCTTAATTATGCTAGGAGAGCTCTGCCCTCCAAGCTGGGACTTGTTTGTGGCCCTGCCACAGGCCAGTCAAGGCTTGACCCTAGAGCCGTTCCCTACAGCTTTCCCATTCCCTTTGGGCTTTATTCTTCTCCTTCTGGATGAAGGGCTTCCTTCCCTTTATTTTGTAAATAAAGACCTTTTGCTGTTCCCAGCTCCCTCATTCTAGGGAAATGCACTTGTTTCAGCTTTTCAGCTTCCCTACTCTATGGAAATATACCTTCTGATGCTCTGCAGCCTAGTGCTTCCCCCATGGTCCCCTTAATTTCTAAAATTTCCTAAAATCTGTCTTTTTCACCCCAAAAATTTCCTGTTTCAGTCCCTCCTCTCATTAGGAAACCCCAACTGCCTTTGGAGACAATGAATGAGTCATTCTGACTGCTTCCTGCTGGCAAAGGGATCGTAGTTTGGGGGAGGGAGGGTTGGCAGTCAGATTCCCATCAAAAATGAGCTAACTAAGAGTCCATGGATGACGGATGCAGTGGCCTTCATCTGCGGTTCTATGTGGAGGATCATTTGTAGCTTTAGGGCTTCTATATGGGAGGATATGAAACATAACAAGAAATGGTTAAAGGTGAGTAATAATAAACAGTATAAACTAAGGCCTGAGGCGGGGAGCTAATTAATAGAGATGGTATTATATACTTTGGGGCCTTTTTCTTTAGCTAAGCTGCTTGCAGCAAGAAGTGTTATTTATGGCACAGACTTTGCCTTGCTCAATCAAGGGCTTTTCAGTGAATAAAAATCTCTAGAGACTTGAGAAGTAGTGGTAGCATAAGTTGTCCTGTAGACTAAGGTTTAGCACATTTTACTCTGAAAGAGATGTGGGAGATATACGTTTATTTGAGATTGTTTGACCCTGAATTTGGCTGCTTATAACATACTTACTAGTTAGGGATTTGGAAAGCCAGTATGGCTAAAAATTTGCTACATTAGGGATACAAAAAAAGGAGCTATAAGTGGGGCATCTCATGTGGTTGCAACCTCCCAGCAAGGGCAGAGAAGTACCAGCCATGGGTTTAGATGACACTTATAAAAAGACAGAAAATGAAAACATTGTTTATCTAGAAACTAGAAGCCCAGTGCACTTAATTTGTACACTAGGGGAGGGGAGTGTCCCTCAGCCCAGCCTGCACCCTCTCCAATCTGGGACCCCTCAGGGGTTTAGGCCTGATCCTGTAGGGATTTGGCCTAAACCGGCAGTCGGATATCCCTCTCACAAACTGGGACTGCTGGCTCTTAACCACTTGCCTGACTGCCTGCCTGATTGTCCCTAAACACTTCTGCCTGCCAACCTGATCACCCCCTAACTGCTCCCCTGCTGGCCCTATTGACACCTAACTGCCCTCCTCTGTCAGTCCAATTGCCCCCAACTGCCCTCCCCTGCTGGCCCGATCTCCCCCAACTGCCCTTCCCTGCTGGCCTGGTCATCCCCAACTGCCCTCTCCTGCTGGCCATCTTGTGGTGGCCATCTTGTGGTGGCCATCTTGTGGTGGCCATCTTGTGACAAGGTGTGGGTGGTCATCTTGTGATGGCATGGGGGTGGCCAACTTGTGATGGCATGGGGTGGCTATCTTGTGATAACATGAGGGCGCGAGGGTACAAGGGCCACCTAGGCTTTTATTAGTATAGATACCAGAGAATGTTCCTTATCTGGCACTCATTGACTTCCCAGGATCCTTTTGAAAGAGAAGTTTCAAGTCGTCTAGAGGCACACACGAGTAGAAATCTGATGATCTAGTTGATGGCAATGCAGCTTTGTCCTCCCGTGCTGGCATTCAAGGCTCACTTGAGACAGATGGATCTAGGAGTTGATGCTGCTGACCTGTGGGGAGACTTAAAGACGGTGCCTGTAAAAGGGATTTTTGGATTGATTAAAGGCCTGCCCAAATAAATGAGGGCTATTCCCGAAAGCTCTGGGGCAGTATTGACCATATTAGCTGATGGCTTTGATTATTGGGATCTTTTAAAGGCAAACAGGGACTGTGAGTTACTATAAACCACTTTGTGTTTTCTGGAATTTGGGCAAGTAAAGCATAAGGGTTAGGGACAATTGGCTGGATAGGAATCACTGCCTTATTTATAAGTCCTGAACTAGTCCTCCCCCTCTATTAGGCTCTTGTACCCCTAAGATGACAAGGTTTCAATAAACCTTGGGCTTCTAAAACAGATGGCCTATTAGAATACTGAGTCCTTCTGGAGCCTCAGTGTGGAGGGGACAGTGTTTCTGGTGTGAATGTCAGGCTTTCTGCAGGGTCAGGAAGGCGTGGGAAAGAACAGCTTACCCCAGCTGCGCCCTAAAGGCTGAGAAAAAGATCTCTTTCTTGGATTCCCAGACCTGCCTGTAACAGCTACAGCCTCTGAGGATGGTTTACCAGGGTTTGGGAGGAGTACAGAGAAGGTGGCTCCAGCATCAGGAAGGAAATTAATTTCCTTGCCCCCCCTCCCCACTGTCAGGCTTACCTGGCGCTCCTGGGTGGAGGTGGCAGTCCTCTGAGGAGCAGGATTGAGAGACTTCGAGCCCCATCAGTCCTGTTGGGTTAACTGGTCACCAGCCCCGCCCCAAGGGACCTCAGTCTCCAGGGGCAGTCTGACTTCCAGTGGTTTCCTTGGCAGGTAGAACAGGGCTTCAGAAGTCCACCACGCCCCTTGGGGCAACTCCAGCACATAAGTCCAACCTGTCTACAGTTGTAGCAGGTGACCAGGACTGACGGTCTGTCTCTGAGCTCTGACTGCGGGCCCTTGCCTTGCCGAAGCATGGCACTAAGAGCCTTGGTTCTGGCCTGGCTTCCCCTGTTTCTCCTTATTCTGGTCTCTATTATAGAACACAGAGGTGACAACTTTCAGCAGATTCTCTAAAGTACTCTTGGGACCAATAGCCAATTCTTGCAACCTCCTGATGTCTGGGACAGCCTGGGTGATAAGTTTGTCCTTTAAAATTAGTTGTCCCAATTCTGAATCTGGGGTAATGTTGGTACGCTTAACCAAAGCCTCTCCGAGCCTTCCAAAAAGGCCAAGGGGTTTTCACCAGCCCCTTGATTAACGGTGGTTAATTTGGAGTAGTTAACAGGCTTTGTTTTACTGTGTTTGAGGCCTTCTGTGACACAGAACTGGTAGTGCTTTATTTTCTAGTATATTTTGCTTTCAGAGGCTGAGAGGGTCAGGTGTAATATGAGCATGATGTCTCTATATGAGAGATCAAATATTTAAATGAGGTTTTGGAAGACCTCAATATATTTGTCAGGGTCTTCTGAGAACTTGCCTAGATCACTTTTTAAAAATATATATTTTATTGATTTTTTACAGAGAGGAAGGGCTAGATTTTTTACAGATAGAGAGCTAGAAACATTGATGAGAGAGAAACATCGATCAGCTGCCTCGTGCACATCCCCCACCGGGGTGTGCCCGCAACCAAGGCCGATGCTCTATTCACTGAGCCAAACCGGTTTCGGCTGATCACTTTTAATTTGTCTTATGTCCTGGGGTAAGAAGGGGATCTGGGCTAAAGTATGGCCAGATCCTTCATCTGTCTTGGGGAAAGCTAAGGTTGGCTCAACCCTGGCAGGGGTGCAGTCTCCACCCTCTCCCTCAGTGGACTTGGTTTGTTATTGGCAGGAGCGAAGGACTTACTTTACATTTTTTATATAAATCTGGCCTGTCCCTTAGGGTAAAGAATGTTTGGACATATGGGACTTCTGACCATTTCCTATTTTTTCCTACTGAACAGATTAAAACTTCTTTCTGGGGCTAGTTTTTACTATTTTCTAGTTGGCATTTGAGGCCAAACCTGAGTGCAGAAAAAAATCAGGCTTTTTTTTTTTTTTAAGGTTTGTGGGTCAAACTTATCCCAGTTCTTGAGGATGCATTCTAGAGGGCTGTTTTTATGTAGAGTAGATAGCACGCTTCCCATCTGAGAAAAGAAAAAAATGAAACGTTCAAGGATGCCTCCCATCCTTGTATAGGTGACCACCTTGTCGGCATGTGGTCGCAGACAAGGAGGCAGGGTGGGCTTAACCGCACAACCCAGGCTCACACAGAGGCCGCCCTTTCCTGATGCTCCGGTGACATCCTGGTGGGGGTAGCATGTATAACCAGTGTTCGCAGGCCCCTTGTTTGTGATTAAAGTGCCTGAGGCGGCTGTCATATTTTTGAAGTACCTACTGGACCATATTTCTAAGAGGTTTAGTCTAGGATGAGGACTTAAGAGAGTACCTGGAACCCCGGTTTGGCCAATATCCAGTGATCCAAGGAAAGTATTAATAGCTATGGTCCCCACCCCTTTATTCCCTCCTCATTAGGGATTTATCCTCTGCCTGATTTTTGGATGGAAGCTCTTACTAGTCAAATTTAGTACTTTAAAATTTCTGCTCACTGGCTTACCTTTTTATTTTTATTGAACCTTAATTTCTGTTGTTTTATTTTCAAACCTTAAAAATGTCACCTTCTTTTAAACTGCGCAACCAACTGGGTTGCTTCCCCGCTGGGAGAGGGATGTGCTAGTCAACTTTACAGGGCACTACAAAGGCACACCTTTTTAGTTTTTTATTATAGTGTATGTTGGTAGAAGAGATTTTTAAACTTTCTTTTTAAAGCTTATTTTATTCAGGTATGCCATACCACCTTCTCTATATATTTTCGTTATTGTTTTGTTACAGAGATCCGGAATCCTATCTAATAATAGACAAATATGCAAATTAACCATACCTCCGACACACCCACAAGCCATGCCCACAAGCCACGCCCACCATCCAATCAGAGCGAGTATGCAAATTAACCCAAACCAAGATGGCTACAGCCACAGAGAGCAAGGTTTCCTAGGTAACAGAGGAAGCCAAGCTTTCCGCCTGCCCTGGCCAGGCCTAAGCCTCCACTCAAGCTACAAAATTTCAAATTATAGAAGGTAAACAAATTCAAACAAATGGCGGCAGAATGGAGCTTGAGAGAGCAGGCCAGGGTTGCCGCCGGCAACAGGGGAAGCAAAGCTTTCCGCACACCCTGGCCGGGCCCACCCGCTTAAGGCAACAAAGTTTCAATTATAACCCCAACACAAATGGCTACCAGCCTCGGAGGGAGCCCCAGGCTTGGCTCCGCTCCAGGCTACAAAGTTTCAATTGTAGAAGGTAAATAAATTCCAGATACCAGGGCCTCCGCTTGCATTGCCAGGGGGCGTGGCCTGCCTGCAAACCACCACAGGCCCCTCGCTCAGGCCGCCTCACACCCTAAGGGAACCCCCACCTGATCCGGGACGCCCTTCAGGGCAAACCAGCTGGCCCCCACCTCTGTACCAGGCCTCTATCCTATCTAATAAAAGAGTAATATGCAGATTGATCATCACTGCAACACACATTATAGCTGCCCCCATGTGGTCAAAGATGCTGCCCCCATGTGGACACAAGATGGCCACAACAAGATGGCCAGCAGGAGAGGGCAGTTGGGAGACACCCGGCCTGCAAGGGAGGGCAGTTGAGAAGGACCAGGCCTTCAAGGGAGGGCAGTTGGAGGTGATCAATCCTGCAGGAGAGGGCAGTTAGGGGTAACCAGGCCGGCAGAGGAGGGAAGTTGGGGGCAAACAGTCTGGCAGCAGAGTGGGTAGGGGGTGATCAGGCTGGCAGGCAGAAGTGGTTAGGGGCAATCAGGAAGGGAGGCAGGCAAGCAGTTGGGAGCCAGCAGTCCTGGATTGTGAGAGGAATGTCCAGATTGGAGAGGGTACAGGCTGGGCTGAGGGACAACCCCCCTCCGTGCACGAATTTCGAGCACCGGGCCTCTAGTAATCAAATAATGCAGGAGAGTTTGGAGATACACTTTATTCACCGCAGTGGGCTTAGAGAAAATGAATTCAAATTCTAAGCAAAGCTACAAGCAGAACTTCCCTTTTTATTAAGGAGCCAGCCCTCTGTGCAATTAGTGGTTGTCTTGCTGCTGTCTTTGAAAACAAACACAGTTCTAAAATTTATGGGCATACCTAATCTTGACCTACAAGATCAGACAGCTAAATTTATGGGCATATCTAGTCCTGGCCTACAAGGTCAGACAGCTAAGTTTATGGTCCTCATTATTCAAGTGGGCTAAAGCAGGCTAGAAAGCAAAGTTATTTTTTTAGAATAAGAGGCCATCTAAGAAAAACAGCAGAGAATTCCAAACAGCAGTTTTTACAAAACAGGGTTTTGCCTTCTCATCCCCCCACCTCACCCCCTTATCCCACAAGCTTTTCAACATGTGGTACAATAACCACGGGATGTTATGGTGAACAGGGGTAACAAAACTCTTTTACTACTTCCTGCTGATAAGGGGCGACATCCAAGGGGTTAACATCCCGTTTCTTCCTCTTGGAGAGGTTTGTAGGGAATTCTCCTGGCTTGTAGGACCATTTGAAGTTTAAAGGCATCTAGACGGGATGAGATAAAGCGAGTTAACAGATTTAGAAGACATGGTCCTAGGGTTATGGCTATGAGTAGCATTAACAGTGGTCCTGTCAATGAAAGGAGACATTTCCAGACTCCCCACCATGCAGCCCAGGTCTCAGATAACTCCTGTCTTATTTTTGAAGCTTGATCAGCTAGTTTCTTGGCCCCATCCCTTACAATACCAGACTGGTTAGCATAAAAACAGCATTCTTCCTCAAGGAACAGGCACAGCCCCACTTCTCCACTGTGAGAAGGTCTAGTCCTCTTCGATTCTGGAGAGTAACTGCTGCCAGTGAGTCAATCTGATCCTGTACTGCAACAATACTTTGAGCTATTTCCTCTAAACTGTCAGCAAGGTCTTTGGATAGACTCTGATAGTAGGAGAGGGAAGTTGCCAGTCCCCCTATTCCAGTGCTAACCCCTGTTGAAATGCCAAGTGTTATAAGTAGAGGAATCTGCTCCTTTAAGAGGGAGAGGGTGAGATTAAGAGAGTTCAGTAACAATGAAAGAATTAGCCTCATCTTCATCGTGTTCCTTTGCTGTGTAGGAAGCAGTAATTCTATGGTGTCTCTGTAAGGACAGAAGAGGTCTCCTCCTGGGACTAGCCTCGGGTTCTGGCGGCACTCTTAAAAAGACAAAATGAGAATTATTAGAAAGATAAAAACAATAATCATCCAGAAATACCAGAGCATTTCCTATTTAAGAGAAGATAAAAAAGAAAGATTAGTGTAAGGAAGAATTCAGCAGGGCATTTCTGAATTCCTTGGAGCAGGTTGATCAGCCAGGTCCGTTGTTTTCTTGAGGGTGATCCGCAGCGGGTGTTTCTGGTCAGAGCTCACCTTCCACTCAGGCTGGGCGTCGCTCGGCTGATGTGCTGCTTTCACCCGAGAGTGGTGAATCCAGTTGTTCAGTCCTGCAACCTTGAGAGCTGTGGAAGTGGTTAGTATGACTGGATAGGGTCCCTTCCAAATTGGCTTAAGGGGCTCTTTTTTCCAGTCTTTTACCCAAACCTGGTCTCCAGGTTTATAAGGATGTACAGCTGTTCCTAGAGAGATGGGTAATTGGTCAGTAACCCATCTGTGGACCTCAAAGACAGTTTTTCCAAGACCTTGTAGTTGCTTCTGGATTTCCAAGTTCCCTATTTCCCCCAAACCCCCCTTTGTCCAAATTAAGGGCGGGGTCTGCCATATAGAATTCCAAAGGGAGAGAAACCTATCCTGGCCCTTGGGGCACAGTGTACCCGCAGGAGTACAGAGGCAAGATCTGTCCAGGATAAGGTTGTCTCTAGGCATAGCTCAGCCATAGCCTGCTTTAGAGTCCGGTTCATGCGCTCCACTTTCCCTGAACTCTGAGCCTGTAGGCTGTATGTAGATTCCACCTAATTCCTAAAGCCTTGGCTACCTGTTGTACTATTTCTGCTACAAAGGCTGAGCCATTATCAGACCCTATGGTCAGAGGCACTCCATACCACGGAATTATGTCTTTCAGCAATGCCTTAGTGACTTCTCTCGCCTTTTCTGTGCGAGTGGGATATATCTCGACCCAGCCTGAAAAAGTGCAAACAAAGACTAGTAGGTATTTATTTCCTCTGCTAGGCCCTACTTCTGTAAAGTCTACTTCTAAGTCCTCAAAGGAAGCTTGCCCATGGCACTGAACTACTATAGGTCCCACAGGACCCTATTTGGCATTTTTCTGTGCACAGAGGAGGCAATGCTGAGAAACTGAGGCACACAGGGAGGGAAGACGGGCAATTAGGTAATATCTGCCTAACAAAGCTTCTAGAGCAGTCTTTCCTAAATGAGTAAGTTCATGCTGCTGGAGTACTACCTTATGAGCTAACTGTTCTGGGACATAGACCCTATGATCTGGAGGTATCCACCAACCTTCTTTTGTTCTTTTGCCCCCTTCTTGCGGAGCCCATTCCTCCTCCTGTGGAGTGCACTTTGGAGGTTCAGGTAATTCGGGGGCCAACATGATCCGTGTCGATGCTGCTTGTCCTTTGGCAGCCTGCTTTGCTGCGGCGTCAGCACGCTGGTTTTCTTCTGACACTGAGTCTTTCTCTTTCTGATGACCTTTGCAATGAATGACAGCTATTTCTTTAGGCTCTCAAACTGCTTCTAGTAACTTTAAAATCTCATTTTGATTTTTGATTCCTTTTCCTCCTGCAGTCAGGAGCCTCCTTTCCTTGTATATAGCCCCATGAATATGCAGGGTAGCGAAGGCATAGCGTGAATCAATGTAGATGTAGGCACGCTTATCCTTACTGAGTTCTAAGGCTCTGGCGAGGGCCCAAAGTTCTGCCCTCTGCACTGACCATCCTACAGGCAGAGCCTGTGCTTCAATTGTCTCAAAGTCTGATACCACTGCATACCCAGCTCGTCTTTTTCCTTCATCTAAGAAGCTGCTGCCATGTGTGAACAATACTAAGTCCGGGTTTTTTAGAGGCTTATCTGTTAGATCTGGCTGGTAGTAAACCTCCTCTAAGACTTCCAGGCAATCATGTTCAGGAGCCCCCTCAGCAACAGGTAGAAAGGTGGCAGGATTAAGATTTCTTACTGCTTCTAATCGTACCCGCGGGTTCTCACTTAAAAATCCTTGGTATTGAGTCATCGGAGCATGAGTTAGCCAGTGCTGCCCCTTAGCTTCCATTACAGTAATAACAGAATGAGGTACTTTTACATTTAAGTTTTGTCCCAGGGTAAGCTTATCTGCTTCTTTGACTAATAATACCATGGCTGCAAGGGCCCTGAGACACGGGGGCCACCCGGAGGCAACTAGGTCAATCTGCTTGGAGAGATAGGCTACTGGTCTTTGCCAAGGTCCAAATTCCTGGGTTAGAACTCTTAGGGCTACCCCGTTGTTCTCAGGGACGAAGAGATTAAAGTCCTGTGTCACATCTGGTAGCCCAAGTGCTAGGGCCTTAGTGAGCTTTGCCTTTATGCTGATGAAGGCTTTCTCCTGCTCGGGGCCCCATACAATGGGTGCCTTCTCTTCTCCTCTTAAAGCTTCATAGAGGGGCTTGGCCAGATCTGAAAACCCTGGGATCCAGATTCCACAGAATCCTGCTGCTCCCAGGAGTTCCCGAATCTGCCGCCGGGTGCTAGGGACTGGGATGGCACATACTGCCTGCTTTCTTTCAGTCCCTAGCCTTCGTTTCCCTTGGGTGATTCAGAAGCCTAGATACTTGACTTCCTTCTGACAAATCTGTGCCTTTTTCTTGAACACTCTATAACCTGTTTCAGTTAACAGTCTCAGGAGGGCTCCTGTCCCTTCCCAGCACTGAGCTCGTGTGGAACTGGCTAGTAGGAGGTCGTCTACATACTGGAGTAGAACACACCCCAAGTCCTGTCCTGGGAACTTAGATAAATCAGATGCTAGTGCTCCACTAAAGAGAGTAGGGGAGTTTTTGAACCCTTGTGGAAGTCTGGTCTAGGTGAACTGCTCCCTGGCTCCCGTATTTGGGTTTTCCCACTCAGAAGCAAAAAGCGGCTGGCTGATGGGGGCTAATCGGAGGCAGAAAAAGGCATCTTTCAGATCTAGGCGTGTAAACCATTCCACTTCTCATGGAATAAGTCCTAGAAGCGTGTAGTGGTTTGGCAGCGTCGCATGAAAGGTTTTAACAGCCTCATTAACAGCCCGTAAATCCTGTACCGAGCGGTAGTCATTAGTCCCAGGCTTTTTGACAGGCAAGAGGGGAGTATTCCATGGTGACTGACATCTTTTAAGGAGTCCCCACTGAAGTAGCCGGTCTGAATTCCTAGGTGTGCCTCCCGTGGAATTGGATATTGTCGGATTTTGACAGGCTGTGCCCCAGGCTTTAAGTCAATTAGTATCGGGGCATGATCTTTGAGCAGGCCAGGGGGATCTCCTTTTGCCCAGACCAGTGGGAATCCTTCCTCTAATTCAGGCTCTAAAGGTGAGGTCTTTGACTGAGGGGCATAAAGTCTCCATTCTTCCTCCCGGGGCACTGCTAAGGACAGGATCATTGGGGAGGTCTCCTCACTTAGGTGAAGCTGTGCTGAGCCATTTGGAGCAAAAGTGATTTCTGCCCCATTTTGGCTAAAAGGTCTCTACCCATCAGAGGTACTGGACAGTCTGGAAAGCACAGGAATTCATGAATTACTCGGTGGCCGCCAAGTTGGCATCGGCGAGGCCGGCAGAATGGTCTACGGGTCCGGTCCCCAGTAGCTCCAATAATGGTGACCTCCTTCCCTGAGAGAGGCGCTACCTTCTGTGTGACTACTGAGTGATCTACTCCCGTATCAACCATAAAGTCCACAGTCTGGCCCCCAATTTTCATTCTGAAATGGGCTCGTGTGGGCCCAACTGAAAAGAGCCCAGTCTGTCCTAGTCAGAGTCAGCTGTTGCCAGCCCAATAAGGTCTGCTTCAAGTGGTTCTGATTGATAGTGACTGGGTGGAAAAGGGTACCCTGTTTTCTTGTTCTGCCATTTGGGACATTCATTCTTCCAGTGCCCTGTCTCCTTACAATAGGCACACTGGTCCCGTCTCAGACTTGCTCTTCCTTTCCCTCCTGATCTGTCTTCTTGCTTCCCTTTTTGGGCTGTCTAGGGGCCCGAACCTCTGAAAGCCGCTACTATCACATTGGCCCTTCTTTGCATTCTCTTTTCTTCCTCCTTTTTTGCTTCCCTGTCTCGGTTGATGAAAACCTTGTTGGCTATCTCTAGCAGTTCACTAGCATTTTTTCCTGCAAACCCTTCCAGCTTCTATAATTTTCTCCTGATATCAGGTTGGGCTTGGCCTACAAAAGCAGCATTTACCATGGTTTGAGTGTCCGGGGGCCTCAGAGTTAAAGGGAGTATAGATCCGGTATGCCTCACACAGTCTCTCATAGAAAGCTGCTGGACTTTCATCAGGCTTCTGGAAAACTTCAGAGATTTTAGCCATATTAGTGGGCTTCTTGGCTCTGGCCCTGACCCCCTGGAGGAAGGCCAGCTGATATCTTTCTAACCTGGTCTTTCCGTCTTCTGAGTTCGGGGACCAATTAGGTTCCTCATCGGGGAGGGTCTCCCTTGCCCATCTGTCTGTGTCTAATGTCCCTGCCGGGGCCTGGGTCTGGAGCCACTTCCGAGCCTCTGTCATTACTTTCATGCACTCCTCAGTGTTAAAGAATGCAAAAAGGAGCTCCTTGCAGTCCACCCAGGTGGGCTTCTGGGTCTGGAAGATCATTTCTAGATCTACCATGGCCTGAGGTTTTTCAGAATAAGCTGGGGTGTGTTGCTTCCAATTCAGAATGTTACTTGTGGTAAAGGGCTGATAATAATAGACCGGCCTTCCCTCCTGCAAGGTCCCATCTTCACCAAGCACTTGGGCACCCCAAATCTCCCTGAGAGGCATCTGACGTGCTGGCTGTTGTTTGGGCCCTTGATTGGCTGAATGCAAGCGCCACCCAACCAGCTCTGGAGAGCCTGGTTGAGGAGAGACGGAGGGGGGGGTGGTGTTTCCAGACTTTCCGGACCTTTCAGACTAGCGGGGGCGGGGGGCACTTGGTGCTGCCTGTGGCTCATATGGAGGTGGTAAAACTGGTGGGACTTCCTCGGGGGGGTCCTCTAGAATAGGGGGTTGAACTTCCTTCTGAGGGACCTGCTCCTGCCCTGCCTGCCTCTCCTTGGCCTGCTCTTGCCCTGCCTGCCTCTCCTTGGCCTGCTCCTGCCCTGCCTGCCTCTCCTTGGCCTGCTCCTGCCCTGCCTGCCTCTCCTTGGCCTGCTCCTGCCCTGCCTGCCTCTCCTTGGCCTGCTCCTGCCCTGCCTGCCTCTCCTTAGCCTGCTCCTGCCCTACCTGCCTCTTCACTCCTGCTATTAAAACCTTACTCTGTCCCTTCTTACACACACAGAACCGGACCCAAAGCAGCAAGGTTTGAGCAATTTCTAACCAGCTGTCTATGTAGGGAAACTGATCTGGGTGTCCAGGATCTCCTGTGACTACATTCCACACCTCCCTGACCAATCCTTCATCTAAAGAGCCTTCCGAGGGCCAGCCAAACCCGAAGGCTGGCCATTTCACTTCACAGAATTTCCTCAATGTTTCAGAATTCATTTTAATTCCATAATCTCCATCAAATCCCTTTTTAAAATTTTTCAACACGCAATTGAGAACAGTGGGTTTACTCTGTCCCGACCCTGATGATGAGTGGTGCAAGACAGACAAGGGAGGGGGTGACCTGTCTTCACAGATCCTCACTCAGATGCCCGCCTGGCCGCTTCCCTTGGGAGCTTAGATTCGTCTTAGCTAAGGTGCACCCGTATAAACCCTGGGCCTGGTCACCTCCACGTGGGGGTGAGTCACCGTTATGCCATATGACGAATCAAGGAACCACAGGTTGGGGCCCACTTGGACTCCTTAACCAAAGTCGTGGAGCCACACAAAGGAGAGGAGAGGGCAGGCCCTCTCCCTCCACACTCACACTTTCACCAGACATTCACTCAGAGTTTAAACAACAATCCACCCAATTCCTGATTAATTTGCCTAAGGAAGCTGTATGGCTTCCGGGGAGGTGATCAAGCTCCCCCATCCACTCACTTGGAGTGGGCTAAACTGACGGGGCCCCTACCTTACCGATTCTGTCGACAGGTCCAGAAGGGTCCATCCGCTCTCTCCAGATGCTGGCCGGGTCTTGGGCTGAGGTCCGGGAGCCTCCAGAGTCCCCTGGTTTAACTCTGCTAAATCAGCAGAACAGCGCCTCCCAGAGGCCTGTCCAACACCCCTGGGCCCCAAACCTGGTCCACTCACCAGAGGCTAAAAAACCAAGCATGGGTTGGTTTTCCCGGCCAATGCACCAAATTATGTTACAGAGATCCGGAATAATCAAACAATGCAAAGCTACATCAGAACTTCCCTTTTTATTAAGGAGCCAGCACTCTGTGCAATTAGTGGTTATCTCACTGCTGTCTTTGAAAACAAACACAGTTCTAAAATTTATGGGCATACCTAATCTTGACCTACAAGGTCAGACAGCTAAATTTATGGGCATATCTAGTCCTGGCCTACAAGATCAGACAGCTAAGTTTATGGTCCTCATTATTCAAGTGGGCTAAAGCAGGCTAGAAAGCAAAGTTATTTTTTTAGAATAAGAGGCCATCTAAGAAAAACAGCAGAGAATTCCAAACAGCAGTTTTTACAAAATAGGGGTTTGCCTTCTCAGTTTCTAATTAATAATTTCCTGAAGTTTTACAATCACCTTTTAGTTCAAACATGTGACCTGCTTAGAAACCTGAAATTTAGAGTAAGTCAGAGTCCTTTCCATGGGTTTTCTAAAGACTTAAATGCACCAAAGTAAGGCAATGGCTATCCAATGACAAAATTCAAAAGTGGCATGTTATAGATTTGTTTAAAATGCAATTGATAAAACATATGCTTTATAATATTCTGAGACAACAACCTTCTAGTACAACATACAATTTGTCTATACAACAGGTGGCACGTGGCTTATTGCAGATGGTGTGTTAAGCACTGAAAACAATTTATAATCCCAATAAAGAAACGTAAAACCCCCAGAATGTCACTGGCAGACACAGAGAATTATCTATCATGCTTGCCCTTTTCCCCTGACTGAAAGTTTCTTGTTTGAATTGGCTTTGAATCTGTGTTTTTATTTATTTATTTTTTTTTTCTGGAGAAGACTGATATTTCTGTAAAGTTCAAAGAATGTGTATTTTAAATAGAACATTGCTATTAATTTTCATTTGGCAGCGTTTCCTCATGCAATTTCAAGTATATTGCATTGGTCTAATTTAGTTCAAAGATATTTCTTTTTAGGGAGAGAGAATAAATATTTGAGTAACCTCAGATTGGATCTTTATACCCAATTTAAAGATCATTAAAACTTAAATCGGTTTTAATATTAAAGATTTTTGTCTTGACCACAGAATTAATTATTTTCAATTTGGCCATTAAATTTTTATATCTTAGTAACATCAAAGACATGACATACTTTGTATGTCACAGAGGAAAAGCTGGGAGGATACGCTGTCGCCCCCCATTTCTTTGCTGCCATGCCCCCAGGGGTGCAGAAGCCGCAAAGCAGTGATCACCTCATAGTTAACCTTAGTTCCCGCTCCCACAGGGCCTGCATGGGTTTGTGACATCACAGCCAGGCATGGACTCCCTGGTCCCCACAATACCTATACTGCCTACCGATGTTTAATGGACATGATGCTGGGCGGGGCCTTGCCAATGTCCCCTGCCCTGTCCCTTCTCTAAGTGTCCGCACAGGTTCAGCCAGTGCTGCCTCTTATTCTGCTGCTTTTGGAACCAAAAGCCACTTGTCCAAGTAAAACTGCTCTCTTCCCCTCCTGCTTCGCCCCAGGCGGGGAAGACAGTGGTTTGTCAACCACAGGCAGGCCACAACTTCAGCTAGTGGTCTTTGTTTAAACTTCCCTGGGTTAACATATATGTAACCTTCACAAATTTACACTTTAAAATTAGCCTTAGGATCTTAAAATCTTAACCTAGCGAAACAACCTTTGCTTCTGAGTGGCACAAAGCCTACACGGAGCAGAGACAGAGGGCTGTCTATGTTCACAAAGATGGCAAAGAGCAAACCAAGCTGGCAAAGCAATCAGCAACCAAGGAACATCGCAGACAAGAAGACTCTCAAGATTCAAACCCTGCCACATGTTCCTCCTGTCCACAAGCAGATTGATTCAAACATCAACAGGAAGCATCAATAGAAACACAATGTTTACAGGTGCACACAATCCACAGACACTCCACAAAGCACTCCATTGAAAAGGCAATGTCTTAAATAAATAAATAAATAAATAAATAAATAAATAAATAAATAAATAAATAAAAATAAAAAGGCGATGTCTCTCGTCCCAGGTTTGGGGACTGACCCTCCCAGAACCTCAGCATCCTTCCAATGGACTATTTTGGCCATGTGGCTTGCCTGGTTGCCTCGCATTCCCCTTGTGTCATTTTCGCCATTTTTCTAAAGAAAAACAGTCTCAGGCCTATTCTATAGCATCCACGAAGAGATGGGGCTCAGGCCAATGGGCCACCCAAAATCAGGTGGAATGCCTCCCCTGGAACTAGCCTTTCCCTCTACAAGGTGTAGAAAGTCCTGGAAGCACCCCTAATTTGTGAGAAATGATTCCCTACCTAAATTTTAAATGATGGACTGGGAAATAAAAACATGGTGAAAATGAGACTTTTAAGAACACTCCCAAGTGTGCGACCATTTTACAGAATCACAATGAAGGCGAGAGGCAAGCTACCTAGTAATTAACGGGCTAACTTAACAGCTGTGTCTGACTGTAATGCTGAATTCTCTGAAAGGCTAAAACTTCTGCAAGGGTGGTGGCAGAAGCGGCTAAGGGTGGTGTTACGCCTGATGGGAAGATCTAGGGCCATGCTCATATGCCAGGAGTGGAAAACAGTTAGCTGGCTCTCCCTTGCCTAGAAGTTTTTCCCAGGACCCTTCCTATAAAGGCCCGCACCAATGCAGACTTAGGAGTTAAGCTTAGTGGGACCTGGACAGCGGAGGCAACCGTCTTGGCTGGATACTATTTGACTTGACTGAGAAAGGAAGCACAAGAAAAGGCAGATGATTCTCCAATTAAAACCTGCTTGGGATCTCGGCCAGGGGAGTGGACATATGCAGTGGTCAGAAATGTGCTGGGGGTTTTTTGGAACCCTGTCTCAGTTTCTCTCCCAGCTGTCTAAAACAGCCATGAGGACCTGGGAGGCTGGGTGACAAATCATTGTATGCATTCCCTGGATGGGTCAGAATTTAATTACATGTGTTGTTAAAACCCTACATGCTATGGGGAGTCTCTCGCAGTACCCCTGCTGTGGGTCTTATGTAAGAACATCCAAGAATCCCTTTGGAGCTGGGCAGGGACCCAAGCACTCATGTAGTCAATGGCTGGGCTTTGACTTGCGACTGGTGGAAGCCTACCGTTCTAACCCAACCCGGCACCAGTTTATCCTTCCATCGGAGACTTTTTCTTCTAGCAACAGTCACCCTAATGGCTTTTACATGACTGACCCATGCCCGATTTGGTTTTGGCCCTGGAGAATACATCCAGTGTCCCAATTATGCCCCAATTAATTGATTATCTGTCTAGACTCAGTGGGACAAATGCTGGTGACCAGGAGTCAGCAATAACGGCCTATCCCCTGGTACTTCAATGTCTAGACAGCTGGGCCGAACCAGAACACATGACACAAAATACAGAATTAGTATGCAATCACCCAGGATTTATTTACCCACTAGAGGCCCAGTGCATGATTGAATCATGCACGTGTAGGATCCCCTACACGCTTTCGCTTTCAATCACGGGGGAGCTGGGTGCCTGTCTGCTGGTGCACCAGGTCTTTCAGAAGCCTCCAGCGCGGCAGCTTCTGAAAGGCCTGGTGCCTGAGTGGACAGGCACCCAGCTCCCCCACTTTTGATGGTCCGCGGTGGGACGTGAGCTTGCTGCCCCAGAGGCCCCTTCTGTGCCTCAGCACAGCCATGGCGCAGACGCTGAGCCAATCGGCCACCCCGGCCCCCCCGAGTCCCGCCCCCCCGCGCCTCCTGGCCAATCGCAGGCATAGCGAAGTTACGGTCAATTTGCATATTTGTCTATTATTAGGTAGGATTATTAGGTAGGATATTAGGTAGGATTCCTAGTGGGTCCTAGGCTCCAGCAAAGGCCACCCGGCGATGCACACTGAAGGACAGACGATGAAAACAGAGACAGACAGGCGGCCACAGTTGATTCAGGTTCACACAGCAGAGCAATCAGGGGCTTGCCTCTCAGAGCGACAGGGAGTCCTCCTCTTATCGGGCAGGAGACCCCAACTGAAGCTAGTCCCGTGGTTATATAGACCACCACAAGCAACTTGTGTCCTTATCAGTGTGGGCCAAAAGGTGTGCCTTAGGCTGGGGAGCAGGTTGTTTACACTTAAGGGCACAGAGCTTTTACATCAAGATATTGGGGTGTTCATTAATTTTGGAAGTTACAGAGTATTGGGGGTTTCCATACAGCAAGCATTTCACACAATAATTAGAGGGGTTACATTATTATAACATTCCACCCGGTGGTCCCCGAGGAACATATATGGAGGGGGACCCGAGGGGGCCAAAATTAATTTAGTTTATTCTTTCTGCAGTGCAAGAGTCTAATGAAGAGGGAGATGAGGTAGATAATAGCTAAGAGAAATAAAATGGTTTTAGCTGTTTGCCAAGCAGAGGTAAGGGAGTTCCATCCTTTTTGGATGTAATAGATAGGGTTAAAAAGATGCCAGTGGGGGGTACAAGGTACAGTCCTCCAGAGAGAAACGACGGTGGTCCCGAAGTCACAGTGTCTGTCGAGGTCGGCCAGGTCCGCAGCTGTGTTGAGGGTCATGCTGTTAGATATCAGGAGCAGGTGGTTGATGGTTTTTTATGTTGCTCCAAGTTTCTTGATGGTGTCATGAGAGTGTTTCTGGAGTTGTTTTAACTTAGAAATGGTGTTATTCATGGAAATGGGGGCAGTGTAATGCTTCGGGGAGATAGAGCATTGGATAGGTACAGAGGGATGAAAATACAGGGAAGTTCCTTCAACAAAGGAGGAATATTGGGTGTCATTAAGATATGTAATATTTATAGTGTGAGAAAGAAGGGTGCAGTTATTAGAAGAATCAAGAGGAAGGTCCAAGTTTAAATGCCTGGCAGGTAGCTTTCAGCCTCCAAAATCATACAAGAGACAGAAAAGGGACAGAATCCATCGCTACTCACCATTTGACATGAAGAGGGTTGTCTGACTTACAGAGAAATCCCGACCGATGCACCAATTTGAAATGGAATTTTTTAACTGGAGCCAGGATTCTTGGTCCACCGGAATCGAAAATGAATCCACGGACGGAAAGTGGTGTAGCAAAGGTGGAGATTTATTGAAGAACAAGTACAGACTCCCACATGGGGAGAGGGAAGGAGACCCACAGAATGGATTCCCATGTGGAGATGGGGAAAGGGTCCCCCTGAATCCCTTTTCCCTGTGGCTTATAAAGCCTGGAGATTCTGGTGCTTTGATATCCCCTCTGATTGGTCACTATTCCCTTAGCCTTGTTACCATAGAAAGTCCTGGGCTCAAAGGTCAAACTGAAGTATGGTAGCAACCATACATGGGTAAAAATTGCTGTTTAATATTTTAACCTTGCTGTTTTGGGTTCTGTTCTTATTTAAAAGTTATTTTGATTTTCTGAACTTATGTATGCTATCCCAATACTCCATTGGTGATGGTTTGAATATCCCATTGATTGTGATCTCACTGGTCACCGAAGCACATTCCTGGGACCCAAGGCAGTTCAATTATCCTAAATTGCCTTAGTAGCTACAGATAGTGCATTCCTGTTGACTCAGTGATCCCAGAATCTGGACAGCACAATTATTCTAAATTGTCCAGGTGGTCCGTCCCAGATAATGTGTTTCTGTCGATTCAGCGATTCGTAGATACTTTAGAGAACTATCTTGCTCAGTTTCACTTCTGTAAAATGCTTTTCGTGAAACAGGTTCCTCATTCCAGACCCAAAGATGTAATTGATACTTTTGTGATATTCTGCCAATATAAGCCAGAGTGGCAAGCTGTTCAGTGCTGTGAGGTCTGGAGTGCTTTTGCCCCCTCATATGCCGCCGGCTTTTAATAAATGATTCTATAATTAGACTTTTTGAGGCGTCCTTTGTAAGATGGGGGTACACTACAACAGAACCTCACAGGGGATAGGTGAGGTTCAGCCCCTCCTTCCTTATTGTTTTCACATTCCCTTTGGGCTTTCTTCTTCTCCTTCTGGAGGAAGGGCTTCCTTCCCTTTATTTTGTAAACATAGACCTTTTGCTGTTCCCATTCTATGGAAATGCACCTGTTGCAGCTTTTCAGCTTCCCTTTTCTATGGAAATATACCTTCTGCTGCTCTGCAGCCCTGTGCTCCCTCCATTATCCCTTAATTTCTTAAATTTTCTAAAAACCCGTCTTTTTCACCCCCCAAAATTCCTGTTTCAACTGTACTAATACATGCGAAATATCTGAAAATAAATGGGTTTTTCCTGTATCTCAAATACTCCTGTGTATTCTTGGTTGCCTGGTAAATTCTGCAATAAAACAACTGAGATTCCGTTCTTACAGCTGCCCTCCCCATAACGGCTAGAACTGTAGCATGGGCCCAGGGGAACTGTATTTCAAACAAACTGTTGATACCGAACTGTGAGCAGGAATTGTCCCGGGGTCTTATCTGCCCCCAGCCTTCTGCTCGCTCTTGATGTCAGCTAAGGAGCTCCCTGTGGTGCCACTCTCTGATTGGTTCCTGGCCTTTTTGCAACATTGTTTGTCACTTGCAAGAAAAGCATCCTTGTTTCAAAACACTCTGTTTCTGCTATGGTCATGTTTTTCTGCATCCTGTTTCCTGCAAAACACAATTTCAGTTTGCTTCAGCCAGCTGCTCATTCATCCCTCTCCCACCCACCCCTCTCCACCTAATTCTGCTCTAACTCCTTCACTGTGGTGCTCACTTCCTGGGCTTAGAGGGGCACTGGGTCATAGGGAAGCTGGAGTTTTGGGCTGGAACACGCAGTGTCCCCCTGGGCAGGATGGTTCCTGAGCTCTTTGTCCTTCGGAGTCTAAGAGTGAATCCACGGATGGAAGGTGGTATAGAAAACATGGAAATGTATTGAAGAACAAGTACAGACTCCCACGTGGGGAGAGGAAAGAATCTCACAACACAGACTCCCATGTGGGGAGGGGACTGAGTTCCTTTTCCCTGCGGTTAGAAAGGATACAGATCCCGGTGCCTTGATGTCCCCTCTGGTCACTGTTTCCTTGGACTGGTTACTATAGTAACTTCTGAGCTAAAAGGTCGAACCTCACTGTGTTCTGCTACTTTGCAGCCCTGTATTGTTGTCATGGTCCCCTTAATTTCGAAAATTTCTAAAAGTTCCTAAACCTGTCTTTATCAAGCCTAAAAGTTCCTGTTTCAATAGAGAAGAAAAAGCCCCTTGGGATGCAGCCACAGAAACACTGTTATATTCTAAATCGGTGAGCTTAGCAGAAGACACCTCAGTGAGCCAATTAATTTGGAGTCTTTTATTACATTAGCAGGCTCAGGGGAATATTGCTTCTCAAATTCTGAGCAAAAATATGGAGGGAGTTTTCCCTTTTTACACTTTCCCAGTCCTTTGTTTCCCAAATTTGGAATGAGACTTCCGGACCTTTTCACGGGCTTTGCTTGTAATCTGAGCTTGTAACTTGAGTATAGTACATTTCAGATAACTAGAGCATGGAGTAGCCAAGGACGGCAACAGAATTGCTTGCAAGGTCAGATAGTTGAGCTTATTTTCTCTATTATTCAAGCAAGCAAGCGTTTACAGAAGTCAAAATAGCAGGGTTAAAATTTCAAACAGCAGGTTTTTTTTAATTTAATAAATCTTTATTGTTCAGATCATTACAATTGTTCCTCTTTTTTTCCCCATAGCTCCCCTCCACCCGGTTCCCACTCCACCTTCTGCCCTTACCTCCCCATGACTGTCCTCATCCATAGGTGTACAATTTTTGTCCAGTCTCTTCCTGCAACCCCCACACCCCTTTCCCTCTGAGAATTATCAGTCCACTCCCTTTCTATGCCCCTGATTCTATTATATTCACCATTTTATTCTGTTCCTCAGATTTTTAATTCACTTGATTTTGGGGTTCACTTGTTGATAGATATGTATTTGTTGTTCATAATTTTTATCTTTACTTATTTCTTCTTCTTCCTCTTCTTAAAGAATACCCTTCAGCATTTCATATAATACTGGTTTGGTGGTGATGGACTCCTTTAGCTTTTTCTTATCTGTGAAGCTCTTTATCTGACCTTCAATTCTGAATGAGAGCTTTGCTGGGTAAAGTAATCTTGGTTGTAGATTCTTGCTATTCATCACTTTGAATATTTCTTGCCATTCCCTTCTGGCCTGCATAGTTTCTGTTGAGAAATCAGCTGACAATCGTATGTGTGCTCCCTTGTAGGTAACTAACTGTTTTTCTCTTGCTGCTTTTAATATTCTCTCTTTTGCTCTTGGCATTTTAATTATGATGTGTCTTGGTGTGGTCTTCTTTGGATTCCTTTTGTTTGGGGTTCTATGCGCTTCCTGGACTTGTAAGTCTATTTCTTTCACCAGGTGGGGGAAGTTTTTAGTCATTATTTCTTCAAATAGGTTTTCAATATCTTGCTCTCTCTCTTCTTCTGGCACTCCCATAATTCGGATGTTGGTATGCTTGAGGTTGTCCCAGAGGCTTCTTACACTATCTTCAACTTTTTGGATTCTTTTTTTCTTTTTGCTTTTCCAGTTGAGTGTTTTTGCTTCTTTATATTTCATCTTTGACTTGATTCTTGCATTCCTCTAGTCTACTGTTGGGTCTTTGTATAATATTTTTTATTTCAGTCAGTGTATGTTTAATTTCTAGTTGGTCCATTTTCATAACCTCGAGGGTCTGGCTAAATTTATTGGCCTTTTCTAGGAAATTCTTGAAAAACCTTATAACTGTGGTTTTGAACTCTATATCCAGTCGTTTGTTTTCCTCCATTTCTTTTGTTTGTGATCTGTTTTGTTATCTCCTCATTTTCGCTGCTTCCCTGAGTTGGTAGGGTGGCTTTGTGTGCTAGGTGTCCTATATGGCCCAGTGGCTCGGCCTCTCCAGTTACCTGAGATGGACACACTTGGTGCACCCCTTTGTGGACTGTGTGCACAGCCTTGTTGTAGTTAAGTTTTGATTGTTGTTGGTATCACTGGGAGGAATTGACCTTCAGGCCAGTTGGCTGTGAGGATCAGCTGTGTCTACGCCAGGAGAACTTCTGTGCTGGAGACAGCCTTATGAGACAAGACTTGCAAAATTGCAAAAGCCTCTGTGCTCAGCTTGGATGGGGCGGATTCTCAGGGCTTAGCAGACAGTCTTGGCTTCCCATCAGCCCTGCCCTATGATGTCCCTGGGTCTCAGTGTCCCTCGGCAATCGCTGCAAGCACCTCTAAGAGTAAGCCGCCCTCGAGTTTTGCCCGCTGCCAGACAGTCCAGTTTGTCCCCCAAAGAATCTGGACTCCCAGATTCTCGCCCAGAACTGGAGTTCAGTGTAGTGGGGGAGCTTCCATTTTTCACCCACTAGAGAAAGCCAGCAGCACTCAGCAGTCAGTCCTCTCATTGCACACTTGCATGCGTGCCTCCATACTTCTGCCTTTTGCAGCTCCCCTGAGTTTCAGCCTGACAGTCCAGATTCCCCCCGTATAAGCCTGGGTCCCCAGGGTCTCGTCCAGAACTGGAGTTCAGTGCAGTCAGAACTGGGGTTCAGCGCAGTCGGGAGCTGTTGTCTCCTTCCTGCTAGAGAAAGCCAGCCAGACACTCAGCCACCCGCACACGTCTCCATACCTCTGCTTTTTGCAGCTCCTCTGATTCTCTGTGTGCTTTCCTCTTCTCTTCTAGTTGTAGAATTTCCACTCAGCCAGCTTTCCTGTGGTTCTGGATGATGTTTGTTTTGTCTTTTAGTTGTAGTTTTGAAATTGTTGTGCGAGACAGCACTTTAGGTGTTTACCTATCTTGGTTTCTCCTCAAACAGCAGTTTTTACACAAGTTGGACGTTACTATGCTTCATTCCCCACTAGTTTTATATACATGAGTCAAATTATTGACTCTTGTGGGCCATTGCTAGGGATGGAGTTATATCGACCCCTGAAGACCATGAGCTTGATAGAATTAATTTTTTGTTGAATAAAGTTAGTAAAACAGTTTATAAGGCAGAGGTACAGAATGAGGGCCAGGAGTACATGAGAGAATCTTAGCTTTAGTGGGTCTGATGAAGAGTCCTGAGCCAGAAGCCAATTCCAGCATGTCAGCAAGGCCTGAATCATCTGGGATGGCTAAAGGCATTTCCCAAAACCTGAAAAGGGTGATTGCTTGCTGGCAGACAGCTCAGGGCATCTTAATCTACATGTTATTTCCTCCTCCTGGCCAAATGCCTGAACAGCCAAAGGTCATTCCCCAATCTGACAATGGATTGTATAGACTAACCCCCTCCTTTGAAGTGTATATCTCCACCTTGCCTTAGGATAAATTGTGTTAATAAAAAGCAAGGGGTCCTGAGACAAGGAGAACTTGGTTTCTTTAGCCAGGTTCCTCTGCTCCCCCCCACCCCATTCCCCCGCAAATGCCTTTAAAAATTATGTTTTCTCTCTGGACTTTTATTTAATTTATGCACAGCCCATTTTCCAGGTTTCCAGAACCCTTCTAGATGCCGGATCAAGACCACTGGCATTAAATGGCGCCTGAAGTTCGGTGTTAAATGGTGTTCAAGACAAGGACAGAAATCTGGAAAAGAAGTATTCGCCTAAGCAGATAAAACAGCATCAGTGATGGTGGTAAGATTAACTGTGCGTAGAGCCCACATCAGCTTTGGAAGCCCTCGGATCTACAAGTGTGTATGTGATACTGTTGTGGAGCGAACGTGAACAAATGACCACTGGAGTCCAGACCAAATTAAAATTTAGAGAACCTTTTAATAACCAGCCAGCTGACTGCTCTCTCTCCACGCAGCCCCAAGAGCAGCCCCGACCCTTTGTGTCTGACCGTATTTAAACCCATTCACTACCTCCTGTTTTTGCAGAGCAAACAATTTAAAACAAAGTAGTTTTTCTTAGGAAATGTCAACATGCCATTTACAGGGTCCTGGCGCCTGGTGGAGTAAGTAACTGCATCCTGTTATCAGGAAAGTTGACAGTGATCTATCTTGTAAGGCTTACTGGCCTTTTCTAAGGGCTGAGACTTTGGGTGAATACCTCTTTGGCTATTTTGTTAGTTGGATCTGGGATTTATGGCCAAGTCAACTAGGAGAAAGCATACTCAAAGATTCCCACTCTCTAACATTCCCCACTGGTTTTATGTACATGAGTCAAATCATTGACTCTTTAGGGTCATTGTTGGCGAGGGAGTTATATTGACCTATGAGGACTATAGGCTTGATAGAATTAATTCTCTGCTGAATAAAGTCAGTGGGCCTGTTTATAAGATAAGGGCCCAGAATGAGGGCCAGGACTAATCTTTAAAGGGTCCAAAAAGTCCTGGACTCTCTATTTTGCCTGGGCTGTCTTAAGCAGGGTGTGATGAAGCCACGTCGGGATCCCATCGACCTTGACTGCTGTGGGGGTAGTCCTTTCCAGTCAGAGTCACCAGGGTGGAAGGATGGACCGGATCAGACATGCTTCTGGACTGCTTTCTGGGTAGACAGTGAAGCCTGTAAGAACTTGAGTAAAGATTGGTTATGGATTTCAGCTTTTCTAGATTGAGTAGATCAGGGTCTGGAAGAATCACTAGAATCTGTAGAGGCCCCACTGGTTTTAGGGCAACCACCCAGGCAGCTTCAGCTGTGGCACGGTTCCCTCTTGCTTCTGTGGAGAACCCTTACCTTGTTGTAAATGTGTATCTGCTATCAGTATAAATTGTTATTGATTTTTCTTTTGCCCACCAGAGAACCTGAAACTGGGTGACTTGAGTGTTTGACATCCAGTGCTCTAGTGTGTTCTGGAGTGAAACATCGACCCAATGTGGGGCAGTTAGGATTAGTTCCTGCCCTAGGGTTAACTTATTTGCTTTTCAATAAGCATAGCTGTGGTTGCTACCTCCCAGAGGCAAGTAGGTCACCCAAATGCAAAGAGGTCAAGTCTTTTGGACAAATAGGCTACCAGCCTTTTTTAGAGACTGAGACTTTGGATGAATACCTCTTTGGCTATGCCCCTTGTCTTAAATACATAGAGGTGGAAAGACTTAGTTACTTATGGTAGTGCTAGTTGGCCCACTGTCCTTGCTCTGCTCATATCTGCCCTTTTGGCAACTGCATTCAAATCTGTAAGGTTAATGCAATATTATTAACACAATGAAGTACAATATTTGCACTGTGGCCACCTTAGGTAGCCAAATCTTCTGCTACCATATATGACACATGATAGGGCTATACACATATCTTAGGGAGGTGACTAAGGTCTATTCTTGACCTTCCCACATAACGCAATCCTTGTCTTTCTTGAGTTATGTCCATGAAGACACTGGCATTATCCAAGTCTATTATACAGTTTTCTGCAGGCCACTGTCAGGGCTGTGCATAGTGGCCAGTTCTTCTTTCTAGCCACAAACACAGTCTATCTAGTTTCCCTAAATTTTATTCTGGCATGAGAGAAAGTTGCTTTGCTGTAAACAGGCAGCTTAACTCCTACATATCTGGGCTTGGACATTTGCCTAGAAAGCCGTAATTTATTAAGTTTAACATGCGGCCTTAGTCCTTCCAACCCAACAGGGTCTCTGCCATCCCTCAGTCAGACTCCTCATCTCTTGGAGAATCTCAAAGTCCTGAAGACTCCCCGGTCCAGGGAGAGTTCCTTTCCTTTGCTCTTTGACTTTAAGCTGCCAGTCCAAAACAGCCAGAGTTGCAGTTAGAAACAGCTTTGCATATTGCAAAGCACTTCTGTGGCAGTGGCTTGGGTATGAGGCCCCTTGTCTTCCCGCCAGTGTCTTGTGGCAGAGCAGTGACCAGGCCTCTCCCAAGGGAGTGCACTGGAAGGGGATCTCAGTCCCTCCTCTTCCAGCAGCTACAGGTACTGAACCCTTTCAGTAATGTTTGCAAACAGGGAGCTTTCACTAGCTCTATGTGCTGCTTTCACAGATCCCAGGCCTGCTGCTCTATTCCTGGGGCTGCCGGAAGGCCAGTAGCAGTCACTGGCTTCTGGTTTAACTGCTGCAGCCCACAAGCCAAAGGCCTAAGTCTTGTATTGCTTGTTGTAAAACACTTATTACTCACTGGGCAGCAGCGGGGCAGCTCTAGTGTCAGGTAAATGTCTGCTGTCCCCCACTTTTCTTGCTGCTGAGGCTTCTTCCAGGGCCACTGCAGGCAGCTCAAGCATCCAGCCCCCCTCACCCACTTCTTTCATCTGCCTCTTGGGGGATGAGTCTGCCTAGCAACCAGTTTTAAATCTTAACCCCTAGGCCAGCAAAGCGGTCTGCAGCCAATAAAAATAAACAAAAACCTATCTCTCCCAGCTTCATAATTAACTGCTGACACACACCCCCATTTTCTGCATTAACAATTTACTCTGTCCTTAGCAGGGGAAATAAGGCAAGCGGTCTGAGATCCTGTATAACCAGGCTTTTTACATTTAAGGATACTTTTTTTCTTTCTGTAACTGTTGTTTTCCCTCATAGATTTTTTACTCTAAGCCCCTAGACTCCCAGAGGATCTTAAATCCTCATCCTTTACCACTCTTGATTCCTCCGACTATCCCCTCCCCACCCCATCCCGTCCCCCAGTCCAGTTGCTTGTCTCCCTTTCCGATTGTGAGTCAGAGGAAGACAATTCCTTCAGAGGGGAGAAATAGAAACAGTGGGAGTTTCAGAGAAAACTACAGACTACCACTGTAGTAGTCCTCCCTTTCAAAGGCTGAGATCCGACCTGTGGAGAAAAATGACTCTTAGTCAGCCTGGCAAGATAGCGGAGGAGGATAAGGGTGTGTAGGAAGATTTCTTGCATACTGAAAGCCTGGATGGCCTCCTGAAAGAAAAGATCTTTAATCCAGTTACAGATGCTATTAGAATCAGGATGAGAGTGAAAGGGCAAAGCACAACTGGCTATCCTCCATCTTGCGGAACGACACCCCCCCCCCCCTTTTTTTGCTGGGAGTGGCCACAGGAGCACCAGGAATGTCCTAACTCCCCCAACCACTGCCTGAGTGGACCAATGAAGCTCCAAAGGCGCAGCTAGGTCCTGATAAGGCATATCTACAGGATACTCCCTATACATCACTGTTGACCAATCAGGAAACAATGGGGGACGGCTCCAGCCTCAGAATGTACTGGTCACTTCCTAACTTTTGTGCTGTAAGACCCTGCTGAAAAACCCTGGCCTATTAAGGTGATCTCTGTAACCCACGTCACTTCCCTAAGCCCACCCAACTGTCCAACCCTTTATAACCCATCGCTCCCCCGGGGATCGCTCTCTGGCCCCACTGCTGCCTCAGGAGGAGGCTGGGAGCCAAACCTGGGTTTGAATAAAGACTCTTTGCTTTTGCATTGGAGAAAAGGCTCCCTGGTAGTTGATTATTGGGGACCCTGAACTCTGGGCATAACAAGAGAGGAAGGGAAAAACCATGTTATGTCCTCTATGAGGATCATAATAACTGAAAACAATAAGTTAAACAAATGTTGAACTATGATGTCACAGCCAGGGACAGGGCCTGTTAATCTCTCCACCCTGCGGAGCTGTAAGCCCTGCCCCTGGAAGTCTCTGACTACCAAAGAGATAAGAAAGCCATAAATAAAAGTTCTTTGTTCTTTGAAATATCACAAATTTATACCATTAAATTAACCCTTGGACTTTAAAATTTCAATTTAATACAGCAAATTTACAAATCAGAGCAAACTGAAACCCTTACTTATACAAACATACAAACAGAGAGAGAAATTTGTATTAGCTAAATGGGCTGATTCCCTCCCACTGTGATAGAGAGCAAACATCTCTGAGAAAAATAACTCAGCAGCACTGCTCAAGACGTTTGCAGACCATTACAGCAGGTCTGACCTATCTTTAAACAAATTAAACAATAGAAAGAGATAACAAATACTCTCATGTGTATAGCCAAATAGCACAAAGTAGCTTTCACTTCACACAGACTCTCGCACTTACATGTATACACCAGTCTGAGTTTTTGACTTCTGGGGAGGTGATCAAGCTCCCCCTTCCACTCACTGGGATATGGGAAAGTTGGCCATTCCCACTCACAGAATTTCTGTAAATCAAAATCATTAACAGAGACTCCATAGTCATCCGCTCGCCGCTTGAATTCCTGAAAATTTTTCAAAAAACATTGCAGGGGAGTACAGACAGAAGAATGTGAACTAGACTGACCCATTCTAATGATAGAGACAAAACCACAATAACACAGAATAACAAAAGACAAAGACAACCAACAAAGGATCACCGGGCACCGTCGTGCACCGGGATCTGGTCTCAGAAGTAGCACTTCTTCCAGCCTTCCAGAGACCCTAGATGGGCGCTCACAGAACGGAACCAGAAATAAGTTTCTTACCGGTAAGAACCAGATCCAGGTGGCTCAGGAAATTTAGCAGGCGGGGTTTCTGACCTCTACCAGTCCCCGGGCTGAGGAACATCTCTCAGATATCTCCCCCTAGGTCTGAGAGTCCAGGGACCCCAGTGGGCTCCGGTCACAGGACCAGGCAAAGGCTGGTTATCTCGAGGGGGCCTCCAAATGTTGTGGCGCGAACACGAGTAAACAACCACTGGAGTCCAGACCAAATTAAAATTTAGGGAGCCTTTTAATAATCGGCCGGCTGACTGCTCTCTCCACATAGCCCCAAGAGCAGCCCGACCCTTTGTGTCCGACCGTATTAAACCCATTCACTACCTCCTGTTTTTGCAGAGCAAACAATTTAAAACAAAGTAGTTTTTCTTAGGAAATGTCAACATGTCTTTTACAGGGTCCTGGCGCCTAGTGGAGTAAGTAACTGCATCCCGTTATCAGGAAAGTTGACAGTGATCTATCTTGTAAGGCTTACTGGCCTTTTCTAAGGGCTGAGACTTTAGGTGAATACCTCTTTGGCTATTTTGTTAGTTGGAGCTGGGATTTATGGCCAAGTTGACTAGGAGGAAGCATGCTCAAAAATTCCCACTCTCTAACAATACTTTTTGTTTAAATCAGATTATAATGGGAAGAATTTGGTTAAAAGGCAAAATTATAAAGAAATTGGAATATTAAAAGGTACCTGTTTAATCATGCTGAAAAAAGAGTGCCATGGTCATCTTTAATGTGGTTTATTGTTAAAATCATAAATACCTAATTTGTTTTGTGATAGATCCTCCCTTCCCCCAACTGATGGACGGAGTATGACGTAAACTCCACCTGCAGCCGGACATTCCTGAACACCTTATATGGACTGTACATTGAACCACCAATCAGCACCTGCCATATACCCTAAACCCCCAGTTCCTAAATCCCTAGGCCCCTAACCATGTACCTTACATGAAACCACCAATCAGCGTGTGTTGAGTGCCCTAAGCCCCGTCCCCCCTTTTCCTCCCCTTAAAAGGCACTCTCACCCCAGCACGCTCTCTCCCTCGCTCTCTCTCTCTCTCTCTCTCTCTCTCTCTCTCTCTCTCTCTCTCTCTTCCCTTTTCCCCTCTGGAAGGCGGCTGGCAGGGTGATCGCCAATAAAGCCTGTGTCCTGGTATCCCATGGTCTCTGGCCCTCTGTTTCATCTTTCATCATGGTGCTAAACCCTGGGTGAGCTTGGACTATCCTCGAACCTAGCCCCAAGCTTCTGACTCCTGCTCTGGCTCTGCTCGGAGGCATGGTTCTGAGTCTATTGGCCTGCTCAGAACACTTCTCAAACCCTGCCGTGCCAGGACACGTGGGAATCTCGTCGCTTCCTTCTAACCGGTAGGCTTCAGGGATTTTCCCAACCACCCCGCCCCCCCGGTTCCCTTGACCTGGAAGGGCCTCAGAGTTTCCCCGACTACGCGCTACACGTTCTACGTTCTACGTTCTACGTTCTACGTTCAATGTTCTACATTCTACGAAAGCCCAGGTACCTGGCTGGGAAAACTCTGCTCTACTCCACAGGAAAGGTTCCGGGTGTCCTTGCCACCTTCTCTCGTCCCTTTCTCTACAGGCTGGCAGAGGGAAAAGAAGGACGCTTCCTATTCCTTCCCAAACTTCTCGGTGGCCCGTTCCATCCAGTCACGGGAACCCCTCAATCCAAACCCTCTCGTAACCTCAAAGAAGCTCTACCTGGCTGGCCACAATATAAACTCGACAATGTCTCTCTGTGGCCTGAAAATTCCAGTATCCTCCGAGATCTAGATAATTTTTGCCACCGGATTGGGAAGCATTCGAGATTCCTACGAACAGGCTTTCCCCTCCCCACCCACTCTCCCGCTCTCCCCACTTGCTTTACTCAGGTTCCACCCATCAGACCCTCCTCTGGAAGTCCTCTTTGTCCTCTCGGACCCCTTTCCCTGTCTTCTGACTCTTTCAGCCCAGCGGATGGTTTCTCTCCACAATGTCTCAATCTCGCCACCTCCTTACAATCCTAAACCTGTCTCTCTCTGACTAAGCACTCTTTTTCCCAGGTCAACGCCGGAGTGCAGGAGTCCTTGGAGGACTCTGGGAGTAGTTTTGACCTTTTTTTTTTCCTTTACACACACTGGTCCCGCCCACTGACTGGCAGCGACTGCTGCATTTATAGGCCCTTCCTCTCCCTCAGGGTGTTCGCTTCCTGAGCCTCAATCTCCCTGAAACACCCCTCCTGGTCCCGCCCTCATTTTGGGAGGCAGGATGGGGCATTTCTACCTCTGAGAATTCTAACCCCCCCCCCTCTTTCCCCTGTGCTCTCCGCCTAATCTCCGCTAGCTCGCTCCCTTAGCCTCCAGCAAACAAATTTACAGGTGGCTGGCCATTTCCCTTCTCACTCTCTCACCGTTCTCAAATTGAAAAACATCTAGACTCTTTCTCTTCAGACCCTCTGAACCAGCAGCCGCCTTCTCCCCAGTCCCTGAGAGCCCAAATCCTGAGAACCTGAGCTCTAAAACAGCCTTTCCATCTAACACTCATTCTCAGGCCCAAAGACTGCCTTCCTCAACAGCTTCTTCTACTCTCGCGTCCACTCTACCCCTGAGGGAGGCAGCAGGAACTGAGGGCACACTCTTTGAGTCCATGTCCCATTCTCTATGTCCTGCCTCACAGACTGAGAGGCATCTCAAATTTCTTTTTCCACTGACCTGACCACCTTTACTCCCCGATATACACCACAACTGCAGGTCCACAAACCCCTCAAAAGACCTCGTTAACCTGCCTTTAAGGTCTTTAATAATAGAGACAAGGAGACCCAAATCCAAAATCAAAGGCGAGATCAGGCCAAGGCGGAGGCCCAGTAGGGGGCCTTCCAGCTCCTACCCACCACTCTCACGAACCCCAAATGGAGTGCTGGTTCTCCAACCGTTGGTAAGTCAAGGGCTAAGCCTACTCTGGGCCCATGCTTCAAATGCAGCAAGGAAGGACACTGAGCCAAGTCCTGCTCAAACCCGAGACCCCCGCCTAGGCCCTACCCAAGGTGCGGAAGGAAGGCCACTGGAAATCAGACTAGTCTGGCTCCTCCGGTCTGGCCTCAGCCAGTCCAGCATGGCCGCCCTCTGGATCCGGTTTGGAGCTCCCAGACCTCCTGGGACTGGCCACTGAAGAAGCTGCCCAGGCCCTGACAGGGCCCCACAGACTTACATCACCAGGACAGAGCCTCGGGTAACGACTGTGGTGGCAGGTAAGCCGATCTCCTTCTTAATTGACTTTAGGGCCACTTATTCTGCCCTCTCTGAATTCGCTGGGACCCTTGTCCACTCCTCAGTCTCTATTATGGGGGTTGACGGATTAGTCTCACAGCCATTAGCCACCTCGTGTCTACACTGCATCTTACTTAATTCCCCCATTCACTCTTTTCTCATTCTACCTTGGTGCCTGGCCAGGGCTACCATGCATCCCCTCTTAAAACCCAGTTGCCCCAAACCACAGTCACCTACCTCAGTTTCACTCTCTTACCGCACAAGGTCCAGCCATTCCTTGGACTGTAAACGCCTTATCTCCTTATCTCCTCTATGATCATTATCTCTAGGAAGAATGCAGTGATTTGAAACTGAAGCAGCTAGAGGCCTGGCTAGCCTGGGAACAGGCTACGGAGCTGCTCCCTCCCCTGCTGCCTTTTCTAGCATCTAGACATGTTTATAGTGAGGCTTCAGTCTCCAAGCCTGGCAGGACAAAGTTGCTGGATATTTCTTAAGCTAAACCAGAATATTCAGTGTCTAACCTCTTATCCAACCATCCAGGTCCCTGGCTTCCACTACTCCTTTCCTTCCTTTTCCCTCGCACTTTCACTGCAACACAATCTCAATCACTCATCTGTCATCCCTTATTGGCAGCGCCATGGTGACTACTCTCTCACCTTGGAGTGCGGAACTAGAAAAAGGAATCTCATACCCTTTAGCCCACCTCTTCTCCTTACACCTTTCAGCTTGTCTCCATGATCAGGGATTTTTCTTCCACTGTAAGGAAAACACATACATCTGTCTCCCCATCAGCTGGACAGGAATCTGTATTCTCATCTATCTCTATGCAGCCCCAATAATCAGTCTTTACCTGTCCCCGTAACCCATCATATCTGACACAAAAGAGGAGTCCAGATCATCCCTCTCCTCCTAACCCTCAGCATCACAGCAAAACCAGACAAGTGACGCTGTGGCAGCCTCAGGACCAGCTTTTACCTCCCAAGTGACTCAACAGGATCGCTCTGGAGACTTCACCAACCAGTCTCCTGGGGAAATTATGCTGCTGCACTCCTTGTCCAGCCTCCCATCATTAGGCCAACTGGTGTCTATTCCTTTAATTTTGCTCTTTGGCCCCTGTCTCATGCGCTGTTTCACTAGTCTTTTGCAGAACAGAATGCAGGCGTTCACCAACCAGAAGGTGGGAGAGATCTGTCTTCATCCCCTGACCCTGCCCGGACTCTCAATTTTTTTTTTTAATATATTTTATTGTTTTTTTTTACAGAGAGGAAGAGAGAGGGATAGAGAGTTAGAAACATCGATGATAGAGAAACATCGATCAGCTGCCTCTTGCACACCCCCCACTGGGGATGTGCCCGCAACCAAGGTACATGCCCCTGACCGGAATCGAACCTGGGACTCTTGAGTCCGCAGGCCGACGCTCTATCCACTGAGCCAAACCGGTTTTGGCTCAATTTTTTTTAATATTAGCAAAAGCCTGGAATGATAGATCCTCCCTTCCCCCAACTGATGGATGGAGTATGACGTTGTGAACGAAAGAAGCCACTTGCTAACCTGACAAGCTCAGGGAAGGCCTGTGTGGCAGTCTTGAAAACTCAGAGACCTAAAATAACCACAAAAGATGGTCTGAAAATTAAATATTTAACTAACAGGTTATAGTGGGCAGTCATTCCTAGGCTGATATTTTCCCTGACAAAGATCACCTTAGATCTTTCCTGAGCCCATTTGCCCTTTTTGCCTCTAAGATAACATATCTGTGAGGTGTCTGGGTAACTTGTAACTTCCCTTTTTCTGGACCCCCTGGGGCACAACCAAATGTGGTGGGCGCCAGGACAGAGACCACAAATTCCTTCATTATCATGTTAATTGTTCCTGTACCCACCTAAGTATGTGTCCATCATTTTACTTTTTATCCAATCCCAGGGGTTTCCCACCATTTGACTTTATCCCACCTCCTTAATCCGTCACCAATGAATTTCATGTAGCCCACCTATGTCCCTCCTTTGATGGCAATGTATAAATACAGATGTAACCCGCCATTCTTCGGAGCATTATCTCAATTCATTGAGGTTCTGCTTCCTGGCATATGTCTACAGTTTGGCTCAAATAAACTCACTAAAATTCTTTACAGGTTTCAATGGTTTTTTTTCGTTAACATACTTGGAGTAGTCGTGGCAGGATTCCAAAGAAAACTCACCCGGGATCATCCCTTGGACTTGGACTTGGAGCTAGGATCCAGCAAAGGGCCCGTTGAGCCCACCAGTTCTCCGCCCATTGGGTGAACGTGGGTGAGTTGTCTCTTGGATCCAGGACTTTCCCTTGCTTTGGTAGAGGGTCTGACTTTATTTGAGCTGTGCTTTAAAATCCTCGAGGTGGAACCAGGGTTGACAGAACCCCAGGTTAAAGGTTGGCAGAACCCAGGCTAAGGCGGGACTGGAGGAAAAAAATGGGTGGCTGGTTTTGATTTTGGCTTTTTAATTGGAATTGCTGAGAGTCTGAGCAAAATAACCTTCGCCGTATAAATGAGCTGAACTCATTCAGCTCCGAAGATAAAGGGGCAACACTTTTTTTATTTTTAAAGAATAGTCCGATTCTGAGGTGTTCTTAGGTGACTAAGAATTTTGTGGAAGTGTCAGAAATGCAGGAGCCCCATCTGGAAGTTCCGACGCAACTGTAATTAACTAAATGGCTTTTCTAGGGGGCCACCATAAAGGCTTGGTCTGCCTGGGCCCCAAAACTTTTTTGTGGTTTTAGACAGCCGGGAGAGAAACTGAGGCCACATTTGACCTACTACATAACATATCTAAAGTTTGCTCAGACTACAGATATCCAAAAAATAAAAATAAAAAAATTTAACATGGGAAATTGTGCCTCCAAGGCTAGAAGCTCCCAAGACCCCAGCCCTCATTTAATACTCCTGATAAGAAGCCTTTACTTGCAAGTACTTTACAGAAATGAGAAAAATTAACTAGAAAATATTAACTGAGGAATGGCCAGGAAAAAAAAAATGCAGTTTGTTTGGGGTACCTATGTTAATATTTTGCATGCAGGAATTAAAAAAATGCCAGCTCTGAAATTAAAGTGAATGAGTATATGGGAAGCGTATCTTGATTTGGAAACTAGAAGCTTCTAAGAAAAAAAATTTTCTTCCAATAAGATGGAAATTAATAAAAATGATTTTCAGAGACTGTCTCAGAACTATTCTGAAGTTAACAAATGTCTACAGCCATTTTTGAATAGTCCTTTGGGAATATACTGAAATTCTAGAGAGGGGCAGTTCCCGAACCGGGGACAAAAGACACTGCTTTGGTAATTTTTAATGCTAGACATTCTCTGGTGTAAATTCTTAGTGTGTTTTCTGTGCACCTGTATAAGAGTGTTGATGTTTTTGTGTCTCTCTGTTGTTGTTTAATTTGTTGAAAGAAGAGGCAAGTCCCGCTTCGGGGAAGCCTAGTTGTGTGTGGTGGGGTTGAAAGCGTGAGAGAGATTGCAAGAACGTCCCAGCAGCTGCCAAGAATTCTTCATCTTGGGGGCTCTTCTTGTTCTCCCTCTCAGGGTTCAGCCTCCAGAAACAGCTAGTGAGATTTCTGTCTGTTTGTCTGAAATATAATTGTGGCTGTCTATCTTTTAGGGATTTCGGTTTGCTCTTTCCTTATTTATTGTGAGAATAAACAAATCATCTTTTCTGTCAAAGAGTAGTTTAGACAGCCTCCATTTTGGACTGTGACTTGGCAGCCGCCATGTTGGCCGCATGGTTTGCTGCTCCCCTTGAAAGAGCAAGGGCCAACCCCGCCCTTTGAATTAGCCAATGGGGAAAGACCGTGTGCCTGAGCTCCAATCAAGAGCAAGGACAGGTCACGTGCGTTGTTAAGACACTCTGCTTCAGAAAGAAATTTGCAAAGATTCTCAGAGCCAAGTTCAAACAGGAAACTTTAGGAGGGTAGCATGTGTCCAGTCAGGGACACTGGCAAGCCAAGCGTCATGATTCCCTGTGGGGGCGTCTGCCAGTAATACTCTGGGTATTTGCGTTTCACATATTGGGAGTTTATGTATTATTTTCAATGCTCAATACACTGCTTGCAATAAGCCATGTGCCTCATTTTAAAATCTTACATATTATTCTTTATATGTTGACATTATAATTGAATCTAAAGGTATACAAATTTTATATTATTATTCTCTATGTCATTTTGCAGGGATTATTACTTACCAAGAAGTTGTTTTCTTGGAATATTATATTTTATAGAAAAGCAAAGTTTTTATCAAATCTATAACCATGCCACTTTTAAATTTTTGTCATTTGTGGACAGCTTTATTCTGATGCATTTGTAGGTATATATGTCTAGAAAAATCCATGAAAAGGATTCGGATTTACTCTAACTTGCAAGCTTCTAAGCAGGTCATATTTTGAACTGGATGAAGATTTATAGAACTTAAAGGAATAAATAAACAAAAACAACTATGGGACTAAATGAATTGAGGATAATTATTCTTATGATTCTATTTAAAATATTGTTGACTCTTAAATCTTTTGTTTCCCGAATATAGGGAAAAGTAAAGAGCAGACATTCTGCATTGTAAGAACTAACAAATTGGTAACAGATTTATTTCACAGTGCACTCCTGGGAGACGAAGGTTTCAAAGATCATGGCTTACAACCAGGAGATTTGGTGTCTTGGGAAAGACACCAAATAAAAGACTCTCCAGCCTCATTGGAGGGGACCTTGCCAGCGGAGATCACAGACTTTTCAAGGATGAGAAGTCGCTGACCACATAGGCAGACAGCTATCCCAAGACGACGTCAACAAGGCCTGTATACTCACAAACGATATTGCTTGTTTTATGTCATCTGACTGATATTGATTGAATGTACATAAAATGATTTTCATACTATTATTATCCTTATGGTTCCCTAGTGGAAACAATATCTACCTCCCCAGACCTCTTCCTTTATTAGATATGAAAAATTTAACCTAGATACCTGCTAATCTTTCCTACCTACTACACAATGATGTTCTGGTTATCAGGTATGATAGTGAAATTAATGCTTTGGTAGCCACACATTGGTCTTCTCCTACTATCAATATAAGCTTTGGTTGTTGTTGTTGTTATTGTTTTCTGGCTCTATCTATTATAAAGGACCCACCTTAGGCAAATACCTCCAAGAATATCTCCCTGATAATTCCACTGGTAGAAATGTATATGGATGTAATCTGGATGAATATTGTATGGCTATAGAGATGGGTGATGAATAACTAAGAAAAACACCTGGATATGATGGCCAAAGGCTTGCAGCAGCCTGTGCTATCTGTCATAGCATATCATGTCCTCAGACTCACCAGCCATGCTCTTATGGCTGGATGTCTGTGAAACAAGAAAGAAATCAATGGGTCCCCATTTCAGAAATTATTGACATCACTTGGTGGGTAGATATGTTTATAATTACCCCACTGTCCTTGTGTCCTGGACGTTTGAGGAGCCCTATGAATACTCAAACTCTAGCTCATTTGGGAGTCCCCTTCACCCATTTAACTATGGCATGGGAAACTCAACATTTTTTGGCTCCACTCAGTATACCCTAACTGCTCCCAAGCCATAGCTACCCAATGGCAACAACATTTCTGGTGGATCCAACAACATTGGTCTCCCTAAAAGAAGCAAAAGAGGAATACTTGGATGAGTAGGGGCTAGGCTTCGTATCCTGGGACAAGCTGAACTTGCAGCTAATGAAGAATGTCATTCATTAGAAAAAGATTTTTATCTCAAATAGGTCACCTAGAGAGAATGCTGTTTCTAGAAGAAGGAAAAACTGGGAAGCAGCATGGAAAGACAATAAAGCCTTAGTTTAATGGATAGAACAGGCTCGACAGACTATAAAAACTCATGCCCAAACCAACAATGGGAATGTGCCTGTGCCCTAACTCAACTGGGCCTGTTGTCTATGCTAATGCAAGGAATCTGAAGTGGCTATGCAACAATGGCCAACTATAATGGCTGCAGAAGCCCAGGCCAGACACTTATGGGACTCATATGGTTCCCCAGGAATTTGGAAAATTTTAAATGGGAAATGTGATCTACGATATTGTATTTTTAAAAGCCCAGGTGCAAGTTAAATCCAAAGCTTAAAATTCCCAATAGTTCAACTGGCTGGCATAAGTACCATCCTCAATAATACTAGAATACTTCCAATGGGAAGTAGATGGGCCATATTTAAAAATAATAAACAATGTGAACCCATCTCACTGTCTGTGAAAATTGGAAAAGTGAATGGAACGCCCTCAATCCATATGGAATACTGAATTCACCCATTCCTGGCTTATTGTATCTACCCCAACAAATAACAATATAGTATATGGGAAAGGGGCGTTTTTGCTGGGAAAGGTTAAAAGCAATTTTTACTATAATATCACCAAGTGTACATTAAATAATACTAGAATATGGTGTAATACTGAATTATAGGCAGAATGACTTTGCCTGATGTTCATAAAATCTGTGATAATATTGATACTGAAAAACCAATGTATTGGGAAATTGAACTCCTCCCCATGAAGCCATTTTTATGGGAACTAATTGGCCAGAAGAAAATTAGAGCTTCTAGCTAATGAAATAGTAGAGTCTTAATTCATTTGGCCAAACATATCATAAGGTACAAATGACAGTGGATGAAGGAGGAAAACATAATTAGCTTAATAAAAGGTTATGATAATACACGTAAAGGGTGTTTCGGTTGGCTGTGATGCTTGTTCCCCTTAGAGTTTTCCTTGTCTAGTATTAGACATTTTCTGTTCCTAATCAGTGTTATTGGTTAACTATTGTTACTTTTGTTCATGATATGTAAATGTTATATTAGATGCAGAAAAGCAAAACGTAAGACAAACAGCAAAAAGACTCGGATTATGGTGGCTCAAAAATTAGAAATGATCCAGAATACTTTTTAACAAGGACATATAGGATTTGACTGCCTCCCATTTACCTGCCTTTTTAAAATATATATATAATTCAACCTTAAATGCCATCTAAGGTTATGGTCTTGCCCCATCCCCAGTGGTCCACCTGTTCAGCAAGACATGCTGACACTGAGACATCCTAGGAATGAGCCTTCCTAGCACCGTGGGACTCCATTATCCAACCAAAAGGTTGGTCATCAACGCATCCTTTGGATTGATTTATGACCAAAAGGGGGATGTGTGAACGAAAGAAGCCACTTGCTAACCTGACAAGCTCGGGGAAGGCCTGTGTGGCAGTCTTGAAAACTCAGAGACCTAAAATAACCACAAAAGATGGTCTGAAAATTAAATATTTAACTAACAGGTTATAGTGGGCAGTCATTCCTAGGCTGATATTTTCCCTGACAAAGATCACCTTAGATCTTTCCTGAGCCCATTTGCCTTTTTGCCTCTAAGATAACATATCTGTGAGATGTCTGGGTAACTTGTAACTTCCCTTTTTCTGGACCCCCTGGGGCACAACCAAATGTGGTGGGCGCCAGGACAGAGACCTCAAATTCCTTCATTATCATGTTAATTGTTCCTGTACCCACCTAAGTATGTGTCCATCATTTTACTTTTTATCCAATCCCAGGGGTTTCCCACCGTTTGACTTTATCCCACCTCCTTAATCCGTCACCAATGAATTTCATGTAGCCCACCTATGTCCCTCCTTTGATGGCAATGTATAAATACAGATGTAACCCGCCATTCTTTGGAGCATTATCTCAATTCATTGAGGTTCTGCTTCCCGGCATATGTCGACAGTTTGGCTCAAATAAACTCACTAAAATTCTTTACAAGTTTCAATGGTTTTTTTTTGTGTGTGTGTGTGTGTGTGTGTTGTTGTATTTTTAATAAAAAAAGGATTGTCACCCACAAGTGAGAATATAACTTTCTAGAAGGTCCATCATAGGGTGAAGAATGATTTTTTTTGTTTTTGTTTTAATTTCTTTATTGATTAAGGTGTCATACACATTTGTCCTCATCCCCCCATTCCAATCCCACACCCCTCCCCACAGATGCCCCAACCCCCTGTTGAACTTAACCATTGGTTAGGCTCATATGCATGCACACAAGTACTTTGGTTGATCTCTCCCCCCTCCCCCCACCCTCCCCTATCCTCCCTCTGAGGCCCGATAGTCCGATCGATGCCTCCTTGTTTCTGGTTCTGTTCTTGTTCATCAGTCTATGTTGTTCATCATTTCCCCTAGATGAGCGAGATCATGTGTCACTAGAGATATACTTATAAGAACTGAATGTGAGACGAGCAATAATAGTTATGCTGACAGGCAAATGAATCAGTCTGTAGTGAGTTTCTTTCTGGACCAACAGTTCTTTTGAGACCCAATATCAATGTCCACCAGTTCCTTATGTGTACATGTCGGTACTGACCCCTCAGCTCTGGATGGTGGACAAATGGTGGTAATGCAGGTCCGACACCCTCTGGTTTGGTCTCGGCCGGACCCAGGGGCACGGCTTCACCCGGACTCAGGGGCACGTGGCCTCACCCGGACCCAGGGGGTGCGTGGCCTCACCTGGACCCGGGTGCATGCGGCCTCACCCGGACCTGGGACCCAGCCTCACCCAGATCCAGGGGTACACGGTCTCACCCGGACCCGGGATGATCCAGCTTCACCCGGACCCAGGGGCGCGTCGCCTCACCCGGACCCAGGGGCACGTGGCCTCACCCGGACCCAGGGGGCGCGTGGCCTCACCTGGACCCAGGTGCGTGCAGCCTCACCCAGATCCAGGGGCGCGTGTCCTCACCCGGACCCGGGATGCTCCAGCTTCACCCGGACCCAGGGGCGCATGGCCTCACCCGGACCCAGGGGCACGTGGCCCCTCCCAGACCCAGGGGCGCATGGCCTCACCCGGACCCAGGGGTGCGTGGCCTCTCCCAGACCCATGGTCATGTGGCCTCACCCGGATCCAGGGGTGCACGGCCTCACCTGGACCCAGGGGCATGAGGCCTCACCTAGACCCAGGGGTGTGTGACCACACCCGAGCCCAGGGGCACGCAGCCTCGCCTGGACCCAGGACCCAGCCTCTCCCGGACCCAGGGGCGTATGGCCTCACCCGGACCTGGGATGCAGCTTCACCCGGACCCAGGGGCGCATGGCCTCTCCCAGACCCAGGGGCGTGTGGCCTCACCTGGACCCAGGTGCGCAAGGCCCCCCCAGACCTGGGACCCAGCCTCTCCCGGATCCAGGGGCACATGGCCTCACCCGGCCCGGGATACAGCTTCACCCGGACCCGGGACCCAGCCCCACCCTGACCCAGTTCCCAGCCTCACCCAGACCCAGGGGCGCGCGGCCTCACCCGGACCCGGGACCCAGCAGGGTTTCGTCTTGATCCCAATTCCTGTTGGTCAATTCCCTCTCAGCAATTCCTTCGGCCATTTGCTCAGAGCTCCAGGGCGGCTGCCACAGAACTCGTTGGGCTGCGGGCTCGGCGAAGCTCCGGTGTGCCCGGTGCGCGGTGGCGGGCTGGTCCGGGGTCACTGCGTTGGCCCTTGGGTCTGCAGCGGTGGCCAGTCGCCGAGCGTGCGCACCTGGCCGCTTCCGGGGCGTTGAGATTCTTGAAGAAATCGGAGGTCAGCAAGCGCGGAGTCTCCCACTCCATGTCTCTCAGGGGCTCCTCTGTCCGTGCTCGGCAGCGAGTGGAGCCATCCCCTCAGCCAGAGACCGCCGGGGGAACTGCGCCAAGCACGTTCCAGGCTGCCATTGTGTCGTCTGAGCCGTAGTTCTTAAAGTGTGATCTTTGGGTCACCGGCATCAGCATCATCCCGCGTACCACTCTCTTTTATTCTAGTTGTAGAGCATCTGCTCAGCCAGCCCTCCGGTGGTTCTGGATGGTGTCTGCTCTGCTCTCCCATCGTAGTCTCAAAATTGTTGTGGTAGGCAACAATCAGGCTTCTGCCCTATGCCTCCATCTTGGTCCTCCTTTGTATAGTTAAGTCTTGATTGTTGTTGGTGTCACTGGGAGGAATTGTCCTCCTGGCCAATTGTCTGTGAGGACCCTCTGTTTCTATAAAGGAAGAGTTGCTGTGCAGGAGACACGTTTATGGGCCGGATCTTATTGCAGCAAGGCTTTGGCGCTCACTGAGTCTGCCTCTTGAATGTGTCCCTTATGCGAGTGGTTGAAATCTGGTGTCGTCTCACCGACCACTAGATGCCCTCGTTTCTGGGTCTCCAATGGAGTGTAGGTCAGCTACTGCCTGAGATCACTCAGCAGGAATTACAGCAAAAACTGCAGTTTCCTCCTCCTGTCTAAGCTGCCCTGGAGCCGTCCGACTAGAACCGCAGTTCATCTGGTCAAGCTGCCACAGGGCAGGCCACCCACATGCAAAACTGCGACTCGATGCTCCACTGCTTGGAGCCCAGGTGGGCCTGCAAAACGTGCAGGGCGGTTCTGCAAAACGTGGGGGGCAGGTCCCAGGGCGGGGCGGGTCTCAGGGCGGGGCGGGGTCTCAGGGCGCCACCAGGCCATGGCGTGGCGAACCACAATGGCTGCAAGTCTGCTTTTTCTGCTTTCCACGTTTCTAAGCCCCCTCGTTCCGCACTCCAGTGCAGCAAACACTGATTGCTGGGCGCACCTCTGCAAGGAAGTTACTCCCACTCTCCGACATGAAGGCCGAGAGTCCAGCCTCTCCCCACAGGCATCTGGGTCTCCCGCGAGTCCCCAGAAGCTGGATTTCAGGGTGATGGGGAGCTAATCTCCCCTAGGGTTGGAAAAAAAGCCGCACGACCCTTCCCCCGCCACCAGTCCGACCCACGTGCCTCCGCACCTTATCCCTTCCGAGTTCACTCTTTCCTCTTCCCTCTTAGCTGTAAATCCACCCTTCAGCCAGCTCTCCTGTGGTTCTGGGTGGCAGACGCTCTGTCCTCCAGTTGTATTTTTGAAATTGCTGTGCGCGGCGCAGTTCATTTGTTTAACTTTGCCACCTTCTTGGTTCTCCTCTCTCAAAATGGCTAAAGGACTTGAATGTAAGGCGGGAAATCAAAAAAATCCTCCAAGTTGGTGTCGGCGGCCTCCGGGGCCCCGAGGATCTCACTGGGCAGCTCGGCCAGGTCGGTGACGCGGATGGGCCCGTCCTGCAGAAAGATGGTCTCTTCCTTCACCGAGAGCCACTGCGGCGAGTCCGCGGCCGCCGCCATAGCAGCTGCCGCGGCCGCCCACGAGCTCATGGCCCCGGCTGAGGTGCTGACAGAGAGGAGCAGCCGCCCGGGCTGGGGAGATGCGAGCAGGAGTCGCCGCGCTCACCAGTCCATCTTTTAGTTGTATTTCTGAAACTGCCATGCGAGGCAACAAATCAGCCGTTCAACTCCGCCGCCATCTTCCAGAGCCGTAGATTTTAAAGTGAGATCTTTGGCTCACCGGCATCAGCATCATCCCGCGTACCCCTCTCTTTTATTCTAGTTGTAGAGCATCTGCTCAGGCAGCCCTCCGGTAGTTCTGAATGGTGTCTGCTCTGTTTTCCAGTTGTAGTTTCAAAATTGTTGTGGTAGGCAACAATCAGGCATCTGCCCTATGCCGCCATCTTGGTCCTCCCCCTCAATGGTTTTTTTTTCGTTAACAACGTAAACTCCACCTGCAGCCGGACATTCCTGAACACCTTATATGGACTGTACATTGAACCACCAATCAGCACCTGCCATATACCCTAAACCCCCAATTCCTAAATCCCTAGGCCCCTAACCATGTACCTTACATGAAACCACCAATCAGTGTGTGCTGAGTGCCTTAAGCCCCGTCCCCTCTTTTCCTCCCCTTAAAGGGCACTCTCACCCCGGCACGCTCTCTCTCTCTCTTCCCTTTTCCCCTCTGGAAGGCGGCCGGCAGGGTGATAGCCAATAAAGCCTGTGTCCTGGTATCCCATGGTCTCCGGCCCTCTGTTTCATCTTTCATTTTGAAGATCGAAAATCTGTAATTTCCAAAAAGCTGCCAGATCCTCTATTTCTGATCTCCAATGTGGCTGGACAGGGCAGAGCTATCAGCTCTCCCACAAAAAGACTACTTAAAGCTTTGTTTAAAAATTACCGGAGAACACATTGGGAAAACCAAAATTTGGCGGAAATCACCTTAAGTGCTAGTTATTACTTTGGAAAGCGAAATAGGAAAAAATTTTAAATCTGTCTTTATCTATTAAGCATGCCTTTAATTGGGGAAAGAAATGTGGCCAAACCAAAGCAAGCAGGATGTGGGGGAAGGGAGACACATGGCTATCCAGTAATATGGATGCCCACTCCCCCAGTATGCTAATTTAAAGTCTTCTCGCCAAGAAAAGTTTTACAAAATTTAGAAATGCATCTGGGATTTCTGCACATGTAAAGAGAAAAGCTAGCTTAAAACAAATGTGCGCAACTGTCCGATTTCAGATATTAGATAGTTTTGAGCTAAAAACTTGACTCTTTTTACGGATGGTACAGAATAAAACCCCAAGATTGTTTTTTTTTCCTGCAAAAAGAAAGATGGTGGATTTGAACCAAACATAAAAATACAAGCTGGTTCTAGCAACAAGATGGGTATTTCCATAATAAAGAGTAGTTTTTTAAATGCTAATGAACTGCATTCAAAAGTTAACATTAAAGCCGCCAAGAAAATCAGTAAAATTGTCTCTGTTATAGAATTTATCCAAAGTAAATAACTTAAAATAGTTAGAATTGGATTTAAATCTCAAAAAAAATTGTTGAAACATAGATAAATAATATGTTAATTATAAAGATCTAAATAGCCCAGGTGAAGACTGGCTATACCCTTTGTTAATTAAGAAGGCTGGCTTCCCAGGGCCGTCTTTAATGAAGGAATGTGACGATTTTGCATTTGAATGGCTACAAACTTCCTCCAAACTCCTTTGGCAGCTTAAAACTTTTGGAGTTTGCTAAATTAAATAAATAATCTAAATATTTGACTTGCTAGCTCTGAAAGTTTAAAGTTCCGATTAAATTGGGAGAAATTATATTGTTGTGGTAATTAAATGCCTAAAGTATAGAGATTTATTTTTGAGAAAATCTTGTCTTTTCTCTGAAAAATTAGGAATTCAAAAATATTATAGTCCATATTGTAAAATTTCAACATTGGTCTAATTATATAAGAAAGATTAATTCTGTGATCTGAACCAAATTTTTAATACAAAACCCAGTTTTAATTTAATTGATACCTTAAGATTGTGGACGAAAGGAGCCACATGCTAACCTGTGTGGCAGTCTTGCAAACTCAAAGACCTAAAATAACCACAAAAGATGGTTTGAAAATTAAATATTTAACTACAAACAGGTGATAGTGGGTAGTCATTTCCTAGGCTGATATTTTCCATGACAAAAATCAACTTAGATCTTTACTGAGCCATTTGCCTTTTTGCCTCTAAGATAACAAATCTGTGAGATGTCTGGGTAACCTGTAACTTCCTTTTTACCCCGGACCCCTCAGGGCACAACAAATGGCACCGGGACATTCCCTCATTGTTATTGTTATCAAGTTAATTGTCAGCTGTTCATTACGTTAAAGTATCCTGCATCCATCTCTGTAAGAGAAGCACATGTCCATCACTTCACTTTTTACCCTATCCCAGAGGTTTTCCCCGCTTTGTTTTATCCCACCTCCTTAATCTATCACCAGTGAATTTCATGTAACTCACCTACGTCCCTTTCCTTTGATTGCAATGTATAAATATAGATGTAACCCGCCATTCTCCGGAGCATTATCTCAATTCATTGAGGTTCTGCTTTCCGGCATATGTCGACAGTTTGGCTCAAATAAACTCACAAAAATCTTTACAGGTTTCAATGTTTTTTTCGTTAACAAGATAATTATAAAACGTATATAATCTTGCCCTAACTGGTTTGGCTCAGTGGATAGAGTGTCGACCTGTGGACTGAAGGGTCCAGGTTCGATTCTGGTCAAGGGCATGTACCTTGGTTGTGGGCACATCCCCAGTATGGGGTGTGCAGGAGCAGCTGATCAATGTTTCTCTCTCATTGATGTTTCTAACTCTCTATCCCTCTCCCTTCCTCTCTTTAAAAAATCAACAAAATATATTAATATATATATATATATATATATATATATATACATATATAATCTTTAAATCATATATAAATATATATATAAATATATATGATGGTCTTTCCAAGTTAAATTTCAAGTCTATAGCCGAAAACTCCAAGGGCCCAGAGTGATTCAAAGAGTTTGTTCTCTCTTCTCAACAGAAATATTTTAAATTTAAATATACTTGAAATCACATGGAAAGCTTTATCAAATTAATCAATATATTTTACTTATATATGAAAGATGAAACAGAGGGCCGGAGACCATGGGATACCAGGACACAGGCTTTATTGGAGATCACCCTGCCAGCCGCCTTCCAGAAGGGGAAAAGAAGAGAGAGCGCATGCCGGGGTGTAAGCACCTTTTGAGGGGAGGAAAGGAAGGGATAGGGCTTAGGACACTCAGCACACACTGATTGGTGGTTTCATGTAAGGCACATGGTTAGGGACCTAGGGACTTAGGAATCAGGGGCTTAGGGTATTTGACAGGTGCTGATTGGTGGTTCAATGTACAGTCCATATAAGGTGTGCAGGAATGTCCGGCTGCAGGTGGAGTTTACGTCATACTCTGTCCATCAGTTGGGGGAAGGGAGGATCTATCATTCCAGGCTTTTGTTAATATTAAAAAAAACTGAGAGTCCGGGCAGGGTCAGGGGGTGGAGGTCCATCTTCCAGCTGAGAGGGGGCGTCGTTAGGGGCATCTACCCGGGGTTTCAAGGATTCTGGTGTTAGGTTGTGAATTCAGTGTCAGATAGATCTCTCCCACCTTCTGGTTGGCAAACGCCTGCATTCTGTTCTGCAAAAGACTAGAAAACAGCGCATGAGACAGGGGCCAAAGAGCAAAATTAAAGGAATAGACACCAGTTGGCCTAATGATGGAAGGCTGGACGAGGAGTGCAGCAGCATGATTTCCCCAGGAGACTGGTTGGTGAAGTCTCCAGAGCGATCCTGTTGAATCACCTGGGAGGTAAAAGCTGGTCCTGAGGCTGCCACAGCGTCACTTGTCTGGTTTTACTGCTTTTCTGGGCCTGGAGCTGAAAGACAACTGAGACCTAGATGTTATTTTTAGGGGTGGGGAAAGAGTAGGGTATCCTGGGGTGAGGTTCTTGTTTTCCCAGTTTTGCCCCTTGCTAGGCATCCACATGTTTCTTGAAGGTCCTGAGACAGGGTTTCGAAATAGGTAGAGTAGTGGTTAAGCTCCCTGTGGCAGTTCCAACCCCTGCTGTGATGCTGAGGGTTAGGAGGAGAGGGATGATCTGGACTGCCCTTTTGTGTCAGATATGACGGGTTACGGGGACAGGTAAAGACTGATTATTGGGGGCTGCATCTACATTGGGTGAGAGAGAGATGATAGTACAGGTTCCTGTCCAGCTGATGGGGAGACAAATGTATGTGTTTTCCGACAGGGGAAGAAAAATCCCTATCATGAAGACAAGCTGATAGGTGTAGGGAGAAGAGGTGGGCTAAAGGGTATGAGATTCCTTTTTCTAGTTCCGCACTCCAAGCTGAGAGGGTAGTCACCATGGCGCTACCAATAAGGGGTGACAGATGAGTGATTGAGATTGTATTGCAGTGAAAGTGGGAGGGAAAAGGAAGGAAAGGAGTAGTGGAAGCCAGGGACCTGGATGGTTGGATAAGTGGTTAGTGAATATTCTGGTTTAGCTTAAGAAGTATCCAGCAACCTTGTTCTGCCAGGGTTGGAGACTGAAGCCTCACTATAAACATGTCTAGATGCTAGAAAAGGCAGCGGGGGAGGGAGCAGCTCCGTAGCCTGTTCCCAGGCTAGCCAGGCCTCTAGCTGCTTCAGTTTCAAATCACTGCATTCTTCCTAGAGATAATGATCATAGAGGAGATAAGGAGATAAGGCATTTACTGTCCAAGGAATGGCTCAGCCTTGTGGTGTAAGAGAGTGAAACTGAGGTAGGTGACTGTGGTTTGGGACCCTGGCCGGGCACCAAGGTAGAATGAGAAAAGAGTGAATGGGGGAATTTAGTAAGATGCAGTGTAGACACGAGGTGGCTAATGGCTGTGAGACTAATCCGTCAACCCCCATAATAGAGACTGAGGAGTGGACAAGGGTCCCAGCGAATTCAGAGAGGGCAGAATAAGTGGCCCCAGTGTCGATTAAAAAGGAGATCGCTTACCTGCCACCACAGTCGTTACCCGAGGCTCTGTCCTGGTGATGTAAGTCTGTGGGGCCCTGTCAGGGCCTGGGCAGCTTCTTCGGTGGCCAGTCCCAGGAGGTCTGGGAGCTCCAAACCGGATCCAGAGGGCGGCCATGCTGGACTGGCTGAGGCCAGACCAGAGGGCCAGATGACAGTCTGAGTTCCGGTGGCTTTTCCTCCCGCACCTTGGGTAGGGCCCAGTCGGGGGTCACGGGTTTGAGCAGGACTTGGCTCAGTTCCTTCCTTGCTGCATTTGAAGCATGGGCCCAGAGTAGGCTTAGCCCCTGACTTACCTGCAGTTGGAGGACCGGCACTTCGTTAGGGGTTCGTGAGAGCGGTGGGTAGGAGCTGGAAGGCCTCCTTCTGGGCCTCAGCCTTTGCTGATCTCGCCTTTGATTTTGGATTTGGGTCTCCTTGTCTCTATTATTAAAGACCTTAAAGGTAGGTTAACGAGGTCTTTTGAGGGGTTTGTGGACCTGCAGTTGTGGCGTATATCGGGGAGTAAAGGTGGTCAGGTCAGTGGAAAAAGAAATTTGTGATGCCTCTCAGTCTGTGAGGCTGGACATAGAGAATGGGACATGGACTCAAAGAGTGTGCCCTCAGTTCCTGCTGCCTCCCTCAGGGGTAGAGTGGACGCGAGAGTAGAAGAAGCTGTTGAGGAAGGCAGTCTTTGGGCCTGAGAATGAGTGTTAGATGGAAAGGCTGTTTTAGAGCTCAGGTTCTCAGGATTTGGGCTCTCAGGGACTGGGGAGAAGGCGGCTGCTGGTTCAGAGGGTCTGAAGAGAAAGAGTCTAGACGTTTTTCAATTTGAGAAAGGCCAGAGAGTGAGAAGGGAAATGGCCAGCCACCTGTGAATTTGTTTGCTGGAGGCCACAGGAGCGGAGATTAGGCGGAGAGCACGGGGGAAGGTCGGGGGGTTAGAATTCTCAGAGGTAGAAATGCCCCATCCTGCCTCCCATAATGAGGGCAGGACTAGGAGGGGCTTTGCAGGGAGACTGAGGACTCAGGAAGCGAACACCCTGAGGGAGAGGAAGGGCCTGTAAATGCAGCAGTCGCTGCCAGTCAGTGGGCGGGACCAGTGTGTGTAAAGGAAAAAAAATGGTCAAAACTACTCCCAGAGTCCTCCAAGGACTCCTGCACTCCGGCGTTGACCTGGGAAAAAGAGTGCTTAGTCAGAGAAAGACAGGTTTAGGATTGTAAGGAGGTGGCGAGATTGAGACACTTGGAGAGAAACCATCCGCTGGGCTGAAAGAGTCAGAAGACAGGGAAAGGGGTCCGAGAGGACAAAGAGGACTTCCAGAGGAGGGTCTGATGGGTGGAACCTGAGTAAAGCAAGTGGGAAGAGCGGGAGAGTGGGTGGGGAGGGGAAAGCCTGTTCGTAGGAATCTCGAATGCTTCCCAATCCGGTGGCAAAAATTTTCTAGATCTCGGAGGATACTGGAATTTTCAGGCCACAGAGAGACATTGTCGAGTTTATATTGTGGCCAGGTAGAGCTTCTTTGAGGTTACGAGAGGGTTTGGATTGAGGGGTTCCCGTGACTGGATGGAACGGGCCACCGAGAAGTTGGGGAAGGAATAAGAAGCGTCCTTTTCCCTCTGCCAGCCTGTAGAGAAAGGGACGAGAGAAGGTGGCAAGGTCACCCGGAACCTTTCCCGTGGAGTAGAGCAGAGTTTTCCCGGCCAGGCACCTGGGCTTTCGTAGAACATAGAATGTAGAACGTGTAGCGCGTAGTCGGGAAAACTCTGAGGCCCTTTCAAGTCAAGGGAACCGTGGAGGGCGGGGAGGCACGGTTTGGAGAAATTCCTGAAGCCTACCGGTTAGAAGGAAGCGACGAGATTCCCACGTATCCTGGCACGGCAGGGTTTGAGAAGTGTTCTGAGCAGGCCAATCGACTCAGAACCATGCCTCTGAGTAGAGCCAGAGCAGGAGTCAGAAGCTCGGGGCTAGGTTCGAGGATAGTCCATGCTCACCCAGGGTTTAGCACCATGATGAAAGATGAAACAGAGGGCCGGAGACCATGGGATACCAGGACACAGGCTTTATTGGAGATCACCCTGCCAGCCGCCTTCCAGAAGGGGAAAAGAAGAGAGAGCGTGCTGGGGTGTAAGCGCCTTTTGAGGGGAGGAAAGGAGAGGACAGGGCTTAGGGCACTCAGCACACACTGATTGGTGGTTTCCTGTAAGGCACATGATTAGGGACCTAGGGATTTAGGAATCAGAGGCTTAGGGTATTTGGCAGGTGCTGATTGGTGGTTTAATGTACAGTCCATATAAGGTGTTCAGGAATGTTCCGGCTGCAGGTGGAGTTTACGTCATACTCTGTCCATCAGTTGGGGGAAGGGAGGATCTATCAATATACATATTGAGGAGGCTAAAGGGGTAATTCCAATGTAACCCTCATATTTGGAGGCTAGTGACCTGAATCCAAGTCAGCAGGTTCAGTGTGTACATTCCTGATAACCTATAGTTAAGTCCCTCTCTCCTTCCCAGACACTGGTCTTGCAGAACCGGTTACAGAGGCCATTGGACTGTGGATAGTGCACTGCCCAGAGGGAGGGCTGTTAGCTCTGACGCTGCGCCAGACCATCAGATATGGCCTGGAGACCCCCAACACCTGGGGGCCTTCTTGCAAGGCCCGAGAAAAGGACCGGAAGCATGATCCATGCTTGTGGGACAAAGAGCACAGGGAGGGAGATATAAGGGAGGGCCCCATGTGTGTTCCTTCACTCAGATTTGGAAGGCTGTTCCCTGAGTCCGCTGGCGTTATTAAACAGTGTCCCTCCAACTTCCTCAGAAGCGTCCTTGCTCTTCTTGGTCTTCTGCAACAATATATTTTATTTTTTTAAAATATATTTTATTGATTTTCCACAGAGAGGAAGGGAGAGGGATAGAGAGTTAGAAACATCAATCAGCTGCCTCCTGCACACCTACCAGGGATGTGCCCGCAACCAAGGCATGCGCCCCTGCCAGAATCGAACCCAGGACCCTTCAGTCCACAGGCCGACGCCCTATCCACTGAGCCAAACCAGTTTCGGCAGTATACATATATTTTAAATGTTATGAAGATTTGGGCCTCTAAGGAGGGCAAAATAAAGTAACAAAATATTTCTTAAAATCCAACAGCAGAATTTTAAGATATAATTTTATTAACAAAAGCCTCTAGCTGCCTGCATTTTACACAGGCTGGAAGTGGGGCAGCATTTGTGCCTTGTGAATCAGACATATAAGTTTACTAAATTTACTTGCTTTGGTTTTTTAATAAAGATACTTACTTAAATTACTTAATAAATTAGCTTTTTAAAATATAACCAAGGTCTCAAATAAATTAAGTTATATAAGAAGCCAATATTTTTACAAGTAATTGAATCCAAATAAAGTCTAAGAAAGTTACTGAAGGCTTCCCATAATCCCTCTTTATATGCAAATAAGCCAAAGGGAATACTCTTTAAACATATAATTCTAAGCTTAATAAAAAGGAGAAATTTAAAAATTTTAAAATCTCTTCCACTAATATTGACAGGATAAACTAAAGATTTTTGTTAAAGTACTAAATCTGACAGTAAATAATAGTCAACATAATGTAAGAAGAGTCATTGTACTATAGCTATTAGGCCGCATGACTCATTATCCAAGCAGCAGCCCTGTAGCTTGTTTGGTGTAAAAAAGAAAGACCAAAACTTTTAAAGAAACTCTAAAAGCTGGCTTGAAAATTATTCTGAGAGAAAATAAATAGAGGTTTCCTTCAATGTCTAAAAAACTATAATTAAAAGTCAATGTATTAGGCCTCATAAAGGAAAGTAAATAATTTGTGTTTTTGCCTCTCTGACAAAGTTTATATAAAGTTACTCAAAAACTATTAGCAGAAATTTAATTAATGTCATTTACTGTCCATAACCTAGGACAAATAAAGTTAAGAAATTAACTTTATTTCAGAATAATTTAACTTGACTAATTGAAATAAGTGAATATTCAAGAAAACTTAATTGTACTGGACAGGAAACTGTTCCTGAAGTATTAACTAAAATTTTTACTGATGGTTCATCTTATAGTAAACTTGATTAACATGAAATGAATACAAAGCAGTCATATTTCTATACAGAAAATTAAAATTAAAAGTTATCAAGATTGCATTGTAAAATTTCCAAAAGCCTCCTAATATTTAAATTAAAAAGGGGGGGAATAGTAGAATAATGTCCTGTAAGAAAAAATCCTATATGAAAATTACATCAAGCCTTAATTGCTTTAAATTTTTACTTTGAAAATTATTTTTCATTTGTAATACTGATAGCAAGACAGACACCCATGAAAACACACATGGTGTCAGAATAAGCCAAAGGAAAATCGTTTGGGCAAAAATGAAAGGATCCCAATTCTTTTTTAATTTATAGAAAAGAATTCCTTTATTAACCTTTGGTCAAGAATATTTTTTTTTTTTGAGAATATTTTTTTTTTTATATTTCCAGAAAACTCCTCCAAGCCCATGTGGATTCCTGAAACAATGACTCCAGAGAGGAACTGAGAAGACTGCTCCAGCCACAGAAATAGCAGTGGCCCCCAAGAACAGAGGAGAAACAGTCCAGAAATGAAGATGGTGAAAACCCGTTGCTGTGCCAGCAGTCAGCAGCTGAGTGTCGCTGCAGGTTGCCCAGGACCAAACCAGAGAGGGTCGGACCAGTATTGCCACCATCCAGAACTAGAATATCATTGCTGGAATGTACACATAAGGAACTGTTGGACATTGAAATTTGGACTCAAAACTATTGGACATTGAAATTGGGACTCAAAGAACTGTTGGCCCAAAAAGAAACTGGCTTCAGGCTAATTCCTTTATTGCCTGACAGCAATTTAAAGGAACTTGATAGAACTCTGTCCTTTCCATTGAATTTAAAAATCTTAAAACGTACATTATTGTTAAATTTAAAAAGTCAAAAAGGGCGAGATGCCGGAAGCCAATTCCAGCATGTCATAATTACAGGAGTTTCATCAAAAGGTTGATGAAACTTGGGGGCTGAACAAGGGCTGAGTCACATATGTAATCACCTGTTGGATTGGCTAATAGGCACTTCCCCCACACCTGAATAGGATGATTGTTTGCTGCTAGACAGCTCAGGGCATCTTAATCTACATGTTATTGCCTCCTGTTGGCTAAACACCTGAACAGCTGTAGGCTATTCCCCAATCTGACAATGTACCCTACCCTTTGAAGTTTATGTCTCCACCTTGCCTTAGGACAAATTGTGTTAATAAAAAGCAGGGATCCTGAGACAAAGATAACTAAGAACTATGAACTAAGAACTTGGAACTTTAGCTCCTTTAGCTGAAGCTCCTCTGACCCCCATTGCCTTTCAAAATTATCTTTCATCTCTGGACTCTTTCTTAATCTATGCACAGACTTTCTCCAGATTGCTGAACCCTTTGTAATGCTGGGACAAGAACCCTGGCAGCTAGGAGCTGGAAGGCCTTTGTCTGGCTTCAGCCTTGGCCTGATCTCGTTTTCAGAGTTGAGTTTCCTTGTCTCTGTTATTAAAGACCTTAAAAGTCATGTTTAAAAGGTCTCGTTGGGGAGTTTGTCCCCTCTGGGCTTGTAGGGTCAAGATTGCTGTATTTTCTCATGGCCTGAGTAAGGCGAGAGAGGAAGCCTGCCGGATTTCGTGTCTTTCTTGGGTGACCTTTGCTAATTTTTTATAATTAACTGCTTTGTGGGCTGCATTTCTCAGTCCTTCTAGGTAGAGAACAATGTGGTTTTAAGACCTGAGACCTGCCTGCCCTTCCTGATAGTTCCATTGTGGGTCCTTGTTAGGGGCAGCACCAGCTCCAATTGGGAGAGGGGGGCAAGGGGCCTGCCAGCAGAGGGTATCTGTGTGGCCCTGGGCATAAAGCCAGATTTGGCATGAGCAATCTCTGGAAGGGGCACTATAAGGCTAGTGGGAGTGGGGGAAGAAAGAGAGCCGAAACCTGCTCCAGAGCAGGTGTGAGCTGAGGGGGTGGTGGGTAGGGTGCGGGCTCTCAGGCTGCTGAGCTGGAGGGCCGGGGATGGTCGGTGGGATCAAATGTGGTGAGGGAGGAGGATCTGGATCCGGGGGCTTAGAGCAAGGAAGGAAAGTCTGTGGGAGAGCAGCTGTCACAGAGAAGGACGGTCCTGTGTGTGAAAAAGCTGGCTGTGCAGGCCCTCAGGCCACCTGCCCTGCCTGCGGGACTGTCCAGGTCAGGAAAGTGCCGTTGGGGGCATTGGGACCCACTGTGCAGTGTTGTGATGCAAAGTAAGTCGCCTAGGGCCTCAGTCCTGCGGAGCCCTGGGTCCGTGGTTAGGTAGCCGCAGGGGTGGGTGCGGGAATGGCCGGCTGCGAAGGCCCCTGGTGAGGCTGGGGCTTAAGGCCTGTCCTCCAGGAAGTTAAGGCGGAGAAAGGCGCCCCGTCTCCCCTAACGCTCACCAGAAACGGAGGGAGCCCCCCTCCGTGAGCGGCGCCCCGTCAGGAGAGGGGCGAGGGGCCTACTTCCCGGGGGCTTGCCCCACTGGCACCTGGTGCAGGTGGGCTGGATTTCCGCGGGGGCTCAACAGCGTCAGCCCGGAGCCTGCTCCAAACCCAAACGGCAGGACACCCCGACGGAGGAGGCGGACTGGGGGTCCGTGCCGGTGCTGACGCAGGAGGAGGCTAGGCAAGGAGAGGCCCACTGTCCATCATGGGCGGCCCGGACCCGTCGAGGAAGGCTGGGCCCGCGTCCAGCAGCAGCTCAGCCGAGCAGGAGGGAGCGTGGCTGGGGGCTTCCCGGACACAAGGGGGCTCAGGGGCCGGATGATCATGGTTTCTCAGTGCCAAGTGACTGCTTGCTAGAACCCTGGCGCCTCTTACTGGACCCCTCGCTAAACCTTCCCGGTTTTGGCACCAAATGAAAGGTTCTGCATGGGCCAGGGTTGCACACCTATGACATGAGGCCATAATGTATCAAAAAGATTGTATTCCAGGCACCTGGGTGCAGGTGGGCTGAGACCGAGGAAGGCATCAGTGAGGAGAGCAGGGAGTGAGAGGTTTGTATTCATCCTGGCTGGCTGCAAGCCGCTCTGCTGACATGGGGTCTGGTCTGTCCTTGGTTCCTCCCATGTGGGGTGTCTCCTGGTGACCTGAGCTGTGCTGTGCTCAAAGCTGCAGGCTTTCTGCAGGATCTCTGCTCAGCACAGTAAGTCTTTCTCTGCCCCATTTTATTATCTTTAACCCTTTCACTGAGCAGCACTGCAAAACAAACGAAGAAGTGGAAAATTGGGTCTCTGAATGGTTTGCATCAAAACAAGAAAAGTTCTATTGGTACGCTATCCACTAATTACCTGAAAGATGGGGGAAATGTGTAGCTAGAGATGGACGTTACTTTGAACAAAGCACTGTTGATGTTTCTCTTGACATTATCGTGTTTTCTTTGATTACAAAATCCGCATTATTAATCAGTACACATAGTAAATCTTTGAAAAAAATAATTACTTTGTGCATATTTCTCCACCTCTTTGCTGACAAGGGGTTGCTCAAGCCTCAAACAGAATTCCTCTAGTTGATTAGCATCATTGCAGGATCTATTAGTCTGAAGGCCATCAGAGAGAGGAGCATTCACTCTGTTATAGCCTCAGTAAATATTTAATGACTAAAAGATTGAAAGAAAACAAAAACAAAAAACCTCCATTAAATAGGAGAAATAGCTTTTCACTACAAATTATGTGCAATAAAAATGTTACAGGGAAGTGAGAAGCTAGGAGAATTTTAGGGCAAGTGGAATAGGGAAACTGAGATAGGAAAGTTAATACAAGGCCAAAAACAGTGAGGGTAATTTGCAGCTGGCCTGCAAATAGCAAGCCATTATCTTTGAGAGCAAATGGTCAGAGCCTCCCTCAGGAGAGAATGCAGGCAAGGAGGGGGAAGGAGAAAGGAGAAACGGCTGTTTCATTTCTTTTACTAAGCAGAGAAGCCAGCATCCTCAAGGCTCGACAAGATAAAGCTGCCAGGTGCTTCTCATGTGTCCTGGGAAGGCCACCACAAAGTGAAAGGGACCTTGAGAATTAACCTGCACCAACATACGCAGCAGGGCAATTCTGAAACCTACAGCCCGGAGGGTACAGAACGCCTCGGACTCCCGCCCAGCCCGCTCTTCAGATTAGCGGCGCCGCCTGCGCTTCCGAAGCAGATGGGTAGGTTTGCGTGCCTTGCTTCTCCAGTAAATGTGCATGCTTTAATTTTTAAAATAAATTCACTTTAAGACAATGTGATTATTACCCAATTGAATGTATTCTAGGAGTATGATAGTAATTGAGTTGGGGACAGCCCTCGCCCTCTCACTTAAGGGCTGTCCCATAGCACCTCTTGTGTCTGAGAGAGGTGCTGGCACAAAAATATCTGAACAGTCAGTCCTCGGAACCACCTGGACCAGAGGCAAACCCTGCGGCATCAGCCCTATCGTGCAAGTATACACTGCAGCGTGAAACGTGCAGTGTGCAGGCCACGCAGCAATGAAAAAAACTCCTGAAACCCTGCCAGCTCGCTCTCCAACCTCCTGTAACTTAGATGCTTTCGAGATTTCAGGCGCTAATCTTAGCATCAAATCCAAGGAGCCAGGTGGGTCCCGTCTGAAACCTTTGACATACTGTTTATACTTTCTTGAGGAGGCACAAAAGGCGACAAGAGCAAAGGATCGGGAGGTAGAATAACTTTTAATTCTCACACCACGTCTTGCACGTGTTGAATAATTTTTGTAACCGCTGCAAGGAGAACCGTTAAGACAAAACAGAGCTCCGCCCACCGGGCTGGGACACAGGCTAGTCCTTCCCAGCCACCTCGCACTGGCCCCGCCCCTCGGCCCTGGGGCCCGCCCCTCTGTCGCAGGTCGTCCTGTGATTGGCTGTCTGTACTGCGGCCGCTTCTCCGGATGTTGCGTCACGCCGTGAGCAGGAAGCTGCGCGCGCTGACGGCGGAGGCGGGTGGACGGGCTGAGCTGCGCCCCTGCGTTTCGCTGCCCGAGGGGCCGTGCGGTTGAAGCGACCCGGAGCTGAGGTGCGGCTCCCCGCTGCGGGCACGCGAGGTCGCCGCGCTCTCGGGGTCCGGGTCCGCTGGGGGCGCCGGGTCCGCTGGGGGCGCGAGGGCGGCGGCTGCGTCACAGCCCGCGGCGCGTCGCCTGTGCCGCCCGCAGTGACCTGTGGCCGGGGCGGCGCGGGGCCATGGCCGACAGGGCTCGCCCTCGCTGCCTCCCTCCCTGGACGGCGAGTGCTGAGTCACCCCGCCGCCCCGCAGAGAAGGGGGTGCCCGCGGCGGTGTTGGGTGCGTGGACGGGGCGACGGTCGCGAGGGCGCCCTCTCGGGCGCCTTTAGGGCCAGGATCCGAGTCCCAGGTCCAACTCCCGGGGCCCCTCCCGCTGCAGCGCAGGCAGCCGGCCGTCCTGGGGGCAGGGCCCCGCGAGCCGGGCCTCGGGTCGGTGCGGGCCCCGAGAGCGGCCCCGAGTGCAGGCGGGGCCGGTGCTGGGCTGACAGTGCCGGAGCTCGGGCTTCCCCGGGCCGTGCCCGCTCGTGTAAGCCCGTGGACGCAGGGCTGGGGGCAGAGCCGGGCGGACTCTGAGGTGGGCGTTTTAGCGAGAATTACGAGCAGGTTAAAGATACATATTCCTGCGACCCACCCTGGGGGTTGAATCATTAGGACCAGCCGCGTGAGACTCAGGAATCTACACTTAACGGCGCAGCCCAGGTGGTCTCAGTAACTTGAATATTTCGCATCATTTTGGAAGCCCAGCAGTTTGCGGCACGCTTGGCAGAAATGTGTGTGGTTTCCATTGACGTCTTCTAACCTTGCAGTGCAGTATGACCTTGAGGTTCTCGTCTCTTCCCGGGTTTTGTAGGACGAATTTCCTGAATTAAGGGACAAGCAGAAGTTTAACATTTTAAAAGCTCAGTTTAGTCCCTCTTTTCAGCCAAATATGATTGGCCCCTTTTTGTCTCTGGACCCCTGCCCTTCCTCCGCGGCTCACGGTGGTTTCTGTCTTTGTCTCTCCAGCACCTGCGGCCTGCCGGGAGCCTGGCGCAGCACCATGCTGGCGGCGAGGCTCGTGTGTCTCCGGACGCTGCCGCCCAGGGCCTTCCGCCCGGGCCTCTCCACCAAGACCGCCCCTGTACTGAGGGGCCCCATCAGGAAGGATCCCTGGCCCTTAGCCCCCAGCAGGGTAAAGATCACCTGGATGCCTCTAGGGCTGGCTCTCTGCTCCCCAGCCAGCTCTCTGCTCCACCATTAGTCATTTACTAGAACAGCTAGCCCTGAAAATGTCCCAGATTAGCTCTTTCTCCCCATTAGTTTTGTATCTTTCTGTTCCATCTTCATCTCGTGTGAAAGAGAAAAGGAACTAGAACTTTTCCGTTTTTTACAGCTCTTGGTTTCTCATTAAAATAACTAGTGAGGGATGAGAGCTATGGTGTAGCATAGAGATCATGGAGCCTATAGTGAAAAACTTACTCTGGGAATATTACCAGTTGCCAATCATTACTAAACTAGAGGCCCAGTGTAGGAATTCGTGCACAGGGGGGTGTGTCCCTCAGCCCAGCCTGCACCCTCTCCAATGTGGGACCCCTCAAGGGATGTCCAACTGCCCGTTTAAGGCCCAATCCCGACAGACATCCCTCTCTCAATCCAGGACTGCTGGCTCCCAACTGTTCGCCTGCCTGCCTTCCTGATTGCCCCAAACTGCTTCTGTCTGCCAGCCTGATCACCCCCTACCCACTCCCCTGGCAGCCTGGTTGATGCTTAACTGCTCCCCTGCCAGCCTAATTGCCCCTAACTGCCCTCCCCTGAAGGCTTGATCGCACCTAACTGCCCTCCTCTGCTGGCCTGGTCTCTCCCAACTGCCCTCCTCTGCTGGCCATCTTGTGTCCTCATGGGGGCAGGATCTTTGACCACATGGGAGCAGCCACCTTGTGTGTTGGAGTGATGGTCAATCTGCATATTACTCTTTTATTAGGATATGTCATTTCAACTTTTGTTTAGGAAATAGTAAAATTGGTCAGGTAAGAGAGAAAGCCATTTCCTTAGATAATAGAATTCTGACATTCAGAGAAGTATACATTTTGAAGCGGGAGGTTGATAAGGACATACACAGAATCTAGAAGAGATTTTACCTTTTAAATGAACCGTTTCACTGTTGAAAAGGAGCTAAAATGGAGGTAGTAGTCATTCTTTCGGCTTTGTGTTAAGGAAAACTTTATTGAGCTCATTTTCCAGATGGAAAAAAATGTAGCTAATAAAGTCTAGTTTATGAAATATAAATTCTGGAACTTTAAGAAGTTAAGTTATAAAGAATTAGCAAGTCACTTTGAAGATAGAGCACAAATACAATGGGGTTTCCATTTAACATTTAAATTGGCTACCATACTTTCATAGTGAAAGTACATGCACATAAAGTACCAACTTCATATAGAGTTTTTTAGTGTAATAAGATCCTATTTTATCGTTAACGTTCTGTTGTGTTGTGGGTGGTGTATGTCTTTGTTTTCGTGTGTATCAGGAATATGCCACCAAGACAAGAATTGGGATCCGGCGTGGGAAAACCGGACAAGAACTCAAGGAAGCAGCATTGGAACCGTCATCGGAAAAAATATTTAAAAGTAGGTGCCTAACCAGACCTTAATAAAAGCCTAGTGCCCAGGGAGGGTCCTATAAACTGACTGCCCTAGAGGCTTCTCGGAAGCTGTACCTTCAGTTCACAGTTTGGAATTCAGCTTTGCAAGTTCAGAAACTAGATTGTTAATCTACCCAAAGCCAGCCAAGGTTCCTTAACCTTGCAAAATGTCAATATATTATGTGGGAGACAGCCCTAATTGGTATCCCATGGGGTATTTCTGATCAGTAAATTGGCCCTAGAAACCAAATTATATGACTCCTATGGCCATAGAATAGTAACATTTGTGAATAAATTTAGACTAAAGGGAGTAAGCTGGTCTTCATGAATACCTTTATCCAATTAAAGTTGATAAGTTTCTGTCTCAATATTAAAAGCAAAAGCACCCTCTCCCTTAATTCAGCGGCATAAACATGGTTCACATTTTTCCTTGAGTCCATGTAAAGCACCATCTTTGCTACTGTCACTTTAGACACAATGTGATCTAACTCTTAACATTTCTTTCTTATATTTAAAAAAAATTATTTTATTGCTTGATTGATTTTAGAGAGAAGAAGGGGAAGAGAGGAAAGAAAACATCAATTTTGTTCTACTTTATTCATTGGTTGATTCTTGTATGTGCCCTGAACAAGGGTCAACACTCTAACCAACTGAGCTTCCCAGCCAGGGCTCTTTCTCATCTTTGCTTTCTAGTTGTCATGAGAACACACCCCAAACTCTTATGAGTAAAATAACGTATCACAGAAGGCTCCTCACATCTACAGATAAACCGCCTCTAATTTTGTTGGAGTGAGACGAAAGGTTAACCAAGTCTGATCCTTTTTGTACTAATTATTACACCTATGTTTCAACAGTGTTCTTACTAGTCCCCTAATTTTTAAGGCCATTTCTATATATACTAATTATAGCTATTACAAAGAATTATGGTGTATAATTTGATTTCCCTCATTTACTCTAAGCATGGGGAAGGGCTTACTGCCAACATTTTAATTTAGTTAAAACATGACAGTGTTAACCTCCATTTTCTCCTGTGTTTTGCAGTTGATCAGATGGGAAGATGGTTTATTGCTGGAGGGGCTGCTGTTGGCCTTGGTGCATTGTGCTACTATGGCTTGGGAATGTCTAATGAGATTGGAGCAATTGAAAAGGCTGTGTAAGTAAATTGTTCCCAAACAGTTCTAGCCTTAAAGGCTCCAATTTTCTTCTCATTGTTACCTTTGGCCACTTCGGGATTCTACTTGTGTAGGAGAAAAATGAATACAGATAGAATCTCTTGTTTCCTTGACCTATATTTATTCAAACCTAAATAAAATTCTTTTTCCAAGGTTATATGTATTCAGGTAAGGAGAAAATGTGTCTCTTTGTATGTGAGCCAAATACAGTTCTAGCCTTATATCTTTTATTTTTATTATTATGGTCGTGTTTATTTTTTTAGCAGATTTAATAAGGCATAATTTATGTAAGTTCACCCATTATGAGTATACAATTCAGTGATTCTTGAATGTATAGAGGTTCAACTATCACCACAGCTGTTTTAGAACATTCCCATCACCTCGAAAAGATCCCTTATGCTTAATTGTAACCATTAATCTACTTTTTGTTTTTGTAGATTTACCTGTTTTGGACATGTAGTCAGAATAAAATCATGCTGTGTGTGGTCCTTTGGGCTGGATTCTTTCACTTAGCACAATGTTTTTCAAGTTCAGCTTTTTGTAGAATGCATATATCTCATTCTTTTTTGTGTGTTTTTTTATTTTAATTTTTTCAAATTTTCCATCACCATTTATCCCCTCTATGCCCTCTTCCACCTCCACCCATCCCCCCCTTTATATGTCTTTATCATTTACATTTTATGGTAACTTCAATGTATGCATCATTTCCGTGATAAATGAGGTGAATAAGATTTAGAGCAGTAACATATTTCCCAAGACCTCCCAGCTAATCTGATTCAAGCAAAATTCACATTCAGAATCTTATAAGTTAACATTTATTTATTTTTTACAGAATTTGGCCTCAGTATGTGAAGGACAGAATTCATTCTACCTACATGTACTTAGCAGGAAGCATTGGTTTAACAGCCTTGTCAGCCCTGGCAGTGAGCAGAACTCCCGTTCTCATGAACTTCATGATGAGAGGCTCTTGGGTTGTAAGTCAGCTTGTTTTTGTTTACCTTTTCCACTACGTATCAAAAGATTAGACAAAAAATATTGGGATGGGTGTTAAAAGGGAAAGAATACCTTACTAATTTAACAGGTTTTTGTTCAAATAATATATGAAATTAGTAGTGCAGCTGAGATAGAGTAAGAAGTACACAGTGAAGTACGTCAGCTATTCTTTGTTGGATATGTATTTTATAGTGGCAAAGGGGTTGGAAACCAAACTTATAGGAATATCCTATTTATCTAGCAGATAAATATCTACCAAACTACCTGTATTTTGCATACCTTATAGCAATTTACTAAAATAAAGTGGGATTCCAAACCATCTTAGAGGTCAGTGGGAAATGCATATCACAAAAACCTAACATTCTATACTATTAAGAGTAGAATAGTGCTGCAACTATTCTGAGTTTTCTTGACCCTATATTGAATGAGTGTTACTTTCTCTTTTTTTGTGTATTTTTTAAAGCACTGTTTAATCTTTCTTTTTGTTCTCCATTTTTTTATTAAGGTACTAGAGGCCCAGTGCACAAAATTTGTGCACTCAGGGAGGGGTCCCTCAGCCCAGTCTGCACCCTCTCGCAGTCCGGAAGCCCTCAGAGGATATCTGACTGCCGGCTTAGGCCCACTCCCTGGGCTAAGCCGGCAGTCAGACATCCTTAGCGCTAGCGCAGAGGTGAGAGAGGCTCCCGTCACCTCCACTGCGCTTGCCAGCTGTGAGCCTGGCTTCTGGCTGAGCAGCGTGACCTCTGTGGGTGTGCACTGACCACCAGGGGGGAGCTCTTGCATTGAACGTCTGCCCCCTGGTGGTCAATGCGCATCATAGTGACTGGTCATTCTGCAGTTTGGTCGATTTGCATATTAGCTTTTTATTATATAGGATTATATGTGTACATATCTTACCATTGCCTTCCCCCACCCCACTCCCATACATGCCATCACCCCCCAGTGTTTTGCGTCCATTGGTTATGCCAGTGATGGCGAACCTATGACATGCGTGTCAGCACTGACACGCGTAGCCATTTCTGATGACACGCGGCCGCATGCCGAGGATGAAACATTTGCTGCTCCTGAGGATGAAACATTTGCAACTAGAGTCTTGGAGTTAGTTTTTCCCTCAAAGTGACACACTATCTGAGTTATGCTCAGTTTTTTGGCAAAGTTTGACACACCAAGCTCAAAAGGTTGCCCATCACTGGGTTATGCTTATAAGTCCTTCGGTTGATCTCTTATCTCCCCCACCTCTCCCTAACCTTCCCGCTGTAATTTGACAGTCTGTTTGATGCTTTACTGCCTCTGTATCTATCTTTTTGTTCATCAGTTTATAATGTTCTTTATTATCCACAAATGAGTAAGATCATGTGGTATTTTTCTTTCATTGACTGGCTTATTTCACTTAGCATAATGTTCTCCAGTTCCATCCAGGTTGCTGCTAATGGTAAGAATTCCTTTTTTTTAATGGTAGCATAGTATTCCATTGTGTAAATGTACCATAGTTTTCTGATCCAGTCATCTGCTGACGGGCACCTAGGCTATTTCCAAATCTTAGTTATTGTAAATTGTGCTGCTATGAACATAGGGGTGCATATATCCTTTCTTATTGGTGTTCCCAGTTTCTTAGGATATATTCCTAGGAGTGGGATCACTGGATCAAATGGGAGTTCCTTTTCAGTTTTTTGAGGAAACTCCATACTGTTCTCCACAGTGGCTGCACCAGTCTGCATTCCCACCAGCAGTGCACGAGGGTTCCTTTTTCTCCGCATCCTCGCCAACACTTATTTGTTGATGATAGCCATTCTGACAGGTGTGAGATGGTACCACATTGTTGTTTTGATTTGCATCTCTCGGATAATTACTGACTTTGAGCATGTTTTCATGTGTCTCTTGGCCTTCCTTTGTCTTCTTTCGAAAAGATTCTATTTAGGTCCGTTGCCCATTTTTTTATTGGATCATTTATCTTCCTTTTATTAAGTTGTATAAGCTGCCTGTAGATGTTGGAGATTAAACCTTTATCAGTGATACCATTTGCAAATATGTTCTCCCATGCAGTGGGCTTTCTTGTTGTTTTGTTGATAGTTTTTTTGCTGTAAAAAAGCTTTTTATATTTTGATGTAGTCCCATTTGTTTATTTTCTCTTTAGCTTCCATTGCCCTAGGAGCAGTATCGGTGAAGAAGTTCTTTTGGCATATGTCTGAGATTTTGCTGCCTGTGGATTCCTCTAGTATTTTTATGGTTTCCCATCTTATGTTTTAAGTCCTGTATCCATTTTGAGTTTATTTTTGTGTATGGTGTAAGTTGGTGATCTAGTTTCATTTTTTTGCATGTATCTGTCCAATTTTCCCAACACCATTTATTGAAGAGACTGTCTTGACTCCATTGTATGTTCATGCCTCCTTTGTCAAATATTAATTGAGCATAATGGTTTGGGTCAATAACTGGATTCTCTAATCTATTCCATTGGTCAATATGTCTGTTCTTGTGCCAGTACCAGGCTGTTTTGAGAACAGTGGCTTTGTAATACAGCATGAAATCTGGTATTGAGATTCTTCCTACTTTGTTCTTCTTTCTCAGGATTGCTGTAGCTATTTAGGGTCTTTTTTTATTCCAGATGAATTTTTGGAGAGTTCTTTCTAGGTCTGTGAAATATGCTGTTGGTATTTTAATGGGGAGTGCTTTGAATCTATAGATTGCTTTGGGTAGTATGGACATTTTGGTTTTTTTTTTTTTTACTTTTTTTTAAATAATTTTTTAAAAATATATTTTATTGATTTTTTACAGAGAGGAAGGGAGAAGGATAGAGAGTTAGAAACATCGATGAGAGAGACATGGATCAGCTGCCTCCTGCACACCCCCCACTGAGGATGTTCCCGCAACCAAGGTACATGCCCTTGACTGGAATCGAACCCGGGACTCCTCAGTCCACAGGCCGACGCTCTATCCACTGAGCCAAACCCGTTTTGGCAATATGGACATTTTTTAAAAAATATTTTTTATTGATTTTTTTACAAAGAGGAAGGGAGAGGGAGAGTTAGAAACATCGATGAGAGAGAAACATCGATCAGCCGCCTCTTGCACACCACCCACTGGGGATGTGCCCGCAGCCAAGGCACATGCCCTTGACCGGAATCGAACCTGGGATCCCCAAGTCTGCAGGCTGACGCTCCATCCACTTAGCCAAACCGGTTAGGGCAGTTTTAATGATGTTGATTCTCCCAATCCATGAACATGGTATGTTCGTCCATTTGTTTATGTCTTCCTCTTGTCCCTTTTTTTCATTGTCCTGTAGTTTTCCGCGTATAGGTCTTCTACCTCCTTAATTAAGTTTATTCCTAGGTATCTTAATTTTTTTGGCGCAATGGTAAATGGGATTGCTTTTTTTAGTCTCTCTTTCTGTAAGTTCACTATTGGTGTATAGAAATGCCATAGATTTCTTGGCGTTAATTTTGTATCCTGCTACATTGCCGAATTCATTTATTAAGTCTAATAGTTTTTTGATGGAGTCTTTTGGGTTTTTTATGTACAATATCATGTCATCTGCAAATAAGGACAGCTTTACTTCTTCTTTTCCAATTTGGATGCCTTTTATTTCTTCTTCTCGTCTAATTGCAATGGCTAATACTTCCAGTACTATGTCAAACAGGAGTGGTGAGAGTGGGCGTCCATGTCTTGTTCCTGTTCTTAGGGGAAATGGTTTTAGTTTTTGCCCATTGAGTATGATGCTAGCTGTGGGTTTATCACAGGGGTCCTCAAACTTTTTAAACGGGAGGCCAGTTCACTGTCCCTCAGACCGTCCTCAAACTACGGCCCGCGGATCACATGCGGGTGTTTTTGCCGTTTTGTTTTTTTACTTCAAAATAAGATATGTGCAGTGTGCATAGGAATTTGTTCATAGATTTTTTTAAACTATAGTCGGGCCCTCCAACGGTCTAAGGGACAGTGAACTGGCCCCCTGTTTAAAAAGTTTGAGGACCCCTGGTTTAGATTCTTCCTGATTGAGTTTTGGAAGGTTATATTTTTCTAGGAATATGTCCATTTCCTCCAAGTTGTCCAGTTTGTTGGAATAGAGTTGTTCGTAGTATTTTTTAACAACCCTTTGTATTTCGCTGGGGTCTGTTTTTATTTCACCTCTTTCATTTCTGATTTTGTTTATTTGAGTCCTCTCTCTTTGTTTCTTGGTGAGTCTGGCTAGAGGTTCATCAATCTTGTTTATCCTTTCAAAGAACCAGCTCTTGGTTTTGTTGATTTTTTGTATTGTTTCTTTGGTCTCTGTTGTTTATCTCCGCTCTGATCTTTATTATTTTCTTCCTTCTGCTTATACTGGGCTTTTCTTGTTGCTCTCTTTCTAACTCTTTGAGTTGTAGGGTTATGGTAGGTAATTTATTACCATGGTTTCTTGTTTTTTGCAGTAGGCTTGTAGAGCTATGAACTTCCCTCTCAAGATTGCTTTCGCTGTGTCCCATAGATTTTGGATTGTTGTGTTTTCATTGTCATTTGTTGCCATGATGTTTTTTATTTTTCTTTGATCTCTCTGGTAACCCAGTCATTGTTTAATAGCATGCTGTTTAGTCTCCATGTGTTTGATTTCTTTGGATTGTTTTTATTGTAGTTGATTTCCAGTTTTATGCCACTGTGATCTGAGAAGATGCTCGATATGATTTCTATCTTCTTGAATTTGAAGAGACTTTGCCTATATCCCAACATATGGTCTGTCTTTGAAAATGACCCATGTGCACTTGAGAAGAATGTATATTCTGTGGCTTTGGGGTGAAATGTTCTGAAGATGTCAATTAATTCCATCTGATCTAGTGAGTCAATTAGGATTGATGTTTCTTTGCTAATTTTTTGTTTAGAGAATTTGTCCAATGATGATAGTGGGGTATTAAAGTCTGCTACTATGATTGTATTGCTGTCAATCTCTCCCTTGATATCCTCCAGGAGTTTTTTTATGTATTTGGTGCTCCTGTATTGAGTGCATATATGTTTACCAGAGTTATTTCTTCTTGTTGGATTGCTCCCTTTAGTATTATGAAATGGCCTTCTTTATTTCTGTTATAACCTTCACTTTGAGATCTAATTTGTCAGATATAAGTATTGCTACCCCAGCTTTTTTTTCATTTCCATTCACCTGGAAAACCTTTTTCCATCCCTTCACCCTCAGTCTGTGTGCGTCTTTTTTTCCGAGTTGAGTTTCTTATAGACTGCAGACATATGGGTCTTGTTTTCTTATCGAATCCGTTACCCTATGTCTTTTGATTGGGGCATTTAATCCATTTACATTTAAAGTTATTATTGATAGGTACTTATTTGTTGTCATTTTTATTCTTTACCCCTGTGTTCCTTCTTCGCTTCCTATTTCTCTTTTTTTACAGCAGACCCTTTAGCATTTCTTGCATTGCTGGTTTGGTGGTAATAAATTCCCTTAGTCCTTTTTTGTCTATGAAGCTTCTGATTTCACCTTCAATTTTGATTGATAGCCTTGCAGAGTACAGTATTCTTGGATTCAGACCCTTCCTTTGCATGACTTTGTATATTTCATTCCATTCCCTTCTGGCCTGATGAGTTTCTGTTGAGAAATCAGTTGCTAGTCTGATCCCCATCAGAGTTACATACAAAGTACCTTTATATGTAACTTTCTGTCTCTCTCTGGCCGCTTTTAAGATTCTTACCTTGTCGTTGGTTTTTGCCAATTTAATTATAATGTGCCTTGGTGTCGGTCTTTTGGGGTTCATTTTGCTTGGAACTCTGTGAGCTTCTTGGATTTGTGTGGCTTTTTCCTCTCTATATCAGCGAAGTTTGCTGTCATTATTTCTTCAAACAGGTTTTCTAGTCCTTGCTCGGTTTCCTCTCCTTCTGGCACCCCTATTATGTGGATGTTATTTTGTTTCGTGTTGTCCCAAAGTTTTCTTAGGCTCTCCTCCTGCTTTTTAATTTTTTTTCTAGAAGCTGCTCTCTTTGGGTGTTTTTCCCCATATTGTCTTCTAGCTCACTAGTGCAGTCCTCTGCTTCTTCTAGTCTACTCTAGATGCTTTCTATTAAGTTCTTTACAGCAGTGATGTCATTTTTCATTTCTTCTTGGTTCTTCATTACTCATATTGTTGAATTTGTCTTCCATTGTTTTTAGCCATCTTATGACCATTTCTCTGAATTCTTTCTCTGATAGCTTGCTTGCCTCTATTTCGTTTACTTCCTTTTCTGGTGATGCCTGCTTTTCTTTCATATGCGGGTTGTTTCTTTGTCTCCCCATGGTCTCTCTCTTCCGGGTCCTGGTTGTGTAGTTCTCTCTCTCCTTATCCCAGGCGAAATCTGACCTTCCCGTGGTTGGGTGTAGAGCTCCTCTGAATCTGCGTGTTTGCGCCAGTTGGGGACCGGTGTTCTGGAGCTCGCAGCTGTTCGGTGTTTACCGCAGTTGTCGATTTTCAGGCTTCCAATAAGATCCACTTTCCCCTTCCAGATGGCACATTCTGAATGAGTGTTTCTTGAGAATTTGTTATTTTACTAGATACCAAAAACTGATTTCAAGTGTGGTGACTATTTTTCTACTCTCTGGTTGAAGAAATAAACTAGAGTAAGTGGTGAAGAATATACAATAAGAAGTAGAAAGTTTAAAATCAGTTGAAAGATTATTTTTGTTTTGGACTAGTAGGGAAGTTCCATGAAGGACAGTTTTATGTCATCAGGGCCATTGAAGCCTGTCATTTCTTATTTTAGGAGAGTACAAGGGTAGTCCAAGTTTGCAAAACAGCTTGAGCAAAGAAAGCAGTTATTAAAAGTGCCTTTACAATTCCTTAGCATATTTGAGGGCTGGAGTGTGAAGAAGACACAAAGGGGCTGTGTGATTGGCAAGCTGAGAAGAGTGCCTAAGCAGTGAGAGGCCATTGCAGAGAACTGGAACAGCAAAAGGCTGATGAGTATTGGAGTATGGAGAACTAGTGTGGAAGAGCCGGTGTACTAGCTCTGCCTTTGCAAGATCTGATAAGAGTGTGAACGAGAACAGTGAGTGTGAGGCTGGACGGGAAGAGAAGATGGGAGAGTCTATGTAATACTCAGAGATGTCCTATGGCAAACCAGTTCTCCATAGGTAGCCCAAATCCATCTAACCTCCAAACCTGTAATATTTCCACAGATTGTACATTCCAAAAGGAGAAACACTTACAGTAGCATAGCCATGTGGACAGTCAGTATTCTTAGGATATTACTGCTCAGATGGGTGTCATGGATTGCCTAGCCTACAGGTTCTAGAAGACACAGAATAAGCATGTGCATTCTCACCAGGAATGTTAGTTTAATCAGTACTACGTAATTTACAATAGTGCTTTTTGTAATTAAGCAAGCATGGCTATATGAGGAAGATCAAAATACACAAAGGAGTTTAGCCCCTAAAATAAGACGTTAAAGAAGTTTTGTGCATGGGCTGTATTCTCAATTCCCTGTGGGCATTAGACCACTCTCATGTGCTTTTACTCTTGTACTTAAGTAAAAGTTTAGGAAGCCGGACAGATGCTACACTGGTGAAGATGTAGTCTTTTTTTTGAGGGGGTGACAGGTCTGTAGACACTGGTCACTGTACTAAATGTCTTTGGAACAGAGGAGAGTAATCTGACACCTCTTGGCAGCAAGGGGACCCACCATAAACCTTCCCAGACAAAGAGGAAGTTCTGAAGTAAGTCAAACGGGAAAGAGTTCTTAGGCACAATGAACAGAATTTAAAGAGGCATGAGCCTGAGGCATGTTTGTAGCCCTGCTAGTTCTGTGCAGCTGGAGTGGAGACTAGAAAACTGAAAGGCAAAAAATGGAACTGGATCATGAAGGTGCTTAAAAGAAAAAATGTAATTGTGATAAATAACCTGAAAATGCTTTGCACAGAGATGTATGAAGTAGTTTTTAGTAATTGTGCATTGGGAAATGGTAGACTAGAACTCAGCATGTTTTTCTGTTTAATGTGAATGAAAGCAGCCGGTGCCTGTGTATCAGACAGACAGTGCAGATGATGAGGCAGGTCTAGAGCAGCACACAGGATTCGTAGCATCTGGAGAAAAGCCTTCCCAACCAGAAGCATTTGCATTCAGTTACGGTGGTTTTTTTAGTAATTGGCCTGCTACCTGGTTCTGTCCAAAAGCTACAAGTTTACAGTGTTTCCTTTAAATTTCCTTGATATTTATCATCATCTTTCTTCCATTACCTATATTTCTTTCTTGTTACACACACAAGGAATCTTTACAAGTCATAACAATGGAAATCTAAGGCAACGAAAAGGGAAGAGGGCCAAGTCAGCCAGAAAGTTTGAAGGAAAGAAACAGTCTTATTTCTCCTCTTTTCCATGTACTTTTATTTTTTCAGGTTTCTTTTAACAAGTGTGATGTATGTATTTTAATTGGTATATCTTGACTAATATTTTTAAATGCTATTATTGCTATACTAAAATGTAATTTAAAATAATTATTCTGGGACTTTAAAGAGATTTTGTGAAAACTATGTCTAAAAAGAATAAAGATTTTAAAAGATGACGTTATTAGTCAAAGCTTAACTCATTCACTTAAAACTGTCTGCAAATTAAGGGTGCTGGCACTCTTGTAACTTGGCCAAATGGGAATAAAGGCCTTTAATGTGTTGGGAAAACATGGTTTAATGGAAAGACTAACTGAAAATTAGAACTTGTGGGCTTCTACTTTATTGTTGTATAAGGATAGATTTTTCTTAGTAATATGTGTTCTTTCAGACAATTGGTGCAACCTTTGCAGCCATGATTGGAGCTGGAATGCTGGTACAATCAATACCTTATGACCGGAGCCCAGGCTCAAAGCATCTTGCTTGGTTACTGCATTCTGGTATGTTCTAGTTTTCAGTTGTTGTTAAGTAAATCTTGAATACTACATTTTAGGTGGCTTTTCACAGTCACACATGCTTTGTACATAATTTAGTTAAGCTTCATGTTTAGAAAACACTTGTAATTTTCTACTTACTACTGTTTATATACTAAGACCATGGACATCCCCATTAGTACCCTGGCCTCCTGTATAATCTAGTACAGTGGTAGGCAAACTGCGGCTCGCGAGCCACATGCGGCTCTTTGGCCCCTTGAGTTTTTAGCAAAGGCCAGCTTAGGAGTACCCTAATTAAGTTAATAGCAATGTACCTATCTATATAGTTTAAGTTTAAAAAATTTGGCTCTCAAAAGAAATTTCAGTCGTTGTACTGTTGATATTTGGCTCTGTTGACTAATGAGTTTGCCGACCACTGGTCTAGTACATGCAGAGATTTTCTTTTCTGTGTTTCATCTAATACCAGGAGGATTTCAGACCTGATACCCATCACAATACACATTTGTGTCTGATGTGTTTAGGTCAGTTCTTGGCACAAGGTAACATTGGGTAGAGCAAAGGCTGTCAGCCCTGCTATTGCAGGGCAGTTTTCATATCCTTGTAGGGATATGCTGTGAATATTTTCTTAATTGTTGCAACACAAATATTTGAAAGTTCAGACAGAGTTTTCTACCTCAAGTTTCCTGGCATAGTTTGTTTCTAGGTTGAATAAAGAGCCAACCAGACCGAGAAACAGAAATGCTGCTTCGGTGCATGTTCTCTACTGCAATACAGTTTATAAGCATCTCCCTGAAACTTCAGGGAGACGGACTCGGAAGTGTTCTAGCATGGTTAGTAAATGGAAACCAGGTTTTTGGCACTCAATAACAACTTGGGGTGAAATATGTCATTTATGTTATTCATATGCTATCTTTATTTTGGTAACTATTAGACAGCATGATTTCCCTACCTTGTTTTCACGTCTCTTTGGTGTTAAGTTACTCAGTCACAGATGTTATCCCTGGAGATTTGCAGGACAAATCACTGGTTGGGAGGGAGATGGTCCCTTTTCTTCTATTACCAATGACCTGCTTTAAAGAAAATAATTATTTAGAAGAACAGACTGTGCATTTGTTAATAAGACTTTCATTGAATCACCAAAATTCTCGCCATCTGAATTTTCACATTTACATTTATGTTTCTAAATCTCTTGGCTACTGAGTAGTTTTGCACCTGTTTCCCATTTTAGACAATGAGTTCTTTGCGGAAACAGGGTTAGTGTCTTTTTATCTAGGATAAATAGCCAGGAGGCAGCCAATCAGTGATTCTCATCATTGATTTCCTCCCTCTCCTCCTCTCTCTCCCCCTGTCTCCTCTGTCCTTGGTCTCTTAAGTCACTTGTTGAATTGAATCAAGCATTTCTACCTGCTTTGCTTACAAAACCCCTTTAAATCTGATGTCATTGTAGCATATAAATTACTTGGGTCAGTATTTTATGTGTGTTGTGGGGGTGAGGTCCTTAAGACCACTAATTCACTCAGCAATTGATTAGTATTCAGAGGTGAGGTTTATTACAATGAAAGAATGCACGACTGGGTCAGCAAGGGGAAAAGATACAGGCAGAGTCTGGAGTTGGAGAAATACACAATCTTTCAATGCTCTCCTTCCTGTGGGGGCACACCGAGAATGGTAAAAGAGGAGGAATGTGTAGTTTTTCTGCCCAGGGAAGCCAGTAGAGACTCGGTGTCCAAGGTTTTTATTTTCAGTTTATTTATTTATTTGTAAATATATTTTTATTGATTTCAGAGAGGACGGGAGAGGCAGAGTAAGAAATATCAATGATGAGAGAGAATCACTGATTGGCTGCCTCCTGCATGCCCCACACTGGGAATTAAGCCCAAAACCCAGACCTGTGCCCTGACCAGGAATCAAACTGTGACGACCTGGTTCATAGGTCGATACTCAACCACTGAGCCAGGCAGGCCAAGCCCAAGGTTTTTATTGAAAGCTGATCATGTAGGCACCCTCCTAGCAACTATCAAAAACCAGACTCCCTGCCCTGGCTGGTGTGCTTAGTGATTGGAATGTCAGCCTGCACACCAAGGGTCACAGTTTTGATTTCCGATCAAGGGCATATACCTGGGTTCAGGTTTAATTCCTAAATCCCTAGTCCCAGTTGGGGCACGTGTGGGAGGCAACCCATCAATGTGTCTCTCTCACATTGATGTTTCTTTCTCCCTTTCTCTCTCCCCGCTGTCCTCCTCCTTCCCCTCCTTTCCACTCTATTTAAAAATATATATATATCAATGTAAAAATGTCTTCAGGTGAGGATTAACCACAAAAACAAATAAAAAAACCAAACCAGACTCCCTGAAGGAAAGCAGGTCTTTAGCATAACTCATGTGTAGCCTAACCCTGTCAGTTAGAGAACTGTCCCAAGTGCCAGGTTCTCAGATAAGAGGCAGGACTAATCTGGCAAGCGGGCCTTTGTAAAGACAGACCTAGGCCTGCTGTGTTAACCCAGGGCTGCACAGTATGATGGCCAATTTATTTTCTTTTTTTAATTGTTGTGGCTCAAAATTTGTTTTATTCTTCATAAACATCTTAGGAAGCTGGGTAGATATTAGCATATTCATCTTGTATAATTGAGGAAACTGAGGCTGGGTGAGTCACACACCAGGAAGCACCAAAGTCAAAATTGTCACCTTAGCCTTGTTTTTTCAAGTCCTGCACTATGCCCTTTTATTATTCACTGGCATGATTGAGATGGGACCCAGAGTGGGTTTGGATGATTCAAGGACAACTGCTCAGCATCAAAAGGACATCAAGGCTGACATTTTTTATCCACATGTTTAGTACACCAGTGGTCTCAGTCAGGACCAAGTGATACTTAGCAGGCATTACTGAAATGCTCATTGAAAAACTATTCTAATTGTGTTATTCCCCCCAACTTTATTGAGATGTAATTGACACATAATATTGTATAAGTTTAAGGTGTGCAACATGTTGATGTGATACACGTATGTGTTGCAGAATTATTACCACGATGGCATTAAATAACACCTCCACCCCATATTTGCCATTAGCAACATTCAAGTGTATGATGCAGTATTATTAGCTATAATATCTGTCAAAAATTCAGAAATAACAAGTAAAATCAGTGAATTACTGAAATAGTAATTAGTAAAAGTTAATAGTATGCACACCAAAATGACAGTCTGCAAACTGGGAGCACTTAACCAGAAATATGGAATGAGGCTCGGGTATCTATACTAATAAAAGCCTAGGTGGTCCTTGCACCCTCGCCTAATGCCCTCACATCATCCACAAGATGGCCACCACAAGATGATCAGCAGGGGAGGGAAGTTGTGGGTGACCAGGCCGGCAGGGGAGGACAGTTGGAGGCGACCAGGCCTGCAGGGGAGGACAGTTGGGGGCGAGATCAGGCCGGCAGGGGAAGGCAGTTGGGGGCGAGATCTGGCCAGCAGGGGAGCAGTTAGGTGTCAACCAGGCCATCAGGGGAGTGGACTGAATAGTGGAACAACTGGTCGCTGTGACGTGTGCTGATCACCAGGGCCAGACACTCAATGCAAGAGCTGCCCCCTAGTGGTCAGTGTGCTCCCATAGGGAGTGCCGCTCAGCCGGAAGCCCTGAGCCAGGCTCGTGGCTGGCGAGCCCAGCAGGCGTAGTGGGAGCCTCTCCCACCTCTGCAACAGTGCTAAGAAATCCGACTTCCGTGGGGAGTGTGCCTAAGCCATCATTCGGACATTCCCCGAGGGCATGAATTTCATGCACCAGGCCTCTAGTATTATTATAAAGCAACTTATATAGTGAGAAAGCAGTGGCTGTTCGTTCTTCACAGGGATTGGTTATAATAGAATTTTCTGCGTTTACCTCATATCAACCTTAGGAAACAGTTCAAATTTTCCTAATGACTTCCAGAGGCATAAGCAAGAAATGACCCAGGTCAGGTTAATCTTGTAAAATAAACTAAATTGAGCTTTATTTTTATGACTAAACTGGTTTTGTCTGCCCAGGGAATGTTCACATCTAGTCTCCATTTGTTTATTTTAATGTCATCATGCTGTACATTAAATCCTCAAACTTGTTAATCTTAGAACTGGAAGTTTATAATTTTGACCAGTATCTCCCCAGTTCCCCCATCTCCCTCCCCCCTCCCCCAACCCCGCAAACACCTGGTAACCACCAGTATACTCTGTTTCTCTGAGTTTGACTCTTGGATTCCACATATAAGTGAGATAATACGGTAGTTTTCTTTTTCTGACTTATTTACTTCGCATATTGCCTTCAAGGTCCATGTATGTTGACAAAAATGGCAAAATTTTATTTTTTATGACTGAATAATATTCCATTGTATGTGTATGTATGTGTGTGTGTGCGTGCACTGTCTGTCTGACATATTTTACCTATTTATCCATTGATAGACACCTAGGTTTTTAAATCTTGACTATTGTGAATAGTGCTGCAATGAACATGGAAATGTAGCTATTTCTATGAGATCCTGATTTTAATTTCTTTTGATATAAACCCAGAAGTGGGATTGCTGGATCATATGGTAGTTCTGGCTATAATTTTTTGAAAAACCTCTCCACTTGTTTTCTACAGTGGTTGAACCAATTTGCTGAATGCCAGTTTTCATTCACAATAATAATGCGCTATCCTTGTTAGTTTTATAATTGATTTGTCCTTAAGCAGCAAACAGCTATAACCACTTCAGATTTTTATCAGAAAGTGTCATTGAAAAATCTCTGAATAGTCTCCTTAAAAGTTTTGATAAAAATTTTGCTGTCGAATGTAAAACTGATGGAAATCCTAACAGAAATATTATACAGAATTTTTATTTAGTAACTTTTCCTAGAGCAAAAAATATTTTAAAGTTATTCATCATGAAATAAAATTAATTACCTTACTACTTGACCTAGAAATGTTATTCTCACAAAAGAAACACACTAGTATTGAAATTTTAGTATGAAGACAGCTCTGTGCCTATTCTATGAGTTAAACTATGCACATTTAATGTTTAAGAAAAGGGTACGTAACTTCTTCTACTCACCATTGAAATAATGCCTTATCTAAGATAGATTTATTTATTTATTTATTTATTTATTTATTTATTTATTTATTTATTGTTAAGTCTCACCTTAGGATATTTTTTCCATTGAGTTTTAGAGAGGATGGAAGGGGAGAGGGAGGAGAAACATTGATGTGAGAGAGACACATTGATAGGTAGCCTCCTGCACATGCAGGCCTGCAACTCAAGTACATGCCTAGACCAGGAATTGAACCCGGATCCTTCAGTCTGAGGGCCAAAGCTCTTACCACTGAGCCAAACTGGTTAGGGCAAGATTTATTTTTCAGTTGAATTCTATTTACTTGGTTAATTATATTGATAACTTTCACTGTAATTTTTATGAGGCTGTTTATAAATATCTGACAACAAATTACTTTTTACAAGTTATGATTATGTTCCTTATTACACAACGTAACAGCAGTGTCCTTGAAGTTTCTACATTTAAAAATATATATATTTTTTATTGATTTCAGAGAGGAGGCGAGAGGGAGAAAGAGAAAGAAACATCAATTATGAGAGAGAACTACTGATCATCTGCCTCCTGCATGTCCCCTACTGGGGATTGAGCCTGAAACATGGGCATGTGCCCTGACTGGGAATTGAACTGTGACCTCCTGGTTCATAGATCAACACTCAACCCTGAGCTACATTTAAGATTAGCATAATGTACTTACTTTCTCATCTTACTTTGTTTAAGACTAAAGTTAGGTTTGAATCCAAAAAATTAACTACAGCACAGAATTTGACAATCACTAAAAATGTAGGTTAGTGTTTGTACTTGTGAGTTGTGGCTGTTTGACTAGGAATGATGCTGCTATTGTGGTTTTAGAATCTGGATAGCCCCAAGTTTTGGTTGTAGGATTTTGGGGGTAGTGTTACCTAAATAAGGGGTACTGTTTATTTTTTTTATTATTATTTTTTTAAATATATTTTATTGATTTTTTACAGAGAGGAAGAGAGAGGGATAGAGAGTTAGAAACATCGATGAGAGAGAAACATCGATCAGCTGCCTCTTGCACACCCCCTACTGGGGATGTGCCCGCAACCAAGGTACATGCCCTTGACCGGAACCGAACCTGGGACCCTTGAGTCCGCAGGCCGACGCTCTATCCACTGAGCCAAACCGGTTTAGGCAAGGGGTACTGTTTAACATAAGGTAAAATAGGTTCAAAGGGCATGTTAGAAGTGGCATTTTCTCTCTGGTTGTTAGTAAAAAGTAACCACTTGCTTTCTCCAGGTGTGATGGGCGCAGTGGTGGCTCCTCTGACGATGTTAGGGGGGCCTCTTCTCATCAGAGCTGCGTGGTACACGGCAGGCGTCGTGGGAGGCCTCTCCACTGTGGCCATGTGTGCACCCAGTGAGAAGTTTCTGAACATGGGAGCACCCCTGGGAGTGGGCCTGGGCCTCGTCTTTGTGTCCTCACTGGGTAAGCCACTGTGCTTTGACAGTTGGTTCTTGGTTTGTGATGTACAAAATCATCTTAGGTACTCAGGTTTCCTACTGGAGGGAAAATATTTAGTCATTTTTAAAAGTTGTTTAAAAGATCTGTGCTAATTAGACTGGATTTTCTTATTTGGCATCATAGCAAATCATTACTATTGGCTTACCAAATGCATCTAAAATGGCAAAATTGGTCTGCAGAACATGAGCATTGCTCTGATGCAAGAGCCTTCCTGTAATGTGGGTAAGCCACTCTTTGCAGAAATGAGTATCATGGGTTTTGAATTGAATGTATATAAAATTAGATCATGCTTATAACTGAGATGCTTTTTTATCTGTTCAGTATACCGAAGAAAAATTTTAAAAATAGCATTAACTATATATACAGTTAGAGAAAAGTCCCTTTTTTAAAAAAAACAACACACACCTCTTTCCCCATTTTGATTTCAGGATCTATGTTTCTTCCACCTACCACTGTGGCTGGTGCCACTCTATACTCTGTGGCAATTTATGGCGGATTAGCTCTTTTCAGCATGTTCCTTCTGTATGACACGCAGAAAGTCATCAAGCGTGCAGAAATAGTGCCAGTATATGGAGTTCAGAAATATGATCCCATCAATTCGTAAGTAGTCTTTAATGTCTTTGTTATATAAAGACATTTGTTTTATTTTGTCCTATTTTGTTTTATGATTATACTAGAGGCCTGGTGCATGAAATTCATGTGGGGGGATGGGAGTGGAGGGTTGTCCCTAGGCCCAGCTTGTACCCTCTCCAATCTGGGATCCCTCTCACAATCCAGGACTGCTGGCTCCCAACCACTTGCCTGCCTGCCTGATTGCCCCTAACCATTTCTGCCTGCCAGCTGGCCTGATTGCCCCTAACTGCCCTTCCCTGCAAGCCTGGTCACCTCTAACTGTCCTCCCCTGCCGGCCTGATTGCCCCTAACTTCCCTCCCCTGCTGGCCTGGTCACTCCCAACTGCCCTCCCCTGGTGGCCCTCTTGTGGCAGCCATCTTGTGTGTTGGAGTGGTGGTCAATTTGCATATTACCTCTTCATTATATAGGATAGGATTAGTTTCTTAGGGCTGCCATAACAAACTGTACAAACTGGGTGGTTTAAAACAAGAGAAATGTATTCTCTCACAATTGTAGAAGTCTCAGGTCCAGGTGCCATCACCGTCAGTGCCTTCAGAGGCCTCTGTGGCAGAATTTGTTCCTTGCCACTCTTACCGTCTTGGCAGAGCCAGCACTTCTTGGCTTGTAGATACATCATTCTGATCTCTACCTCCGTCTGCACGTGGCTTTCTTCCTGTCCCTGTCTGTTGCTGTCTCTTCTCTTCTTACGAGAACGGGAGTCATATATGATTAAGGCCCACCCTACTCCACTATTCATCTCAACTTGATTATATTTGCAAAGATCCAGTTCCCAAATAGGGTCACATTCACAGATAACGGAGGATTAGGACTTGGACATACCTTTTGATTTCAACCCACAACAATGGCTTTGTCAAATTTTACTATTTTATTTCTATTGCTGTTTGGTCTATTATTTCTCTAGTAAGTTGTGTATCCATAGAAGTTTTATTCTATTGCAACTAAGTAATATTTAGGTATTCAGTTAATTCAGAATAATTAGTCTTTTTTTTTTTTTTTATAAGATGATTGCCAAGATCAGTGTCAAGAAGCTTTCCCTCTATGTTTTCTTCCAGGAGTTTTATAGTTTCTGGTTTTTTTTTTTTTTGGTTAAACCTTTGATCCATTTTGAGTTGATTGTTGTGTTTGGTGTAAGATAAGGATCCTATTTCATTGTGATATTTAAACAAGTCTTTTTTTTTTTTTAATATATTTTATTGACTTTTTTACAGAGAGGAAGGGAGAGGGATAGAAAGCCAGAAACATCGATGAGAGAGAAACATCGACCAGCTGCCTCCTGCACACCCCTAACCGGGGATGTGCCCGCAACCAAGGTACATGCCGGAATCGAACCCGGGACCCTTCAGTCTGCAGGCCGACGCTCTATCCACTGAGCCAAACCGGTTTTGGCCAGAATAATTAGTCTTATGGTGTTCTTATTGGTCAATTACTTTTAATATTTAACAGACTTTATAATTGAAGAAAAGATGTATTTGTTGGGTATTCATTGGAAAGTATAAGTAATTGACTTGAAATATTTAATTGGGAAGACTTTTACTGCCAAAACCAGTTTGGCTCAGTGGATAGAGCGTCGGTCTGTGGACTGAAAGGTCCCAGGTTCTATTCTGGTCAAGGGCATGTACCTTGGTTGCCAGCACATACCCAGTAGGGGGTGTGCAGGAGGCAGCTGATCGATGTTTCTAACTCTCTATCCCTCTCCCTTCCTCTCTGTAAAAAAAATCAATAAAATATATTTTTTTTTATAAAAAAGGCTTTTACTAAAAATTGGAAGTACCTTAGTATGAAAATTACGTTTTGGAGATATTTAAATTTAACTGATATTAAGTGTTATATAATAATGCTCTTCTCTTTTTCTCCACCAAAGTAGGTTATTTTATTGAATAATTTTCTTGAGTTTCATGGTGTTACCACATATTTTTAAAGTAACTTTTTTTTTTAATTATTTTTTTTAAATTTCAGAGACAAAGGGAGAGAGAAATAGAAATATCAATGATGAGAATTGTTGGTAGGCTGCCTCCTACATGCCCTTCCCTCCCACCCTCAGGAGTTTGAGCCCGCAACCTGGGCATGTGGCCCTGGTTGGGAATCTAACAGTGACCTCCTGGTTCATAGGTTGACACTCAGCCACTCCACTAAGCCATGCCAGCTGGGCTAAAGCAATTTCTTTTTCTTTTTTTTAAATTATATTTATTGGAGTGATACTGGTTAATAAGATCATATAGGCTTTAAGTGTACATTTTTATAATCCACTAGAGGCCCGGTGCGTGAAATTCATGCACTTTGGAGGGGTGGTCCCTCAGCCCGGCCTGCACCCTCTCACAGTCCAAGAGCCCTCAGGGGATGTCCGACTAGCAGCTTAGGTCCACTCCCCGTGAGTCTGGCTTCCGGCTGAGTGGCACTCCCCCTGTGGGAGCACACAGTCTTTCTGCCGTTCTGTCGATTTGCGTATTAGCCTTCTATTATATAGGATGATCTGTTTATTGAGTGGTGTGCCCACCATGCAAAGTCAGATCATCTTCCATCACCATATACTTGGTCCCTTTACTTTCTGCCCTCCTCTGGTAATCACCATCCTATTGTTTGTCTGTCTCTGAGTTTCAGTTTTATATCTCGCATATTAGTGAAATCATGTGTTTCTTAGCTTTTTCTGACTGATTTATTTCGCTTAGCATGATATTCTCAAGGTCCGTCCATGTTGTCGCAAATGACAGTATTACACCTTTTCTTGTGGTTGATAGAATCTCATTGTGTACTAGTACATGTACCACATCTTTACCAAAAGACACATAGGTTGTCTCCATGTCTTGGCCACCATGAATAATGCTGCAGGGAACATAGGGGTGCCTATATCTTTGTGAATAAATGTTTTAGAGTTTTTCAGGTAGATGTTGCTGGGTCATATGGTAACCATTCTTAATTTTTTGAGGAACCACTGTACTACTTTGCATAGTGGCTGCATTCCCACCAGCAGTGAATGAGGGTTCCTTTTCCTTCACAACCTCTCCAACACTTGTTATTACTTGTCTTGTTGATAATAGCCATTCTAACAGGTGTGAGGTGGTACCTCATTGTAGTTTGGATTTGCATTTCGCTAATAGTAAAGTTGAATCTTCTTTCATATATCTGTTGGCTGCTTATATGTCTTCTTGGGAGAGGAGTTTGTTAAGATCCTTTGCCCATTTTTCAGTTAGATTTTTTGTCTGGTGTCCTCATGTACAAAAAATAATTCAGAGTGGATTAAGATCTAAATACAAGATCTGAAATAATAAAATACATAGAAGACATGGGTACTAAATTGATAGACCTTGGTCATAGAGAACATATTAGGAATTTGACCCCAAAGGCAAGGGAAGGAAAGGCAAAAATAAATGAATGGGACTATATCAAACTGAAAAGCTTCTGCACAGCAAAAGAAACTGCTGACAAAACAAAAAGGCAACGGATAGAATGGGGAATGATATTTGCAAACAACAGCTCCAACAAGGGGTTAATATCCAAAATATATAAAGAACTCATGCAACTCAATTTATTTGTCTTTTTTTAATACTAAAACTGTAATGATTTTAAAATGCTGCTATAATGCTTACAGATTCATAATAGTTTCTTTGGATGAAGGGGGAGTAGGGCCTTAAGGAGAGGGTATATTATATTTAAAAATGCCAGACTTGCCAAAACCGGTTTGGCTCAGTGGGCTCAAGGGTCCCAGATTCGATTCCAGTCAAGGGCATGTACCTTGGTTACGGGCACATCCCCAGTAGGGGGTGTGCAAGAGGCAGCTGATCGATGTTTCTCTCTCATCGATGTTTCTAACTCTCTATCCCTCTCTCTTCCTCTCTGTAAAAATCAATAAAATATATAAAAAAAAATAATAATAAAATAAGCTTTAAAAAAAAAAATGCCAGACTTGTGTCTAACACGAAGGTGTTTCTTTGGTTTTGTTTTGATTCTTGTATTGTCTAGCACCCATTTCCCGCCCCCCGTACCCCCCATCAATATATTATATTTAGAGTGTTGGAGGATAGAATAATGATTTTTAAACTGCTCATTGCCATTTAAAAGATTAATCTGCCAGAAGAAAATCTTGACTATTTTCTTGTCCAGGACTTCCTTAGTTAGCATATCTTGTTTTAAAATTTCCATCTTATATACCTAAGATAAATAATCAGTATTGCTTTTTCTTCTTTTCTAGATTAAGAAATAGTTTTTATCATTGTTATTAGAATTACATACTTAAACGGGTATTATTTTCTTTTCTAGGATGCTGGGAATCTACATGGATACATTAAATATATTTATGCGAGTTGCCACTATTCTAGCAACTGGAAACAGCAGAAAGAAGTGAAGTGACTCCACTTCTGACATCGTTAGTGCATCAGGTTCCTGTTTGTCTAATAGGGCAGGTATTCATTAAATAGTTTGTTCAAGCAGCTTTTGTTGAAGTTTAGAAGATAAGAACTTGTCATCATGTTTGAAATGTCCCAGTAATATGATCCTTCAGGTCTGCTTTTCCTTCTGGAGAATAAATTCAGTAGTTCTCTGCCAGATAAGCGCACACGTGTTCAGTTCTCATTTTTGTGTAATTCTGAAATGTTTTAATGAATGTGAAAACCGAGGTTTGTGTATGAGAATTTAAGTGTTTTATCTTAAATTTTGTTTGTTAAGTAAAAATTAGCAAACTTGTGTTTACCTGTTTAGATTTTGAAATGCAGAATATTAACAAGTAATGTGATGAGTGGCATGGAGGTTTGGTAAAGGGACCAGAAAGAAATAAAGGGTCACCTGCAACCTTCCTTTGAATACTGGCTTTAGGACTTGCTATTTGGAAACAAGTGATCACTTTAACGTTTGTCTCCTTAACTTACTGAAAGCATTGAGCACAAAACAAAGGCGTAGGTGATAACATTGCCTGCTGTTCCTTTGCAAGCCTCTTTCCAGCGTAGATGTGACCGTAATGGCTTCTCATTGTTTGACATTGTTAGGACACTCCAGAATGTAATCATACAGAATTACTGGTATAAAATACGTGTATGTGCAAGCTTTATTTTTTAATATTCTAGAACAAAATATTCCTTAAAATACTTCCTCAGGATAAAATATCCAAAGTATACAAACAATTGCTGAATTTTTTGCATAGTTACTGAAATGTTTAATAGAATACATGCTTGTTTTTTTCGCCTCTTCAACTTTTGAAGCTTTATTAGAAAAATCTGTTTGTGGTTTACACTATGAAGGCAGTTTTTCTCCTGAGACTTGGTTTCTCGGGTTCCCTCTCAGATAAAACACTAAAAGAAGGAAAGCAAAGCTACTCTTTCTTCATAGAGTACATCAGTCAGAATTGTAATGGGCAGAATACTTCCTGAGAGTGTCCTCTAGCAGAATTTTCCTTCTCTCCTTCATAGACTGTTCCTTAACTCTCTTGTGACATTCATAAATGTTTGAGAACAAAAGAATTATTTTTAGAAGTTCTTAATGAACGAAATGAGTATGTATGATTATTGAAATGATTGGTGTTTTTAACAAGAATTTTTACTGTAATCCAGAAAAAAGTATTCTAACCACATCAGTTACCGAGGATGCTTATTTTTGAAATATTAAAGGTTCCAGCCAGATGGTCTGTAATGATTGGTCTGTAATTTTTCCATCTGAACCATATGCATATTTTTTGAATAGGGCATTTGTTCAAGAAAGCGGCTTATTCTCTTCCCAATATAGTATATATATATAGTGCAGTCTGATTATGACTATGTACTGACAGCTGGACTGCCTTTATTTGAACCCCAACTCTTCCACTTCTTATGTGACCCAGGCATTATGTCACGGCACTGTTCCCATTCTCTCATCTAAAATGAGGAGGACAGCAGAGCCCACCTGAAGGTGACATGCGCTGCCACTTCGTAAACACTGGGCATTTTAGCTACTGGTTGATTTGTTTTTTGTTATTTTCCCCCTGAGGAAAATTGTATTTTTTCCCTACTTTGGTTCTGGTACAATGTTAGTATGACCTTAACGTGAAATCTTAGAATTCCTTTTGTCACATTTTGGAACCCAAAGTTCGTATCTTGATGCTTGGATGGTATCACACACACAAAACAAAATATAATTTTAAGCATGGCTGTTAGGCAGAAGCTTATCCAGAAAATCAAGTGTGTTTGTTTTTTAGTGACCTAGTTTTTTACCTTTTCTGACTTTGCTAAGACAGTGAAGACCTTTCAATAAAAAGTGTGTCTACCATGCTAGCTGGCCAGGGGAGGCACATCTCCATGAAAACAGCCATTGTTCGTTATGGTGTCAATCCGAGAAGCCAACAAAGGACTGAGTTTCCAAGCTGTCCCAGGAGGAAGTCTTCAAGTAAATACAGTAGTTACCGTGCACAAAACGGGCATTTCATACAGCAGAAGGATGACGGAGGACGAGGAGGGACATGGAGAAAGATGGCAGGAAATGAGACGTTCCCTTGAAACCTGGTTTCCTGCTCACAGCATGTGTGTTCTGTGCTTAGAACACTGACCTCTTGGCCTTTTCTGTGCTCTTTGAAGTGTTAGCATCATGTTTCCTTTATAGAATGTGTATAGAATGTGTCCACATTGGATTCCTGAAACTAAATGATACCCAAGATTTGTATCATCCCAGTAGGGTGGGGGGGGTCTAGAGAGGCTGGTGTGTGTGTATTTTGTGCTAAGCCCTTTGCACAAATGATAACCTTCCTTTGAACTAGGTGCTGCTGTTTTCATTTTGCAAAGGAGTACACTGAAGCCCCAAGTTTAATTTTTGTAACAAGATCATATGGCTGGGAAGGAGAAAGTGGTAGAGTTGAATGATCCTCCTAACCTGTTACACTGGGAAGGCTGAAGCATGGCGTCAGTTGGCCATTGTACCGCCAGACTAGGCTTACGTGTGCCTGGAACACGTGGGCTACTCACCTGTGACCCTGTGAGAGTATGCATAGCATCCCAGCTGCTGAAAACGGTTCATGTGGTGATCTCAGAAAGGGTGGTCATGTCTTAGTTTCATTTACTCAGTAGCTGTGTTACCTCGATGCTAAGATGCAGTATTTTTTACACTGTTTCAGTTTCTTTTCTTTTTACAAAACTAGTGTATCTTAAAATTAGTGGCATTTTTAGAACTGAAGAAATAGGGTGTTTTCCATAATTTCCCAATAGTTCATTATCCTGTAAGAACAGGTATCTAAAGGATAATCATGGTAATTGCCAGTAGCTATTAACTTTTCCCGATGATTCAGAGGGAACCTTTCACAAGACAGTACTAGCCTAGCCCCACCCAGTTAGGTGTCTCATGGGCTTGAATGCAGAATGACCCAAACAGGAAGACCAGTGGAAGCTGAGAGCACGAGGGATGTGGTTTGATCTGACTTCGTTAGGTAGATTCAGGGACTTGTTAGGTTGGTTCAGTTTGGTGCTTCTTGAAAGAACTAACTCAGCACCAGCTGTGGGGAGAAACATGAATCCTTGTGTCTGTCCTTTCTGCCCTGCCATCAGCCTAGCTAGAAGCAGGCTGTCGAGAAGACAGGCATCTGATGGGCAGAGGCAGGGTGGCAGCGGGAGAGAGCTCGCGGGAGGAGGCCCAGGCTTGGCTGGCTGGAAGCTCTTAGGATCAGTGGGGAGTTTCACAAGCACAACTGTCAGTCACCACAGGTCACTCGAAGAGATCAAGTCAACAGATACATGTTAGATGCTGTATTAGATACCATGCCGTTAAAATGTGAGAAACAGCAACAAGTGACCCACGGTAGTTGTGAAATACCTAGAAACTCCAAAAGCATGATCCAGACTGAAGGGTGCAGGAGTGCAGGGAAGGGACAAGTGTGCCAAATGCCCACAGGAAGGCAGGCGTCCCCCACGCCCTGCAGCGGGCTGATGGCTGGAAGGGGCTTTCTGCTTTGGTCGGAAGGGAATATCTGGGACACCCCCACACACAGCATCCTGGGAAGTATCCTGGCCCCCCTTGCAGAGGACCCAACCTCTGCCAGCACACCCAATGTGTCTGTGACTGCTTGTATCTCAGGGTGTATCACCCTTGCCATACTGGTGCCTCAGCAAAGGAAAGCATGTGATCACTACCTCATTTAAGTAGAAGTCCTTTTAAAAGAAGTTGGAAAAATTATGACAAGATCATCACTGTTAGTCTAAGAGGCAGGGAAAGGGACGCTCGGTAGGAAAATGAGTTGTTTGCTACATTTTCTAGTATATTATAGCTGCCCCTAAGTAATTTTTTACAAAGGTAAGTACATACGGTGAGAAAATCCATTGAAACACTTTCAAAAGAACCATGAAAGCAGAACACCTCTCCACCCTGAGGCCTTGGCCCGGCCCGTCTCCGAGTGGACCTGGACCCAGAGCCTTCAGGGTGCTTGTGGCCCTGACAGGCCGTTGGCAGTGAGCCCAGGTTGAAGTTTCCCCAGGACTGCCAGGCCCTGGCCGCACCTCAGACCTCGCCCTGTCCCTGTGGTGCCAGGAGGGAGGGTGGGGTTGGGGAAAGCTGACAATTCTGTTCTGGGAAGCCTGCTGTCAACCCTGTAAGTCAGAGGCCAGACACAGGATCCATCCCAGCCAGCTCTGAGGTCTGGCAAAAGCGGAGACGGCACCCCCTTCTCCCTGCGGCCACGCCTCACGCGTGCTCTATAGGTTCTCCCTTCTCTGTCAGAATCCACAGCTGTGAATGGTGCTGGCATCCATCATTTAGGCCTGAATTTTAGGATTTTTTTTTTTTGGTCCTGGATTGTGGCAAGAAAACACAGTCATTGCTCTACATCAAGCATGTCAAACTTAAGCCAGCGGGCCGCATGCCTCATTTATTTAAACAAGGCATGCGAGTTTGACATGCTTGCTCTACATTGAAGAAGCACCATACATCCTTGAACACAAGTGGGGGTTGCTAGTTTTTGGAGACAGGTTGCACCCCACTTCCAGCAATCAACCATCTAATAAGAGATGATCTTCAGATACCAGGACGAGTTAGCATTGCACTCATCACAAGGATCTGTTCCTCTCCAGCTGCAGCTGCTGTAATCCGGAACAGACATGAGAACAGCACAGCTGCGCAGCGGTGGCAGAGTTCCATTATTCACACAGCCCAAGGCCCCGAGGAGATGCTGTGGGACAGCCCGAGCCAGAGGGAGAGGCCTGCCCCCACTTCCATTCTCTTCATGCTCCTGTAGATGAGTTTAAGTGAGGGACCCTAGGTGGTTGAGCTGTGATAAAGCTCGTTTACTGGACAAGCAAGGCACGCAAACCTACCCATCTGCTTCGGAAGCGCAGGCGGCGCCGCTAATCTGAAGAGCGGGCTGGGCGGGAGTCCGAGGCGTTCTGTACCCTCCGGGCTGTAGGTTTCAGAATTGCCCTGCTGCGTATGTTGGTGCAGGTTAATTCTCAAGGTTCCTTTCACTTTGTGGTGGCTTTCCCAGGACACATGAGAAGCACCTGGCAGCTTTATCTTGTCGAGCCTTGAGGATGCTGGCTTCTCTGCTTAGTAAAAGAAATGAAACAGCCGTTTCTCCTTTCTCCTTCCCCCTCCTTGCCTGCATTCTCTCCTGAGGGAGGCTCTGACCATCTGCTCTCAAAGATAATGGCTTGCTATTTGCAGGCCAGCTGCAAATTACCCTCACTGTTTGGCCTTGTTCTAACTTTCTTGTTTCAACTTTCCTATTCCTCCTGCCCCGGCTTGTTCCTGGCTTCTCACTGCCCTGCAGCAGAGCCTGGGCCAGCTCTAAGGCCTGTGCTTCTTAGAAGACCAGGGTTCTGAGTCCCCCTCCAGGCTAAAACTACTGGTAGGTGTGAAGGTGTCGGGCCAAAGGCAGAGCCTCCATGGAGAGGAAGGGCAGAAGGGCAAGGGGCTCAGAGGCAGTGGCCTCACAGGTGCTCCAGCAGGACAGGGAGTGCAGGTGGGAAGGTGGCCCCCTTTGTGTCCTGGAGCAGAAGGTGGCATTCCAGCATGAGCCCCGGGGAAGAGCCCAAGTCCTGCTGGCAGCCACCATAGTGGGCAGGTGGCCCGCTGTCAGGGCTGTGGGTGGATGGGCCCCCAGTGGCTGAGAGAGAGAGTAACGGGGAGGGTGCACAGCATGCGGGGAACCGAAGGGCCAGCCAGGCCAGGGTGGAGGGGACAGACAGGATTTATCAGCCTTGACCCCAGAGCCAGGCTGGAGGCTCATGAGGAAGCGCAGATAAATTGTAAAACAGAGAGGAAGCCATTAGTTTTTTGTGCATTTTCAGGATGGCATGTGAGCTAGATCAACGCTGTAGGTTATTGTCAATCCCATGAGCTCTTGTGGAACCAACACATCAGAAAAGAACCTCGGCTTTGGAGTCAGACAGACTGCTGCTGTTTCCTGTGAGGGGAGGAACGTTTTCCCTGCAACAAGATGAAACTAAATGCTTGTGTCTCTGAGGCTGGGGAAGAATTCCATGCAAAAAGAATTGAAGGATCACTGAAGTGGTCCCAGGAGTCTGACCCCTCCTTCTATTATAAATTCACCTGGAATTTGCTAAGCAAATAAAGGAGGGAGCATCATTGCAGGGCCAGTAACTGCAGGGCCGGGACCATGCCCTGGGGAGAGGAGTGGTGGGAGAGTAAAGGGAGGGCCGCCTCAGGTGCATGGCTCCAGGGGAGGCGCTTCAGGCAGTTTCCTAATTAGAAACCAGAAATTTGACTTGAAACGGTCTTTCCTGGCACCCTTGAGGTAGGTGAGCCTCGAAGACGGTTTCTCAGGAGGCTGCCAAGTGCCAAATCATCTTAGGAAATGATTCAACGCCTCAAACTTGATTATTTTTGTACACAAACTGCAAATGCTTCAACTAACAGATGTTCCAGTTAAAAATGCTTCTCATTTTCACCTCTTTCAGCTCAACATGAGATTTCAAATATTCTAAAGAGCCAAAGGCATTTCTTCCTTTTTAAAAATAAGACATCCAGAGCCATCTGTCTTTGAAATGTTAAGAAAGCAGGTGAAAATCCGAGAGCAGGGATTGTCTTTGGGGAGTGGGGTTTTGGGTAGAACTTGCACTTTATACCCTGTGCTATTAAATTACTGCAGGCAGAGGTTGCTGACGTAACTTTTATAACCATTTAAAAGCAGGTGGGGTTCTGACATCTGAATCCATCCTTCCCGCCAAGCATGAGATCCCAGGAACACCTGCAAATCTGAGAACAGTGTGTGTGGTTGTGCAGGGAACGGAAGTCGAGAGCCAGTGGCTCCTGCTCTTAGCTGTCAGTGCCCTTACGATCCTGTTCTGTGTTGAGAAGCTGGCATCTATTTCTGACTCAATAGCTGGGTGGCTGAGGACCTGCAAAATTACCCAAGGCCTGGACCTTGGGAGCAGATGAGTACCTCTCTTCAGTAGGCAGAGTCTCTCCTACTGTCTCTGCCATTGCAAAGCAATTAGAGTTCAAGTCTGAGTTTGACTGCATTTCTGCCCTGGGCCAGGGCAGGCTTCCTCCCCTCTGATGCTGGTTTGCCAGTACAGAGAGTAGCTGTTACAGCAGGCAATGCGTGAGTGCAGCCAAAGGTATGCTATCTCCCAGAGGACTTGGTGGTGGCACCCCAAGTCACCCAATAAAAGTAAATAAAACAGTGGCAATAGTGCTTGATAGGAACCATGGATGCACTCTAACCTGTCACATGCAGTTAGGAAGAATAGCTGCTGCTGGCAGATGCAGCTCAAGACAAGCCCCACCTCTCCCTGGCCCTCCTGTCAACAATGGCTGCCTCAAACCTCTCCTGGCACTGAGACTGGCCTTGTCTCTGGAAGACCCCCTCCCCCCCAGGTCTTCCTGGCCACACCCTCGCTGAGGCCATGCCCACTCAGCGACGCCGTCAAGGCTGGGAACCGCTTGGAGAGGAAACCAGACTGGGGCTGGGTGACTGTCAGCAGGACCTCGGACCTCAAGCCAGCAGCCCCTTTGTGTGGATGGTTTAAACACACAAAAGCACACAGGCTGACTGTCATGACATCCCCTGGGCCCTGATTGCTCACTGAGCTGACAGACACTTGTCTAAATTGTTCCCTGAGCTCCAGCGGGGGAGGCTGGGGAGGGCGTGGCTGCCAGTCCCAGGCAGCCTGAGCATCTGCATGGGCTGCTGGGAGCAGGGGCCTGGAGGCTTGAACCAGATGCCACCGTGTCCCATGCACCTGTGGGCCGGAGTGGAGCCTGGTCTTGGGTAGAAGGGCACACGTATGAGGGCAAAGGAGAGAAGGACATGAGAGCACCAGGGGAAGCACACCGGATCTCACGGCTGCGCCCCTAAGGAAGCCCCGAGGCGGCACGGTGCCTTCCACCGGGCCCAGCACTCAGCCCGCGCCTGCCATGAGCCGGCCACGGAGCCTCCGGCCTCCCCAGGCAGAGCCTCCTCACGCCTGGTTTCTCGTTGGGCCGGAGGAAGGCACGCCTGCCCCTTCACCGCCGGGAAGCAGTCAGCGCAGGCTCCAGCGCTGCTGTGTGAGAGCAGAACCAAGCCCGGCTCTCTGGCTCCCGAGCCGCTGCTCCCACATCCCCAGTGCTCTCGGCGCCCCCAGGCTTTGCCCAGGGCTTCACCAGCCTCCTCCTGCCGCAGCTCAGCAGCCAGCAGGAAGGGCTGTGTGGATGGGATGATCATGGACACGAAACGTTAATGTTCAACCCAGGGAAGTGGCTCTTCCTGGCAAGTTTCCTGCTCTGGCCACCGAGGCCCTGGGAGCTCCCTGGGCTGGGCCACAGCTCTGCTTCCCGCTCACCAAAGGCTCTCACCTTCCTGAAAAGCTGGTTTTTTCCTTTTGGGAGGGGCTGACTCTACTCTTTATGAGAATTTCAAGGTTGCTGCGCCCTGCCCATTTGGGAACACCTCTCCGGCACTCGGTGTCCTTGGGGAGGATTTCCGGGGTGCAGCTGCCTCCCAGGACGGACAGGAGGCCCGGCCGCACCATGCGGGCTCTGGTCCTCTCCAGCCTGCTCTGCACGCTGCTCCTCTGCTCCTCCATCTTCTCCGTGGAAGGTAGGACCATGCGGGGTGCTGGGCCTGACGGGGTGTCAGCATCGGGAAGGCTGGAATCAGGAAGTTGGAGGGCAGGCCCCTGGCAGGCAGGCCTGGGCCCCAAAGACGTTGTCCTCCTGAGTCTCTGCAGCACTTCTCCCCACAGTGTCCACCAAGGTGGCTGGGAGCCGTCGCCATCATCTCCTCAGAGCTCCAGCACACAGGCGGAGGGAGGGCAGGCTCCCCGGGCAGGCTCCCCGCGCAGACCAGACAGGGGCTCTGGACCGAGGTCCCGCCTCACTAGAATTCAAGGGCCACTGTGCCATGCTCGAGGCACAGTAAATGTGTGTTGAATGAATAAATTAGTTACTAGATTATGTGAGTCTGAACATCTCCCAAACTCATGCACAGTAGACACTGTGCCAGAAGGCATGACAGGGCGCATGTGGGGTTTAGAAGTGGGGGGCGATCCTGTGCCTCTGTGGATATGAGTATTTTGTAGATAGCTGAGTATTTTGAGCTTTTTCTCTTACCTAACCCTCTAGAAACTGCCTACTTTTACTCTTGTTTTAGTGGTTACGGTTAACATTCATTGGGGTTGGGGATAAAGAAGTATGTATAGGGGCGAAAACACCCATCATTTCATGCTGCAAGAATAGCCATGTTCAACATTTTGATTGTTTCTTTTCAGTACTGCATGCCAGTCTTTTTGTTTGAGGTTGTGTCTGTTGCTTATCACTGCATGATGATGCTCATCAAGGACAGTTAGGATTGGGGTCCTGAGAGTGGTCACACCAGCGTGTCAGCAGCAGTGATCTCTGAGCAAGATGACAGGAAGGGTTTGTTTTTTGACACTCCTGAAGGGACATGTGCATCTATGACATGGAGCCAGGCCTGGCATACTCACACACAGGGCCTGGCAGTGCAGACAGACCTCCGTTCACCATGTCGGAGGCTGTCACTGCTCCTTCATGAGGATTTAATGAAGATAAAGCTCTTTCCCTATAAAGTTTCCTGTCCGTTTAGGGATATCTCTGGCAGATTCTCCACAGCAGTGCTATTCAACTAATATTTTTTAGGTATAACTTGCCATCAAGTGAATGTGCATGATGAATTTACATGCTTAGACATTTAGATGGTTGACAACTTTGCACTATTTCAGGTATGTGGCAAAGGCATATGTGTACATAAAATAATTCTTATATTTAGGGTTATTATCTTAGGCTCAATTGCCACAGCGAGAGCTATGGTGTCAAAAGGCAGTGAATGTTTCTCTGACAAGAACACGAGGAACAGATCCTGGGGGCAGAGAATCCCTCCATATCGACTTTAATATTCCTGAAAGTAAATCACCTCCAGGCCCCTCCTTCACCCGGGCCTCCCAGAGCCCATTCTGAGCTTCTCAAGCAGCATGTCTGAGCCCTGAGCCGTGAGAGCTGAAGCTCACGCCAGTCATTCTGCACAGACCAAGCCCAGTGCCCCCTGTGTCCGCCCTCAGGAAGAAGGCACCCCCGGCCTCCTGCCAAGCCCTGGAAAGGCAAGCCCTGCTGTTCCCAACTTCCTGATCCTGCCCTGAGGACCCAGAAAGGTGAGCACCACACCCCGAGGGGCCGTGTCAGTCCCGCCCAAGCCGAGGGTCGGGCTGGTATGGAGGGGCCACAGACAGATAGGATCGCTGCCTGGTGGGGCTTCCTGTCTGTGGGGAAAACTGACCACCCCAGCCCCAAAGTCAACAAATGAATCATTTTGAACTCAATATGTTCTGTCAAATGAAAGAACAGGATGCAATTAAGAAATGGGGAACAGCCCTAGCTGGTTTGGCTCAGTGGATAGAGCATTGGCCTGCGGACTCAAGGGTCCCAGGTTCGATTCCGGTCAGGGGCATGTACCTTGGTTGCAGGCACATCCCCAGTGGGGAGTGTGCAGGAGGCAGCTGAATTGATGTTTCTCTCTCATCAATGTTTCTAACTCTCCCTCCCTCTCTGTAAAAAAAAAAAAAAAAAAAAAAAAATGGGGAACAGGGTGGAGGGAGAGGGTGCAGGCAAGGGGTCTGTGATGTGCAAGAGGAAGGCATGGAGGACAGAGGGAGGGGGTTGAGAAGTGCTCATGGAAGCTACCAACCAAGGCAGGGCTGGTCTTGGAGCTGGCACAGAGGTCGGGCAGATGAGGCCGGCAGGTCGAGAGTCCCAGAAGCACAGGCAGGGAGAAGGCCTGGGCATGGCTGGGTGACAGGGGCATGCAGTGGGGGAGGCTGCAGGCACCCAGGTCCCAGCCAGGCCAGGGGTAGACTGACGCGTGACGTGGGCTGGCCCGGGTGAGTGGAAGGAGTGCTGGACCTCTGCTGAGCCGTGGTCGGTGGGACCTAGAGCCTGGGACTGCACCGTCCTCAGGGTGAGCTGCAGGACCTGCCATCAGCCAGGCTGACACTGAGCCAGGGCGCCTGCCCCGACTCCCCGCAGCCTAAGGTCCCCTGCAGGACCGATTCAGGCACCAGCTCCTCATCCATTAGCATTTGTAATGGAGGATACAGTTTGACGTGCTTGATGTAGAGCAATGACTGTTTTCTTGCCACGATTCAGGACAAAAAAACCCTCACTAACATTCAGGCCAGTTAAGTGCCCTCCATTCCCATTCCTGCGGCAATCCTGCGCCTGGGCCTGACCAGCTCCAGGAGCCTGTGCCCCAGAGGGAGCTGAGGGGCTCAGCCTCAGGCCACTCCTCTGAGGAAGGGCATCGCCTCCTGCAGGGGCCAGGAGAAGCACCAGACCTCACACCCTGAGCCCAGGGCGCCCAGCTCCCAGGCCAGCTGGAGAGTGAGCCGCTGACGGGCTGCCTGGAACTCAGCTCCCACCTGAGGCCCAACCAGGCGCAGGAGCCGTGTTTCATGAAAGAAATAAGGCAGAAGCCTAGGGAAGAGAAGCAGCATCTACCCCATGCGGAGAGAAGGGCATGCTCCGACCCTCCCCAGGATGCACCTGCTTGGAGGTGGGAGGGCAGTTAAGGATGTGTGCACAGCACGTGCTAGCACACGGCCCCGCGAAACAGCCGGCGGCCGCCGTGCGCAGAGCCAGGAGGTGGTGAGTCACACAGGACTCCAGAACCTCCATGTGCGAGGCTCTCGTGGTGGGACGGGGTTTCTTTCAGCGTGTACACGTTTAAAATTCCATTGCAGAAATTTGCAAACAACTTAGAACAAAAAGAGCGAAACAAACAGTTCTATTGTGTCCTTAGCGATCTCAGTTAAACCCGGGACCACGGGGAAGCATGGTCACTGCTTCACAGACTGGGAAACAGTCTGAGGCAGAGCGAGGAGTCCGGTGTGTCCAGTCTTCCCACTGCAGCCACGCCCCCACCCCGCACCCCAGCCGGCTTCCCGCGGCGCATTGGTGAAGCGGTTCGCGCGCCCCAGGGGACCCAGGACCCCCGTGGCCGTCAGCCACCGGCTCCCCCTGCTGGCCACGCACTCCTCGCTCGGTCCGCACAGCAATTGAAGGTGGAGCCGCGGGTGGGCCTGAGCCCGGCGCCCGCTGTTTCTTGGGGGGAGGTGTGAGCGGGCCCAGGGCGGCGGGGTCAGGAAGCAGCGAGGAGGACACTGAGAGCAGAAGCACGTGTTCTCGGCCAGGCGTGGGGCTCCCCATGTGTGTGGCCAGCAGCGGGACGGGTGTGCCGGCTCTGCTGTCCGTGCCGACAGCAGTGTCCAGGCGCCTGTCTTTGGAAAGAACAGAACCAGGTGGGCGGCGGCCCACGCGGACATCAGCTGCTCCTCAGCCTCCAGGCTGTCCTGAGCCCTGTTTCCCTGCAGGTGCTGCGCTCGGAGGGCGGGGTGGCGGGGCAGTGGGTGGGACGGGGACAGGAAGTGCCAGGCATAGGACTCTGGGTCAAACCAACAAAATCATCTTCAAAAATCAATGTGCCAAGCGGCCAATTGCTGAAGTTACACAGACCAATTTACTAAAAAAGTCTTTTTCTCAAGTGTTAGAATCTGTCCAGCTGCTCTGTCATAGCGGCAGTTTTTAAAGCAATGTTCGACCTGTTGGCCGTGAGCACTGGAAGGGGTCAGATGGCAGCTGTTTAGGCCCCACCTCATAATAATCCCAAGAGTTAGGTACTATTAGAATGGCCATTTTTACACATGAGGAACCGAAGCACAGAGAGGTTAAGTAACTTATTGAAGGTCACACAGCTAGTAAGTGGTAAACCTGGCTCTGCCAAATGACCTGGTTCCAGATCCTATGTTCTTAATTCTTTCACTGCCTTGCATAGAAATAGCCTGGAAACAGGAGAAAAAAAAACCGAATAATCCCATTACCATAACTTAATAAGCCTCTCATTCACGGTTCCTTTGTTTTGTCATGCAAAATGTTTGCCTGGTTTTAATTTTTATTGTATATCATTCTTTAACTTTTAAAATTCACACTACATCATAATCATTTTTTTCATGTTGCAACAGTCTTCATAATCATAGTGCTTTATTACTATTAAAATTTTCCACTATTGAAAACAAAACTCTGAAGAATACCTTAGTGCATGCAGTTTTTTCTTTTTGTGGATTGTTCGTCCCATAAACTCGTCCCAGCTCTGTCACACATATTGCTGAAAGATGGTCTGAGGGTGCAAGGTCCTGCGTGCATGTGGGCAGGGCCTCCGCCCGGCCCCTCAGCCTCAATGGACTCTGCTCTTGGCAGAGCCAACCGAGCAGCTAAGCCACCTTCTCTCCATCTCCTGCGAGGAAATCGGATTTCTCTCTGACGGATGAGATAGCCTGGGCTGGTCGTGCTTGGAGGCCTAGTCTGTGCCTCGGGGAGGAGGGTAGAGTTTGATTCATGCTTTGATTTTTTTAAGATTGTGTCTAGAAGTGAATCCTAATCGTGTTCCCCTCTCTCCACCCCTGGCTCTGCCTGCTGTGTCTGCCCATTGCTCCTTCCCAGGGCACCGTGTGAGGATCTGCAAACCATGCAAGTTCAAGCCAGAGTCCCCCTTCTGGGTGGTGCCCGGGGCGCTCCCTCAGGTTTAGTGTTTCCCAAGAAAGGCTCGGTTCCTGAGGCACCCAGAAGCCCCCGGCTCCCCTCTGGAGCTGGGACTGAGGCAAAGGCCCTGGGACTTCCAGCCCTGGAAGCCTCTGCCCCAAACCACCGGTCTCCTCCTTAAAGACACAGCATTCCCCGCCCACGTTGGATTGTTCTTGCCCTGCCTTCAGAGAAGCCACAATAAAGGAAGAAGAGCTTGGAATGCTTGTCTTTCTGAGTGTCCTTGGACAATAACCTAGCACCGGCGTCAGAGATGTAAAAGCTGGTGAGGAAAAGACAAGGCCAGGGAAGGTCCCCTCGTCGCTGTTCTGAAGGCCTCTATTCTCCTCCTTCAACCTTCACTGCTGTGAGCTGGGTGTTGGAGGGCTTCCTCTTTGGCAGCAAGGGCCCTGGGGGAGTTCCAGAATTTCAGATCCTGGTCCCATTGTGCCACCAACCATTAGAGTTACTGTGGACCAAGCTCAGCCCACCTTGCCTCAGTCCCCACCTGGCCCCTGTGGCACAGACAGGATTCTCCCGGGACACAGGAAGCTATGAATCCAGAGCCTTTACAGCCTGCAGGGTGCAGGGAGCAGGCTCCCCAGGGCAGCTGACTGGCTGCAGGGGCCCCACCATTCCACACGCGCCCAGCCCCTCTGCTTGTATCCAAAGGCCCCTGAGGAGTCCTTTCCTATCTTCCCCATGAGAGTCGGCAGGAATCTATAATAATCCTATCTAACAAAGAGGGAATATGCTAATTGACTGCCCCACTCTCAAAGATGGCGGCAGCGTCCACAGCCACAAGATGGCGGCGCCCAGTCTCCTCAACCCCACCATGGTGGCAGGCACTTGGCAAGGCTGGGCCCACCCCCATGTGGGCCTGGCTGCTCTATGTGCCTGCTTCTGGAGTCCCCCAGTCCCCTCAGCCCCCCAGCCCCCCAGGGCCAGCCTGAGGCGCAGGCAACCAGGGCCAGTCGAGGCTTGCACTGCCGGCAGTGGCAGCAGCAGAGGTGTGATGGGGTGTTGCCTTCCCCTGATCACCAGGTTGCCTCCTGCCCCTGAGGGCTCCCAGACTGTGAGAGGGGGCAGGCCGGGCTGAGGGACCCCCTGTCCAGTACATGAATTTTCATGCACTGGGCCTCTAGTAAAAGAATAATATGCTAATTAGACTGGACAGCTGAATGGCCTTCCTGATGACCTTTCGAATGAAAGCTGGGCTGCAAGGGCCAAGCCCCTTGCATGAATTTCGTGCATCAGGCCTCTAGTGACTAATAATCAGACAAATAAATAAGCAAAATGCATGGGGCATCCTTGTTTGGGCAAGTCCATCAGAAGGTTCTGCTCAAGGAAAGCCCTTCACCACAGCACACCCAATGCAGAGCGGGAAGAATGAGAACTAGCACAGTAGCAAGGCCTGCGCCAACACCCCAGGATTCAAGTCCCAGCCCTGCCCAGGATTCCTCTTTTCTGTGAAATAAAGCTCACAGGACCTACTTAGAGGGCAGACAGGAGGCTCCAACTAGTAGATGGATGTAAAGTGCCCACAAACAAAGGGCTGGCTCACAGGAGCAGGGCGGGTAGGCTTGGTTCAGGGAAGTCCCTGCCTCCCTGCCCCTACCCGGGGGAGTGTTTGTGTCCACAGTGAATGCAGAGTTGCAGGGCTGCGGCTCAGAGGGGCAGATGGCCCAGGTCTGAGAGGCTTATCTCTCAGTAAAGCTCCTTTCAATCGGATTCTCCCACAAGGTGAGCCCCACACACGTCATCCTGCCAGGCCGCCAGGTGCAGGGTTGATGGGAAGCGGTGCTCTGCGCGGCCTGGGGACATGGTCCCAGGGCAGCCAGCAGCCCTTGCCTTGCTTTCCAAGCTTCGGTCACAGGCGTACACCTCACACACTTTCTCACCCTCCCGGTTGGCATTGGTCAGACTGGGAGGCTCTGGCCCTGAGGCTGGGATGCATCATGAGGCTGGGGCTGAGGAGCCATCACAGTCCCACAGAGTTGGGAGCACTGCGGGGAGGGATGGGAAGAGGAGGAGCTGGTGCCTGAGCTGAGTTCTGGGGGAGCTCCAGCTGGGAGAGAAGGTGTCTACCTGTCTGTTTGTTTTGGGGGAAGTAGGGGTGCAGCAAGGGCCAGGCAGGAAAACTTAAGTATTAGAGGAAAATTCAGCAACTGGACAGCAACACCAAGGGACAAAGAGAAAGGAGGGATTCACTCTGGGGCCCTGTGAGCCCCTGGAGGCCATCAGATATTTAGAGTTTGTGCTGGTGAGAAGAGCCAGAGACGCTTGCGAGCAGAGGCGAATACAGGCAGGGAGGGGGGCCTGCTGGGATGAAGGCAGGACAGTGGGCCAGGCAGACAGACGGGAGGGTGAGATGTGACAGCTTGCGGGCTGTGTGGACGGCTGTGTGGATGAGACCATTCCTGGGCATGCAGGGCTCCCACTGAGAGCTTCTTCGGCAAAGGGACCCTCACCTTCCAGTAATACCGGAGAGCCAGCCCTGCTCCCTCCTCTATTCTCCACTCCCACACCCTCCAAAACAGGAAAAGAAAAAAATCCCACACAAAATTAAACACCTGTACTCAAGACTCAACCAGGAGGAACAATTCAAAGGCCACATGCCGACGGCTGAGCCAAGTCCCTCTTTACACTCAGAAAGCCCCGGGCCTGAGGCCCAGCCCTCTGCGGGTGCAGTCGGAAGGGAAAGTCAGACATTAAATGCACAAGTAAAAGTGTAACCCGGCAACCAAGGGTCCGCACTGCCTGTCACCACTTGAGCCAATTAAGCAAAGACCAGGTTGAATCATATGAGCGATTAGTCCAGTCCTCCCGGCAGCATGGGTAAGCAGCAGGTTACCCACGGAAATCTGCTCTGCCCCCACCATAAGCCGCTGCTTATAGAGGTACAAGGACAAAGGAAAGTAGGCAAAGGGCAAAAGGGCTGAGTCCTCAAAGGGCTTAGTGATATGCAAGGGCTGGGGCTACCTGGGAAACAGCAAAGGGAGCCTGGCTCCCAGGCAGACAGGTGCCTGCAGAGCTGCAGGGGCCAGAGCGCTCTCCCCTCTCACCTGGGAGCCGCCTCCAGAGCTCGCCACATGGCCTTTAATGGGTGAGTCTACGGGGTAATCGTGTGCATACCGCGACTCAAGGCTCTCAGGGACCCTTTGAGATGACAAGGAAACCCCAAACATCTGAAAGTGACTGTTAGAAAACCGGACCTCTCAGCAGCCCCGACTCCTTGAAGAATCCAGCCATGTTTGCAGGTTACAGTGGTGCCATTAGAGGAAGTGTGCAGTCTCCGTGGCAACTGAAGGGGCTCACACTCCCTGACTGTGGGACCCTGTACTGCTGACAGCTTCAAGCTTCCCAGACAGAGTTGGGTTCAAATGATGGCTCTGTCATGTGCCCACATGGGCCTCAGGTTCCCACCTCTGCAATGAGACTGAGAGCCTCTCACGGAGAGTAAGTCAGACGAGAAAGGCCTGGTTCAGCAACAGAAGCCGAATGGTCACAGATCTGCTTCCACCAAACAGGACCAGGCCTCCTGGAGCGGCTCTATTCCAGCCACTGCAGGGCCTCCTGTTGGCACCGCACACATTACAGCCCCTTGTGCCCACCCCTCTGCTGACTAATCTCCCAGCTTATCTCGGGGCAAACTGTTGAGGTGGCCCTTCCTGGGGCTGGAGAGTCCACGCCTGGTCTGGTCAGTGCTCCACAGGCCCTGCCTGTGGCCCCGGGGACCCTGCAGCACTTCCCTGCCCTGAGAACAGCAGGGAACTGCTGGGACCCGGTGTGCCAGGCTTCGGTTTAGTCAGGGGCTGGCCCTGTGCTTACTAGCAGCCTGGTAGCCTGCGCCAGCTCCAGAGGCAACTGGTAGGCTTGCTGTCAGCGGCTCCATCCCTGGAAAAGGTCATTGGCTCATCTACTGTTTAACCTGTCAAAGCACACTGCCCCTAGGGACCTGCAGAGTGTGAACCAGAGGTGGAGGTGTCAGGTTACAAGATGTCAGAACCAAAGGTCCTTTTCTACATCAAAATAAAACCTGTTTGTTCAACTCAGTGATTAAATATGCTGTGGATCTGAACAGGGGACATGAGCAGGGTCTCCACCCCTTGCTATTGGGTGGAGTTGGAGAGACCTGCTCTAGTGGGACCTGCTCTTGTGGGACCTGCTCTAGAGGGACCTGCTCTAGAGGTACCTGCTCTAGTGGGACCTGCTCTAGAGGGACCTGCCCTAGAGGGACCTGCCCTACACAGACCTGCCCTACAGGGACCTGCCCTACAGGGACCTGATCTAGAGGGACCTGTCCTAGAGGGACCTGCCCTAGTGGGACCTGCTCTAGTGGCACCTGCTCTAGAGGGACCTGCTCTAGAGGGACCTGCCCTAGATGGACCTTCTCTAGACGGACCGGCTCTAGAGGGACCTGCCCTAGAGAGACCTGCACTAGAGGGACCTGCTCTAGAGGGACCTGCCTAGAGAGACCTGCACTAGAGGGACCTGCTCTAGAGGGACCTGCCCTAGTGGGACCTGCTCTAGAGGGACCTGCCTTACAGGGACCTGCCCTACAGGGACCTGCCCTAGAGGGACCTGCCCTAGAGGCACCTGCTCTAGAGGGACCTGCCGTAGAGGGACCTGCCCTAGAGGGACCTGCTCTAGTGGGACCTGCTCTAGAGGGACCTGCCCTAGTGGGACCTGCCCTAGAGGGACCTGCCCTAGAGGGACCTGCCCTAGTGGGACCTGCCCTAGAGGGACCTGCCCTAGAGGGACCTGCCCTAGAGGGACCTGCCCTAGAGGGACCTGTTCTAGAGGGACCTGCTCTAGAGGGACCTGCTCTAGAGGGACCTGCTCTAGAGGGACCTGCCCTAGTGGGACCTGCCCTAGAGGGACCTGCCCTAGAGGGACCTGCCCTAGAGGGACCTGCCCTAGTGGGACCTGCCCTAGAGGGACCTGCCCTAGAGGGACCTGTTCTAGAGGGACCTGCTCTAGAGGGACCTGCTCTAGAGGGACCTGCCCTAGAGGGACATGCTGTAGAGGGACCTGCCCTAGAGGGACCTGCTCTAGAGGGACCTCCCCTAGAGGGACCTGCTCTAGAGGGATCTGCCCTAGAGGGACCTGCCCTAGAGGAACCTGCTCTAGAGGGACCTCCCCTAGAGGGACCTGCTCTAGAGGGATCTGCCCTAGAGGGACCTGCCCTAGAGGAACCTGCTCTAGAGGGACCTCCCCTAGAGGACCTGCTCTAGAGGGATCTGCCCTAGAGGGACCTGCGCTAGAGGGACCTGCCCTAGAGGCACCTGCCCTAGAGGCACCTGCTGTAGAGGGACCTGCCCTAGTGGGACCTGCCCTAGAGGGACCTGCCCTAGAGGGACCTGCCCTAGTGGGACCTGCCCTAGAGGGACCTGTTCTAGAGGGACCTGCTCTAGAGGGACCTGCCATAGAGGGACATGCTGTAGAGGGACCTGCCCTAGAGGGACCTGCTCTAGAGGGACCTCCCCTAGAGGGACCTGCTCTAGAGGGATCTGCCCTATAGGGACTTGCCCTAGAGGAACCTGCTCTAGAGGGACCTCCCCTAGAGGGACCTGCTCTAGAGGGATCTGCCCTAGAGGGACCTGCCCTAGAGGGTCCTGTTCTAGAGGGACCTGCTCTAGAGGGACCTGCTCTAGAGGGACCTGCTCTAGAGGGACCTGCCCTAGTGGGACCTGCCCTAGAGGGACCTGCCCTAGAGGGACCTGCCCTAGAGGGACCTGCCCTAGAGGGACCTGCCCTAGTGGGACCTGCCCTAGAGGGACCTGCCCTAGAGGGACCTGTTCTAGAGGGACCTGCTCTAGAGGGACCTGCTCTAGAGGGACCTGCCCTAGAGGGACATGCTGTAGAGGGACCTGCCCTAGAGGGACCTGCTCTAGAGGGACCTCCCCTAGAGGGACCTGCTCTAGAGGGATCTGCCCTAGAGGGACCTGCCCTAGAGGAACCTGCTCTAGAGGGACCTCCCCTAGAGGGACCTGCTCTAGAGGGATCTGCCCTAGAGGGACCTGCCCTAGAGGAACCTGCTCTAGAGGGACCTCCCCTAGAGGGACCTGCTCTAGAGGGATCTGCCCTAGAGGGACCTGCGCTAGAGGGACCTGCCCTAGAGGCACCTGCCCTAGAGGCACCTGCTGTAGAGGGACCTGCCCTAGTGGGACCTGCCCTAGAGGGACCTGCCCTAGAGGGACCTGCCCTAGTGGGACCTGCCCTAGAGGGACCTGTTCTAGAGGGACCTGCTCTAGAGGGACCTGCTCTAGAGGGATCTGCCCTAGAGGGACCTGCTCTAGAGGGATCTGCCCTAGAGGGACCTGCGCTAGAGGGACCTGCCCTAGAGGGACCTGCTGTAGAGGGACGTGCCCTAGTGGGACCTGCCCTAGGGGGACCTGCCCTAGAGGGACCTGCACTAGAGGGACCTGCCCTAGTGGGACCTGCCCTAGAGGGACCTGCTCTAGAGGGACCTGCCCTAGAGGGACCTGCCCTAGAGGGACCTGTTCTAGAGGGACCTGCTCTAGAGGGACCTGCCCTAGAGGGACATGCTGTAGAGGGACCTGCCCTAGAGGGACCTGCTCTAGAGGGACCTCCCCTAGAGGACCTGCTCTAGAGGGATCTGCCCTAGAGGGACCTGCCCTAGAGGAACCTGCTCTAGAGGGACCTCCCCTAGAGGGACCTGCTCTAGAGGGATCTGCCCTAGAGGGACCTGCGCTAGAGGGACCTGCCCTAGAGGGACCTGCTCTAGAGAGACCTGCCCTAGAGGGACCTGCCCTAGAGGGACCTGCTCTAGAGGGACATGCTCTAGAGGGACATGCTCTAGAGGGACCTGCCCTAGAGGGACCTGCTCTAGAGAGACCTCCCCTAGAGGGACCTGCTCTAGAGGGGTCTGCCCTAGAGGGACCTGCCCTAGAGGAAGCTGCCCTAGAGGGACCTGCTCTAGAGGGACCTGCTCTAGAGGGACCTGCCCTAGAGGGACCTGCCCTAGAGGGACCTGCTCTAGAGGGACCTGCTCTAGAAGGACCTGCTCTAGTGGGACCTGCCCTAGAGGGACCTGCCCTACAGGGACCTGCCCTACAGGGACCTGCTCTAGAGGGACCTTCTCTAGAGGGACCTGCCCTAGAGGGACCTGTTCTAGAGGGACCTGATCTAGAGGGACCTGTCCTAGAGGGACCTGCCCTAGTGGGACCTGCTCTAGTGGGACCTGCTCTAGAGGGACCTGCTCTAGAGGGACCTGCCCTAGACGGACCTTCTCTAGACGGACCTGGTCTAGTGGGACCTGCTCTAGTGGGACCTGCTCTAGAGGGACCTGCCCTACAGGGACCTGCTCTAGTGGGACCTGCCCTAGAGGCACCTGCCCTAGAGGGACCTGCTCTAGTGGGACCTGCTCTAGAGGGACCTGATCTAGAGGGACCTGCTCTAGTGGGACCTGCTCTAGTGGGACCTGCTCTAGAGGGACCTGCTCTAGTGGGACCAGCTCTAGAGGGACCTGCCCTAGAGGGACCTGCTCTAGAGGGACCTGCCCTAGTGGGACCTGCCCTAGAGGGACCTGCCCTAGAGGGACCTGCTCTAGAGGGACCTGCTCTAGTGGGACCTGCTCTAGAGGGACCTGCCCTAGAGGGACCTGCCCTAGAGGGACCTGCTGTAGTGGGACCTGCCCTAGAGGGACCTGCCCTAGAGGGATCTGCTCTAGAGGGACCTGCCCTAGAGGGACCTGCTCTACAGGGACCTGCTGTAGAGGGACCTGCCCAATTGGCATTTCACTGCAGGTCCGTGGTGGGAAACCAAGGAGAGGGAGCTGCCTTTCTGCACGTTGGTGGGCCTGTGGGAGGCCAGGTCACCGGGGTGCTGGAGACAGCGCAGGGTCTGTCCGGAGGGCCAAGCCCAGGTCCCACAGCAGGGAATCCTTCCTTCCACCTATGACAGACCAAGCCATCAGGCCCTCCTTACTGTGAGGCCAGGATCAGGCCGTGCTGAGGCCTCCATGAAGAGCTGATGTTTCCCGGGCTCTCGGGGCCTGAGGATGATCGCTCTGTCCGGTCACCCCAGACGTCTCTGGTTGCAGCATTGAAGGTCCCACATGTTAAAACACCCTCAGTCCCAGGCAAGCCCGGATGGCTAGTCCCTCTGGCAGATGTGAGCCTGCGCGATGGAAGGGCGCGGTCTCTGTAAGAAGACAACACAAACTGCCAGGACAAAGCCAGTGCTGTGGAAAGGATGTGTGCGCAAGGGGCTCAGCTGAAAACTCAGCAGCTCGTCACCTTCCGCAGCGGGAAGAGCTTTTAACTGTTTTGAACCAGCCCTACGTGGATGTGAACCCAGGCTCTGCCCCTCACCGGCTGTGAGAGCTCCGGCAACTTAGCCCCGTGCTTTCACTTCCCTTTCCGCAGCCGGACACGCGTTCCAGCAGAGGCTGCGGTCACGGGAGAGACAGCGTGAGAGTGGAGGCGGGCGGGCCCCTCCCTGCCCCGCCCCGCCCCGCCCCAGTGCAAGTCCGCGGACTGCAGGGCCGGAGGAGAGAGAAGCCTCTTGGCGAGGGGATGGGCCAGGACCCAGAGCGGGCTCTTCTCGGCCCTCTGACCGGCCATTTGCCCAGGAGATGCTGGCCCTGCTTCCAGGCACGGGGCCTGCAGAAGGCGGTCCTCATCCGGAGGCAGGCTGTGGGACCCAGCACTTAGGGGCACCAAGTGCACCTTCGGGCCTAGGGCCACGCCCCAGGGGGTCAGAGGCGCTAGGGGGAGTACAAGCCGCCCAGCTGTGCTCTCGGGGACCCATCCGCCTGCCCCGCCCCAGTCCCAGCTCTCAGAGGAAGGGCTGGAGTGGCGGCTCTCCCTGCTCTGGGCCTGGGAGGGTGGGCGGGGAGGGGACCACAGCCGCCGGAACCTCCGCGGAACCGGAACCGGGGCTGACCCCGAGGCAGGCCCCGCCCACACGCCTGGGCTCGCGCTCAGCCCGGCCCGGAGCCCGCTGCTCCCGCGGCTCCGCGCGCCGCCCTCCGGAGCCGAGGGCGCTCCTGCGAGGGGGTCTCCTGCGGGGCCGCCCCAGGGGCTCGGGGCTCGGCAGCCCGGTTTCCCCGCCTCCTCGGGCCCGCAGCGCGTGTCTGTCCCCCGGGAGGCCGGGCTGGGCTCGGACCCCCGCGGTCCTCGTCCCCTCCCGCCGCGGCCCCGGGCTAATCGGCCTCCCAGCCCGACACCCGCAGCGCCTCGCCCCGCGCAGCGCCCCCGCCCGGCCCCCGCGCCTCTGCTCGTCGCGGGGACATGCGGGCCGCCCTGGCCCTGGCGCTGCTGCGCCTCTGCCTGGGTGAGCGGGGCGGGCGATGCTCCCGGAGGCCGGCAGCCGCGGCCCCGGGCTGGGGACCGAGGGGGCGGGTTAGGCGGCTGTTCTGCGGGGGAGGGGGCGGTTCCCAGCGCCCTTTGGTGGGTGTCCTCCGGCCGCTGCCTGAATTCGAAGCGCCCCAGAGAGTCGGTGTCCCTGACAAGCAGACCGGGGTGTGGCAAAGAGACCCCCCAGCGGGTCCCACGGTGCCAGGGTGGGCCAGACCCCGAGAGCTGGGCGAAGGTGGCCCCTCATGTCTGGGAGCCACCTGCTGGTTTTCTCCCCAGCCAAGGTCAACTTGGCCCCCCACTTCTTCGACAATGGGGCGGGCAGCTCTGACGGAAACATGGCCCTGTTCAGCCTCCCGGAGGACACCCCTGTCGGTGAGGAGCCCGCAGGGCCCCCGGGGCCTCGGGAGGGGTGGCCCTCACCCCCAGACATGGCACCCCCACCAGCCTGTGGAGACGCGCCGGCTCCCGGCCCCGGCGCCCGCTTGTGCCCTGAGTCCCCAGGGCTCTGGCGGGGCTCAAGGCTGCCCTGGTGCGGAGACGGGGCACAGAGGCAGGCTCCGGAGGCACAGGACGCCACTGCGGGCCCGGCTGCCCAGTGCCCACTGGCATGACCCTGACGCATGTGCTGACGCCTGGAGTCGCAGATCTTCAGGCTTTAAAATGGCCCAAAGAACACCCACCTGCCTGGGCTACACAGAGAGGAGAGGAGGAGACAGGCCCACACGTCCTCCCTCCCGGCCGGGCTGGGAAGCCTGAGCGAAAGGACGGCAGAGTGCAGGCCCCAGGAGCTGACCTGGCCGGGGCTCCGCTGCCAAGAGCCACTCCTCCTGCCTGAACGTGTACCCCCCTGCCCCCGCCCTCACCCCCAACCCCCATCCCGGTTCCGCTCAGGCTGGGCCTTTGCTTCGAATCGCATATTCACTGTGTAAACAGGGGATCCTTGTTCTGAGCTGCTGCCACTGTTCAGAAAAGTTGGGTTCCAGATTCCAGGCCTCTGTGTCACCTTCCAGGCTCTCACGTGTACACGCTGAATGGGACAGACCCCGAGGGCGAACCTGTCTCCTACCACATCAGCTTTGACCCCAGCACTAGAAGCGTCTTTTCTGTTGACCCCAATTCTGGAAACATCACCCTGATTGAAGAGTTGGACCGAGAGGTATTGGGAGGTGTGAGGGTGCAGCCTTTTGGCATGGAGACCAGTATCTGTGCGTGAAAGGCCCCCCGAGATGGTCCTTGGAGAGGTCTTATAAGCCACAAAAACTCAGGCTGACCAGGGCTGGTTGCATGGTTTAGGGGTGGGTCTGAGTTTGGTAGAACTCTACCCTCTGCACCCTCAAACCTGCAGTGACAGGGCAGGGCCCCCACACCACCAGCTGGCGGGCCTGGCTGTCCACAGAACCGGACCTGTCCGTGGGCTCCTGCCAGCTCTGGTCTGATGTAGCCACCACTAGCCCTGGGCCGGGGAGGGAGAGGAAGCCTCAATACCTTCCCCGCTGAAGTCCCACTGAGTCTTGGGGAGTGTGAGACACCACAGACCTGGCCCTCTGTGGCCTGGGGGCTATGGAGGCTCGGGGGAGACCAGTGGTGTGAAAGAAAAAGGGAGAACCTATAAAACCTTCCTGGGACCCGGCCCGCGTCTCCCCGCTCTAGCCAGGGCCGTTTTCTGCTGGCTCCTTGGCAGTCCCCTGGGTTAGGAGAACCTGTGTGCAAAGCCCTGAAAGAAAGCATGGCCAGAGGCAGCTTTGGGGCACCCAGCCCTGCTCCAGCCTCTCTCGGGCTCAGGGGAGCAGGGAGGGTTCCCCCCAGCCTCGGTCTCTAGGGTGTGTCTCTCCTGGACACTCAGTCCTGTGCTTCACAGATGGAGGACGAGATCGAAACCATCATCAGCATTTCCGACGGCCTGAACCTGGTGAGCAGACACCAGGGCCAGCCCCTGGCAGCCCACAGCCCGCAGCCTGGGCCTGAACGGTTTCCCAATCCCACCTACTGGGGGATGGGACTCCCTGCAATCCAAGCTGAGGCCCAGCAAGACCTGCCCCAGCAAGACGTGTGCCCCCAGGAGCGGCTGTAGGAGAGGCAGCAGGGAGGGAAGCCGGTGGGAAGGGGTAGGGAGAGGAGAAAGCCAGGCGCTTCAGTGTCTCCTGAAGTCTTTCCCATCGCCTCCTCCACCTTCTTGGCTCTGCCACCTGTCACCCACGCAGACTTCCTGGGCTCCCAAGCCTGCTTCTCCCTCCTTCCCCACAGCCACACTCTCACAGCCCCTACCACGCTTCTTCCCCGCCATTGCAGTGGTGTCCTGCCTGCAGGCTCCTAGACCCCCTCAGAGGTGGGCCAGGGCCATCGAGAACCCAGGCCTGGCCAGGACCTGCCAAGAGCACTAGCAGCTGCCCCACCCCCTCAGGAGAAAACCCGAGCTGCAGCCTGGCATTCAGGGCCTCCCTGTGGGGCACCCTTGGCCTCGCCCTCCCTTCCACATTCTCCCTACCAACATCAGCCACAACCTACTGTGTTCTCTGAGCTCACTAGGGCCCTCCTCCTGCTTTGGCAGTGGTGTTCCTTCCCTCTCATCCTCTCGCCTGACACACTGCTGCGGGCTTACCTCCCACTCCACTGCAAGGCGCCCTGCTGCCCGCCCCCAGGCTGGTTAGATGCCTCTCTAGGCCCCTGACTGCAGCCTCCAGCACTGTGCACCCGGCCCTCGGGATGCACTGACCTGGGCAAGGTGGGCATGGTGTCCGGGGTCAGGCCTGCCATCACCGAGTGTATCCCCACCTCCTTTTACATGCTGACCTTTGCCTTGCCATCTCATTTTGCAAAATACATGCCATCAGACTGTATCTTCTGCCTCTGGGATGGAGCACAGTGCTTGGCACCAAGTAGTTGCTTAATAATAATGTTGCATGAATGAATAAAAGAAGGGAGGGGAATAGAGGGAGGGAGGAAGGGAAGGAGATGGGTAGAGACATATACCTGGAGCACTAGGGGCCATTGTCCTTTTATCACCAGAAGGCCTTACTCCCCAATTCCTGTCCCATTTGCCCTCCTCAGGTGGCAGAGAAAGTCGTGATCCTGGTGACTGATGTCAATGACGAGGCACCCAGGTTCCTCCAGGAGCCGTACACGGTCCAGATTCCTGAGGTGAACTTGGCCCAAGGCAGGGCCCATGCATTCCTGCCCCAGACCCTGCCTGCCCTCTGGGGCTGCCATGGCCTGGCCCAGGGGCCCTAGCACCAAGTCAGGGGCCTCCCATCACTCACTGCCTCAGGGGCCTCCCTCGCATCCCCCCACTGCCATTCTTCACACATGCATTCCCCACAAGGGAATGTTCGCTTACCATTTTCCAAATCATAATGTATGTTTATTGTGGAAATGTGAAATACGTAGAAAAGTAGAGAGAAGAAAGTTTCCATTAACACTAGCTAGAAAATAGACGCAATGCATTCGTTTTGGTGGGTTAAGGAAAAATGAATTGTAAGTTTCATCGAATCTGAGTCAATATTGACTTATGGGATGTTCCCGATGACTTCTCAACCACTCCCACTGGCAAGGCAGCAAGGCCTTTCCTTAGACTTCGTTCTTACACATTTTTACAAAATTCAGAATCAGTTTTTGATCAATCTACATTTAGATATTTTTGTCTTTAGAAAGTTTTGTTACATAATAAAAAATGCTATTTTCACTCTAAAAAAAAAAAGTTTCCAGACCACTCCAAACCCCTCCAGGTTGAGGTTGCATTGTTAAATTTCGGTGTATTTCCTTCCAGCTGTTTTTGTGATTATTGGATTTATTTTCTGTGTGTTTTGGGTAATTGGGACTACACTAAGCATGCTTCTGTATACTTTTTTTCCATTTAATTTGTAAGCATCCCCCCATTACTTTTAAAGTTTGCATAATTATAATTTTAATAGCATCTGTTAAGTGAACATTGTACCATTTATGGAACTGCTCCTTTATGTTTAGACCAGAGGTCTGGTGCATGAAATTCGTGCGCAGGGAGGCAGGGGCTCAGCCTGGCCTTTGCAGTCTGGGAGCCCTTGGGGGATGTCCAACTGTCCGGGAGGCGGGAGAGGCTCCCACCACCACCACTGTGCTTGCCAGCCCAGTTTCTGGCGCACTAACCACCAGGGGGCAGCTACTGCATTGAGTGTCTGCCCCCTGGTGGTCAGTGCGCTTCATAGTGACCAGTCGTTCTGCTGTTCAGTCTATTTGCATGTTAGTGGTTTATTATATAGGATATTTAAGATACTTTAAATTTTTTGCTGTAAGAAACATCAAATTCTGAACATAACAGTTCTTTCTCTCTAATTAGAATTATTTCCTAAAGATACAGCCAAGATTTGGAATTGCTAGGTTGCAGTGTGAATGCCTGAGCATTGTTGTTTCTCCAGGGTGTGGGAGCTGCGCTCCGATGTGGTGGACGTGGGGGAGGTGTCTCCCTGGCCCTGCCACACGTGGACTTTCATATATTTAAGTGTTTGCTTCAGTGGGAGAAAGATATTTTATTTTGGTTTTCAATTGTATGGATTTTATTCCTGGCCATACTGATTATGTCCATGTTTATTAACCCTTTTCTCAGTTCATATTTAAACAGTTTATCTCCTTGGAGTCTTAGTTTCCTCTTTCTTGGAGGCTGTGCTGGGGGGGTCTGCTTGCTCCTCCCTTTCTCTTCCTTCTCTCCACCCCGCCCCCCGCCTGACAGGCCCCTGCCCCACCCAGGGCTTCTGGGTTCATCACTCCCTCCCACCTCTTCTTAGCCCTTCACTCTCCTGACCCACTTTCCCATGCCCCTCCGCACCCCCTCCCCGGCATCCTGCCCCGTCCCAGGCCTGACTCCTGTGCACCCTCAGGACACACCTGCTGGGAGCAGCATCTTTGAGGTCCATGCTGTGGACAAGGACACGGGCTCTGGAGGAAGTGTCACCTACTTCCTGCAGGTGAGCAGGGCACATGCGTGTCGGTACCAGAGGTTGGGCTGGCGGGGACAAGTGGCTGACCCCTCCATCACCAGGCCTTAGGTTAGTGCCTCTGCTAGTCCCCAAATTGTCAGAAATGACACACCAGATCCCATGGATTCAGTAAACGCAGGGGGAGAACAGGCAGGTGAGCACATGAGGGGCCGGGAGGAGGCTGTCTGCCCCTGACTGCCCCCTTCCCACCTTCCTCTGAGTTGGTTGTCTCCCCTTCCCTGATCTCCAGGACTCGCAGTTCTCCCCCAAAACCCTTCCCCAGGAGAAGCCTGGGCATTTAATCGCTCCCCCCACCCCACCCCGGGGGAAAGCTCCTGTGCCTGGAGCTGCCAGTAGGAAAGGGCAGATCTCGGCTGTGAACCCCAACCTGTCCGTCTGTCCGTCGGTCTATCCATCCATCCACCCATCTTCTCTCCATGTTGACTCACTTTCTCTCACAATTTCCCAGGCAACACAGCTTGGTGGTTAAACACAGGTTGGAGGGGAAATCTCTTGGGATCCACAGGTGCTGGAGAAATCTAACCACTTCCCACTCGTGGGCCGTCCAACATCACCAGCTCATCCCCTCACGTGTGAGGTGGGGAAGATGGAAGCATCCTCACTGGTGGCTGTGAGGGTTAAATCCTCATAAAGTCCCAACAACAGCTTTCGACACGGAGGCCCCTCTTTCAGAAGGATCATCTCCTGTCCCCTCATCCCCACCCCAGGCGCTGCCTGGGACTGGCCCTCATGCTCAGCTGGTAGGGTTTGAAGATCCCACCCCTCTAGGGGGAGCTCTGTGCTGACACCCCACCTGCTGGGACCTGCAGACCAGGTGCACCCAGAGCTGGACTCAGCTGTTTCCTGGATGAGCTAAGGCCTCTGGAAGGGACCCACTGGTTCTGACTGAGGGAGGGACAGTGGGAACCCAGAGCCCTAACAAGGGGGACCCGGAGGACAGAGAGGCTGAGCTTCAGGCCGAGGCTGGAGTCCCCAGGACCCAGGAGTGCAGGTCCCCTTCCGGAAGCAGAGCCGGCATCCTGGGGCCTGCCGGTCCCTCCCCGAGACCAAGCTGCCCCTCACTCCTACAGAACATGCCGGCCACCCAGTTCACCGTGGACCGCCACAGCGGCGTGCTGCACCTCCGGGCAGGGACCACCCTGGACTACGAGAAGGCCCGGGCTCACTTGGTCACTGTGGTTGCCCAGGTACCAGGGAGGAATGGGGGCATGCAGTCCTTCCCCAGCCTCTGCCAGAGAAGCTGCACTCGATGGCAGCGGGGTTCATCCTACAGCGGACCAGGCACTTTGGAGAGCAGGTGACCGGGTCGGGGTGAGGCCAGGCATAGCTGCAATGTCTGTTGAGTGGATTCCACACAGACATGGACGTATGTTCTCCTCTGGGGGACAGACAGGCCAGGTCCCCTCCATAGGCCTGGAGACTCACATCCCAGCATGACCTCAGCCCTGGCCTCCGCTCACCTCACAGGCTCACCTCCCAGGCCAGCTCACACCCCAGGAAACCTCACACCCCAGGCCACACACCTCCCAGGCCAACACACCCCCAGGCTCACCCCCAGACCCACTCACCTCCCAGGCCACACACCTCCCAGGCCCACACCCCCCCAGGCTCACTCCCAGACCCACACACCCCCAGGCCCACACCCCCAAACCCACACCCCCCAGGCCCACACCCCCAGGCCCTCACACCCCCCAGGCCCACACCCCCCAGGCCCACACCCCCAGGCCCTCACACCCCCCAGACCCACAGCCCCCAGGCCCACACCCCCTGACCCTCACACCCCCCAGGCCCTCACACCCCCCAGGCCCTCACACCCCCCAGGCCCGCACACCTCCAGGCCCACCCCCCCCCAGGCCCACACACCCTAGGCTTTTACCCCCCAGGCCCTCACCCCCCAGGCCCTCACACACCCCAGGCCCGCAAACCTCCAGGCCTACCCCCCCAGGCCCACACACCCCAGGCCTTCACCCCCCCAGAACCCCCTCCAGGCCCGCACACCTCTAGGCCCACCCCCCCCAGACCCACACCCCCCAGGCCCTCACTCCCCCCAGAGACCCCCCCAGGCCTGCACACCCCAGGCCCTTACCCCGCAGGCCCTCACCCCCGCCCTCAGGCCCACCCCCAGGCCCTCACCACCCAGGCCCCCCCAGGTCCACTCCCCCAGGCCCTTACCTCCCAGGCCCTCAACCCTGCCCCCAGGCCCTCACCCCCCCCAGGCCCACACCTCCACAGGCCCACACACACCCCAGGCCCACACACCCCAGGCCCACACCCCCCCCAGGCTCACCCTCAGACCCGCTCACCTGGCCTTCCTCTGTGTGACCAGTTACCTCTTGGGGCCTCGGTGTCCTTGTCAGCCTGTTCCTGAGGCTTCAGTCCTCACGCTCCAGTGTGTGGTGTGGGGCCTGCAGCTCCGCAGGTGCTCGGAGCAGCTGCTTTCTCCAGGGACGACCCGCCTCCCAGGCCCTGGGCTCAGGTCCCCGGAAGGCCCCCTGCCCACCTGTGCGGGGACAAGAGCATGACCACTCGTCAGCCGGACTCCACACAGACACTAGTGGGTCCAGGAGGGGGTGAGGTTTGGTTCCTGGCTGGGGGGGGGGGGGGTGACTCCCTCCTTTGCCACTTGTCCAATGTGACCTCCCTGGAGAAAGAACTCCTTTGAGAGTCAGACACGGCCAGGCCTTGGCATCATCTGGTCCCCCAGCGCGCCTCTGAGAGGGGAACTATCAGGGTGGGGGTGGGGAGGCAGGAGCAAACAGCATTCAGAGGGCAGCTCCCCGTGCCAGGGGCAGGAACCTGCGCCGTGGAGTCTGCGGGCCAGAGCCCAGCCTCTGCTCCCGGTTCCTCCCCAGGACGGTGGCGGGCAGCTGCGGGGTGCGGCTGCGGTGTTCTCAGCCACCACCACGGTCACGGTCAGCGTGGAGGACGTGCAGGATGTGGGCCCCGTGTTTGTGGGCACTCCCTTCCATGGCTATGTGTACGAGGACATGGTTCCGGTGGGTGACTGTCCCCCCACCCCCACCCCCACCCCCACCCCCTGCCTCTGCTCCTCGCAGGCTCCGGGCAACAGGTGTGTTTGCCTCTGGAAGCCTTAGGGGAGGAAGCAGGTGGTCCTGTGTGAGCACCACTGGGTGCCAGACTGTTCCAGGCATCCCCATTCACACTCAGCTCAGACCCGCCCAGAGGTCGGCCCTGCAGAGGCCGCCAAGAGGCTGGGAGGGAGGTGACAGCCTTGATCTGGGGGGTCTTTCTTGCACCTGTGTCGGAGGTGAGGTGTGCCTGTGCCCCCACAGCCCCAGGCCTGGAGCCTGGGCCCCTCAGACAGTGCTTCTCCCATAGTTTGCTGCCAAAGCATGTGACCCTTGTTGGACATCACACAGGCTCAGCGCCAGCCGTCTCCCCGTGTGCAGGCTCTGACCTCAGTGTTTGGGCTCCTGCGCTTTCCTTCTGCCTCTCGGGGAGGCACCCAAACCACAGCCTCACAAACCCCCTCCCTGAGCTTTCACCATCCTCACCCCCAGCCCAGCACTGCCTTATCCCTCTGCCTGAAACATGCCCTCGGCCTGAGGCCCTTGCCCTCCCCGCTCAGCCAGCCGTGGCACCCCTTCATATCTGGGTTGAGGTGGGAGCTCCCCCTCCCTGCTCCCATGCTATGCACCCCCTCATGGGCATGCCCTCCTCGTATGCACCACAGGGTCCCTCAGACCACAGCTCCAGACTTCCAGGGCCCTGGCTGAGGCCTCCTGTGGAATTGAGCTGCATTCCCCATTGTCACTTCCCTAGTTTCGGATTATCCTTGATTTTGTAAAACAATGGAAAACCCTTACTGAGGACTATTCACCTGCCAGGCCCAAGTGGGAAATGGCCCCCTCAGGCTGGGCGTGCTGGCGTGAGAGAGGGAGAGTGCCGGCCTCCTCCCTACCCCCTCCTTGCTGGGATTGGCGGGAGGGCGGGGCAGGGAGTCCTCTGTGCTGCTGAGGAGCATCCAGGAGAGGGGCCTGAGGAGAGCGCATAGAAGGGGTGTCAGGCCAAGGTCAACAGGGGCTTGTCTAGCTGTGCACCCTGGTGACCAAGTAGAAGCCTGATCCTGGACTTCACGTGCTGGCCCCTCCCACCAGCCTCCGCCTCCCCTCTGATACCTCCAAAGGCAAAGCCTGGGTGAGAAGAGGGGGTGAAGCTGGAGTGGGGACAGGGCTGAGGGCTGAGTGGGAGATGTGGGGAAGGAGGCTAAGGAAGAGGTCTGTGGCTGAGAGTCCCTGCGAGGCCTATGGTCCTGTGAGCTCCCCAGAGAGGGGGGCCCATGAGGCCGGGGTGTCGCTGGGTGAGGCCAGCACTCCCCCTGCCTGACAGGGCAACGTCTGTGGCGGGGGAGGGGCCAGCAGCACCCTAGCCTCCAGCCCTGCTCCTGCTCCCAAGGGCTCTGAGGTGCTGACAGTGGTCGCTATGGATGGAGACAGGGGCAAACCCAACCGCCTTCTCTACAGCCTCATGAATGGTGAGTCGGGGCACCTTTGGGGACGGCCACCGCGGCAGCAGCTCTGGCCCTGGCAGCCAGAGCACGTTCCCAGCTTCTGGCGTCCAGTCACCACGGCTCAGCGGGCAGAGGCCCTGTGCATGGCCTCGCCGCCTGGCACTAGGGCCAGTCGCAGGGCGAGAAGCATTGGGGGGGAACTGAGAACAAAGGGTGGGCAGATTCACGTTCCTCTTGTTGCCAGAAAGGGTCCTGGTCCTGCGTGGTCGGCCTGGGCCAGCCGGCGGGCAGTGTGTGGGTTCTTGACTTCGTGCAGGAAAGATCTCACAACACGAGTCCAGGTGACTGTGAGGAACGTTTATTAAAGCCGGGACGGAAAACAAGAAAGGGTTTCTCACCGAAGACGCAACAGGAGAGCCTGGCTGGGCTGCCCTCGCTCTCTGGGAGTCAGAGAAAAGGGGGTCTTGGGGTCAGGTTGAGGGGACTAGCCTGCGAGGAGCTGCCACTGCCCATTGCTCCCCAGGTTTCAAGTCTCCTGGGGTCCCTTAGAGTAGGAGTGCAGGGCTGTGGGGGACGGAGGGGGCAAGGAATGGAGGGGCGGCTCCCCTGGGGGACAGCGCTGGGTCCTTTGTCTTGGGGGTTTGTTTCTCTCTCGCAGGTGGGAATCTTGAGGGGAGGCCTCTGGAGGGTTCCAGCAGAACAGTCCCCAGTTTTCCAGGTGGCTCCTCTGGGCCTTGGTCACCACCGATGGCTCAGTGTCAGGGCCGGGCTGTCCGTCATCACAGCTGGTCCTGGGGCGGCCCACCTGGTTCTGCGCTTTTCTGGGCCGAGATGTCCTCTATCTGTGGGGGAAGTTACCTGTGGGAGGAGTTACCCATGGCAGGAGTTACCCGTGGGAGAAGTTACCTGTGGGAGGAGTTACCCGTGGGAGGAGTTACCCATGGGAGAAGTTACCCGTGGGGGAAGTTACCTGTGGGAGGACTTACCTGTGGGGGAAGTTACCTGTGGGAGAAGTTACCTGTGGGAGGAGTTACCCATGGGAGGAGTTACCCGTGGGAGGAGTTACCTGTGGGAGGAGTTACCTGTGGGAGAGGCTGCTGTGTCTGCCCAGCCTCGGTGTCCCTGCCACGGCCTGGCTGCTGGCCTGCCTCACCCTCGCCCTGAGCTTATGCTCGACAGAGGGGTGGCAACATTCTTTACACTCTTTCAATGGCTGTGTGTTTTCTAATACTCTTAACAGTTTTTGGCCTAGAACATATCCTTGGATTAATGAGTTAAATGCATGATGATACCGCATTTTCCTAGCACTAGCCCTATATATGGATGAGGAAGCTGAGGCTCAGAGAAGCTAAGCAGACATCCCAAGTTCCCACCAGGTTTGAACCTAAGTCTGCTCGCTGCCAGTCCCACAGTGGGGCAGCAGCTGAGCAGGTGGCAGCCCTGGGGAGGCGCAGCCCTCAGGGGCTGGCCCCAGTGGCAGGCCCTCTGTCCGGTCACCACACCTAAGCCCGAGCCCAGCGGCCACGTCTGCAGCTCTCACTCGGACACCCTGCTCCTCCAGCCCATCCCCAGGACCATGCTCCTGGATGCACATCCCCTCTCAGGCCCTTCCCAGGCCCACAGGCGCTGACTGCCCCACTTCACACCTGCACAACCCGCCCTGCCCCTCTCCCTCCCCTCCCCCTCCCCTCCTCCTCCTCCTCTCCCCTCCCCTCCCCCTCACTCTACCCCCCTCTCCTCCTCCAGCCTCTTTTCTTTCCTTCTCTCCTCTTTTTCTCCCCTCCCCTTCTTTCCCCTCTCCTCTTTATCGCCCTCTGAACCTGTCTTTTGATTTCACACACACACACACACACACACACACACTGTCCCAGGCAAAGGGCATGGACCTGGGCGCCCAATAGAAGTGAGTTCCAGTCCCCGCGTGGCATTGATGTGCGGCCTGGAAGGTCCCGCAGCCCCTGAGACAGCCCCACCCTGTGGAGGAGACTGAGATTGGCCTGAGGAGCACATGGGGCCCCACCTGGCGAGGCTCCCGCCCCCATGCGCGGCCAGCACTGCAGGGGTGTCTCCTCCGACAGGGAGTGATGATGCCTTTGACATTAACGCGACGTCTGGAGCCATCGTGGTTACCCAGAGCCCTGCCCAGCTCCGGAGAGAGGTGTATGAGCTGCGCGTGCAGGTACTGGTCTTCCCCGCCCTCTTGCCCCGGAAGGTACCCAAGGCAACAAGACCCGCCAGCACTGGAGCCCGCGGGCCTGCCTGGGCGGGAGGAATGCGGGGGAGAGACAGGGAGGCAGAGCCACCAGCCCGGCCGAGGCAGAAGTGGACAAAGTGCAAATGGGAGGAGGAGATGCCACAGAGCATGGCGAGGCCGGGCCGTGAGGGTGGGCGAGGAGAGGATGGTGACATGGGTGTGGCCAGCCGGGCGGGAAGGCCGGACCAGGACAGGCAGGAGGAGTTTGCTGTGCAGGGAAAGCCAAGTTGGAAATTCCAACCTGCACACAGCGTTAGGATTCAGGGAGAGCGGGGAGGGCAGAATCACCACAGGACGGCACCCACAGCTCAGAGTGAGGAGGGGAGAAGTGAAGGAGCCGCCAGAGGGTGGAGGGGAATGCAGAGCAGGTCCTTGCGGAGGGAAGGGGGGACACTGAGCTTTCCAGAACGGGGGAGCGAGGAGGGCCTCGGCATCATGGGGGCAGCGTGGAGCAGTGAGTGTCGGGCTGAGATGGTGAGTGGGAAGCAGGACAGGGAGAGGAGCAGGCACCGGAGAGAGGAGAGGTGGGAAGCCGCAGGTGGACAGAAGGGTCCAGGGTGGGAGCTGTTAGATGGCTGAGACCAGAGCCTGCTCATGGAACTGGGTGGAGAGGCCTTGGAGGGGCTCACCCGGTGTGTGCCACGCCGTTCATGAGGCGCCTGTGGCCTCGGCCCCGCTTGGGAGGCCACAGGCGCCTCATGTACTAGTACCTACTGCTGTTTCTCCCCTCTCCCAGCCGCTCCCCTGGCCCAGGGACCCAGGACAGAGCTCTGGCTGCACAGGGGGGTCGTGCAGTGAGGTAGAGAGAACACTGACTGCAGAGTCCGATACACCTGCTACTCAGTCGCTGGGACTCCAGGCCTGCTCCCCCTCCCCCGCCTCGCCTGGTCAGTGCTCAGTCACAGCACCGTGGGGCGTCTCCTGTGGCCGTTATAATAGAGCAAACATGTCAAACTCAAAGGCTAACACGGGCCAAATAAACAAGGTGTAAGTTTATGTGGCCACAAAAAATAAAAAGCTTCCATTTTCATAGAAACGTAGGTTTATTTCAACAGAGACATATGTATTACAGGATATTGTAAAAATTAAGTTATGAAATGTTTATTAAAATGTTTCTTACACGCCGTTACGTTGGCTGGGCTGCGCGTGGTCTGTGGGCAGTGAGTTTGACACGCTTGGTGTAGATGATCACAAACATAGAGGCTTTGAAAGACACATAGTCCTCACTCGCAGCTTCTATGGGTCAGGAGTCCAGGCTCAGCTCAGTGGGTCCTCACCTCCAGGCTCCTGGGCCGCCATCTGACCGCCAGCCCCGACTCGCTCTCCCTGGAGGCTCAGCGAGGAGGGTCCTGAGCACTCACCTGGCCGAGGGCCGGATTTCCTTCCTCGTGGGCGGATGGGCTCAGAGACTCGGCTGCCTTCTAGCTGTTGGCAGAGTCACCCTTAGTTCCGGCGACACAGGCCTCTCGTCGCAGCTGCCTGCTGCCTCGAAGCGGGTGGGAGTGTCTGCTGGCAGACGCTGTTCGAGCCTCTTGTGATCTAGTCACTGAGTGGTATCTCATCACCCTCGTCACCCCTGTCGCTAACGAGCCACTAGGCAGACCACACGCCAGGAGAGAGTGAGGGATGACCCCTGGGAGGTGGGGCCATGCAGCCGTCCCAGGGTCAGCCTGTCCCAGCACCGGGGCACCTGTCCCCATCCCAGGTGACTGAGCTCAGCGCTGCAGGGAGCCCCGCTGCCCAGGCCACGGTCCCCGTCACCATCAGGATCGTGGACATCAACAACCACCCACCTACGTTCTACGGAGAGAGCGGACCCCAGACCAGGTTCGAGCTGTCCCTGTCTGAGCACCCGCCCCCGGGGGAGATCCTGCGAGGCCTCAAGGTCACCGTCAAAGACTCAGACCAGGTATGTGGCTCTGCCCTCCACCTGTCCTCCTGAGAATCGCATGGGGCCAGCGTCTCACACGGGGTCTGCATCAGCCTTCACTGCTTGTCACAGGGCATGCGGCCACCGCGGGAACGGAGCAGGAGAGGGGAACCGAGAAAGCGTGAGAGAGGCTGACAAAGCCTGATTGGCCAGACATTCATGATCACTTACAAAGTTAAAGTCAAACAGAAGCACCGCCCGCCTGCCTGGCCTGGCGGGTCTGTGAACGTGGCCTGTGGCCTCCTGTGCTCGGGCCTCAGGGTCTTCAGTGCAGTCCTCACAGCCATTACCCTCCAGACACGTCACCTCGCCTTCGGGAAGAAGGAAATCCTGCCTCCAAGGCTGAGGGCTGCTGAGTGTGAGCTCTGTTCTCATTCACCTTCCTTGTTTCCTCTCCAAACCTCCTCCCAGGGCGCCAATGCCAAGTTTGCCCTGCAGCTGGTGGGGCTGGGGGGCGCCTTCCGCGTGGTCCCGCAGACAGCCCTGAAGGAAGCCCAAGTCACAGTCCTCGCAGAGAACTCAGCCGCCATTGACTTTGAGAAGTTCAGAGTGTTAACCTTCCAGGTATGTGACGCTCTGCGCCGCCAGGCACGGAGCAGGGTCCGGCAGCTCAGGCAGCCCTGGATGCATTCCTGAGGGCCCCTGTGGCCCCTGCCCCTCCTCGTCCTACTCTCTCTCTCAGTCCCTCTGCCTTGGCTGCTGACTTGGGGAGGGAGAGGAAGGTGACGTGAGAGCCTCCTCCTGTGGCCACACAGCTTCTCTGAGCCTCAGCTTCTAACCCACAGCTACAGGACTGCACGGAGGGCCAAGGGGAGACTGTGGTGGGATGTGCATGTTACTAGGTGGAGAGCCCCACTGGTGTAGCTCAGTGGATAGAGTGTCGGCCTGAGGACTGGAGGATCCCGGGTTCGATTCTGGTCAAGGGCACATGCCTGGGTTTCGGGCTCGATCCCCAGTAGGGGGCATGCTCGAGACAGCCAATCAATGATTCTCTCTCATCATTTCTATCTCTCTCTCCTCCCTCTCCCTTCCTCTCTGAAATCAATAAAAATATATTTTAAAAAAACAGGTGGAGAAAGAAACACTACTTGTCACAATACATTTTCTTCTCATATACATTTGACATCTGTCACTTACTCTGATAAAAACTTTAGCAAAACATAAAAAATACTCCTTTGTATTTGCAATTATTTAAAACTATAAACATATAAACAACACCTATTATACATAAACACGTAAGTAATATATATTAATAAAAATGAAAAATACTTTGTTGATATTATTTAAATTATTATAATTACTTATAATTATACATACACACACAAAGCCAGCATCATTCTTTTTTCAAATATATTTTTATTGATTTCAGAGAGTAAGGAAGAAGAAGAGAGAGATAGAAACATTAATGATGAGAGCGATTCATTGATTGGCTGCCTCCTGCAAGCCCCACACTGGAGATCGAGCCCATAACCTGGGCATGTGCCCTGACTGGGAATTGAACCATGACCTCCTGGTTCATAGGCCAACACTCAACCACTGAGCCATGCCGGCCAGGCGAGCCAGCATCATTCTTAAAAGTGGAATTCTAAAAGCATTCTATGAAGCCAGAAACAAAACATGGATGCCTTCTATAACCACTATTATTTAACACTATTCCTGGAATAATATTATTCCTGTATAAAGAAGGGAAATAAGAGGTATAAACATTAGAAAGGAAAAGACAATGTTATCATTTTTTAGGTGATGTGATTGTTTGCTTAGAAAAACCTAAGAGGAATAGAAAAATAGTCAGAAACACTGCAAAGTTGTTAACATGATTGGCTACAAAGTTAACACACAAAATTCAATAGTTTTCCTACATATAAAAAATAGCAATGGAAACAATAGGATAAAGGTTTTTCTTTTACAAAAACAACTAGCAGAAACATTTTCTAGGAATTCCTATAACAAGAAATAGGGTAAATCTAAATGACAAAAAGAAATGCAAAAATTTAACAAACGGATAAAAAGAAAAAAACCCTGTTAAAAATGCCAATTCTCCTTAATAAAGAATCCAATGCCACCTCAATTAAGTCTTATCTAGAATTTCCTTCAGAGAGGTGGTGAGGGGACTTGACGCCATCTGGAGAAATAAATATATAAACACTAGGGGCCCAGTGCACGAATTCATGCACTTTGAAAGGAAATGTGGGCCTTGAGGCTGCAGTGGGCACAGGGGCAGGTCTCAGCCCATCCTCCACACCCCTGCCCAGCCCTGATTGCCCCTCAGAAGCAGGGAGAGGTGGAGAAGCCCTCAGGGGTGATCAGGGCTGGCAGACGCCACTCGCATCCGCTGATGGTGCTGAGTGATTGGGACCGGTGCTGGGTGCAGGCAGCGGGTGCGAGTGCGAGCAGGGTTGGTGCATGGGAGCAAAGAATTTTCACCAGAGGCTCACCCTGATGACAGTGACCAGCACCTCGACTTGGTCTGGCGCTTCTGCTCACCTGCTCCACCATCATCCCACCGCGCCCAACGCCTGCCGTGTTCCTCGCTCTGCTGCCTGCTGCTGACACCCACCATGTTCCACACGTGGCCCCTGGTGGTCAGCGCATGTCATGGCAACTGGTTGTTCACTTGTTCTGCAGTTCAGTCTATTTGCATATTAGGGTTTTATATATATAGATAGTTGGGAAAACTCAGAAAAAAAGAGTGAGGCAGGAATTTGCTCTAACAAATATCAAATTATAGCATAAAGCACAATAAATTTTAAAATTGGAACTAAAAAGGAATATGCAAATTAGTGGAACAAAAGAAACTGGCAGAAATACCAGTGGGAACTATAAGAAAGCTGCCTCTGCAAGTTGGTGGGGGAGTGATGGAAACCTTCCAGGTGCCTCCTGTGGTGGCGGCAGGAATAGTGGCCGAGAGTCAGGACTGAGAAGAGGCAGGTGGGCCTGGGCCAGGCTGAGAAGAGGATCAGCACCTGACCTGCCTCCCCTTCCTCCCTCCCCAGCTTCTGGCCACTGAGGTGGACACGGCCGAGAAGTTCAGTGCCACCGCGGATGTGGTGGTGCAGCTGCTGGACACCAATGACAATGCCCCCCGGTTCACCTCTCCACACTACATTGCCAGGGTTCCCGAGGACGCCCCCGGGGGCTCCACCGTGGTGGCCGTCAGGGTGGGTTGTGGACTGGTCCCAGGACGGGATCGGGGTGGGGCTCTCTGAAGGAGTCCTTATGAAGTCAGACAGGCCCAGGCTGCAGCCTGAGTTGCAGTCTCAAGAGCCTGCCCTTGACAGGCTTCTGGCCCTCAGGGAGCCTCCAGGTTTCCTTCTTTATGATGGGCTGTAGTCCCAGGACTATGAGGGGGGCATGAGTGTGAGCCCCAAGCTCAGGCATGGGACCCGCCTCCTCCCCTTTCACTGACGAAGAGGAGGAGGGTACACACCTTACAGATCTACACCCTTTGGGACCTCACACACTTGAGATCCCTTGGGCTATGGGCAGCCTCCATCAGTTTCCACCTGATCCAGGCAAACCCCACCCCCTGCTTTGCCATTGAAAACAACTCAGAGCTGCCAATGTGCCCACAAATGGGGCAGGTGCCATGGGGCGCTTTCTCTTCCAGGCTGTGGATGTGGACACAGGCCCCTGGGGTGAAGTCACGTACTCTGTCTACGGGCCCGGGGCAGACCTGTACGTAGACCCAACCTCAGGCAGGGCCTCGGGCAGGGCCTGGGAGGCTGAGGGTGGACGGGGTCTGTGCCACAGTCAAGAGTGATCTGGGGAGGATAGGACTTGGTCTCGGAGGTGAGCACACAGCAAGGAGTGGAGGTTAAGCAGAGGCCCAAGGCGAGGTGCAGGACTGAAGAGGGGAGGCTCCCTGATGGCCGGGAGCTGAGGCCCTGACCTCAGGAGCCACCAAGAAGCTGCTGGGAGGCTGACAGTGGCAGGAGGGGCATGTCTGCAACTCGGTCCTTTAGTTGGATGTTGGTGGTGGCGTATAGGTGGACCTGCCTCCCTTGGTGAGACTGCAGGGATAGGGAGCCTTAGAGGAGCTGCACGGCTGCAGGCACGCATGTCCATGTGTCCATGTGTGTCCACATGTGTGCACACATGTGCATGAGCATGTCCTGTGCACATCCTGCCTGTTCTCTATGCCTGCCAGCTTTCAGGTCCACTCCTCCACGGGGGTTATCTGCACACAGTCGTGGGCCAGCCTGGATGCCGAGGCCACCGCCAGGTACAGCTTCCATGTAAGAGCAGAGGATGCAGGGGGCAGGCATGACCTGGCCAAGGTGACCGTCTTGCTGCTGGATGTCAATGACCATCCCCCCCAGTTTGGACAGAGCATCCAGGAGAAGACGATGGTGCTGGGGACCCCTGTGAAAATTGAGGTGGGCTTCAGGCAGCTCAGCGGCCCTAAAGCCTTGTTTAGCAGCTGCAAGAGACAGTGTGGCTAAGAATTTATTTCAAAACTAGAGGCCCAATGCACAAAATTCATGTGTGGGGGGGTCCCTCAGCCCAGCCTGCACCCTCTCCAATCTGGGACCCCTCGGGGGATGTCTGACTGCCTCTCACAATCTGGGACTTTTGGCTTCTAACCGCTTGCCTGCCTGCCTGCCTGATTGCCCCTAACTGCTCCCCTGCTGGCCTGATTGCCCCTAACTGCCTCTGCCTTGCCCCACACCCGGGACCCAGGATTCCCTCCTCCAGCCGGTTGCAAGCACCCAGGACCCAGGCTGGCTTTGCCTGGGCCGGCCATAGCCACAGGGGACTGTGGATGGGCGGCTTGTCCCTCTCCCAGGCCGCAGCCTGGATGGTCCCCATTCATCTCTCCCCAGTGTTGAGTGTCTGAGCAGTTACGGTGTGATGGCGTGAAGGCATGATGACATGAGGGCGTGACGGCCATTTGCATATTAGCTCTTTATTACATAGGATACCATATACTGAATTCTCGCTCTGGGTGAGGGTTTTAAGGTACCTGCTAGGTCCTCACCCTCACCTCAACCCAGAAATAACCCCTGGGAAGCAGATGTTATTGCGGCTCTACCAAACAAAAGATGGAGTCCAAACACAAACCAACAGGCTCATCCGATGGGCTGTGCTGCCTGGCGCTGGTCCCACAGCAGGTCTCAGAGCCACGCTTTGCCCACTGCGCAGGTTTCCCCTGAGGAGAAGCGTGGCCTCTGACCCCAAGCCCGACCTTCAGCTCCCGCCCTCACCATCTGTCCTCAGACCTGCCACCTGGTATCCCAGCTTTCGTTTTTCAACAGCACCTGCTTCCAATAGTTCTGAGCGTGGGATGGCGGGCACAGGTCGGGGGGGCCTGGCAGGGTGCTGGCTCACAGTGGGGCACACACTCAATTTCTCTCCTGGCTCCAGGCCACTCTGTGGGTCAGGACCTGTCTCATCAGCCCAGCTGCTGCATGTGACCGGGCAGCTCAGACGGGACACAGCGTGTCCCATCAGCCCAGCTGCCGCGTGTGACCGGGCAGCTCAGACGGGACACAGTGTGTCCCATCAGCCCAGCTGCCGCGTGTGACCGGGCAGCTCAGACGGGACACAGAGTGTCCCATCAGCCCAGCTGCCGCGTGTGACCGGGCAGCTCAGAAGGGACACAGCATGTCCTGGAAGCCCAGCTGCCCCTCTCCCTGTGCTCAGGCCACAGACCTGGATGCAGAGGCACCCAACAACCTGGTGGACTACTCCATCACGCGCGCGGAGCCTGCCAGCGTGTTTGACATGGATGCACGCACGGGAGAGATCAGGCTCAAGAGCTCCATCCGCTCCCTGGACGCCCTGCGCAGCATCACGCACAATGGGGACTGCACGTGGGCCCTGGAGGTGCAGGCCAAGGACCGTGGCTCCCCATCCTTCAGCACCATGGCCGTCCTCAGGATTGACATCACAGATGCTGAGGTGGGTGTGAAGCTTGGTTGGGGAAGGCTCCGAGGGCATCTCAGGCCTCGCTGCAACATGATCCGAGGGAGACACCATCTCCAGCTTCCTCTGAAAGACTCAATGCTGATCAGGCTTCTGAGCCATCAAATACACCAGCTTTAGAATCAGGTTGAAGTCCTAGTTTCAATATTCACTAATGGTGTGACTTTGGACTTTGCCAGGCCTCCACTTCCTTTTCTGTAAAATGGGAATAATGATGCCTCCTTGTTATGGGTGTTGAAAGCAGAAGTGAAATCGTTATGTATAGTTCTCAGGTAAGTGTCAGGAAAAAAAAAATCATATTTTAGGAGTTCCTGTTACATTTAGGCAGGTGTGGCCCCATAATCAAAGGTAAATTATATCCTACTTTCTGGGGAACAGAATCCAGATAATGAGAAGGTCTAGATCCAAGAGAGGATGTTTGCATCATGCTTCCTCTGGGTGCATTTCCGGGTGAGTTACATGCATTGTGTGTTGTTCTCTGGGTGCATTTCCGGGTGAGCTGCATGCACTGTGTATTGTTCTCTGGGTGCATTTCCGGGTGAGTTACATGCACTGTGTGTTGTTCTCTGGGTGCATTTCCGGGATAGCTGCATGTATTGTGTGTTGTTCTCTGGGTGCATTTCCGGGTAAGTTACATGCACTGTGTGTTGTTCTCTGGGTGCATTTCCGGGAGAGCTGCATGTATTGTGTGTTGTTCTCTGGTGCATTCTCAAGGGAGACCTGGTGCCAGCAAATTCAAAAGCATTGGACTTTCGGGAGCTCGTGACCCCGCTCTGTCCTTCAGGGACCAGCAGGGGCCACAGAGTGAGGTGGCTCTCTCTTCCAGACGCTGCCCGGGAGCTCCATGGACGCCTTTCTGACACAGACCAGAGACGAACCTGCGAAGACTGTGGGTGTGCTGGCCGGTGCCATGGCCATTACTGTGGCCATCACTGCCCTTGTGTCCACTGCCACCTTCTGGCACAACAAGAAGTCCAACAAGGTCCTGCCAGTGCGGCGTGTGCTTCGCAGGCGGCCCCACCCTGCCCCCCGTGCTACCCACATCAAGTGGCTCAAATGCAATAGGACCGAGGCTGCAGCCAAGTTTGTTCTCAAAGAGGATCCGCCCAGTGAGAACTGCAACAGCAGCCTGGGGAGCCCCCCATCCCCCAGAGCCCCAATACCCCCTCCTCTACCCAGAGTGGCACCGGACCTGGGGGCAACCCCCCTGACTGTGCCCACAGTCTCTGGCTCACTCACCTCTCTGCAACCTCGAGGGTCACCCACGCGCAGCGCCTCGGGAAGCCCCATCCAGTCAGCTCTGGTCTCCGAGCTCAGGCAGCAGTTTGAGAAGAAGAGCAGAGCTGACAAGGTGCACTTTTAGAGTGCGGCCCAGAGCCCCTCTCTTCCCCACCTCCTTCTCCCCCTCTGCTCCTTAGGGTCACCCTGTTTTGTACGATAGTGTAAACCCCATATCAGGGCTCTGGATAAAACCACAGGCAGGGGTTTCCCTGGTTCCGGATGTGATGGAACAGTACTTCCCATTGCCCTGGTGCTTGGCAGCTGCTCTCCATTCGCAGAAGCCGGGAATCGACAAGGAGCCGGCTCCCTGTCTCCTACTCACCAATCCCAGACCACAGTCTCTTGGTTCTCCCCGGCGTCCTCAAACTACGGCCCGCAGGCCACATGCGGGTGTTTTGGCCGTTTTGTTTTTTTTACTTCAAAATAAGATATGTGCAGTGTGCATAGGAATTTGTTCATAGTTTTTTTTAAACTATAGTCCGGCCCTCCAACGGTCTGAGGGACAGTGAACTGGCCCCCTGTTTAAAAAGTTTGAGGACCCCTGTGACCTAGGGCCTCCGCATCGTCAGGCGAGGAGCAGGCCTGGCCACCTGTGACACGGCCGTCCGGAGTCTGATCCTGCAGGTCCAGCTGAGAGCAGGGCAGACACAGGAGGTCCAGTGCTGGCTGAGGCTGGCGGTCAGCAACCTCGCAGACTGAGGGAGAGCAAATGGGCGGGAAAGGCAGAGCTGCACTGGGAGCACGCAGTCAGATGACCGCGAGGCTGTGTGGGGGCCGCTGGCAAGGGTGGGGGAAGGGAGGTGGGCAAAATGTTTGGGCAGAGACCACAGGGCCCTCCTGTGCCCATGGGAACCAGGGACACAGGTGTAAAAAGGGCCTTGCAAGAGCGAGAGTGGATGCCCCAGCCAGGGCTTCCCTGAGCCCAGAAGTGTTCAAGCTGGAGCCCTGGGGCGGGGGTGGGGTGGGGGGGGCGGTCCTAGTGGCTGCAGGAAAAGCTTCACATCCCTTGCAGAAGGAGCTGCCCCCCTCCCTGCACCGACGTGAAGGGAGCGGGCAGGTGTCAGGGCTGAGATCTGGGGAGACCGGCAGCTCTTCACTTCCACGGTGTAGCTGTCCAGAAGCTGCTTGAACTCCCAGCTCATCCTCCTCCTCGTTTGTAAAATGAAGAAAGTGAGTCCTGTGGACCTCACTCAGGTCCAGGGTGAGAGGGAAATGAGCAGTGGGGACAGGGCTTTCGCCAAGTGCAAGCAGCATCCATGGGTTCTCCGCAGGCCGTTCTCGGGGTGAGCTCTTCCAGGAAGTGTCAGGGACTCTTGGCTGCTCTGCCGAGCACCCCAGGAAGAGCTGTGCGGTGTCAGGGACCAGCCTGACAGGTTGAACTGGGCTGAGGTAGGGAGGTGGGAATTGAGAAAAGCAAGACAGGACAGCGGGATCGGGAGGAGTCTGCAGGTAGTCATCAATCGGCTGCACCTCTGCAAGCCTTCGAGCTACTGCAGCTAGCTTTATTGGCTACGCAATGCCTTTTATACACAAATTCTGAATAGGACGTCAACAAAGAGGAATATACTCTCTGTTCTTCTTAATCTCTAAGAGAAGTCAGGAGACCAAGTTCTCAGTAAATATTTACAGACTTTTGATAAGCTATGAATGGTCACTCTATTCTGCTCATCTGCTGACAATAGGAATGTGCCATCAAAACAAGTTAGGTTGAAACAAGTCTAACCCGCTCTCCAACAGTGCGGGGCAAGGGTGTTGCCACCGACCCGGCAGCCAGAGCAGGACAGTGGCATTGCCGGGTCCCTGTCCCCATCATCCCAGGGCAGTGGCTCAGTCAGCCCAGCCTCCATCTGCCAAGGTGAGAGGAGTGGACACCGGGGGCCGCGGGGGCCTGTCTGAGGCTCCTGGATCCACAGTGACTGGGAGCACCCCAGGAAGGAGCCCCACAGGTCTCCAGGGCAGGAACGAAGAGGTTGTCGGCCCTTCTGGAAGTGGGACAGGCCTTTGCATGTTGCCCCCTCATTAAAAACCCTCTAGAATTTGCCCGTGATGTTATTCAAGCAGGTGATGTGCATGTGTGGGGTACTGAGTTCTGAGGAGTTTGGGGCGCTCCTCAGACGGGCCACGCAGGCTCCTGGTCGGGCTCCTGCAGACCCTGCCCCCGGAGCAGTGACAGGTGGGCTCTGGGGAGCCAGGGCCCCGACAGACAGACGGTCCTCTGCAGAGTGTCAGGAGGCAATGGGCCAGGTCATCTCCCAGGGAGCACAGCAGCCCCCCAGCTGCCCGCAGCCACCCCCTCTGTGAAGGTAAATGCCACCTCCTGCAGCCACACCTCCGGCTCCTGCTGAGGCTCCTGGTGGTCTGAATCCTGGTCCTGTCAGGCGTGACGTGGGGCCTCGCTCCCTCTTAAGCACATGGAACAAAGACGTGTTTCCAGGAGGATGACAGGAGCTGCCTAGGCAGGACCGCCTCCATCTCTGTGCCTGCGGGCACGCCGGAGACCGCTGCTGGTCGTGGTTGTACCAGAGGGACGGAGCACAACAGGGGTCTCCACGCTGAGCACCAGGTCCTGGGGGTGAGGGCCCTCACGCATCCTCATCTCCAAGATGTTTCCCCCACCACTAGAACTAGGAAGGTCAGCCCCCCAACACAGAGGCAGCATCTCTTGGCAGACAGTGAGCCTTCCCAGGGGTCAAGGAGATAGGAGGGGTGCCATGGGGAGACCGGCATGTACCCATGAAAGACCCTTAGGAGAGTCTCAGAGGGAGGTGGTGCTTGGAAGGGACCAGTTTCCAGAATGAGGTGAGGATGGCCTAAGAGACCCTGTTTGTGATCAATAAAGAAGTGGCTGATTTTGCAGCCACAGGCTGGCATGCTGGGGTGTCACAAGGCCATGGAATCCTGCAAATGCATCTCTGGCTGAATAAGATCCAATTCACCCAGCCAGTCCTTCAGTGGCACCACTTCTGCGGTGGTCATCTGTGCCAGGCCTCTCCAGGCAAGGAGACAGCTCTAGTAAACCAGAGAAAGACAAGAAGGACAGAATTTCTCCCACAGGTACTGGTGCAGAGCCAAGGCCAGCAGTGCGCATTCTAGAGGCGAGGAGCCTGCACACCCTCTCTCCTGAGTCAAGGCATTGGCCTCAAACGGCATGGTCAGAACTCTGAATATTAATTAGACATCAATTAACCAGAACATGTGAAGGATATTAGCATAGGTAGCAAGTCATCACATATATGCTTATACATGTACACACTTATGTAATCCTAATAAGCTCCGATGCTCCAAATGGCTGAGTGTGTATGCTGGGTCACATTCAAAACACACACACACACACACACACACACACACACACACACACACACACACACAGCCTGACACATCGTAAATGGTGATAACATTTATTGTGGTGACGTTTACTGAGGACTTATTATGTGACAGGCATTGTTCCGAGAGCTTCAGTTCACACGTGAAAACTCATATTACCATCCAGACAACCCCATGAGGTAGGTAGGAACTATTATTACCCCCACTTTACAGATGAGGAAGTTAAGGCACAGAGCAATGCCGTAACCTGACTGATGTTCCAAAGCAAGTACAAAGCAAAGCTAACATTTAAGTTCAAGAAACTGGGTTCCAGCATCTGCTCTTGCTCCCACTGCCATGTTGCCCATCAGTCTGAGGAACGCACATCTTCATGCAAGGATTTTTGCAGGGACATCGAAGGGTCTTAAAGAACAAGATTCCCAGGAACCCTCCATAGGCCTTCTCCCTCCCTCAGTTTCCACACTCACAGAAGCACCTGAGCCGCCCAGCGTGCAGACATGCTCCTGACCTCAGAGGCAACAGGACAGGTTCTGGCCTTGCTCTAACCATTTTCTTTAAAATTTATCCCAGGAAGTTTCACAGGAACAAATTCTACTACACTATGTGCATGTATGGATATGTGATTTGTACAGCTATAAGTATATATGTACATAAAATGTAAAAATATGTGTTCTTAGTTGTGAGGATTGTTGTCTGTTATAAATAAAACTAGAGGCCCGATGCACGAAATTCATGCAAGAGTAGGCCTTCCTTCCCCTGGCTGCTGGTACTGGCTTCCCTCGGGCACTGGCTTCCCCTGTAGCCCTGGCTTCATCTGGAAGGTCATCCGGAAGGACATCCGGTCTAATTAGCATATTATGCTTTTATTATTACAGATAAAATAAAATAAAATGCTCACAGGTGCTACAGAGCTTTGTGTTTGCCTTTAAATATTCCAGTGTTGTTGTTTTTTTAAGTTGGGGGTGATGATTAGATGAAAGAAGACTGGAAAATGTTAAAAAATCATTGAAGCTGCCCTGGCTGGTGTGCTCAGTGGTTAGAATGTCAGCCTATGCACTGAAGGGTCTCGAGTTCGATTCCTGGTCAAGGGCACGTACCTGGGTTGAAGGTTCAATCCACAGCCCTGGTTGGGGTGTGTGTGAGAGGCAACTAATCAATGGTCTCTCTCACACCGATGTTTCTCTCTCCCTCCTGCCTTCCACTCTCTCTAAAAATCAATGGAAAAAACATCCTTGAGTGGAGATTAGCGTACACATACACACATTATTGACGCTGACTAACAGGAGGATGAGATTCTCTCCTATGGTATGTGTCAGACAGCAAGAGCCCTGCTCAGCACTGCTGTTCTAGTCCATGTACTCTCAATTCTTCCTGACTACACCGGGCAGGTCTTTTGAACCCTGCCCATTGTACTAACTGTTGGGAACTTAGTCCAAGTTCCTCCTTTGTCCTCTGCTCACTAGTTACAGGTGGTGGGTCTGAGCCCCCTGCCTGGGGCTGGAGCTCCTAGAGGCTGTGGGTGTGTAAGGATGAGTCTTGACTGCAGAAGCCAGTGGCCATATAGTCGTCAGACAGGACAGGCCTTCACAGCAATCCCATGTGGGCGGCCACACCCCGGCTGGTGAACACACATCTTTCCTGCACAGCAGGAGCAGTCTGTCCCACAGCTGTTATCTGAGCAGCCGCACGCCGCCCCAGACTCACCGCCTTCCATTGTAGCGGCCTCTGCGCTCTCTCTTCGAGCTGCAGCCTCCTGGCCTCCCTGCCCAGCACACGGGCAGGGTAACCTGGCCGCGGAATCTGAGCTCTCTGGGAGCTCCTAGCCTCCCATCGGGCAGTGCCAGCTCTCGGCTCCATCCGAGCTCTCCTCTCTGCTGCACACGTAGGAGCTACATTCTCTGTGCCTATCGCTCTGCTTCTCTGAGCTCTCTCGCCTCTGCTCTGCCTGCTGCTCTCTCTCGCAGCTCCTGGTCAGCAGCCTGTATATTATTCCAGAGGCAGAGAAGGTTAGCTGCCAACAGTGACATCAATCCTTTGATTACAGAAGGGCACAGCACACCGTGTGTCCTTGCACCCACTCATGGTGTCTTGGCCTTGGGCACCCGATGAGGCTCATGCTCAGAGCAGCCTTGGCCATTCCGGTGTATCGACAACAAAGCCTCTGTGCTCCCATTGGCCTTGACTATCCGGGGACCCTGGTGTGGTTCCCACAGAATGACTGAAAATTTCCATTAAAAAGGGTTTTTCTTCTAATGCTTGGAAAAAAATAAGTGAGAACTTGAAGAAATGAGGGAATAATTACTCTGAATATGAAAGCAGTCTTCAATTTTTAAATATTTGTTTCAACCAACATTGATTTTTCCAAATAGTGCAGGTCGTGGGTGGGCCCAGCAGCTACAGCAAGACGGAGGGTCTCACCCAGAGGGCTGGCAGCAGACGGAAACATTGCTGATCCTGCCCGACCCATGGCTTCTTTTCATGGGACATGTTAGGTCACAGAAGGCTAATGGGGGCCGTGGTACTTGAGACAGGCCCAGGAGGCTGAGAGGGGCTGGGTGAGGGTGGGAGGGGGAAACGGTGGGGTGTCACAGGGGCCAGCTCCTGCTGCAGCCTCGAGGCCACTTCCTGTGCCAGTGGGAGACGCTGCAGGGAGACAGGTGTGGGTAAAGCCTGGCCTTCGCCAGCTGGGCTCCCCAGAGGGAGGAGGGACGGTGAGCTGTGCCTGGGATTTCACAGGAAACCCTGGGGGAAGGGGAGGGTTACATCGTCATTCGTGTGACAGATGTTTGTCACACACACACACACACACACACACACACACACACACACACAGGGCTGAAACAAATAAGCCTGAGGCTCACCATCTCCTGGGACTAGGTGAGCGTCAGGGTGTGTGGCTCACTTATTGAAAAAGAGTCGTGTGACTTTACACAGATCCCCTCCTCCTGGCTGTTCCCAGGCTCTGCCTCAGCGCCTCGGAGCCCAGCCGCTTCTCACCCCTCCCTCCTCTGGGACCAGACACCCGCAGCGGACAGCGTCACCCACTGGCTCTGAATGCTCAGGCCACAGGGTTTTGAAACATCAAACTTTCACCATCTCAGTGGGAGTTTGCCATAAAGAGGGAGGACAGCACTCTCTGAACAGGAGACACAAGAATGCTGGGAAGTGGGCATTTAGAGGAAGCTTAGACCCTCTCCTGCGTCCTGCCCCGACTGCCCGCCGCCCCCACTGCCCCACCGCCCCACTGCCCCACCGCCCCACCGCCCCACCGCCCCACCGCCCCACTGCCCGCCGCCCCCCCTGCCCCCGCCCCCACTGCCCCCTGCCCCCCCTGCCCCCCCCCCCCCCCTGCCCACTGCCGCCCCCCCCTGCCCCACTGCCCCACTGCCCCCCGCCCCACTGCCCCACTGCCCCCACTGCCCGCCGCCCCACTGCCCCACTGCCCCCCCCCCCCCGCCCCCCCGCCGCCCCCCCCCCCCCCCCCCCCCCCCCCCCCCCCCCCCCCCCCCCCCCCCCCCCCCCCCCCCCCCCCCCCCCCCCCCCCCCCCCCCCCCCCCCCCCCCCCCCCCCCCCCCCCCCCCCCCCCCCCCCCCCCCCCCCCCCCCCCCCCCCCCCCCCCCCCCCCCCCCCCCCCCCCCCCCCCCCCCCCCCCCCCCCCCCCCCCCCCCCCCCCCCCCCCCCCCCCCCCCCCCCCCCCCCCCCCCCCCCCCCCCCCCCCCCCCCCCCCCCCCCCCCCCCCCCCCCCCCCCCCCCCCCCCCCCCCCCCCCCCCCCCCCCCCCCCCCCCCCCCCCCCCCCCCCCCCCCCCCCCCCCCCCCCCCCCCCCCCCCCCCCCCCCCCCCCCCCCCCCCCCCCCCCCCCCCCCCCCCCCCCCCCCCCCCCCCCCCCCCCCCCCCCCCCCCCCCCCCCCCCCCCCCCCCCCCCCCCCCCCCCCCCCCCCCCCCCCCCCCCCCCCCCCCCCCCCCCCCCCCCCCCCCCCCCCCCCCCCCCCCCCCCCCCCCCCCCCCCCCCCCCCCCCCCCCCCCCCCCCCCCCCCCCCCCCCCCCCCCCCCCCCCCCCCCCCCCCCCCCCCCCCCCCCCCCCCCCCCCCCCCCCCCCCCCCCCCCCCCCCCCCCCCCCCCCCCCCCCCCCCCCCCCCCCCCCCCCCCCCCCCCCCCCCCCCCCCCCCCCCCCCCCCCCCCCCCCCCCCCCCCCCCCCCCCCCCCCCCCCCCCCCCCCCCCCCCCCCCCCCCCCCCCCCCCCCCCCCCCCCCCCCCCCCCCCCCCCCCCCCCCCCCCCCCCCCCCCCCCCCCCCCCCCCCCCCCCCCCCCCCCCCCCCCCCCCCCCCCCCCCCCCCCCCCCCCCCCCCCCCCCCCCCCCCCCCCCCCCCCCCCCCCCCCCCCCCCCCCCCCCCCCCCCCCCCCCCCCCCCCCCCCCCCCCCCCCCCCCCCCCCCCCCCCCCCCCCCCCCCCCCCCCCCCCCCCCCCCCCCCCCCCCCCCCCCCCCCCCCCCCCCCCCCCCCCCCCCCCCCCCCCCCCCCCCCCCCCCCCCCCCCCCCCCCCCCCCCCCCCCCCCCCCCCCCCCCCCCCCCCCCCCCCCCCCCCCCCCCCCCCCCCCCCCCCCCCCCCCCCCCCCCCCCCCCCCCCCCCCCCCCCCCCCCCCCCCCCCCCCCCCCCCCCCCCCCCCCCCCCCCCCCCCCCCCCCCCCCCCCCCCCCCCCCCCCCCCCCCCCCCCCCCCCCCCCCCCCCCCCCCCCCCCCCCCCCCCCCCCCCCCCCCCCCCCCCCCCCCCCCCCCCCCCCCCCCCCCCCCCCCCCCCCCCCCCCCCCCCCCCCCCCCCCCCCCCCCCCCCCCCCCCCCCCCCCCCCCCCCCCCCCCCCCCCCCCCCCCCCCCCCCCCCCCCCCCCCCCCCCCCCCCCCCCCCCCCCCCCCCCCCCCCCCCCCCCCCCCCCCCCCCCCCCCCCCCCCCCCCCCCCCCCCCCCCCCCCCCCCCCCCCCCCCCCCCCCCCCCCCCCCCCCCCCCCCCCCCCCCCCCCCCCCCCCCCCCCCCCCCCCCCCCCCCCCCCCCCCCCCCCCCCCCCCCCCCCCCCCCCCCCCCCCCCCCCCCCCCCCCCCCCCCCCCCCCCCCCCCCCCCCCCCCCCCCCCCCCCCCCCCCCCCCCCCCCCCCCCCCCCCCCCCCCCCCCCCCCCCCCCCCCCCCCCCCCCCCCCCCCCCCCCCCCCCCCCCCCCCCCCCCCCCCCCCCCCCCCCCCCCCCCCCCCCCCCCCCCCCCCCCCCCCCCCCCCCCCCCCCCCCCCCCCCCCCCCCCCCCCCCCCCCCCCCCCCCCCCCCCCCCCCCCCCCCCCCCCCCCCCCCCCCCCCCCCCCCCCCCCCCCCCCCCCCCCCCCCCCCCCGCCATCCATCACAGGGGGACCAGATCTATTGCCCTGCAGAGGGAGGCCCTGCCCACCCACCACAGGCTGACAGCCAGATGGCCGCACCCACCTGGCCAGGGCTCCGCAATTGCGGAGCACCCGCCCCCGATCTATCACCCCATCGGCCGGTGGCCTGGGCCTCCTCTGTGGGGCAATCATGGGGCAATGGCAGGGCCCCCCAGCCAACTGCATTGCACCCTCCTTGGCTGGCCTGGCGCCAGTGCGTGTCATAGCATGGTCGTCCAGAAGGTCGTTCCGCTGTTAGATAGTTCAATCGATTTGCATATCATGGTTTTATTATTATAGATGTTGTCAACTCCAGTATAACCATCTCTTAGAGATCTGTATGCAGCCATTTAAAACAATACGACATGGACCACTGCCTTCTGGTGGTGTGTGCAGTTCAGGCCTGTCCCCATCTACCCTGCCCCAGGTTAGAGCCTCTCTACTGAGGACAGGGTTGCTGCAGACCTCCCCTCCTCCCAGATACATCAAGAGGGCGCATGTGGCTTACCATCCATATGCTCAGGGGCTGCCTCCACATAATGGTTGGTGAGGGGCTGGCCTGTGCCAGGCATTGCAGGGTCACACTTTGTCCCACCTTGATGGTGACATTGGCATTGGGGGTTGGGATGTGGGGCTCATGCAGGTGCTGAGCTCAGTTTCATGGAAAAACTTCCCAGCCTTGGAGAGAGGGCCTTGGCAATCAGGTAGGGACTCACCAAGACAGCCGGGAGGTAGTGGACTTTACAACTTGAACAAGTCCCCTTAAGTGACAGTCACAAGCCAGGGTTTATTTTGCAGAGCCAGCCCCGTGCCGGAGAGACTCTGGGCCCCACATCCAGGAGGATGGCATGGCTGGTAGGCAGGCCAGGTCAAGAAGACACTCCTGGATACCACTGCCAGTGACTGGAAGACAGGTCAAGGTAGACCAGGTGGCCAATCACTAAAGAGCCAGCCCAGGGAGCATGTCAGTCGTGCTGTGCTTGAGATCCAAGACCCTCGGGCCTGGGGTGGCACGGAACACTGCTACAGCAATGAACAGAGTCTGTTCCCCACGTCTCAGCTCCTTCACTTCTGACAGGTACTCCAAGGCTCCCGGGTGGATCACAGTGACATCGTGAAGATGAGTCATGTTGGTGCTCATGTTGACGCAGGACCCTCAGGGCAGCTCAAACAAGGACGTGTGTGCAATCCTCACGTGCCTGAACTCTTCAGGAAGGTTCCCTGGGATCTTTCCCAAGGAGCTGGACATGCACTGCAGAGTCCTGCATGAGAAACAGACAAGCTTTAAGGTGAACATCAGAGAACTGGGGAGTGGGACCAGATGTATCCTGGCATTAGGTGTGTGAATTAGAAAAAATATTATTCACTTGAAATAAAAGAGTTAGAACTATTTTGGTAAAAGTTCACAGCTCATCAAAGTTCAGTATCAACTAGAATGGGTCTCCTAGAGATTTTGCTGATTTCCTGAAAATTCTAGGCCTACTCCCCCTCCAAAGTATCCCCAAAGGAGCCCATCCCCCTCAGCCCTCTGGCTTCTTGTCAGTGCACAGACCTGCCAAACGAGACGTCTCCTCTGTGCTGGCAGGTCCTGGCACACAGGATGGCTGAGCTGCATGCGAACCCAGAAGGACCAGAACTAGCAGCAAATAGTGAGAAACTGAAGTCATATTCCTCTGTAAGGAATTACCTTGGGAATTTTGAATAAGATAGTCCCAGCTTCCGAGTGGCAAATCCTATTATTGGTGATCCTTGTTGATGTAGGTCAGCACAGCAGTTGAAAAGCCACTGGACACAATAAGGTCTATTGTGGCCCCAACCACAAGCTCAGGAAGAACCCGGTCAGGGAACTATGTCTCTTAACTAAGGTCAGAAAACTCACCCTTTGTCTGGTTCTTGAGTTTCAGAAGGCAAACTAAAGGCCAGATGTCCAATTCTGTCTTGACACTGCCTTCCCTCCACTTCTTGCAAAAAGATCTGAGACTCGAGAAGGTGGGTTGTGCTGGAGCCATGCCACAGCCTTTAAGGGGAGAGCTTTCTTTCGGAACGAGCAGGAGTGGGAGGAGGCCGAGAACTCTGAGCATCATGGATCAGGTGATTTGACCAAAATTCATCCAGCCCGGCCAGTGTGGCTCAGTAGTTGAGCGTTGACCTATGAACCAGGAGGTCATGGTTCGATTCCTGTCAGGGCACATGCTCGAGTAGCAGACTCGATGCCCAGTGTGGGGCATGTAGGAGGCAGCCAATCAATGATTCTCATCATTGATGTTTCTCTCTCTCTCTCCCTCTCCCTTCCTCTCTGAAATCAATAAAAACATTTTAAAAAATTCATCTAATACTTCATCAATCACAATTGGTTCCTGAAACCTAGAATTTCCAACCATCCTCTAAAAATGAATGGAGGTGATGGGTGACAAGTAATCTTGTGACTACACCCCCCCGCCCCCCCAAAAGGTTCCCTCCCACACCTGGCTTGGCCAAGTCCTGCTTCCGCTGCACACAGCTGCCTCTGCCAACGGCAATCAGGATCAGAGGAAGCATCGTGGTTTGGAAGGCAGACCACAGACAGTGGTTTAGTTTCTGATCAAACTAAAACGTGTGTGTGTTTTTTAAATCTTGGCTCTCACAACTTTTCCTGAATGCTGTGTATTTCCCATAATGAGAAGGAAAGGCCTACATTTAAAGTGATACATATGTGATTCTTGGGTACTTGCTCTGCCACCCATCATTCAGTCAACAAATATTTATTCGTCATCTGCTCCAAGCTACATACCTACTGGGTGCAAGGAGTCCAGTGGTGAGCAGCCCTGTGCATATGCTGCCCCTGCGGCCTTCTTTCCAGCTCAGCCTCCCTGTCACGACACCTTTGAAAAGTCCTTTAACCTCTATGAGCCTCGAAGTAATTTCCTCTGCAAAATGAGGGAATTAATACACATTCAGAGTGCTTCTAGGTAACTCTGAGATTATGTAGAATAAAGTCCCCAGCATGCAGCACTCCATCACCTGTGTTGTGTGTTCACCACCCTCAAGTAATAAATTTCAGTTCTCCTCCCACACCAACAGACTCTCCTTCCCTGTTGCCAGGGGCAGTTCCTGATGAATATTGAGGTCCCATGGTTCCCCTAAGACTCAGGACACACACTGCTCTCTGCCAATGGCCTCAGTGCGCAGCCAGTGAGGGGAGCCGTGGTTCCCTACTAAGCTGCTTCCACCCCAGCTTTCCACCCGAGCAGACACACCTACCGGGTTCACAGTCTAACCCTGTGACCTGCTCAGGTCTCTGAGTCCCTCGTGAGGTAAGAATTAAAGCAGGACGTGCTGTGGGCACAGAGCTGGGGTGAATGGACCCTCCCGGAGTGAGTGGGTGCTCACCGGAGAGGAGTGCTTGTAGAGGTCCTTCTTGCCGAAAGTGCCCCGGGCAGGGACTGCGGTGGTGAGAGCAGCCGCACGGGCAGTGTGACCCGACAAGGACAACACTGAAGGGCGACTCGCATTCCAGAGCCCCCACCAGGTTGGCCAAGGTTTTGTCATTTTGCTTCCTGGAAAAAACGTGTTTTACTCTGTGGGTATCAGAAACCACAGTGAATTCTGTTCTCACCCCAAAATGTAAGAGCCTACAGAACTCTTCCACCCCCCACAATTTTTTTCTCTGTTCATCCCACATTAGTCTCTTCAAATGAGTCTAGCTCAACCCAACTTACCAGTGGTTTGCTGAAAACACCCACTGGTGTGAAATATCTGGCATCGCTGGCACTTTCGCTCCCCCTCCTCTGCTGGCCCCTCACCCTCTGGGTCCTTACGTGGTATATGGGCCTTGGAGGAGCTATGTTGTCAGTTAAGGCAGGAGACTAGGACAATGAAAGTTACTTGGGTTGTATTATTTTTCTTAAATAACGAGTGGTTAAGTGGTATCTCTAAACTCAATAGATTCAACAACAAGGGGAAGGTGTTCGAGTATATTACACCCCCACCTCTCTTCTTGCAAGATGCCTTTAGGAATTGGGCTCTTATCGTGGTAGAGACAGAGTATAAGAGAGAACTTACTCCATGTTTATGAAATAATTAGAGAGAAATGGCTTCTGGGTATCAGCTTCCTGGCTTGTCTTAATAGAATATTAATCAGAAAGTTTCTGCTCTTCAATTGATAGGACGTTGGGACATCTCGGACAGAGACTAAGTGACCTGTAAGAAACAGACATGCTGCCCTTGCTCTCCCTCAAGCTGGTGCTCTTCCCTCACCTGCTGCTGGCCATCGTGTCAGAGATGGGACCCAGTCTCAGTGGCAGGCCTGTGCCTGGATGGACCCACGGAAGGCTATGTTCCCACCTCCTGAAACAGGTGGGCTATGGGACTAATGTTCTTGCTGACGAAATGTTAGAGCAAATAATGTCTTAAAAGCCCCGACATGCTTCTCCGTTCCCCCTTCCCTGTTGCAGCCACTGCTGACATTCAGGTGGTGGGGTCATCGGCCTGGGCCCCTGCGTGAGTGGGTGGAGCAGAGCCCTCCCCTCGTGCACTTTCCCTCCTGACTTAGGTAGATCTGTGAGAGCAAAAATACATATTTCTATGTTAAACCACTGAAATTTGGGAATTGTTAGCACAGCATAATTGTTAGCACAGTCCAGCCCTTCTAGACTGGCTAAAAGAAAGCCCTTGCAATCAAATAAAATATGCTCAAATACTTGAAGTTGATTTTTTGTCTCTACTGGCTTATATGGTAGTCAAAACAGAAATTTCCAGCTCTATCCCTGGCTGGCGTGGCTCAGTTGGTTGGAGCGCCATTCACACACCAGAGGGTGGTGGGTTCAATCCTGGTCAGGGCACATACCCAGGTTGTGGGGTTCGATCCCTTGTCAGGTTGTGTGTGCGGGAGGCAACTGACCTATGTTTCTCTCTCGCATAAATGTTTCTCTGTCTCTCTCTCTCAAATCAATAAAAAAAATTCCCAGCTCTAGTTCTCTAAGCACATTGCTCTCTGGGTCCCTTGACTGAAAATCTAGTTTTAATAGCCCACATCTACTTCCAGGATAGAATTTCTTTTATTTGCCTTCTGTACCCTTCAACTTAGACATGCAATTACAGACAAGTAACATGAGACACAGCTTCTCCTGGGCAAAGGAGAGCATAGCTACGCACCATTCAGAAAAGGCATGACGAGAGGCTATGGTTCCAGCCCTCCAAAGAAGGCTCCGGAAGGCAATATGCTGTGGGACGCCATGCAGGTAGGCCCTCCGCATGGGTGGCCAGAACTGCTTTTCACAGGACTCAAAAAACATCAGGTTTTCAGGGACTGACTCAGACTAAACAGACTCATACAACAAAGGCTAATATATAAACAAGACATCATTTTATTTTTTTATAACGGGAATTTGTTTTTTCCATTGACTTGAATATTCATGAGCACAATCCAGCCCGAGTATCCTCTGTAAGAGCAAATCAGAGAAGATAGAACACACAGGGGAAGATGGTTACAGGGATTGCAGGGCTGACCATCTGGGGTTATTTTGTCCAGATGAGTTTGAATTCTCTGTCTCTCTCTGTCTTTCTCTGTCTCTCTCTGTCTCTCTCTCTCTGTCTCTCTCTCTCTCTCTCTCTCTCTCTCTCTCTCACACACACACACACACACACACACACACACACAAGTGCTGGATAAATACTAACACACTAAGAAGTGCTTGCTTTGAAGTCCTAGGTGATGGGCAAAAGGCATCTATGTATGGACATTCTGTGTGCACGGGCACTGCTGCCCTCATGCTTCTGATCCCGGGCTCCATGGCACAGCACACCCATGCATGTGGTGAGCTGCCATGGATCGCATTGGAGAGATCCACACTAAATACTGACCCTCAGCTGGCCAGAAAGTTACCAAAGACTTGGACCCTCCGAGAAAATCACCACAACCCCTGAAAATCATTCCGCTCTCGGACGCAGTGTTCTTGTCTATGCAGTCCAGTAACCCAGCCTCTATGAGGAGCTGCTGTGAGGGTCAAATGAGAGAAAGCAGGAAAATATGTCGTAAGGTCTTTGTAAATGTGAGAGGAAATAACCTTACAAATCCCAGCAGCACACTGGCTTATATTAAGCGAGTGTTCAGCACCATGTGGAGTCTCCTAGGTGATGTTAGTCAGTTAGTTTCCATGGATCACTTGCTGTCCCAGATCTTCTCAGGTGTTGTTACCCCAAGGTTTTGGCGCCAAATACCCCGGATGCTCCTTTGGTAGAGCTCAGTGATGCAGACGAGACTCACGACACGTTTGTGGACGCCCACACTCAGGCCCTCAGGGGCCCCAGCGCTAAGTGAGCTGAGAAGGAGGCCTCCTTTCCAGTGGCCCCTGAGTGACTGGGAGACCTGGAGACGCCCCCAGGAGCCAAGGTAAGTCTTAGGAAGCACCACAGACATGGCTGCATGGGCAGGGCTAGCTGTGCACAGACAGCACGGCGCACGGGGCCGCGCCCGGGCACCTCTCAGCCCCTCCAGACTGACATTCGTGAGTCAATGAGCACCATTCAAACCTCTAGAACTCCCTGAAAATCAAATTACTCTCTCCAGGCAGAATGGCGCCCAGAGGAAAAGTGTGAGAATCAGTCAGTGTCCACAGGGAGGCTGGTGTGTCTGGGTCTGTGTGTGACGCACAAACGCGCTGCTGCTCGGGGGCGTGTGTGAGGCCCGGTGAGCGCCACCGCCACCGCACCGCACAGATGCCAGCAGTAAGGCCTCACTGCCGGGCCAACTCTGCGTGGCCACGTCCCGCTTGCGTGGTTGAGGGCAACACAGTAGATGAGATCACGGCTCAGCCCATAGTGCTGCCCCACCGTGACTTCCAAGCGAGAACTGTCCTCCGCCCGTTTAAGTTGGGTTTGGCCATGGCACTGGCTTTGGCAGATAGAATTGGGCAGAAATGGCAGTGTGCCCGTTCTAAGCCAAGAGTTTGAGAGGCATCACATTCCTCTGATATCATCTGACCCCCCGAGAAAGGAGCTGCCCCAGGTGGCCACCAGCTCTCCATGTTGGGCCCCAAATAAGACACATGGGGCAGAGCCACCTGCCACTCCCAGACCTGTGGGCTGTGCAAACGTAAGTGCTGCTCGCTGCTCGGGGCCTGCGCTGTTGCTTCATTCATGTGCAGTGAAACGGCCGCACAGGCGTGTGGGGCACAGGCCCTCGGACACCCGGGCTCAGATGGAGACGTGAGAAGTCGTGGGCGCACAGGGGAGTCTTTACTGCAGACCAAGTAGCCATTGCTGACAAGGAGCCATTAAACAGAGTAGTTCTTCCCACAAAGCAGCCCACAGACATAGGAGCCAGCCCCCTGCTGGTCCACAGCACTGGGCATAGGCGCTCAGGCAAAAGAGGCTTCTTGCCAAATAGAGACACCAGCATCCGGTTGCCGAGGGGCCGCCTGCGAGCGCATGCAGGGCCACCGCTGGGTCCTGCCTTTGCACCTGAGCATGGCAACTTGGCCCGGAGCACCGCGTGCTCGGATGAGGCTCCCCACAGCAAGTTACTTAATTCCCCTGCTTCTGCTCCAGGAAAATGGGGAGAGAATTGCAGAGGTGTCTTCTGCAAACGATTGTTGTAAGAGTTAAATGAGTTAATGTATATAAAGCACTTAGAACACTTCCTGGCACATAGGAAGCGCTTTAATAGGTGTTAGTTCTTGTCGCTGTGTGTAGTGGAGGAGCGAGCAGGCACCCACGTGGGAGGAGTGGGTGAGCACCTGGGGTAAAGGGGTCGGAGCAGGTGTTGGGCACCGTGTACCCGGCGAGCCTCAGCACAAGTACTCGTCCACCCGCCCGCGCCCCCAGGCGCTCCCGGGTGCAGAGTCCAGGCTGGAGCTGGAGCGGACAGACAGGAGCCCGTCAGCCTCGCTGAGGCTGGGCTGGGGCTGCATCCCCGAGTGCTCGCCCAGGCCAAGGCTCAGCCCATCCAGGCTGAGGTAGGTGCTGGTGGCCTCGGCGGAGTGCCCAGCGCGGCACCGGCGGCAGCGCCTGCGGAGGGCCCCACAGCCCACCAGCAGCGTGAGGGGCAGTGCGATGACCGCGGCCACGCTGGCCACAACCGCGTTGATGAGCCGCTGAGTGGCCTCGGCATCTGCCACCTCGTCGGGGGAGAAGACGACGCACTGCTCCTTCCGGGGCGCCAGGCCCCACGCGCAGACACAGGCCACGTACTTGGTCTCGGGCACCAGCCCCCAGAGGGTGACCCTGGTCCTCCCAGGCGGCACGGCCACCCGCCGCATGGCCTGTTGCCCGAGGACACCGTACAGGACGCTGAGGGCCACGCTGCTGGCCCGGGGCGCCTTCCACACCAGCGTCACACTCTGGTGCGTGTCCCCCACCACCTTGAGCGCTGTCACTGTCCGGGCCTCCTGGGGTCCCGTCGGCCCACCCTCCTCCGTGCTGGGCCCTGCAGGCCCGGGCGTGGGGGGCACACGCCGGGCCACCAGCCTGTCGTACACAGCTGCTTCCGGCCCCTCGCCTGTCCCTGCCCGTGGGGCCCCCGGGCTCCTGCTGTGCTCAGTGGAAGCCTGGGGCTCGATGATGACCAGGGAGGTGAGGGTCTCGGAGGTGCCCAGGAAGTTGCTGGCCTGGCAGACGTAGTTCCCGGCGTCAAGGTGGGACACGGCGGGCAGGCCCAGCAGCGCCCAGCTGGTGCCGTCCCTGGAGACCTGCTGGTGCACTGGGGGGTGGGGGGGAAGACATGGATGAGGAGAGTGCCCGTGCCCAGGCTCCCTCCCAGGGCCAAGCTCGCAGCCTGGACTGTGTACACACCACTGAAGGCCTGTCACCCCAAGAAAACACTGGGGCTCACCCAACCTTTCTTAGACTAGCCAAGGAGATTGAGGCCACCAAGGCTCTAATCTGGGGAGACACAGGCTGAGTCAGTGCCCAAGAATGCTCCGCCTTCTAAGCCTGGCCCATGCCCACTGCTCCTCAGGCCCTGGAGCTCTGCAGTGCTGACCAGGCAGCGGCCAGTGGGGGCGCGAGACGGGAGCCCAGGGAAGTGCCCTCCCATGGCTGTGGCCCTGCACCAGCTCCAGGGGCACCTCCTGCTTGTGTCTGTGGCATGGCGCTCCCTGTACAGCTCCTTGCACACTGATTCCAAACCCCTTGTTCTAGAGCAACACTGGCCAACCTGGTTGCAGGAGAGAGAAGAAAGCTGGGTGGAGCCAAGCATTCCGTCAGACACTGAGAGATGTTCCTCCTAACTCTCCGTGTGCGTGGTGAGCGCTGGCTCCGCACCCCTTCCAGCCCACCCAGGGCCAGAGACAAGCCCTCTGTCTACGGGGTGAAAGAGCCGCAGTGTGGAGTCACCGGATCGCGGTCTATGCCCAGGCCTCCTGTAGGAGCTGCTGATGGAGGCCAGGCATTTAGCCTCTTGGAACCTCAGGTTACTTATACAGAATAAGAAGATTGCTCTTCAAAGCTCAAAGACATGATGGACAGAATACATTTAACAAAGAGCTTCATGAGTGTAACTCACATCAAAAGTTATTCCTAGTGATACCAACTTAATATTTGCAACTGGGAGACTCACTATAATATTAAACACACTAAGAGAGCACCTTCCACCACATGACAGCATGTTGCCCTCTCGGGGGCCCTGAGCCTCCAATAGAGGGGCTGGTGGGATATGACAGGACAGCTGAGAGCCACCATGGAGGCCACTGTCCCCAGGCCCTGCCTCTGCGTGGCGCCTGTCCAACCCCATCGGGCAGAATGGGAGTGAACAGCCCAGCTCAGCGTGCCGCCCGCTCCTCGGCCTTTGGGACCCTGACCCGCCTGCCCTGTGGGATCTCAGCATGGTGGTCCCTGCAGCTTTCACACCTGTGCCGTTGAGTGGGCGCCCACTGACCCTCCTCCAGCTCATCTGGGGCTCAGGGACGCCAGTGGCCCCACAACGGAGCAACACTGTGCTGCCCAAGGGAGACCTGACGCTGGCCACGCCTGGTTGCAGCTCGGGTCCCTGGCACCTCCTCAGCTGCAGCTGGCGGAAGGCCACGCCTGCCAGGCCGCCCGGGCCGGCACACCGCAGCCCAGCCTCTATGAAGGCCAGGTGCGGGGCCCCGCCTTCCAGGAGGTGGACCAGGTCGTGGAGTCGGCAGTCGCACACCCAGGGGTTGTCTTGCAGCCCTGCAGGGTGAGAGGCCAGAGATCAGCCCTGCTGTTCACATCCCCAGGCCCACTCCCTCCCCCTTGGGGGGACTAGGCAGGTCCTGAGCTCAGCCAGCAGAACTGGCCTCCCACCCCACTTCTTGCCCCCAGGCCCTGCCCCCTCGGCCCCCCAGCCTGCCTCCTCAGCCCCCCAGCCCTGCCCCCTCAGCCTGCTCTTTCTCTCGAGGCCTCACACTGACTGCTTCCTTGTCAGGTTGTCATGAGCATAAATAAAACAGAATCATACCAGGTCCCGGGTAGGCCACACAGCACCCACAGCATCAGCAATGACCCTGCCAGCCTTGGAAGGACACTTTCAGGCCACTGGCCAGAGAGCATTCCTGTGGTGCTCGCTATGCGCCAAAGCCCGTCTCTGGCAGTGCTGTGACCCCTGCCCTCCCAGTGTGAGTGACACTGCCAGCACCAGGCAGCAGGGCAGCTGTCTGAGCCTGGGTCCTCTGACACGGGCTCCAAAGGAGAGAAGAGAGGAGGCCAGGAAATCAAACCCTATGTCGCCCCCTGCGCTCCCACCACCCCCACCCCCTGTCAAAACCTCCAACAGAGACAGGGCATCCTGTGTCCTCATTTCTCAGGCACAAATCCTCTTTATGTGTTTGCATTTCTGAAATGCAAAATAAATGCATTTAATATGATGTACTTTTTATCCCCCAAAGACTGTTATTGAATGCGATAGTAGGGTGTCTAGAAATCGGTGTGTCTTGTACATGTATCTGCAGGCATTCGGTTTGTTTGAAAGGAGGATGTGAGTGTGGAAAGGCTGCATTCAGATCTGCTGGATGTTCACAACTCATGTGAGAGCCAGCCGGGGCGCTGGCCCCTTCTGCCCCAGCCCTCCCCATCCAGCCGGCGGCTGCTCCCCGTCCCTAGTGAAGTGCGTGTAATGAGTCGTCACTGCCTGCTCTGGCTTGCACCTGGTACAGAGTCCCCAGTAAATGACTGCAAAAGGCAGAGTCAGAGGACAGTGAGGCGGTCACCCGCCATTGGCACAGTGAAACATTGGCCACGTTAACGGTTAACTCCCTGAGAAAGTAGATCTGCATCAGCTGTGCTCACGGCTGCATTCCCAGCGCCTAGAACTATGGCCCACATTCATAAGGGCTCAAGTCAGCTTGCAGAGCGGGCACCACATGCCTGGGGAACAATAGAACATCGAGTGTGCATGCTCCGTGAGCTTGCCACGCCCCCAGCCCCTAGAGAGATGTCTGCAGGTACCAGGCTGCAGAGTCAAGAGCAGGTATGACTAAAATAATGAAGACAGCCCAAAGGTCCGTTACAGGGGACTTGCTGAGGAAGCTGCGCTATGAAATGTTAGGCACTGGTTTAACCACGTGAAGCTGGTCCTTGCAGTAACTAACAGACATCTCCGAGACACACTCCTGGGTGGGAAATTGGTGCTGGTTGATATACACAATATGATAAAATTGTATGTAAAACACACATAAACTTCCTATGCGTGTGTATGTATGTGTATGTAGGTATCTTGTGGAAGACAGGAAACATGTAAATAAACCTAAGAGTGGCTACCATTTATGAGGGGGAGAAGGGACAGAAACTTTAGCCTTTCTAAAATATTTTAAATGTTCACATATATTCATGCATGCGTTGTGTCATTAAAATTAATTTTCCAGAATGTATGTCCCCACCTGTCAACCCACCCCCGCCAGGGAGGTGCCTGGGGCAAGAAAGGCCTAGTTCACCTGGCAGCCAGTGGTTGTTAGGACCAGGACAGGATCAGAGGAAGAGCGGGCAGCGGTGGGAACCAAGCCTCCAGGGCTGTCTCCTGGCTGCACGCAGACGTCTCTTGTCCCTTAGACAAGACCTGGCTCAGCACCCCTTGCCCTGGCTGCCTGCCATGGTTGTTGGAACCAAGTCACCAAATATTTAAGAAAAGGATGCTCCAGTTCAACTTGATTTTCAAATAAACATTTGTCCATGGAGGTGCTTCCCTAGAAGGTGCCCTTCATGTTGGGAGGCTCTGGAGGGGGCGGGGCTGAAGGGCTTGCTGTTCCTTCCCTGCTTCCCCAGGGAGGCTCCTGACAGTCCCTCCCGGAGCCACTTCCAGGGCAAACCCTCCAGCCCCCAGGCCCAGACCTGTCCAGCCAGGCGACCTCTCTCATGCTACACACCTCGCCTCTGCGCAGTGGGTGCTCCCCACCCTCAGGAGACTGGGAACCAGACAGGCTCATGACAGGAGCATTGGCCCAAACTCTCCACTTTGTAACCCCCAGTTTATGTGTTCGTTTATAAAACAGGGGGGGATTGTGCTTGCACTGCTACCCCTGGTGCGTAAGGGTCCGTTCTATGAGGGACAGGAGGGAGTGTGGGGACCTTCAGGGCCACACTGATGCTGATGGCAATCCGGGACTACAGGTCAGCCAAGAGCATGGCAGGGCCTGTGCTGAGAGCTCAGAGGAATCTTGAGGGGGGCGGGGGGGGGGGGGACGTGCTTTGAAGATTGTTGGCTTTGGGTTTCCCAGAAGGAGGCTGAGAGGAAGTGTACGGAGCAGGGGGAGGAGGAAAGCAGGAGAGGGGGGAGCTCTGTGCACCTGGCAAACCCCCGGGCTGTGGGGGGGGGGTGGTGGTGGTGGTGAGGGGGTGAGGGGGGTGAGGATGGTCTGGAGCTGAAAGGAAACGGGCACAGAGAAGCTGAGCCAGGGACACAGCTAGTAAGAGGCAGGGCCAGAATTTGAACTGCTAACCTTACCAGTATGTGCCTGGCACCCAGCCTCTACTCAAACCCAGGACCGGCGCCTTGTCTATTTCCCAGGGAAAGTCAGAGCCCAGAGAGGCGTGGCGTCCTGCACAGACGCGAGGCGAAGGGGCCGCTCTTACCCAGGACCAGCCCGGGGCGGCCCGGGAGGGAGGGCGCGGCGGGCAGGGGAGCCCAGGCGGCCAGGAGCGCGGGCGGGAGCCGCAGCAGCCGGTTGCTGGAGAGGTCCAGGAAGGTGAGGTTGCGCAGGAAGCGCGCGGCGCCGGGCGGCACAGCGGCGAGCCGGTTGGCCTGCAGGTCCAGCAGCCGCAGCCGTGGCGCGTCCCCGAGCGCGGCCCAGGGGAAGGCAGCCAGGCGGTTGCCCGGCAGGCGCAGCTCCCGCAGGCGGCCCAGGCCCCGCAGCGCCCGCGCGCCCAGCCGGCCCAGCGCGTTGTAGGGCAGCCAGAGCTGCTCCAGGCGGCGCAGCGCGGCGAAGGCGGCGGCGGGCACCCGGCGGATGGCCGTGCGCTCCAGGCGCAGCCGGCAGGTGTCCGGCGGCATGGCCACGGGAGGCAGGGTCATGTCCGGGTCGTTGCATACCACGGTCCTAGGCACAGAAAGGGGGCATCTGAGCGAGGGTCAGGCAGGCGAGACCCTCCCACGTCCTGCCTGAGGCCGCTGCTCTGCAGGGACCCGGGACACCCGCCTGGCTCCAAGCTGCGGGGCTCCGGGATGGGCGGGATCCAGCCCCTCCTGGTTTCTGGGACAGGGGTGGGGTGGGGTGGGGGGCTGATTTCAGAGCCTTTCACGGGGTCCCCCCGGGGCGGCTTGTTCTCTGTCACCCTGAGGGACCTCAAGCTGATCCTGCCATGCCGGGCACTGCCCTCCCTCCCCCCCAAAGTGCAGCACTCAGGAGTCCCAAGATCCCCACACGCATGTCCTTTTGCAAATGGGCCGAAAGTATTGATTGTCAAATTGCAGCTCCGCTTTGTAACCATTTGGGCTTTTCTTCATTTAAAAAACTATATGCCAAGAGCATCAGAAACCAGCCACTGAGGTGCCTCCCCCTCTGACTGAGCCCCACCCCCACCCCCCAGCCAGACTCACACCTGGGCTCTGCTTGCTGCCCTGTCCTTGAGCGCGTTACATGACCTTCTCTTTCCTCTGTGTCCCCTTAACAATAGAGTCCACCTCACCGGTGGTTGGGGGCAAAGGAGGCCATGTGTGTGCCAGCTCACACGTGGGTCGCCCGCAGGGCCCAGGCTGGTGGCCAGGCATAGATGCCACCAGCCCTGCCGGAGTGTCAGTCTCCACAGCGCCTGCCAAGGCACCTCCTACCCCGACAGCGACACCTGACGTTTTGGCTGTGAGTTTGGCACGAAAGTCTAGGCCGCAGGGCTGGCTTTCACCGCAAGGGCTGCCCACAGCGGCAGGATGGAGCAGCTGTCCAGGAGCCGGCCTGGGAGGCTGGGAGGTGCCGAGATGCAAGGGGCCTCGGCCTCCACACATGTCGTGCCTGTGGGCACTGCAGCCGCTCAGGCCTCCTCCCCTGGCAGGACCTCCCTGCTCACGGGCTGGAGAACAGCTGTGAGGCTCCCAGGTAGACTGTGGCGAGAGCTCTGGTGTCAGAGGCAGGATGGCCACGGGCTGACATAGGGGCCTGGAAGCTGTCCTTGGAGAGTCCTTTTCCACACTAAGGTTAACCTGCCACCAAGTCCTCCCCGTCCTTGCCACTACCCATCACCAACAGGCAGAGTCAGGGTCCCAGCACCAGGCCTGCCCGACGCTGCGGGCTCAGCCGATGCTTCCTGTGGTGAGAGGAGGCCCTGCAGCCCATGGTCGCCCTGTGCAGGCCCAGGCTCAGCCTGGCTTCCCTGTGGAAGGGGCCCCCCCATGGCTGATGGGCTGCATGAGCTGGAGTACAGAGATCTGAGCCACACACGGAGCTCTTCCTGTGCTTCCGGCCTCTCACTGCCTCCCTCACACCCAGTCAGCCAGCACCCCAGGCTGGGACCACTGAGAGGCACACTGACAATATTGCTGCCTGATCAGGAACCACCAGTGTCCCCCCTACACCCACCTAAGACAGGGAAAAAGGAAGATGGCATTCCAGAAGGTGGGAAAGGTTGTGGGAGAGGCCCTGAGCCAGGTGAAATCCTGAGTGAGGTGGGGTTTGGTGCTCATAGACGGATAAACTGAAGTGTCAGGGGAAAGATGCTTTAAAGACAGAGGAGGAGAAAGAGAGGGAGTCATGGTGGGGGTGGAAGAGCAGGGCGCACAAACCCCATGGCCTAGGGACGCCCATGGAGGGGGGGATGGAGGTGCTCCCAGAGCTCAGAGAGGGTGGGGCAAGTCAAAGAGAGGTGCAGAGGGAAGGGCGCTTGCTGCAAAAGAATGGGCAGTCCCAGCTGCAGGAGAGCCCTAGGAAGAGGCCAAGGCTGAGGCTTCAAGGGCTTTGCCAGAGGAGACCCAAAAGGCAGTGCATAGGAGGCAGGCGGTCCATCCCGGGAGGGTGGTCAGAGATATCTGGGATGTGAATGGGCACCCTGAGAGATGAGGCAAGAGAATAGGAAAGGCCTGGGAAAGAGGAGGCTAAGGAGATATGGAGAAAATGGTGGGAGGGGAGGAAGGAAGGAAGGAAGGAAGGAAGGAAGGAAGGAAGGAAGGAAGGAAGGAAGGAAGGAAGGAAGGGAGGAAGGGAGGAAGGAAGGAAGGAAGGAAGGAAAAAAGGGAAGGAGGAAGGAAGGAATGAACAAAGGGAGGGAGGGAGGGAGGGAGGAAGATTCAGGAAGGATTTCCTGGGGCTGCACACCTGTGCCCACCCCACTCCTCCTGCAGAGGTGCCTGGTACCTCTGAGGCAGAGCCATGCCTTGCTGGCCAGACAGTGATTCAGCACAGACCAGCCTCAGGTCCCGGGAAATGGAGATCTCACCTAGCCACTCTCTGAGCCTGCATCCAACCCTCCCACCCTAGCCAGCTGGTGGAGCTGGGGACTGGGATGCCATCCACGCACCTGGCGCCTTACCTGGCCATGCTGCCATCGCCCAGGACCTGGAGGCTGCAGCTGCACTGAGGTGGACAGGAGCTCCAGGCCTGGGGTGGGGGCCTGAGGGCCAGGAGCCAGAGCATGCCCAGCGCCACCTTCATGGCTCCGGGCTCCACTGCAGCCCAGGCAGGGGCCTGGCCTGGCCCAGTCTGTCCTGCCTGCTTCACCCCCTGCCCCAGGCCCTCAGATAAACAGGACAGAATGGGGATTAGGGAAGGGAGCTCAGCCAGTCACAGTACTCAGCGGCTTATTGCTCCCTGGAATCACCCATCCTGAGATTAGAGGTGGGGGTCCCTCCGTAACAACAGCCATAGGCCCAGAGAGGCCGGGCTGGGCAGGGTGGGGCAGGGAGGTGGACAGGGCTAGCAGTAGCTGGGCCAGCTGGCTGGCCGCCCACCTGCAGAACCCTGAGGACAGCCTGGCTGTGGGCAGCACAGACCACCAGACCCCTGGCTTACAGGAGCCAAGACTGGCGCTGGCGTCGGTGCCGGGAGGCGATTCTTCTCTGCGATGTGTGCTGTGGTGCCGATGTGAAGAGGTGAGGGCAGTGAAGGCGTCAGGAAGAGCCCAAGCTCAGGACCACGCTGCCTGGTTCAAATCCCAGTGCTTCCACTCAGAGCTGTGACCTTTGGTCAGTCACGTGATTCCTCTTGGCCCCTGTGTCCTCCTTTGTCAAAGGGAAGTAATGTTACTTTGCTCTGGGTGTTTATGAAAATTGAACAACCCAAGTTCCCCAGACCTCGACAGCCAGAGGAGCAGAAGCTCTCTCAGGAGCCACCAGGACCATTTTGTTGTCACTTGCAAGTACCTCCTCAGGGAGGAGTGGGGAGATGCAGAGGTTTGGAGAGACCCCTGAATGCTCTCCCACGGGCTCACGGCAAGCAGCCTGCCGTGAGCAGCCAGGAGGAGCACTGCCTTCCGAGCAGAGCCCCGGCCGTCACCCCGAGGACCAAGGCGTGCTCTTCTCCACGAGGCTCTCCTGCAGGCACCGTACACAGCGGAGGTCCCGCCAGGTCTCTCAGAGCTTTGGGAGCAGGTGATCTGTTTTCAGGATTGTCTCCTACCCCCAACCTCATCCCATCACAGTCAGCACCTTTCACTCCTGCATTCCTCACACTTGACCCCAAGGCTTTGCCCCTTGGACCAGATGCCCTACCTGTTTCCCTTGGCCTTTCCAGAAGGTTCCTCAGTCTCTCATGCCCATGGGTCTAGGCAGGCCTAGACCAGCGAGATGTGCCCCAGGCAGATCCGGGCCGCGTGCACGCATGGATGCCTGTTTGGACATTGGCTTCCAGGGGAATTGGTTCCCATCCCTTCCTCTCTCCCAATCCAGCCAAGATGGTTTTCTCACCTCCACCTCAAGCCAAAGGCCAGCCCAGCCCCATTTCTACATCTCTGCTTTCCCTCCTCCTGCTGGGATGCCCTCAGTTGGCCATACCTGCTGGACTCCACCCTTATTCCAGACCCACCCTGCTTCTCTTCTCCCTCGAATTCTTGAAATCTTGGCATGAGAAAACCCTGACATATGTATTAGCCAGTGATACAAGACAGAATTGGAAACAAGCAGGAAAGACTGTGGGAACACGTATGACCAAGGAAGGCCCCCAGTATTATGTGGGTGTCACTCAGCCTGAGGGTGCTTAGGCACGGATACATGTGGGGAACACAAGAGGAAAACATGGGAAATGCATCTTTACAAGGTAAATTTCGCTACTTTGGAATGACTGCATGGCCTCAGGCCGATGCTGAGCTGCAGGGGTGGCGGTATCTGGTTCCCGGAGGTGTGGCAGGAACCTTCCCCGGGAGTTAGTCCGCGCCTGGCTTTAGGGAGCGCCTGCACGTGAGCTGTGCTGCTGACAGCACTCTTTACCTGAAATGAGTCCAGTTGCTCCAGATCGGTGTTTCCTGCTGTGATTTCACCATGAGCCAGTGCGTAACTTGTACCAGGACCTCATAGTAGAAGCCAAAGCTCGTAGTGGTTGTGGGCCAAGCCCTGGGAGACTGTTGCTTGGGGAGCTGAAGGGCTCTGTGGGCATTGGGACGTGTCACCCTGAACACCACACTCACCATGGAGTCTTCTACCCAAGACCTGCACAGGCCCCGAGAAAAGATGCCCACATTGCCAAAGAGGAAAGAGACCCCAGTGGACCCACCCCAGGCACACAGCTAGGCAATGGCAGACTCAGAACCAGAACCCGAGTCTCTGATCCCAGTTGGGGTTCTTTCTACTACAACAGGTGGCTTCCTAGCCATCATCCTTTCCCCAACTTGTGAGTACACGCATGTGACCACGTGGACACATATGTGCACATACATGCTCAGGCGCTCAGCTTGTCAGCACCAAAAACATGCCAGGACCTGGCTCCTAACCAGTTCTCAGGCACAGCTGCAGCTTCAAACCCCTCCTTTTGCTCCCCTCCCTCCCTGGTTATGCAACTCTTCTAATTCGTCTCAGCAGCTCAGCTCAGCACTCAGCCGGGAGTCCAGTCCTAATCCCCCTGCTGGGCTGGTGAATCAGCCGGCTCCACGGCTCCAGGCGTTTCACAAAGGCTGCCCTGTGCTGCCGGACGCTCCTTCTGCTCTGGCCCAGAGGACACTGTGAGAGGAGGGGTAGCAAGAAGGAGCCCAAGGTCCAGCATAATCCCCCTATGGGCCCTCGTGTGTCCGCTGGCCCTTTAAAAGGGAGGGGTTTTCAGGAGCCAGAGAAGCGTTGGGCCAGGGGAGGAAGCGAGATGGCAGAGGCCGGGTCCCTGCTCACAGGCTTTGGGGAGCTGGAGGTGCTGGCTGTGGGGGTGGTGCTGCAGGTGGAAGGTGAGCAGGCGGCCCAGGGCGGGGCGAGGCCCAGTGGTCACCCAGAGTCGGGCTGTGGTTCTGAGGCTGGCGAGGAGAGGTCCCCAACCCCTCTGTGCTGGTCCCCGGGGGCTTTTGGTGGCTGCACTGGCGAGCCGAGAAGGAGGAGCCAGGAGAGGGTCAGGCAGGAGGGCCTCTGAGAGGGGGCATCTCCCAGAGCGCAGCCCAGCACCAGCTGCAAGCCTTTGCACAGCCCTCCCGCACGGAAACTGCACTCTGCTCGCTGAGACTCTGAGAATCTGTGTATGATTAGGCCCCGGTAGGCGCTGGAGACAGTATTGCCACCCGTGTGCCTGCAACCGAGTCCCTCGAGCTCTGGCCCTCGGTGCCCTGGCTTCCCAGGTGTGTGGGGATGAAGGGGTCATGGGTATAAAGCACCAGCTGTGACAGACACCTTTCCGCACCCCATTCCTGCCACCACCTCCTTCTCTCGGCGCTAAGCATTTCCATGCCTGGGCGACGGGGTCCATGAGGTGCCAGCCTCAACCCGGAATCCCCACGATGCTCGCTGAGGCCAGAGCTGGGCCTGTGGCCCAGCCCAAGACAAGGCTGATGGGGATGAACCCTTGATCAGAAACAACCCGCACATTTTCTCACCCAGTGAGAGTCGCCAGTGGAGTGGGAGCGGAGCCGCGGGGTGGTCCTGGTGGCCCGGCCACGCTTCCTCTCTCCTGGGAAGCTGCCAGCCAGCTCCCCTGTGCCCTGAACACGCCTGGACATTGCCCCACAGCACGTCTTTGCACACGCTGCTCCTCTTTCCAGAAAGCTCTCTCTCACCCTGTCTTCCTAGGAAATGCTCAGTTTTGAAGGCAGGATGCTTCCGCATTTCTCACTTAGATGGGGAAGCTGCGGCTCAGCGTGGGTAGGGAGTGAGCAGCTGAACTTCAAGTCAGGTCTGCCTGCCCGACCACCCAGCAGCCTCCCCTCCGCCAGCGCTCCCTGGGGGCTCCCAGCGCGTGGAGGTGGCGCTGGGACTGGAGAAACCTGCTCTCCACTCCCAGAGGCACCGCTGCCCAGGGGAGGTTAGCTGGTAGTTCCCTGAGGCAGGAGGACGCGCCCAGTGAAGACCACGAGGGGACCTGCAAGGCGCCAGCCGTCGGTGAGGCTGGCTGCTTGGCGGGTGCGGGGCGGCCCAGGCTCCTTCCTGGCTGTCTTCTCCTCAGGCTGCAGTGTGGCGAGCAGGGTGCTCGCATGGCTTCAACTGTGAGGCCAGCCTCCTGAGGGTCTTGCTGAGTGTGAGGGCTTGGGGGGCGGGCGGGGGGGGGGCGGAGAGGGTTGTTTAGGCTCCGCCCAGCCCACACTCCTGGTTCTGACTAGAACGGCCTCACCAGCCCCTTTGCAGCCCCTGCCTTCCTTTCAGCTCTCGCCAGCCTCAGCCTCAATAGCCTGACCATCCTCTCCTTCCGCATGAGCCCGGAGCTCCGGACCCCGAGCCACCTGCTGGTGCTGAGCCTGGCCCTGGCGGACAGCGGGGTCAGCCTGAACGCCCTCACCGGAGCCACAGCCAGCCTCCTCCGGTACCGCTCCCTGGGCCCTGACCTCTGGGTCCTGCCCCCGGCCTGACCTCTCAGCACTGAGCATTCTCTTACCAACAGAAAACTGACGGGGGCGGCGGGGAGGGGAGGCAGGCTGAGCTAGGCTAGATCCAACCCCAGACCCCACAGCCCCACACCAGTTCTTGGAGCACAGGAGCTCCGGCCCGACCACAGCGGCCGACAGGGAGAGCAGGCCGCCCGCTTCCACGCTTGAATCTTGGCTGCATTCTTCCTGACCTCTTGGCTTCCTCTCTGAGCCGGGTCTTACTGCCTAACTCGTGTGGTGGTTGGAAGTACATGTTATTATGTGTGAATAACTTCACACAATCGCCGGTCCCTGGGAAGCCCTAGTTATGTTTGTGAAAGCAAACAGGACTTCACAGGGTCTGAGACCTCCTCCAGGCCCTCCCGGTCTTCCCATTGGGCCCTGGGGGTGTTTCCAAGATCATTCCCTTTAGGGGGACTGAGCCCTGGCTCCTGCAGGTGGAGGCTGGCGCCCCCTGGTGCGAATAGCCTGGGTCCGAGCCAGTGAGGGTTCCTCCTGCTTCTGCTGAAGCTCTACCCTTGTTTGGCTCATGAGGCCACAAGCTGGGAGGCCTGGGGTTTCCCTCTGACTTTGCCTTCGTCGGCTCTGTGGCCTTGGCTCAGCACCTTGTCTTCTCTGAGCCTTAGTGTCCCCATCTATGGAATAAAGGGATGCGCTCTCTTTCTGACCAGGGTGTTCCATTTACTGTAATGGAGTCACACAGAGACCTTTGTTCCAGCCGTGGAGCTGAGCCTGAGCCACCACCAGGGACCTCATAGGAAACACAGATCACACCGGCTTCATCTGAGGAGCTGGGCTGACGTCAAGGAAGGTGCCTCCATGCTCCTCCTGGGCAGATGTGGGTGCAGAGGCCAAGGGAGGGTCACTGTGCCCATGTCTCCGCAGGCGTTGGCCCTGTGGCTCAGGCGGCTGCCAGGCTCACGGCTTCCAGGGCTTTGCAGCCGCACTGGCCAGCATCTGCAGCAGTGCAGCCGCCGCCTGGGGGCGCTACCATCACTACTGCAGCCGTACGTGTTTGGGCCTCCCAGGAGGAGGGACCCCAGGCAGTGAGGGTGATCAGGATGGAAATCTGCTCAGTGTTTCCCAGCTCAAGGGGCGGGGGTTAAGGGTCCACGCGGGTGGGGTGCGGGCACCAGACAAGGAGGAAGACCGCATGTGCTGGGCAGGCTGTCTGTGCCCTTGCTGTAGCTTCAGGCAAGTCAGGGGTCCTCTCTGAACCTTAGTCTCCTCTTCTGCCAAATGGTTTTTGTAACCAGTCTCAGTTTTATCCTGAAAATCAAATCAGATCATCGATACAGAAAATGTCCTTGATGACAGGCACTGCTGGGGAGCAGAGAGGTGATGTGTAGGTGTGTGTGTGGCTGGGCATGTAATCCCACACCTCACACTTCCACGGAGCCTGTGCCATGCCAGAGCTTCATGAAAACTGGTCGAGCTCTCGATTTCCCAGGCCATCTTCTTAACTGGCCATGTGAGTGTACCACCTGCTGTCATTTACTTGGTATTTCTTCCTTAGAAGCGAGCCACTTTTAAAATTCTAAACACCTGCTTTATTCTTGTTCTAAACAATATCTGTGACCTCACAGCTTGAATGTCCTTATAACTTTAATACACACTAATATACAACCCGTGTTCACCCAGAGGGTCCCTAGAATCCCATTCACCTCAGAGCACACAAACCCGCTTCGCTGAGCAGTAGCTCAGCAAACCCCGCAGCAAACGCCCAGCTTGTGGACTGGGAAGCAGAGGCTCAGAGAAGTGAGGGCGCCGTCTAGGCCACAGCTGATGGGGCAGCCCTGGGAGTCGGCCTGGCCTGCGAGCCTTCAGAGGTGGCCTCTCCCTTGTGCCCGGTCTCCACGTTTGGAGCGATGGAGGTTCTGTGGGGTACGTGGTCAGCATGGCCTGGAGCCCTGGGCACGGCCCCTTTGGAGTCGCAGATCTGCCCTTGCCACAAACACACGCACACACCCTTGACCCTGGCAAAGTCACATGCCTCTCTCCAGCCAAAACACTGCCTTTGTCCTGCAGCCCAGCCCCTCCTGTCCCATCGGCCTTGGAGCTTATCCGCCACCGCCATCCCCGCCCTGCCCCCACACTCCCTCCACCGCTCACACACATGGACTCACATGTGCACACACATGCAACCTTCTCAGAGAGCAACAGGCCTCTCTGTCCCAACACGGCAGTGAGCCGGTGCCAGGCCCTAGACCAGGCCCCTCCTGTTCCCGCGGGTCTGTGCAGCGCCAGGCAGGGAGGGACGGGGACAGAAGGGGCTGAGCGCAGACTCCCTCCAAGGTGACCTTAGTTATGCACCTTGGTCATCTGTTTCCAAAGCCAAAACGGCTAATGCAACACATGGGCAAGACGTCTCTGAGTCCTTGTGCCACTGTGACCGCTGTGGGGTCTTGGCCAGCTAGGAAACACCACAGACGGGGCTTCGGCCACAGAGAGTTCTATCTTGTTCTAGAAGTCCAAGGTCAGGTGCCAGCACAGCTGGGTTTTGAGGAGAGCCCTCTTCCTGGTTTGCAGGTGCTGCCTCTTGCTGTGTCCCTACATGGAGGAGAAAGAGATCATCTCTCTCTTATCTCTTCTTTTTTTAAAATGTATTTTTATTGATTTCAGAGAGGAAGGGAAAGGAAGAGAGAGAGAGAAACATCAATGATGAGAATCATCCATCAGCTGCCTCCTGCACGCCCCCTACTGGCGATTGAGCCCGCAACCCAGGCATGTGCCCTGACTGGGAATCAATCTGTGGCCTCCTGGTTCATAGAGCCATGCCGGCTGGGCCTTGTCTCTTCATAGAAGGGCACTAATCCATCACGGAGGCTCCGCTCTCAGGACCTAAGTGCCTCCCAAAGTCCACCTGGTGATGGGGCTCCATGGTATGACTTTTGGATGGGGAACATAAGATTTAATTCATAGAAGTGGACATATCCATGCCAACTCCATCTGGGGCCGTGGAATGAAATCAGTGTCCTGCTCTTCTCTGCTGATCCACCTGGAGTCCTGTCTACAAAGGAACATGAACTATAGACAGAGAAGGCATCTGGGGAAGGCATTCTGGAGCAAGATCCAGGAGGAAGCCTGGATGGGAAGGGCTGGTGAGGATGTGAGGGCTATTGGTGGAGGAGGTCAGGTCACTGGGACCAAAACCACTGTCAGGACCTGGCCTCCCCCCATGGCACCAAGATGCCCAAACCCCACGCCCAGAGCTCCTGAGTTGCGAGCAGACTGCTGCTTCTGAGCGAGAGCGGGAGGCGCTAAGTCCAGGTTCCACTTCCCTCCGCCAATGCCCACCTCCCCCCGCCCCATGGTCCCTGCCCATGTGTCTTTCCTAACTTAGCTTTGGGAAGCACTCCTTCTCTTTGCCACCCCTCCGTTCTCTGTCCTCGGAGGAAGAGAGTATGGAGTGTCTGTGACCTCTTTATTCTCCATAACAGCCCTCTGATGCAGGAACCGCCTTTCCTATTTTGTAGAAGGAAAAGTGAGACTCCGAGCTCTTCTCCTGCCTGAGGCCTAAGCTGTTGGGGATTGGAGGCAGGGTTCAGGTCATTGTGCCCGACCATGAAGCCCACTGTTCTTCCGTCAGCTCCTCTCCACCACCCTCCTCCTCCCTGCAGGCAGCCGATTGGCATGGAGCACGGCCATCTCCTTGGTGTTCTTCGTGTGGCTGTCTTCGGCCTTCGGGGCAGCACTGCCCCTCCTGGGCTGGGGCCACTATGACTACGAGCTCCTGGGGACCTGCTGCAGCCTGGGCTACCCCAGGGGGGACAGGTGAGGCGGGAGGCGCCCTTCCGGGGGAACCCTGGCCTTGAGCCCTGTGACAGCAAAATCGAAAAGGGAGGCATCAGCATTGGCCAGGCAGTCCTGACTCCTTAGCTGTGAGGCCCACTTGCAGGCTGATGATGGGCAGGGCAGCCCTCTCTGAGCGGCCGAGTGACGACGGTTGCAGTGTGAGGGCAGAGGGAGGCCCGGCAGCGGCCGGCTGCGAGCACTGGCCTGGTTGGTGTTAACAGCTGCTGAGCCCAGGACCCCTTGGCCCTCTCAGCAGTCAGCCATCAGAGCTGCAACTTGCGTGCTTTCTAAGGGGAGTCCTGCCCTTGGGTTGGATGGATTCAGGGAATGTCACAGTCTTTTCTTTGGGAGGAACCTCCTTGGCACAGTGCTCAGGTCTCTAAATCCCCTGAGCCTCTGTGGCAGGCCAGGCCTGGGCCAGCCCTGGAGAGACAGATCAGAGACAGTGCATAAGCCACTGTCAAGGAGCCCATGTCTAATGCCTGTCCTCCCCCCCACCCCCTCTGCCCCCGGACTCCTGGGAGACCAGGACTGAGAGGAGGGGCCACATGGGCTCAGCTCCCGACTCACTTCCACCAGAACCGCGTTGCATTTGCTGCTTTAGATGTTTACTCACATTTGCTCGTGAAGCATCTGCCCCTGATGAAACCCACTTGAGAACCCTGGGTCCTCCCAGCACCTGCCGTGCAGTCTGCACAGCATTTCCCTGTCTATGCCTGTCCTTCTGGCACCCCTTCCCCCCACCTGCCCTTAGTGGACAGCACCAAGGTGACATGGTATCTTCTTTAAAATATATATGTTTTTATTGATTTCAGAGAGAGGGAGGGAGATGGAAACATCAATGATGAGAGAGAACCATTGATTGGCTGCCTCCTACACGTCCCCTACTGGGGATGGAGCCCCCAACCCAGGCATGTGCCCTGACAGGAAATTGAACCGTGACCTCCTGGTTCCTAGGTCAACACTCAACATTGGCTGGCAACATGGTATCTTCTTAATGAAGGATCAGCCCTTGCACCTCCCACGACCACAGCACTTTCTTCAGTGACACAGTGCCCAGCCTCTGCCATTCACAGGCCCCTTCCAAATCCCTGTGCCAGGAACACTCCTGGAATGCTCCTTCCTCTTGGTCCATTGGTATCTCTATCTGGTAAACATGGTTTCCAAACAGAAGTGCCCACTCCACATGCCGAGTTGGGCACCTGGACGGGCAACAGCTAGTGAAGGAGGAACCTCACCCAGCTCCTTGGCTCCTTCAGGCACGTCTAGGAGGCCCCGGTGGCTTCCTGGTTCTGAGGGGAGTGCAGCCAGGACGGGAGTGGCCACACTCTGAGCTTGCATCCCGTGGGAGCAGATCCCCACATGCGACTGCCTGGAGCAGAGGTGACGTGGAGGGACTCAGAGAGCCCTCTCCCTTGAGAGACAGCCTCCCACTCCCCTCTGTCTGCAGAAACTGCACCAGCTTCCTCTTCGTCATGGCCTTTTTCAACTTCCTCCTGTCCCTCTTCATCACACTCACGTCCTATCGGCTCATGGAACAAAAACTCGGGAGGATCGGGCCCCCCCAGGTAAGGCCTAACCCTGGAGCAGAGGACTCCGCGCTGCTCAGGGACACAGGAACAGGAAGGATGGCAGACGCAGTCGGGGTTCCTGTGTTTTCCACAATCAGGAGCAATGCAGCTGTCGCAGGGGAGGGCAAGAGCGCCCCTCCTGCAGGTGCTGGGATCGGGCGCCATGACCCTGGGGAAGGGCCAGGCTGCTCAGGCTTACCGGCGGACACTGAGCACCGAACGCCGGGGCCTGCCTGACCTCGTCCACACTGTTACGGTTCTTTCTTCTCAAGGCCGGGAGGGTCGGCACAAAATTGCATGCTTTTTAAAGCTGCTGCAGCGGCGTGGAGGGTGAGCCTCATCATAGGCACAGGCCTTCCCCGCAGCGTGCACGCGTGCTCTCGGCCGCTTCTGAACTCGACAGGATGTTTCCTTGCCACAATTTTGTTTTAACTTTGTTACCTGGATAATCTTCAGCAGATGAGTCAGAACAAGCACCACAGGTTTTTTAAAATCTAGATATTAATAGTACTTGATGTGAATTATGCCACATCATCTTTGCAACTACTTAGAGGAAGAACGGTTTCATTGTCCTCATGTCCCAGACTAGGACACTGAGGCTGAGAGGGGCTGGCTGAGCCCCTCATCACCAGCCGCCCGAGGAGCAGCGGACCGCGTGGCTGGTCAGGGCGCCGGAAAGGAAGCCGGCTGCGGAGACACTGTCTGTGCGGGTGCTTTCCTTGGACGGGAGAAGCTGCACCCCCTGTGAGCTGGAGGCGGGCCCTGAGCCACAGCAGGCGGGCCAGGCTGTGCTGGGACGGGAACTGTGTTCAGGTTCCTGGCGTGGCTCCCCGGCTGGTCGCCTGCAGGCCGGTGCCATTGCCGGAGACCAGGCTGCCGCGGGCGTCCTCATCCTTCCGAGTTGACTTGAAACCCTGAGGCTGACAACATCAGCGGGTGCCGCGCACTGGCCCTGGCCGGACCGGCCGCACGCTTAGTCCTGTGAAAGGAACACACAGTCTGGAGAAACAGACACTGAGGTTTAGGCTCAGAAGTCCTTCCCAGAGCGCACGTGAGAAGAGAGCATGGCAACTTCCTTTACAGTTAGGTCGCGAGCGAGAAGCCCCTGCGGTCCCAGGAGGCACATGCCGCCTGCCTGGTTGTGTCTCCCTGTGGGAAGTGGCCCCTCTGAGCCAGGACCGCGGCTGCGGCGGCAGGAGAGCTGGTTCCCAGGCTGAAGTGTGAGGGCTGCGCACAGGGACCCTTGTGCACACAGAGACACTCAGGGAGCCCGGGTTCGACCAGACCCTGCCTCCAGGCCAGTCAGGTAGAATCTGACCATTTTACAGACAAGGCAACTGAGGCCAAGCAAGCTTACATGACAGCTGAGGTTGTGCATCTGAAATGGCAGAAGGGCCCCTGGGATCCCAAGTTCCCCCACAAGCTCAGCGCATTCCCACAGCCTAGCCACGTGCCAGCCTGTGTGTGCCCACACGGTCCCTGGCTGCCTGGGCTGCCAGCTGTCAGGGCAGTCTTGCCTCCTCCCGTGCCCATTTCTCCCCAGGTGAACACCACTCTGCCAGCCAGGACACTGCTGCTCGGCTGGGGCCCCTATGCCCTCCTGCATCTCTGTGCAGCCCTTGCGGGCACGGCCCTCATCCCCCACAGGCTGCAGGTGGTAAGGGACCCCCAGTGCCAGCGCCTGGGCTCACTCCACTTTTGTCTCTCTCTTGCTTTCCTGTCTCCATGATAGTCTCCCTTCCTTTGAATACCTGAAATTCACTGGGACTGTGCTTGTCGCCCAGGCCACATGGGCGGCTGCTTGATGCTGCCTAAGCCTCAGGTGAGGTGACAGGGCAGACGTGCCTCTGGGTCCAGGGGATGAGGCTGTGCCCAGAGCCGTGTGCTCCCAGACAAGACACATGGACAGCTAGTCAGGGAGGACAGAGCAGCAGGACAAGCGATGGGGCCTCGGGGGGTGGGGGGATCACCAGGTGGGACAGGGGAGAGGGGCAGAGGCTTTGTGACTTCTTTCCTGGGTGTTTTTGCCACAACAGGTGCCCGCTCTCATTGCCAAAATGGTGCCCACAGTCAACGCTGTGAACTATGCCCTGGGCAGTGGAATCTGGCAGCACCTGTCCCTGCAGCGAAGTGGGTGGGACTTGGCCCAGCAAGCTGCTTGGGTGCTGCGCTGACCAGGCCCCCCGCCGCCTGGACAGAGCCCGGGCTGGGTGCTGCCCGTGGGTCCTAACCAGCAGTCTCAGAGCCAAGCTCTAGACATGCATCCTCCAGTCCTAACAGCCATGAGCCCAGCCCTGGGCCAGACACTGTAGGGAGCGGCTCTAGGGTCAAGCCTTGGGCTGACCTGTGGCAGGGTCACAAACAAGTCCCAGCCTGCAGGTCAGAGCTCTCCTAGCATAATTAAGCCTGACCTTGTAGCCTCCCTAATTCCTTCCTAGGTAGCTAATGGGCTGTGGGAGGTGCAGCAAGTGCTGCCAAAACATCTGTATACATGGTAATCTACCTTTGTTGTAATCAGACTATAAAATAAAGCATTGGCTTGCAGGCTGGGTCTTTTGTGTCCTCATCCAGGCATGGGAGCTCTACCAAGCCCCAGCTGTATTCTCTTGTCTGTCTTTTCTTCAATCCTCCACCGCCCCTCCTCAGGCTCACCCTTGGCCATGCTGGCTTGGCACAGGACACAGGACCTTGAGACGCCAGGCTGCATGACAGGAGTGGGAGGGGGCAGGCCCTGAATGTGAGTCATAGACCCCCCGCACCCCCCAGGCCGAGGCTCTGGGAAGCCATTGCTCCTGACCCTGACATAAATGTTAATATGGTTCCACAGGCTATTGTGAGGCTCAAACAGGATGACGTGCACAAGGAAGCTGCTCATTGAAACAGAGCTGAGAGCACTCAGAAGCTGAGGTAGAGCCCAGGTACCCGCAACCCAGCTGCCGGCATTCAGACGCCACTGATTACATTGTGATCCGGGTGCGTTTCCCAGCTTCTAGGGTGAGGTCAGGATGGCTGGGTGTGTGGGAGGGGCCAGGGTGCTCCCTGAGTTACCCACAAACATGCCCTAGTCAGACAGCAGCCCACGCTGCTTAGTCGCCAACATTAAAAAAAGGTTTATTTAGAATCCCAGAAGCTTGAGAAGGAGGCCTGTGCCTCTGCTGTGGGACAGGGGCAGGCTTAGGCGTCGCTGCCTGGCCAGCACATCCTGCAGGAGCGACCCGTGCGTTCCCTGTGGAGCCCGTGGCACCTGGGCTGTGACACTAATGCAGTCCCCACCCGGCGCCCACGTGTTCCTCCTGAGTCAGCGCTGCAGGGACAAGGAACAGGAGCTGGGGAGATGGGGAATAGGGGGCGGCGCAGGGCTCCAGGGAGGCCTGGTGAGGCAGGAAGGGCAGAGCACAGGGGGGGAAGTACAGTCCGGGGTGGGGTCCTCAGAACAGCAGCTGGGTCCTTGGCACCAGGACCTGACTGTTGCAGATGCAGAAATCAGGACACACACATGCAGCTCAGGGCGTGCACACAGGCTGAGGCCAGTCTGTCATTCTGCACCCGGTGGTGAGGCGGCAGCTGCCTCACACACTCTTCTAGGCCATGCCCTGTGCCAACCGCTGCGGAGACAGGACACCGCTGGCCTCACTCCAGAGCTCACACGGGCTTGTCTTGGGCTCTAGACTGGGGCCAGGAGGGAAACTGCAGCCTGAGCAGTGCACACCCGCAGGTGAGGGCGGCCAGGAAGGCAGCAGGCTCAGCGTCTGGAGGTGTGCCCCTGCCACAGCCTCAACTTTGTTTATCAAGGAGCGACTTTACTCACCATTTGCCACCCCACCCATGAGGGACTAGGAAACACGGTGAGAAGAAGAGAAAGGAGCCCAGACTCAGAAAGGGTAGAAGCTGAGAGGCTGAGGACACGGCGAGTGGCAGCCCCCACACAGGCCCCGCCCCCTGTGCTCAGTAGAGGGTGGGAAGGGGGCAAGACAGCCAGTGTGGCCAAGGACACCTTGAGCCCAAGCCCAGGTTTGTATGGAGCTGGGAATAGTGGGCTCAGGACATCTCCCCACTGGACTGGGTCAGCAGGAAAGGAGAAGGGCTGCAGCGGTGCTGTTGCTTGGGGAGGGGGGTGTAGAGGGGTATGGGGGTGGAGGGGACAGGGGATCCCCAAAGCCTGAAGCCCTTTGCTCGAGAAGTTCCAAGTCCGCCCATGCCCTCACCTCCACTCACATGTGGGCCTAGGAAGCCTCCTCATCCTTGGGCATGACCCAAAGTCCTCTGAGCACCATGTGCAGGCCTCTCACCCTGCCCTCCTGCCCCCCAGCCCCTCAGCCCCCTCCCAGCCTCACCCTTCTATGGAGCAGCTCAGAGAGACACGGGAGGGGCTGACTCCGACCCAGGCCCGCCTCTCTGCCAGCCTTGCACCATTACTGGGCGGGATCAGAGCCACCAGTCAGCCCTGGGTCCTGGCCAGCTCCTGACACCGGCTGGAGCACAGCCCCCATGGCCTGGGGACCCCAGGACTTCCTTTGCTCTCAGTGGCCCTGGGCCGACCACAGCCCCCCCTGTGCGCTGGCCTCTCCAGGGAACAGGCGTCACTCTGTAGTCGGGGAACACGGAGAGCAGCGTCTGCCTCCTTGGCGCTCTCTCCGGGCCCCTCTGTGGGTCTGATTTTGGTGGCTGTTCTTCCCGTCTCCTCACTCTCCTGCCCACCCGCAGTTCCTGTTGAGAAAGGTCTCGCTCTTTCTGGGCCCCAAACCGCTCTTCTCCACTCACCTGTGCGGCCCCTGATGCGGCCTGGAAGGAATAGTCCCGGCCCCGCCCCACAACATGTGGGCTCGGAGGCACACACCAGTGTGGCTCCCCTGCCCAGCCATTTGTCACTGAGGCTCCAGGCTCTCCCCAAGATCCTTGAATGTCAGGAAAACCGAGGCCACGTTGGGGTCAGGGGAACAAGAGCCCTGAGAAACCAGGAGAGAGGTGAAAGCAGCAGAGTCCGGAGCCTGGTCCACAGACCTGAGAGCACAGGCCTCTTCACTGGGCCTGGGGCCCACCCTGCCCGTGCGTCAGGCCTCCCCAGCCCCCCAGGCCCAGTGGCTTCAGCCCACACCCCTCCAGAGACTCAGAATGGACGTGAAGAGGCCGCCAGGAGGCAGGTGAACCACCAGGCCAGGCGCTAGACAACCACGTAGGCCCTCCAGCAATCACGCCCTTGTGTGCAGGTTCATGTCTAGAACTGGACCCCAAGCCCTGTCCGTGTCATTTGGACTTGCTCATCTACTCACTCAGTGTGTGTTACTGAGCAGCTGCTGTGTGTCAGACACTGTGCTGATGGGATGACACGGCCAAGACGCTTCCCAGTGACCGCAGGAGACATCCATGGCCTCTTTGTCTCTTCATGGCACTTGTGACCAACTGACACCACACAGAATAAACTCAAAATGGGTAAAAGACTTAAATGTAAGTTATGAAACCATAAAAATCCTAGAAGAACCCATAGACAACAAAATCTCAGACTTCTCACGTAGCAGAATTTTCACTGATACATCTCCTAGGGCAAAGGAAAAATACACAAATAAGACTAAATCAAAATAAAAAGCACAGCAAAAGAATCCATCAATAAAATGCAAAGGGAGCCCACTGTATGGGAGAACATATTTGGCAATGATACATCTGATAAAGGGTTAATATTCAAAATATTAAGGAACTCATACAACTTAACAAAAGGAAGACAAACAATCCAAGTAAAATATTAGCAAAGGACCTGAATAGACGCTTCTCCAAAGTGGACATGCAGAAGGCCAAGAGACATGAAAAAATGCTCAGCATCACTAATCACCTGAGAGATGCAATTTAAAATGACAATGAGGTACCATCTCACACCTGTCAGAATGGCTACCAGCAATAAATCCACAAACAACAAGTGCTGGCGAGGATGTGGAGAAAAGGGAACCCTAGTGCACTGCTGGTGGGAATGCAGACTGGTGCAGCCACTGTGGAGAACAGTATGGAGTTTCCTAAAAAAATTAAAAATGAAATTGCTGTTTGACCCAGCAATTCCACTTCTAGGACTACATCCTAAGAACCTGACACACCAATCAGAAGAAATATATACACTCCTATGTTCATAGCAGCATTATTTACAATAGCTAAGATCTGGAAACAGCCCAAGTGCCCATCCGTAGACAAGTGGATAAAAAAGCATTTACACCATGTAATACTGTGCAGCTGTAAAAAAAAAAAAAAAAAAAAAAAAAAAAAAAAAGATCTCTTAACCTTTGATACAACATGGAGGGACCTGGGGAGTATAATGCTTAAGTGAAATAACCCAGTCAGAGGAAGATAAGTATCACATGATCTCACTCATACGCAGAATCTAATGAACAAAATAGGACCAGAGGTATGGATGCATGGAACAGACTGACAGCACTCAGAAGGGAGGGCAGGAAGAGATTAACCAAGGACCTTGTATGCACATATGCATAACTCATGGACACAGACAATAGGGTGGTGATGGGATAGGGTGGGTAGGGGCTGGGTGAAGGGAGTCAGGGGGGTGGGAATGGTGAACATCTTTAATACTGGCAAAAATACTTAAAAAAGAAATAAATAGGTGCCACTATGGATACAAAGACCAAGTAAGTGGCATTAGTCACAGTAATAAGGGTGATCAAGATTACTTGAAAGTTTCCTTCAGAATCTCTACAAGTCTACCTCAAAACTCCTTCCCCTCATTCTAAACAAATAAACATATCCGCTGAGCTTCACTTGTATTTGGTTTAATTGTGTGTTTCCACAGAATTGTTCCCTGCTGACATTAAATGCACTGTGCTTTCAGCGCCATTATGGATTTTTTTTTTTAACTTTCTGTGGTTGGACTTGATTGCTAAATGCCGTCATTACTTTTTAAGCTAACAGAGGAGGCCCATGCATCGTTCCTGGGCCGGATGGGGCCCCAGCCGTGTCGTGCCCTCCTTGGCACCCGCAGTGAGCACAGGCCGCCATGGCCATCCCGTCTCCCACCACAGCTGGAGTGGGCTCAGACAAGGCAAAGGTTTTCAAACTCTGTCAAAAGACTAAATCCTTGTAAAACAAGATGTTTGTTATGGATTTGATGTTTGAGTCCTCCCAAAATCTGTATATTGAATTGCTACCCCCCAATGTGACTGCTTAGGGACTCAATATCCAATTTGAATAGGCAGAAGAAAGAATCAGTGAACTTTACAATAGACCATTAGAGATTTTTCCAGTACGAAGAACAAAAAGAATAAAGAATTAAGAAAAATGAGTAGTCTCAAAGACCTGTAAGACACCACCAAGCATAATAACATGCACATAATTGGAGCCCCATAAAGAAAGAGAGAGAAAGTGTCAGAAAGAATATATTGAGAAATAATGACCAAAAACTTTGCAACTTTGACGGAAATGATTAATCTTCACTTGATCATTTTTATATATATACAAAAAGCATTTAACAAAAAGCCAACATCTTCTTATGCTAAAATCACTCAACAAACTAGAAGTAGAAGGGAACTTCCTTAAACCGATAAAGTGTGTCTATGAAAAAAACCACAGTTAACATCATATTTAATGGGGAAATGCTGAAAACTCTACTGAGGACCCAGGACAAGGCAAGGATGTCCACTCTCGACACTTCTCTTCTACATCATACCGGAGGGCAGTGATGCAGTTTAAAATAAGTAAAATGCACCAGATTAAAAGGAAAAGGAAAACTATCTCTATTTGCAGATGACATGACCTTGAATATGAAAAATCCTAAGGAAGACACACACACACAACTATTAGAGATAATCAACAAATAAAAAGTTTTTAGGATACAAGATCAAAATATAAATAACAATTGTATTTCTTTATACTAACAATGAGTAACATAAAATTTAAATTTTAAAAAATTCCATTTATTATAGCATCAATTTTTAAAAATTTTTTTAGGAATAAATTTATCAAAAGAAGTACAAGATTTGTACACTGGTAACTATAAAACATTGTTGAAAGGAATTAAAGAAGACCCAACTATATGGAAAGACATCTAATAATCATGTATTGGAAGACTTAATATTATTAAACTGGCAATACTCTCCAACTTAGTCTACAGATTTTTTTGGAAAAAAATTTGACAATCTGATTCTAAAATTTTCATGGAAATGCAAAGAACCAAGAACAACTAAAATGATCTTGAAAAAAAGAACAATGTTGGAGAACTCACACTTCCTGACTTCAAAAGTTACTACAATGCTACAGTAATCAAAACGGTGTGCTACTGGTATAAGGGCAGACCAACAGATCAATAAACCTAATTATATTCAGAGGAAAACCCTTATAAATACAGTCAACTAGTTTTCAACAAGGATGCCAAGACAATTCAGCAGAGAAAGAATAGTGTCTTCAACAAACGGGGCGGGGACAAGTGAACTTTCACATATGAAAGAACAGAGAGGAGCTGTACCACACCCTTGTATGAAAATAGACTCAAAATGGACCATAGACTTAAATCTCAGAGCTACATCATCCTATTTAATAAAAGAGCAATATGCAAATTGACCATCATTCCAACACACAAAGATGGCCACCCCCATGTGGTCAAAGATGGCTACCACAAGATGGCTTGCAGGGAAGGGCAATTGTGGGCAATCAGGCCAGCAGGGGACAGCAGTTAGGGATGAGTAAGCTGGCAGAGGAAGGCAGTTGGGGAGACCAGGCCAGCAGGGGAGGGCAGTTGGGAGGGACCAGGCTTGCAAGGGAGGGCAGTTGGTGGGGACCAGGCCTGTAAGAGAGAGCAGTTAGGGGTGACCAGGCCTGTAGGGGAGGGCAGTTTGGGGCAACCAGGCTGGCAAGGGAGGGCATTTAGGGGTTACCGGGCCAGCACGGGAGGGGCAGTTAGGGGCAATTGGGCCAGCAGGGGAGCAGTTAGGCATCGATCAGACTGGCAGGGGAGTGGTTAAGGGGCAATCAGGCAGGCAGACAGGTGAGCAGTTGGGATCCAGCAGTCCTGGATTGTGAAAGGGATATCCGACTGCCCGGATTGGAGAGGGTGCAGGCTGGGCTGAGGAACACCCCCCACCCCATGCATGAATTTCATGCACCGGGCCTCTAGTCTATATATATAAAAAGCCAGCAACCAGAATGCCGTAACAACCAGAATGACTGGTTGCTATGACACCCACTGTGGCCAGTGAACCGGCCAGATCGGGGGGTGGGGCCAGCTGGCCTACCTCCCTCGGTCCTTCCCTCCAGCCAGCCCTGCCCCTGATCACCCCCCACCCACCTCAATAGGGGGTGGGGCCGGCCAGCCAACCTCCTACAGCCCCTCCCCTCCAGCCAGCTCCAGCCCCAATCAGCCCCCCCACACCAATTGGGGGCTAATCACCTGCAGCCCCTCCCCCCAGCTGGCCTGGCCCTGATCAGCCTCGATTGGGCTGAGCAGGCCTCTGACCTCCCTCCGTCTCCTCCTCCTGACATGGGGCTGGGCCGGCCATGAGTTCATGCACGGGGCCTCTAGTAAAATTCTAAGAAGAGAACATTGGCATAAATCTTCATGAACTTATATTAGGCAGTTGTTTCTTAGATAGGACCTCAAAAGCACAAACAACAGTAAAATTTGATAAATCGGACTTCTTTAGAATGAAACACTTTAGTAGTGCTTTAAAGGACACTCAAGAAAGTGAAAAGACAACCACACACTGGGAGATAATCATACATTTTACAAGAGACTAATATCCAGAATATATAAAGAACTCTTACAATTCAACAATAAAAGGACAAAGAACTCTCAAGTTTTAAAAAATGAGCAAAGCATTAGTATGTTTCCCCAGAGAAGAGATATAGTGGCAAATCAGTCCATGAAAAATGCTCAATATCATTAGCTATTAGAGAAACGCAAATCAAAACCATAATGAGATGCCATTTCACACCTATTAAGATGGCTAGCATATAAAAGGTTTCCCTGGCTGGTATGGCTCTGTTGGTTGCAATGTTGTCTCATGCACTGAAAGTTCACAGTTTGGATTCCCAGGCGGGACACATACCCAGGTTGCAGGTTCGATCCCTGGTCAGAGAGCTTACAGGAGGCAGTCTATAGTCTGTTCTCTCTCATTGAAATTCCTCTCTCCCTCTTCCTTCTCTCTCTCTAAAATCAGTGAAAACATATCCTCTGGTGAGGATTAAATAAAAAATATTGACAATTATAAGTATTGACTAGGATGTGGAGATATTGCAACCCCCATACATTGCTGGTGGGAATGCTAAAGGTGTAACACTTTGGAAAACAGTTTGAAAGTTCCTTAGAAAGTTAAACATAGTGCCCTAGCTGGTTTGACGCAGTGGATAGAGCATCAACCTGTGGACTGAAGGGTCCCAGGTTTGATTCCAGTCAAGGGCACATGCCTGGGTTGCAGGCTTGATCCCCAACAGTGGGCATACAGGAGGCAGCCAATCAATGATTCCCTCTCATCATTGATGTTTTTATCTCTCTCTCCCTCTCCCTTCCTCTCTGAAATCAATAAAAAATATTTTTTTAAAAAGTTAAACATAAGAAAAAAAAAGTTAAACATAGTTATATGTGACCCAGCAATTTCAATCCTAAATATTTACCCAAGAGAATTAAAAACATATTTCTACACAAAATCTTGTATGCCAATTTTCATAGCAATATTATTTATAATAGTTAGAATATAAAAATAATCCAAATATCAATTAATTGATAAATGGATAAACAAAATGTAGGTTATTCATATGATTAAATATTCAGCCATAAAAAATAAATGAAGTACATATATATGCTACAACATGGATGAATCTTGAAAACAAAGCCAAAGAAGCTACATACAAAAGACCACACTTTATAATGTTTCATTAAATGAAATGTCCAGAATCAGCAAATACGTAGAGACAGAAAGTAGATTAGTGTTGCTACAACTGGGTGAAGGTTGGAAGAGAGAGGGACTGCTAGTGGGTGCCAGGAATGGTGAAAATGCTGTGGAATTAGTGGGATTGACTTACAACTTTGTGAATATACCACTAAATTCTACATTTTAAAAGGGTGAATTTATGATGTGAATTATATCTCAAACCATATCTCACCGTACAGCTCAGCTCTATGATATGTGCATTCACAGTGCTCCAGGAGCTCAGATGGAAGTCCCAGCTGAGAGGGGCAATCCAGAAAGGCTTGAGGAGGCAGCATGCACGTGGCACAATCATTTCTCAAAGTAACGATCCCCAGAGGTGACTGTGCACCTCACCCTCTGCTAGTGCTTCCTGGGCCTCCCGTCTTCCAGGCAGGCTCTCCGTCACATGACAACACCTCCAGCCCCATGAGTCCATATGTCATAGAAGTTTCTTCTACATCTGAATACATTTTTTCAAAGTGATTTCAAAATCAATATCTAGTAGATATCTTTCATGAGAATGTCCACATCTTCCCCATGTCCAAGGATGGGGCAGAGTGGGAGAGGGTCTGTCCATGGGGCATAAGGGAAGGTGGGCCTAGGGACTGAGTGCCAAGGTGTAAGGGTCATTATCCTGTGACTGGTAATATGGTTTTGCCTCCACTGTGGTCCTGTGCCCTAGGAGCAATGCTGATACGGAAACGTATGGCCAAATGCCAGTACCCATGAGGTGGCGTGTTGGTCTCAATGGAAAATGGAACACAGAGAGAGAAACAGCAGAGAAGCAGCTGGAAGCTTCGAGGGCCCTGGGGGTGAAGGGTGGGTTTGGGGAAGGGCTGAGAGGAGCAAAGTCCTAACTCAAGGTCCTGGAGCAGCAAGTGTTCACCTTTAGGTAGGAAGTGGCCTGTGCCCGACTCTCTGGACCTCGGCACTGCTAAGGTTTGAGAAAGTCATACCTTTCAGTTGAGGTGCTTTTGTGATGAGAGAGATATAAGGTCATTTTGGCTGAAGTAAAATGCACAAGCTACCACAATTCACCCAATATTAAACATAATTTAAATAACCCTACAACTATTAAGAAAATTCAACTTATAATTTAAAAATTCCCAGAAAGGAAATCTCCGGATCCAGAGAATTCTATCAAATGTTTAAAGAAGAAACATCACCAATTGTATGCAATTTCTTCTAGAAAATAGAAGAAGAACACTTCTCAATTTATTATTTTTTTATTTATTGTCTAAAGTTTAACATATTGTTATATTGTAAATCAAAAGATGCCTTAACCAATAAGCCAAATTAATTTGGAGTCTTTTATTATTACGCTAGTACTAGCAGGCTCAGAGTAGAATGTCTCTGTCAAATTCTGGGCCCCAATATGGTGGAAGCCTTCCCTATTTATACTTTTTTCAGCTCTTTGTCTCCCAAATTTGGAATGAGACTTCCGGACCTTCTGAGAAAAAGTCCTGTGTGCTGGGACAGGCCGTGAGACCATATCTCAAGGCCTGGCCTGGTGCCAGCACTGACAACTTTGTCTGGGCTAAAGTTTATGGCCTCTCTGGAATGGGAGTAGTCTTATTTTCCCCTATTATTTAAGCAAGCAAGCATTTACAGAAGCCAAAATAGCAGGGTTAAAATTTCAAACAGCAGGTTTTTTTTTTTACACAAGATGGAGGTTACTATGTCTCCAATATGTCTCCTTTTTCCCTGATGGACCCTCCCCAGCCCAGTCATTCCCATCCCAGGCAAGCCCCTACCACCCCAGTGACTTCTCAATTTATTTTATGAAGTTATCATTATCCACACACTACCATGATGCCAAAACTAGGCAAATACATGACAAGAGAATTACAGACCAATAGACCTCAAACCAATATACCTCATGAATATAGATGCAAAAGCCCTTAACATAATATCAGCAAATATAAATCAATAATACATAAAACAGTTACATAACATGACCAAGAGTGCTTACTTCCAGGGATACAAAAATTATTTAATATGAGAAAATCTATCAATGTAATTCACCATGTTAACAGATTAAAGAATAAAAATATGTAATCATATAAAAATGTAGAAAAAGCATTTGATAAAATTCAACCGTCCATCATAATGATAAAAAACGTTCAGAAAAATAGGAATACAGGGAAACTTGATATAGAGGATCTATAAAAACACACAATGAACATAGTTGTCTGAATGTTTTCTCTCTAAAATTAGGAGCAAAGCAAGGATGTTTGCTTTCACAACTCTGACTTCATACAGTGTTGAAAGTTCTAGCCAGTGTAATCAGGCAAGGAAAGGCAGTAAACAGCATGCAGATTGGAAAAAAGAAATAAACTGCCTCTAATTGCAGATGACAAGATGTAGAAAATCTCAGCAAATCTACACTAATAAAAGAGAAACATACAAATTGACCGCCCTCTGCTAGGCCCACCAGCCAATCAGAGCAAGTATGCAAATTAACCCAACAAGCGGCCCATGCTTGGGACCCAGGGCGCCCCTAGCCTGTAGGCCCACGTGTAGGCACCCAGCGGCTAGGGGTGGGGCGGAAACATAGTGATGTGGCATTCATGCATGGGTGCCCAGCAGGGCCCGGGTCTGCACGCCCCCCAGGCCAGCACCCACAACGCAGGGCTGGCTGCCAGCCTGGGGAGCGTGCGGACCCAGCAGCCGCTGCGTGGCCTGGGTCCGCACGCTCCCTAGCCCTGCACCACCGTTGTCAATTACAAAAGTACTTTATTATTTCAAATTGCATGTTTGTGTTGTGGTGAGAAGCTTGCACGGCTGCTCAGGCACAGAAGAGCACGGCCTTCACATTCCTCTGTCGTTTCATGAGGTTGTCTCTGCGGCCTGTGCCCTCACGTGTGCCCAGGGTTCCTGCAGGCTCCTGAGGAGCCCCCTCCCCCCGCACCTCCCCTCCTCCCCACACTCTCCTGCGAGCCTCAGCGTCTAGAAACTGTCTCCATCTGCCCGGCCAGGCGTCTTCAGCAGCAGAGGGGTCACCTGAGAGCTCCGCACAGGGCTGTACATTCCCAACAAGCGCCCAGGTGAGCAGGTCGGAGGCACGGACTGCTTTGCAGGGCAGCCTCCGGCCCTGTCTCCACCAGCCTCTGCTAGGAGTCACCTTGCTCGCACCAGAGTGAGCCATGGCTGGCTCACCGGCTCAGCTCAGCCGCCAGGAGCGGATTGCATTTCACCGAGGGATGGGGAGGGGTGTGCTCCTACAGCTCTTCTTCTGATGATTCCCAGACTCCTCTCCTCTGGAGTGAGGGGGCCCTGAGAGAGGCAGTCTTCCACAGCACCCCACAAAGAGAACACAGCTTCTTTTGCTTCAGGCTTTTGATCTGAAGGTGTGATTTTTCTCTATTCTCTTCCCCCATTTTAACTTCGGAACCCAAATGTGGAGAGGGGTGAACCCAAGTCCCTGGCATCTGATGCCACTGTGCATGTCTCCCTCCTCTCTTCCTCCCAGAGCAGAAAGGCTTCCACTTCCTCTCGTGCCTGAAATCCCTTCTCTGAGGTCAATGCCTCCTTCCTGTGGGGCCGCTGGCTGCCTTCCCTGGACAATAATGGCAGGATGACTTCTGGGGAATGACCTAGAGAGTATTAAACACACATAGTTAATGTTTGCACACTACTGTCTGTAATCCATGTAGTGATTGTGTTACCGTATTTCCCGGCGTATAAGATGACTTTTTAACCCAGGAAAATCTTCTCAAAAGCCGGGGATTTATACGCTGGAAACCGCCCCCCCCTCCCGCAAGCCGCTGTCCCAGTGCTGGAGCGGAGAGTGAGTACCATATTTTCTGGCGTATAAAACCCCAGCTTTTGAGAAGATTTTCCTGGGTTAAAAAGTCATCTTATACACCGGAAAATACGGTATCTTGTTTTTTTTACTACTTATTTATGTTTCTTTATTTGGTTTTATTTATTAACTAGAGGCCCAGTGCACAAAATTCGTGCACAGAGGGAGGGGGAGGGTGTCTCTCAGCCCAGCCTGCACCTTCTTCAATCTGAAACCCCTTGAGGGATGTCCGACTGCCCGTTTAGGCCCACCGGGATCAGGCCTAAATGGGCAGTCAGACATCCCTCTCACAATCCAGGACTGTTGGCTCCAACCACTTGCCTGCCTACCTGCCTGATTGCCCCTAACCGCTTCTGCCTGTCAGCCTGATCACCCCTAACAGCCCTCCCCTGCTGGCCTGGTTGCCCTTAACTGTCCTCCCTTTTAGGCCTGGTCACCCCCAACTGCCCTCCCCTGCTGGCCCAGTCACCCCTAACTGCCCTCCCTTGCAGGCCTGGTCCCCCCCAATTGCCCTCCCCTACAGGCCTGGTCACCCCCAACTGCCCTCCCCTGCTGACCTGGTCACCCCTAACTGCCCTCCCCTGCTGGACATCTTGTGTCCACATGGGGACAGCCATCTTGTGTTGGAGTGATGGTCAACTTGCATATTACCTCTTTATTAGATAGGACTAGAGGCCCAGTGCATGAAATTCGTGCATGGGGGGGGGGGGTGTCCCTCAGCCTGGCCTGAACCCCCTCCAATCCGGGACCCCTTGGGGGATGTTCGATTGCTGGTTTAGGACATCCCTAAACCAGCAGTCAGACATCCCTCTTGCACTCCAGGACCACCTGCCTACCTGCCTAATGCCCCCAACTACCCTCCCCTACAGGTCAGTTCACCCCAACTGCCCTCCCCTGCAGGCCTGATCGCCCCTAACCCCCTGCCAGCCTGATCTCACCCCTAACTGCTCTCTTCTGCTGGCCTGATTGCCCCTAACTGCCTCTGCCTCAGCCCCCACCACCATGGCTTTCTCCAGAAGGAAGTCAGACGTCTGGAAGATGGCCAGTCAACCTGGTCTAATTAGCATATTACCCTTTTATTAGTATAGATTGTAATGTTTTCCTATTTTCAGATTCAATAATTTTGTTATATTTATAACATTCTTCATTATTTTTTAGATTTTTTCTTATGTTTTGTAACATTTTGAGTGAAAAGTTTAGTTTGTTTTTATCATCTTGAACTTTACAAGTATTTCACATTCACATATATATGTGACTTTACACAAATGGGGTTATACGTGCTGTTTTATGGTCGCTACCTTTTCTGTTGCCTTCAGTTGCATTATCTCTTCCCATCAGCACCACCCCTTGCATTTTCCTTCTTACATAATAAAACACTTAAGGCTAGAAGTTTATCTTTGTATGTAGATTGGCTATGCCCCATTAGTTCAACAGGTAACATTCACACTTTAATGTCTTTCTTTCTTTTTTTAATATCATCTTGCTCTCATCTCTGAAAAGAATAATTATTTTCCTCCTTGAATTTGAGGAGTCATTATTTGTTCTGTTAATTGCTTATTAGAAAGTAGGCTTTAATTAACCTGCTTATATTGGGCCCTTGGTAGAATTTTATAGGGTAAAGACTCATTCATTGAGCAAAGAGACTTCTTTCTGTTCATATAATGCTTTTTTCCTTCTTTCCTTGAATTTCTATAGATATTCAAATCTGCATAGTTTGCCCCATAAGTAATGTGAATTAGGACATCATACAAATGTTGATCCATTATGACTGGAGCTTCATTTCCCTCCCCTCAGCCCTCTTCTTCCTTTTCAGTGGTGCATGTGAAAATTCTCATCTTCCTCAGTGGAGGGGGCATGTTAGAAGATGCTAGGTTAGTTAGTAAAATGAAGAGAATATGACCTCCAACTTCCTGCGATTCTCTGGCCCAGTGTCCCAGGTCAACTGGATCTGAACCAGTTAAGAGATCTTGGGATTGGCGCTGCTCCCCTGGACTTCTGAATCAGCCACAGAGCCCAGAATTGCCCCGTGAGGATTTCCGCTAGGGTAGCCATGCCAGCAGGTGGCACCAGATGCAGCAGGACCTGGACGGATTTGCAAGTTCCAGCTGCAAAGACTTGTTCCTCATGTTCCCATCTCATTAAATGTGCAATAATATAACTTTGTAGGTTTTACAAAATTAATGTTTTGGACCCTGTAAGTGAATTATGGGAGGGGGTTTGCTGTGAGATAAAAGATCCTTGGGTTTGCTCCTCCCCTGAGCCAGGAACTCCCAGCCCAGAGGAGGGTCCTTCTCCCGCTTGTGCACCTGCCACTGCTCTGCTTGCTCACGTCACCGTGGACCTCGCCTGGCTTTTCTGCAGTTCACATCCTTGGCTCCCAAGCCTGTCTGCCATTTCTTCCCTTTAGCCTTCTTGTTTCAACCAGTTAACCTTTTAAACCGTGTTTTATTATTTTTTTTTACTTTCCTTTTAAACCGTGTTTTATTATTTTTTTCTAATTTGTATTTATTTCCTATTTTGAATAGGTATTTTATTCACACAGTGTAGCATTGAAAAGCTACACAGGCTATCCAGTGGGAATAAAGTCTCCTTTCATTCCACAGCTCTTGGTAATGGAATGCCCTCTGCAAAACAACTACTGTTAGCAGTTTCCTGAGTATCTTCCAAGAGATGGCCTTTGAATATGCAAGTATTTGTGTATATACACATCTTCCTTTGTTCCTATGCAAATTGTAGCACACCACTCCCACCACTCTACACCTGGCTTGGAGAAGCTCTGCGGAGAGCATCTCATTGTTAATACCATTATATTTTTTGGCTTTGATTTTTGGAAAATGCCTTGGGTCATTCTTGGAACCCCCAAACATAATCCCTGCTTCCCACACTCAGCTTCCAATAAGAGGTACACCCTCAGGCGTTGGCTCCATCCCCAAAGCTCTCCCTGGCTTTTATTTCTCCCACAGAACAGCTGAGCTGAAAAGGGAAATGGCTTTTTTCTGGAAGGGCGTCTGTGGACCTTCATCAATGCCAAGCTGATGCCTGGCAAGAAGCCCAGAGTCGCAAAATGTCCCCAGCCACAGCAGACAAACGGCATGACTCCAAGGAGGCAGCTCAGTGACTGGGAAGCAGCGCCTGCTTCACCTGCCTGTTTCTCCTGTGAGACAAGGGCCACTTCCCACAAGGAGCAAGTCAGCATCCTTCACAGGGCCCAAGGCAGGGGCCCTCAGGCTCCGCACCCTTGATCATGCAGGTGGTCATTGCATTATACTTCCGGAAAAGGTAGCCTTTTTCTTGCCAATTCAATGATGTTTTGGATGCTCACCACATCCCAGGTTGTATTCTAGGCACCAAGCATATAACTGTGCACAGAGGCATGCCCCTGTTCTCAGTCTTACTTACGTTTTTCCTTTTCCAGTCCTCTCTCTTATATGCTCTCTAGCGTCTGCCTACTGACTGCTTCTTGTAGAATATTTCCAGTAGAGAGGGACTTGATGAGCAGAAAACTGCCCAATCTTCCTGCTTGCTTTCAATTCCTATTCCTTCCTCCAAAGATTTCCACAGATCAGGGATCTCACACAGCCCGGTGGCTTCTCTGGCTCAGTGCCCAGGGCTCCGGAGAATATAAAAGAGAGAAGTTGAAGGCGGAAAGAAGTAGACACTGCGCTGAAGGCATCTGTGGCAGAAACTGCCCCGCCCCTGCACACCTTCCCCTGCTTCCAGCACCCATGGAGCTTGCATCCGGTGTAGAGCTGCAGAAGAAAACATACTGGCCAGCCTTCCTGCACTCGGTGTGGCATCACCCACAGTCTGGCTGCGGTAAAAGAAGCGGGAGCGTCCTGTGGCCAGTTCCAGGAATTTTCCTTGGAGAATGTTGTGCAGGCCTCTGCCCTTCCATCCTTCCTCCATCCTGCCACCTGGAACCCAGCTGCTGGACAGACCGAAGGTAAGGCCACATCCTGTGGTGGGAGAGGGACTGCAACAGAACTCCATAGAGCCAACCTGGGACCACAGACCTCCTGACTTTTCCATGAGGAAGAAATAAGTTTTGGTTTCATTGTAACCTCTGTCAGGTTGAAATTTGTTGACTTTTTCATCTCTTCCTTATCCTAAGTAATCAATTACTAACCACTTAAAATTCTCAAGAAATAGATGTTAATGTTTATCTTTAAATCTCTGCCGCTTGTAATGGCAGTGGTTCATTTATAGATGCTGAGTTATTCTCGGCTCCTGCCTACCCAACCTATGTAGTAAACCCTCTGTTTGAAACCTCAGCTCTGGTCAGTGGTGAGCTGGAGAGGGCTGTGGGCGAGCACGGGAGCTGGAGAGGGCTGTGTGCCAAGCAGTTTGGACTTGTCCTTTTGGGAGGTTGGATTCCAATATGCCCAGTTACTCAGGTGACACCCTGGACACCTATGTGCCCTTGGAACCTCAGCCAACACCTGCCTGACCCAGTGTCAGAAACAGACTTCTTGCCACTCCATCGTGAGCAGGCCACTGCTCCTCAAGGACACACCCTTTCTTATGTTTTTGGGAAGGACTGGCTACTGGTCAATGGATTCTCTCTATGAATGACCCTAAGTCCCAGGAACCAGGTGGGAAGAGATGAGAAATAAATGGCCCTGGGCCAACAACAGACAGTTTCCCATCACTGGCGCCACCCATGCTACGTGGGCACATTTGCCAGTTTAAAGTCCAGGGAAATGTGTCTGGTTTCTGGGCTGCTGTCTCCTGGCTCTGCATCCTGCCAGTGCGAAGCCAGATGGGCTCAGCTGCCCCAAAGCGACTCTGTGTCCATGTCGCTTGGAAAACCTGCTTCTGGGATCCGTCCACTATTCCAGATTGGGGGGGTGGGGGTGCCAGTGTGTCACAGCCCCTGTCTGTCTGCACACTCATTGGGAACCCCTGCTCCTCTGTTGGAAGGCCCTCTGCAATGTCCTCAGTGACCCAAGCCTGGGAATCACCCTATTTCTTTCCCCCAGGTCCATGTGAGCCAAGTGCCAAGGGTCACAGATTTCCGTCCATCGTGTTTGCAGGGCCGAGGGCAGGCCGGAGAGAGCTGCGGAGCCCTGAACAAGCCGCAGAATGGCTCCTCCTGCTGCCTCACCTGGAGGCTTAGGCCCAGAAGGTTCAACGAGGAGCATTGCTCCAGGGCGGGGGAGCAGGAGACTCCGGTCTGAGGACCTCACTCCCTGCACTGAGGGCTGGAAGGCTCTAGCCCACATACTTAGACACCGTCTTGGAAAGAGAAGGAGGGAATGGAGGCAGCCATGAAGAGAGTGGGCCTTTTTACCCAGATAGAATTGAAGACTTCTTAAAATTCAGCTATATCCAAGTTTTAAACAGATTAATATGTTAGTAATTTTTTTTCTGAAAAATCAGCAGGTAAAGACTCAGGAAAAAAAGACACTCAGGACAAAAATTAAAATTATTTTAATTTTATTCAAAATAAAAGAATTTAAATGTTCTTGGCTATTATGGGCTAAAGTGTATTCCCTAAAATTCTTATGTTGAAATCCTAGCCCCCAGGATCTTAGAATGTGACTATGTTTGGAGATGGGTTCTTCAAAGTGGAAATTAAGTTAAATGAGGATTATTAAGGTGGGCCCTAATGCAATATGACTGGGTCCTTATAAGAAGAGGAGATAGAACACAGGCACAGAGGGGCAACCCTGTGAGGACACAGGGAGAAGACAGCTATCTAGGAGCCAGCGGGAAAGGCCTCGGAAGAAACCAACCCTGCTGACACCTCAATCTTGGACTTTCTGCCTCCAGAACTGAGATAAAATACATTTCTGTTGTTGACGCCACACAGTCTGTAGTACTTTGTTACAGCAGCCTGAGCAGACTGAAATATCTGCATATCTGAATAATAGTGTCAATAAGTCTACATCTCCATTACATCTGTAAATTTTTTTACATAAATTGGAGTATCTATATATATAAAAGGCTAATTATGCTAAGTGTCTGCCCGTCTAACCAGTAGCTATGATGTGCACTGACCACCAGGGGCAGATGCTCAATGTAGGAGCTGCCAAACTGCAGTCACTGGCAGTGGCGGTTCCAGAGTGGAGGGAGCCCGATTCCTCGGGGCCATGTGATTCCACCCTAGGCCATGGGTTATGTTGTTGCTGGGGCTCTGTCAGCCCTGAATCTGGTTTACTGCACACTTGCATTTGCCCTCCACACCCTGTACGACAGCAACTTTGCAGAGTGCCCTCTTGCACTCCGGGACCCCTCGGGGGATGTCAGAGAGCTGGTTTCAGCCTGATCCCCACAGGCCAGACTGAGGGACCCCACCTGCCAGAAGGACCCCACTCATTCCCCAGCTGCTGGGGAGGGACTGCAGGAGGTTGACTCCAGGGCGTGTCCAGCCCATCTCACCCAGTCCCGCCCCACTGGCCACCTTCTAATTAATTTCCTTTCAATGTGCACAAGTCCGTGCACCAGGGCACTAGTGTAATAATATCTAGTTATTTTACACTTGCTATGTAGCAGCCATTTTGCTAAAGGCTTACATATATTAACTCATTTTATTCTTATAACGACCTCATGTAATCCGCATTTCCAGAAATGAACAATGAGGGACAGAGAACGGAACATGCCCAACCTCACAAGCATCCTGGGCAAGTGCAGAGCCAGGGTCAGAGCCAGGGTCAGGCTTCAGAGCCGCAGGGCCTGTGCCCGCACGGCTTCCTGTAGTTCTCCATGTCAGTCCAAGTGTGCCTGCTTCTTCTGCTTTAAGAGCCACTTGGAATTCTGTGTTCTATTCCTGGGTATAAACGTTAAAACTGCATTGATGTCTTTGCTCATTTTGTAAGTAGCCGTCTGTCCATCCTCAGGAGCAGTGACTTATTCAGATAGAATTAAGGCATTTTCTGTCACCTCAGCAGAAGCAGAGTGGCCATAGTGTTTCTGAGGATTGAGGGGCTCTCCTTCACTTAGCAGACACCTTTGCATTGCTAACAGTTAGAGCTCCTTTTTAAAGAAGCTTTGCCTGAAATAACTTTAAGCCCGACTATGACAAAAAAGAAGCAAATGAGGGTTTCTAGGAGAGACATTAGATGGATGTGGAGCTGGCATCCTCAGAAATGGCGGGGGTTGGAGACAGGGGGAGACCTCGGGCCCCAGGCTCCAGGGCCTGGCCCATCCTTGACTGGTTCCACCTTGTGTGTGGACTAAACGAGGTCAGGTCTAGTGTGAATGGTGTGGAGGGCGAGTGGGATCTGCTAGAGTGCCCAGGAGGGCATGAAACCGAAGAAGCTCTGTTGGCACCCAAAGGCGAGCAGCCAGAGCAGGCTGCACACTGGGAAGGAATTGCAGAGTGAGCACCTCTTGTCTGGCTCTAAGACTCTGAGTCCAGCCTGGGAGAGGGCCTACTGAACCCTAGTCCCTCAGTGAGTCATCTGCTGGTCAGGGCTCCCACTTAGCAACACCCCAGGAATCCGGAAAGCATTCTGGAGATCTAACTATGTCATTTCATCTCCTATTCTCAATCTCTTCTTCTTCTTCTTCTTTTTAAAATTTTATTATATTGTTTAAAGTATTACATATAGTAGTACATATGTCTCCTTTTTTTCCCCATTGACCTCCCCCTTGCCTCCCCTACCCCTTGGCACATGCCCTCATCCCACACCCCCAGTATCTTGTGTCCATTGGTTGTGCTTATATGCATGCATACAAGTCCTTCGGTTGATCTCTTTCCGCCCTTCCCAACACTCCCCAGCCTTCCCGCTGTAATTTGACAGTCTGTTCGATGCTTCTCTGCTTCTGTATCTATCATTTTGTTCATCAGGTTATAATGTTCTTTATTATCCATAAATGAGTGAGATTATGTGGTATTTTTCTTTCATTGCCTGGCTTATTGCATTTAACATAATGCTCTCCAGATCCATCCAAGCTGCTGAAAATGGTAAGAATTCCTTATTTTTTATAGCAACATAGTATTCCATTGTGTAGATGTACCACCGTTTTCTAATCTACTCATCTGCTGATGGGTATTTAGGCTGTTTCCAAATCTCAGTTATTGTAAATTGTGCTGCTATGAACATAGGGGTGCATCTATTCTTTCTGATTGGTGTTTCTAGTTTCTTGGGGTATATTCCTAGAAGTGGGATTACTGGGTCAAATGGGAGTTCCATTTTTAGTTTTTTGAGGAAACTCCATACTGTTCTCCACAATGGCTGCACCAGTCTGCATTCCCACGAGCAGTGAAGAAGGGTTCCTTTTCTCCACATCCTCGCCAGCACTTGGGTTTGTTGATTTGCTGATGATAGCCATTCAGACAGGTATGAGATGGTACTGTATTGTCGTTTTGATTTGCATCTCTAGGATAATTAGTGACTTTGAGCATGTTTTCATATGTCTCTTGGCCTTCCTTCTGTCTTCTTTTGAAACTACCTATTTAGGTCCGTTGCCTATTTTTTTATTGGATCATTTATCTTCCTTTTGTTATGTTGTATGAGTTCCCTGAAATGTTGGAGATTAAAGCTTTATCGGCAATTATGTTCTCCCATATACTGGGCTTTCTTGTTGTTTTGTTGATGGTTTCCTTTGCTGTGCAAAAGGTTTTTATTTTGATGTAGTCCCATTTGTTTATTTTCTCTTTAGTTTCCATTGCCCTAGGAGTGGTATCCGTGAAGAAATTGCTTTGGTATATGTCTGAGATTTTGCTGCCTGTGGCTTCCTCTAGTATTTTTATGTTTTCCTGTCTTATGTTTATCTATTTTGAGTTTATTTTTGTGTATGGTGTAACTTGGTGACCTAGTTTCATTTTTTTGCATGTATCTGTCCAATTTTCCCAACACCATTTATTGAAGAGACTGTCTTGACTACATTGTATGTGCATGCTTCCTTTGTCAAATATTAATTGAGCATAGTGGTTTGGGTCGATTTCTGAGTTCTCTAATCTATTCCATTTGTCTTTATGTCTGTTCTTATGCCAGTACAAGGCTGTTTTAAGAACAGTGGCTTTGTAATACAGCTTGAAATCTGGTATTGAGATCCCTCCTACTTTGTTCTTCTTTCTCAGGCTTGCTGCAGCTATTCAGGGTCTTTTTTTATTCCAGATGAATTTTTGGAGAGTTCTTTCTGGGTCTGTGAAATATGCTGTTGGTATTTTAATGGGGAATGCATTGAATCTATAGATTGCTTTGGGTAGTATGGACATTTTAATGATGTTGATTCTACCAATCCATGAACATGGTATGTTCTTCCATCTGTTTGCATCTTCCTCTATCTCTTTTTTCAGTGTCCTGTAGTTTTCCACGTATAGGTCTTTTACCTCCTTAGTTAAGTTTATTCCTAGGTATCTAAATTTTTTTGATGCGATGGTAAATGGGATTGCTTTTTTAGTCTCTCTTTCTGAAAGTTCACTATAGGTGTATAAAAAGGCCATAGATTTCTTGGCATTGATTTTGTATCCTGCTACATTGCCAAATTCATTTATTAAGTCTGATAGTTTTTTGATGGAATCTTTCGGGTTTTTTATGTACAGTATCATGTCATCTGCAAATAAGGATAGCTTTACTTCTTTTTTTCCAATTTGGATGCCTTTTATTTCTTCTTCTTTTCTGATCGCAATGGCTAATACTTCCAGTACTATGTCAAACAGGAGTGGTGAGAGTGGGCATCCCTGTCTTGTTCCTGTTCTTAGGGGAAATGTTTTTAGTTTTTGTCCATTGAGTATGATGTTTGCTGTGGGTTTATCATATATAGCTTTTATTATGTTGAGGTATGAGCCTTCTATCCCCACCTTGTTGAGAGTTTTTATCAAGAAAGGGCGTTGGATTTTGTCAAATGCTTTTTCTGCATCAATTGATATGACTATGTGATTTTTATCTCTCAATTTGTTTATGTGGTGTATCACGTTTATTGATTTGGGGATATTGTACCATCCTTGCATTCCTGGGATAAATCCTACTTGGTCATGGTGTATGATCTTTCTGAAGTACTGCTGGAGCCGATTTGCTAGAATTTTGTTGAGGATTTTGGCATCTATGTTCATGAGGGATATTGGCCTGTAATTCTCTTTCATTGTGTTGTCTTTATCTGGTTTTGGTATTAGGGTGATGCTGGCTTCATAGAAGGAACTTGGAAGTGTTCCTTCCTCTTGAATTTTTTGGAATAGTCTGAGGAGGATAGGTTTTAGTTCTTCCTTGAATGTTTGGTAAAACTCTGCTGTGAAGCCGTCTGGCGCCGGGCTTTTGTTTGCCGGAAGCTTTTTGATGACTGCTTCAATTTCTTCCATAGTTACTGGCCTATTGAGCTGTTTAGAGTCTTCCTGATTGAGTTTTGGAAGGTTATATTTTTCTAGGAATATGTCCATTTCCTCCAGGTTGTCCAGTTTGTTGGAATAGAGTTGTTCATAGTATTTTGAAACAATCCTTTGTATTTTGGTGGGGTCTGTTGTTATTTTGCCTCTTTCATTTTTGATTTTGTTTATTTGGGTCCTCTCTCTTTGTTTCTTGGTGAGTCTGGCTAAAGGTTCATCAATCTTGTTTATCCTTTCAAAGAACCAGCTCTTGGTTTTGTTGATCTTTTGTATTGCTATTTTGGTCTCTATGTCATTTATCTCCACTCTGATTTTTATTATTTCCTTCCTTCTGCTTACATTGGGATTCTCTTGTTGCTCTCTTTCTAACTCTTTGAGTTGTAGGGTTAGGTAATTTATTGCCATTGTTTCTTGTTTTTTGCAGTAGTCTTGTAGAGCTTTGAACTTCTCTCTTAAGACTGCTTTCGCTGTGTCCCATAGATTTTGGTTTGTTTTGTTTCCACTGTTGCTTGTTGCCATGATGTTTTTTATTTTTCTTTGATCTCTCTGGTGACCCAGTCCTTGTTTAATAGCATGCTGTTTAGTCTCCATGTGTTTGATTTCTTTGGATTGTATTTATTGTAGTTGATTTCCAGTTTTATGCCATTGTGATCTGAGAAGATGCTTGATATGATTTCTATCTTCTTGAATTTGAAGAGATTTTGCCTGTGACCCAATATATGGTCTGTCTTTGAAAATGTCCCATGTGCACTTGAGAAGAATGTACATTCTGTGGCTTTAAGGTGAAATGTTCTGAAGATGTCAATTAATTACATATGCTCTAGTGACTCAATTAAGATTGATATTTCTTTGCTGATTTTTTGTTTAGAGGATTTGTCCAATGGTGATAGTGGGGTATTAAAGTCCCCCACTATGATTGTATTGCTGTCAATCTCTCCCTTGATATCCTCCAGATTTTTTTTTTAATGTATTTGGGTGCTCCTGTATTGGGTGCGTATATGTTTACCAGAGTTATTTGTTCTTGTTGGATTGCTCCCTTTAGTATTATGAAGTGGCTTTCCTTATCTATTTTTATGTCCTTCACTTGGAGATCTAATTTGTCAGATATAAGTATTGATACCCCAGCTTTTTTTTCATTTCCTTTTGCCAGAAAAACCTTTTTCCATCCCTTCACCATCAGTCTGTGTGCATCTTTTTTTCTGAGGTGGGTTTCTTCTAGACAGCAGATATATGGGTCTTGTTTTTCTTATCCACTCAGTTACCCTATTTCTTTTGATTGAGGCATTTAATCCATTTACATTTAAAGTTATTATTGATAGGTACTTGTTTGTCGCCATTTTTATTCTATACCCCTGTGTTCCTTCTTTGCTTCCTATTTCTTCTTTTTACAGCAGACCCTTTAGCATTTCTTGCATTGCTGGTTTGGTGGTAATAAACTCCCTTAGTCCTTTTTTGTTTGTGAAGCTCCTGATTTCACCTTCAGTTTTGATTGATAGCCTTGCTGGGTACAGTATTCTTGGATTCAGACCCTTCCTTTGCATGACTTTGTATATTTCATTCCATTCCCTTCTGGCCTGATGTGTTTCTGTTGAGAAATCAGTCACTAGTCTGATGGGGGATCCTTTGTAGGTAACTTTCTGTCTCTCTCTGGCTGCTTTTAAAGGTTCTTACTTTGTCGTTGGTGTTTGCCAATTTAATTATAATGTTCCTTGACGTCGGTCTTTTGGGGTTCATTTTGTTTGGGACTCTGTGAGCTTCTTGTATTTGTGTGAGTTTTTTCTTCCCTATATCATGGAAGTTTTCTGTCATTATTTCTTCAAACAGGTTTTCTATTCCTTGCTCAGTTTCCTCTCCTTCTGGCACCCCTATTATGCAGATGTTGTTTTGTTTCATGTTGTCCCAAATTTCCCTTAGGTTCTCCTCTTGTTTTTTATTTATCTTTTCTAGAAGCTGCTCTGCTTGGGTATTTTTTCCTACCTTGCCTTTTAGCTCACTGATGCGGTCCTCTGCTTCTTCTAGTCTACTCTTGATGCTTTCTATTGAGTTCTTTTCAGCAGTGATATTATTTTTCATTTCTTCTTGGTTCTTCTTTATATCCTCTTGGTTCTTACACATATTGTTGAATTTGTCTTCCATTCTTTTTAGCCACCTTATGACCATTTCTCTGAATTCTTTCTCTGACAAGTTGCTTGCCTCCATTTCGTTTACTTCCTTTTCTCGTGATGCCTCCTTTCCTTTCATATGCAGACTGTTTCTTTGTCTCCCCATGATCTATCTTCTCCAGGTGTTTGGTTATGTAGTTCTCTCTCTCCTTTTCCTATGTGAAATCTGACCTTTCCGTGAGAAGGTTCAGAGCTCCTCCGAGTCCGCGTATTCACATTGCTTGGTGTCCAGTGTTCCTGGATTTGCAGCTGTTCCCTGGGTGTTGTTGTTATAGATTCCCAGGATTTTTAGGCTTCCAATAACAGCCTCTCTCCCCTTCAAGATGACGCAGTCTTCAAGAGTAAATATTCTTGACCTTGGCTTACACAATGATTTCTTAGATATGATACCAAAAACATAAGCAATAAAAGTTTGATGAATTGGACTTCATCAAAATTTAAAACTTTTGTAATTCAAAAGACACCATCAAGAAGATGAAAAGATAACTCTATCTGAGCTTCAGGTCCCTTGTTTGTAAAATGTAGATGATACCACTGCCGAGATTGCTCACTCCACCTCCATTCCGCACCTTGTGAACTCCAAACACGACAAATTCAAGTTCTCAATCTCTTATTCTGATTGTTTCAATTCCTGGGATATTTCCTCAACTTCATTTTTAATCTCTTTTAATGAATTTTCTTTGCGCCTGTTTCTTTTTCATTTCCAAGGGCTCTTTTCTGTGTTCAGACTGTTTTCTAAATGACATCTATTCTTTTCTAATGATACAATATTCTTCCTTGTTTCTGTGAACGTCTTGTAGTTTTGGGAAGAGAGTGTATGAAGGGTTGTTTACTTTTTTCTGCAGTTCCTGGTTGCTTTCAGGTCTATTTGTGTCAATTTCTGTCTTCCATGTCAGAGATTGTCCTCTAGTGTCTTCTAATTTCATTTTTTCTGTTCATTGTTAAGTGGTAATGGGGAACAAACAAATCCTATAAAACTATATTGAATTTAGTACCTATGAAAAAGAGAATAGACCTTTTTTTCAAGTGCACATTCAAGAAATTTGACGAAATATTGGCCTAATGGTCATCAAGAAAACATCAGGAAACTAAAAAACAAAACAAACAAACAAACAAACAAAAAAAACCCACACACAAAAAATAACATTCTCTGATTATAATGCAATAAAACTAGAAATTGCCCTAGCTTGCTTGGCTCACTGGATAGAGCATTGGTCTGTGGACTGAAGGGTCCCAGGTTTTATTCCAGTCAAGGGCACATGCCTGGGTTGTGGGCTTAATACCAGTGGGGAGCATGCAGGAGGCAGCTGATCAATGATTCCCACTCATCCTTGATGTTTCTCTCTCTCTCCCTCTCTCCTTTCCTTTCTGAAATCAATTACATATATATTTAAAAATTGAAATGACAGAATTTTTTAAAAATAAAAAATTTACTTTTTCCTGACAATTTAAAAACTCAACTAAAAACTCCTGAATTAAAGGGAAAATAAAATTGCAAAATTCCTTAAGCATACTACTAATAAAAACATAGGATAGAATTCCAGTGATACCACTAAAGTAGTAATCACAAGAAATCCTATAGCTGTGAATACTTGGTGCAATAAAAGTGAAAACAGTCCTAGCTGGTTTGGCTCAATGGATAGAGTGTCGGCCTGTGCACTGAAGGGTCCCCAATTCAATTCCCATCAAGGGCACATTCCTGGGCTGCGGGCTCCATCCCTAGTAGGGGGCATGCAGGAGGGAGCCGATCAATGATTCTATCTCATCATTGATGCTTTTTTAAAAAAAGTTTTATATTGATTTCAGAAAGAGGAAGGGAGAGGGAGAGAGATAGAAACATCAATAATGAGAGAGAATCATTGATTGGCTGCCCCTTGCACATTCCACACAGGGGATCAAGCCCACAACCCCAGGCATGTGCCCCAACCGAGAATTGAACTATAATCTCCTGGTTCGTAGGTTGACACTCAACCACTGAGCACACCGGCTGGCTCATCATAGACGTTTCTATCTCCCTCTCCCTTCATCTGTGAAATCAATGAAAATATATATTTTTAAAAGTGAAAACATAAATGTGAGTGAATTTAACATTCAAAATAGAAATCTAGGAAAAAGATAAAGTAAACCAAAAGGAGGAAGAAGAAAGGAATTAAGAAGAATAAAAATATTTGGGAAAGAGAAAAGAGCAGTACTAGAGGATAAAAAAAGTGGGTTATTTATAAAACAACATACAAACCAATGACTAACTTAAAATTTAATAAGAAAGAAAGCATGTATACACAAATATAGAAAAAAGGGAGATATAGCATAAAAACAGAAAATAATTTTTAAGAAAGTACTTGATAAAATTATGCAAATAAATATGAAACTTAGAAGAAATACATGTTTATAGCAAACAAACCTTATCAAAATTAGTTCTATTAATTACTATAGAAGAAGTGAAAAGGTCAACAAGTTACTCCATAAAAACAAATAAACAAAGAATCACTAAGCCAAAGGGTTTCTAAAAGAAATTCTACATAACATTTAAATATCAGATAATTCCTGCCATGGCCAGTGTGGCTCAGTGGTTGTAGTGTCAGCCAGTGTATTGAGGGATCTCTGGTTCTATTGAAAAGCTCATACCTAGGTTGCAGGTTCACACTCCACCACTGATCTTGGTCACATGTGGGAGGCAACCAGTCAATGTGTCTCTCTAACATAGCTGTCTCTCTCTCTCTCTCTCTTTTCCTCTCTCCCTCCATTACACTCTTTCTAAAAAGCAATGGAAAAAAAAATATCCTCTAGTGAGGATTAAAATAAATAAATAAATAAATAAATAAATAAATAAATAAATAAATAAATTTAAATATCAGATAATCCCATTGTTATTTAAACTATTTCAGATAATTTCATTTTAGGAAGCACATATAATATTAATCCACCAACCTGGTGGACTACCAGGTTGTTTATTACCATAAATTTCAAATTTATTTGGAATATAGCCCCCAAATTTTTATTCCCAAAAAGGAAACCACAGACTGTACTCTCTTAAGAATTTCCATGCAGTGAGAGAGGAAAAATGGCAGAGGAGTAAGTGGAGGCTACACAGACATGCTCCCAGGACCAAACTGGAATTACAACTAAAATACAAAAATTATCCCAAATAATCAACAGAAGACTAGCTGGAGAGAACCCTGATAACCTAGGATGGAAAGTGGAGACCACATAGAGACTGGTAGGAAGGGCAGAGGAATGAAAGCACCGGCCAGGCTCCTACAGACACTGGCTGAAGTCTTGGAGAGGTATCTTAGCTGTAAGGGGTTGCCACTGAGAAGTCTGGAGTCTAATTCCCAAACTGGCACCCCAGAACTAAGAAAGGTGCCCACATAACACCTGGCTGTGAAAAGCATCTGGGTTTCTGTCTGCCATGGAGAGGTGGCTGGAAAGGCAGGCACCCTTAAAGGGCCAATGCACAAAATTTTGTGTGCAACCACTCACTTTGTGATTTGACAGAGGGAGGGCAGAGTGGACTAGAGCTGTATGTGTAGAAGCCAGGGTTAGAGCTCAGAAGGCAGACACCCCTGTTTCCTGTGCTGAGTCATTCCCTCACACTGTGGAGGTCATCTTTCTCAGCCAGACATTTACTATCCAGGCAGTTTTTGCCTGGGAGGGAAGACACTTGACCCACCCTATTGGAAAACACCTTGCCCCACTCTGTGGAGTTTCTGAGGCCCATTAAGAAACTGAGAATAACAATTAGCCTCCAGGCATAAGCAATTGCTCCACCCTGTTGGAAAATTTGTTGCCACACCTGTGGATGATTGCCTGAGGGCTCCTCAAGACTGAATCCAAGCAGTCTGCAGGCAAAGGCAGGTGTCTAGAGGCTTTGAGTAATTTCCTGAGCTAATTAGAAAGAAATTGCATTTGACACTGTCCTGCACTAAAGATTGAGAGGTGTAACAGATCTACCTAATACATACTAGGTGTACCGGTTAATAATGCAGATTTTGTAATAAAAGAAAACATGATCATTTCAAGAGAAACATCAACAATGCTTTATTTAAAGTAATGTCCACTGCTAGCTTCACATTTCCCCCATATTTAGGTAATTTGTGGATACCATCCCAATAAAACTTTTCTTGTTTTGAGGCAAACCATTCAGAGACTCAGTTTTCCACTTCTTTGTATGTTTTGAAGTGCTGCTCAGAAAGTGCGTGTGCCATTATTGGAACAAGTGGTAATCTGAAGGAACAAGGTCTGGTGAATACAGTGGGTGGGTTAATACTTCTCAGGCAAGATCTCTTAAGGTGTCTTTAACTAGTTTTGAAGTGTATGATGGTGCATTATCATGAAGCAAAATTACTTTGCCATGCCTTGTGGAACATTCTGATTGTTTCACGATCAAAGCGTGGTTCAAATTGATTATTTGTTGTCAGTAGTGATCAATATTAATGGTTTTGCCTGGTTTTAGAAGATCATAATAAACCTCACCTTCCTGATCCCACCAAACGCAGAGCATTGTCTTCTTTCTGAAGTGACTTGGCCTTGCAGTCGACCTAGATCAACCCATGATTTTGTTAACATCTTCAGCAAATTTGACATATGAAGTTTTGAAGCAAGTTGTCAATACTGTTCTGGGCTGCAAACATTGCACAGCTCCTCTGTTGCCTGGAGGCAGGATGCTCTGGGACAGAGGGAGGTAGAGTAGGTCACTGAATAATAGGGTGGTTGGAGTTTAGAGAAAGGTGGCAGTTCAAGCTCCAGCCAAGTATGCCCAGGCGTTGTACCTGTGCCCCGAGTTTCTTGGAAATGGCTGAAATAACTTTTGTAACCTTTGGGTTGTCATTGTAACTGTCCTAACTTCCTCTTGTGGATTCTGAGTATAAATCTGCTGTAACACCTATGGTCTACACTGCAGTTCTGCCTTTACCGCGGTGAAGTGCTGCAACTGTAGTCACTAGCCAGCTTAATAAAGGCTCATAAATTTTGATTTTCGTCTCTGGTGGTCGTCTCTTGCGGGCTGCCCCATAGCAAATACAACAAAATGGCATACATATCAAATCGCATATATATCAACATATGTGTCACTCCATTTATTGAAAAAAATCTGCATTATTAACTAGTACACCTAGTAGTCACCAACCCAAACTGGCAGCCAATATGGGAGATAAAGAAATAACCCCCAAATGAAAGAACAAGATAATTCTCCAAAAGAAGAGATAAATGAAGTGGAGATAAGAAATTTATCTGATACACAGTTCAGAATAATGATGATAAAAATGCTCAACAGCATGAGAAAAGATATATTAACTATGAAAAAAACACACAATTGGAAATAAAGAACAACATAGCACTAATAAAGAACACATTGGAAGAAATACACAGCAGATTAAGGGACGCTGAGGACTGGATAAGTGAATTAGAAGACAGGGTAGAAAAAAAATCACTCAATAAGAGAACCAACAAGAAAAAAATTAAAAAGGAGGAATGTTTAAGGGAGCTGTGGGACAACATTAAATGTAAAAATATTCACATAATAGATGAGCCAGAAGGGGAAGAAAGGGAAGAAGGGATAGAAAACGTGTGTGAAGAAATAATGGCAGTAAACTCCCCTAACCTTGTGAAAGAAAAAGTCACACAAGTTCAGGATGCACAGTAAGTCCCAAGTAAGAAGATCCCAAACAAGTCCATGCCCAGACACATCATAAATACAATAATAAAAATTAAAGACAAAGAGAGACTATTTAAAAAATATATCTTTATTAATTTCAGAGAGGAACGAAGAGGGAGAGAGAGATAGAAACATCAATGATGATAGAGAATCATTGATTAGTTGCCTCTTGCACGACCCCCCCTGGGGATCGAGCCTACAACCCGGGATGTTCCCTTGAACGGCATTGAACCTGGGACCCTTTAGTCCACAGGTCAATGCTCTATCCACTGAGCCAAACCTGCTAGGGCAACAAAGAGAGAATATTAAGGCAGCAAAAGACAAACAAGTGGTTACCTACAAAGGAGCTCCCATAAGGGTGTTGCCTGATTTCTCACAAGAAACTCTAAATGCCAGAAAGGAATGACATGAAGTATTCAAGGTAATGAAAAATAAGCATCTGAAACCAAGTTTACTATATCCAGCAAGGCTATCATTCAAAATAGATGGTAAAATAAAGAGCTTCCCAGACAAAAAAATAAATAAATAAAAATAAAGGGCTAAATGAGTTTATTGCTACCAAACCAGCCCTGCAAGAAATGCTAAGGGGACTGCTATAATGAGAGGAAGAAAGAGAGAGAGAAACCTAGGCATATAAAATTTAAATGGCAATAAATAAGTAGCTTATCAATAATAACCTTAAAGGTAAATGAATTAAATGCTTCAATCAAAAGACATAGGGTAGCTGAATGAATACAAAAACATGACCCAACTATATGCTGTCTACAGGAGAACCATTTTAGAACAAAAGACTCACACAGGATGAGAGTGAAGGGATGGAGAGATATCCATGTAAAGAGAAAAGAAAAAAAAAGCTGGAGCAGCAATACTCATATCTGATAAAATACTAGTAGACTTCAAAATGCGGGCCCTCACAAGAGACAATAAAGGTCACAATAACATTAAAGTGGATTTAATCCCAGTAAACATGTATGCACCCAATATAGGAGCACCTAAATATATTTTAAAAAACTTCAAGAGGACTATAAGGGAGCCATTGACAACAATACAGTCATAGTAGGGAACTTTAACACCCTGCTGACCTCACTGGATAGATTTATAGACAAAAGGTTAACAAGGAAACAGTGACTGTAAAGCACACACTGGATCAAATGGATTTAATTAACATTTATAGAACATTTTGCCCCAAAGCCCTTCTCAAGTGCACATGAGTCATTCACAAAGATATACCACATGTTAGGATACAAAACAAGTCTGTAAAAGTTCAAGAAGATTGAAATCATATCAATCATCTTCTCAGATCACCATGGAATGAAATTAGAAATCAAATACATTAAAAACACTAAAAACCATTCACATACATAGAGGCTAAATAGCATGCTATTCAACAATGGATGGGTTATCAATGAGATCAGGAAAGAAATGAAAAACTTCCTGGAAACAAATGAAAATGAACACACAACAACCCAAAATTTCTGGAGCTCCTGAGAGGGAAGTTCATAGCACTACAGGCCTACCTCAAAAAACAAGAAAATTTAATAATGAACTATTTAAATCTACAACTTAAAGAATTAGAAAGAGAACAACAAGAAAATCCCAGAGACAGTAGAAGGAAGGAAATAATAAAAATGAGAGCAGAAATAAATGACATAGAGACTACAAAAAAAAAAAAAAATACAAAAATCAATGAAAGCAAGAGCTGGTGCTTTGAAAAGATAAAGAAGATTAATGAACCTTTAGCCAGACTCATCAAGATACAAAGTGAGAAGACCCAAATAAATACAATTAGAAACAAAGGCAGTGAAGCAATCACTGACACCATAAAAATACAGAGGGCTGAAGGAAGATACTATGAGCAACGAACTACATGCCAACATGCTGGACATTTTGGATGAAATGACAAATTCCTAGAAAAATTTAATCTCCCAAAAGTGAATCAGGAAGAATCAGAAAACCTGAATAGGCCAATAGCAGCTGATGAAATAGAAGAAAAAAACAAACAAAAAAAAAACTCTGAGCAAACAAAAACCCTGGTCTGGATGGCTTCACAGGGGAGTTTTACCAAACATTCAAAGAAGAACTAACACCCATCCTTCTCAAACTATTCCTCAAAACCCAAGAGGAAGGAACACTTCCAAGCTCTTTTTATTCGGCCAGCATTATCATAATTCCAAAACCAGATGAAGACACTTCAAAGAAAGAGAATTACAGGCCAATATCCCTGATGAACTAGATGCTAAAATCCTCAGCAAAATATTAGCAAATAGGATTCACAATATATTATAAAGATCATACATCATTACTAAATGGGATTTATTCCAGGGATGCAAGACTGGTACAATTTATGCAAATCAATAAACATGATGCATCACATATACAAATTGAAAGACAAAAAGCATATGATCATATCAATAGACACAAAAAAAGCATTCAACAAATTCTAGCACACATTTTTGATAAAAAAAAAAAAAACTCTCAGCAAAGTGGGAATATAGGGGTCATATTTCAACAAGACAAAGGCCATATATGACAAATCTACAGCTAACATCATACTCAATAGCAACAACTAAAATCATTTTCCCTAAGAACAGGAACAAGACAAGGATGTCGGCTTTCACCACTCTTATTCAACATAGTACAGGAAGTCCTAGCCACAGCGATCAGACAAGAAGAAGAAATAAAAGGCACCCAAATTGGAAAGGAGGAAGTAAAACTGTTGCTATTTGCAGATGGCATGACATAGAAAACCCTAAAGATTCCACCACAACACTACTAGATTTAATAAATGAATTTGGCAATGTGGCAGGACACAAAATCAACACCCAAGCATCAATGGCTTTTTTATATACCAAAAATGAATTCTTAGAAGGAGAAACTTAACAAACAAGCCCATTTACCATTGCAACAAAAAATTTAAGATACTTAGGAATAAATTTATTCAAGGGGGTAAAAGATTATACTCAGAAAACTATAGGATGTTGACAAAAAGAGATTGTGGAAGATATAAACAAATGTAAGAATGTATTGTGTTCATGGATTGGTTGAATTAACATCATTAAAATGCCCATATTACCCAAAGCAATCTATAGATTCAATGCAACCCCTATTAAAATACCAACAGCATATTTCACAGATCTAGAACAAATGCTCCACAAATTTATAAGGAAGCAAAAAAGGCCCCACATAGTCACAGCAATCTTAAGAAACAAGATCAAAGTTAGAGGAGTCACAATACCAGATATCAAGTTATACTACAAAGCCACCATAATCAAACAGCCTGGTCCTGGCACAAGAACAGGCATGTAGATCATTGGAATAGAACAGAGACCCCCCCAAAAATCAACCAAGTCGTTACACTGAATTAATATTTGACAAAGAAGGCAAGAGCATAAAATGGAGTCAAGACAGTCTCTTCAATAAACAGTATGGGGGAAATTAGACAGGTAAATGCAAAAAAAGAAAAAAAGAAAGAAAGAAAGATACTAGACCACCAACTTACACCATACGTAAGAATAAACTCAAATGGCTAAAATACTTACATGTAAGTCTTGAAACCATAGGAATCTAGAAGAAACCATAGGCAACAAAATCTCAGACATCTCTCGTAGCAATATGTTTGTGGATACATCTCCTAGGACAGTGGTCGGCAAACTCAAATATCAACAGTACAACAATTGAAATTTCTTTTGAGAGCCAAACTTTTTAAACTTAAACTTCTTCTAATGCCACTTCTTCAAAACAGACTCGCCCAGGCCGTGGTATTTTGTGGAAGAGCCACACTCAAGGGGCCAAAGAGCTGCATGTGGCTCGCGAGCCGCGGTTTGCCGACCACGGACCTAGGACAAAGGAAACTAAGGAGAAAATAAAACAAATGGTACTACATCAAAATAAAAAGCTTCTGCACATCAAAATGAAAAGGGATCCCATTGTATGGTAGAACATATTTAGCAGTGGTACTTCTGATAAACAATTAATATCCAAAATATATAAGGAACTCATAAATCTTACCAAAAGGAAGACAAACAATCCACGAAAAAAAATGTACCAAAGACATAAATAGACACTTCTCCAAAGTGGACATACAGATGGCCAAGAGACATATGAAAAAATGCTCAAAGTCACTGATCATCAGAGAGATGCAAATTAAAATGACAATGAGGTATTACTTCACACCTGACAGAATGGCTACCATCAACACATCAGCAAATGACAAGCGCTGGCAAGGATGTGGAGAAAAGGGAGCCCTAGTGCATGCTGGTGGGAATGCAGACTGGTGCAGCCATTATGGAAAACAGTATGGAGTTTCTTTAAAAAGTTCAATATGGAACTGCCATTTGACCCACTGATTCCACTTCTAGGAATATAGCCTAAGACTTCAGAAACACCAATCAGAAAGAATGTATGCACCTCTATATTCATAGCAGCACGGTTTACAATAGCTGAGATCTGGAAACAGCCCAGGTGCCCATCAGTAGATGAGTGGATAAAGAGCTGTGGTACATTTACACCATGGAAAACTATGCAGCAGTAAAAAAAAAAAAAAAAAAAAAAAGCTCTTACCCTTTGAGACAGCATGGAGGGACCTGGAGAGTATTATGCTGAGAGAAATAAAGCAGTCAGAGAAAGACAAGTACCCTATGATCTCACTCACATGTGGAATCTATTTAACAAAATAAACTCCTGAACAAAACAGATTCAGAGACACAGAAGCATGGAACAGGCTGCAGAACCTCAGAGGGAAGGTGGGTGGGAAGAGATAAACCAAAGACCTTGTATGCATCTATGGGAAACCCATGGACACAGATAATAGGGTGGGGAAGGCCGGGGCAGAGGGCGGAGATGGGCTAGAGGGGGACTTTAAAGGAAAACAAGAGCATATGAAATATTTTCCACAATAAAGATTTAAAAACAACAACAACAAAGAATTTCAATGTAAAAACTTAGAATCTAACAGCAATTTTAAAAGATCCATTGTCCTCAGGTAGGTGAGCTCAGTGGTGAGAGCATTGGCCCATGCTCTAAAAGTCAGGTTTATTTCAAGGATGCAAAGGGGTTCCATATTAGAAAATCTGTTAATTTGTAATACTTTCCACAGATATAGAAGAGGTATTTGACAACATTAAACATCTACTTGTGTTTTTTAAAAAGTCAAAACACTTAGTGAACTAGAAATTGATACTATGGACTTTAACACGATAAAAAATATACACTATAGCTCAGAAGTCAGCATCTTACTGGCTTTCTGCTTAAGTAATGACTAAAACGATGCTGTCACTATGTCCTCTATTATATAAGTAGTGGCCCAGTCCACGAAATTTGTGCACATTAAAAGGGGATAAATTAGAGGAAATATTTTAATATTGCTATTTGCCCTTTCTCTATAATAGAAGTGTCAGAGATGAAAGAAAATTAGGAAAGTGTATATGAAAATCCCCCTCCTACCAGAGTTTGGGGAGCACCACAGGACCCAGAGTCAAGTCCCCACCCACCTGCGTGCCTCGAAATCGCATGAGACCCATTCCCGGCCGTCCCCAGCCCTGTCAAGCCCTGCTGGGTGGGAGGCACAGCCTCAGGTCCCCCAACAAGCCCCACTGGGCAGGGGACACAGCCTCAGGTTCCCCATCAAGCCCTGCTGGATGGGGGGCACAGCTTCAGATCCCCTGGCCCCAGTGCCGGGGTGGGGGGTGCAGCCTCACATCTCCCGGCCCGGCTTCAGGTCCCCCAGCCCCAGCATGAGGGTGTGATGACCATTTGCATATTAGCTCTTTATTATATGGGATGTAGAGTTGGAGGCATTAGCCAGGACTATTTATAGAAGACATGCTTATACATTGTGGTATAAAAGTAGGTCTACAGTTGTGATTACATACAACACAGTTTTTATTCTTATATTATTACTTATTAATTATTGTATTATTTTCCATACAAGCAACTGTAAACCTATTTTTGTCCCCACCCTGTATATCTTGAAAACTGAAGTATTAATGGGAAAATTAGTACAAACAAGATCATGTATTAAATTACCAAAACATTTTATCACATTAATGTATAAAACCCAAAGACCTTCCTACATACAAACAAGAAACAGAGAGAAGACATGATGGAGAAAAGTCCCTGTTTATTATACAAAGTACCAGGGCATAAGTATCTACACTATAAAAGAGTAACATGCAAATTGACTGTACCTTTGGGACGCCCACCAGCCATTCAGGAGTGAGTATGCAAATTAACCCAACAAAGATGGCGGGTTTATTTGCATATGCAGGCGCTGCGTGGATGGGGGCAACAACGCAGGTGTTCTGCACCACCCCAGCTACTCCAGGCCTCTGGGCAGCATGGGAAGGTGGAAAGGCGGCTCTGGCTGGAGCGAAAGTGGTGCCCGCAGCCAGGGGAAGGAAGGCCCATTCTTGCACGAATCTTCGTTCATCGGGCCTCTAGTAATAGATAATGCCCAAAGAGGGTGACTAGCAAGAGAGATTCAACTTGGCAGGAATGTTAATTCTTACCACACTAATTTATAAATGGAAAGCAATCCCAATAAAAAAACTGGTTTTTGTTTAACCAGGTAATTTGATTATAAAATGTATTTGCAAGTTTAGATAAGCAAAAATAGCCAGTAAGCCCCTCTAAAAAAAAGGACAGTGGATAACCTTACCTAAGACCTAACCCTATCAGGCATTAGAATATAGTATACAGATTCTATATTTAAAACATTTTAATAATGGCCCATTAATAAACAGAATGATCAATGGAACAAAATTTAAAAATCCAGAATTAGACTCAATTTCATTTTTAAAGGTACACATGACAAAGGCAATGTTTAAAAGCAAACAGACTTTTAAAAAAGTACTTTTTAAAAAAGTCCTCACCCAAGGGTATATTTTTCATTGACTCTTGGCTCAAGAGAGAAACATAGATCAGTTGTCTGCTTGGGATCACACCTGAGACCCTTCAGTGCATAGAACAATGATCCAACCAACTGAGTCACACCTATGCCCATCTTCTAACTGATTTTTTTTGCTGTTTTTGAGTTATTAGGAAAATACAAATCAAAACTATAATGAGATACCACCTCATACCTGTCCGAATGGCTATAATCAACAAGACAGGATAAATAACACAGAGACCCTGGGGCCTGTTTGGGGCGGGGCAGGGCAGGCAGGCAGACATTGCTGTTTGCTCCGCCCTGGTGATTCCCTGAGACCCCACCCCGCCCAATTTACAACCCCACCCAAGCTGTGTGCAGTAGCTTTTGCATATGAATGGCCTGTCCCTCTTGCAACCTAAAACCTAACAAACTGAAGCTCGGTCAGAGGGCTCCAAAGTGTCCAAAAGAAGGCCTAAGGCCCTGCAGTGTCAGCCTGCATTGCTTCACAGCTGGGCCTATCTGGGCACTTCCAAACCCCAAACAAAGAAGAGGAATCTGCAGATTTCTCTGTAGCTCCTGCTAGATGGCCTCAGGCAGTGGCTGACTTTGCATCTTCTTGGAGATCCAAGAGCCAGTGTACCCAGTGGTCAGTGTGAGACCATACCAGATCACAACTCCTCATATCCATAAGTGACACACTCAAGGGGCAGACTCCATGAGCACCAAAGCCACACTGAAGCAAGTCTTGCCCCATAAGGGTGTCTCTAGCACAGAAGTTCTCCCATTATAGACACAGCTGGTCTTCACAGCCAATTGGCCTAGAGGTCAAATCCTCCCAGTGACACCAACAGCAATCAAGGCTTAACTAGAACAAGATTGTGCACACAGCCCACAAAGGGGTGCACCAAGAGTGTCCACCTCAGGTAATTAGGGAGGCTGAGCCACTGGGCCCTATAGGACACCTAGCACACAAGGCCACTCTATCAACACAGGGAAGCAGCCAAAATGCAGAGACAAAGAAACAGGTCACAAATGAAAGAAATGGAGGAAAGCAAACTACTGGATATAGAGTTCAAAACCATGGTTATAAGGTTACTCAAGAATCTTCTAGAAACTTCTGAGAAATTTAGTGAGACCCTCAAGGATGTGAAAAGGGACCAATCAGAAATTAAGCATACACTGGCTGAAATAAAGAATAATATACAGAGATCCAACAGCAGACTAGAGGATCCCAAGAATAAAGTCAAAAATTTGAAATATGAAGAAGCAAAAAACACCCAACTGGAAAAGCAAAAAGAAAAAAGAATCTAAAAATATGAAGATAGTGCAAGGAGCCTCCGAATTATAGGGGTGCCAGAAGAAGAGAGAGAGCAAGATATTGAAAACCTATTTGAAGAAATAATGACAGAAAACTTCCGCTATCTGGTGAAAGAAATAGACTTACAAGTCCAGGAAGTGCAGAGAATCCCAAACAAGAGGAATCCACACCAAGACACATCATAATTAAAATGCCAAGGGCAAAAGACAAAGAGGGAATATTAATATTAAAAGCAGCAAGAGAAAACAGTTAATTAACTACAAGGGAGCACCCATATGATTGTCAGCTAATTTCTCAACAGAAACTATGCAGGTCAGAAGGGAGTGGCAAGAAATATTCAAAGTGATGAACAGTAAGAACCTACAACCAAGATTACTCTACCCAGCAAAGCTATCACTCAGAATTGAAGGTCAGATAAAGAGCTTCACAGATAAGAAAAAGCTAAAGGAGTTCATCACCGCCAAACCAGTATTATATGAAATGCTGAAAGGTATTCTTTAAGAAGAGGAAGAAGATGAAAAATAAAAAGATAAAAATTATGAACAACAAAGTGACAACAAATGCATATCTATCAACAAGTGAATCTAAAAATCAAGTGAATAAAAAATTTGATGAACAGAATAATCTGGTGGTAATAATAGAATCAGGGGCATAGAAAGGGAGTGGACTGACAATTCTCTGGGGGAAGGTGGTATTGGGGGTGTGGGAAGAGAATGGACAAAAATCTTGCACCTATGGATGAGGACAGTGGAGGGGGGTAAGGGGATAGGGTGGGGTGGGAACCGGATGGAGGGGGGCTATGGGGGAAAAAAGAGGAACAACTGTAATAATCTGAACAATAAAGATTTATTTATTTTTTTTTAAAAAAGGAGGGGTAGACCTGTGGGTGACAGAATCCTGGTTGATAGATCCTCCCTTCCCCCAACTGATGGAAGGAGTATGAAGTAAACTCCACCTGCAGCACGGACATTCCTGAACACCTAACCAGGCACCTTATATGGACTGTACATTGAACCACCAATCAGCACCTGCCAAATACCCTAAGCCCCCGATTCCTAAATCCCTAATTATGTGCCTTATATGAAACCACCAATCAGCGTGTGCTGAGTACCCTAAGCCCCATTCCTTCCCTTTCCTCCCCTCAAAAGGCGCCTTCACCCCTGCACATGTGCTCTTTCTTCCTTGGAAGGTAGCCCAGCAGGGTTCCTTCTCCTTCAATAAAGCCTGTGTCCTGGTCTCCGGCCCTCTGTCTCAACTTTCACTGGTTCTTGGCAAAAGGAACCCAGATTGATGGTACAATGGAGCTACTCAAAATCTCAGCACTTGGGTTGCTTGTTTCCTCCCTCAAGCTCAGCAAGACGTCAACTCCTATTTTGGTGTGGTAGGCAGAGTGTATGATCCTGGCATAGTTCAGAGCGCGGGAAGGCAGGGAACAGGCATGGATTTGCAAACAAAATATTGGCGGCGTCCACATCAACAATGTCAGTTCCAAGGCTAAGGTTCTCACTGTCTGGGTCAGCAGTGGAGTTGACAGGTTTGACTATGTCCAGCAGCATAGGTTACCAGTGATGGCGAACCTATGACACGCGTGTCAGCACTGACACGCGTAGCCATTTCTGATGACACGTGGCCGCATGCCGAGGATGAAACATTTGCTGCTCCTGAGGATGAAACATTTGCGTCTAGAGTCTTGCAGTTAGTTTTTTCCTCAAAGTGACACACTACCCGAGTTATGCTCAGTTTTTTGGCGAAGTTTGACACACCAAGCTCAAAAGGTTGCCCATCACTGGGTTAGTCCAAAAGGCCAGCGAGAGGTGGGGTCAGCTGCTGGGCTGGCGACACGGCTTAGGTGGAGCCCCGCCTTGAGTCAGGGGACAGGGAAGCAAGGTCAGGGAGGGGGCGGGTCCTGACAGGGGGCGGAGCCTGGAAAGGCCGGCGAGAGGCGAGGGCGGGGCCAGAGGTGGGCGGAAGCGGGAGTCAGGGGCGGGGTGGGGGCGAGGCGGAGGGGCGGGGCCCGCGTCGGCGCCTGCGCACGGTCGGGGCGGGGCTGCGCACGCGCCGTTCGGGGCCCCGAGGGCGGAGTCCGGCGGGCGCGGCCGTGAGCGGGCGGAGGCTCCGGGCCCGGCGCTCCATCCGGCCACTGACGCGATGCCGGCTGCAGCGGGCGGGGCGGCCGGGCCGGCGGGGATGTGACAGGCGGCCCTTCGCTCACCTGCGGTCCTTGCGCCCTCAGGTCTCCGGGCGAGCCGCCCTGGGCCGCACCGAGGAGGCTGAGCGGATCGGAGCGGTAAGGGCCGGATGGTGGCGGGGCCGGGTCCCGGCGGGATGCTGACCGCGGCAGCTCGGGCAGGGGGCGCGGTCCGGGAGCTCAGGCCGGGCGCTGGGTGAGGCAGTGGCGCCCTTCGGACTCCTGCCTCCGGGGTGACCCTCGCGAGCCTCCTGAGGCGAGACGGGCGTGGGCCGGGCTGGACGGCCCCCGTTCCCCCGTCCCCCGAACCCTCGCCCCGGTCCCCCAGTAACCCCGTCTCCTTGTTCCCCACCTCCCACCCCCGGTTTCCCCCTTCCTCCCCATCTCGCAGTCTCCGTCCTCGCTTCTCCCGCCCCCGCCCGCTGCCCCCCGTCCTCTCCCGTCCCCCTGACCCCCTCTGTCTCCCTGTTCCCCGGCCTCTGGATTCCCCGAACCCCCAGCCCTCCTCTCTCGTCTCCGCCCCGCGAGGCTGCCGCCTTCCTCCCAGGAAAAAGCAGGGCGAGGCTCAGACGCCCCGGGATTTCAGGGTGCTGTGCGGGTTGGCAGGGGAGGTACCGGGGTGCTCCAGTGACTTTTTTTGGGGGGGAGGGGATTATTACTGGGACACAACAAAGACACACCCTAAACACGTCCTGAGGTGAAACTTCGTGGAGCACACGGTTTGCACAGTCAGGTGCCCTCTCCTTGCAGAGACCTGCTGTTCTCTGCGCGGCCTGTGTCTTAGGCACTGACGGGGCCTCCTTTGGGGTGGTCCCGGGGCCGAGCTGGAGCCCAGGGTGGTCCCGGGGCCGAGCTGGAGCCCAGGGTCAGTGACTGCAAACCCGTCATCAGGCCTGCGCCCCGACCTGGCCGTGGAGGAGTGACTGAGGCCGACTCCCGGGGTCCCGGATTGGCGCGTGGTGTCCACCCCACTGGGGATGAATTGTTTTAGGCTTCTCCAAACAGCCATTGGAAATACATTCCTTTTTTCTTGAACATTAAAAAATAATGGAACCCGTTAATTTTGCCATTTGAAAAACCTTCCTTTAGTTTAAGGAGTTTAATGGTGACAGCTCTTCTTTAACCAAAAGAAATTTAAAATACTCTCCTCTTGCAAAAGATAGGCACACACAACATGTCTTACTTGAAATGGATGCATGGTAAGGATTTAAACATTTCTGAATGTTTTACTTGAAGTCAATCGTCTCAGATGTTATTACTGTTAGCCTCTCAATTTCTCATATAGATCTTTAGCATTTTCTTAATTGGTTGTGTTCTTTAGTGTGCTCAACAAAACTGGCTTCAAATAAACACACTTTCTTGAATCATTTAGCTGTAATTTTACTTCACTGTTGTATTAACGTGCCATAGGAAGAAACTGCTACAGGCCCTGAAAGTCCATTTAAATAAGCACAATTTACTCTGTCTTTTTATTTATTTTTTATTTTTTAAATACATTTTATTGATTTTTTACAGAGAGGAAGAGAGAGGGATAGAGAGTTAGAAACATCCATGAGAGAGATACATCGATCAGCTGCCTCCTGCATACCCCCTACTGGGGATGTGCCCGCAACCAAGGTACATGCCCTTGACCGGAATTGAACCTGGGACCCTTGAGTCCGCAGGCCGACGCTCTGTCCACTGAGCCAAACCGGTTTCGGCTACTCTGTCTTTTTAATCCAGACCTGAAGGGGACTTTGATTCCGTGTGTGAAGTCTGTCAGTGACTCTCCGTAATCTGTAGTTGATAAAGTCAAAGTCCTTCACAGTTCTGGTTTTCATGTATGTTTCTAATATCATCTTCTACCATTTCGCCTGCCTTCTTCATACAAAGACTACTTAGAGGTCTCTGAAGATGACATCTTCCGTTGTTGGTTTTACACTGTACTCTCTGTTGAGAATTCTTCTCTACCTAGTAAACAACTTGCCTTTTAAGACTTAACCAAAATACTCCTGAATCTTGTCCAGACATTTTATCCTCCTTGTCTCAGCTGATCCATAGTGCATTGTACGTTGTGCAGTCAGCATCTGTCAACTGGTGGTTAATGATTTGTTTGTCTCCACCAGACTTTGGGGCTTCGTAAGGAAAGGGAGCTTTGCAACTCCAGCACATACTGTGTGTGGCACAGGTGTTCAAAAACTACTGATTACATTTTTGAGGAATGCTTTCAATCTTCAATATAGCCTTAAGATAGGCAAAATGTGTTAACTACTCTCAATATCAGAAAATTTAGAAAAGAGGAATTCACAAACGAGGTACTTCTAAATTTTCAAGAATGAAGTCAAAATTATTGTTGCTTGTTAGGAAGTAAACCCCAGTCATGACAAGGCACCAGTGTGTTTTATGGCACGAATGAAAGGTATGGTCCGCAGGACTGCTGCTGCTTTGATTTTAGGACTTCAAGGCAGAGTAATTTGCCCAAGGTCACGCAGGTAGAAAAGGTCAGACAGAGCTGGGATCCAATCCAGGCTTTTGACCACCTGTGTATTTTACCTTTGCTCCCAGTTTCCTAATTCTAAATCTTAGTAATTATTTTACAATCTGAGTGAGGCATTTTTGGAGGGGGGGGATCAATTCTTTTAAATAGTAGAATATTGAATTTGAAAGAATTAAGAGATTATTTGATTCAACTTTTACATTTTTACACCAAAGGATAAGTTGCTTGAGGTTACATAGCCACCTGTATAACACATCTCTTGACCACATGCTTGTGTATTTTTTTAAAATATATTTTTATTGATTTCAGACAGGAAGGAAGGAGAGATAGAAACATCCTATAAAATAAAAGGTAATACGCAAATCGACCGAACCGTGGAACGACTGGTCGCTATGATGCGCACTGACCACCAGGGGGCAGACACTCAATTCAGGAGCTGCTCCCTGGTGGTCAGTGTGCTCCCACAGCTGGAGCACTGCTCAGCCAGAAACCCTGAGCCGGATTCATGACTGGCGAGTACAGTGTAAAACCACCGCCTCCGCCGCAGTGCTAAGGATGTCCGAGTAATGGCTTAGGCCTGCTCCCTGGGTGGGCCTAAGCCATCAGTCGGACATTCCCTGCGGGCTCCCGGACTGCGAGAGGGTGCAAGCTGGGCTGATGGACACACCACGAGTGCACAAATTTCATGCACTGTGCCTCTAGTGTATGATGAGAGAGAATCATAGATCAGATGCCTCCTTCACACCCTCTATTGGGAATTGAGCTTGCAACCCAGGCGTGTGCCCTGACTGGAAATTGAACCGTGATCTCCTGGTTCATAGGTCAATGCCCAACCACTAAGTTAGGCCAGCTGGACTGCTTGTGTAATTTTCATTACTCCATGGTGTTTTTAGAAGAAAATGAAGAAGTTTCCAATTTTCAGAGGGAGAGCAAATAGTCTTACAATTTCTTCCTCTTTGAATGCTTAGCTCTTGAGTGGCTAAGAAACATGGCAATTCATTTGGGTTTATAGGAGAAACCTAGGCTTTGCCATTACATTTGGTTGGATAGTTTTTAACCTCAGTGCTTGGGGCCCACTCTCCAGTTGCTCCATAATAAGTAGCTTCTGCTACCATATGGAGATCCCACATACAGTTAACGTTTTGATGGTAAAATGAGATTTTAATATAACAAGGTTCTAGCTGGCTAATAGCATGGCTAAAATGACATGTATGATTACTCTGTATGTGAGAAGAATTTATCCGATTACTCTATGTGATAGTTTTTTTGGGGAAAAAAATGATAAATGTGGTTTTATGCTTCAGAAGAGTCAATTTTAAAATGTGTACTTACTGTGGTGGACCTGATCAATTCTAACAGGCTTTTTTTTTTATTTTACAAATAATTTAATGGTCAAAAAATTAAGAAAAAATCTTTTAATTTTTCTTCTCATTTATTTCTCACCATATATACATGATTTTATACAACAATCAAGCATAAATATAATATTTAATTTTGATTTCATAGTTAATGTTTTCTTTTTGCTAAAGTTTTTGTACATGTAAATTATCATATAATACTAGAGGCCCGGTGAAATTCGTGCACGGAGGGGGGTTGTCCGTCAGCCCAGCCTGTACCCTATCCAATCTCGGACATCCCTCTCACAATCCAGGTCTGCTGGCTCCCAACTGCTTGCCTGCCTGCCTGCCTTCCTGATTGCCCCTAACCGCTTCTGCCTGCCAGCCTGTTTGCCCCCAACTTCCCTCCTCTGCCGGCCTGGTCACCCCTAACTGCCCTCTCCTGCAGGGTTGATCACCTCCAACTGCCCTCCCTTGCAGGCTTGGTCCCTCTCAACTGCCCTCCCTTGCAGGCCGGGTGCCTCCCAACTGCCCTCTCCTGCTGGCCATCTTGTGGTGGCCATCCTGTGTCCACATGGGGTCAGGATCTTTGACCACATAGGGGCAGCTATATTGTGTGTTGCAGTGATGATCAATCTGCATTATTACTCTTTTATTAGATAGGATAGAGGCCTGGTACAGGGGTGGGGACCAGCTGGTTTGCCCTGAAGGGCGTCCCAGATCAGGTGGGGGTTCCCTTGGGGTGTGGGGCGGCCTGAGCGAGGGGCCTGTGGTGGTTTGCAGGCCGGCCACGCGCCCTGGCAACCCAAACAGAGGCCCTGGTATCTGGAATTTATTTTCCTTCTACAATTGAAACTTTGTAGCTTGGAGCGGAGCCAAGCCTGGGGCTCCCTCCGCAGGCAGCCATTTGTGTTGGGGTTATAATTGAAACTTTGTTGCCTTAAGCGGGTGGGCCCGGCCAGGGTGTGCGGAAAGCTTTGCTTCCCCTGTTGCCGGCAGCAACCCTGGCCTGCTCTCTCAAGCTCCATTCTGCCGCCATTTGTTTGAATTTGTTTACCTTCTATAATTGAAACTTTGTAGCTTGAGTGGAGGCTTAGGCCTGGCCAGGGCAGGCGGAAAGCTTGGCTTCCTCTGTTACCTAGGAAACCTTACTCTCTGTGGCTGTAGCCATCTTGGTTTGGGTTAATTTGCATACTCGCTCTGATTGGATGGTGGGCATGGCTTGTGGGTGTGTCGGAGGTATGGTCGATTTGCATATTTGTCTATTATTAGATAGGACTAGAGGCCTGGTGCATGGGATTCGCGCATTGGTGGGGGATGTGGCCTGCGAGGATCGGTCTGCTGTGGGAGCCCTGCTTATCCCCGTCTGCCAAGCAGCTGTGGAACCACCCTCTGAGCAGCTGCTCCCTGGTCCAGCATCTTCAGTGGAGCTGGAGCACTCGCCTCTCCAGGGGACCCGGTGGGGGCCGAGCCCAGGGACAAGAGCACTGAGAGGCGGTGGAGTAGGCCTCAGTCCTGCGGTGGCCACGAACCCACCTCCCAGCCTCTAGGGTCAGCTCTGCAAGACTGGTGGTGGCGCTGCATGGCCTGTGGGCATCCGGAGGAGGCGGCAAGGATTGAGGAGGAGAGCCTGGGGCAAGGAGGCGAAGACTGCAGCCCGGGTTCCTGCCTGTAGGTCCGGGGTTCACAGAGGGAGCATCCGCTCATCTTGGTCAGCTGAGTGGCGCTCCCACTGTGGTAGTGCACTGACCACCAGGGAGCAGCTCCTGCGTTGAGTGTCTGCCCCCTGGTGGTCAGTGCGCATCATAGCGACTGGTCAACCAGTTGTTCTGGTCGTTCCGCCGTTTGGTCGTTGGGCTTTTATTATATAGGATTACTAGTTGAGTTGCTTAGTTTTACTAATTGGACATCTAAGTTGCCTCCTATTTGGTAAGTAATGTAGTTAATATATAGCTGTCCTTTGTTTTCTTCTTTTGTTAGGCTAAAGTTCCAGGAGAGGGATTACAAGGTCAGAGAGGATGAAGGTTTTTGTCACTTAAAAAAAATGTTTTTATTGATTTTAGAGAAGAGGGAGAGGGATAGAAAGATAGAAACATCATTCATGAGAGACAAACATCCATTGGCTGCATCCTGTAGGCCCTTACTGGGATGGAGCCTGAAATCCTGGCATGTGCCCTCACTGGAAATCCAACCAGTGCCCTCTTGGTTCATGGGTCACTGCTCAACCACTGAGCCACACCAGCTGGTGGTTTTTAATCACTTTTAAAAAATATTATCAGGTTTATTTCTAAAAGGTTGTATTGATTTATACTGCTTCCTGCATTTTGGTTGACAGTTTTACAATACTTTTAAAGGCTTTTGCTTTTTAAAAGTTGGTATTTTACAAATGAGTATAAGGGTACCTGCTATCTAACATACAATCTGAAGTTGAAAAGCTAATGCAGTATTTTCCTACTTTTATTTTCTCCTTTGTTGGAATTGTTTGTCCTTTATGCAAAAATTTATGGGGATCTTCTTACTAATTTTCATTAGCACTTAATTTTTAAAACTGCAAAGTATCCTATCTAATAAAAGAGTAATATGCAAATTGACCGCACCTCCACCGCACATACAAGCAACGCCCACCAGCTGATCAGAGTGAGTATGCAAATTAACCCAACCAAGATGGCTGTGGTCACGGAGCGAGTAGGAGGCTTGGGTTTCCCTGGCAATGGAGGAAGCCAAGCTTCCTGCACACCCTGGCGGGCCCTGAACTCCACTCAAGGCTACAAAGTTTCAATTATAGAAGATAAATAAATCCCAACAAAAACGGCTGCGGCCACTGAGCGAGCAGGCCGGCTTGTGTTGCCCTGGCAATGGAGGAAGCCAAGCTTTCTGCTCACCCTGGCCTACCCTAGCCTCTGCTCAAGGCTACAAAGTTTCAATTATAGAAGGTAAAATAAATCCCAGATACCAGGGCCTCCGCTTGGGTCATGGGGGGCGTGGCCACCCTGCAAACCACCACAGGCCCCTCGCCCAGGCCACCCCATGCCCCAAAGGAACCCCCACCCTGATCCGGGACACCCTTCAGGGCAAACCAGTCGGTCCCCACCCGTGCACCAGGCCTCTATCCTATCTAATCTAATAAAAGAATAATACGCAAATTGACTGTCACTCCAACACACAAGATGGCTGCCCCAATGTGGACACAAGATGTCCACCACAAGATGGCCAGCAGGGGAGGGACCAGGCCTGTAAGGGAGGTCAGTTGGGGGTGATAAAACCTGCAGGGGAGGGCAGTTAAGGGTGACCAGGCCGACAGAGGAGGGAAGTTGGGGGTGACTGGGCCTGCAGGGAAGGGCAGTTGGGGGGAATCCAGGCCTGCAGGGGAGAACAGTTGGGGGCGGGGGGACCAGGCCTGCAGGGGAGGGCAATTAGGGGTGACCAGGCCTGCAGGGGAGGGAAGTTAGGGGCAATTGGGCTGGCATGGGAGCACTTAGGCATCAATCAGGCTGGCAGGGGAGTGGTTAGGGGGTGATCAGGCTGGCAGGCAGAAGCGGTTAGGGGCAATCAGGAAGACAGGCAGGTGAGCAGTTGGGAGCCAGCAGTCCTGGATTGTGAGAGGGATGTCCAACTGCCCGTTTAGGATCGGGCCTAAATGGGCAGTCGGACATCCCTCAAGGGGTCCCAGATTGGAGAGGGTGCAGGCTGGGCTGAGGGACACCCCCCCCATGCACGAATTTCGTGCACCAGACCTCTAGTACAACAATAAACACAACAAAAACAAAACACGAGATTAATGTATTTATGATGTTAAGTGCTAATTAAAATTATTGACTTAAAAAAAAATATTTGATTGATTTTTTTACAGAGAGAAAGGGAGAGAGAGAGTTAGAAACATCGATCAGCTGCCTCCTGCACACCCCCTATTGGGGATGTGCCCGCAACCAAGGTACATGCCCTTGACCAGAATCGAACCTGGAACCCTCTAGTCCGCAGGCCAACGCTCCATCCACCGAGCCAAACCGGTTTCGGCAAATTATTTACTTTTTAATTGAATTTATTGGGGTGACATTGGTTGATAAAACTATACAGGTTTCAGGTATATAGTTCTTTAGTACATATTCTGTATACTCTATTGTGTATTTACCACCCAAGTCCAATCTGCCATCATCATTTATCCCCCCTTTATACCTTCTTCTAAAAATCACGGACTTTTAACCAAATTTTGTGATTTCATCTTTTGATTGTGAAATCTGAATGTCTGTCCATCATCTGATGCACACTTATTTTCTTAAGTTTTTAGAATTTGTTTTGTTGTATGTGTATATCTTTAGTAAATTATGCATATATTGAGATTGAATTTAATTCATGTGGATTTTATACTATAGAGAATCACGTTCTTACATGTCGAAGTGAGTTTTCATTTTTTTTCTTAACTTGAATAGGAAACAAAACAATACAAAGATAGATATCACATGATCTCACTCATTTATGGAATATAATGAACAACATAAACTGATGAACAAAACCAGATCCAGAGACAGAGAAGCATCAATCAGACTGTCAAACCTCAGAGGGAAGAAAGGGGAGGGTGGGGGTAAGGGGGAGAGATGGACCAAAGGACTTGTATGCATGCATATAAGCCCAACCAATGGACGCAGACAACAGGGGGTTGAGGGCGTGGGTGGGAGGGTTGGAGGGTAGTGTTGGGATGAGGACACATATGTAATACCTTAATAAAGAAATTAAAACAAACTAACCTAGTTATTCATTTTTAAATAAACAATAGTAAATTTAGACAAACCAAAATTTTCATTAGAGCAATATTTTGGTTAATTGAAGTTTTTATTGGATCAGGGTTAACCAGAAGACCATTTCTGATTTCACTTTTACTATTAATCATTCTAATATATATGAAAGTAAGACCTTGATTATCTACTTCCTTTGGGGAGTGCGACGTTCTAGATAGATGAGACAACCCAGGATAATAGTTAATATTGATTTAGTGCTTGGTACTGTGCTGGTGTTTGACATGGAGTTTTTTATTTCATATAATAGCCCCAAGAGAGATAGGTTATTTTAGTATCCTCCTTTCACAAATGGGAAAACTTAGAGAGGAAAAATGACCCACCAAAGGTAACCCAGCCACAATCCAGGTACCTGCCCTTGACCGGAATCAAACCCAGTACCCTTCAGTGCTTGGGCTGGCACTCTAACTATTGAGCACACTGGCCAGGGCAACAGCCAGTCCTTTTAAGGAATTTGCTATAAATTGAAGCTGAGAAAAATAGATTGGTAAATGGAGGGGATGTAGAGTCAAGGAATTGTTTTAAAAAGATGGGTGTTTTTCTAGTATCCTATATAATAGAGAGCTGTTATGCTAATTAGACCAAACAGCAGAATGACCTTCCGGATGACCGTCAGGATGATCTTCCAGACGAAGTTGGGCTGCGAGTGCTGGCCGGGGCTGCGAGGGGCTGCAAGGGCCAGCTGAGGCTGCGAGGGCCATCCAAGGCTGTGAGGGGCTGCGAGGGGCTGCGATGGGCTGTGAGGGGCTGTGAGGGGCTGCGATGGGCTGTGAGGGGCTGTGAGGTCCATCCAAGGCTGTGAGGGGCTGCGAGGGGCTGCGATGGGCTGTGAGGGGCTGTGAGGTCCATCCAAGGCTGTGAGGGGCTGTGAGGGGCTGTGAGGGGCTGCGAGGGCCATCCAAGGCTGTGAGGGGCTGCGATGGGCTGTGAGGGGCTGTGAGGTCCATCCAAGGCTGTGAGGGGCTGTGAGGTCCATCCAAGGCTGTGAGGGGCTGCGAGGGGCTGTGAGGGGCTGCGAGGGCCATCCAAGGCTGTGAGGGGCTGCGAGGTCCATCCAAGGCTGTGAGGGGCTGTGAGGTCCATCCAAGGCTGTGAGGGGCTGCGAGGGGCTGTGAGGGGCTGCGAGGGCCATCCAAGGCTGTGAGGGGCTGCGAGGGCCATCCAAGGCTGTGAGGGGCTGTGAGGTCCATCCAAGGCTGTGAGGGGCTGTGAGGTCCATCCAAGGCTGTGAGGGGCTGCGAGGGGCTGTGAGGGGCTGCGAGGGCCATCCAAGGCTGTGAGGGGCTGTGAGGTCCATCCAAGGCTGTGAGGGGCTGTGAGGTCCATCCAAGGCTGTGAGGGGCTGCGAGGGCCATCCAAGGCTGTGAGGGGCTGCGAGGGGCTGCGAGGGGCTGTGAGGTCCATCCAAGGCTGTGAGGGGCTGCGAGGGCCTGCGAGGGCCGAGCCCCTTGCACGAAATTTGTGTATCAGGCCTCTAGTATTTATATAAATAGAGAATATAAAGCTGATAGGAGTGATCCGAGAGAGGAAAAAAAATTACAGGAATCATTTCTTTTAAAAGTAAATGAAATTAGTTTTATTCTAATCTGTGTACCCAATATCATTATTATATATATCCTTATGCATTAACCTATTTATTTCAAACTATTGACCTATTGCACGGATTTGTGCACATTGAAAGGAAGTTAATTAGAAGAAATATTTTAATATCACTATTTGCCCTTTCTCTATAATAGAAGTGTCAACCAAATTCACGATGGACAATGACAGGTCGAAATACATGTGTGCAATTGGAACCAGCAAGAACTCTATATGTATTGTGCATGCGCAAGTCAATGTTCATTTTTAAATTGCCAGTGCATGTCATATGTACCGGCCAGTCGGACAGTTGCACTGACGGATGATAGGTCACTTAGCCTTTCATATGTAGATGAAGACAGTGGCTTGTGGGGAGAGGTGTTAAAGTACATTCCTTCCCCCCCATTTTGGTGAGATTTCATTAGTTCAAAACTGTTGTATTTATATGTGGATAACAATTTTTTGCTTTTTATAAATGATTATGAAATAGATTATCTGGTCTTTTTTTGTTTGTTGTTTTTTTGTTGCTAACCTATTCTTCTCAGGTAAATTTTACCTGTTTATTTTATTTTTATTTTTATTTTTTAAAGTATATTTTATTGATCTTTTACAGAGAGGAAGGGAGAGGGATAGAGAGTTAGAAACATCGATGAGAGAGAAACATCAATCAGCTGCCTCCTGCACACCCCCAACTGGGGATGTGCCCACAACCAAGGTACATGCCCTTGTCTGGAATCGAACCTGGAACCCTTGAGTCCACAGGCCGACGCTCTATCCACTGAGCCAGACTGGTTAGGGCTTACCTGTTTATTTTTATCAGCAGTTTTACACAGTGTTTGCCCAGTAGTAGATTCTAAATTTTGGTTGGGTAATCTCTAATATGGTAGTTTTACTATATAACCTTTTTACTAAAGAAAAGAAAAAGTTAAAAACTTTAATTTGAAGTATAATTAAAGCACTTTAAAGGGGAAATTTGATGGCCACTCTTTTCCCTTTTTTCTAATGTACTTGACCATGCTTTTACGGTAATTGCTTCTGATTATTGAGTTGCTCTCTGAGATAAGTTCAGAAAATTAAGTTGAAAGCCCATATTACAGTTACAGCACTTTATGTGCCTCTTTTTGTGGTTCACTTACATTTAAGTAGTTGTCAATATTTAGTGCTGGAGCATCATTGCAATAGCTTCTTAATCTTCTTCGTTGGTCTTCCTCCAGATTTTCTTCCCTTAGCCACTGATCCATGCTACTGACTTTGGATTTCTGAAACACAGATCTGATCAAGTCCTGTTATTGCTTAAAAATCTCCTGTGGCTCTCTGTTTATGGGAGTTAGTTCTCCCTTTTTTTTGCTTCTTGCCCACCTCTCTCCACTTGCCTTCTGCTTTAAGGGATCTAGAGTGTTCCCTGGGGGGTTCTAATGCACATCTGACATTTCTTAACCAGAGGACCACAGGATAGAAGTCAAATTCTTTTATCCGTGTACACAGAAAGTCCTCCATGAGCTGTGGCCCTTATCATCTGCCATGGTTCCATGGAGATGAGAAACTGATATCTCTGTGCTTTTGTACCTACTATTATTTTTTTCCAGAATACCATTAAACTTCTTAGGTATCTTGTTAAATCACTTCCTCTTTTTATTTTAGTATGTATGTATGTATGTATTTATTTATTTGTCATTTTTTCCTTCCATGGACATTCTGTATGCCCTGCTGGAGAATTTTTTCCCCCCTTCAAATATATATTTTTTGATTACAGAGGGAGAGAGAGATAGAAACATCAATGATGAGAGAGAATCATTGATTGGCTGCCTCCTGCACACCCTCCACTGGTGATCGAGCTGGCAACTCAGGCAGGTGCCCTTGATTGGAATTGAACCCTGGACCCTTCAGTCTGAAAGTCAACGCTCTATCCACTGAGCCAAGCCAGCTAGGGCACTTCCTCTTTTTAAAAACTCAATATGGATGTCTCCTTTTTCTAGGAAAGCTTTCTTTTAGGCATATTTTTATCATGAATCCTCTACTCCATTATATTCTCCATCAGAGACCTGGTGCACGAATTCATGCATGGGTGGGTCCAGCCGGCCTGCTCCAATGGGGGCCCATCGGGCCAGGCCGGCGGGGGGGAAGAGCTGCGGGAGGTTGGCTGGCTGGCCCTGCCCCCAATTGGGGAGTTGGGGGCTGATTGGGGGCCAGGCTGGCTGGGGGATGGGGGATGCCGATTGGGGCCTGGATCAGGCTGGCTGGCTGCCATAGTGTGCGTCATAGCCACTGGTCATTCCGGTCCTTCTGGTCGTTCCTGTCTTTGGGCTTTTCTATATATAGATTCTTTGTTACCTATGTTCCTGTAACATTTTGCAGTTATTTTATTGTAGTAATTGCTATATTTTTTCTCTATTTGCTTTTGTGTCTAGTCCCCCTTGCTCCAACACAAACGTATAATCACTCAATACATTTTGTTGAATGAATGATGGAGTAAAGTGAAAAATATTTCAACATTGACCTAGTTTTGGTTGACTCATTTGGTTGGGCTTTTACATCAATTTTATTTGTATAAAACATACAAATGAGCAATACAGATAGCATGTTTAAGAGAGTCCTACTCCAAATTATCTTAGGAAATTAATATTTTATTGCATGTTTGTTCTTATGAGCAAATAATGAGATTTGTTGATGATTTCATTATATATCACAAATCTCTATTTTTGTCTAAATATCTCAGTATTTTTCTTTGTGGTGTCACTTTTTTCTCTTTGTCATTTCTATTTGGATGCTGGCCTTAGACACCCTCCACCCTAAACATAACTTAATTTCATTCCTTAAACTTGATCTGTACTTTTCCATTCGTGTTTTTTATATCACTACTTTGTAAGTTACTTAGGTTTCTCTGCAGCATCTTTTAAAAAATAATTATTTATTTATTTTCAACTTATTTTTATTGTTGAAACTATTACACATGCCCTTCAACCCCTCCACACCCTTTCGCTCACCTCCTCCCAGCCTCTCCCTTCCCTGGCTTTCACCACACTGTTGTCTGTGACCAGGAGCTATGCATATATGTTCTTTGACTGATCTCTTTACCTTCTTTTTTCTAGCCTTCCTTCCACACTGTCCTTTGACATTGCTTCAGTCTGTCCCCATGATCCATGCCCTGGTTCTGTTTTGTCCATCAGCTTATTTTATTTATTAGATTCCATATTATAAGTTAGATCAGATGGTATTTGTCTTACTCTGACTGCTTATTTCAATTCGCATAAAAATCTCCAGGTCCATGCATGCTGTTGCAAAAGATAATATGTTCTTCCTTTTTAAGGCCAAGTAGTATTCCATTGTGCAAATTCACCACAGCTTTTTTTATCCATTCATCTACTGATGGGCACTTGGGCTACATCCATATCTTGGCTATTGTAAATAGTGCTGCTATGAGCATAGGGGAGCATATATTTTTTCTGATTGGCATTTCAGAATTATTAGGCTACTAGAGGCCCAGTGCACGAAATTTGTGCACGGAGGGGGGTTGTCCCTCAGCCCAGCCTGTACCCTCTCCAATCTGGGACCCCTCGAGGGATGTCGGACATCCCTCTCACAATCCAGGACTGCTGGCTCCCAACTGCTTGCCTGCCTGCCTTCCTGATTGCCCCTAACTGCTTCTGCCTGACAGCCTGATCACCCCCTAACCACTCTGCTGCCAGACTGTTTGCCCCCAACTTCCCTCCTCTGCCGGCCTGGTCACCCCTAACTGCCCTCTCCTGCAGGGTTGATCACCTCCAACTGCCCTCCCTTGCAGGCTTGGTCCCTCTCAACTGCCCTCCCTTATAGGCCGGGTGCCTCCCAACTGCCCTCTCCTGCTGGCCATCTTGTGGTGGCCATCTTGTGTCCACATGGGAGCAGGATCTTTGACCACATGGGGGCAGCTATAATGTGTGTTGCAGTGATGATCAATCTGCATATTACTCTTTTATTAGATAGGATAGAGGCCTGGTACAGGGGTGGGGGCCAGCTGGTTTGCCCTGAAGGGCGTCCCAGATCAGGTGGGGGTTCCCTTGGGGTGTGGGGCGGCCTGAGCGAGGGGCCTGTGGTGGTTTGCAGGCCGGCCATGCCCCCTGGCAACCCAAGCAGAGGCCCTGGTATCTGGAATTTATTTTCCTTCTACAATTGAAACTTTGTAGCCTGGAGCGGAGCCAAGCCTGGGGCTCCCTCCGCAGGCAGCCATTTGTGTTGGGGTTATAATTGAAACTTTGTTGCCTTAAGCGGGTGGGCCCGGCCAGGGTGTGCGGAAAGCTTTGCTTCCCCTGTTGCCGGCGGCAACCCTGGCCTGCTCTCTCAAGCTCCATTCTGCCGCCATTTGTTTGAATTTGTTTACCTTCTATAATTGAAACTTTGTAGCTTGAGTGGAGGCTTAGGCCTGGCCAGGGCAGGCGGAAAGCTTGGCTTCCTCTGTTACCTAGGAAACCTTACTCTCTGTGGCTGTAGCCATCTTGGTTTGGGTTAATTTGCATACTCGCTCTGATTGGATGGTGGGCATGGCTTGTGGGTGTGTCGGAGGTATGGTCAATTTGCATATTTGTCTATTATTAGATAGGATATTTCCAGAAGTTGGTTCACTAGGTCAAAAGGCAGTTCCATTTCTAATCCTCCTATCTAATAAAACGGTAATATGCAAATTAACCATCACTCCATCACAAAGATGGCAGCACCCATAGTGGCCAGGGCGCTGGACACTGGCGGCATTGCCCTGGCCACAAGCCCCAGTGTCCCATGCGCCCCAGCCCACGGAGGGAGGGAGGGCAGGCAGGTGGGCCTCTGACCAGAGGCCGGCCAGGGCGCGGGATGCTGGCATCATTGTAGGCTGAGCTGAGGGATCCCCCGCTACTGTGCACGAATTTCATGCACCAGGCACCGGGCCTCTAGTTTTTTGAGGTAACTCTACAGTGGTTGCACCATTCTACATTTCCACCAACAATGCACTAGGGTTCCCTTTTCTCTACATCCTCAGCAGCACTTGTTTATTGATTTACTAAAGGCCTGGTACACGAATGCATGGGGGGTGTCCCTCAGCCCAGCTTGCACCCTCTCAAATCTGGGACCCCTTGGGGGATTTCCAACTGCCGGTTTAGGCTTGATCCCTGCGGAATCCGGCCTAAACCGACAGTTGGAAATCCCTCTCACAATCCAGGACTGCTGGCTCCTAACCACTCACCTGCCTGCCTGCCTTATTGTCCCTAACCACTCTGCCTGCCAGCCTGATAGCCCCCCAACTGCTCCCCTGCTGCCCTGATTGATGTGTAACTGCTTCCCTGCTGGCCCGATTGTCCCCAACTGCCCTCCCCTACTGCCCCAATCACCTCCAACTGCCCTCCCCTGCCGGCCTGATTGCCCCAAACTGCCTTGCCCTGCGGGGCTGAAGGGTCTGGGGGACTCTGGCTGGATGAGGCGGGGCTGAGGGGACTGGGGGACTCCGACTGGATGAGGCACGAGGCACCTGCCGTCCCCCCTCCCCCCCGGCGGGGTTGAGAGGACTGGGGGACTCCGGCTGGATGAGGTGGGCTGAGGGGACTGGGCGCCACCATCTTATGAGGGCATGACAGTCAATTAGCATATTCCCTCTTTATTAGATAGGATTGCTGCTATCCATTCTGGTGAATGTAAGGTGATATCTTATTGTCATTTTAATTTGCATCTCTCTGATGATCAGTGACTTTGAGCATTTTTTTCGTATGTCTATTGGCCATCTGAATGTCCTCTTTGGAGAAGTGTCTATTCAGGTCCTTTGCCCATTTTTTAATTGGGTTGTTTGTTTTCCTTGTGTCGAGTTGTGTAAGTTTTTTATGTATTTTGGAAATTAACCTCTTATCAGTTATATCATTGGTAAATATGTTCTCTTGTTCAGTGGGTTCCCTTTTCATTTTGTTGATAGATTCTTTTGCTGTGCAGAAGCTTTTTAGTTTGATATAGTCACATTTGTTTATTTTCTTTGTTTTTCTTGCCCTAGCGGATCTATTGGTAAAAATTATGCTATGACGGATGTTTGAGATTTTACTGCCTATTTTCTAGGATTTTTATGGTTTTGCAACGTACATTTAAGTTTTTATACATTTTTAATTTATTCCTGTGAATGGTGTAAGTTGGCGGTCTAGTTTCATTTTTTTTTGCATGTACTTGTCCCGTTTCCCAGCACCATTTATTGAAGAGACTGTTTTTACTCCATTATAAGCTTTTGCCTCCTATATCAAATATTAATTGACCATAAAAACCTGGGCTTTCAGTTCTGTTCCATTGATCTATATGCTTGTAATGATAGCAGTACGAGTTTGTTTGACAGCATCAATCCGCTGCCTCCTGCACACTCCCTACCGAGGATTGAACCCACAACCCGGGAGCTACCCTTGACTGGGCATGGAAATGGCAACCTCCTGGTGCATAGGTCAATGCCTAGCCAACTGAGCCACACTGGCAAGGGCAGTACCAGGCTGTTTTCATTACAATGGCTTTGTAGTATAGTTTGATACCCAGTATTGTCATCCCTCCAACTTTGTTTTTTCCTCCCTCAAGATTACTAAGGCTATTCTTTTTTGGTTCCATATAAATTTTTGGAATACTTGCTCTAGCTCTGTGGAATATGCCATTGGTATTTTAATAGGAATTGCATTAAATCTGTAGATTGTTTTGGGTAGTATAAACATTATAATGATGTTAATTTTTCCAATCCATGAACATGGTACATGATTCCACTTGTTTGTGTCTTCCTCTATTTGTTTCTTCAATGTCCTATAGTTTTCTGAGTACAGGTCTTTTACCTCAAGTTTATTCCTATGTACCTTATTACTATTTTTTGTTGCAATAGTAAATGGGATTTTTTTTCCAGTTTTTCTGAGAGTTCATAATTGGTGTATACAAATGCCACTGATTTCTGTATACTAATTTGTATTCTGCTACTTCATCAGATTCATTTATTACCCCTCATAGTGTTTTGGTGGGGCCTTAGGGTCTCTGTGTACAGTATCATGCCATCTGCATATTCTCTGCGGTATCTTTAAGTCTCACTTATATGTTATAATTACTGAGTTCTATAATTCAGCAAACACTTTTCGGCCACTTCTAGTGTTTCTGACTTGTTAGTACTAGTGGTGAAAGGTTGAATAAAAGAGAGCCCCAGTCCAAAAATGATTATGACACATGTGGTAAGTATAATAATATAGGGACAGTGGGATATCTAGGGCACCCAAGGAGTATAGAATATCTTTTTCATGTATCCCTTAATTCTTACTTTGGCTACTGCCAGTCTCATTTAGGCCTTCATTACTATGTAATTTTAGGACTGCTTAATAGCTTGCCCTGCCTTAACTGTGTTGTCATTCCAGTTCACAATTGAGGCTAGTCACCACAGTTGTTATCTTAAAAAAAAAAAAAAGCTACCTGTCTTTCTTCTTCCCGCTCACAGAATAAAGTCAAAAGTAGAATAAAATGTGGAATGCAGTCTTTGGCCTAGACTTCCTTTCTTGTCTTCTGCTATGTGAACCTTCCATTCCAGCAAAACTCTTCTACATTCTATTCTAAACACACTTCACACTTTACCTTTTTGGCCTTGTTTGTTTGAGACATTCCCCCTCCCTGAAATAGCCTCAGCAATATTGATTGTTTCTATTCTTGGTTCCTCTACTTACTGAAATTATATCTATCCTTGGATATAGTTCCTAATTGTTAAATCCATTGTGGACTTTTTATATGGTCATGCCCATGTTTTTAATACCCTCTCTTCCTTTGACTTCATGTTATCACTTATTTCTCTTTTTTACTTATTAGAGGCCCGTTGCATGAAATTCATGCACGGATGGGTGGGTCTCCACCGCCCAGCCTGCACCCTCTCCAACCTGGGACCCCTCGGGGGATGTCCGACTGCCAGCTAGGCCCAATCCCAGCCTAAACTAGCAGTTGGACATCCCTCTCACAATCCGGGACCATTGGCTCCTAACTGCTCACCTGCCTGATCACCCCTAACTGCCCCCCCTGCCGGCCTGGTCACCCCCAATTGCCACCCCCGCCGACCTGGTCACCCCTAACTGCCCCCCCCGCCGGCCTGGTCACCCCTAACTGCCCCCCCCCCCCGCTGGCCTGATTGCCCCTTACTGCCCCCACTGCTGGCCTGGTTGCCACCAACTGACCCCCCCCCCCCCGCTGGCCTGGTCACCCCTAACTGCCCCCCACTCCCCGCCAGCCTGGTTGCCCCTTACTATCCCCACTGCTGTCCTGGTCGCCCCCAACTGCCCCCCTCTGCCAGCCTGGTCACCCCCAACTGCTCCTCTGCTGGCCTGGTTGCCCCCAACTGTCCCCCACCCCTACCAGCCTGGTTGCCCCCAACTGCCCCCATTGCTGGTCTGGTCACCCCCAAATGCCCCCCTGCCAACCTGGTCATCCCTTACTGTCCCTCCTCCTGGCCTGGTTGCCCCCAACTGCCCCCCCTGCCGGCCTGGTCACTCCACGCAGCCTGCTGTATGGTTGTTACTGTTACTGTGATGGCGTCATGGACAATTTGCATATCCCTCTATCATTAGTATAGATTCTCCCTCAACTGTCTTTACTGATTCTTACCCTAATGTTCATGCTTCCCGAGGTTTCAGGCTGACTTCTGTTTTTTTCTTCATTCAGCCATGCTTTCTTGAACACATGTTTTTCATGATCTCCTTTCTGTGTCCATTTTCTCAGCCCATTTTTCTGGTGAGCACTTCTAGTCTTTAGGTTTGCTACTTAGAATGCCCATCTGATTGTCTAGTAGAAAATCTGTGTTAAGCCAGTGTGGCTCAGTGGTTGAGCATTGACCTATGAACCAGGAGGTCACTATTCAATTCACAGTCAGAGCACATACCTGGGTTGCGGGCTTGGTCCGCAGTAGGGGGTGTGCAAGAAGCAACTGATAAATGATTGTCATCATTGATATTTCTATCTCTCTTTCCCTCTCCCTTCCTCTCTGAAATCAATTCAAATATATATAAAGAAAACCCTTCCTCTTGAAATCCATTAAAATATGTATAGAGAAAACCTGAAACTTAGAACATCAAAAATTAAGTACATGGTTTTTTCCATTCACCTAATTTTCCCATTTTGATTAATGATGCTGCCAGTAACTCATTTATCCAAATTATAAACCCAGGAATAATCTTGACTTCTGTCTCCTATCCCTCATTTTCCATTAGTTGGCAAGTGCTGCTGATGGAGCTGTTTCCTCTCCGTCCCCTTAACTATTTCTTACTAGCCAGGTTCTAATATCCTGAGTAGAGCATTGTAAAAAGCCTCTTCTGCTTGGTCCTGGACATTGCAAACAAGTTTGACATGCTTGTATGTTGGTTATATTATGCAGGAATGCCAAAGGCAAAATAGTTTTGGGTGCCACACCACTAATCTTTGTGTATCCATTAAAGGTCAATTTCCTAAACATTTTTATTAGATGACATTGTTAGGAAATACTTTATGCTTTTTATAAGAAATTTGCTTAAGGATTAAGAGTATGATTTATAAGGATTAGAAGTAAAAAGCAAGAAAAGATATATAGAAATAGAAGTCTGGGTGGGTTAAGTGCCAGAAATGATTTTATAGGACATTTTCTTAATGAGCTAAAAAAAAAATGATTAAAAGTTTGAAAGTAATGCCTGGTGCTTGGTAGTCAAATATCAGGAGCAGTTAACTATAGGAAGATCTTGATACTGAATAGGCAGAAATGAGGTCTTTGCTATTGGGAATTGTAAGCTAATCTATTTGAGTAATACTTTGAACAGATGCTATTTAGCTGTCAGTTAATACCCAAGGGAGACTCCTGATATCATTATTTATGTTCCTGGAAGATATTGGCCTAATGTACTAATGCTACAGATGTGGTAACATAATCACTGTGCCTCTACATTGTCTAATGTGTTTCATAACCACATGTTATTTAGTATAGAATCATTATTTTTTGAAACCAGATATAATCATAGAAATGCTCTTAGTTTCTCGATTTTTTTTTTCAAGCAGATTTCAGAATTTGTCTTACTTGTAATATTTTTAAAAAGTCCAAATTCATAGAAGAAAGTACTTTAAAATTTGAGTCCTTTATATTCTAAACAATTAACACATGTTTAAAAAGAATTTTATTTATTGTGAATATTTTGCAAAGTATTATGTGTATTTACATTAGCTTTTGCTGTAGTATTGGTCTTTATTCACTTTTTGGTGATTTTATTTTTTTAAATTTTTATTTATTTTATTTTTTTTTGATTTTTCACAGAGAGGAAGGGAGAGGGATAGAGAGCTAGAAACATTGATGAGAGAGAGACATCGACCAGCTGCCTCCTGCACACCCCCACCGGGCTGCCAAGTTTCCTTTAAAGCATTCCCCCTCTCCCTTTCAGACTGCCTTTTATTTTTATTTATTTATTTTATTGCTTTTAGAGAGAGGAAAGAAGAGAGAGAAACATTGATATGAGAGAGAAACATCAATCGGTTGCCTCCCGAAACCTGGGTATGTGCCTTGACTAGAAATTGAACCCACCATCTTTTGGTGTACGGGACAATGCTTCAACAAACTGAGCCTCAATGGCCAGGATTACAGACTGCCTTTTAAAGAGCAGAGAATCAATCATGAGAGATTTTTTAAAACTATATTTATATTGATTTCAGAGAAGAAGGGAGAGGGAGAGAGAGAATCATTGATCAGCTGTCTCCTGCATGCCCGCTACTGGGGATTGAGCCCACAACTCAGGCATGTGCACTCTTGGTTCATAGGTCAATGCTCAACCACTGAGCAACATTGGCCCAGCAATCCTGAGAGATCTTGATAGAATTTTGTATTTAAAAAATCATGGATTCTTCAAGTTGGATTCTCACTGTACTCCTTATCTGTCTTTCCTCCAATCTTTCCATCTCAGAAAATGGTAGCATGATTTCATTAGCTATCCAGGCCAAAAACGTGAGAGTCATTCTTGATTTCTGTCCTTCCTTTTTCTCTCATCTCTTGCCTTTTACTCCTCACCAAGTGCTGTAGCTCCTATCTCCCCCACACATCTTGAACTCTATTCCTTTCTATCCATCTACTTCAGCCTATTTAGTCCATCATCATTTCTTTTCTTAGGTAGGACTCCTTCCTGTCTAGCTTCTTAACTGATTTCCCTGCCTCCATGTTTTTTCCCTTTTGATTTATTTTCCATTAACAGTGAGAATGATCTTTTAGAAGTGAAAATCAGATCATGTAACTCTCCTGTTACAACCTTTAGTGGATTTTCATTGCGCCAGAGTGCTCATTTTATAGCTAGCTCCTCCTCTTTTAGGCCACAGATGAAATGTGCCCCTCTGAGATGACTTCCTTAACGCCCCGTCTACTGTTTTCTCTTATAGCATTTCATTGTTTGCTTCACAGGTCTTATGATTTGTAATTATATTTTTACTTGTGTTTTTTTCCCCTTTTGTTTTCTATACAATTGCGAAAGTCCTAGGGACCATGCCTGTCTTGTCAACTTTTTTATACCTAGCACATTGCTACGATCATAGCAGGTGAATAATAAATATTTGAACACACGAGTGAAAAGAAACTTGAGAGATTACCTAATCCTACTGTCCACCCAGTGTAAGAGTCTTCGTCATCTCTTGCAAGTGATAGTCAGCTTGTTTTTGAATGCTTTCAGAGATGGGCAGCTTAGTGTTTTATGTGGTAGACCGTGACCTTGTTTAGTAATTCTGATAGTTTGAAAGATTTTTCTTATTTGGGGCTTAAAACTGCTTTTCTTTTTTTTCCAACTGTTGATTCCCAGTTCTGCCCCTCTCTGACATCTTTTAAACTGTTTACAGCAACAATCATATGTTCTCTTAGTTTTGTAAACGCTTTACTTTTCATCATGTGACATCGTTCTTCACCCTTACCCCTGTGTGTATATACATTTTGTCAGGGTAACTTTAAAAGTGGTATATTGAAGGATAAAGATGTTTATAATCTTTGGTCCTATAATTCATGGTTAAATAATTTGTAGCATATTAGTTCAATATAATATATTGTAGCCATTAGCAATAAATGTAATGATAGAAATGTGGGCAATATTTATAAAATTATATTTAAAAAAGATAATATTAAATTTTATCTAGATTATTATTATAGCCGAGTGGGTGTGTAGATGTGATTTAGAGGGGTATAAAAAGTAATGAGAAGGTTGTGTTAGGGTGGTACAAGATGGTTTCAAATAAAGAGCATTTTATAGTTAGTTTAATATAAAAGGAGAAAATGTAATGCTCAGAACTATTAATGTAATTCCAACTAGAGGTAAGTGAGACTTCAATAGCCTGCAATAACTCTTTTGGTTTCAATACTGAAAGAAACTGAAATAAAAATGGTAGATTAAATTATTGCGTTAGTGTAAAATTTAGTCAAGTTCATAACTGGATAGTGGTTACATTAAAGAAATTCTTATTCTTAAGAAGTACATATTTTTATATTTTATACAAGAGAGCAAATAATAACCAAATAGCACAAAATATTAACAACAAGTAAATCTGGATAAAGACTATACAGATACTTTTTGTACTCTTCTTACTCTTGCAACTTTTATTTATTATATCTAGTTTCATTTAAAAGTTTCTTATAAGAAGCTATTTTTATCTGATTTGTCTATTTTTCAAGGCTTATCTGTCTTCCTGAGGGCACATTTTGTGATTCATAAAATGGGATGAAAATAAACAAGAGACATTTTTTCTAGAAATAATAGCAAGATTTGAAAAGACAGGAGAGAGGATAAATTCTTTGTTTTTTTGTTTGTGTATAAGACTGTGTTGTTCATTATGATAGCCTCTAGCCACATGTAACTATTTAAATGAGTTAAAATTAAATAAAAATTCAGTTCCTTGGTCACCCTCACCATATGTACTCTGTGGCTAGTGACTATTGTATTGGACAGGAAAGATATAGAATATTTCCTTTATCAGAAAGTTCTATAAACAGTGCTAGAATAAGTAATTGTTTGGGATGGGATTACTCATGAGAATGAAGATGGACAAAATAGTGACTTATGTGCAATCACTCCTTTTAAGGCTAAAGAGGTTAATCTTTGAAGGAGGGGTGATGGAGAGGAGTTGTGTGAATAGGGCACCAAGAAATACAACTCTTTGTACTGGCCAACATCTACCAGTTATGGGAAAAGCACTGGGGAAGGGAGAGGAATGAGGAGAGCAGTACTCTGGATGAGTGGCAGCTAGTGTGCAAGGTTTCTGTACATGCTATGTGCAGAAGTTTATTGGTAAGGTTTTTATATTTTATGCCTATGCAGGAAAAATTTCTTAGACATTACATAGAATGCTTTATTCTTACGTATTATAATTTTACAATGCTGAGAACATTTAACATGCTGCACACACATTTATACATATAACTGAAAGTAATGTTATTAAACATCCTCACTATACATGATGCCTTCTGCTATTTTCTGTTTTGTTCTATGCTTGTTGTATGTGTAGAAAGGATATTGATTCATTAAGTTTTAGGCTATTACTGTGATCTAATTTGAAAATCCTATCTAATAAAAAAGTAATATGCAAATTGACCATCACTCCAACACACAATATGGCTTCCCCCATGTGGTCAAAGATGGCTGCCCCCATGTGGACACAAGATGGCCACTACAAGATGGCCAGCAGGGGAGGACAGTTGGGAGGGACCAGGCCTGCAAGGGAGGACAGTTGGGGGCGATCAAGCCTGCAGGAGAGGGCAGTTAGGGGTGACCAGGCCAGCAGAGGAGGGAAGTTGGGGGCAACCGGGCCTGCAGGGAAGAACAGTTCAGGTGGACCCAGTCCTGCAGGGGAGAGCAGTTGGGGGGACCAGGCCGGCAGAGGAGGGAAGTTGGGGGCAATCAGGCTGGCAGGGGAGCAGTTAGGCATCCATCAGGCTGGCTGTGGAGTGGTTAGGGGGTGATCAGGCTGGCAGGCAGAAGTGGTTAGGGGCAATCAGGAAGGCAGGCAGGCGAGCAGTTGGGAGACAACAGTCCTGGATTGTGAGATGGATGTCTGACTGCCCGTCAGACATCCCTCGAGGGGTCCCAGATTGGAGAGGGTGCAGGCTGGGTGAGGGACACCCCCCCCCCCGTGCATGAATTTCGTGCACCAGGCCTCTAGTATAACATAAATTGATTGTGTGAAATGTTGCCAAATTAATTTAAAAAATCCAACTGAACATTATAAAAACTGCTGAAGCCTATAACCATCTTAGGTTCTATATTAGTTTTCCTTATGTGAGCCACTTACAAAAGTAAAAGTCTATATATGAAAGCTCAGCGACCGGAATGGGGGAACGACCAGACGACTGGAACAACCAGTGGCTATGACGCGCACTGCGGCAGCCAACCAGCCTGATCCGGGCCCTGATCGGCCTCCAACACCCTGACTGGGTGCAGGGCCAGCTGCCAACTGCCTGCAGACCCTCCCCCTGGCTGGTCTGGCCCCGGATTGACCTCCAATACTCTGATAGGGGGCGGAGTTGGCTGGCCAACTACTCTCGGCCCCTCCTTGATGAGCCCCCATCAAGGCGGGTCAGTTGGACCCCACCCATGCACGAATTCGTGCACTGGGCCTCTAGTGTTTGCATAATATAATTACATTTTAAAGTATTGTTTTAGGTTTTAAAAAAACATTACAGCCCTAACTGGTTTGGCCCAGTGGATAGAGCGTCGGCCTGCGGACTCAGGGGTCCCATGTTCGATTCCGGTCAAGGGCATGTACCTTGGTTGCGTGCACATCCCCAGTAGGAGGTGTGTAGGAGGCAGCTGATCGATGTTTCTCTCTCATTGATGTTTCTAACTCTCTATCCCTCTCCCTTCCTCTCTGTAAAAAAATAAATAAAATATATTTAAAACAAAACAAAACAAAACATTACAGTGAAGGTTTTACTCTGTCTCTTCTTAACTCCATGAATGCAGCAAGCCTTGTTTCTTTGATTTGACAGATAAGACCATTACCACATATAAATGGAATCACTTATCTTATATAATAAAACCCCAATATGTAAACCCAACGGCAGAATGACCAATCGCTATGATGTGCACTGACCACCATGGGGCAGACACTCAACGCAGGAGCTGCCAGTCCTGCGAACGGGGGTGGGGTGGGTGGTGGGGCCGGCCAGCGGGTGGTGCCAGGCCGCCAGCCTAGGTGGGTGCCAGCAGGGGCCCCCGCTCCCGATTGCCCTGCCCTCTGGTTGCCCCACAGATCAGCCCTGATTGCTGGCTAGGCCTAGGGACCCTACCCTTATATATTGGGAACAGTCTCTTAGATTTAAAAATTAAAACCTGGCAAGGCTACTCTAACACTGAAAAAACAGGATGATGCAACGATGACATGCATGGATTCTGGCTTGCACAATTTGTGGTCAGCCCTGATTCTGACACTTATAACTGTGTGGTAAAGCCAATTACTTAACTTCTCTCTGGTTCAGTTTTTCCGTAAGATGCGGAAAATGGTACTACTGCCTCAAAAGGATCATGTTATGTCCTACTTTTTATAATCAGGGCAAAATAATGTAGCTGCTCATACAACAGCAAGATGCCTTTCACCTGTATGAAAAGTATGGTCACGATGCATGCAGCGTTCTGGATTGCGAGATGGGATTGGGCCTAAACTGGCAGTCAGACATCCCCTGAGGATTCAGGCTGGGCTGAGGGGACCTCCCTCCCCCATGAATGAATTTTGTGCACTGGGACTCTAGTTTCACATGAAGAGACTGTCACCATTTTACAGTCTTTAATCCACTTTGATCTTTTATTGATGGATTGATTATAGAATTAGGATAAAGTTTTTTGAAGTAATCTAGAATGTCTATCCTCCTTTGCTGGTATTTTCTCTCATGATGGTCCATTCAACTATTATTTTGTGATTTACTCCAAATAAGAGAATTATTTTTCAACTTCCAGCAGTTTTGTTGATTTTTTAATTACATCAGAGTTTCCACTTGCTGTTTTTATCCTTTAAACGAATGCATGCATGCATTTGTATACCCTTCCAACATCTCTTTACCTTCTACTGGTATTTGTTCTTTAGTAAAGATTTCCCTGAACTTCACCTGCTTCCTCATTACAAAACTGTAGTCTTCATTCATCTGTCCTTTGGTCTCCCTGAAAATTTTCCAGTTAACATTTTATAGCTACTTTACCCCTTGTTTCCCAACTTTTAATGGTGAAGCTGACCAACTTCAAGTTCAGCATCTGTTGTTTGACTTACTGGTAAGATTTCTTCCTCAAGCTGCTTTTCAAAATGTCTCTCTGAATCACCTGAATTAGCCAGTGCTCTTATGTCATCTTTCTGTTTAGTGATGCTTTTCATTTTCCTCTGTTGATTTCTTTTTTTTTTTTAAAGATATTTTTATTGATTTCAGAGAGGAAGGGAGAGGGAGAGAGAGAGAAACATCAAAGATGAGAGAGAATCACTGATCGGCTGCCTCTTGCATGACCCCCACTGGGGATCGAGTCCACAACCCAGGCATGTGCCCTTGACCAGAATCAAACCTGGGACCCTTTTCCAATAGTTATCTGATTGGCATTCCACGCTTCTTTTTCTTGGCATAAGTGATTATTTTAATATACAATTCTGACTCATGTTATAATTCATTGCTTAAAAATGATTTTTTTCTTATTGTGATAATCTTGAAATAACTGTAGTTTGTTAAAGTGTACTTGGTATACAATATCAGGTGTACAGCATAGTGATTCTCACACGACATGTGTAGTAACCATCTGTCATTGTACAAAGTTACTAAGATATTGTTATTATTATTTTAATCTTTATTGTTGAGATTATTACAGATGTCCCCCCCCTCGTTTTTTCCCCCATTGCCCTCCGCCACCCCGATCCTGCCCCGCCCCAGCCCTTCACCACCCTATTGTCTGTGTCCATGAGTAATGCATATTTATCTTTACCAGTATATATAAGTCTAAGCGACCATTTTGACTAAATGACTGGAATCACCTGTTGACCAGTCGCTATGATGCACACTGACCACCAGGGGGCAGACGCTCAATGCAGGAGCTGTCCTCTGTCAGTGTGCTGCCACAGCCAACCTCCCATGGTCAGCCAACCTCCCCCAGCCCCTCCCTCCGTCTGGCTGGCCCAATTGCCCTGATTGGAACCTCCTGCAGCCCCTCCCCCACCAGCCAATCTCCTGTGGCCCCTCCTCCTGGCCAGCCAACCTCCTGCAGCCCTTTCCCCTGTCTGTCCTGCCCCAATTGTCCTGATTGGAACCTCCCCCGGCTCTCCCCCTGCCAGCCCTGATTGGGACTAGGCAAGATGCCCCGATTGGCCCAGATCATTGGCCAGGCCAAGGGACCCCACCCATACACGAATTCGTGCACTAGGCCTCTAGTGTGTGTGTGTGTGTGTATATATACACACACACACACACACACACACACACACATATATATATATATGTGTGTATGTATATATATATATATATATATATATATATATATATTAAAGGCTAAGCGACCATCCAGCCATTTGACTGTCCGACTGGTACCTAAATGCACACTGACCACCATGGGGTAGACACTCAATGTAGGAGCTGCCGACTGCCATTCGGCAGTGGCAGTTCTCAGGTGATGCACCCCAGAACCAGAGAGGAGGGAGTCCAATTCCAGGGTGCGTCACCTGAGAACTGCTCTCTTGCAATCCAGGACCCTTCAGGGGATGTTGGAGAGCTGGTTTTGGCCTGATCCCCGCAGGCCAGGCTGAGGAACCTCACCTGCTGGAGGGACTCTGCTTACACCACAGATGCCCTTCGAGCTGAGGCACTGCCCCAGGTGCAGCCGGCCAGGGAGGGCTGCAGGAGGTTGGCTCCAGAGTGTATCCTGCCCATCTCGCCCAGTCCCGCCCCGTCGGCCACCTTCTAATTATTTTCCTTTCAATGTGCACAAATCTGTGCACTGGGGCACTAAAATGAATATAAGTTCTTTGGTTAATCTCTTCCTCCCCACCCCCTTTTCTTCTGATATTCATCAGTCTGTTCAATGTTTCCATGCCTCTAGTTCTATTTTATTCATCAGTTTATTTTGTTCATTAGATTTCTTGCTCTTTTATTTTGATTTTTAGATGTAATTGTTGATAGATATGTATTTATTGCCATTTTGTTGTTCGTATTTTTAATCTTTTTTTTTTCCTTAAAAACCCTTCAACATTTCATATAATACTGGTTTGATGGTGATGATTCCTGTAGTTTTTTTTCTTATCTATGAAGCTGTTTATCTGACCTTCAATTCTAAATGATAGCTTTGCTGGGTAGAGTAATCTTGGTTGTAGTTTCTTGTTTTTCATCATTTTGAATATTTCTTGCCACTCCCTTCTGGGCTGCAAATTTCTGTTGCAAAATCAGCTGACAGTCATATGGGAACTCCTTTGTAGGTAACTAACTGGTTTTCTCTTGCTGCTTTTAAGATTCTTTCTTTGTCTTTAACCCTTGACATTATAATTATGATGTTTTTTGGTGTGAGCCTTTTTGGTTTCCTCTTATTTAGGACTCTGTGCTTCCTGGAATTGTAGTTCTATTTCTTTCACCAGGTAGGGGAAGTTTTCCATTATTTTTTCCAATAGGTTTTTAATTTCTTGCTCTCTTCTCCTTTTGGCACCTCCATGATGTGAATGTCAATATGCTTGAAGTTGTCCCAGAGGCTCCTTACACTATCCTCATATTTTTGGATTCTTTTTTTTTCTTATTGCTCTTCTGATTGGTTGTTTTTTTGCTTTCTTATATTCCAAATTGCTGATTTGATTCCCAGAATCCTCTACTGTTGATTCCCTGTACATTTTTTTTTTCCATTTCAGTTCATGTATCCTTCATTTCTGACTGATCCTTTTTCATGTCTTTGATGTTCTCACTCAGAACTTTGAAATTCTAAGTTCCTTGACATTCTCACTAGGTCCCTTGACACTCTCATTGAGATCTTTGAGCATCCTTATAACCAATGCTTTGAACTCTGTATCCAGTAGTTCTTTTTCTGTAGATTTCTTCTGTTGTTTCATTTGTGACATGTTTTCTTTTGTCTCTGCATTTTAGCTGCTTCCCTGTGTTTGTTTCTGTGTATTAGATAGAGCAGCTATGTCTCCCATTGTGCTTTGTGCAGTAGGTGTCCTGTAGGGCCGAGTGGCTCAGCCTCCCCAGTCACCTGAGCTGGACACTCTAGGTGCACCCCTGTGTGGTCTGTGTGCACTGTCCTGTTGTAGTTGAGCCTTGATTGCTGTTGGCGTCACTGGGAGGAGTTGACCTCCAGGCCAATGGGCTTTGAGGACCAGCTGTGACTACAGTGAAGAGCTGCTGTGCAGGAGTCACCCCTGTGGAGCCGGACTTGCCTCAGTGGGGCTTTGGTGCTCACTGGGTCTGCCCCTGAGTGTGCCGCTGGTGGATGTGTTAGTGTTGTAATCTGTTATGATCTGAAGCCATCTACTGGGTACACTGGTTCTGGGGCCTCCTGAGAGGTACAAAGTCAGTCACTGCCTGTTCTCTGCCTGGGCCTCCTGGCACAATATACAGAGTGATCTGCAGATGGCTGCTACTAGTGCTGGGCTTGGAGCTTCTCAAGAGATGCCAACCTGTGAACCTTGGCAAGCTGTTGCTAGTGCCAGGCCTGGGGCCCACTTATCCAGAGGTATGGGGCACACTGAGTCCAGCTGCTTCTTATTTGAGAGATTTTAGGAAAATTGAAGCCTGAGCCAGGACAGGCCATTCAGATGGAAAAGCCACTGCATATAGCTTGGTGGGGTTGCAGATTGATTGGTGCCAGGGCAGGGGGTAATTAGTCAATGAGGCTGGTCCTAAGGCAGCCAGGGTCTTCGTAACTTGTCTGGTTGTGCTGCTTTTCTGGTCCTGGAGCTAAAATACAACTGAGGTCTAGATGTTATCTTTAGGGAGGAAAAGATCAAGGGGGAAGTCACCAGGGTGGGGCAAGCAGTGTGGGCCAGGCTGACGGAAACTCAGATATGGTGCCTGCCAGTCATCTCTGTCACTGGGGAGGTCTCAGCATAGGAACAGTGACCTCTGCAAACACTTTTGTCTTAGAGAAAGCTGGCCCCAGCTCTTGCCCTGATGTCAGACAATTTAGTTCCTCCCTGTATGTCCCTGGATGCTTTTAAGCTGCTGCCCCTGGTCTGGAACTCAGAGGGAGTGAGTCCAAGTAAATCCATGTGCCAGTGCTTTAAGAGAAACTGCCTGGATCTTCAGGTGCCTTCCCAGCCACAATCCCTGCTGGTTTTTACAGCCCGAAGTTATGGGATCTTTTCTTCCCAACTCTGGAACCTTGGGCTGACTGTTTGATGTGGGGAAGGGACCCCTTATTCCTCATGGGAGGCCTCCACAGCCAAGACATGCCTCCAATTAAAAACAGCACAGTGGGGCCCTAGCCAGTTTGGCTCGGTGGATAGAGAGTCAGCCTGTGGACTGAAGGGTCCTGGGTTTGGTTCTGGTTAAGGGCACATGTCTGGATTGTGGGCTTGATCCCCAGTAGGGGATGTGCAGGAGGTAGCCAATCAGTGATTCTCTCTCATCACTGATGTTTCTATCTCTTTTCCCTCTCCCTTCCTCTCTGAAATCAATAAAGAAATGTTTAAAACAACAACAACAAACAAAACAGCACAGTGAGTGTCAGACCAGCCCATTCTGTGCCTCCTCCCCTCCTACCAGTCAGTGTGATTTCCTCTTTTAGTCTCTAGTTGCAGGGCTTCCATTCATCTAGATTTCAGCTGGTTCTGAATGATGGTTGTTCTGAATTTTAGTTGTAATTTTGATGTGGTTGTGGGAGGATGCGAGTCCCACCTTTACCTTATGCTGCCATCATAGTTCTTCCTTCTATTATGATATTACTGTGTATACCAGAGGCCCAGTGTACGAAATTTGTGCATGGGGGCGGGGAGCGGTGGGTCCCTCAGCCCAACCTGTACCCTCTCCAATCTGGGAGCCCTCAGGGGAGCCCTGTCCAGTCTGGGAGCCCTGACGGCTTAGGCCCACTCCCTGTGGTTCTCTGCTCTCTGTGGGGCCTGGCCGCTCCGCACCTGCTGCCCAGAGGCCCTCCGCAGCTGGGGCGGGATGCTTGTCTCGTTGCCGCAGCGATGAAGCAAGTATCCCTCCTGTCCGCTCCACGCCCGCTGCCCAGAGGCCCTCCGCAACCAGGGCAGAATGCTTGCCTCATCGCAGCGGCGAAGAAGCAAGCATTCCACCAGGCCACTCATGCTGCCCACTCTCAGCGGCCACTTCCCACCCCCGCAGGACTGGGGGACTCCAGCGGGGCTGAGGGGACTGGGTGCCACCATCTTGTGGCTATGGGTGCCGCCATCTTTGTGACAGAGTGATGGCTAATTTACATATTACCCTTTTATTAGATAGGACTAGAGGCCCAGTGCATGAAATTCGTGCCCTGGGGGGTGTGCCTCAGCCCAGCCTGCACCCTCTCCAATCTGGGATCCCCCAGGGTATGTCCGACTGCCGGTTTAGGCCCGATCCCTGGGCCTAAACCGGCAGTCGGACATCCCTCCCACAATCCGGGACTGCTCGCTCCTAAACACTTACCTGCCTGGCTGCCTGATTGCCCTTAACCACTCTGCCTGCCAGCCTGATAGCCCTCTAACCACTCCCCTGCCGGCATGATTGATACCTAATTGCTCTCCTGCCAGCCTGATCACCCTCAACTGCCCTCCTCTGCAGGCCTGGTTGTCCCCAACTGCCCTCCACTTCCGGCCATCTTGTGACAATGTGGGGGCAGACATCTTGTGATGACGTGGGGGTGGCCATATGTGGAGGCCATCTTGTGACAATGTGGGTGCAGCCATCTTGTAGTGGTCATCTTGTGGTGGCCATGTTGTGATGACATGGGGGTGGCCATTTTGTGACAGTGTGGGGATGACCATCTTGCAATGTGAGGGTGTGGGGTCAATTTTCATATTACCTCTTTATTATATAGGATTAAACCCTGTAATGTGTACATTATATCCACATGACTCATTTATTTTATAACTGGAAATTTGTACCTATTATTCCCCTTCACCTTTTTTACCCATCCCTCAACCCCAGCCATCTCTGGCAACCATCAGTTTGCTCTCTGTATCTATGAGTCTGTTTCTATTTTGAAATGTGTAATTTTTATATTGTTAGTATTCTTCAGGAGGCTCTGGTAACTTTTTCCTTCTAATTTTGCATGCTTGTGTTTGGTGGCTACATTTTTTTCTCTCATTAGAGTTAAATTGAGCATCTTCTTTAGCTTTCTTTTGTCAATCCCCACGCTTTTCCTCATATTCTAAAAGTTAACTGAATTGTTGATTTCTTAAAAAATAGATTGTTCTTTGTTTTTTTCATTGAAATAGACTTTATAGTTACTTTGAGTAATTCTTAAATTTTTTTTCTCTTTCTATTCTATACAAGTTTATACTTATAGAAACAAATTTTCTGATTTGTGCTCCATGAATAGTTCTTGAATATTTTTTATTGTTAAATTTGATTGTTTCCTTCTCTACTCATTACAAAACTAAACACTTCAGTTACATATTTTTTTCCTGCAATTTTTCACCTCCATGATCTCGGCTGTTTCTTCCAGCACTGGAGAAGGTACTGGGAAAAGAATGGGGTAGTCAGTTCTATTCTAGTATTTTCATTTATAACAAAACTTGCTTGTTATAAAACAGTAAGTTGATGTCATGATGAATGTTAGACAGACATAAACAGAGCTCAAACGATGGGCCAGGTACAGAAACTCACCAGGACAGAAAACCCTAGATGCCTAGCAAGGGGCAAAACTGAGAAAATAAGAATCTTGTCCCCAGGGTAACCTATGCTCTAGCATATCTCTAGACATTGATAGTCATTCAGTTTAAACCCCTTGACCTTTTCCTCCCTGAAGATAACATCTAGGCCTCAGTTGTATTTTAGCTCCAGGCCCAGAAAAGCAGCACACACAGACAAGTGACCATGGCCTTGGCTGCCTCAGGACCAGCCTCATTGACTAATGACCCCCTGCCCTGGCACTGACCAAGACAGTGGAGACCATGACCCTGAAAGAGCACCCCTAGGAAGCTGATGACTATTCTATTGAGACCACCCCCCACCCTGAGAGCAATCCTAAGATTCCCTCCTGCATGGGAGAGAGAAATATGCTTAGGACAAAGGACCTAGTGTGCATTCTCCCCCCAAGGAGCATGCGTGTGCCATTCCTGCCCCCCCCCCCACTTTCTTCCCCCACAGGCATGTATTCCCTCATCTCTAAGGGACTCCATGAGACTTGCAACCAGGGGAGCAATGGGCAGCACCAGCAGCTAGTCCCAGGCTAACCCCCTGAACCTGTCTCCCTTAAGGCACCCTTTTCTCTGACTTCTCAGTGAGCCAGAGCAGCAGCCCAGGCTTCCCTGATTCTTCTGTGCCTTCCTTGCTTCACTGTCCTGAGTCTATTTTTGCTGCCAGCATGGACCAGTACCTTTTGGCTAAGTGTGGCCCTTCCCTTTGGGTATCCCATCCCCCATCCCTCTTTCCTTAAAGAAATTCAGTTTTTCTTTGTTCACCGTCTGAGATGGCTGTTTAGCCTGCCTGCTTATCACCAACTTGAATCTTTCAATGAGCAGTTTGAAAACAGGTATATTGAGTGTAGCTTAAGAAAATGAATTGGAGAGACGCCATATAGGGCAACAGTTAATCAGTCCTGGTCCCACTACTTATTAGTTGTGTGACCTTGGGACAAGTACTTCACCCCTCTATATTTAGTTTTTTTTGTTTGTAAAGTAAAGATTATATTTACATCATAAAGTAGTTGTTACATAGGTTAATATATATCAAACCTTTAGAATACTGCCTAAGGCAGCAGTTGCCAACCTTTCAGACCTCACGGACCACCAGTTGGCGACTGCTGGCCTAAGGTATGGTACAAGCTATAAAACTGTCAGCTGCCATTGCTGTTGCTGTTTCTGTGCTGCTACTACTACCCTCCTCACCATATTGAGTGCCACTGAGTTGGCTTCAGTAGTCTTGGTTCTTTATTATCTGTATGAACTTGGACAAGGTACTTACTTTGCAAACCCCAGTTTCTTCATCTCTGAAATGGAAGTAAATGTACCCATCCTGTGTTATAATGAAGTTAAGATATGATAATTCTTATAAACTGCTTAGCATAATGCTATGTGCATACTGTTCTTAATAAAGTTAGCCATTATCATTTAGGTCTCTCACAGTCATGTTTTCCCTTTTGTCTTCAGCAGGGACTATTAAGTCCTTCCATCTTCCTGGTCCCAGAGGAAGGAGAGTTTCTGGCCTAGGTCAGGGAGACACGGCATAGCCTGCTTTCCACAGGGGTTCCTGTCTCTTGGGCTATCGGCCTGAGCCAACCCCAAAACATCATTCATTTATATACACTGATGTCTGTTATGTGCCATACTCTGTGCTAGATGCTGAGAATTTTAAAAACACAGTTTTTAATTAAGATATTGAGTATATAATTTTCATGCACTATATTTTGAAATTATTTGTATTGCCCAAGTTTGCCATGCTCTTGCTGGTTGAGTTTGCTCATAACATTTAGTAAGACCTAGTCCTGCTTTCTCCAGTCTCATTTAGCTGCAAGCAGTTCCCACACCTGCAGGCTCAGCCAGTCCTGCCTGAGGTGCGGAGTGGGGCCTGCAGTCAGTGTGGCTAGTGTAGCTGGAGTGCTCAGTGTTCCAGGGCTCGAGCCCTGAGCAATGTGCCTGTAAGTCTGTCACCTTTTTCTTGACTCATCTGTAAATCAGAACCTCTGCATTGTTCTCCTGTTTAGCATTCCAGTTCTCATAACAGGACTGGAAGCTTACCTTTTTCTTATACCTGGTTGGATCTTGCTCCAACTCTTGTTCCTACCATTTTTTTTTTTTTTTTAATTTCAGAGAGGAAGGGAGAGGAAGAAATAGAAACATCACTGATCTAGCTGCCTCCTGCACACCCCACATCGGGGATCGAGCCCGCAACCCAGGCATGTGCCCCCAACTGGAATCAAACCAGGGATCTTCCAGTCTGCAGGCCGATGCTCTATCCACTGAGCCAAACCGGCCAGGGCCCCATTTTCTTTATTTTTAACCTTATTTTTAGCTTTCCCCCTGCATTTTAGAAACACTATTAGTACTCTGGGAATTGATTAAATGCTGTTAACTAGTGTGAAGATTTAAAAAAAAAATCTTTATTATTGATAGTATTATTGATGTCTCCCCCCTCCCCCAATTTACTCCCTTCCACCCGGTTCCCACCCCACCCCAGGCCTTCACCACTCTGTTGTCTGTGTCCATGGGTTATTCATATATATGTAAGTTCTTTGGTTAATCTCTTCCCCCCAATCCCCTTCCTCCTGAGATTTATCAGTCTGTTTATTTTGATTTTTAGATTCAATCGTTGATAGATATGTATTTATTGCCAGTTTATTGCTCATATTTTTAATCTTTTTTTTTTCTTCTTAAAAAGACCCTTCGACATTTCATGTAATACTGGTTTGGTGGTGATGAATTCCTTTAGTTTTTTCTTGTCTGGGAGGCTCTTTTTCTGACCTTCAATTCTAAATGATAGCTTTGCTGGGTAGAGAAATCTTGGTTGCAGATCCTTGCTATTCATTACTTTGAATATTTCATTGCAGCTGTCTACATCCAAAGCAGAAGTGGAAGTTTTACTTTCCTATAAATGGAATGATGATATATGTACTATTAAGTATCTGGATTCTTTTGTTTGAAGGATCTTATTAGATTAATCTGTGTTGTTGCATATAACCACCAGCTCTTATTTTTTATTCCTGTGTTGTATTCTATTATGTCAAAACTAGAGGTCCGGTGCATGAAAATTCATGCACTTGGGGGTCCCTCAGCGTGGCCTGTGCCCTCTCGCAGTCTAGGACCCCTCGGGGGGTGTCCCCCTGCTGGCTTAGGCCCACTCCCTGGGGGTTTGGGCCTAAGTTGGCAGTCAGACATCCCTCTGGCAGCCCGGGAGCCCTCAGGGGATGTCCAACTAACAGCTTAAGCCGCAGTTGGACATCCTTAGCACGGCCGAGGAGGTGGGAGAGGTTCACTCCACAGCTGCTGCACTTGTAGGCATCAGCCCGGCTTGTGGCTGAGCGGAGCTCCCCCTGTGGGAACTCACTGACCACCAGGGGCAGCTCCTGCATTTAGTGTCTGCCCGCTGGTGGTCAGTGCGTGTCATAGCGACCAGTCGTTCCCTGTCATTCCACTGTTAGGGTAAATTTGCATATTACCCTTTTATTATATAGGATATTTAGGTGCACTTATATTGGGTGCATATATGTTTTCAGAGATACATCATCTTGTTGGATCAATCTCTTTGGTATTATATAGTGACCTTTATTGTCTCTTGTGATAGCCTTAATTTTGAAGTCTTATTTTTTCAGATATGAGTATTGCTATCCAGCTTTTCTTTTTGTTTCCATTTGCATGGAAACTATTTTTCCCATTCCTTCACTTTCATCCTGTGTGAGTCTTTTGTTCTGAGTGGATCTCTTGTAGACATAAATAGTTGGGTCATGTTTTTGTATTCATTCAGGTACTTGATGTCTTTTGATTGGGTCATTTAATCTATTTACAGTTAAGGTTATTATTGATAGGAAGCTATTGCCATTTTTTTATGCTATGTCTCTCTCTCTCTCTCTCTCTCTCTCTCTTCTTCCCTTTAGCATTTCTTGTAATGCTATTTTGGTGGTAATGAATGCCTTTAGTCTTCTTTTGTCTAGTAAGCTCTTTACTTTTGCCTTAGATTTTAAAAGATAGCCTTGATTGATATAGCATTCTTGTTTGCAGGTTTTTGCTTTCCATTACTTTGAATATTCATGCCAATCTCTGAATTGCTTCTGTTGAGAGATCTGCTGATAGCCTTATGGGAACGCCTTTGTAGGTGACTGTCTTGCTGCCTTTAAGATTTTCTCTGAGAGTTTAACCTTTGCCATTTTAAATATGATGTGTCTTGGTGTGAGTCTCTTTGTGTTTATTTTGTTTGGGACCTTGTGCTTTCTGAACTTTTGTCACATTTTCCTTAACCAGGCTAGGGAAGCTTTCTGTCATTATTTCTTCAAACAGGTTCTCTATCCCTTGTTCATTTTCTTCTCCTATGATGTAGACGTTAAGTTTCATGTCCTAACGTTCCCTTAAACTATCCACCTGCTTTTTCATTATTTTGTCTTTGTTCTGTTTTGAGTGATTTCTCCCTCTATTTTGTCTTGTAATTCACTGATCCTACCCTCTGTTTTGTCCCATTGACTGGGAATGCCTTCCATTGTATTCTGCATTTCAGATATGGCATTCTTCATTTTTGACTGATTATTTTTTCATGGTTTCTATATCCTTCTTGCTGTTGTTCTCACATTATTCTGAATTCTCTGTCTGATAAATTGCATGCCTCCATTTCATTTAGCTCTTTTTCTGGAGTTTCCTCCTGTTCTTTCATTAGGGGCTTATTTCTTTGTCTCCCTATTTTGACTATCTCTGTGTTTATGTCTATGTTTCAGATAGTAACTCTATGACTCCCAGTCTTGGTGGGGTGACTTGTAGGTGTTCCAGAAGTGCAGTCTCCTTGATCTCTTCACCTGGGTACTCTGGGAGTGACTCTTGTGTGGTTTGTTTGAACCTTCCTATTGTAATTGGGCCTTGATTGCTGATGGCCCTGTCCTGGTGGAGATCGACCCTCAGGCTGGCTCACTATGAGGCTCAGCCCTGACCATGGTGTGTAAACTGCTGTGCAGATGCCGTCCTGAGGTGTCTTGATGGGCTCATTAACCCTTCAGGCTGGTTGTCTTTAGAGGTAAACCTTTTATTACCATGTACGTGATGGTATACTGGGGCTTCCCCCCAAGGCAGGCTTGTTTCCAGCAGGTCAGGGGCCTACTGGGCCACCTATGGGCGTGTCATTTGATTGTTCAGTTGGTTGGATTTCTGGTGTGGTCTGAGGCCCAGCATTCGTTGTGATGGTTATGAGTCATTAGGGTTCTTTTGGCCGGGTTTCAGATGTAAGTTGTTGTCAGATACTGTATGTAACTGGTCTTGGGCTGCCTGTGTGTAGTCACCACTCTGTTCATTGTTTGTGTCTGCCTCTGCTAGACCTGTGTGTTCATGGGAGGGACCAGTCTGTGCAAATGGATTGGCTTCTTTTAGCTTAGAGCTGGGGGCAGGTCTGTGGTGCTTCTGAGGCTCCTTGAGCTCTGCCTCCACCTGTCAGCTACTCCTTCCCCCTGAAGTTGCCTGGTCTTCCTCCAGTGCTTTTAGAACAAAGTCTTTAGGGTGGACACAGGCTAGCCTAGCTCTGGCTGGTGCCCTGCCCGCCTGCTTAGAGATTACAGTCAGGCACTCCATGAGGGGAAATTAGTTTCTGCTTCAAAGCCAAACTCCTCAGTCTCTACCAGAGACTCCAACTCTCATTCCCCCTAAGGTGTCCTACTGCAGGCTCAGGCTGGCTCCAGCCTGCAGTCTTCTCTGCAGGAGCAGTTGCAGCTGCCCTGGGCTCAGGGGGGTTGAGGAAAGCGTCTCTGGGTGAGGATGTTGCCAGCCCAGCCCGTAGGAGGGCTAAGCACTCCCTCCTGGTCCCAGACAGTAGCCTCTGAGGTCCCACACTTGGGATGGCCTGTTCTGAGCTGCTCCCCTTCCCCCACAGAACTGTGACTGGTGAGGGTACCCAGTGGGGGTATCTGGAACTTCACAGAGCCAAACCAGCCTCCTTTTGAGAGTGGTGTTCGCATCCTGAAGGACAGGAAGACAGGTTCTATCTTGCCTTGCCAAGGCTGCCTGGCTGAACTCACAGAGAACTCAGATCAGCCTCCCAACAGTGCAGTTACAAAGCCCAACACTTGCTCACCCATCTTCCCGATAGAAGTCTTCTTAGGGGATACAGTCCAAAAATCCCAGCTCTGCGTGGAACCAGTGTCCACATGCCACAGGTCCAAGCAGGAGGGGTTAGAAAACAGCCCTGCGCAGGACTCAGATCTCTCCCAGCTGCTGGTCTCAGCAAAACGGGGGCTGACATTCCCAGCTCCACTAGTCCTCTCAACTCTCCGCAGTGCAGGCCCCACATCCCCAACCTGTCTGCTCCTCTGTGCGCTAACCCCACAGGACTGAGCAGTCTGGGAGGTTCCACAGTGGGGGAAGAGGTTCCAACCCCGCACCTGAAGTGGGAGAATCCTTTCCTATTTCCCCAAGCCAAGCAGTTTAGTCACTATCTGGGGCTCTGCACAATGCCTTTCAAGAAAGTAGAGGGTCCTTCAAGATCATTGCTGGTGCAGCCTACAGGCCCCTCAACGGACCCCAACATTGCAGTGCAGCCTTTCCAGTAGTCAGACTCCAGAGTGAACTTCTTGGCTGGGCTGTTCCTTCACTGGGAGGGTGGTTTCCCTGGTTGCCTCTGCCCATGTAACATGTTACGTGGGCTCTTATTTCAGTCTCTGCTGCTCTGGGTTTGGGATCCCTGCGTGGGGTTGAGACCCCACATCCCAAGGGGAGGGAGCTTTGTAGGCAATATCACTGGGCTTCTCAGCTGGAGCACTTGCTCCAAGGGGCTCCCCCTTTCCACAACTCCCCTCCTCTTGCTAGTCTATATGTTGTTTCTTCAGTGCTCCTTAGATATATGTCCACTCAGCTACACTTCTCTTGGTTTCTCAAGTTGATTGTGCAATATTTTAGCTGCAAATCCAGTCCCTGGCTGGGAGCAAGTGCATGCAGCCTCCAATTTCTCTGCAGCCATCTTCAGTCATTGAGGTTTTGTTTTATTAAATGTACTAGAGGCCCAGTGCATGATTGAATCATGCACGTGTAGGGTTCCCTACACGCTTTCGCTTTTCGCGGTGGAGCTGGGTGCCTGTCTGCTGGTGCACCAGGCCTTTCAGAAGCCTCCGGCTCGGCGGAGGCTTCTGAAAGGCCTGGTGCCGGAGCAGACAGGCACCCAGCTCCCGCACTTTTGATGGTCCGCGGCCGCTGAGGGGGGCTACCCTGCTGTTGAGAGGTGCAGGGGGCGGGACTCCCGCCCCCTGCACCTCTCAACGGCTGCTGAAGGGGGCTGCCGTGGACACCTGGCTACCCTGCGGTTGAGAGGCGCAGCTGGGTGTCCGCGGCAGGCCCCCTCAGCGGCCGCGGGCGGGAGTCCCGCCCCCTGTGCCTCTCAACAGCAGGGTAGCCCCCCTCAGCGGCAGCGGATCTGTGCCTCTCAATGGCCGGATAGGCCACCTCGAGTCCCACCTCCCAGCCTCCCGCCGCCCAATCGTGGGCTTAGCGGAGTGATGGTAATTTATATGTTACTCTATTATTAGATAGGATGTTCTTAGTAGATTGTTCTCTGTTACAAAGAACTATTAATGTAAAAACATTCAAACCTCTAAAGAATTTTGGTGAGTTTATTTGAGCCACACTGTTGACAATTTCCGGGAAGCAGAATCTCAATGGATTGGGGATAATGCTCCAGAGCAGTGGTTGCCAACAGGTGGTCCAAGAACCACTGGTGGTCCGTGAGGTCTGAAAGGTTGGAAACCGCTGCTCCAGAGAATGGTGTGTTTTTTTTTCCACCTTGTTTTATACCTCACGTCAAAGGAGAAGTGGGTTACATTGTTGCAGAAGACCAAAGAAATACCAAGCATGCTTTCTAGAGAAAGGGAGGGACCCCGTTTATTAACACTAGTGGATTCTGGGAATAATTTCCAAATCAGAGTGAAGAAACACACAGAGGGCTTCACTTTTTTAAAAAATATATTTTATTGAATTTTACAGAGAGGAAGGGAGAGGGATAGAGTTAGAAACATCGATGAGAGAGAAACATCCACCAGCTGCCTCCTGCACACCCCCCAGTGGGGATGTGCCCTCAACCAAGGTACATGCCCTTGGCCGGAATCGACCTTTCAGTCCGTAGGCCGACGCTCTATTCACTGAGCCAAACCGGTTAGGGCTGTTTCCATTGATTTTAGAGAGAGAGGACAGGTAAAAGAAAAATATGGATGTGATAGAGAAATATCGATTGGTTGGGGATTGAACCTGCAACCTGGAGTATGTGCCCTGAATAGGAATTGAACCATGACCTTTCAGTGCACACAATGCCGCTCCAACCAACTGAGCCACACTGGCCAGGGCAGCTGGATTTTTGGCTAAAAAAAATAATACACATACATTCACACATACATATATACATATATATATATGTATATTTTTCCTTTTAGTCATTGGGGACAGGAAATTTGATAACTATGCTTCAGCATACCATCGTTACTTGAAAGTCTGTGTGATTTCCTAAATATTATTTTTGACATAATTAATAACACATATACACCTTAGAAACTTGGTAATTCTAAATGTCAGGGATGACTTGGAACCAAATTTTTAACTGAATAAAATTAACAAATTAAAAACAATATAAGATAATAAGCTTAAAAATGTCAATGACCTTAAAGCATGCATATTTCTTTAATTTGCATTCTCTTGTGTATGCTTTTATAAAATTTGTATATAACTGCAATGAACATATAATGACCGTATTATATTTCTGTTAATGTTAGGGTAAACATTTTAATATTTTTATCTCATCTTTTTAACCTCATCATATGGCACATCATAATTTATTAAACAGTTACTCAAATAGAAGACATTATTGTTTCTAGTTTTATGTTTTTGTGTGTGCATTTAACCTTTTTGTGTTTATTGTTTTGTATTACCTTTAAAATAAATTAGAGAGGTTCAGATTAATGGACTAATCAACTTTATTAAATCATTATACTTCTTACACTGGCACTAAACAGAGTGTCTATTTATATTACTGGATAAAAATTATTTTGAGATTGTTGCTTAAAATGACAGCTGAGCCCTAACCGGTTCCGCTCAGTGGATAGAGTGTCGGATGCCTGCGGACTAAAGGGTCCCAGGTTCGATTCCGGTCAAGGGCATGTACCTTGGTTGTGGGCACATCCCCAGTAGGGGGTGTGCAGGAGGCAACTGATTGATGTTTCTCTCTCATTGATGTTTCTAATCTCTTTCCCTCTCCCTTCCTCTCTGTAAAACAATCAATAAAATATGTTTTTAAAAAATGACAGCTGATATCTCAGCCTTTAATGCTATCAGATTTGTGGTGCTATTGTATTCTTTTCCTACATCCTTCTAATGACTTGAATAATGAAAATTTAAAAAATGTATTATAGTTTCTATAAGATCATGTATGCATATTAAAAAAAAAAAAAATATCACGTTAGTATTTTTAAGGGAGATAGTACCCAAAGTGAAAAAAGTAATTTGGGTAAAAACTAAAAGATATGCTATAGAAGTATGTTTTTTGTTGCTGTTTTTAATAGTCTTTGGTAGTCTAGTTATTAATTTTGCTATTAACCATAGTCTAGGTTTGTAAAAGTGTTCGTTTTCTCCTATCATAAAGTTATTAATTTAATTATTGCATTCAGTATTTATTAAGAGTCTTATAAGAATCATGAGTAGCTTTTAGGTTTTGCTGCATTTAATTATATAAGAATACTAAATACGAAATTCGTGCACGGTGAGGGCTGGGGGTCTCCCTCAGCCCAGCCTGCACCCTCTCCAATCTGGGACCCTTCGAAGGCAGTTGGACATCCCTCTCACAATCCAAGACTGCTGGCTCCCAACTGCTCGCCTGCTTGCCTTCCTGATTGCCCCTAACTGCTTCTGCCTGCCAGCTTGATCACCCCTAACCACTCCCCTGCCAGCCTGATTGATGTCTAACTGCTCCCCTGCCAGCCTGTTTGCCCCCAACTTCCCTCCTCTGCTGGCCTAATCACGCACAACTGCCCTCCCTTGCAGGCCTGGTCCCTCCCAACTGCCCTCCCCTGCTGGCCATCTTGTGGTGGCCATCTTATGTCCACATGGGGGCAGCCTTCTTTGACCACATGGGGGCAGCTATCTTGATCTTGTGTGTTGGAGTGATGGTCAATCTGCATATTACTCTTTTATTAGATAGGATAGAGGCCTGGTGCACGGGTGGGGGCCAGCTGGTTTGCCCTGAAGGGTGTCCCGGATCAGGGTGGGGGTTCCCTTGGGGCGTGGGACGGCCTGGGTGAGGGGCCTGTGGTGGTTTGCAGGCCGACCACGCCCCCTGGTGACCCAAGGGGAGGCCCTGGTATCTGGGATTTATTTATCTTCTACAATTGAAACTGTGTAGCCTGGATCGGAGCCAAGCCTTCTGCTTGCTCTGTGGCGGCAGCCATTTCTGTTGGGATTTATTTAACTTCTATAATTGAAACTTTGTAGCCTTAAGAGGAGGCCTGGGCCAGCCAGGGTGTGCGGAAAGCTTGGCATCCTCCATCTCTGGGGAAATCCAAGCCTCCCTCCTGCTCTCTGTGGCCGCAGCCATCTTGGTTGGGTTAATTTGCATACTCGATCCTGATTGGCAAGTGGGCGTGTCTTGTTGTAGCAGAGTGATGGTTAATTTGCATATTACTCTTTTATTAGATAGTATGCATTCACATTATGTAACCATCAATGTAATTATCCTTATTTAGGAATGTTTAATCTATTTTTATTCTCTCCTCAGATTCTGTCAAATTTTAACAACAAATGTACTTTATAGCTCATGGAAGAAAAAACACAAATCAAGACATATTTGGGTTCCAAGTTGCCAAAGTATGGAACAAAATCTGTAAGAAGTACACTGCAGCCAATGCCAAATGGGACACCTGTTAATTTATTGGGAACTTCCAAAACTAGCAGCATCAAAAGTTACATAAAAAATAATGGCTCTGATTGTCCATCATCCCATTCATTTAGTTGGAGAACAACAGCTAAATACCAACTTAGTGCACCAAGTGCTGAGGAACCTAATGATACTCAAAGTTCACATGATAAAGTAATTGGTCCTGAAAAACATGCACCTGCTCAAGGAATGTTTGCTAAAAATGGGATAAAGGGAGATTTGAAAAGTGTTTCTTTTACATCAAACTTAGCAAAGCCATCCACTATGTTTGTGCCATCTACAGAGGAATTAAAACAAAAGTCTTTGTCTGGACCATCCAGTTTGGGTAAATTCACCAAAGGCACGATATTAGGAAGGACTTCATATTCTCTAGTCAGTGCTCCAACATCGCAGTTGAGTGGGTTTTATGTGAATCGATCAGCTGGTAGCATACAGAGGCCTAGAGCAAACTCCTGTGCTACCAGAAGCAGTTCTGGAGAAAGCTTAGCACAATCCCTAGATAATATTAAATCACTTACTTGTGAAAAAATGGTAAGGTCACAGAGTTTTTCACATTCCATTCAGAATTCATTCTTTCCACCTTCATCTATAACCAGATCACATTCCTTTAATAGAGCTGCAGATCTTAAGCCTTATCAGAACCAACATCTACCCATTAGAATGCCTCTGAGGTCAAGTATGCTAATAAGAAATTCCCAGCAGTCTGAACTACTCAATGGACATGAACATTTAGGGTATGGATTTAATAGGCCTTATGCTGCTGGTGGAAAGAAGTTGGTGTTATCAAATGGCCCAGGTGTAGCTTCCACTTTGGGGTATAGGATGGTTCATCCCTCTCTACTGAAATCTAGCAAATCTCCATTTTCTGGGACTATCACAGTCGATGGTAATAAAAATTCACCTGCTGGCACATGTGTAGGGGAAGATACTGAACTTTTGGCTAAGGACAGAGCTACCAACAAGGACCCAGGACTAATTGAAAATAATAGTGATAGAACAGAAAATGGCCAGACCATGAAGCATGATGCTGAAATTAGATACCTTAGTGATGATGTGGATGACATTTCCTTATCTTCTTTGTCATCTTCTGATAAGAATGATTTAAGTGAAGACTTTAGTGATGATTTTATAGACATAGAAGACTCCAACAGAACTAGAATAACTCCAGAGGAAATTTCTCTCAAAGAAGAAAAGCATGAAAATATACCACCAAGGGATATATTTGATTCCCCCAAGGAAAATGAAAAATCCTTCAGTAAAACTGATGAGTGGATGGATAAAAGTGTCTCTGGTAAATATTAATAGCATTTTTAAGTTTATTTGCTTTCTCCTAGATTATATAACTGAAGTTATATTTAGGATTATCTTCTGATTAATTCCATGAAACTATCAATTTCATGGAGGGATGGATCTAGATAAAATAGAAATGGGGCAACATTTTCCTTTCTTGTGACTTTTGTTCCCCATCCTACTTTTTACTTTATGTAGAACATCAATGAAAACATTCTTCTCTTAAAGTTTCTTACCTTTTTCTTTTTTGGCTGTCCTACACAGGCTAATTCCTACCTACTTCAAAAAGCCCCCTGCCCCCACTTCTCCCAACAGGTGGCATGCCATTTTAAACCATCTCTTTTCTTAGGGGTAGTAGATTATTGCTATTTGTTAAGAGTGAAATTATACCAAAGGTAACTAATCTAAAGAATTTTCTTATCCTAGGAAATTTTAATTTTTTTCATGGAGGACTTAGATTTCTTGTTATAGCAAGCTTTTTATAGTTAATATTTAAAAAATATATATTTATTGATTTCACAGAGGAAGGGAGAGGGAGAGAGAGAAAAAAATATCAACGATTAGAGGGAATCATTGATTGGCTGACTCCTGCACGACCCCTACTGGGGATCGAGCCCACAACCCGGGCATGTGCCCTTGACCGTAATCAAACCTGGGACCCTTCACATGATGCTCTATCTACTAAGCCAAAACAGCCAGGGCTATAGTTAATACTTTCAGAAAACCTTTATTTTTTTAATTGAGGAAAGTGAGATGGCACATGTTAAACATTTCCTTACTTTTGGTTATCTTAGCACTAAAAGCCACAGAAAATTTATCCGTGTGCCCATATAGTTTGAAAATAGAACAAACAGAAGGGTAAGGCATGTGGCCTGGTCAAGGCACTAGGCCATACTTAGAGATGTACAGAACCCATGACTGCCTGAGAATCTTCTATTAGGAGTGACTGCCTGAACAACTTTTTTCCTTATAAGGAGGCAACTGCGAACTTAAATGATATACACGGGGGAAGGAGTTTCCTAGCCAGCGTTTAAATGTAAATATATTAGGAACTATTAAAGGAATATTAGGCTTTACTTACATTTCTAGAAATGTTGCAGAAATGAAAGATGGCTTAGTGAATTTTCTTTATATCGGGAAACATTTCAGTAGGTTATTTTTGAGATTTTACCTCTGGATTTATTTATTGTTTAGAAGTTAGAAAATGCTATATTTATTAATGATTTTTGCTATAATATATCACATTTTTATCTTATAATATTTATAAAAATAACTTATTTTTGGAACCTGAGAAATAATTATATTTTTGTGAATTAATAACTGTTTTCTCTCTCTTTTAAAAAAATCAATTGAAGACAGGAGTGAATGTACAAAACATACTTCTGGGAGTAACTTGATTTCACCAGATACGGATTTCAGAGCTGGTTCTTCATTTGAACTCTCTCCATCTGATAGCTCTGATGGAACATACATGTGGGATGAAGAGGGCTTGGAGCCCATTGGAAATGTCCACCCAGTTGGGAGCTATGAGTCCTCCGAAATGAACAGCATAGTATGTATGGTTTCTATACACTTTTGGAATGGTTTATCTTACTGCAGAGAGATTTGTGATACTGACTGGGTTATTTTTAAGGTACTGAATTAACCAAGTTTGAGAATGGAAATTTATATATGTTAAAGGCCTGTAAAACATCTGATTTTCATACACAGTAAAGCATATATTTGTGTCATGTGACATGTGAATTAAATATACTTCATACACACCTTTGTAATACACATATACATAGAGACCTCAAGCTAGGCTAATGGTTCTCAAAGTGGGGGGGAGGGCAATGTCGAGACATTTTTGGTTCTCACAAAGTGGGGGTCGTGCAGGAGGCAGCGATAAAAAAATCGAGGGTAGACACCAGGAATGCTGCTTAATGTTCTGTAATGCAGCGGTCGCCATTCTTTCGGACCTCACGGACCATCAGTGGTCCGCGGACCACCAGTTGGCGACGGCTGCTAATGCACAGAACAGCACCCACAGCAAAGATGTATCCTACTCAAGATGTCAGTAGTACTTCTGTTGAGAAACCCTAGGCTCAGGTAACATTAAGAGCCAACTCTCAGGGCTTAATGCAATAAAAAATTATTTTTTATTCTTACAAAGTCAGTTGTAGGTATGAACAAGTCTCGAATAGCTGTCTTAAGTGTTCTAAGCTGTCTTAATCTTGGGGCTTTACCATCTCCTTTTGAGGTTCTGTCTTGTCATTGTGGTAGAGGAAGAATGCCTAAGGGTCTAAAATGTGCAATTACTTGCTTTGGCCTGCAGATGGCACATAGAACTTTCACTTAAAACTATTGAGCCAAACTAGTGTTATGTACTAAGAAGTTTTCCTTTTGTCTGAAAGGCAATGAAACCAGATATGGATGAGTACTAGAAGACCTGCTATTCATCTATACATCCAAATTTTAAGAAACATTGCAAGTAATGTGTATGATATGCTCTATGAGTAAAGTGTAGTTGTTATATTTAAAGTGACTCATTGTACTTAGTATATACTAGTAAATATATGGTTTTCTAGTAGGTGTATAGGAAATTGGTAGGCTTTGTGCATATACTGAATTCTAGGTAGATTTCAGGCAATGTAATTTTGTTGTTAATCCTCACTAGAGGATATATATTTTTTCCCATTGATTTTTCAGAGAGAGTGGAAGGAGGAGGGGAGGTTAGAGGGAGAGGGGGTCAAGAAGAGAGAGAGAGACAGACATACATTGATTGATTGTCTCCTGCACACACCCCAGCTGGGGCTGGTGTTCGAACCTGCAACCCAGGTATGTGTGTTGTGCAGGCCGACACTCTAACTCAGGGGTCCTCAAACTTTTTAAACGGGGCCAGTTCACTGTCCCTCAGAGAGAAGGAGGGAGTCGGAGAATGCGACGCACATTCCACACATGCGCACTGTGGGCCTGGGACGAGTCGGCTGCTAAGCAGGACAGGCAGCGGGGGCAAAAACACCTGGCGGGCCGGATAAATGTCCTTGTGGCCCGCGGGCCGTAGTTTGAGGACCCCTGCACTGTACCATGCCGTCCAGGGCAAGGCAATGTAATTCTTTATACTCATACTAATGACCCAGCATGAGAAATAATGCGAGACCCGGGACCCCCGAGTCCTGCTGGCACCGCGGGACCCAGAGTCAAGTCCCTGCCCACCCGTGCGCACCTCGCTGCGCATGAAGCCCACTCAGCCATGCACGCCTCGCTGCACATGCAGCCGCCTGGTGACTGGTCTTTGGTTGTTAACAGCATTACAACCACTGGGTTTTTATTATATAGACTAGAGGCCCGGTGCACGAAATTCGTGCACGGAGGGGGGTTGTCCCTCAGCCCAGCCTGTACCCTCTCCAATCTGGGACCCCTCGAGGGATGTCCGACTGCCCGTTTAGGCCCGATCCCATGGTGGGATCGGGCCTAAACGGGCAGTCGGACATCCCTCTCACAATCCAGGATTGCTGGCTCCCAACTGCTTGCCTGCCTGCCTTTCTGATTGCCCCTAACCGCTTCTGCCTGCCAGCCTGATCACCCCCTAACCACTCCGCTGCCAGCCTGTTTGCTCCCAACTTCCCTCCTCTGCCGGCCTGGTCACCCCTAACTGCCCTCTCCTGCAGGGTTGATCACCTCCAACTGCCCTCCCTTGCAGGCCTGGTCCCTCTCAACTGCCCTCCCTTGCAGGCCTGGTCCTTCTCAACTGCCCTCCCTTGCGGGCCAGGTGCCTCCCAACTGCCCTCTCCTGCTGGCCATCTTGTGGTGGCCATCTTGTGTCCACATGGGGGCAGGATCTTTGACCACATGGGGGCAGCTATATTGTGTGTTGCAGTGATGATCAATCTGCATATTACTCTTTTATTAGATAGGATAGAGGCCTGGTACAGGGGTGGGGGCCAGCTGGTTTGCCCTGAAGGGTGTCCCTGATCAGGGTGGGGTTCCCTTGGGGCATGGGGCGGCCTGAGTGAGGGGCCTGTGGTGGTTTGCAGGCTGGCCACGCCCCCTGGCAACCCAAGCAGAGGCCCTGGTATCTGGAATTTATTTTCCTTCTACAATTGAAACTTTGTAGCCTGGAGTGGAGCCAGCCTGGGGCTCCCTCCGCGGCCGGCAGCCATTTCTGTTGGGGTTATAATTGAAACTTTGTTGCATTAAGTGGGTGGGCCCGGCCAGGGTGTGCGGAAAGCTTTGCTTCCCCTGTTGCCGGCGGCAACCCTGGCCTGCTCTCTCAAGCTCCATTCTGCCGCCATTTGTTTGAATTTGTTTACCTTCTATAATTGAAACTTTGTAGCTTGAGTGGAGGCTTAGGCCTGGCCAGGGCAGGCGGAAAGCTTGGCTTCCTCTGTTACCTAGGAAACCTTGTTCTCTGTGGCTGTAGCCATCTTGGTTGGGTTAATTTGCATACTCATTCTGATGGGATGGTGGGTGTGGCTTGTGGGCGTGGCTTTTGGGTGTGTCGGAGGTATGGTCAATTTGCATATGTGTCTGTTATTAGGTAGGATAAACCTGTAACTTGGGAAAAATAACCATCGTTACCAAAGGCTTAAGTTTCACAAACATAGAGAGGATACAGATTTAATTCAGAGAGACTGTTTCTATCCTATTAGATAAAGGAAGTTAAGCAAAGAGTATGATTTAGGGTCTTATGTGCTTTCTTATTACGAGGACTTTCTAAAGTGACTGATTGAAGTAGAAATGAACATTGTGTCCAGCAGATGGCAGCAATAAGCCACTTAGTACCTGACATTTCTTAGTTCACCATCTTTAGTTACTCATTGTGCTTTTTGTCTTAAGGCCTCTTTTTTCCGATAACAGTATATTTCACCAATTTTATTTATATATTTTTTAGCCTTTTCTTATAAACCTTTTTGGCACATAGAAAATAGGTTGTTATTATTATTTTTTTTAAATGCAGGCTTTTTCTTTTAACCTGTGAGTTTAGTCCCTTTATTCATATGTGTATGTATATCAGGGTTACTTTTTAAATTGTAGAAGTTTACAATTTTAATACAGTCTAATATAGTATTCTTTCTTTATTGTTAGCACTTTTTTGAACGCTGACATTTTTGTTTTTCCTGAAGTCGTGAAGATATTGTCTAGTGTTTTCTTTAAAGTATTTGTTTTTAACCTTCACGTTTGGAGCCTTAAAGCCATCTGGAAATTATTCCTGTGCGTGGTGCGAGGGAGCGGTCAAGGGTGAGTCTTGAAAACTCACATTTCTGCCCCTCTACTTCCGGGTTATTTTTGTCATAAATGTTTATTTCTTGACTTTCTTTTCTTTCATTGGTCTCTTTGTTTATCCTTATGTCAGTGCTACACTGTTTTAATTACTGTAGCTTATAAGTATTGACATCTGGTAGTGTAAGTCTTCCATCTTTATTCTTTTCTAAGATTTGCTTAATTTGCCTTTTTAAAATCTATTTAAATATTAGAATGAACTTGTCAATTTCTGCAAAAAACCCTGCAGGGATTTTGAATGTGATAACACTGAATTTATTGAATAGGATAACACTGAAAAATTGACATGCTTGCTATAGCGAGTCTTCCAATTCATGTTGTATGCCAATACTTGTTCTATTTATTTGGTATTTTAGAAATACTTTTAACTGATGTTTTGTATTTTTCTGTATAATTTTACACATATCTAATTTATTTTTAGCTACTTGAGTTTATTGTTATAAATGATACTTTTACATTTTGTTTTTTAAGTTTTTATTGTATATGCAAATATATTTGATTTTTGTATTTTGACCCATTTTGCCAGTGACCTTGGTAAATTCACTTATTAGTCTAGTAATTTGCTTGTGAATGTTTTTGGAATTTCTGAATATGTACTCTACAATCATACCATTTGCAAAGTCTCCATTTCCCCATTTTGGTTAGGACCCCTAACATAATGTTGAGTTGAAATAAGGATAGAATTTCAGGGAAGTTTTAATAGTTACCATTAAAGTTTATCTGTGTGTGAGGGGGGCGGGGGAGAGATAGGGGTTAATATACATGTTTCATCAGATTAAGGAAGTTCCCTTTTATTTCATTTGTTGAATTTTTGTTGCGAGTTTATGTTAATTATTATTAAACTAGAGGCCCGGTGCATGAAATTCGTGCACGGAGGGGGGTTGTCCCTCAGCCCAGCCTGTACCCTCTCCAATCTGGGACCCCTCGAGGGATGTCCGACTGCCCGTTTAGGCCCGATCCCATGGTGGGATCGGGCCTAAACGGGCAGTCGGACATCCCTCTCACAATCCAGGATTGCTGGCTCCCAACTGCTTGCCTGCCTGCCTTTCTGATTGCCCCTAACCGCTTCTGCCTGCCAGCCTGATCACCCCCTAACCACTCCGCTGCCAGCCTGTTTGCTCCCAACTTCCTTCCTCTGCTGCCCTGGTCACCCCTAACTGCCCTCCCCTGCAGGGTTGATCGCCTCCAACTGCCCTCCCTTGCAGGCCTGGTGACTCCCAACTGCCCTCCCCTGCTGACCATCTTGTGGTGGCCATCTTGTGTCCACATGGGGGCAGGATCTTTGACCACATGGGGGCAGCCATATTGTGTGTTGGAGTGATGGTCAATCTGCATATTATTGTTTTATTAGATAGGAAAGGGGCCTAGTGCAGGGGTGGGGGCCAGCTGATTTGCCCTGAAGGGTGTCCTGGATCAGGGTGGAGGTTCCCTTGGGGTGTGGGGCGGCCTGAGTGAAGAGCCTGTGGTGGTTTGCAGGCCAGCCACGCCCCCTGGCGACCCAAGTGGAGGCCCTGGTATCTGGAATTTATTTTCCTTCTACAATTGAAACTTTGTAGCCTGGAGTGGAGGCCTAGGCCGGCCAGGGCAGGTGGAAAGCTTGGCTTACTCTGTTGCTGGGGGCAATGCTGGCCTCCTCTCCAGCTCCGTGGCTGCCGCCATTTCTCTTGGAATTTTTTTACCTTCTATAATTGAAATTTTATAGCTTGTGTGGAGGCTTAGGCCAGCAAGGGCAGGCGGAAAGCTTGGCTTCCTCTGTTGCCTGGGAAACCTTGCTCTCTGTGGCTGTAGCCATCTTGGTTGGGTTTATTTGCATACTCACTCTGATTGACTGGTGGGTGTGGCTGGTGCGCATGGCTTGTGGGTGTAGCGGAGGTACAGTCAATTTGCATATTAGTCTTTTATTAGGTGGGATGCTTTCTCTACATCTTTTGAAATGATCTTATTATTATTTTCCTGTTACATATTTTCTGTTAGTGTGGTAGATTGCATTTTGTGATTTACAAGTATTAAACCACCTTTTCATTCCCAAAAGGAATTCACTTGGTTTTGATGTACAGTAAAACCTTGATTTTTGCGGACCTCGACTTAACAGACTAAAGATTTAATGGACAAAATTTCTAGTCCGTATGTCATATGTGAAAATTAACACCCTGTTAATTTAAAAATGATTTTAACCAAGATTAGCTTATAATTATATTAGGTTACTTTTTGTTATTAATTCACTGTTATTTTTAAAAAATTGTAGCAAATAAGTCATATGTTGGAAAAAACACTGTAGTAATTTTGCTGACATAAATAAATATATCATATCTACAATGATAGTCTACATATTTAAATCTGTTTGTAAGCAGTGTTCGGCAGATGATTAGCACATGATGACACCACATTGGCACAAATAATAGATTCTGTTGTCATGTGGTGTGACTTTCTGCAGCACTTTTAAGGTGTGCAGATGTTCTGATTTTTGCTAAGGCACACCCCGTTTGTACATTTGTTTACTCTCAGTGATTGGTGAATGTATGCATTTACTAGACCTATTAAGTATAAATTTAAAATTACAGTAATACATATAGAAAACTTTTCTGTGAAATTAAACTTTTCATATATAATTTTAATTACACAAACGTGTCTACATAAGTAAAAACATGTTAACTAATTTGTCAGTTTTTTAACATATGCATTTGGAAAACCTACTTTATTATATAGTGGACTTTCGGCTTTAATGTACACCCCCTTGCCCGAATTAGTCCATTATATCGAGGTTTTACTATATTTTCTTTTTAAGTGTCATTAGAATTGATTTCCCACTAGTTTATTTAGTGGTGTGTGTTTTTTGAAATTCATAATTTTCAAAAAGAATTTGAAGTTTTATTTATTTAATCCTTACTCAAGGATATGTTTCTCTTGATTTTAGAGAGAAAGAGGAAGAAAGACAGGGAGAGAGAAGGAAAGAGAAAGGGAGAAAGAAACATTGATGTGAGAGAGAAATACAGATGGGTTGCCTCCCGTGTAGGCCTCAACTGGGGATCAAACTCACAATCTAGTTATGTGCCATGACCAGGATTTGAACTCGCAACCTTTTGGTGTATGGGACAGTGCTCCAACCAACTGAGCCACTTGGCCAGAGTGGGTTTTGTGCATTTATTTTCATAAGCAAGATTGCTCTATAATTTTTCTTTTTTTGTGTTCTTGTCACATTTTGGTATCAGAGTTATGCTAGCTTCATAAATGAGTTGAGAAATGTTTTCCTGTGTTTTGCACTTTCAAGATTTTATGTACAATTGATATTACTTCTTCCTTAACCCTTTGCACTTGCTTGCTTTTTTCTCGATTCCTTTATTCTAATGCTAACCATGTCGAGTCACACGCGACCTCCAAGTGCAAAGGGTTAAATGTTTAAAAGAATTCATCAATGAAACCGTTTGGTTCTGGAGTTTACTTTGTGAGAAGTTTTTAATAACAGATTTGATTTTCAAAATGAATATTGGCCCATTAAGACATATATAACCAGGCTGGTCAGGGGGGTTAGTGAGGGACGACCAACCAATTGAACAAGCAGGCTGCTTGGGGCGACCGGCCAGCGGGGGGCACCGTGAGGGGCAACCAGACCAGCAGGGGGGGGAGTTGGGGTTGACCAGACCAGCATGGGGGGAGTTGGGGTTGACCAGACTAGCATGGGGGGAGTTGGGGTTGACCCAGGCCAGCAGGGAGGGCAGTTGGGGGCGACCAGGTCAGCAAGGGGGGGCAGTTAGGAGCGGCCAGGATGGCAAAGGGGGGCAGTTGGGGGCGATTAGGCTGGCGGGGGGGGGGCAGTGAGGGGCAACTAGGCCCATGGGGGATAGTTGGGGGTGACCAGGCTGGCAGGGTGGGACAGTTAGGGGTGACCATGCTGGTAGAGAGGGGCAATTGCGGGTGACCAGGCTGGTGGGGGAGCAGTTGGGGACTATCAGGCTGGTACACAGATGCAGTGAGAGGTGATCAGGCTGGCGGGGGTGGGGGGAGTTAGGGGCAACCAGGCAGGCAGGTAGGTGAGCCGTCAGGAGTCAGCGGCCCAGGATTGTGAGAGGGATGTCCGACTGCCAGTTTAGGCCCGATCCCCTGGATTAGGCCTAAACTGGCAGTCGGACATCCCCCGAGGGGTCCTGGATTGGAGAGGATGCAGGCTCAGCCGAGACCCTCCTATGCATGACTTTCGTGCGCTGGGCCTCTAGTCTAATCTAACAATAGAGGAATATGCAGATTTTTCCATTACAGTGTTAAGTCACAACAGGATCAGCAGGCTGTGTCTCTGCCCTCTACTCAAGCAGCTGCAAGGCCCGGGGTAGGATAGGATATGATAGGAGTGGATAAGAAGGGAGAGGGAGAGGAAGGCAGGCCTGTATGCGGACAGGCTGAGAGGAGAAACAGAAATACAGAAGGGGAACAAGAAAAAGACAGAGGAATGGAAAAGGAAGGGGGTGGCGACTGCAGGGGGGAAGAGCAGGTGCACCTGGCGCAGAGCCGGGGAGCACCGCCCAGATGCGGGAGGAGGGCACAGATTCAGGATGGAGTGGAGGATGGTCCAAGGCCTTCTGGGTGGAGGCGCTCCTGCTTCGCAGCAGCAGTGCCTGATGGTAAGGGCCTTGGCCAGCCTCGCTGGGCTGGGTATCGCAGGCAGGGAATGGGAGCAGGACAGTGGTGGGGAGGCCAGGGAAGGTGGGGGGGGGCGAACACCTGGCCGGGGCTGAGCCCTGGGCTGGGGTTTAACACCCCCCCGCAACAGAATCTTTAAGAAGGGAAGGAGGGAGGGAAGAACTTTATAAAGGAGTCAGTAGAGAGCAGAGTTAAAGAAGGAAAGAGGATGTATGAGTGAACTGTAGGAGCTATAATGAAAATCAAGTATAGTTGTGTACTGGGGACAGATTTTAAAAGTAGGAGTCAGAAAAGAAAAAAGATAAATGATAGTGAATAATTAGGCAGATAGATATTAAAACAGTGGAAGTAAGTAGAGAAGAATGTATGGGAAAGGTAGGATGAGAGAGAGAGAGAGGGAAGAAAAGTTTTAAAGGGGAGTTGTTAGAGCTTAAAAGGAGAATGGGAAGAAGGAAGAAATGGGGGAGGGAGCAAAGCAGGTCTGAGGGAGGAAGTGAAGAAAAAAATTAAGGTGGGAAGGAAGGAAAAAGGAAGGGAGGGCAGGGGTAAAGATAAAGAAAAGAAGGAATGTGGGGAGGGAGGGAGGATAGGAGAAAGATGGGAAGGATGATGGAACAGCAGTAGGAAATAACGAGGAAAGAAAAGTTTCAATTGATGAGTCAGTAGGAAAAAGTGTTACTGTATTTTCCGGCGTATAAGACGACTGGGCATATAAGACGACCCCCAACTTTTCCAGTTAAAATATAGTGTTTGGGATATACTCGCCATATAAGGCTACCCCTCTTCCAATGCACACCAAATAAAAATTTAAAAAACATCAGATTTGATTTCAATATGGTAATTTTAATTCAAATGCTTATGGCATGCAGGTACTTAGCAGGAAAACTGTCACTTATAAACATAAGGCTGTTTGTCATCAAACATGTAAACATAAAACAGTGCAAGTGGATTAAACTTTTCCTAATTCACTCTAAAGCTGAAAGGAAGGATAAGACAATAAACCCATGGGAGCTGCCATGCTGTTTGTTTTCTAAGCTGTCAACCAAACTGGAACTGATGATGATAGGAGGAAGATAACAAACAATAGAGAGAGAGCAAGTGCTGGGCAAGTCCCTGGCGAGTTAGCAATGCCGCTTCACTGCAGTCCTCAGGAGCGAGATCTGAGAGGCAGAGAAGAAGGTATGGTAATAGGATACAAGGGCGGGCCAGACAGGTGAAAGAGGCATGTTTTTCTGGGCACAGCTCTCTTTTTTTCCATACCCCGGGCGTCCCGGACGCCTGCAGCTTGCTCTGCCCTTCACTTACACCTTCCCGGTGAGGCCCCCCTCACCTTGTCATCGGGACCGAGTTAAGTCACTCCTTTCCACGAATCCTGGTGAGTGGATTTTCTTCTACTGTACTTGTACAGCGCCGCCCTTGTTGCTTTCATACAGTTGCCACATACGGTGTTGGGGAGCTCAAAAACGGCCACGGCGAGCACCCGGCCGCACTCCATTCATTTCAGTGGAGCCTGACGGAGACCATATGCAGCACAAAAGGAGCCGACCAGAGACACTTGCAGTCTCCATCCGGCTCCATTGAAATGAATGGAGTGCGGCCGTTTTTGAGCTCCCCCAACCATATGCGGCGACCGCAGATTCTCCAGTCCGGCTTGGAAGTTTCAGCACCTGCCCTATAAGATGACACCTGGCGTATAAGATGACCCCCGAATTTTGAGAAGGTTTTCCTGGGTTAAAAAGTCATCTTATAGGCCGGAAAATATAGTACTTAAAGGAGAGAGAAAAATTGTGTGACAGGGAGAAGCCAATAAGGAAGTCAAATACAATTGTATGAAGAGGATAAGATTTAAAAAAAAAAAGTTAACGGGCAACCAGGACGGAAGGGGAGGCCAGTTAGGGGGATCAAGTAGTCAGGCAGAATGGTTAAGGCAGGCAGGCAGGTGAGCGGTTAGGAGGCAGAGGTCCTGGATTGTGAGAGGGATGTCCAGCTGCCAGCTGACATCCCTGAGGGCTTCCAGATTGGAGAGGGTGCAGGTTGGGCTGAAGGACCTCCCCCCCCCCGACACATGAATTTCGTGCACTGGGCCTCTAGTATATATATAAAAGTCTAATATGCAAAGTATCCCCTTGGGAGTTCGGCTGATGGGGAGTTCAATTGCTTGCTATGATGTACGCTGACCAACGGGGTGGCGTGGAATATATATGTATGTATTTCTTTTTGTGTTGGTTTTTGAGAATTTGTCCATTTTATCTACTAGTAAGTTGTCATTTGTTGGTGAAAGTTGTTCAGGATTATCTTATATTGTTAAGTAATCCCATTTGTTTATTTTCTCCTTAGTTTCCATTGTCCTAGGACAGTGGTCAGCAAACCACCACGTGTGGTTCTTTGGTCCCTTGAGTGTGGCTCTTCCACAAAATACCACGTGCGGGCACGCACGTACAGTGCAATTGAAACTTCGTGGCTCATGCGCAGAAGTTGGTTTTTGGCCTGGGCGAGTCTATTTTGAAGAAGTGGCTATAGAACACTCAAGGGGCCAAAGAGCCACATGTGGCTCACGAACCACGGTTTGCCGACCACTGTCCTAGGAGATGTATCTGTAAACATATTGCTATGATGTATGTTTGATGTTTTGGTGCCTATGATTTCTTGTAAGATTTTTATGGTTTCAAGACTTACATGTATGTCTTTCATTATCCATTTTGAGTTTATTCTTGTGCGTGGTGTAAGTTGGACGGTTTCTTTTATTTGCATGTACCTGTCCAATTTCCTAGCACCATTTATGGAAGAGACTGTCTGGACCCCATTGTATGCTCTTGCTCCTTTGTCAAATGTTAATTGAGCATAGTGGCCTGGGTCAATTTCTGGGTTCTCTGTTCAGTTCCATTGATCTATATGCCTGTTCTATGCCAGTACCAGGCAGTTTTGATGACAGTGGCTGTGTAGTATAACTTGAAATCTGGTATTGTGATCCCTCCAACTTTGTTCTTCTTTCTCAAGATTGCTGTGGCTGCTTTGGGGTCTTTTTTGGTTACAAAATTGAAAAAGTTTTATACATAAACTATTCAAGATTTCTCCAGAACTAATTGACACAAAGCACAATGAGATGGCACTTACAGAGACAGCAGCTTCAGACCCAGAAGAGGGTGATGAATGAGTTCCATGAGGCTAAGTCAGTGATGAAATTATCATTTTCTTCCATTCAAGGAGGCAGGAGAGCAAGTGATTGGTCACTTTGACATAAGGAGCACATGCTCCATTCTGGGAGCCCTGGGGAAAGGCTAGAGATGGGACACGGATTTGGTCTCAGACAGAGGTCTCACAATTTTAATTTGTTCGGTCACTTCTGATGAAAAAAATAAATTTCCCAAAGAAACCTAAACATCACCCTATTTTTTTTTTTTTTTTGCTAACTCCTGGGATCACCTTTCCGACTTGGCTAGCACTCTGCACAAAGCAATGATTCCCCATAGTGGAGGCGTTCTCTGGGCTCTATGTGGCTCTCAGTGAGGCCGGCCCACACCTCTTTCCCTCCTCTGTGGAGAGGGCACTATAGACTAAACTGAAAGGGTACCTCCTAAAAGTGAGACCGGGATTAGACTGCTGCTTGAAAACTGTGGAATTATTTAAAATGTTTTACAAATGGTTGCCACATCAACAACAAACAAGGTAATTACAAAATGTGTACATCACAACATGCCTTTAAAGACACTGCATTGTGCTCACGTTCCCTTAAATGTTCCCAAAGGTGCTCAGCCTCTAGCCCAATCAAAATCTCTGAAAGGCAGAGACAATTTGGTGAAAAAGACACAGGTTGGGGGCGGTGGGAGGCAGTGAAAGGAGAAAGCAGCCTTCCAGTTAAAGATCAGCCCTCAGTTTAAAGGTCAGCTTCAAGCAGGCTGGTCTGGGGGGCGGGGGTGTCAGGGTCGGAGGGAGGAGCAGCGGCAGGGCGGGACTGGGGTGCTCTACATCTCATTCAGGTCCAGCAGAGCAGGTCCAGCCTCCTTTGTGTACAGGAGTGTTCCTCTTTGGTGCATTTCAGTTTATCTTCCAGATCATCAATTGTCTTTTCCAGCGTGGCTACTGATCTCTCAGCAAACTCAGCATGGGTCCCTGCGTCCTTGAGTTTATCAGTAAGAATCTTGATGTCTTCCGCATGTTTGTCTTCTTTTTGAGAGTACTTTTCTTCAGGAACACTCAGACACCTCAGGTTCTGGCCCATCAGTCTGATCTGCTCATCCATCTCTTGGCGATGAGACTGCCAGCGCAGCTCATTCCTCTGTGTGGTCCAAGTCTCCCTCAGTAATCACCAACTTACGAGCCACCTCTTCATACTTTCTATCTGCCTCTTCTGTGATGTGCTTAGCTTCTTTGAGTTGGATTTCCTTCTTTTCTTCATGTTTTACAGGTTGATTTTCAGTAACCTTCATACATCTCTTGCTCTCTTCAGCAGCTTCCTCCAAGTTTTGCAGGGCAGTGGCCAGTGCTCTGAGCATGGTCCAGCTCCTCTTCAACCCGCTGGATCCTAAGCTTCAAGGAGGCTGCCTCAGCCTCAGCCTGTTCCCCGCCTGCCTTTCTCCCTCCACTTCCCGCCGGAGGCTCGCGGCCCTCTCGTCTGCATCATCGGCCTGTTACTGCAGAACTGGGGTCTTGCATTTTACCGCCTCAGTGGTGGTGATCCTAGCCATGGTGCCCACCAGCTCCTGCTCGAGTTCCTGCCTTTATCTTATTGATAAGGAAAAGTGTCATGTGTGGTCTGAATTTAATTCTTTATTTTCTTAAATTCTCACCTGAAGATATTTTGCCATTGATTTTTAGAGTGGAAGGGAGGGAAGAGGGAGGAGGGAGGGAGGGAGGAAGAGACAGAGAGGGAGAGGGAGGGAGGGTGGGAGGGAGAGAGAGGGGGGGGAGAGAGAGAGAGAGAGAGAAACATTGACCTGAGAGAGACACATTGATTGGTTGCCTATGCTTGCGCCCCGACTGGCTTTGGGGATCGGAACTGCAACCAAGGTACGAGCCCTTGTCTTGGAATCGAACCTGCAACACTTTGGTCTCCAGGCCAATGTTCTAACCACTGAGCAAAATCAACCAGGACTGAATTCTTGTTAAGTGTGTCATAAATAATCTTTTCTCAGCCAGTGACTTCTAACTTTGTGTATTGTGCCTTCTACCATGTATAGTTTTAAATTTTGATGGACTGCTTAGTCTATCAAAATTTATATAGTAATGTGTTGTTGTTGTGTGTATGTGTGTAAGATAATCCTGCCCATCATAGGGCCAGCCATACAGCTATATTTTTTATATTGAGAGGCAGTATAGGACAGTAACTAAGAGCCAGGGTTCTGTAACAAGGAAATTAAAAAGCCAATCTCTGTCATGTACTAGCTGTATATCTTGGATTCTTTGTTTGTTTCTTTTTATTTTTTTTATTTTTTATTATTATTTTTTTTTATTTTCTTTATTGATTAAGGTGTCACATATTTGTCCTCATCCCCCCATTCCCATCCCACACCCCTTCCCACGGATGCCCCAACCCCCTGTTGAACTTAACCATTGGTTAGGCTCATATGCATGCACACAAGTCCTTTGGTTGATCTCTCCCCCCTCCCCTCACCCTCCCCTATCTTCCCTCTGAGGCCCGATAGTCCGATCGATGCCTCCTTGTTTCTGGTTCTGTTCTTGTTCATCAGTCTATGTTGTTCATCATTTCCCCTAGATGAGCAAGATTATGTGTCACTAGAGATATACTTATAAGAACTGAATGTGAGACGAGCAATAATAGTTATGCTGACAGGCAAATGAATCAGTCTGTAGTGAGTTTCTTTCTGGACCAACAGTTCTTTTGAGACCCAATATCTATGTCCACTAGTTCCTTATGTGTACATGTCAGTACTGACCCCTCAGCTCTGGATGGTGGACAAATGGTGGTAATGCAGGTCCGACACCCTCTGTTTTGGTCTTGGCCGGACCCAGGGGCATGGCTTCACCCGGACTCAGGGGCACGTGGCCTCACCCGGGCCCAGGGGGCGCGTGGCCTCACCTGGACCCGGGTGCGTGCAGCCTCACCCGGACCCAGGACCCAGCCTCACCTGGATCCAGTGGCACACAGCCTCACCCGGACCCGGGATGATCCAGCTTCACCCGGACCCAGGGGTGCGTGGCCTCACCCGGACCCAGGGGCATGTGGCCTCACCCAGACCCAGGGGGAGTGTGGCCTCACCTGGACCCAGGTGCGCGCGGCCTCACCCGGACCCGGGATCCAGCCTCACCCAGATCCAGGGGCACACGGCCTCACCTGGACCCGGGATCCAGCTTCACCCGGATCCAGGGGTGTGCGACCTCATCCGGATCCAGGGGCGCGTGGCCTCTCCCAGACCCAGGGGCGCGTGGCCTCACCCGGGCCCGGGACCCAGCTTCACCCGGACCCAGGGGTGCATGGCCTCACCCGGACCCAGGGGCGCATGGCCTCACCCGGACCCAGGGGTGCGTGGTCTCTCCCAGACCCATGGTCGCATGGACTCACCCGGATCCAGGGGCGCACGGCCTCACCCGGACGCAGGGGTGTGAGGCCTCACCTAGACCCAGGGGTGTGTGACCACACCCGAGCCCAGGGGCACGCAGCCTCGCCCGGACCCGGGACCCAGCCTCTCCCGGACCCAGGGGCGTATGGCCTCACCCGGACCTGGGATCCAGCTTCACCCGGACCCAGGGGCGTGTGGCCTCACCCGGACCCAGGGCGTGTGGCCTCACCCGGACCCAGGGGCGCGTGGCCTTTCCCAGACCCAGGTGCGCGAGGCCTCACCCGCACCCGGGACCCAGCCTCTCCTGGATCCAGGGGCACACAGCCTCACCCGGGCCTGGGATACAGCTTCACCCGGACCCAGGGGCGCGTGGCCTCTCCCAGACCCAGGGTCGCGTGACCTCACCCGGACCCAGGGGCGCGCGGCCTCACCCGGACCCGGGACCCAGCGGGGTTTCGTCTTCTTGATCCCAATTCCTGTTGGTCAATTCCCTCTCAGCAATTCCTTCAGCCATTTTCTCAGAGCTACAGGGCGGCTGCCGCAGAACTCGTTGGGCTGCACGCTCGGCGAAGCTCCGGTGTGCCTGGTGCGCGGTGGTGGGTTGGTCCGGGGTCGCTGTGTCGGCCCTTGGGTCTGCAGCGGTGGCCGGTTGCCGAGCGTGCACACCTGGCCGCTTCTCGGGCGTTGAGATTCTTGAAGGACTCGGAGGTCAGCAAGCGCGGAGTCTCCCACTCCATGTCTCTCAGGGGCTCGTCTGTCCGTGCTCGGCAGCGAGTGGAGCCGTCCCCTCAGCCGGAGACCACCGGGGGAACTGTGCCGAGCATGTTCCAGGCTGCCATTGTGTCGCCTGAGCCGTAGTTCTTAAAGTGTGATCTTTGGGTCACCGGCATCAGCATCATCCCGCGTACCCCTCTCTTTTATTCTAGTTGTAGAGCATCTGTTCAGCCAGCCCTCTGGTGGTTCTGGATGGTGTCTGCTCTGCTCTCCTCTCATAGTCTCAAAATTGTTGTGGTAGGCAACAATCAGGCTTTCGCCCTATGCCTCCATCTTGGTCCTCCTTTGTATAGTTAAGTCTTGATTGTTGTTGGTGTCACTGGGAGGAATTGTCCTCCTGGCCAATTGTCCGTGAGGACCCTCTGTTTCTATAAAGGAAGAGTTGCTGTGCAGGAGACATGTTTATGGGCCGGATCTTGTTGCAGCAAGGCTTTGGCGCTCACTGAGTCTGCCTCTTGAATGTGTCCCTTATGCGAGTGGTTGAAATCTGGTGTCATCTCACACCGACCACTAGATGCCCTTGTTTCTGGGTCTCCAGTGGGGTGCAGGTCAGCTACTGCCTGAGGCCACTCAGCAGGAGTTACAGTAAAAACTGCAGTTTCCTCCTCCTGTATAAAGGGCCCTGGAGCAGTCCGACTAGAACTGCAGTTCCTCTGGTCAAGCTGCCACAGGGCAGGCCACCCACATGCAAAAGCCGCTGCTTGGAGCCCAGGTGGGCCTGCAAAAAGTGCGGGGCGGGTCTGCAAAACGTGCGGGGCGGGTCCCAGGGCGGGGCGTGTCTCAGGGTGGGGCGGGGTCTCAGGGCGCCACCAGGCCATGGCGTGGCGAACCACAATGGCTGCAAGTCTGCTTTTTCTGCTCTCCACGTTTCTAAGCCCCCTCGTTCCGCACTCCAGCGCAGCGAACACTGATTGCTGGGCGCACCTCCGCAAGGAAGTTACTCCCACTCTCCGACATGAAGGCCGAGAGTCCAGCCTCTCCCCGCAGGCGTCTGGGTCTCCCGCGCGTCCCCAGAAGCTGGATTTCAGGGTGATGGGGAGCTAATCTCCCCTAGAGATGGAAAAAAAGCCGCACGACCCTTCCCCCGCCACCAGTCCGACCCACACGCCTCCGCACCTTATCCCTTCCGAGTTCACTCTGTCCTCTTCCCTCTTAGCTGTAAATCCACCCTTCAGCCAGCTCTCCTGTGGTTCTGGGTGGCAGACGCTCTGTCCTCCAGTTGTATTTTTGAAATTGCTGTGCGTGGCGCAATTCATTTGTTTAACTTTGCCGCCTTCTTAGTTCTCCTCTCTCAAAATGGCTAAAGGACTTGAAATCCTAAAAATCCTCCAAGTTGGTGTCGGCGGCCTCCGGGGCCCCAAGGATCTCACTGGGCAGCTTGGCCAGGTCGGTGACGCAGATGGGCCCATCCTGCAGAATGATGGTCTCTTCCTTCACCGAGAGCCACTGCGCCGAGTCCGCGGCCGCCGCCGCCGCCATAGCAGCTGCTGCGGCCGCCCAGGAGCTCATGGCCCCGGCTGAGGTGCTGACATAGAGGAGCAGCCGCCCGGCCTGGGGAGACGAGAGCAGGAGTCGCCGCGCTTACCAGTCCATCTTTTAGTCGTATTTCCGAAACTGCCATGCGAGGCAACAGATCAGCCGTTCAATTCCGCCGCCATCTTCCAGAGCCGTAGATTTTAAAGTGAGATCTTTGGCTCACCGGCATCAGCATCATCCCGCGTCCCCCTCTCTTTTACTCTAGTTGTAGAGCATCTGCTCAGCCAGCCCTCCGGTAGTTCTGGATGGTGTCCGTTCTGTTTTCTAGTTGTAGTTTCAAAATTGTTGTGGTAGGCAACAATCAGGCGTCCGCCCTATGCCACCATCTTGGTCCTCCCTCTGTTTGTTTCTTTTTAAAAAGCAACGTGGCCATAATAATAGTATCTGTCTCCAAGGCTGACATTAGGAAGTACATGCCTGAATGGTGTAGCAGCCATGTGATATTGGTTATTTGAGTATTTTGAGTATCATCTCTGATTACCTCATGGGGTTGTTGTTAACATTAAATAAGTCCATAATGCTTGGTGCAAGGGATATAGGTAGTGCTCGTGAGATTAGATATTTATTATTATTTTATGACTAGAGGCCCAATGCACGAAATTCATGTGGGGGGCGGGGGGGGGCTGTCCCTCAGCCCAGCCTGTACGCTCTCCAATCTGGGACCCCTCGAGGGATGTCCGACTGCCTGTTTAGGCCCGATCCCAATCCTTTTATTTGCACTCTTTTTCTTCCCCTCTCCCTCTCTCCCTCCCTCCCTCTCCCCCTGGTAGGATCGGGCCTAAACGGGCAGTCAGACATTCCTCTCACAATCCAGGACTGCTGGCTCCCAACTGCTCGCCTGCCTGCCTTCCTGATTGCTCCTAACCGCTTCTGCCTGCCAGCTTGATCACCCTCTAACCACTCCCCTGCCAGCTTGATTGCCCATAACTGCCTTCCCCTGCCAGCCTGTTTGCCCCTAACTGCCCTCCCCTGCAGGCCTGGTCACCCCTAACTGCCCTTCCCTGCAGGCCTGGTCACCCCCAACTTCCCTCCTCTGCCGGCCTGGTCACCCCTAACTGCCCTACCCTGCAGACTTGGTCGACCCCAACTGCCCTCCTTTGCAGGCCTTGTCCCTCCCAACTGTCCTCCCCTGCTGGCTATCTTGGGTCCACATGGGGGCATCCATCTTTGACCACATGGGGGCAGTCATCTTGTGTGTTGGAGTGATGGTCAATTTGCATATTGCTCTTTTATTAGATAGGATAGAGGCCTGGTGCACGGGTGGGGGCCAGCTAGTTTGCCCTGAAGGGTGTCCCAGATCAAGGTGGGGGTTCTCTTGGGGTGTGAGGCGGCCTGGGCGAGGGTCCTGTGGTGGTTTGCAGGCTGGCCACGCCCCCCGGTGACCCAAGTGGAGGCCCTGGTATCTGGGATTTATTTATCTTCTACAATTGAAACTTTGTAGCCTTGAGTGGAGACCTAGGCCGGCCAGGGTGTGCGGAAAGCTTGGCTTTCTCCATTGCCGGGGGCAACTCAAGCCTCCTGCTCTCTCCAGCTCCATGGCTGCACCATTTTTGTTGGGATTTATTTATCTTCTATAATTGAAACTTTGTAGCCTTGAGTGGAGGCCTAGGGCGGCCAGGGTGTGCGGAAAGCTTGGCTTCCTCCATTACTGGGGAAACCCAAGCCTCCTGCTCTCTCTGTGGCCACAGCCATCTTGGTTGGGTTAATTTACATACTTGCTCCAGATTGGCTGGTGGGTGTGGCTTGTGGGTGTAGCAGAGTAATGGTTAATTTACATATTACTCTTTTATTAGATAGGATAGCAAGAGCTCAATAATGTTAGGTATTTATTATTATTTTATTAACTTCTAGTTTTAATTTTGTTACATTTAAGACTTAATTTTTTTCCTTTTATTTTTTCCATCACAATTTATACCCCCTATAGCCTCTTCTACTCAGTCACTGCTGTTGTCCATTTCAATGAGTTCTCTCTCTCTCTCCTTTTATTTGCACCACCCTCCCTCCCACAGCTGTCAGCCTACTATCTATAAATCTGTCTCTATTTTGCTTGTTAGTTCATTTTTTTAATTAGATTTCACATATAAGTGAAGTCATATGGTACCTGTCTTTCTCTCAGTGGCTTATTTCACTTAATGTTCTCCAGGTCCCTACATAATGTCACAAAGGGTTAGTGAGGGCCGACCAAATGACTGAGCAGTGGGCTGTGTGGGGCGACCAGGTCGGCAGGGGGGTTAGTGAGGGACGACCAAATGACTGAGCAGAAGGCTGTGTGGGGTGACCAGGCTGGTAGGGGGGGCAGTAAGGGGCGACAAAACGACGGAACAGCAGACTGTGTGGGGCGACTAGGCCAGCAGGGGTGGCAGTTAGGGGTGACCAGGCCGGCGGGGGAGTGGGGGCAGTGAGGGGCAACCAGGCCAGCAGGGGGGACAGTGAGGGGCGACCAGGCCAGAGAGGGGGGCAGTGAGGGGTGACCAGGCTGGCGGGGGGGGGGGGCAGTTGGAGGCAACCTGGCTGGCAGGGGAGCAATTGGGGGTGATCAGGCAGGCAGGCAGGTGAGCAATTAGGAGCCAGTGGTCCTGGATTGTGAGAGGGATGTCCGACCGCCCCTTTAGGCCTGATCCCACAGGGGCCTAAACCAGCAGTCGGACATCCCCCAAGGGGTCCCATATTGGAGAGGATGCAGGCTGGGCCTCTAGTTTACTATAAAGTTGTGGGATTATTTCTGGGCTCTCTGTTCTGTTCCATTGATCTACGTGTCTGTTATGCCAGTGTGATACTGTTTTGATTACTATGGTCTCCTAGTATAGTTTGATATTAGGTAGCTTTGTTCTTCATTCTCAAGATCACTGTTACTATTAAGGGTCTTTGTAGTTCCATATACAGTTTTGAAATATTTGTTCTAGCTCTGTGAAGTCATTGGTATCTTGATAGGAATTACATTGCATCTTCAGATTGCTTGGGGTAGTATGGACATTTAATGATGTTAATTCTTCCTATTCATGAACACGCTATATGCTTCCACTTATTTGTATCTTCTTCAATTTCTTCAGTGTCTTAAATTTTCCAAGTACAGATCTTTTACATCTTTGGTTCAATTTATTCCTAGGTATTTTTTTAAGCAGTTGTGAATGGGATTGTTTTCTTAGTTTCCCCTTTCTCAAGTTAATGATTGGTGTGTAAAAATGTAACTGATTTTTTTAATTTATTTTATATCCTGCTATTTGACTGAATTCATTTGTCAGTTCTAGTAGTTTTTAGATAGAATTTTTAGGGTTCCCTATATACATTATCATGTCATTTTCAAATAATGACAGTTTTATGTCTTTTTTCCCAATTTGGATGCCTTTTATTTCTTCTTTTTATATGATTGCTTGTGGGTAGGTCTTCCAACAAGAGTGGCAAAAACAGACATCTCTATCTTGTTACTGATCTTAAGGGAAACGCTTTTAGTTTTTGCCCATTGAGTATGATGTTGGCTGTGGGTTTCTCATATATGGCCTTTATTATGTTAAGGTATGATCCCTCTATTCCCACTTTGCTGAGAGTTTTTATCTAAATGGGTGCTGGATTTTATTGAATGCTTTTTCTGTGTCAATTGATATGATCATGTGATTTTTATCCTTCATTTTGTTTATGTTATGTACCACATTTATTGATTTATGAATATTGTAGCAGCCTTGCATCCCTGAAATAAATCCAACTTATCATGGTATATGAACTTTTTAATGTATTGCTGGACCCAATTTGCTAATATTTTGTTGAGGATTTTTAGCATCTATGTTCATCAGGGATATTGGCCTATAATTTCTTTATAGTGTCTTTATCTGGTTTTGGAAGTAGGATAATGTTGGCTTTGAAAAAAGAGCTTGGAAGTCTTCTCTCCTCTTGAATTATTTGGAATAATTTGAGGAGGATAGGTGTTAGTTCTTTGAATGTTTGGGAGAAATCACCTGTGAAGTCATCCGGTCTCCAGGACTTTTGTTTGCTGGGAGTTTTTAAATTACTGCTTCAATTTCATTAGTCGTTATCAGTTTATCTAGGTTTTCTCATTCTTCTTGATTGAGTTTTGGAAAATTGTATGTTTCTAGGTATTTGTCCATTTTGCCCAGGCTATCCCATTTGTTGGCATATAATTGTTCATAATATTTTCTAACAATCCTTTGTATTTCTGTGATGTCAATTGTTACTTTGCCTCTTTTCATTTCTGATTTTATTTATTTGGATCTTCTCTCTTTGTTTCTTGATGAGTCTGGTTAAAAATCCTCAATCTTGTTTAACTTTTCAAAGAACCAGTTCTTGGTTTCATTGATCTTTTGTAATGTCTTTTTAGTTTTTATGTCATGTATTTCTGCTCTGATCTTTATTATTTCCTTCATCCTACATATTCTGGGCTTTTCCTGTTGTTCTTCCTCTAATTCTTTTGTGGGTTTAGATTGTTTATTTGAGCTTTTTCATGCTTCTTGAGGTAGGCCTGTAAAACTATGAACTTTCCTCTTACTGCTTTCACTGTGTGCTATAGATTTGGAGATGTTGTGTTTCATTTTCATTTGTTTCCCAGTAATTTTTATTTCTTCCTTGATTTCATTGGTAACCCATTCATTGTTTAATTACATGCAATTTAACCACCATGTTTTTTTAATGTTTTTGAAGGGTTTTTTTTGTGTGGTTTATTTTTAGTTTTAGCCATTGTGATCTGAGCAGTTGCTTGATATGATTTTAACCTCCTGTTGTCTGTCTTTGAGAATGTTCCTTCTGCACTTTAGAATAATGTAAATGCTAGTGCTTTGGGTTGAAATTTCTGTATATATAAATTAAATCCATCAGATCTAATGTGTCATTCAAGGTTGCTGTTTCCTTGGTTCTTTTTTTTTTTTCTTCTGGAAGATCAATCCTTTGATGACAATGGTGTGTTAAAGTCCCCTACTAGGACTGTATTTCTTGATCTCTTCTTTAAAGTCCACCAAGAGTTTTGTATTTTTTTTTTTAACATATATTTAGGTGCTCCTATTTTGAGTGCATAGATGTTTATAAGGGTTATAGCCTCTTGTTTGATCGTCCCTTAATATTAGTAGTGACCTTCTTTATCTCTATTTATGGCATTTGTTTTGAAGTCTATTTTGTCAGAAATATGTATTGCTAACCCAGCTTTTTCTTCGTTTCAATTTTCATGGATATTTTTTTCCATTTCTTCACTTTCAGTCTGTGTGAATCTTTTTTCTGAGATGGTTTTATTGTAGACAGCATATATGGGTTGTATTTTCTTGTCCATTCAGCTACTCTACGTCTTTTGATTGGAGCATTTAATCAGTTTACATTTAAGGTTATTATTGATAGGTACTTATTGCCATGTTTTCCCTTTATGCCTATGTTCTTTTCTCCTTATATTTCTTTTTTTAATATATTTTTATTGTTGATAGTATTACAGATATCACACAATCCCTCCCCCCTTTTTCCCCCTCCCCCAGCCCCTACTCACCCTTCCAGGTCTTCACTATATTTCTTCTTTTTAAAGCAGTCCCTTTAGCATTTGTTATAGTGCTGGTTTGGTGGTACTGAACTCCTTTAGCCTTCTTTATTCTGGGAAGCTCTTTATATCACCTTCAACTTTAATGATAACTTGACTATATAGAGTATTCTTGGTTGCAGGTTCTTGCTTTTCATTATTTGGAATACTTCATGCCAGTCCCTTCTGGCCTGAAGTGTTTCTGTTGAGTGATCTGCTGACAGCCTTGTAGGCGACTGTCTCTCTCTCTTGCTGCCTTTAAAATTTTCTCTGTTTCTTTAACCTTGGCCATTTTAATTATGATGTGTCTTGGTGTGGGTCTCTATGGGTTCATTTTAATTGGGACTCTCTGTGCTTCCAGAACTTGAGTGACTTTTCTATCAGAGGTTAGGGAAGTTTTCTGTGGTTATTTTTTCAAACAGGTTCTCTATCCCTTGCTTGTTTTCTTCTCCTTCTGGTATCCATGTAATGCAGATGCTGTTATATTTCATGTTGTCCTGGAGGTTCCCTTAAAATATCATTGTTGTTTTGAATTCTTTTTTCTTTTTGTTGCTCTAATTAGGTATTTTTTATACCTTGTCTTCCAAATCGTTGATTTGATCCTCTAGTTCGTTCAGCCTACTTTTAATTTCTTGCAATGTATTTTTGATGTCAGATATGGTATTCTTTCTTTCTAACTGATTCTTATTCATGATTTCTATGTCCTTCATGCTGATGTAGTTCCCACTATGGTTCTTGTAGTTCTCATTAAGTTCCTGTGGTTATCACTAAGTTGTTTGATTATCCTTATAACCATTACTTTTAACTCTACGTCTGATAAATTGCTTGCCTCCATTTCACTTAGTTCGTTTACTGGAGATTCTTCCTTATCTTTTATTTGGGGGTTGTTTCTTTGTCTCCACATTTATCTGTCTCTTTGTGTTTGTTTCTATGGATTAGAAGAACTACTATGTAGTAAGTGTACTATGGGACCTAGTGGTGCAATCTCCTTGATCTTTTGAGCTAGGTGCTGTAGGAATGTTCTATGTTTGGGTTATGTGCACCCCCTGTTGTAGTTGTTTTGATGAATGCTTTTGGCCCTTTAGTCGGTGGAGTTAACCTTTGAGGCTGGGTAGGTATAAGGGTAAACCTCTATCATGGTGTATGCAATATTGTCAGGAGCTGTCCCCCAATGCAGAAATGTTTCCAGTGGGGTCTGATGCCTGCCAGATTCTTCCTTTGGTTGTATCACTTTTGTTGCTGGTTGGGTTGAGCTCTGATTTGGTCTGAAGCCCATCACTGGTTGTGTTAGTTCTGGGCCCACTTGGGTGGGATTCAGGTACAGGTTGCTGTCTGACATTGTGTGTAAACAGTTTTGGTCTACCTGTCTAGAGGTGCCATGCTCTTCACTATTTGTGTCTGTTTCGACTTGATTGGGTGTGCATGTAAGGAGCCAATCTGTATAGTTGGGTTGGCTTCCTGGAGCTCTTAGCTATGGTCAGATCAATAAAATATGAAAGCACCCTGAGTTCAGCTTCCACTTCTTCGCTCCTCTTGGATGTTGCCTGGACTTCCTCCAAAGTCTTATGCAGAAAGGCAATAAAGTGGGGCTCAAGTTGGCCCCACCCCACTGACCTTTCACCTAGGGCTCAGGCTTTGGTAGGTGTGTTTTCCTTTCATCTAAGGCTCAGGCATCGTAGGGGTGTGTGTGTGTGTGTGTGAAAATATATTTTTATTGATTTCAGAGAAGAAGGGAGAGGGAAAGAGAGATAGAAACATCAATGATGAGAGAGGATCATTGATTGGCTGCCTCCTGCATGCTCCCTACTGTGGATCAAGCCTACAACCCATGCGTATGCCCTTTACCCAGAATCAAACCCGGGACCCTTTAGTCTGCAGGCCGACGCTCTATCCACTGAGCCAAACCAGCTAGGAAAACTACAGTTTTCCTTTCATCTAGAGTTCATGGTAGGTTGCAGCATCCAGGTCAGTTGGACAGGGTTAATGGGTTTCCTAGTTTGGGGCGGCTTTGTCCAGCACTCAATGGGGAGAATGTTGCCCCTATATCAGCGCCATACCATTTAGACTCTGCCAGAGTCTCCAGCTCTATCTCCCCCAGGAGGCTTGCACTGCAGGTTCAGGTTGGGTATAGCCAGTTGTCCTCACTGCAGGAGAAAGCTCAACAGAACAGGGCTGATTCACTGGGATTTGGGAAAGCAGATTAAGTAAAGTTTCTTTTGGGAGTGGCATCAACTGTGCTGCCAGAGAGGGGCGAGGTGTACTCCTCCTTTTAATTCTGTGTTCACATCTGCTCAAGCCCTGGACTGGAGCCTCTAAGGAATATGCATTCTAAATTCCCTGGATATGAGCAGAGCCTCCTTTCTCCTCAAAACTGAGCCTAGCAGGACAGGCCCAGTTGGGCTTTCTCTGCTCCCTTCCCCCATACAGGTCTTAGAGGGATAGATCAGGGCAGCCCTCTGCTTGGAGTGGCATTGGCCCTTGGGAGGGGAGAGAGCTGCTCATCTCCTTCTGTCTCTGCAGTTCACTGTCAAAGACACTGAAGTCTCCGAGGAGGTCTCGCCAGATGTCCCAGTTCTCAGTTGTGCTTCCTTTCCCCTGTGTAACTGTGCTTGGCAGGCTGGTGCCAGCAGAATTTGGGAATGCAAATCCAGGCAGCCCTTCATTGGGTTGTTCTAGAGCCACAGGAGGGGTGCAAGTATATGCCTCCCCCTAATTCTGCAGCTGCCTGCCGCCTGAAACCCTGACAGGAACCTTCTGTTGGGGGTGGCACCTGCCTAACCCATGGGAAGGAGGAAAAACTGGCCCTTGTTCCGAAGCCACTCAGGTCAATGATTGTCTTAAGAGTCTGTCCATAATTTCTCCAGAAAAAGAGCGCAGCTCAGGTTCCTGTTGGGTACAGCCACTCCTTTTTGCGGGATTTGAGCTTGGCAGGGTGGTATCACCACTATTTGGAGGATGAAGTTAGTGCACTTTCTCCAGCTGGTGCTGTAGAACTAGAAGAGCTCAACCCTGAGAGTTCGTGCCTAAGGGCAGTGTGGGATGTTGACTCAGCACTGGGATCTCAGATCTCCGGAGCTCTTCCACCCAGATCTCTTTATGCCCCGAGTCTCCTTTCCTCTACTAGAGCCTTGGGTGAGAGCCCGTGCACCTTGGCCCTTAAGGAGATCACCGGGATTCCAGCAGACTCCCTCTTCTTTCCAGGGGACAAAATCCCTGCTTCTTTTTACTACAAGATGCTACGCAAGCTCTTCTTCCCAGCCCTGGTGCTCTGGTTTGGGGGTCCTGGCGTGGGATTGAGACCCCACTTTCCTGACTTCTCAGCTGCTGCCCTGTTCAGATTTCCTTCTGTTGTTTATTTAGGTTGATTGCTCCAAATTTTAGCTGTAACTCTGGTTTGGCACCAGGAGGAGGTATGTTTTCCTTTCACCTATTCTGCAGCCATCTTGGAATCTCCAAAAAGAACTTTAAACATATTTTTTTTGCATTTGTTTAATTTCTATCTCTTGTTTCTTTGGAATGTATTAATAGGGGCCAGCAAACTACAGCCAGCAAGCTTTCCTCCTCTTTTTATAAATAAAGTTTTACTGGAACACAGCCATGCCCTTGAGTTTACATACAGTCCATGGCTGCTTTCATGCTACTGTGGCAGGATTGAGTAGTTTCAACAGAGACTGAATTACCCAAACACCTAAAATATTTACTATTTTACCTTTAAGGAAGCATTTGCTGACTCCTACGTTAGAACTGTACATAATTTTAAAAGATTCAGAAATTAATTTTCTAAACCAAATATTCATCTATGTAAGGCATTCAGTTTTCTCTTTGTTGTCATTCCTAGTACCATTTTTCCTCTGGTCCCCAGTAGAAGGTATCCATCAATTCATTCAGCATCGTTAGCAACCATTATGTGCAGGGGACTGAGGATACAGTGATCGAGACAGCTACAGATTCTATTTTAGTGTTGCTTATATTCTTTTTTAAATATTTTTTTCAAATTTATTATTATTTTTCAATTATAGTCAACATTCAGTATCTATACCAGGGGTCCTCAAACTTTTTAAACTGGGGGCCAGTTCACTGTTCCCCTTGCCATCTAACAACCATCAGTTTGTTTTCTGTATCTATGAGTCTGTTTCTATTTTGTTTGTTCATTTATTTTGTGTGTTTTTTTAGATTGCACATATAAGTGAAATCATATGGTATGTGTCTTTCTCTGTCTGACATATTTCACTTAGCATGATACCTTCCAGGTTAATCCATACTTTCACAAATGGTGAGACTTCATTCTTTTTTAAGGCTGAGTAATGGTCCATTGTATATACACACCGCATGCATCTTCTTTATCCATTTGTCTGTTGATGGGCACTTGGGTTGCTTCCATTGCTTGGCTGTTACAAATAACTCTGCAATGAACATAGGGTGCATATATCTTTCAAATTACTGTTTTGGATTTCTTTGGATAAATGTGAGAAATGGAATTGCTGGGTCATAGGTAGTTCTATTTTTCATTTTTTTTCAGAAACCTCTCCATATTGTTTTCCATAGTTACTACACTAATTTGCAATCCCACCAACAGTACACAAGGGTTCCCCTTTCTCCACATCCTCATCAACATTTGTTTGTGCATTTATTGATGATAGCGATTTTGAAGGGTGTGAAGTGATATCTCATTGTGATTTTAATTTGCATTTTTTGGAAACTATAGAACTCCTAAAAGAAAACATAGGAAGTTCTCTGACATTGCTCTTTGTAATATTTTTGTGTGATATATCTCCTTGGGCAAGGGAAACAAAAAATAAACAAATGACACTACATCAAACTAAAGGCTTTTGCACAGCAAAGGAAGCCATCAACAAAACAAAAAGCCTATTGAATGGAAGAAGATATTTGCTAATGATACATCTATAAGGTTATTATCCAAAATCTATAAAGAAGTCATATAACTTAGTATTAAAACAACACAAATCCAATTAAAAAACTGGCAGAGGGCCCTAACTGGTTTGGCTCAGTGGATAGAGCATCAGCCTGGGGACTGAAGGGTCCCAGGTTCGATTCTGGTCAGAGGCATGTGCCTTGGTTGCAGGCACATCCCCAGTGGGGGGTGTGCAGGAGGCAGCTGATAGATGTTTCTCTCTCATCGATGTTTCTAACTATCCCTCTCCCTTCCTCTCTGTAAAAAATCAATAAAATATATTTTTAAAAAAATTGGCAGAGGACCTATATAGACATTTCTTCTATGAGGACATATAGATGGTTGATAGACATATGAAAAGATGCTCACTGTCACTAATCATCAGTGGTGCTTATGTTCTGATTAAGCAGATGTAGTTGAACTATTTAACTAACTCATTAACCACTTAACTTCAATTGATAAGGTGAGGAAAATGCTACAGAGGAGAATTAGAAAGTGTGAAAGTATATCATTTGAAAACCTGGTCTGGGGTGGGTGTTAGGTGAGGCTTTTTCAGGAAGAGATATTTAGGCTCAGTTGGCCTAAGGATTTGGTAGACAAAAAGGATTGATGTAATTGAAAGAATATTATGTGTTTTAGTAAGTTGCATGTGGAAAGGCCTTAAGATCATGGGGTGTTTGAGGAACTCTGAGAAGGCCAGTCTAGACTGAGTACTCACGCAGAGGGAGGAGTGGCAGGAGAGAAAGCTACTCGTAAAGAGCAAAGAGAAGCGATGGCGAGAATTAAATGCATCTGGGGATTCATTAGTTTGGGGGAAATATGACTTAAGAAACACTTAGAGAGCTCAGCTCAAAGGATTTGGATATTTATCCAAAAAATTGAAGGGAAGGTGTTGAAGGATTTTAAGCTGGAAAGGGACATAATTTAATATTTATTTAAAAAAAAATGCTCTTTATGAAGATTGAATTAGAAGGGAACTGGACAGGCTGCTGGCACCTACTGGTCCAGTGGGGGTTGCAGTGGCTTGGGCTAAGGTGGTGGCATAATGGAGATCTAGAGGGGTGGGCAATTTTGAAAATGGACTAAGAGGGTTCAATTGACAAAAATTCTGTTATTTAGTAACTATAGGGGAGAAAAGTCACCCCCTCATTTTCAGAAGTTAAAACTAGTATTGTTTCCATTTATTTTGCCCAAATTATCCTAAATTGCCAGTTTTACTTATTTTTCCCATTCCTTATAATATTAAATCAAAATTCCTTTTTTGGCTGATTCCACATGATTTATTCTCGCATTATATTTGTCTCTCTAGTTGCTTTTAATCTCCAGTTCCTTCTACATGTCTTGAATATAGTTGATATTTCATTTTCTCTTTAGGTTTCTGGCACTAAGTATGGATGCAATACATACATACTTATTGAAACGGGTGCCATTTCATTCAAAGTAAATAGAAACATATAAACTAAAAGTACTATTTACTACTGTTCAATTTTTTCCCATACACATTGTGACATACACTACTTACAAAGAAAGTGTCAAAGGCACCTCGTGTCATAATGGCAAGGTACAAGTAACTAAAAATATGATGTTAGCATAGGTATGATCGACGAGGGACAGCTTCCAGAAAGTTGAGACCATCATAATGTAGGTAAATTAAAATCTCAAATTGATATTGATACTTTCAAAAAGCTATGCTCTGATACAGAATAGCAGAGAAGGGATTTAATCCAATTTAATTATTTTACAGATAAGGGGCAGAATGAGATGAGGAAATAAATGTTTCTTAAGTCATATTTTTCCTCCAAACTAATGAATCCGCCATATGCATTTAATTATTGGCATAGCTTCTTTTTGCCCAATTAATATAACTTTTATGTTTGAAAACAAGTTTAAATTTATCAAATGTAGTTATTGTGACCCTTTTCTTATATTGTTTCTTATAGATGAAGTCTATTACAATATGAACTTTAATTCAATAATTATTGAGCTTTGACTGCGTGCCATGCATACTGTTAAGTGGTGAAAATACTGGATGTGGATAAGGCTGTCTTTGTCCTTAATGAATTCAAAGTATAGTATATATACACTGATCTCTGAATAAATAATAATCTGGCCACTCAGTGTGTGTGTATATATATATATATTAGAGGCCGAGTGCATGAATTTGTGCATGGGTGGGGCTGGCCAGCCAGGCCAGGGGGAGGGGACGTGGGCGGTTGGCCGGCCTGCCTGCTGGTCGAACTCCCGGTCGAGGGGACAATTTGCATATTAGCCTTTTATTATATAGGATATACACTGAGTGGCCAGATTATTATGCGTTCAGAGATCATAATAATCTGGCCACTCAGTGTAAATATTATTATCATACTATAGTTTATAGGTGATACTATGCATCCTGTGATTAATGTGCATGTGGTCCTGAAATAATGCAGAATGGAGGTTTAATTGTGTGTGTTCAGAAGGTTTCAGAGAAGAAGTGACATCTGAGTTGAGTTCCAGAGAATGAATAAAAAGTTGACCAACTGGCCAAGGAAAAGAGAAGGTGAGCATTTTAAGCGTAAGGAACAGTGGCATGGAGGTATCACAAAAAACATGATGTGCTAGAGGACTGTTAGCGCTACTAAGGATATGGAGGAGTGGGAGATGAAGAGAGTTGAAGACAAAGCAAGGACATTAAGAAATTGGAAAGGAAGAAAAATCTTGCATCTCACTCTGAAAAGACAAATTATGTTTACTTAGGGTAGTTCTTTTAGTTCTCATCCCAATGGTTGTGTTACTCATTTGTAATCCTGTTAGGTTCATTTGTTACTGCTTATATTTCATTTTGAGGTTCTCCCCTCCATAGCATGGTTCATTTAAATTATTGATTTACTTCATATTACTTATAGAGCAGTTCCTTGTTTGCTTTTTACCACTGTACACTACTTCATTCTGTAGGTATACAGCGTTTATTCAATTACTCTTCTAACAATGGATGCTAAGCTTATTTCCAATATTGTACAATTATAAACTGCAGTGACTATCCTAGTGCATATTTATTTTTGTAATTTAAAGGAAAGAACGTTTATCACCTTATCCTATGTTCATATCAGCTCCTATTCAATTGTTTAGAAACTTCTGCATATGAAAATGCTACTCAATATTACAATCTGGTTGTTGTTACTCCTGATATTGTATTTACCTAGAACATTTCAAGTCACTTTCCTATCTTATCCAAAACTTACTAGCAAATTGTAAATGCTCTAATTAAGAAATCTATGAGGTTACTATAACATATTCTTAAATGTCATCCTGTAATGTTTTTATTATTACTACCTCCCCCCAAAAATGTACATTACACTTAAGATGTGAATGTATACAGTGTAATGAAACAAAAAATGCTTTAAAAATATTTCTGAAACTCCATTTGATATAATTTGTAATAAGTCTGATGTTTAGCCAAATGCACTATAACTTGACTGGTTATAAATTTAGAAACTTGAATCTAAAAGAAGGAAATCAGGCTAGCAAAGGAATTAGGGCCATTAAATACATTCATTTTCCCATCACCCAGCAAGAGGACTACACTAAATCACTAATGTACTTGGCATTTCGATTTAGTAAACATTGTTTTAATCAACATTTGTTGAGTAGAGCCCAAGTGTGCGGGATGTGAGCCAAAGGACCACAAGAGAAATTAAGACAGAGGGTTACTATTTACAGGTCCTGGAAGAAATACACCACAAACCTTGAGGGCAGGGCCACATGGAAGGTCAAGGCAGGAACAGCAGAGTGACCAGGCCTGGGGCACATACCTTTGTGAGAACGCTTTGAGGTTCAGGGCCAAGGCAGGACGGTCAGTTTAAACCAGGAGCAGGTTTTGGTCCGTTGCTTAGGTGGTTTAATCTAAGGATCTCACAAGGGGAAGTGCTGGGAGGCAGGGAACTTACATTTACTTGTCACCACAGGCAGTTTCTAGGGTTTTAATGTCAGTGTCAGGTCCTGGCAGGTTGCCTGGCCAAACAAAATGGATGCCAAGGCAGCAATGCCAGTGCGTGGCTTAGCTGAACTCTTGACAAACACACATGTGAATTGAAATCTGCTACCCACCATTATAATCAATATCAAGTTATTCATCGGAAATCTATAAAGACTAAAGTAAAATTTAAAATGGTTTAAAACAATGTAAGTTGTTTCATCTTAGAGTTTTATAGGTTGGCAGTCAGATGCAGGTCTCAGTGGGCTAAGGTCAGGGTGTCAGCAGGTCTGCATTTCTGTGGAAGGCCCTTACCTTTACCAAATCTAGCATCTGCCCCTGAATCATTCCCCGGCCCCTTTCATCTTTAAAGCGAGCACCACTGCATCTCCTTGACCATTCTTCCTCTGCTTCTCTCTCTCTTTTTTTTTGGCTCGCTCTTCTCTGAAGAGTGATGACATTGGACCCATCCTGTCATCCAGGATGATATTCCTATTTTTAGGTCAGCTGACTGGCAACCATAATTCCATCTGTAACCTTAATTCTTCTTTTGCCATGTAACCTGACATTCACAGGTTTCAGGGTGTCAACCCATGGTCGTTGGCGCCAATTCAAACGCCAACAGGAATCCCCAACGGGGGGTAGTGAGGAAGGAGACTATGCAGCGCCAACACTTGGACTGTAATGCAGCCCGGCTGTGGGCGCAGCTGGATGGTGCCCAGCGAGGGCTGCAGGGCTGCAGGGCCAGGCCCCTCTTCAGCTGGGCAGCTCAGCTCCTGGATGGTCCGCCCTACTCAGGGGGACCTCATAGTTTCAGCTCCAGCTGAGGAAAAGCAGTAGCCAGGCGGTGGGGAAAAAGTGCCCTCTCCCAGCCCGAGGGGAAGCTGGTCCGTGTAGACAGAAGTCCCCGCCCCTGGTCCCTCATTGGTCAGAATAGGTCCACTCTGATTGGTCAGAGCTGCACAGCTCCGATTGGATGGGAAAGCCTTAGTCCTATTGATTGAAATAGGATTCCAGGAACCCTTTATGAGGGCTCAGATGCAGAAAGGGAGCAGCCAGCCAGGTCAGTGCAGGGGCAGGCAGTTCAGCGGTTTCTCCCTAAAGGGCAGTTTGCATGAGAGGCCCCTGTACAGAAATGGCTGCTGGGCTCTCCCCCCCTCCCCCCTCCCTCCTCCCTCTCTCTTCCTTCTCCCCATCCCTCCCTCCCTCCCTCCCTCCCTCCCTCCCTCCCTCCCTCCCTTCCTTCCCTCCTTCCCTCCTTCCCTCCCTCCCTCCCAATCTTTCTCTCTTTCTTTTCCTCCCTCCCTCCCCTCTCTCTTTCTTTCCTTCTCTCTCTCTCCTCCCTTCCCTTTCTCCCCCCTCTCCTCTTCTCTTCTCTCCCCACCCCCCCTTAGCCCAGTTAGCCACCAGCAGCCCTTAGTCCCTCAGAGTTCACAGGGAATATTTTCTTAATGAGGAAAATTATTTCCTTTTTGTGGAATTCCTATTTTCATTGCAGTAGATCTTTAAGAACATTTTTATTGATTGATTTTAGAGCGGCAAGAAATGGAGAGAGAAACATCAATTTGCTCCACTTTATGCATTCTTTGGTTGATTCTTTTTAAAAAATATGTTTTTATTGATATCAGAGAGAGGGAGGAAGGGATAGAAACATCAATGATGAGAGAGAACCATTGATTAGCTGCTTCCTGAACACACACACCCATACCCCCCACCCCCCGCCCCCCACTGGGGAATCCAGCCCACAACCCAGACATGTGTTTTGACCAGGAATCAAACTACGATCAACCACTAAGCCATACCTACTAGACTTGATTGATTCTTATATGTGCCCTGACCAGAGATTGAATTGTAACCTTGGCGTATCAGGATAATGCTCTAACAAACTGAGCTACCTGGCCAGGGCCTGCAGTATCATTTTTAAAGCATTTTATGAGAAGTCATAATTTCAGCATGGAAACCTCAAAATGAAACAGCAAGTAGTCATTTCTTCCTCTGGTGCTCTTAGGTTTGTGACCTTATATGCTGTGTTTATTTTTTTAAAGGTATTCCTAGGTGTTAAGTTAGATTTGTTCCTGAGAAGAATGGAGGAAAAATCTAAGATAATAATTTCTTGAAAGCAAAAGAGAAATTATGAAGAATTAAGCTACAGCCGAAGTCTCTTGTAAAGATTTTTGTTTCATAGGGTATTCTTTTCAAGAATTTGTGTAGATACATCAACAAAGCCCTGTTGCTCTGTTCTGTCAGTGTGGGAACCAGCTCTATTTTACAGACATTTCTTCTGTATAATGCTTGTATTGTGATATTTTATAAGCTTAAATTTGATCACTCTCACTATATCTGGCCATTTGCATTTTCCCCAGGGTTAGACTAACTGCCTCAGCATTTTTCCAGAGAGGGTTTCATAGCAATACTATATCTGAAATTTCTCAGGAAGTTTTTAATGTCATGATGGGAGTAGGATACATAGAGAAGAACACTGGACTGGAAGTTAATAGCGTTGAGTATTAGTCTGGGTTTATTTTCACTCACTAAATGTGTTTTGGGTACCTATAAGGAAATAATTGTAAATAATGTAATAGCATTTTTTAATCCATCTTAAATGAGGAGTTTGTTCCATTTTCCTTTTGAAATCTGGAAGTTTTCTTTTTTTCTCTCTCTCTCTATTCTTTTATCCCCTCCATTGTTTATGTGCTGTTTTTCTAGAACTTCTAATAGTTGGTTATTATATCTCATATGAGCCTCTTTTCTCTCCTATTTCAGTTCATTTTTTTCAACTTTTGTTGTTTTGCCTTTTTATTTTTTTCATCCTTTTGTCTTTTAGAAAGATTCCCTAAAGTTCATTTTCTGGCCCTTTTACTTAAATTTTTAAGTCAGGTAGTTACTTAACTCTTTGTAGAAAATTTCAAACATACTCAAACCTAGAGTCTTGGGGGTTCATTATACTATTCAACTTTAACAATGATAAAATCATAGCATTTATTCATTTATATTCCTATTCATCTACGCCTTACCCCCACTGAGATTAATTTCAGCAAGTCTTAGACATCATCATGATTTAAATGTCAAAAATATTTAATGTATATGTATATTTATATACATCCTATCTAATAAAAGAGTAATATGCAAATTGGCCATAACTCCAATATACAAGATGGCCGCCCCCATGTGGTCAAAGATCCTGCCCCCAAGTGGACACAAGATGGCTGCCACAAGATGGCCAGCAGGGGAGGGCAGTTGTGGGCAATCAGGCCAACAGGGGAGGGCAGTTGCGAGGGACCAGGCCTGCAAGGGAGGGCAGTTGGGGGTGACCAGGCCAGCAGGGGAGGGCAGTTAGGGGTAACCAGGCTGGCAGGTGAGGGCAGTTAGGGGTGACCAGGCTGGCAGGGCAGGGCAGTTGGGGGGCCAGGCCTGCAAGGGAGGGCAGTTAGGGGTGACCGGGCTGGCAGAGTAGGGCAGCTGGGTGGGACCAGGCCTGCAGGGGAGGGCAGTTAGGGGGACCAGGCCTGCAGGGGAGGGCAGTTAGGGGGTCCACGCCTGCAGGGGAGGGCAATTGGGGATGGCCGGGCCAGCAGGGGAGGGCAGTTAGAAGTGACCAGGCTGGCAGGGGAGGGCAGTTAGAGGTGACCAGGCTGGCAGGGGAGGGCAGTTAGGGGTGACCAGGCTGGCAGGGGAGGGCAGTTGGGGGCAACCAGGCCTGCAGGGGAGGGCAGTTAGGGGCAATTGGACTGGCAGGGGAGCAGTTAGGCATTGATCAGGCTGGCAGGCAGAAGTGGTTGCAGTGGTTCTCAACCTTTCTAATGTCGTGACCCACATGTTAAGACCCACATGTCGTGACTGTAGCCATCTTGGTTGGGTTTATTTGCATATTTGCTCCTGATTGGCTTGTGGTGTGGTTTGTGGGCGTGGCTTGTGGGTGTAGCAGAGTGATGGTTAATATACATATTGCTCTTTTATTAGATAGGATTATTTTGCCTTTACTCTTGCAGACTCTGTTTATTTCCAAAGTTACTTGGGCCAACGTTTTGTTCCCCTCAGCCCTTTAGTGAGGTTGTTTAATACATTTGTATTGCATTTAAACTTTTGTCATTCTGCATTCCCTCTCAGGACCCTGACCTCTGAAAAGACTTTTAAAAATGTACTAGTGTGCATTAAAGTTTATTCTTTGTACTGTAAAATTCAGTGGATTTTGATGAATGCTTAATGTCTTTTATTCACCATTACAGTATCATAAGTAACAGTTTCAACATCCTAAGATGTTTCCTATATTTCATCTATTTATCAGTGACCCTCTGGAAAATGTTGATCTTTAGCCGATCTCTATAGTTTTGCCTTTTAAAGAATGTTATATGATTGAAATCATATAGCATATAGCTTTTTCATACTGGGTTCTTTGATTTAGCAATAAACATTTAATATTCATCCATGTGTTTTTTTGACTTGCTACCTCATTTTTTATTTTTTATGAATAATGTTACAATGTGTGGATCTACCACAGTTTGCTTATCCATTCAGCTATCAGGGGACATGCTGGTTGGTTGATTCCAGTTTTGGGCCATTATGAATAAAGCTTCCATTAATATTCACATGCAGGTATTTATGTGGACAGACACTTTCAAGTCATTTTAGAAAACACCAAAGAGAGAGATTGCTTGGTCATAGGTAAGACTTAGTTTAGCCATCTAGGAAACTGCTGTTTTGCAAAGTAGATGTCCCATTTTGCATTCCCACTTGCAGTGCTTGAGAGTACTGGTTGCTCCGCATCTCCCCGGCAGTTGAACCCTATCAGTGTTTTGGATTTGAGGCATTCTAACAGTGGGACATGGTACTCACTGTCATTTTAAATTTACAATTTCCTAATGACAAGTGGTATTGAGCATCTTTCCATGTGCTTGTCACCTGTATATCTTTGGTGAAGTGTCAGTTTAGATCTTTGTTCATTTTTTAATTTATTTGTTTTCTTATTGAGTTTTAAGAGTTTTTAATACAGTTTAGATGTCTTTTATCAGATATGTTTTGCAAATATTTTCCCCCAGTCTGTGCTTTTTCCTTTCATTCTCTTAAAAGTGTCTTTCACATAGTAGAAGTTTGAATAAATTCCAAGTTATCAATTTTTTGTTTCACAGGTCATGCTATTGATGTAGTTAAAAAATCATTAGTAAGCCCAACCAAGGTCATGTAGCTTTTTTACTTTTTATTACTTCAAGAAATTTTACAGTCTTGTATTTTATATTTATGTGATTCATTTTGAATTAATTTTGTATAACACTTGTGTTTGGGTTAATTCTTTTGCATGAATTGTTGACCCTTGAACAAAGCAGGGTTTGGGGTACCAACACCCCACACAATTGAAAATCTGTGTATTAATTATTTTATTCCCCCAAAACTTAACTACTAAATAGCCCATTATTGACTTGGAAGCCTTGTAGATAACATAACTGATTAACATATATATTGTATGTTATATATAGTATATACTGTATTCTTAAAATAAAGTAAGCTAGAGGAAAGAAAATGTTAAAATCATAAAGAAGGGAAAATAAATTTATAGTCTTTATTGAAAAAATTCACATATAAGTGGTCTAGGGCAATTCAAACCTGTGTGGTTCGTGGTCAAATGTAATTTCATATAAGAATTTCGGCACTATTTTTTTTTGCATTGAATTGCTTTTGTTCCTTTGTCAGAATCAGTTGAATATATTTGTGCATTCTACTTCTGAGCCTGCTGTTCTGTTCCATTGATCTGTTTCAAGTGTCCAGTCTTTCACCAATAACAATGCTGTCTTAATTATTGTCTTATAGGAAGTCTTTTGTTGTATAACAAAAACCTTAGCTGCTTTTGTCCCCAGTTCCTGTGTGGGAACCTCTACATCTTTGGAATTTTCCTAGTGATAGGAGTGTTTTGTTCATAGTGGGCCCTTATAGAGTCTGCTAATGAGGTGACTCTGGATGGGGGCAGGCCGCACAAGAAAAAGCAGACGTGTAATTAGAGGGTTGGGGTACTGAGCTTTGTGATATTAGTCTGACTCCTGGGAGCAGAGGGAGGAGGCTGTATCATGAGGCCAATGATTTGATCAACCATGCCTGTGTAATGAAACTCTGGACACTGTGACACTGTATGTGAGCATTCCTGGTTAATACTCTTATCGGTGTACCAAAGAGATTACCTGCTCTGATTTCACAGGGAGAGAATGTGGAAACCTTGCATTTGGGACCATCTTAGACCTTGCCCTGTGCGTCTTGTCTTTTGGCTGTTTGTGATTTATACCTTTTTCCCCCTGTAATAACACTGAAATCATTAAGTATATTGCTTTCCTACGTTCTGTGAGTTCTAGTGAATTATTGATCCCGGTGGGAGTAGTGGAAACCTCCAAATTTATAGCCAGTTGGTCAGAAGTTCAGGGCCTGGGAACCCCTGAGCTTTGACTGGTGGTGTCTGAATTAAAGTCAGTCTTGGGGAAGAGTGTGTCTTTCACCTGTGAAATTTGTCCTAGCTCTGGGTGGTTAGTGTCAAAAGTCATTGTAATTGTTCTCATAAAAAGTGGAATTTGCTGGATCAACTCTGACTCACTGAAACATGTGGCTTTGGAAGAGAAAGGATGAAAGGGCAGGGGGTGAGGAATTTTTGATTCTTGGATAGCTATCTAGTCTTGATATGAAATTATAGCTGTGCTGTGATTCATTACTAAAGGCAAAACTTACTTAATGGAATTTAGAAATAGTGGTAGATCCAACTCCCAATGAGATTGTTCACTAGGTATATAAGGAAATGCAGAATAATAAGAGACAAAATAAATATACAATACCTTGGTTATTATTACCTACTAGAGGCCCGGTGCACGAAATTCGTGCACGGGGGCGGGGAGGGGTGTCCCTCAGCCCAGCTTGCATGCTCTCCAATCTGAGACCCCTCGAGGGATGTCCGACTGCCCATTTAGGCCCGATCCCACCGGACATCCCTCTGACAATCCAGGACTGCTGGCTCCCAACTGCTCGCCTGCCTGCCTTCCTGATTTCCCCTAACCGCTTCTGCCTGCCAGCCTGATCACCCCCTAACCACACCCATGCTAGCCTGATTGATGTCTAACTGCTCCCCTGCCAGCCTGTTTGCCCCCAACTTCCCTCCTCTGCTGGCCTGGTCACCCCTAATTGCCCTCCTTTGCAGGGTTGATCACCTCCAATTGCCCTCCCTTGCAGGCCTGGTCCCTCCCAACTGCCCTCCCCTGCTGGCCATCTTGTGGTGGCCATCTTGTGTCCACATGGAGGCAGGATCTTTGACCACATAAGGTAGCTATCTTGATCTTGTATGTTGGAGTGATGGTCAATCTGCATATTACTCTTTTATTAGATAGGATAGAGGCCTGGTGCTCAGGTGGGGGCCAACTGGTTTTCCCTGAAGGGTGTCCCGGATCAGGGTGGGGTTCCCTTGCGGCGTGGAGAGACCTGGGCGAGGGGCCTGTGGTGGTTTGCAGGCCAGCCATGCCCCTAGCAACCCAAGCAGAGGCCCTGGTATCTGGGATTTATTTACCTTCTACAATTGAAACTTTGTAGCCTGGAGTGGAGCCAAGCCTCCTGCTCGCTCTGTGGCTGCTGCCATTTCTGTTGGGGTTAATTCATCTTCTATAATTGAAACTTTGTATCCTTGAGTGGAGGCCTGGGCCTGCCAGAGTGTGTGGAAAGCTTGGCTTCCTCTGTTGCCGGGGAAACCCAAGCCTCCCTTCTGGTAGCCATCTTGGTTGGGGTTAATTTGCATACTCGCCCTGATTGGCTGGTGGGTGTGGCTTGGCTGGTGGGCATGGCTTATGTAGCAGAGTGATGGTTAATTTGCATATTACTCTTTTATTAGAGAGGATAATAGCTAAGATTAAAGTAATAGAGAGTGCTAGGGCTCATTCTGATGCTGGGCCAAGCTTAAATTTCAGTCAGTTTGAGCTACAACTAATAGCCTTAAAGCTACCCCAATGGGAAAGATTATTCTACTCTTAAGAATGCAGCAGTAGTCCCTTTGGGGAGAGGCCACAACCAAGAAACTACTGAAACACCAGGGGTTATAATGCCAAGGAGTTGTCTCAGTTTGTGGATTGGTATCACCAGTTTTCTGGAGACCCTTTACTAAAATGGATCCTGAGAGGGACTAATTTAGGGCAGTATCTTTGGGTTTGAATGCTACAGAATGTTTAGATTGATATCAGACCACAGTTCACTATAGAGCAATCACAGGTGATGACTCCCAAAGGAGCAGGTAGCCTGCTGGACTGGATGAAAGCTGCTGTGAAGTTTGTTTACCTGAGAAGAGGGACTTCTTTCTCCTATAAATGCTATTTGGAACACCCCAGATGAAGTGGCCGTACATTTTATAGCAAGCCATGCTGAACTGGCTTTATGATGATTGGGACATTCATCTACTGAATATGCCCCTCAACCAGTCATGGTCCTGGAGGAGGGATTTTACATAGGTACACCATGTAACTATACTGCCGTAAAACCTGGTAACTTCCCAAGAAACCTTATTAGATTTGCTGCCTCAGTTTCCCTTACAGGTATTAAAGATGCAAAAAATAAAATAAAAAATAGAGTCATTAACAAGAAAAAGGGAAAGAGAGGGGAGAACCAAGGGATTCATCTCATTAGGGATCAATGTGTGTTAAGAAATGGGATAACTATTTTGTAAATTGATGAGGTTGAAGCAGTGGTATTAATGAGCACCACTGAAGACTGAATGTACTAATGGGAGCCAATGCTGAGTTCCCTAACATTAAAGTGCCCTAAACAACTCTATTTATACCACTTTGGAGGAAATGAAGAAGCTGAAAGGCAAAAATAAAAATGAGAAATGGATGTGTGCCGAAACCGGTTTGGCTCAGTGGATAGAGCGTCGGCCTGCGGACTCAAGGGTCCCAGGTTCGATTCCGGTCAAGGGCATGTACCTTGGTTGCGGGCACATCCCCAGTAGGGGGTGTGCAAGAGGCAGCTGATCGATGTTTCTCTCTCATCGATGTTTCTAACTCTCTATCCCTCTCTCTTCCTCTCTGTAAAAAATCAATAAAATATATTAAAAAAAAAAAGAGAAATGGATGTGGAAGCAGCTGGGACGATGGGTTGGTAGATTAGTCATGATGGAGATTGACAGAAAGGCGCTTTCTCTTCCCTCCTGGGGACCTAAGGCCTTCTGTATGTGAGTGGGTAAAATGGTCACTGGGTATAGAAGAGACTTTGCTGGACTCCTTGACACGTGATTTGGTATCAAAACCTTTTGATGTCCTAACGGGCTACTTTTAGATTGAGAGAATATAGAAATGCATGGTTGTTGGGATTAAGATGAAAATTTGCATGTTTAAACAGGCTTTATGTGAATTGGATGGTCTTCTTTACCTGAATGTCTTATGAAAAAGGCTCTTATGCCATACCTGGTATTATAAAACCAAAACCACTTGCAGTCTTAATGGAGGCTACTGTTAGGAATGCAAGCGTTGTGGGATTATTGTCCTATGAAGGTTACAGAATAATTCCACCACCAACAATATAATTACTGAAAACAACTTGAAGATTTAAACATTTTTTTCCTACTTGAAATAGTTTTTCTATGAATGGTTATTCCATGAACTTGATACACAATTGGGTTCTTGTATATTATAATTTTAAGGATTTATTTAAGCATTATTTGTAATAGTATAAGACTAGAAACAACTCAAACATCTAAATAAAATGTTTTACATAAGAATAACATATTGCAGAGGCAAGGAAGGCAAAGGGATATGAATATATAGATTTTTGTTCAAATTTTTTAAATTTATTTTTATTCCATTATTTTTTTCAAAAAATAACCATATACAGAGTGGGCAAGAGCAGGTTTACAGTAGTTCATATGGAAAATAATACAATAATTAATAAATAATACAAGAACAGGTTCTGTTTCTTGCACTTACAACTATAAACCTACTTTTGCCCACTGTGTGGATGTGTTTGCCTCCCTTCAGCTTCTAAGCATATACATTATGCTTTTGCTATCCTATAAAATAAAGAGGTAATATGCAAATTAACCCTCACGCCCTCACAAGATGGCTGCCTACAACCAGGCCAGCAGCGGGGTTAGTGAGGGACGACCAAACGACTGAATAAACAGGCTGCATGGGGTGACCAGGCTGGCAGGGGGGTTAGTGCGGGATGACCAAACGACTGAACAGCAGGCTGTGTGGGGTGACCAGGCCAGCTGGGGGGGGAACATGAGGGGCGACCAGGCCAGCATGAGGGGCAGTTGGGGGTGACCAGGTCGGCATGGGGGGAAGTTAGGAGTGACCAGGCCAGCAGGAGGGGGCAGTTGGAGGTGACCAGGCCAGTGGGGGGGCATTGAGGGTGACCAGGGTGGCGGGGGGTGGGCAGTTAGGGAGGGGCCTGCAGGGAGGGGCCAGTTTGGGGCAACTTGGCTGGCAGCAGGGGGTAGTTAGGGGCGACCAGGCCATTGGGGGGCCGTTGGGGGCGATCAGGCTGGCACGCAGAGGCAGTGAGGGGTGATCAGGCCAGTGGGGGGAGGGACAGTTAGGGGCAACCAGGCAGGCAGACAGGTGAGCGATTAGTAACCAGCAGTCCAGGATTGTGAGAGGAATGTTGACTGCCGGTTTAGGGATCGGGCCTAAACCAGCAGTCAGACATTCCCTGAGGGGTCCCAAATTGGAGAGGGTGCAGGCTGAGCTGAGGGACACTCCCTCCAGTGCACAAATTTTGTGCACCAGGCCTGTAGTCTATATATAAAAGCCCAGCAACCAGAATGGTGGAATGACCAGAACAACTGGTGGCTATGATGTGCACTGCGGCAGCTAACCAGCCTGTTCTGGGCCCTGATCAGGCCCCACCCCCCTCGGCTGACCCGACCCCCGATCAGCCCCCAACACCCTGATTGGGGGCAGGGCTGGCGGCCAACTGCTTGCGGCCCCTCCCCCTCATTTGCCTGGCTGGATGGGACCCCATTGGGGTGGGCAAGATGGCAGTCAATTAGCATATTTGTGCACTGAAAGATCATGCTATTAAATAATTCTTTAATAGCATGATCTTTTAGTATTTGGGGGATATACACTGAGTGGCCAGATTATTATGATCTCTGAATGCATAATAATTTGGCCACACGGTATATATATATGTATTAGAGGCCCGCTACATGAATTCGTGCATGGGTGAGGTCAGCAGGGCCAGGGGGAGGGGAGATGGGCGGTTGGCCAGCCTGCCTGATGGTCGAACTCCTGGTCAAGGGAACAATTTGCATATTAGCCTTTTATTATATAGGATATACACTGAGTGGCCAGATTATTATGCATTCAGAGATCATAATAATCTGGCCACTCAATGTATATGTAGACTTATGATATTGGGTCAAGGTTAAATGTACATATATGTAATTTTCTGAGATATTTGAGCATTATTTTTTTTGGAAGCTCTTCATGGGGGAGGCGAAATTTATATAACATAAAATTAACCATTTTAAATGGAACATTTTAGTGGCATTTAGTACATTTGCAATATTGTGCAACCACTATCTCTATCTAGTTGTAAAATATTTTCATCACCCCAAAGTAAATCTGTCCTCATTAAGTACTGACTCTCCTTCCACCAATCTGCTTTCTGTCTGTTTGAATTTACATATTTTGGTTATTTTATAAAAATGGAGTCATACAAATATATGACCTTTTGTCTGACTTCTTTTACTTATATTTTTTAGGTTTATCCATACTATATCATGTATCAGTAAGTAGTCCATTACTTTTTAAAGCTGAATAGCATCCCATCATATGCATATTCTATTCATCCATTGATTGGAATATGGGTTGTTTCTAACTTTTGCCTATTGTGAATAGAGCTGCTGTGAACATGTTTATACATGTATTTGTTTGAGTACCTGCTTTAAATTTTTGAGGTGTATATTGGAGTGAAATTGCAGGGGTAGGTAGTAATTCTGTGTTTAACTTCTTGAGCAACTGCCAAACTGTTTTCTATAGCAGCTGAATTATTTTACATTTCCACCAGCAATCCTATCTAATAAAGAGGGAATGTACCATTTGACCATCACAAAGATGGTGGCGCCCACAGCCAATAAGGAGGGAATATGCTAATTAACTGCCACTCCCTCAAAGATGGCAGTGCCCACAGCCACAAGATGGCAGCGCCCAGTCCCCTCAGCCCTGCTGGGGCGGCAGGCGAGCAGCATGGCCAGGCCTGCCCCTAGGTGGGAGCAGCCACTCTGCACACCTGCTTCTGGAGTCCCCCAGTCTCCTCAGCCCCCCAGCTGCACAGGGCCGGCCCGAGGGATAGGCAAGCCTCAGATGGTGGCTGCCCAGCCGCCCAGGGCCATCCTGAGGTGCAGGCAAGCTTTGGATGTCGGCTGCCCAGCCACCCAGGGCCATCCTGAGGCACAGGCAAGCCAACCATGGTGGCTGCACAGCCCCCCAGAGCTGGTCTGAGGTACAGGCAAGCCTTGGATGGCGGCTGCCCAGCTGATACCCAAGGCGCAGGCAAGCCTCGGATGGCGGATGCCCAGCCCCCAGGGCTGCCTGAGGCTCAGGCAACCAGGTCTGGCCGAGGCTTGTGCTGCCGGCATTGGCAGCAGCAGAGGTGTGATGGTGGCGTCGCCTTCCTCTGATCGCTGGGTCACCTCCCGCCCCTGAAGGCTCTCGGACTGTGAGAGGGGGCAGGCCGGGCTGTGGGACCACCCCCTCCAGTGCATGATTTTTCATGCACCTGGCCTCTAGTATATATATAAGGCTTCCATTTCTTTACATCTTTGACAACACTTGTTTTTCTGGCTTATGTTTTGTTTTTTAAGTTATAGCCATCCTACTGCATGTTAAGTTGTATTTTATTGTAGTTTTGACTTACATTTCCCAAATGAATAATGACCTTGAGCATCTTTTCATGTGCTTGTTGATTAAGTGTATATCTTTATCAGAGAAATGTCTACTCAAGTCCTTTGCCATTTATTTAAAAAATTGGTTGTTTGTAATTTTATATATTCAGATAATAGACTCTTATCAGATAAAGATGATATGCAAATATTTTCTCCCATTCTGTGGTTGTCTTTTCACTTTATTGCTAACTAGAGGCCTGTTGCAGGAAGATTCCTGCAAGAATAGAGCTTCCTGCGGCCTTCTCCGCCACCCTGCCTGCTTCCCTACCTTCTCCCCTTCTCTGCAGCCCCACCTGCTTCCCCGCTGCCCCACTTGATTCTCCACAGCTTCTCTCCCTTCTGCAGTGCTTGGCTTCCTTCTACACTCTCTTCAGTTTTCACTCTGCGCCTGGGTATGCAAATTAACCACCATCTTGGTTCGGTTAATTTGCATACTCACTACTGATTGGCTGGTGGGCATGGCTTATGGGCTTAGCAGAGGTTACTGTCAATTTGCATGTTTCTTTTATTAGATAGGATGTCCTTTAATGTACAAACGTTTTTAATTTTGATGAAGTCTGATGTATTTTTGTTTCATTGCTTATGCTCTTGATACCATATCTAAGAATGCATGTCCAAATCTAGTTATGAAGGTTTACCTGTATGTATGGTTCTTATATTCAGGTCATTGATCCATTTTGTGTTAGTTTTTATATATGGTGTGAAGTAATGGTCCAACTTTATCTTTTGCGTGTGGATATCCAACTCTCAGCACTGTTTCTTGAAGGGACAATTCTTTCTTTATTGAATGATTAGAGGCCCAGTGCACGGATTCGTGCACTGCTGGGCTCCCGTGGTGTAGCCTGAAGGGATCAGGCCGAAACCGGCAGTCCAGTGCTGCCTGCTGCTCCTGCTCATCCTGGCCCTGCTGCGCCTGCTGTTGCCCCACTGCTTGGTAGGTTTGCTGCCACTTCACTTTGGTCTTCAGGCTATGGTAGCCAGCTGTGAGCCTTGTGTCTGGCACCCCTTGGTCAGCTGAGCAGCTCTCCCACTGTGGGAGCACACTGACCACCATGGGACAGCTCCTGCATTGAGCGTCTGCCCCCTGGTGGTCAATGAGCATCATAACTACTGCCCAATCATCCGGTAGTCCAGTCATCGCGATGGTCAACTGGTTGCTTAGGCTTTTATATATATAGATATTGGCACCTTTGTCAAAAATCAGTTGGCTATAGATGTATACGTTTATTTCTGTTCTCTTAATTGTGGTCTATTGATTGGTATGTCTGTCCTTCTGCCAGTAGCACACTCTTTTGATTATTCTAGTAATCTGTAATCAATGGTTTTGATTACTTGCCACAAGGGTAAATTTTGAAATTAAGAAGTGAATTCCTCCAAATTTCTTTTTCTTTTTCAATGCTGTTTTTGGTAGTTGGGTTCCCTAACACTTCCAATGTGAATTTTATGACCAGCTTTTTCATTTCTGCAAAAAATACCATTTGCATTGTGAAAAACATTGCATTGAAAATATAGATTACATTGTGTAGTAGCTGTGTTAACATTATTAATTTTTTCAATCCATGAACAAAAATATCTTTCCATTTATTTAGGTCTTCTTTAATTTTTTTCAACAATGTTTTATAGTTTTCAGTATATATCTTCTTGGTTAAATTTATTCTAGGTACAGTTGATCTTGAACAACATGGGGGGTAGGGGCCCTGAACATGCTCACAGTCACAATTCACATGTAACTTAAGTCAGCCCTTTGCATACACAGATTCCCAACTGCAGATTGAAAATACAGTTGACTTTGAACAGCATAGGTTTGAAATGCGCGGGCCCACGTAAACATAGATTTTTTTTAAACTTTATTTTTTTTTTCAATTGTAGATACTATTAACAGATGTTCCCCATTTTACTTACCTTTACCCCCTTCTACCCAATCCATCACCACATTATTGTCTGTGTCCAGGGCCTATGCATATATGTTCTTAGATTAATCTCTTCCAGCTACCCCCTCCCCTCCCTGAGATCTGTCAGTCTGTTCCATGTATCCATACTTATGGTCCTATTTTGTTTGTCAGTTTATTTTGTTCATTGGATTCCGCATATAAGTGGAGATGATGTGATATTTGTCTTTCTCTGACTGGCTTATTTTGCTTAGCATAATACTCTCCAGATTCATCCATGCTGTCACAAAAGGTAAGAAAGAGTTCCTTCTTTTTTGCAGCCAAATAGTATTCCATTGTCTAAATGTATTTAATGCAGATTTTAAAAATCTATGTATAACTGGATTCACACAGTTTGAGCCTGCTTTATTCAGGGGTCAACTGTATTTTATTCTTTTGGATACTATTGTAAATAGAATAATTTCCTTACTTTCCTTTTTGCATTGTTTCTTGGTCATATAGAAAAGTCTCCACTGATTTTTGTGTTGTTCTACACATGCTGGGTTTGAGTGTTGTCTTAGTCAGCTTGGGCACTATACCAAAATACCGTAAACTGAGTGGCTTAAACAATAGACTTATTTCTCACAGTTCAGACGGGAAGTCCAAGATCAAGCTATGGCAGATTCAGGTCCTGGTAAGGGCCTTATGCCTGGCTTGCAGACAGCTGCCTTCTCAGTATATCCTCCTGTGAGGGAGAGAGACAGTGTGTACTTTGGTCTCTTTCTCATCTTATAAGGACACTAATCCCATCATGGGATCCTCAACATCATGATCTTATTTAAACCTATCCTCCTTCAACATATGAATTTGGCATGGAGATGGGCAAACATTCAGTGCATAATAAGTGTTAATGAGCTACTGCAGTTATTTGAATAGAGCAGGTCAGCAAACTATGTCCTGTAAACCAAATTTTTCCAACCATCTGTTTATTTCACAGCTTACCAAACATATTTTTTTACATTTTAAGTGATTACACTTTATATCCTATACTAGAGGCCTGGTGTACGAAATTCATGCATGGGGGGCGGGGATGTCCCTCAGCCCAGCCTGTACCCTCTCCAATCTGGGATCCCTCTCACAATCCAGGACTGCTGGCTCCCAACTGCTTGCCTACCTGCCTTCCTGATTGCCCCTAACCGCTTCTGCCTGCCAGCCTGATCACTCCCTAACCACTCCCCTGCCAGCCTGATTGATGCCTAACTGCTCCATTGCCAGCCTGTTTGGCCCTAACTTCCCTCCCCTGCAGGACTGGTCACCCCAAACTGCCCTCCCCTGCAGGCCTGGTACCCCCCAACTGCTCTTGCCTGCAGGCCTGGGTCCCTCCCAACTGCCCTTCCCTGCAGGCCCGGTCACCCCCATCTTCCCTCCTCTGCCGGCCTGGTCACCCCTAACTGCCCTACCTTGCTGGCCTGATTGCCCACAACTGCCCTCCCTTGCAGGCCTTGTCCCTCCCAACTGTCCTCCCCTGCTGGCCATATTGCGTCCACATGGTGGCAGTCATCTTTGACCACATGGGGCAGCCATCTTGTGTGTTGGAGTAATGGTCAATTTGCATATTATTCTTTTATTAGATAGGATTAGTTAGGATAGAGGCCTGGTGCATGGGTGGGGGCCAACTGGTTTGCCCTGAATGGTGTCCCAGATCAGGGTGGGGGTTGCCTTGGGGCGTGGGGTGGTGTGGGTGAGGAGCCTGTGGTTGTTTGCAGGCCGGCCACGCCCCCTGGCGATCCAAGCAGAGACCCTTGTATCTGGGATTTATCTTCTATAATTGAAACTTTGTAGCCTTGAGTGGAGCCAAGCCTCCTGCTCGCTCCGTGCCCACGGCCATTTTTGTTGGGATTTATTTATCTTCTGTCATTGAAACTTTGTAGCCTGGAGTGGAGACCTGGGCCTGCCAGGGCAGACAGAAAGCTTGGCTTCCTCCATCTCCAGGGGCAACTCAAGCCTCCTGCTCTCTCCAACTCTGTGCCTGCCATCATTTTTGTTGGGATTTATATATCTTCTATCGTTGAAACTTTGTAGCATTGAGTGGAAGCCTGGGCTGGCAAGGGCAGGTGGAAAGCTTGGCTTCCGCCATCTCCAGGGGCAACTCAAGCCTCATGCTCTCTTCAGCTCTGTGGCGGCAGCCATTTCTGTTGGTAGTTGTTTATCTTCTATCACTGAAACTTCTAGCGTTGAGTGTAGGCTTGGGCTGGCAAGGGCAGGTGGAAAGCTTGGCTTCCTCCATTGCCGGGGAAACCTAAGCCTCCCTCCTCTCTCCGTGGCCGTAGCCATCTTGGTTGGGTTTATTTGTATATTTGCTCTTGATTGGCTGGTGGGCATGGCTTGTGTGTGTAGCGGAGGTACGGTCAATTTGTATATTACTCTTTTATTAGATAAGATAATAAAACCCTAATAAGCAAATTGAAGGAACGACCGGTCACTATTATGCGTACTGACCACCAGGGGACACATGCTCAACGCAGGAGCTGCCTCCTGGTGGTCAGTGCGCTCCCACAGGTGGTCAGTGCGCTCCCAGAAACCGGGCTCATGGCTGGCGAGTGCAGCGGTGGTGGCAGGAGCCTCTCCTGCCTCCGCAGCAGTGCTAAGGAACAGTGAGCTGAGCGGTAAGGAACAGTGAGCAGGCGGGCAGTAAGGTGCATGGGGTCCAGAACTGTGAGAGGGATCCCGGACTGTGAGAGGGTGCAGGCCGGGCTGAGGGACTCCTGCTCCCTCCTCCCCCTTCACAAATTTTGTGTTCAGCACCTCCAGTGGTTATATAAGTACCTAAAAAACATATTCAAATTTGTCTGTAGGCCTGCAAAGTTTCAAGTATTTACTTCTTGTCCTTTCAAAATGTTTTGCTAACACATGGAATAGGTTATGATTTTTGCTTCCTTGCCCTTAACAAACTGCTAATGCAGAATTATCCTGTTTTATGTTCTAGAGGCCACATTTGCCTTTTTTTGATTTGTTCTGACTGGCTTTGTTTTAGGTTGTCTCTGACTTGCCAGACTTAGATATCCATCTGAAGTGCTCTCCTGGCAGGGCAGTTACCATGCTATAAAGGAATGCCTGAGGGGAGACAGCCTGGAGGGTGGTGGTGACTTGGTTAAATTAACATTTGTTAAATGGAGCTCTGGGGTCATGAATGGTGAGCCCCAATTCAACCACAAGGAAAAGTGACAGAGAGAAGTTTATTAGTGACAATAGACCACAAGGAAAAGTGACAGAGAGAAGTTTATTATGGTCCTGGAAGAAATACACAGCCTGCCTCAAAGGCCCTTACAGGTTCATAGGTGAGAATGGCAGGACCTTGGGCACCTTCCTTTATTAGGGTCTGTGTCTGAAGTGTTTTGGGGGCTAAGGCCTGGTGTGTCAATTCAAAGCAAAAATAGCAATTTTTGGTAAGTTCCATGGGAGTCTTATTCAAGGGGTGCACAAGGGGAGACTTGCTCACAAGGGCTGCTGGGATGTCATTTGTGACTTCAAGGCTGTTATATGGGGCATGAACTCAGGGAAGGGATTAGTTTGAGTTCAAGGCCCCTGCAGGCTGCTTGGCCACACTGAATGGATGCCAAGACAGCAATATAGAGTAGTTTAGTTAAACTCTTGACAAAGATAGGGATTGTCTTTATGTGCTGAGAATTGTGCCTTATATATATTGGTTTTTATCTGTGTTGAATTATTGAAAGCATATTTTTGGTTGCCTCATGAAGAACAGGGTTAAGTCCTCTACCCCAAAATGTGTTTGTATGTCAAGACAAGTGGTGCCACACACATGCTAAGAGGGTGTGAAAAGATTTCTTACTCAGATAATGAGATTTTTTCTGGGGAGAGTGTAGCAGACACCCAACCAGTCTAGACTGGCTTGAGTGAAAGCAGGAGGGGCAGGTAGCTCTAGTTTTTATTGTGGTGAGCAGACAGCTGGGCTGAGGGGTCCCCACAAGCAGATCTGCATGGTTTGAACTTCCTTGTTGATGCTAACTGTAAGGTTCGAGGCGCAGGAAACCGAGTCGGGGACCCAGACAAGTTAAAAGAGAAAGTTTATTCTGCACTAATGAGCGAGATTCATTATGAAAGAGGGTAGAAAAACCAGGATTAGAGGAGAAGGAGGACTCAGCCGGGCAGTCTTGAAAGGCGAGAATAGCAAACCATGCAGAGGTGAACACACCTTTTGAGGGGAGGAATGGGAAGGAGTGGGGCCCAGGGAGGAACAGGAAGGGGTGGGGCCCAGGGCACTAAGCATGCGCTGATTGGTGGTTCAATGTCTCGGGAATGTCCCAGCGCATACGCAGGTTACGTTATACAATGCTCACCAGTTGGGGGAAGGGAGGATCTATCATTCCAGGCTTTTGGTGATATTAAAAAAAAATTTGAGAGTCTGGGCAAGGTCAGGGGGGTGAAGGTTTGTTTTCTGTAGCTACTTCCTGCTGAGAGAGGGTGTCGTCAAGGGCATCTATCTGGGGTCTCAAGGATTCTGGTGACATAGGTGTCTCTAGGTTCTGAATTCAAGACCAGATAGATCTCTCCCACCTTCTGGTTGGCAAATGCCTGCATTCTGTTCTGCAAAAAACTAGTGAAACAGTGCATGAGACAGGGGCCAAAGAGCAAAATTAAAGGAATAGATACTAGTGGGCCTAATGATGGGAGGAGCCATGGGTTAAGTGAGTGAAAAACAGGGAGTGTTTTCCGTGCTGGACGAGGAGTGCAGCAGCATGATTTCCCCAAGGGACTGGTTGGTGAAGTCTCGAGAGCAATCCTGTTGAGTCACTTGGGAGGTAAAAGCTGGTCCTGAGGCTGCCACAGTGTCACTTGTCTGGTTTTGATGATTTCTGGGTCTGGAGCTGAAATACAACTTGGGGGTAAGGTTTTTGAGGAGGACTGAGTCCCCCAGCTGGAGGGCTCATCCTCGGGAATCTTGTTCGGCTGGTTCTGGCCTGGGCAGAAACCTGTCAGCGTGTTCCTGGAGCAGTTGCCTGAGTAAGGGCAGGTATGGAAGATAAGTAGCCAGGAGAGGAGGGTCAGTAGGGAGACGATGGTTGAGCAAGAAGGGTCTCCCATATAGGAGTTCAAAAGGGCTTAAGAAAGTGGGGCTCCTTGGTGTAGCCCCAATTCTGGTCAGGGCCATGGGCAGGAGGTACGGCCAGGAGCTGCGAATTTCTAGAAAGATTTTAGTTAGATGGTCTTTAAAGAAGCCGTTGATCTTCTCAATCTTACCCTATGATTGTGGGCGGTAGGGTATGTGCAGTTTAGTTAAGTTAGGATTAGAGAGAGGAAAATCTGAGAGTCCTGCCCAAGGTTGAGTGAGGGGCTCGATGACCTCGGGGCAGGAGTGTGTTGCTGCAGGTTGGGTGGAGGCAGTGGGAAGGAGAGCGGCTGGGTTCAGCGCTGGGGACTGAGTTAGGGAGATATCAGGACTCTCGAGGAACAGGAGATGGAGTTTCTGCATATGAGAGGGGGCAAGGAGAGACAAGGATTGGTGGGACAGAAGATCCTGTAGTCTATGGGTGGAGAAGACCAGTAAGGGTTACTGGAGGCATATATTCTGGGCCTCCTTGGTGAGAGCGGTGGCTGCAGCCAGAGCCTGGAGGCAGGGCTGTCGTCCCCAAACCGTGGGATCAAGCTGTCTGGACAGGTAGGCTACAGGGGTTAAGTCTGGCCCTAGAGGCTGGGTGAGGACCCCTATAGCTATTCCCTGTCTTTCATCAGTAAATAGTTGGAAAGGCCTAGAGTTGTCGGGGAAGAGAGAGAGAAAAATGGCAGAAGGGTATCCTGGAGCTGAGAAAAAGCCTGGCGAATGAGGGAAGGTGAGGAGAGGGGGCCTACTGGTGCTTCTTTAGTGGCCTGATATAGGGGCTTAGCTAGGAGAGCAAAGTTTGGGACCCAATGGTGGAAGAAACCTATCAGCCCTAGTAAGGACAAAATCTGTTCCGCAGAAGTGGGAGGCTGTAGGTCTCGTATTGCTTGCGTTTGGTCAACTGTCAGTCCTCGGAATTGGGCGTCAGACATATCCTCAAGTAAGTGACGGTGGGGGCTGACAGTTGCACCTTGGCAGGGGACACAGGGTATCCTTTGTCCCCTAGAAAGTTGAGGAGGCCAGCTGTTTGCTTCTGAGACATGTCAGAAGGGAGGGGCTGCAGAGAAAGAGATCATCTACATACTGGAGAAGAGTGCTGGGTTCTAATGAGCATTGTTGGAGGTCTCTGGCTAAGGCCTGGCCGAACAGATGAGGGCTGTCTAGGTGAGTTGGCGGGATACCTGCTCGTCTGGGTCCTCCCAAGTAATGCAAACAGATGGTAAGAGTCTGGATACAGAGGGCTGGTAAAGAAGGCATCCTTGAGGTCGAGGATGGAAAAGTGGGTGGTACCAGATGGGATGCGGGAAAGGAGAGTGTAAGGATTGGGGACCACCAGGTGGATGGGGTCCACCACTTTTTTGATTAGTCGGAGGTCCTGCACCAGCCGGTAGGTCCTGTCTGCCTTCCTAACGGGGAGGATGGGGGTGTTGTAGGGAGAGTCGATAGATATGAGGAGACTCTGCCCCAGAAGCTGAGTAATGAGAGATTTGAGGCCTCGGCGATGAGTTAGGGAGATAGTAAACTGGGGACAGGAGAGAAACGAGGTGGGGTCCTTAAGTCTGATCCTGACTGGGGTATGGTGTCTAGTAACCACCGGGGTAGAGGTATCCTATACTATTGGGTCGACAAGGGATGCAGGCAGTGGGGGATCAGCGTTCCCGTGAAGGGAGGGCGCCAGGAGCAGAAGAAGCAGGGAAGCTGAAGGGCCCCGAGTGAATTGCAGAGTGGCCCCTAGTTTGGTGAGGATATCCCATCCTAAAAGGGGAACAGGGCACGAAGGCATGACTAGGAACGAGTGGGTTATAGGGCTATCATCGAGGAGACAGGGAAGGGGCCTGGTGGCCAGCAGGCAGGTGGATTTGCCATTAATACCCATGACCGAGATTGTGGAAGGGAAAAGTTATCCTGAAAAGGAGGGCAGGACAGAGAAGGTAGCCCCATATCGACCAGGAAGGAGATCGGCTTACCCACTACCTTGAGCATTACCCTGGGCTCGGCGAGGGTGATGGGGGTCATTGAGTCCGGGAATCTTCAGTCTTCAGCCAGTCTTCAGTCATGGCCAGCGGCGGGTCATGACTGGAAGGGCGGCTCCTCTACGCTGAACGCAGAGGGCCCATCACATTTCCAGGGGCAGTCATTTTTCTAGAGGCCGCTTTGACCGCACGTCAGGCAGGGCTTGATTGGAGCCCAGGGCTGGGGGCACTACTTTGCCCAATGGCCTTCATTTCTGCACTTGAAGCATCCTCCAGATGGCGTTCGTCCTCTCATAGCACCCCCACCATGCATGGTCCCCTTGGGACCAGGTGTTCTTGCTGTCGGCCTCAGAGCTGCAACCAAGGCTTGGGTTTGCAGGTTCACCTTCTGTCGAAGGCGGGTTCCCGATCCAACTCTGCCTGCTCTTCATGGGCATTAAAATCCTTAAAGGCTGTATTCACTAGATCTCGGACCAGGGTCTGAGAAGGCATTAGGGGAGGGGGTGGCGGAGCAGGGTGCGGGCCGTGAGCCAGAGGAGGAGGAGGAGCACGGCGGCAGGCAGCCACACCAGGTCCAACCCCTCTCTTTATTCAAAGAGAGGGGTTGGACTTTGCTGTTTCAAGATGGCAGCTGCCATGGGAGCAGCAAGCCATGTGGCCAGAGAGGGGTGGGTCTTGCTATTTCAAGATGGCGGCCGCATGGGAATGGCAAGCCATGCGGCCAACATGGTGGCTGCTCACAATACACAAGGGAAGAGCAACCCAAAATTTCTACAGACAAACAGAAATCTCACTTAGCTGTTTGGAGCAGCCGGCGGGCGGGCAGCTCTCATGCTGCTCGGTGGCCTCTGGTTGGCTCGCAGACCTAGGCAACGACAGCGGCACCCGCAGTGGTGGCTGCCAGCTGGGAAAGGGGCAGCTACAGCAAAGTAGGAGGAGGAGGAAGAGAGGGAGCAGAAGGCGGGGGAGCGGGAGAGGTGGAGATGAAAGGTCGGCTGGGTCGAGTCAGAAGACAGAGAAAGGGGCTGAGGACCGGTTTGAGGGGGTGAAGAAGACTTTCTGAGGAGTGGAAAATGAGGAGTAAAGCGAGGGGGCGGGAGTGAAGGGCCACTTCCCAGTTTGCTGACAGAAATTACTGAGGTCAGTGAGGATGTTAAAATCAAAAGTCCCGTTTTCGGGGCATCTGGACCCATTCCAATTCATACTGAGGCCATTAGGACACAGATCCTGGGACAGACCTAGCTTAGCCAGATTAGTGAGGAGACACCCTAGAGGTGTGCTAGGATCCGGTTTAGATTTTTTTATTACCCATATCTAATACCTGAGGTCAGTAGCCGGGGGTAAAGGACCAGCATCCCAGTCATTCAGCCAAGGCTATGGATGGGGAGACCTGAGGAACAGCAGGGATATCTCCACTACCTCCCAGGGTTCAGGAACCCCTTCCTGGAAGGGGGTCTGGAAAACGGAGGCCAAAAGGCCAGAGAACTGAGAGGCGGCAGGAACGTCTCCACTGCCTCCCAAGGTGTGGAACCCCTCCTGGAGGGGCCCTGAGGGTTATGCCCGGAAGGCCATCTCTGACGCGGGCCGCGGTTTATGGACAGAGATGGTGGAGGAGACTACCAGGGATCAGCACGGGCCAGAATTTACCACTGGCGCTGCCAAGCTGGGGGAGAGGCCTGAGGATCCTGAGCCACGAGGAGAGAGGGGGACATCCCAGACCGTGAATGGTCAGATGGAATGCTCGCCCCTCCCGGGTTCTTGGCACCAAATGTAAGGTTCTCGGCACAGGAAATGGAGTTGGGGACCCAGACAATTAAAAGAGGAAGTATATTCTGCACTAATGAGCGAGATTCATTATGAAAGAGGGTAGGAAAACCAGGAATAGCGGAGAAGGAGGACCCAGCCGGGCTGTCTCGAAAGGGGCAAACAGCAATACGTGCAGAGGTTAACATGCCTTTTGAGGGGAGGAATGGGAAGGGGTGGGGCCCAGGGAGGAACGGGAAAGGGTGGGGCCCAGGGCACTCAGCACACACTGATTGGTGGTTCAATGTCTCAGGAATGTCCCCACCACAGACGCAGGTTATGTCATACTCCGCCCACCAGTTGGGGGAAGGGAGGATCTATCACTAACATAGATAGACTTTTTCTAACAAAGTTTTGTTTATTATAAAAGCACTATGTCCTTATTACAGAAAAATAAAAAAGGATATAAAGAGCATAAGCACATATTATCTCACAATATGGAAAATTATAAAAATTTCTTTGGTTTATTATCATTCAGATATTTAAATGTGTTTTTCAGCATTAAAGATAGTGTCATATTGTGCATATGTAATCTGCTTTTTCCTATACCCCCATTTTACAAAAGAGCTTCTTTCCATGTGATTGATAAAATTTCTGAAACTTTCTACTGTAAACATAAAAAACCTTTGAAACCTGTAAAGAATATTTGTGAGTTTATTTGTGAAAGATGAGACAGGGCCAAAAAACCAGGACTACAGGCTTTATTAGAGGAGAAGGACCCTGCCGGGCTGTCTCGCAAGGGGAGAACAGCAACATGTGCAGAGGTGAACACGCCTTTTGAGGGGAGCAGTGGGAAGGGGTGGGGCTTAGAGTACTCAGTACGTGCTGATTGGTGGTTTCATATAAGGCACATGATTAGGCACTTAGGTACTTAGGAATCAAGAGCGTAGGGTATTTGGAAGGTGCTGATTGGTGGTTCAATGTACAAGTCCATATAAGGTGCCTGGTTAGGTGCTCAGGAATGTCCAGGATGCAGGTGCAGGTTACGTCATACTCCGTCCACCAGTTGGTGGAAGGGAGGATCTATCATTCCAGGCTTTTGGTAATATTTTAAAAAATGGAGAGTCCAGGCAAGGTCAGCGGATGAAGGTCTGTCTCCCGTAGCTACTTCCTGCTGAGAGGGGACGTCGTCAGGGGCATCTACCCGGGGTCTCAAGGATTCTGGTGACATAGGTGTCTCTAGGTTCTGAATTCAAGGCCAAATCTCTCCCACCTTCTGGTTGGTAAACACCTGCATTCTGTTCTGCAAAAAACTAGTGAAACAGTGCATGAGACAGAGGCCAAAGAGCAAAATTAAAAGAATAAATACCAGTGGGCCTAATAGTGGGAAGAGCCATGGGTTAAGTGAGCGAAAAACAGGGAGTGTTTTCCATGCTGGACGAGGGGGGCAGCAGCATGATTTCCCCAGGAGACTGGTTGGTGAAGTCTCCAGAGCGATCCTGTCACTTGGGAGGTGAAAGCTGGTCCTGAGGCTGCCACAGCATCACTTGTCTGGTTTTGCTGCTTTTCTGGGCCTGGAGCCGAAATACAACAGAGACCTAGATGTTATTTTTAGGGGAAAAGAGTAGGGGTCTCAGTTGCCTCACTAGTGATATGAAAGGAAAGAATAGGTTACTCTGGGGGTGAGGTTCTTGTTTTCCCAGTTTTGCCCCTTGCTAGGCATCCACATGTTTCTTGTAGGTCCTGAGACAGGGTTTCAAAAATAAGTAGAGCAGTGGTTAAGCTCCCTATGGCAGTTCCAACCCCTGCTGTGGTGCCCAGGGTTATGAGGAGAGGGATGATCTGGACTGCCCTTTTGTGTCAGATATGACGGGTTACGGGGACTGGTAAAGACTGATTATTGGGGGCTGCATCTACATTGGGTGAGAGATAGATGAGAGTATAGGTTCCTGTCCAGCATATGGGGAGACATATGTATGTGTTCTCCCCACAGAGGAAGAAAAATGCCTGATCATGGAGACAAGCTGAAAAGTGTAAGGAGAAGAGTTGGGGTAAAGGGTATGAGATTCTTTTTCCTAGTTCTGCACTCCAAGCTGAGAGGGTAGTTACCATGGTGCTACCAATAAGGGGTGACAGATGAGTGTTTGAGATAGTATTGCCATGAAAGTGGGAGGAAATGTTAGAATGGACTGTTATCCAAGGGAAAAGAGAAAGGGAAGGAAAGGAGCCGTGTAAGATGAGGCTGGAGAAAAGGCAGAGGGAGGACGGAGTAGGCCCCTCAGCCTGTTCCAGGCCTCTAGCCGCTTGGATTCAAAACTGCTGCATTTTGCCTAGAGATAATGATCTCAGTTTCTGATAAGCCTGTGCAGTCAAGAAAGTTGTTCTTTGGGAAAGGTGGAGTCGGGGGGCGGGGGGGTGAGAAGGCGCTGAGGTCAAAGCAGTTGTCAGAGCATTAAAGGGGTGAAAACGTTGGCCTTGGGATCTAAAGGCTCAGTGAGGGGTCCCTTCGCCATGTCACCTCATAGAGGAGCTTTGCAAGAAGACTATAGTTGTGAACCCGGAGGCAAGAGTACCCAGTGAGCCTGAGAAAGGAGAACATTTCTTGTTCAGAGGAGGGGACAGTCATGGAGGAGATAAGAAGATGAGGCATTACAGTCCAAGGAATGGCTCAGCCTTGTGGGTCGAGAGAGTGAAACTGAGGTCGGTGACTGGTTTGGGACAATTGGGCATTATGAGGGGATGCATGGTAGCCCTGGCCGGGAACCGAGGTAGAATGAGAAAAGAGTGAATGGGGGAATTTAGTAAGATGCAGTGTAGAGGTGAGGTGGCTAATAGCTGTGAGACTAATCCGTCAACCCCCATAATAGAGTCTGAGGAGTGGACAAGGGTCCCAGCCAATTCGGAGAGGGCAGAATAAGTGGCCCCAGTGTCGATTAAAAATATCAGTTTACCTGCCACCACAGTCGTTACCCGAGGCTCTGTCCTAGTGATGTAAGTATGTGGGGCCCTGTCAGGGCCTGGGCAGCTTCTTCGGTGGCCAGTCCCAGGAGGTCTGGGAGCTCCAAACCGGATCCAGAGGGCGGCCATGCTGGACTGGCTGAGGCCAGACCAGAGGGCCAGATGACAGTCTGAGTTCCGGTGGCTTTTCCTCCCGCACCTTGGGCAGGGCCCAGGTGGGGGTCTCGGGTTTGAGCAGGACTTGGCTCAGTTCCTTCCTTGCTGCATTTGAAGCATGGGCCCAGAGGAGGCTGAGCCCCTGACTTACCTGCAGTTGGAGGACCGGCACCTCGTTTGGGGTTCATGAGAGCGGTGGCTAGGAGCTGGGAGGCCTCCTTCTGGGCCTCAGCCTTGGCCTGGTCTCGCTTTTGATTTTGGATTTGGGTCTCCTTGTCTCTATTATTAAAGACCTTAAAGGTCAGGTTAATGAGGTCTTTTTGAGGGGTTTGTGGACCTGTATCTATTTTTTGAAGTTTGTGGCATATGTCGGGGGAGTAAAGGTGATCAGGTCAGTGGATAAAGAAACCTGAGATGCCTCTCAATATGTGAGGGTGGACATAGAGAATGCAGCATGGACTCAGAGTATGTCCTCAGTTCCTGCTGCCTCCCTCGGGGGTAGAGTGGACGCGAGAGTAGAAGAAGCTGTTGAGGAAGGCAGTCTTTGGGCCTGAGAATGAGTGTTAGATGGAAAGGCTGTTTTGGAGCTCAGGTTCTCAGGATTTGGGCTCTTAGGGACTGGGGAGAAGGCGGCTGCTGGTTAATAGAGTCTGAAGAGAAAGAGCTGAGGCTTTTTTCAATTTGAGGAAGATCAGAAAGTGAGAAGGGAATGGCTACCCGAATAATGCCCTCCCCCCCTGCCACCTTGCTCAAAGGGAACTAACTGGCCAGCCACCTATGAATTCGGTTGCTGGTGGTCACGGGGGCGGCGGAGATTCGGTGGAGAGCACACAGGGAAAGTCAGGCGGTTAGAATTCTCAGAGGGTAGAGCGTGGGTGCAGGTTTCGTGGTGGGGTTGTAAGGGGATGGTGGGCCCTGGCGAGGTGGAGAGGAATGGTCAGCTGGGTCCAAAGAGTCAGAAGACAGAGAAAGGGGCTGAGGACCTGTTTGAGAGGGCAAAGAAGACTTCCCGAGGAGGATCTGATGGGTGGAACATGAGGAGTAAAGTGAGGTGTAAGAGGGGAGCGGAGGGAAAAGAAAGTCTGTTCGTAGAGATCTCTGAGGCCTCCCTGTCTGGTGGCAAACATTATCTATGTCTCGAAGGATATTGAAATCGAAAGTGCCGTTTTCAGGCCACTGAGAGCCATTGTTGAGTTTATATTGTGGCCAGGTAGAGCTTCTTTGGTTTGATGTAGCCAGAAAGACCAAGGGTTGAGAGATTGGCGAGGACACACCCTAAGGGTGTGTTTTGAGGGGGTTTGGATTGAGAGGTCCCCATAACTGGAGGAAAGGGCTAGCGGAAGTTGGGGAATGGGCAAGGAGCATCCTCCTGTTCCCTCAACCAACCTGTAGAGAGAGGGGGCCAAGAAAAGGTTCTGAGATTGTCACCCTGAGACATCTTTCCTGTGGAGTAGAAGAGAATTCCTGGCTAGGTGCAACTGGGCTTTCGTAGAATGAGCAGCCAAGTAGATGGAAACTCTGAGACCCTAATGCCCCTCCAGGTCACAGGGAGTGAGAAAAAAAAAGGCGGGGGGGGTTTGGGAGAGTCCCTGAAGCCTACTGGTGGGAGGGAAGCAGCAAGATTCCTGTCCTGGTCAGGCAGGGTTCGAGAGAGGGTCCAGGGCGGGCCAGTCAACTCAGAACTTTACCACCAAGCACAGCCAGAGAAGCTTGGGGCTAGGTCCGGGGGTCGTCCACGCTCCAGTTCACCTCTCCCCGGTTTTGGCACCAGAATGAGAGACCAATCGGGAGGCGAAAAACAGGATTGCAGGCTTTATTAGAGGAAAGAGACCTGCTGGGCTGTCTCGCAATGGGAGACCAGCAACCTGTGCAGAGGTGAATACGCCTTTTGAGGGGAGGAATGGGAAGGAATGGGGGCTTAGTGTACTTGGGACACGCTGATTGGTGGCTTAATGTATGGTCATATAGGAACAAGGGCTTAGGGTATTTGGCAGGTGTTGATTGGTGGTTCAATGTGTAGTCCATATAAGGTACATGGTTAGTCACTCAGGTATTTCTGGGCTGTAGGTTACATCATACTCCACCCACCAGTTGGCGGAAGGGAGGATCTATCAAAAACAAATGTAGAGTTTCGTTATTAGAAGTTGAACCCTGTGAGCAGTGGTGGCCATGCTCCTGTAGCTGGTTGGTAAGTCTTAGCAAGCCCTGCTCTGGCCTTAGACAATGAGGTCCTATTTCCTCTGATTCTTTGTTGTGTCCTTAGTTGTCAGATCTGGCCTGGGGCACCCAGCCTCACCTTGTTTCACACATACTCATGCATATAGAATCCCCAAATGTTTTTACATAGAATATGATTTTGGGGGGTTAAATTACATAGGTCATAATGCTTATTGCAGAAAGTAAGCAAATATAGGTACTCTGAACAAAAAAAAGAAGAAGAAAAAACTTATAATTCTAAAATAGAGGCTTCCCTTGTTTTGGTTTCCTTCAAACTTTTTTCTATGCATATTATAAAAAGTTTTTCTTTCATACAATGGTCATTAACACGGAGTATTAGATATCTAATTTTTCTTTAAGTTAACATCTAGACCTTTTCAGTGAAAGAAATGTATTTTATCTTTTAAGGTGAAAAATATCTTGTGTTCATACTGATACTTCCCTCTTATATTCAGGGACATAGAGATTTTATTAATTTTACTAGAGGCCCAGTGCATGAAAATTCATGCACTGGTGGTGGTGGTGGGGGGTCCCTCAGCTTGGCCTGCCCCCTCTCACAGTCCAGGAGCCCTCAGGGGCAGGAGACGACCAGTGATCAGGGGAAGGCGACACCCCATCACACCTCCACTGCTGCCACTGCCTCGGCCGGCCCTGGTTACCTGAGCTTCAGGCAGCCGAGTGGCTGGGCAGCTGCTATCCAAGGCTTGCCTGTGCCTCCGGCTGGTCCTGGGCAGCTGGGGGGCTGAGGGGACTGGGGGACTCCAGAGGCAGGCGCGCACCTGCCACCTCAGCGGGGCTGAGGGCCTGGGTGCCGCCATCTTGTGGCTGTGAACTCTGCCATCTTTGAGGGCGTGACAGTCAATTAAAATATTCCCTCCTTATTGGCTGTGGGCGCCACCATCTTTGCGACAGCATGAGGGTCAATTAGCATATTCCCTCTTTATTAGATAGGATTATTTTAATTTCATTTTTTCTAAGATGAGAATCCACTTCTTAACAAACAACAAAACAACTTCTTGTCTTGTATATACAACCATCTCAGAATAACACCAATACTACCATTTATTAGGGTCACCAAAGGAGAAATGCATGAGGCCAAAAGGGGTAAAGAATTGTGAATTTATTAGGTCATCTGGGAAAGCAAAATGAGACCAGTACCCAGGGACAGGGAGTCAGAGATTTTAAAGGACTCTAGGCGGGCTTTTTCTGGGCAGAGAATTCTCTGGGCAGGTCCAGAGGGGAAAGATAATGGTTTTAGTAAGTGGAATGTGGTCTTAGCCAGCAGAATGTAGTCTAAGCCCGTGGTCAGCAAACTCATTAGTCAACAGAGCCAAATATCAACAGTACAACAATTGAAATTTCTTTTGAGAGCCGAAAACCAACTCCTGCGCATGGGCCAAAGTTTCAATCGCACTGTATGTGTGCACCCGCATGTGGTATTTTGTGGAAGAGCCACACTCAAGGGGCCAAAGAGCTGCATGTGGCTCGCGAGCCGCAGGTTGCCAACCACTGATCTAAGCAAAAGGGAATGTTGGTTGTGAAGGGGTCTAAAGGTCAGTTCCCGGGAGAGGGGGTGTCTACTCAATTATTTGATCATACTTAACACCATCCATATTTTATTTACAGAAAACAGTTTGATTTCCCCCCCGCCCCCGCACACACTTGAGATAGTTTCTGAGTGTTATGCCATCACCTTGTTACAAAATTAGATTAATTTATTTCAGTTTACTTTTTGACTTATAAGGGTCTATTGAAACTTTTAAAAATATATATATATTTTATTGATTTTTTACAGAGAGGAAGGAAGAGGGATAGAGAGTTAGAATCATCGATGAGAGAGAAACAGTGATCAGCTGCCTCCTGCATACCCCCTACTGGTGATGTGCCTGCAACCAAGGTACATGCCCTTGACCGGAATCGAACCTGGGACCCTTCAGTCCACAGGCTGATGCCCTATCCACTGAGCAAAACTGGTTAGGGCTGAAACATTATTTAATTTTTTTTCTTTATTGATTAAGGTATTACATATGTGTCCTTATTGCCCCATTGTCCCCCTTCCCCACAAACCCCTCAACTCATGCCCTCACCCCCCTGTTGTCTGTGTCCATTGGTTAGGCTTATATGCATGCATACAAGTCCTTTGGTTGATCTCTCCCTCTTACCCCCACCCTCCCCTACCTTCCCTCTGAGATTTGACTGTCTGATCGATGCTTCTCTGTCTCTGGATCTATTTTTGTTCATCAGTTTATGTTGTTCATTATATTCCATAAATGAGTGAGATCATGTGATATTTATCTTTCTCTGCCTGGCTTATTTCACTTAGCATAATGCTCTCCAGTTCCATCCATGCTGTTGCAAATAGTAAGAATTCCTTCTTTTTTACTGCAGTGTAGTATTCCACTGTGTAGATGTACCACAGTTTTTTAATCCACTCATCTGCTGATGGGCACTTAGGCTGTTTCCAAATCTTAGCTATTGTAAATTGTGCTACTATGAACATAGAGGTGCATATATTCTTTCTGATTGGTGTTTCTAGTTTCTTGGGATATATTCTTAGAAGTGGGATCACTGGATCAAATGGGAGTTCCATTTTTAGTTTCTTGAGGAAACTCCATACTGTTCTCCACAGTGGCTGCACCAGTCTGCATTCCCACCAGCAGTGCAAGAGGGTTCCTTTTTCTCCGCATCCTCGCCAGCTGTCGTTTGTTCATTTGTTGATGATAGCCATTCTGACAGGTGTGAGATGGTACCTCATTGTTGTTTTGATTTGCATCTCGCAGATGATTAGTGACTTTGAGCATGTTTTCATATGTCTTTTGGCCTTCTATAGGTACTCTTTTGAAAAGTATCTATTTAGGTCCATTGCCCATTTTTTGATTGGGTTATCTTCCTTTTGTTAAGTTTTATGAGTTCCCTGTAAATGTTGGAGATTAAACCCTTATCAGTGATGATATTAGCAAATGTGTTCTCCCATGCAGTGAGGTTTCATGTTGTGTTGATGGTTTCTTTTGTTGTGTAAAAGCTTTTTATTTTGATGTAGTCCCATTTGTTTATTTTCTCTTTATTTTCCATTGCTCTAGGAGCTGTATAGGTGAAGAACTTGTTTCGGCATATGTCTGAGATTTTGCTGCCTGTGGATTCCTCTAGGACTTTTATGGTTTCCCGTCTTATGTTTAAATCCTTTATCCATTTTGAGTTTATTTTTGGGTATGGTGTAAGTTGGTGGTCTAGTTTCATTTTTTTGCCTATATCTGTCCAATTTTCCCAACACCATTTATTGAAGAGACTTCTTGACTCCATTGTATGTTCTTGCCTCCTTAGTCAAATATTAATTGAGCATAGTGGTTTGGGTCGATTTCTGGGTTCTCTATTCTATTCCATTGGTCTATATGTCTGTTTTTATGCCAGTACCAGGCAGTTTTGAGAACAGTGGCTTCGTAATACAGCTTGGTATCTGGTATTGTGATCCCACCTACTTTGTTCTTCTTTCTCAGGATTGCTGTGACTATTCAGGGTCTTTTTTTTTTTTTTTATTCTAGATGAATTTCTGGAGAGTTTGTCCTAGGTCTGTGAAATATGCTGTTGGTATTTTAATGGGGAGTGCATTGAATCTATAGATTGCTTTGGGTAGTATGGACATTTTAATAATGCTTGTGCTGCCGGCAATGGCAGCAGCAGAGGTGTGATGGGGGCGTCGCCTTCCCCTGATCGCCAGGTTGCCTCCCACCCCTGAGAGCTCCAGACTGTGAGAGAGGGCAGGCTGGGCGAAGGGACCCCCCCTCCAGTGCCTGAATTTTCATGCACCGGGCCTCTAGTTGGTTAATAAAATTATATAGGTTTAAGGTATACAATTCTATAGTACATAATCTGTATATTGTATTAGATTGATTTCTTGTGTTCATATCCTGTTTTGGCCAATTATTTAGGCTCTCTGTGAATTAAATTCATATATAATATGGGAATTGTACTAGTTACAATATCATAGGGTTATGTTATAAATAAATGAATATTTGTAAAGTGCTTAGAACAATATCTTTCAGTGTGTAAGTTTTTCAAAATAAAAATAAAAATCTACTGATGGGGAGGAAGACTAGGAAAAGGATACAAATAGCTTAATCAGGTAAACCAGTTGAGTCTATTTTTTTAATTTAAGAAATTTTATTTCTAAAATCTATTCTTAACATACAAACATTGAGTAAATTCATATTATCATATATTCATGTTTTCAGAGCTAATGATTACATACATCCTGGAACTAGGTGGTAGCATTTCTACTGCTTTTGTTCACAGGATATTCTGAATAATCTTGAATCATGTGATCTGGAGGAGGATGACCTTATGCTTGATGTGGATCTGCCTGAGGATGCATCTCTTGAAAATGGTAAGTGGGGACAGTATTGAACCTCAGAGGCATATAGTTGAGTTATTTGATGATAAGCCAATTTGATATTTGTTATTTACAGACTTCATATTCTCAATAGAGGAAGACTTTTTTTTTTCCTTCTTTTTTTTTGTGGGTTCCAGGACCGATGATCACCAGCTGCCCAAGTACCAAAACATTATGCTTCTGAAATCTCTTGATGTTGATTCCGCACGTAGAGCAATCAGGCTGCTCTGCGTGTGCCACGCACGGCAGACGCCCTTTTTTTGAGGAAGACTTTTTAGACTGAGAATCTTAAGTGATGTTAAATAAGTTCATTGCAAATTTATTTAAATGTTTAAGACCTGATTTTGTAGGTAGGTCTTGGTATAATTCTGTATGATGCAATAATACTGTATACTTATTCCATAAAGTAAGTGGTAGGTAGGATTTGGCCTTTTTTCCATATATACATACCCATTTTTTTCTCCCTTTATCTCATTTTGATTCCATGAACAAGTACGTTTAGAGAAACAGATAGCATTTGATTTGAGAAATATCAGTAAAATATCATGGTTGATAATATTTTTAAAAGATTAGTTCTGGGAAAATTGTAACCTGAATAAATTGTTCTGCCATTTAATTACCAGGTCGTCTGTCTTCCGCTGTAGGCCCCGGAACTGCTGGAGTAGGGCTTTAGATAATCCACATGCAAAAGGAACCCGGGTGCTCTTGCCCTCACTGACGTAGCGTTTGCAGGATTGCTATCCTAAGGACTGGCCAAGGGCCGGAGACCAGCCTAGGAAAGCCCCCGGGACACAGGTTGAAATGGGGATCCTCTTGGGAAGAGAAACCGGCTCCAGAGATCTCTCAGTCAACATTTGCCGGTTCCCGCAGGCCTCCCAGGGACCAGGGATGAATTAGGGTGGAGAGGCTGGAAGAATGCAGGGATGTTTGAGGGAGGGTAGATGTTTGTTTTCAGTGCATCACTGAGGTACTAGGAGCTGGTTGCTGCTCATATTTGTCATATTGATCAGGCTGTGTGTGTGTGTGTGTGTGCTGCCAGGATGCTCTGTGACAGTCAATCTCAAAATCTCAGTGGTTCAAAATAGACATTTACTTTTCTAATTCATGGATCTGTGGGTTAGCTTGGACAGTTTAGGCTATGGATCTGAATTCATGTCTCCTTGCTTTTATTTTGAGACCAGTCTACTTGAAGCAGGTTTCTCTCATGGCAGATGACAGGACAACAGGGTGAACAGAGACATGCATAGGTCATCCCTTACCATCGTCTCTAAGAACCAGCACTCAGTTCTGCCCCAGGGGGATGGGGAGGTCCACACTGTTGGCTGTGAGAAGCCCTGCCACAGAGGACATTAAATGCATATTCTACTCTAGGAGGGAGGGATGCGCTGAGATCAATATCTGCTCTACCTGCTGCACCTTCTTGTGGTTTTGCTGTCACTTGGGATACTTGAGCAACCAAAGCTGAGTTCCAGTCATCTGAGAAAGAAAAATCACAGCTAATCCCCAGAAAGAAAAGCAGAAAAACATAAAACTCCCAGAATTAGAGTGGCCTAGGACAGTGGTCGGCTAATGGCGGCTCGTGAGCCACATGCGGCTCTTTGGCTCCTTGAGTGTTCTAATGCCACTTCTTCAAAATAGTCTCGCCTAGGCTGAAAACTGACTTCTGCACATGGGCCACGAAGTTTCAATCTCACTACGCATGTGACTCGCAAGCTGCGGTTTGCCGACCACTGACCTAGGAGATAATAATGAGAGCACTTAGTGAGAATCGATTGCAGAACAAAGCTTTCTGGAGCTATAAAAGAAGGCTTCCCACAGAACAGTTCAGTAGATGACAAAAAAGAATAGCTGTTGTTGAAATCTGAGTTAGTGACCTGGAAGATCAAGTAGAAAAATATTGTAGAACAGAGGAAAAACATACAGCGTTGAAAATGATAGGGGAAGAATGAGACATCCTTTCCAGGATATGTATGTGAAGTTTCAAGGGCTGGTATTGAGTTACCAGGGATCTACCTCCTTGGAATAAATCACCTCCTAAGCAATGCATTTTACTTTGGCAGAATTATAACCACTTCTTTTTGGGAACCGTATGCCCTTTCTTAAAACAGGAAGTAAAGATGGAGTCAGTCTTAGAGCCTGCCTTATCTTTTGGGAACAACAAAAAGTTATCCACATAGAAGATAAAAATGTGATCACAGGGAACTTTATTGTTTTGAGGTCTTGTTTAGGGACTTGGGAAAAGTTCAAGGGAATTCCTGAGGAATAGCTCATATATATTACAGATTTTCCTAGAAGGCAAACAAGTATTAGCTATTTTGAGCTAATGGATACTGAAGAAAGCAGAACATGGATCTAAAATATATTGCCTTCAGAGGACCCAAAGATAAAGTAGCATTTAGATTTGGTGCTTCAAGGAAGTAGGTAATGACTGGTCTTTATAGCTCTGAGGTCCTGAATGACACTATACCTACCCACTGAGTGTTTTGATTAGGAGAATAGGAATGTTATGAAGACTGGTACAGTGTGTTTTTAAAATATATATATATATTTATTGATTTCAGAGAGGAAGGAAGAGGGAGAGAGAGATAGAAACATCCATGAGAGAAAATCATGGATAAGCTGCCTCCTGCACGCCCCCTACTAGGGATCGAGCCCATAACCCGGGCATGTACCCTTGACGGGAATCGAACCCGGGACATTACAGTTCACAGGCCGACACTATCCACTGAGCCACACCGGTGAGGGCTGGTACAATGTTTAAGGAGTCTTCTGATACACTTCTGACTATTGTTTTTAGTACCTTTAGATTCTGGTTTTTGAAGCTATTAGGGAAATTTGGGTCAAGTTTTTGGATGGGTCACTCTGAACCTTGATGGGTTCCGTCCGCTTAGCCTGCCAATGTAGGTAGAATTTCTGCCAACAAGATGACTGGCACCTCGTTGAAATCTTCAATTTGAATTCAAGTTGGCTGTGACTTCATTATGATAGGGGACTCTTCTGTGATTTCAAGGAAGAAGCTATGAGAATATTTATCTGGTAATGGCATTTGTGTAGCAAATCATTACCTATTAAGCCAGCACAGAGGAGGAAAGAATGTTCATTGGTCAAAAGTTCCTTAGACAGTTATGGGGTAGGATTTGAGAACTGTTTGAGAGTTATTGGAGATAATCACATCTTAGTGGTTTGGTGACACAGAGGGAGGTTATGTAGAAGTAGTAGGTTGATATTGTAATATCTGTATCAGTAAAATATTTTCAATGTCGTCCTTTAATATTTAGAGAAATTTATCTTTGAGTTTAAGGGTAAAACTAGAAATAGAGAGCTTGATTTCTTTCTCAGAATACTTTGATTCATCATCCACTTTACTTTTTCTATTTTATTTTTTAATGCAATATAGGACACTTATTTTTCAAATGCCCTTCTATTTATTGTATCTATAAATGTATTCAGAGATTTCTTCTTCCACTATTTAACTGAGTATGGAAGCATCTAGCTGTTACATGTGAAGGACATCATTTTATTCTGAGTCTTATTCTACTTTTTTCTAATGCTCTTTCTGGGCGTTGGAAGTCTGGCAATGAGGCTATTTACAGCATTTCTGCCTTAAAATCCTTCCTAGAAAGTGAGGGCCACTTCTCTTTCAGAATCTACTCCTTAATATTATCAAACTAGAGGTCTGCTGCACGAAATTCGTGCACAGGTGTGTGTGCGTGTATCCTTCAACCCAGCCTGCATCCACCCTCTCCAATCTGGGACCCCTCGAGGGATGTCCGACTTCCGTCTCACAATCCAGGAATGCTGGCTTCCAACCACTCGCCTGCCTGCCTGCCTGATTGCCCCTGACCACTCCCTGCCAGCCTGATCGACACCTAACTCCTCGCCTGCCACCCAATTTTCCCTAACTGCCCTCCCCTACTGGCCAGGTCACCCCTAACTGTCCTCCCCTGCAGGCCTGGTCGCCCCCAACTGCCCTCCCCTGCTGGCCTGGTCACCACTAACTGCCCTCCCTTGCCAGCCTGGTCACCCCTAACTGCCCTCAACTGCAGGACTGGTCCCCCGCCTGCCCTTCCCTGCAGGCCTAGTCCCCCCAACTGCCCTCCCCTGCAGGCCTGGTTGCTCCCAACTGACCTCCCCTGCAGGCCTGGTTGCCCCTAACTGCCCTCCCCTGCAGGCCTGGTTGCCCCTAACTAACCTCCCCTGTTGGCCTGGTCATTCCTAACTGCCCTCCCTTGCAGGCCTGGTCCCTCCCAAATGCCCTCCCCTGCCAGCCGGGTCCCCCCTAACTGCTCTACCCTGCTGTCCTGGTAACCCCCAACTGCCCTCTCCTGCAGGCATGGGTCTCCCCAACTGCCCTCCTTTGCTGGCCCGGTCACCCCTAACTGCCCTCGCCTGCAGGCCTGGTTCCCCCCCACAACTGCCTTCCCCTGCAGGCCTGCTTCCCTCCAACTGCCCTACCCTGCTGGCCTGGTCACCCCTAATAGCCTTCCCCTGCTGGCCTGGTCACCCCTAACTGCCCTCCCTGGAAGGCCTGGTCTTTCTCAACTGTCCTCCCTTGTTGGCCTGGTCACCCTTAACTGCTCTCCCCTGCTGGCCTGGTCGCCCCCAACTGCCCTTCCCTGCAGGCCTGGTTCCCCCCCCCCCCCCCGCCATGCTCCTCCCCTGCAGGCCTGGTCCCTGCCATCTGCCCTCCCCTGCTGGCCTGGTCCTTGCCAACTGCCCTTCCCTGCAGGCCTGGTTCCCCCCCCCCCCCATGGCCCTCCCCTGCAGGCCTGGTCACCCTTAACTGCTCTCCCCCCTGCTGGCCTGGTCGCCCCCAACTGCCCTTCCCTGCAGGCCTGGTTCCCCCCCCCCCCCCCCCGCCATGCTCCTCCCCTGCAGGCCTGGTCCTTGCCAACTGCCCTTCCCTGCAGGCCTGGTTCCCCCCCCCCCCCCCCCATGCTCCTCCCCTGCAGGCCTGGTCCCTGCCATCTGCCCTCCCCTGCTGGCCTGGTCCTTGCCAACTGCCCTTCCCTGCAGGCCTGGTTCCCCCCCCCCCCATGGCCCTCCCCTGCAGGCCTGGTCACCCTTAACTGCTCTCCCCTGCTGGCCTGGTCGCCCCCAACTGCCCTTCCCTGCAGGCCTGGTTCCCCCCCCCCCCCCCCCCCCCCATGCTCCTCCCCTGCAGGCCTGGTCCTTGCCAACTGCCCTTCCCTGCAGGCCTGGTTCCCCCCCCCCCCATGGCCCTCCCCTGCAGGCCTGGTCCCTGCCATCTGCCCTTCCCTGCAGGCCTGGTCCCCGCCCCCATGGCCCTCCCCTGCAGGCCTGGTCCCTGCCATCTGCCCTCCCCTGCTGGCCTGGTCGCCCCCAACTGCCCTCCCTTGCAGGCCTGGGTCCCCCCCAACTGCCTTCCTCTGCCAGTCTTGTCACCCCTAACTGCCCTCCGCTGCAGGCCTGGTCACCCCTAACTGCCCTCTCTTGCAAACCTGGTCCCCACCAACTTCCCTCCCGTGCAGGCCTGGGTCCCCCCCAACAGCCCTCCCCTGCAGGCCTGGTCCCCCCCCAACTGCCCTCCCCTGCAGGCCTTGTGCCTCCCAACTGACCTCCCCTGCAGGCCTGGTCCTCCAAAACTGTCCTCCCCTGCAGGCCTGCTTCCCCCCAACTGCCCTCCCCTGCTGGCCCGGTCACCCCTAACTGCCTTCCCCTTCCAGCCTGGTCCCCCTTAACTGCCCTCCCCTGTTGGCCTGGTCCCTCCTAACTACCCTCTCTTGCAGACCTGGTCCCTCCCAACTACCCTCCCTTGCAGGCCTGGTCCCTCTTAACTGCCCTCCCTTGCAGGCCTGGTCCCTCCCAACTTCTCTCCCCTGCGGGACTCATCGCCCACAACTGCCCTCCCTGCTGGCCATCTTGTGGTGGCCATCTTGTGTCCACATGGAGGCGGCCATGTTTGACGATATGGAGGCGGCCATCTTGTGTGTTGGCGTGATGGTCAATTTGCATATTACCTCTTTATTAGATAGGATGGTGCTGTGAAAGCAGCATGGCTATGGACCAACTCGGTTGTGCTGCAGCACAGCTACAGAATAGCTCTGGGGCCAGGCAGCCCTGGGCCAGGCCCCTCTCTGGCTAGACAGCTCGGCCCTGAGGGGACATTTTTGGGTGGTTCAGCTCTGCCAGGGAGATAGTCTTCAGTCTTAGGTGAAAAGGGAAAGTGCTGGGGTGCCAGAGGGGAGCTGGCCTATATGGACAGGTGTCCCCAACTCCTGGTCTCTGATTGGTTTGTCCTCATGCAGATGAGGGCTCCAAATCTCAAAATTCGATTGATCCAAAAGGCACTTTCCTGGTTGGTCAGAACAGAGCAGCTCTAACTGGCTGCAGTTGTGCAGCTCTTGTTGGACGGGGAAGGCCTCAGGCCTATGGGTCGAGGACTCCAGAAGCTCCTTTATAAGGGCCAGCTCAGATGGCAGAAACATAGTTGCAGGCTGTTGTTTCAGCAGAGCTTCTCTGTGAAGTGCACTTGGGGTTAGAAGCCTCGGTGTACAAATGGCTGCTAGGCTCTGCTTTTTAAAGTTTGAGCCCAGTTAGTAACCAGGAGCCCTTAGTAGCTCCCCCACCTCCTTCTCCCCTTCAGGGATTCACAGTTATATAAAAAACACAATTGTATTGCATTATTTTCTTGCTCAAGAACCTCTAATCATCCCTCATTGCCTACAGATTAAAGCCTAGAATTTGACACATTCACAGTATAATAATCTTAAGAAATTCTGTTATGTATCCCTTCTTACATTTGTTATTTCCTCTACTCACTCTGGTTTTAAAATTATCTGTGTTGTAAATGATGTCTAATTCTTTCCTGAAACCCACCCCACCAAGTTATGGTGCCTATTCACTTTCCTAAGGCCACACTTTTGCTAACATTATTGAGGTATAGTCATATGAGATTAATAGTATTGTCCTTGACCACTTTCCAGTCATTACTGTATTTATTTCTAAAAATTTATTTCTATGTTTGAGTACTAATTGTGTTTAGTAGTAACAGGGTTCATGATTTTTTATTTTACAGAAGCCTTTCTAATTTTAAGCCAGATTTCAGTTAAAAGCTTTCCTGAACAGATTGTAAAACTTCCCACAAAGAACATATTTTTCAGGCTTTATGATGTGTAATTTCTTCCCACCATCTTCATAGCCAATTGTTAGTCACAAATGGAAATACTACCTGTGTTTTCCATTACCTTCTTAGGACAAGCTACAGAGAAATAACCTGGGTAACTTTTGGTGTTCCTTTATCAAGATCAGAAGAAACGGGTATGACGAGTGTTAGACACAGGCATCCCCACATGCCTTCCCCTTCAGTTAGCTATGCTAGATCCTCTTTTCCTCTTCAGAGAGTAAAGATCTTGGGAGTATCTCTCTGTCTCCTACTCATAGTAAAAATAAACAAACAAAACAACATATTAAAGCTCCTGCCTTTTACATTTGGAGCTGAAAACCTTCAGAAGGCCTGTATTCTCTAGTCCTAAATCTACAGTTATGACCAAATCTGCTGTGTATAGATAGTTTTGATCAGCATATTGTGTTAAAACTTTTTCAAACTAGGATTCCTTTAGGTTTACCCCATCATTTTCTGTTATGACACATTGAGAAGGATTTGTTTCTGTCCTTAGTCTTATTTGTCCTGTTTCTTCTTGGCTCTGGAAAGTGATTTTGAGTTATCTCCATTTTGTAATTTTATTTTCTTTCTTTTTTTTTTTTTTGAGTATATATATATATATACTTTATATATATATATATGTATATATATATATATATATACACATACACACTAGAGGCCCAGTGCATGATTGAATCATGCACGTGTAGGGTCCCCTACACGCTTTCCCTTTCGATCACGGGGAGCTGGGTGCCTGTCCGCTGGTGCACCAGGCGCCGGAGGCTTCTGAAAGGCATCCAGCTCCCACGCTTTTGCTTTCGATCGCTGGTGCACCAGGCCTTTCAGAAGCCTCTGGCGTGGCGGAGGCTTCTGAAAGGCCTGCTGCCTGAGTGGACAGGCACCCAGCTCCCACGCTTTTCCTTTTGATCGCGGGGAGCTGGGTGCCTGTCCGCTGGTGCACCAGGCCTTTTAGAAGCCTCCAGCGTGGGGGAGGCTTCTGAAAGGCCTGCTGCCTGAGCGGACAGGCACTCAGCTCCCCCGCTTTTGATGGTCCGTGGGGCGGGATGTCAGCTCACTGCCCCAGAGGCCCCTTCTGTGCCGCAGCACAGCCATGGCGCAGACGCTGAGCTCGTGCAGCTGCTGGCAACGCAGCTCAGCATCCCGCTGGCCCAATCAGCTACCCCGGCCCCCCCGAGTCCCGCCCCCCCGCGCCTCCTGGCCAATCATGGCATAGCGAAGGTACGGTCAATTTGCATATTTGTCTATTATTAGGTAGGATATATATATATATATATGTATTTATATATATTTATATATATATACACATATATATATGTGTATATATATATAATATATATATATTATATATATATATTTAAATTTAATAAATCTTTATTGTTCAGATTATCACAGTTGTTCCTCTTTTTTCCCCCCATAGCTCCCCTCCACCAGGTTCCTACCCCACCCTCTGCCTTTACTGTCCTCCTCTGCCCCCACTGTCCTCCTCCATAGGTGTACGCTTTTTGTTCAGTCTCTTCCCGCACCCCCCAATCCCCTTTTCCCCTAAGAATTGTCAGTTCACTCCCTTTCTATGCCCCTGATTCTATTATATTCACCAGTTAATACTGTTCATTAGATATTTTATTCCCTTGGTTTTTAGATTCACTTGTTGATAGTTACGTATTTGATGTTCATAATTTTTATCTTTATCTTCTTCTTCCTCTTCTTAGAGAATACCTTTCAGCATTTCATATAATTCTGGTTTGGTGGGGATGAATTCCTTTAGCTTTTTCTTATTTGTGAAGCTCTTTATCTGGCCTTCAATTCTGAATGATAGCTTTGCTGGTAGAGTAATCTTGGTTGTAGTTTCTTGTTGTTCATCACTTTGAATATTTCTTGCGATTCCCTTCTGGCCTGCATAGTTTCTGTTGAGAAATCAGCTGACAATCGTATGGGTGCTTCCTTATAGGTAAATAACTGTTTTTCTCTTGCTGCTTTTAATATTCTCTTTGACTTTTGCTCTTGGAATTTTAATTATGATGTGTCTTGGTGTGGTCCTCTTTGGATTCCTTTTGTTTGGGGTTCTGTGTGCTTCCTGGACTTGTAAGGCTATTTCTTTCACCAGGTGGGGGAAGTTTTCTGTCACTATTTCTTCAAATAGGTTTTCAATATCTTGCTCTCTCTCTTCTTACGTTGGTACGCTTTAAGTTGTCTCAGAGGCTTCTTACACTATCTTCAACTTTTTGTATTATTTTTGCTTTTTGCTTTTCTGGAGGAGTGTTTTTTGCTTCTTGGTATTACAAATCTTTGACTTGATTCTTGCGATCTTCTAGTCTGCTGTTGGATCTCTGTATAATATTTTTTTATTTCAGTCAGTGAATGCTTAATTTCTACTTGATCCCTTTTCATATCCTCGAGGGTCTTGTTTAATTTATCGGACTTTTCTAGGAAATTCTTGAAAAACCTTGTAACCATGGTTTTGAACTCTATATCCAGTCTTTTGCTTTCCTCCATTTCCTTCAGTTGTGGCCTGCCTCTTTGTCTCCGCATTTTAGCTGCTTCCCTGAGTTGATGGAGTTGTTTTGTGTGTTAGGTGTCCTAGCAGGGCCCAGTAGCTCAGCCTCCTGAGTTACCTGTGGTGGACCCTCTTGGTGTACCCCTTTGTGGGCTGTATGTGCAGTCTTGTTGTAGTTAAGCCTTCTTTGTTGTTGGTATCACTGCGGGGAGTTGATCTCCAAGCCAATTGGCTTTGAGGATCAGCAGTGTCTCCGCTGGGAGGGCTTCTGTGCTCAGCTTGGATGGGGCGGAGTCTCAGGGTGGAGCAGACAAGCTTTGGATTCCCGTCAGCCCCTCCCTAAGAGGGCCCTGTTCTCTGTGTCCCGCAACAATGGCTGCGCACCTCTGAGAGAAGGCACTCTCGAGTTTCACCTGCTGCCAGAAAGTCCAGTTTCTCCCTGACCGGAGCTGGATTTCAGTGCAATCAGGAGGTTTTGTTTTCCTCCTGAACGAGAAAGCTAGCCGCGCTGCCCTCTCCGCGCACCGCGAGCAAGCCAGCCACGTATTCAGCCACCCGCCCTTTCTGCGCTCATGGATCTCCGCACCTCCACAGCTCCTGAGGCTCAGCATCCCCTTCTCTTTTTTTCTAGTTGTAGAACTTCCACTCAGCCAGCTTTCTGGTGGTTCTGGACACTGTCCACTCTGTCTTCCAGTTGTAGTTTTAAAATTGTTGTGTTAGGCAACAATTAGGTGTTTACCTTATGCCACCATCTTGGTTTGTCCTAATTTTATTTTCTTTCTATATTATTTCTTCAACTTGAGGCCTGGTGCACGAAATTTGTGCATGGGGAGGGGTGTCCCTCAGCGCAGCCTGCACCCTCTCCAATCTGGGACCCCTCGAGGGATGGCCAACTTCCTATTTAGGCCCGATCACAATAGGATCTGGCATAAACGGGCAGTCGAACATCCCTCTCACAATCCAGGACTGCTGGCTCCCAACTGCTCGCCTGCCTATCTTCCTGATTGCCCCTAACCACTACTTCCTGCCAGCCTGATCACCCCCTAACCACTCCCCAGACAGCCTGATTGATGCCTAACTGCTCCCCTGCCAGCCTGATTGCCACTAACAGCCCTCCCCTGCAGGCCTGGTCACCCCTAACTGCCCTCCCCTGCAGGCCTGGTCACCCCTAACTGCCCTCTCCTGCAGGCCTGGTCTCCCCCAACTGCTCTACCCTGCAGGCCTGGATCCTCCCAACTGCCCTTTCCTGCAGGCCCAGTCACCGCCAACTTCCCTCCTCTGCCGGCCTGGTCATCCCTAACTTCCCTCCCCTGCAGGCTTGATCGCCCCCAACTGCCCTCCCTTGTAGACCTGATCACTCCCAACAGCCCTCCCCTGCTGGCCTGATCGCCCATAACTGCCCTCCCTTGCAGGCCTGGGCCCACCCAACTGCCCTCCCCTGCTGGCCATCTTGTGGTGGCCATCTTGTGTCCACATGGGGGCAGGATCTTTGACCACATAGGGGCAGCCAACTTGTGTGTTGGAGTGATGGTCAATTTGCATATTACTCTTTTATTACATAGGATAGAGGCCTGTTGCATGGGTGGGGACCGACTGGTTTGCCCTGAAGGGTGTCCTGGATCAGGGTGGGGTTTCCCTTGGGGCGTGGGGTGGCCTGCACGAGGGGCCTTTGGTGGTTTGCAAGCTAGCCATGACCCCCAGTGACCCAAGCGGAGGCCCTGGTATCTGGGATTTATTTATCTTCTATAATTGAAACTTTGTAGCCTTGAGTGGAGCCAAGCCTCCTGCTTGCTCCATGGCCGCAGGCATATAAAGTGGATAGAGTGTCAGCCTGAGGACCAGAGGGTCCCAGGTTCACTTATAATCAAGAGCACATACCTGGTCCGGGCCCTGGTCAGGGCCCATGCAGGAGGCAACCAATCAATGTGTTTCTCTCACATCAATGTTTCTCTCTGTCTTTCCCTCTTCCACTCTCCCTTAAAATCAATGGGAAAATATCCTTGGTGAGGATTAACAACAACAAAAATCCTCGTATCTAATAAAAGAGTAATATGCAAATTAACCATCACTCCTCTGCACCCACCAGCCACACCCACCAGCCAATCAGAGCGAGTATGCAAATTAACCCCAACCAAGATGGCTGCAGCCACAGAGAGCAGGAGGGAGGCTTGGGTTTCCCTGGCAATGGAGGAAGCCAAGCTTTACACACACCCTGGCAGGCCCAGGCCTCCACTCAAGGGTACAAAGTTTCAATTATAGAAGGTAAATAAATTCCAACAGAAATGGCGGCAGCCACTGAGCTGGAAGAGCAGGAGGCTAGGGTTGTCCCGCGCAATGGAGGAAGGCAAACTTCTGCAGCCCTGGCTGGCTCAGGCCTTCACTCCAGGCTACAAAGTTTCAATTATAGAAGATACATAAATTCAAACAGAAATGGCTGCCGCCACGGAGCGAGCAGGAGGCTTGGCTCCGCTCCAGGCTACAAAGTTTCAATTGTAGAAGGTAAATAAATTCTAGATTCCAGGGCCTCCACTTGGGTCACCGAGGGGCGTGACTGGCCTGCAAACCACTACAGACCCCTCGCCCAGGCCACCCCACGCCCCAAGGGTACCCCCACCCTTATCCGGGACACCCTTCTGGGCAAACCAGCTGGCCCCCACCCATGCACCAGGCCTCTATTCTATGTAATAAAAGAGTAATATGCAGATTGACCATCACTCCAATGCACAATATAGCTGCCCCCATGTGGTCAAAGATCCTGCCCTCATGTGGACACAAGATGGCCACCACAAAATGGCCAGCAGGCTGAGGGCAGTTGGGAGGGCTCAGGCCTGCAAGGGAGGGCAGTTGGGGGTGATCAGGCAAGCTGGGGAAGGCAGTTGGGAGGGACCAGGCCTGCAAGGGAGGGCAGTTGAGAGGGACCAGGCCTGCAAGGGAGGGCAGTTGGGGGCAATCAAGCCTGCAGGGGAGGGCAGTTAGGGGTGACCAGGCCAGCAGAGGAGGGAAGTTGGGGGCAAACAGGCTGGCAGGGGAGCAGTTAGACATCAATGTGGCTGGCATGGGAGTGGTTAGGGGGTGATCAGGCTGGCAGGCAGAAGTGGTTAGGGGCAATCAGGAAGGCAGGCAGGCGAGCAGTTGGGAGCCAGCAGTCCTGGATTGTGAGAGGGGTCCCAGATTGGAGAGGGTGCAGGCTGGGCTGAGGGACTCCCTCCTCCCCCCGTGCATGAATTTTGTCCACCGGGCCTCTAGTCCTCTCTAATAAAATGGTAATATGCAAATTAACCATCACTCCACTACATAAGCCACGCCCACCAGCCAATCAGGACGAGTATGCAAATTGACCCAAACCAAGATGGCTACTGCCACAGAGAGCAAGTTTTCCCAGGTAACAGAGGAAGCCAAACTTTCCATAGCCATTGCAGTCCTAAGTGTCCACTCAAGCTACAAAGTTTCAATTATAGAAGGTAAACAAATTCAAACAAATGGCGGCAGAATGGAGCTTGAGAGAGCAGGCCAGGGTTGCCGCTGGCAACAGGGGAAGCAAAGCTTTCCGCACACCCTGGCCGGGCTCACCTGCTTAAGGCTACAAAGTTTCAATTGTAGAAGGTGAATTAACTGCCACAGAAATGGCTGCCGCCCCAGAGGGAGCAGAAGGCTTGGCTCCGCTCCAGGCTACAAAGTTTCAATTGTAGAAGGAAAATAAATTCCAGATACCAGGGCCTCCGCTTGGGTCGCCAGGGGGTGTGGCTGGCCTGCAAACCACCACAGGCCCCTCATCCAGGCCGCCCCATGCCCCAAGGGAACCCCCACCCTGATCCGGGACACCCTTCAGGGCAAACCAGCTGGCCCCCACTCCTTCACCAGGCCTCTGTCCTATCTAATAAGAGTAATATGCAGATTGACCATCAATCCAACACACAATATGGCTGCCCCCATGTGGTCAAAGATCCTGCCCCCATGTGGACACAAGATGGCCACCACAAGATGGCCAGCAGGAGAGGGCAGTTGGGAGGCACCCGGCCTACAAGGGAGGGCAGTTGTGAGGGACCAGGCCTGCAAGGGAGGGCAGTTGAGAGGGACCAGGCTTGCAAGGGAGGGCAGTTGGAGGTGATCAACCCTGCAGGAGAGGGCAGTTAGGGTTGACCAAGCCGGCAGAGGAGGGAAGTTGGGGGCAAACAGGCTGGCAGGGGACCAGTTCAGCATCAACCAGGCTGGCATGGGAGTGGTTAGGGGGTGATCAGGCTGACAGGCAGAAGCGATTAGGGGCAATCAGGAAGGCAGGCAGGCAAGCAGTCCTGAATTGTGAGAGGGATGTCCGACTGCCCGTTGAGGCCCGATCCCCCAGGATCGGGCCTCAACGGGCAGTCGGACATCCCTCCAGGAGTCCCAGATTGGAGAGGGTACAGGCTGGGCTGAGGGACAACCCCCCTCCATGCACGAATTTTGTGCACCGGGCTTCTAGTTTATTATAAAAAAGTATTTTAAAATAGTATAAAACATAGTCCCTTCTTCCCCTCCCCCCGATTTATTCCTTTAGTGAAGTTAAACAAAATTTCAGTGTCTTTTAAAATCTTAGCCTGGCCAGGCTGGCTCCATTGTTGATCTTTGACCTATGAGACCTATGAATCAGGAGATTATGGTTTTATTCCCATCAGGGTACAAGCCTGGGTTGTGGGCTTGATCCCCAGTGTGGGGCATGTGGGAAGCAGCTGATCAATGACTCTCTCTCATCATTGATGTTTCTATCTCTCTCTCTCTTCCTCTCTGAAATCAATACAAATGTATTTAAAAAATAAAATGTTATTCATTTAGAAGACATATGGTACAGTGAGTTCAGTGTATATGAGAATTGAATTACACCGTTTTTCCTTTCGAGTGGGAAAGTTTGTTTTTTATCTGGTGTAGTATAATGGGATACTCTCCATATTTCTAATTCAAGTTTTAGGCTAAGGGAAAACAATCATTAAAATACTGTAATGAGTTGTTGTTGTTTAATTGGCGATTACATTTATTTTTTAAGGTTCGTTTTTGTTTTGTTTTGTTTTTTATCACAAGGAGTTCTGAACATGCCACATTTGAACTTTCTCATGTAATAATTCTCAGACTGGAGAATCCTTTCCTGTTCCTGGCTTGATTTAGTGTTGAAGTGTATTTTTAGTAACAGTCCTAACTCAGTAGCTATGTGAGCTGAGGGAAGATGGAGTCACAGGGTAAACTGGGCTTGCTTCCCACAGGGAGGCTGGGAATCGAGCAGGAAGGAAGGCCTGCTTGTCTGCCTAAGTGCAACTATGTCTGAGTAGGCAGCAGGCGACACAATGTCTCCGTTGTACAAAGTAACTCTCTCAGCGAGTGCTCAGATATGTGAGGAAAAAGTGTTTCGGTAAGTGAAGGAGAAGCTTGACTGTTCCAAAGAGATTCTTTTCGTGCTTTTGTGGCATTTGGATTTCAGGGAGTGGACTGTTTGTTGCTGCAAAGGCCGGCTTTGTGTTCAGTGGCATTTTAAACTACTGAACAGGCTGTACTGCAGGCAGATTGGAGCGTCCTTCTAAAACTGGAAGCTTCATTGCAAACACAGGATTTGCTTGTGATAAAAAGTTAATGTGTGCTTTTTGAAATGAGGAATATTGTGACATTCATTTTTTAATAATGAATTCTCTACTAGCCTTAAATACTTTTTCTTGTCACTTTATTCTGAAGTCAGAACCAACTAGTGACAATGATGAAAACCACATAAAACTGGTGTTTAAGATGTATAATGCTGATTTCAAATATAATTTGCTGTTTTGAAAGATTAATTATTACTTTTAGTGACTGTGATAGTAAAGTTTTATAACTTACTTTAGTTTTGGATGATATAAACTTAAGTTGTTACCAAAAGAACTAGTTTTTTATTTTTCTTGGAAATCTTGATTTTGTGATTAGCTAACATAAATGATTGGCATTTTTTAGAATATTACTTTTATATTTTTAGCAGCAGTTAATGATCAAGCTCTAAGTAGTTAACTTTTGTAGAGTATGTACATGTTTATAGTGTTTTGCTTTTGAATCTGCCTAGTGGAGTGTGACAATATGAATCGCTTTGATCGATCAGACAGAAATGTTCGGCAGTCGCAGGAAGGATTTTGGAAAAGGTCACCCCAGAGGTGGAGTGGACAGGAACATTTCCCCCTCAGTCATCCTGACCGCTATCATCACCATGGAAAAAGTGACTTGAGCAGGTGAGTCTAATTTTCTATCCTCTTATTAATTTTGAGTCATAATTTCCCCTTTATTCTCCACTCCTTCCCCCAAAAAACATTTTTTGGCCTGTTTTTTTTTTGTTGTTGTTGTTGTTTTTGGTGCAGCAAAAAATATTTCAAGTTATATATAGTACTAATTGGAATAATATGTCTAATTTTTTCCTTTTGACCCAAATCTTTGTTCATTAACTTTATCATAAATATTAATATTTTATTTATGTATGCTATTTGGAATTTAAGTTTTGTTGTGATTTTTCTAGTTCTCTTTTGGGAATGATTAAATGTTGACTTTGTTAAAGTTTATTATTTTTTAAATACTAATGTAAAATTAGTGCCAAGTGACTTGTCTTCTTTTGTACATATAAATTGAAATTTAAAAAATTTGTCAAGTACTGTTAGAAACAAAGGAAGGTACTTTACAATGCTAGAATTCTTTTTCTTTTTGAAGCATAGCATAGTCTTTAATTTGATCAGACCTTGTATATTATGTGTCTTTGTAATCAGTCAAGCCTGGCCTGGCACATGTTTGCTTTGTGAGCTTAGGTAATGTATGTAATCCCTCTCCACTTCAGTTTATCATTTGTAGACTCTATAATACCTTTTCCTCACTGTTCAAAGATCAGGTTAAAAGAGCAGTATTTGGCTTATATTAAACACCCAGTGGTAGTTGTTAAATTTTTTTCTTTGTCACTCTCTCATCTTGTTCCATTGGGATTTGAGGTCATTTTTGAGCCAGTTTACAATACAAATAATAAAATTGGGATAAAGAAATAGTGGGAGGGAAACACGTGGCCCCATATAGTTCTTGAAGTAAGAAAAAGAATTGGCTCTGATTCCTTAAGGCAAATGCAAAGAACAAAACTGGATCTAGTACAAGAGCTCCGGGGTCCGTAAGACCGAGGACACATTTCCCCTGAATTGCTTGGCTTTTTTCAGACAGAAACCTGACAGGTTGCTTTGAATGAAAATACAAAGGTCTCAGACAGTTTCCCAAAGGAGAAATAATGATAAATTCCTTAAGTCCACAGAGAACTCTAGTCCAAGTGAGAAAAGGTGGTTCTACAGTGGGTCATGAAATGATGATGTCCAACTAAAGATTATAGTTTGATGCAAGGATGAAATTTAGAAGAGCTGAAAGAATTCATGCAGTACACATCCTTCCAGGCATTATTTTGGCTATTTTATTTCTCACATCTGGGCTTTTGTTAAGGAATGGACATCAGAAAATTGGTATTATCAGACAAGAATCTGATGTGAAAATAGTCTTTTTTTTTTTTTAAAAAAAAATCTTTATTGTTGAAAGTATTACAGATGTCCCTCTTCCTCCCCCATTAGACCCCCACACCCTCCCACGCCCCACAGGGCATATAGCACTATTGTCTGTGTTCATGGGTTATGCATATATGCATATAAATTCATTGGTTAATTACTGCTAATAATGAAGGTTTTGCTTCTCTCATCTTTGATGTTTGGTTTAAGAAGGTAAATTTAAGGCCAACTTACGAAAATTTAGAAGTCTAACTAAAACATGAATCATTGCTTATACTTCAGATAAGATTCATTCATTCATTTCACAGATACTCCTTGAGAAACCAGTATATTGAACTCTGTGCTTAATGCTCAAGCTGGAATGAATTTGGGTATTGCATGAGGGGTGAACGCTGTAGATTGGTCACAGCCTCTTGGAGCATTCTTCTGAGGATGATAAGAAGCTGTGCAGTGTGTGGGCTCAGTTGGAATCATTGCAGTTATTGGTGAGGTAGGAGATTTGTGTGTCTCTTCCATCCCATGCAAAGAGGAGTAGATCTGCTGGCAGGCTGCTGAGGCTGAGAGGGACAGGCATGTCGGTAGTTATAATGCAGTATTCGTGTAGGGCAGTGGTGTCATGTGCCTTAATATGGTGACGTCTACAGACTGCAGAGTATGCAGCAATGGTTTTTGTCTCGGGTAGTGCTGTATAAAGAAAGTTACTATTGAAATGTGAAGTATGACTGTAGAGTTTGTAGAGGAGTGGTGTATGTAGGAGAAGGATGAGATTCAGATGGAAAAAATAGCATGTGTAAAAACATTTATGAAATGGGTGGCATTTTCAGAGAACTACATTTAGAACTGGACTGCTAGGTCCTATGGAGGAATGAATAGATATGATTTCTAACTCTAAATAGCAAAACGATCTATGCATTTAAAATAAAGATGCCAATTCAACTTAAAGTGAGAGGCTATTAGTCAGACCATCTAAAATGGAACGAATTACCTAGGGTTAGTAATCTCTGTCCCTGGGAATGATCAAGCATAGGCTGATTAGTTCATGTCAGGAAAGTTAAGCAACATTTTCCAAAAATTATATTCCTGGATGTTAGTAGGTGTAAATAAAAGAGATTCTCTGATCAAATGAGTGTAGGAATGAACAAATTAAACAATGTTAAATGAGTTTTTTAATAGTAGACTCCACAGTGCCTTTAACATAGAAACACTAGAGGCCCGGTGCACAAATTAGTGCATGGTTGGGGTCCCTTGGTCTGGCCAGTGATCGGGGCCAATTGGGGCCGATTGCGGTGGCGGGAGGACAGCCGGCCAGGGGAAGGGACCGCAGGAGATTGACCGGCTAGGGGGAGGGACCACGGGAGGTTGGCCAGCCACCCCCCTTCCCCATTGGCCCCAATGGGGGAGCCAACTGAGAAGAGGGACCGCAGGAAGTTGGCTGGCCACAGGAGGTTGGCTGTTGGATTTTGTCAACTGCCATTTGTGTCTATTGAGATAATTATTTTCCCCTCATTCTCTTAATTTGGTGATAACATTGACTTATACCAACTTTGCCTTTCTCAGATAAATCCCACTTGGTCATAGTATGTAATATATAATAATAAAAGCGTAATATGCTAATTAGACCGGACAGCCGAACAACCTTCCAGAAGTCATTCCAGACGTCCTTCTGGATGAAGCCGCTGTGGTGGGGGCCAAGGCAGAGGCGGTTAGGGGTGATCAGACAGGCAGACGAGCAGTTAGGGGTGATCATGCAGGCAAGCAGGTAGGCAAGTGGTTAGGAGCCAATGGTCCTGGATTGCAAGATGCAGTCGGACATCCCCAAAGGGTCCCGGATTGCGATAGGGTTCAGGCCAGGCTGAGGGACAATTCCCCCCCTCCCACCCACACGAATTTCATGTACCAGGCCTCTAGTTATTTTATAAGTTGCTAGATTCAATTTGTCAGTATTTTGTTGAGAATTTTTCTGTAGACATCCTATATACCAGTAATAAAGCATAGTAGTTTTTTGGTCAGCTTGTTTGCCCCAATTGGTATCATTGTCTCATGCAGCTGGGATTTTAAACAATTGCCACCAATTGTTTTCATCAAATATACTAGAATTAAAGCTGTTTCCACATAATGAGTTCTGAATCAAGTCAAATAAAACAACTGCTGAGAATGGGCCTTTTCTAAGGAAGCGGCAGATAAGGTCAAATAGTAGCAGTTTTCTGGAGATTATGCTTTTTTGGAGAGCCCACCCTCTACTGATTGCTGAATTTCACAGCTATCATGCTTGTAAGACTCTATTTTTCAAGCTGCCACAGAGCTAGGGAGATAAGAATGGCAGTAGAAAAAATTAAAATGCCACTGTTGGTCTCACTAAGATTTTTTAAAATAAGTATTCCTCCGTTGTTGCAAGCATTTGCTTGATCTCCAGAGTTCTGAAAAAGTTAGTTTTGACTAATTTGCCAGTGATTTTAGTGCTTTTATGAAGGAGTGAATTTTTGGAGATATTTATTCTGCTCTTCTCTTCTGTCATTTTTTCTTTGTTTAATAGACTTCATTTTTTAGAACAGTTTTAGATTTACAAAAATATTGAGCAGAAAGTTCAGGGAGTTCTCACATACTCCCTCACCTTCTTTTATACAGTTTCTCCTGTTATTAACATCTTACGTTAGTTGTTACAACTGATGAGTCAGTATTGATACACATTATTCACGGAAATTCATAGTTTACGTTAGGGCTCACTCTGTGTGTGTACATTCTCTGGGCTTTGATGAATGTATAAAGGCATGTATCTACCATTACTGTATCGTACTGAATAATTTATTCATCCCTTCCTCCCCCCGTGACCTACCACTCTTGGCAATATTCTTGGCAAATACTAATTTTTTTTTACTATCTCCATAGTTTTGCATTGTCCAGAATGCCATACCGTTGGAAATAGACAGTATGTAGCCTTTTGAGATTTGATTTTTTCAGTTAGCAATATGCATTTAAGGTTCCTCCATATTTTTTCATGTGCTTATAGCTTATTTTTAAAATTTCTAAATAATAGTCCATTGTATGAGTGTACTACAGTTTATTTATCCATTCACATACTAAAGGACATCTTAATTGCTTCCAAAAATTGGCGATTATGAATAAAGCTGCTGTAAACATTTCTGTGTATAAATTTTTAACTCATTTTGGTAAATAACAAGAAGCACAATTGCTGGACCACATATTAGGAGTAAGTTTAATTTGGTAAGAAACTGCCAAAGTGTCTTGCAAAGTGGCTACACATTTTGCATTTCTTCCAGCAGTGAATGAGCGCTGCTGTTGCTACACATCCTCATCAGAAGTCGGTGCTGTGTTTTGGATTATAACCATTCTGATAGGTGTGTAGTAATATCTCATTGTTTTAATTTACAATTCCCTAATGATATATATGTTGAGCATTTTTCATATGCTTGTTATTGTACATCTTCGTTAGTGAGATGTCTGTTTAGATCTTTTGCTCAATTTTAAATTAGGTTGTTTGTTTTCTTGTTGAATTTTAAAAGTTCTTTGTATATTTTAGACACCAGTCCTTTATCAGAGATGTATTTTACAAATATTTCCTTCCAGTCTGTGGCTTGCTTTTTCATTTTCTTAATTTTGTTTTTCACAGAGCAGATATTTTTATGTAGTCCTGCTTGTCATTTTTTTCTTTCATGGATTGTACTTTTTGTTTGTATCTAAAAACCTATTGCCAAATCCAAGGTCACCTGGATTTTCTCCCTTGATATCTTCCAGTTGTTCCAGTACCATATGTTGAAAAGACTGCCCTATCTTCTTTGAATTGTCTTTGCTCTTTGTCAAAGACAAGTGGGTTCTATGGGTGTGGGTGTATTTCTGGACTGTGTTCTGGTGTACCGATCTGTCTATTCTTTAGTCAGTACTCCACTGTCTTGATTAGTGTTACTTTACATAGTATGCCTAAAAGTCAGATATAGTCAGTCTGACCTTATTCTTCAAAATTGTGTTGCTTATTCTGGGTCTTTTGCCTGTTCATATAAATTTTAGAATCACTTTGTGATATCCACAAAATAACTTGCTGGAATTTTGTTTGAGGTTCTGTTGAATCAAGCCTTTAAAAAATACACTATGAACATAAAAACACACACATTTAACTTTTATCATATGATTTTTAATAAAAGTGAGTAAAGAAACACTAAAGGTTGTATGAAGACAAATTGTGACTCAGATTAGGAAATAAATAAAGAAAAAATCTCTCTCTCCTACCACCTTACTCCAAACACACCTCCATTTACCAGTCTAATCTATGAATCAGAAACCTTAAGCACAAAATCACACATCTTGGTGATTAAGAAGCTTGGTAGAAGTGGAGAAGTATATGGATACAGCCACATAATTTTGTGAGATTCCTTTAAAACTACAATAAGTAATTGGGCAGCAATGTGATTATTAGATGTGTGGGATGAATATCAGGTGCTATTATTGAATGTTAAAGAAGGCTGATATCTTAAAGATTTCTTTCTATAGTTATTCTGATCCTTTATTTTCTTGTTGATTTTATTGGCTGTATTTATAAAACAATGTTAAATAATGTTGGTGATTGTGGGCATTTCTTTCTCATGCTTCTATAACCACTGAACTCATTTATCCCTTCACCCATACCTCTATTGGTTTCTTCTTATCTACTAACCTGCCTGGCCTGTGATTGACCACGTAGACCACAAAGGTGCATTTCTGCCTTTACTAACACACTACTGATCTTCCAGTATATTCCCCAAAGCAGCTTGCAGTGTTCTGTTGCTTTCACCATATAATTCTCTACTAGAAAGCCATGATTATTAAAATTTGTATAAAAGTACAATTGTGTGTTTGTCATCTTTTTTTAAATCCTCATCAAGGATATTTTTATTTTATTTTTTCCCAAATAGCATTTCTTTTTTTAAAAAAAAATCGTTATTCTTGAAAGTGTTACATAGGTCCCTTTTTCCCCCCATTGACTTATAGCCCACCCCTGTGCCACTCCCCAGGCTTCATCACCCTATTGTCTTTGTCCATGGATTATGCATACATGCATACAAGTTCCTCGGTTGATCTCTTCCCTCCCATCCCTGCCTTCCCTCCACCGCTGAGATTCATGTCTGTTCCATGTTTCTGTGTTCTGGATCTATTTTGTTCAACAGTTTATTTTGTTCATTAGATTCTACATACGAGTGAGATCATGTTGTGTTTATTGATTCTTGAGAGAGAGGGAGAGAGAGAGGGAGGAAAGGAGAGAGTGAAGGAAAGAGAAAGAAAAAAATAGAGAAACATCAATCGGTTGCCTCCTATGTGCCCACCAACCTGGGATTGAACCCACAGCTTAGGTATGTGCCCTAACTGGGAATTGAACCCATACCCTTTTGGTGGATGGAACAGTGCTGCAATGAGTGGAGCCCCTGGGCCAGGGCTGTGCCTGTCATCTCAGTATGAGGTGCTGTGTCTACTAATCCTCTTTGGTCTCAGGTTCATTGTTTTCATCTTGTTTATGTCTTCATCCCTGGATCTGTGCTTGTGCTCTGGGAGAGTATCTAACTTCCCATTTCAACTCAAAGGTCCACTGCTCAGGTGTGAGCATCATTTTTTCAGAATGTGAAATGTCAAAATCACTCTGTTCTGTTTTTTCCCTTTCTTTTGTCCACAGTGCCATTTTATTTTCTGAAAATAACATCTGTTATATTTTAGCTATCTTTGTCTTCTTCTGCCTCTTGCTTTCTCAATTATACTCTTTATTCCCACAGAAAACTTCAAATGGTCCTCTAGTGAGGTATTACGTTATTTCTAACTTGATGTAAAGAAAAGTGTGTCAACATTTATCAATTGGAGTAGATAGCTGAAGAGTATATGGCATAATAGTATTCTTTTGACATTTATGTTAGAAAACATTTTCAACATAAAGAAGTAGGAAATTATTGGTAATAATAATACAATAGTAGTTGGTTTTTATTTAACATTTACAATGTATCAGGCTTTGTTCCAAGTACTTTAACATGTGACTCCAATTTTCCTTAAGCCTATCAAATGGAGTTTTTATTATAAATGGGACTGGATTTTGTTGAATGCCTTTTCTGTGTCTATTGATAGGATCATGTGATTTTTATCCTTCATTTTGTTTATGTGATGTATCACGTTTATTGATTTGTGAATATTATACCAGCCTTGAATCCTCAGAATAAGTCTTACTTGGTCATGATGTATGATCTTTTTCATGTATTGCTGAATCCGATTTAATAATATCTTGTTGATGATTTTGGCATCTTTGTTATCAGGGATAATGACCTGTAATTTTCTCTCTTTGTAGTGTCTTTGTTTGGTTTTGGAATTAGGATAATGTTGGCCTAGTAAAAACAGCTTGGAAGTATTCCTCTGGAATTTTTTGGAATAGTTTGAGGATAGGTGTTCATTTTTCTTTGAATGTCTGGTAAAACTCGCCTGTGCAGCCATGCAGTCCAGGACTTTTGTTTGTTGGGAGTTTTTTTCATTAGTTATCAGTTTATTCAGGTTTTCTGATTCTTCTTGATTGAGTTTTGGAAGATTGTATGTTTCTAGGAATTTGTCCATTTTACTCAGGTTGTCCATTTGGTTGGCATATAATTGTTCATAGTATTTTCTTAAAATCATTTGTATTTCTGTGATGTCAGTTGTTACAAATTTTATTTTTGACTTAATTTGGGTCCTCTTTGTTTCTTGATGAATCTGACTAAAGGTTTATCAATCTTATTTATCTTTTCAAAGAACCAATTCTTGGTTTCATTGATCTTTTATATTATGTTTTTTTCCTTTGATCTCTATGCCATTTATTCCTGCTCTAATCTTTATTATTTCCTTCCTTCTACTTTCTCTGGGCTTTTCCTGTTGTTCTTTTTCTAGGTCTTTTAGTTGTAGCATTAGATTGTTTATTTGAGATTTTTCTTGTTTCTTGAAGTAGGCCTGTAATACTATCAACTTCTCCCCTCAGGATTGCTTTCGCTGTGTCCTGTAGATTTGGGGTTGTTGTGTGTTCATTTTCATCTGTTTCCAGGGTGATTTTAATTTCTTCCTTGATCTCATTGGTAACCCATTTATTGTTTACTATTTAGCCTCCATGTGTTTGAATGTTTTTGAGGTGTTGTATTGTTTTTTTTTAACTGTAGTTGATTTATAATTTCATGCCATTGTGCTCCAAGAAGATACTTGATATGATTTTAATCTTCTTGAATTTGTTATGACTTGTTTTGTGTCCTAACATGTGCTCTATCTTTGAGACTGTCCTAAGTACACTTAAGAAGAATGTATATTCTGCAGCTTTGGGGTGAAATGTTCTGTAAATATCAACTAAATCCTTCAGATCTCGTGTGTCATTTAAGGTTGCCATTTTCTTGTTGATTTTCTTTTTTTAGGGTGAGGGGTGGGTCTGGAAGATCTATCCAGTGACATCAGTGGAATGCTAAAGTCCCCTACTATGACTGTATTGCTAAAGTCCCTTCCAGAGTCCTGCTGCTGTGATTGATTTTTTCCTACCTTGTCTTCTAATTCATTTATTTGATACGCTGCTTCTTCTAGCCTACTGCTTATGTCTTCCAGGGTGTTCTTTATTTCAGATAAGTTATTCTTCATTTCCGAGTAGTTGTTTTCCATGGTTTCTATGTTATTTATCATGCTGTTGAACATTTTAAAAACGATTACTTTATACTCTATTACTAATAAATTGCTTGCTTCCATTTCATTTAACTCTTTTTCTGTAAATTCTCTTGTTCTTTCATTTGGGGCCTGTTTCTTTAATTCCCCATTTTTGCTGTTTCTTTGTGTTTGTTTCTATGTGTGGATAGGGCTGCTATAACTCCCAGTCTTCATGGGGTAGCCTTCTGTAGTAGTTGTCTTGTGCAAGCCAGTTGTGTAGTCTTCTTCTTTTTAATCTTTTTATTTTTTATCTCAAGAAAAACTATCTTAAATATAATAATATTACATGCAGTAAACATTAATATTTCAAGAAAAAAAGGATTTTAAGCATAATAATATTACCAAAACTGTACTAACATAGTATGATATTACAAAGGTTGTAGGAAATATTAAAAATCTGCAAATAACAGGATTACTTCTATATGTTCTTAAGATATTATTTTTTCCCTCTGGCTCTATTTTTGTTCATCAGTTTATGTTGTTCATTATATTCCACATATGAGTGAGATCATGTGATATTTATCTTTCTCAGAGTGGCTTATTTCACTTAGCATGATGCTCTCCAGGTCCATCCATGCTGTTGCTAATGGTAAGAGTCCCTTCTTTTTTACAGTGGGGTAGTATTCCACTGTGTAGATGTTTTTTAAACAGTTTTCTAATCCACTCATCTGCTGAGGGGCACTTAGGCTGTTTCCAAATCTTAGCTATGGTGAATTGTGCTGCTATGAACATAGGGGTGCATATGTCCTTTCTGATTGGTGTTTCTGTTTTCTTGGGATATATTCCTAGAAGTGGAATTACTGGGTCAAATGGGAGTTCCATTTTCAGTTTTTTGAGGAAACTCCATACTGTTCTCCACAGTGGCTGCACCAGTCTGCATTCCCACCAGCAGTGAAGGAGGGTTCCTTTTTCTCCGCATCCTCGCCAGCACTTGTCGTTTGTTGATGTGTTGGTGATAGGCATTCTGACGGGTGTGAGATGGTACCGCATTGTTGTTTTGACTTGCATCTCTTGGATGATTAGTGAACATATGTTTTCATATGTTCTTGGCCTTCTGTATGTCCTCTTTCAAAAAGTATCTATTTCGGTCCTTTGCCCATTATTTGATTGTATTGTTTATCTTTCTGTTGTTAAGTTGTATGAGTTCGTGTAGTCTTCTTGACCTGAGTGGGATGCTCTAGGAACGTACGTGTGAGTTGTGTGGACCCAGCTGTTGTCATTGTGTCTCGATTGCTGTCGCCCTGTTCATGGGTGGGCTTAGCGCGTGGGCCGGATGACTGTGAGCTCAGCCTCAGCACCTCCTACACAGTGCTGACCGAGCAAGCCAGGCTGAAACAAGCCAGCCGCCACAAACAAATAAATACGAGGGAAAAGCAATACAGGAAGACAAGAGACCAAAGAATTAGAAAATAAAAAGAAACAGAAGGGAATATGAAAGAAAAGGAAAAGAATAAGGATGAGAAAGAAAAGTAAAAAATATTAAATGAGTCCATTGTTAAAAATAATAATAATGAATAAAATAAAATATAGAATAGGAAAAGAATAAATGAAAAAAAAAAGGAAATAAAAAAGAAAGAACCGTAGTATAAGAAAAGAAAAGAGAAACAGAGATATTAAAGTTTTATTGGTGGGGTGGTCTCACAATGTCCCCACTTGTTATTGGTGGAATTGCACTTCTTTGGGTGCCATGGGAATAAGAATATCTTGAGGCCCCCACAGGAGGATAAGGTATTGAAAAAAGCGTTATTTTGGTTGAAGTAAACCCCTCCCTGTATTCCCAAGGTCCCATCGCCCTGTCTCGCCATGGAAGAAGTCTGGCTTTGTCTTTAGCGGAGCGGGATTGAAAGCCGTTGCCCAGACTTTCCACTGCATTTGCACAGTCCAGTCCTGCATCTCACTAGGCTAGCTCAAGTTCCCAGCCACACTCCACTGCATGTGGGGTTTGCTTGGCTGTGGGCCATACAGCTCCAGGGCCACGTGGTTATGGAAGGCGAGTGCAAGGGACCCAGAGGAACAAGAGAGAAGGAATTCCTTTGTCTGCGGATTTGTGTTCCAGATTTTCACAGGCTTGCAGTGGCTCCAACCCCAGCCAGTTATATTTTGTTCCAGGTTAGCCTGACAGGCAAGTGCCTTCCTTACCTCACCTCGCCTTCACTGTGCCAGCGTCCATCTCCCGTTGGTGGGGCCCTTCCCCGGTGATTTTCAGGGAGTGGACAATGGTTCCCTGGGCGTGCCGCAGCTCCAGGTGCCGCTGCCCAGATGACCGTGCTTATGTCCGGCAGACCCTTTGCCTCAACCCTATTAACATTAATAACTAGCTAATTGCAATGGTGACAAAAGTGAAAAGAGAGGAAACAAATTTTTTAAATGAAATATAGAAGAAAAAGTAAAGAAAATATTAAAAATAAAAAGTGTTCCCCTCCATAGGTTTTAGTGCCTGTTGTGTCCACCCTCTGTGGAGCCCGCTGGATTTTGCTCATGATGTCAAGTTGGCCACTGGGTGTGCTGGTCTCAGCCTTCCCTGGAGGTTCTCTGGTGCAGGCCGATGGCAGTCACTGTCCCTGCCTGGCCCTTGGCACTGTGACCGACGCTCAGCACAGCAGAGCCCCACATCTGGTGGGCGGGGCCTCTGGAGTCCAGAGGCTGGTCTGCCTCCAGTACGCAGCTAGAATGTCCCTGCTCTGAGCTGCCCTTCTTTCCCCAGGGACCTGCACTCTGCCTCCTGGACCTCGCCAGTGGTTTAAACAGACCAGCCTTGGGGGTGCGGCGGTAACCTGTGGGAAGGTGGTCACTTCCTTTTCTTCCTAGCACGGGGCTTGCTGAACTCCCTGGGGAACTGGGATCTGCTTCCCATCATGCAGCCCAGGGCTGGGCACAGGCCCACCTGTCGCCCTGCAGAAGCCCACTCAGGATACAGCTGCATCGCCTTAGCTTTGCCTGGCCTCTTGGCACTTCTTGTCGCCACACCAATAGGGGGTGTTTAAAAGAAAAATAAGGCCTGAAGTACTTTCAGAGAAAAATAATATTGTGAAAACAAAGCTCATATTGAATATTCGAGAATTTAGAGATTTGAGAATATTTGTTCAAAGCTAGAAAATTTTAGCAGAAATCATATTTCTACTTTTTAATGTGGTTGAAATTTAATGCATTATGAGTTTTGCAAATTTACTGCATTAGGAATTTAACTTTAATCCTGATAAACATGGTCATTACAGCATATTGGAAAGAACATTTTTTCAGCATGTTTTTGTCTTAACATAAGAACCAACTGGAATTATGTGTATTGTGAATGCAGTACTTCTTAAATTGCTGTAGCTATGACTTCTGATTGAAAGATGGTTTTTCACATCCATGAAACACATTATCCCTAGTCTTAAATGTTCAAACAAAAAAATTCTAAATTATTCAGAATGTGTATTGTATGAAACTAAAGGAAAGTTTAATTTTTTTTACAGTGGATTTTTAAAATGTAGTTTAAGATTAGGAAACAAGATTTAAAAATCTTATTTAATCTTTATTGGAAAAATGATTTGTCAACAGTGTAAAACTTAACTGTCTACTGGGACTTTCAAGAAATAGGAGTCCTATAGTGTTATGGGGCTAAAAGAAATGTGATGTTGAAGAGGCCAATTAAAGTCAACAGATAAAAAGGAGGCAATTGGTGCAGGAAAAAGAAAAATAAGTGTATTTTTTCCAGGCAAGGCCTTTCCCCAAAGATTTTTGTTTCTATTCATGTTCCTAAGGAATAAGGTTTATTCAGCCAATGTGTAAAATACACAAAAGGGAAGAGCAGTGCAACTAGAACTGATTGGCCTTTTCAGTGGAAACAAATTCAGGGTCTGAGGTGAGTAAAAGTCAGAGGCTTTGTGATAATGATAAGTCAATTATAATATTCATTGTAATAATTGTATTACCTTTATTTCTTTCTGAAATTTGTGTTGTATGTCTTTTATCTCCAACTTCTCTTGCCCTTCTAGAGGCTCTCCCTACAGAGAATCTCCTTTGGGTCATTTTGAAAGCTATGGAGGGACCCCCTTTTTCCAGGCTCAGAGAGTGTTTGTGGATGTGCCCGAAAATACAGTGATCCTGGATGAGATGACCCTCCGGCACATGGTCCAGGATTGCACTGCTGTAAAAACTCAGTTACTCAAACTGAAACGTCTGCTACATCAGGTGAGTATATAATGAACTTTTGATTCTTGATATTTTTAGTTGCAAGATGTATTAACATTACTTTAAAATTTTTAAATTGGGTTTTTAATGTCTATTTAGATTTCTGTAAAAATAATACTTATAAATGGTACTTAATAGCCCGGCTGGTGTGCCTCAGTGCTTCTGGTCGACCTGTCAAGGGGTCACAGTTTGATTTCCGGTCAGAGCACATTTCTGGGTTTCAGGCTCGATCCCCAGTGGGGGGCATGCAGGAGGCAGACAATTAATGATTCTCTTAATCATTGATGTTTCTACTTCTTTCTCCCTCTCCTTTCCTCTCTGAAGTCAATAAAAATATATTAAAAATATTTTTTTTAAATAGTACACAATAGAAATTTTTGTGGAAGAAAAAATATAAGAATTTGTATATGGTCTCCATATAATCCCCAACATTTATGAGCTGTGTAATATTGGATAAGCCAATCTCTGCTTCTGTTTCCTCATTTTTATAGTACCTGCACTGTAAGGTTATGAGAGAATTAGAAACAGTAGTTGTAAATTGAGAGATTTAATATCTGAAACATAGTAGGCTTTCAGTCATCAGTGACTGCTACTAATTTCAGCTAAGTGGGAAATAAAAAAGAGCAGTTTTTATTTACATCTATATACATAGAAGCCAAGTGGCTGGAATGACCAGAACGACTGGTCGCTATGACGCACACTGGGGCAGCCAACTGGCCCGATTGGGGGCCCCCCCCCAACGTCCTGCGGTCCCTCCCCTAGGCCAGCCCAGCTCCCAATCAGCCCCCTTCCCCAATCGGGGGCAGGGCCAGCCAGCCAACTAACTGCCTGCAGACTCTCCCCCTGATGGGTCCCGCCCCTGATCAGCCCCCCATCCCCTGATTGGGGGTGGGGCCAGCTGGCCAACTGCCCACGTCCCCTTCCCCCCCGCCAACCCAGCCCAATTGGCCCCCATCGGGGTGAGCTGGCCAGACCCTACCCGTGCACGAATTCATGCACTTGGCCCCTAGTAATCATATAATTGTACTTTTTTTTTTTTTTGAAACTTTCAAGTTTAATCTTTCTCCATCTTATATTTTTATTTGAGAAAACCTAGACTAATAACAGTGATGTGACTTCTCAAAAGACAGGGGTGAGCTGATGTTTGAATCTGGCTTCTGATTTAATAGCATTTTTTTGGTTTGAACATATAACACTTAAGAGACAAGGTCAGATGCATAGCAGAAAACTTAGGAATAAAATACTAATTTCAAAATGTGGATATCTTTAGTTTTAAATCTATATTTGTCTTTTATAGACTGGTCAAATTTTGCTTAAATTAATATGGAGAAAGAACATTCTGGCTTGCTTGCTCAACTTATTTTCTCATCTTCCTCAGGGTTGTGTGTTCTAGCTAATTCTGAGCAGGGACCAAGTTTTAGAGTTTATGATGGTAATAAAACCAAACTCAAGCCATATGCTCGGAAGTGAAATATGGCTCTGCTATGTCAGCAATGGTGATTAGTATATTCTGTTACTGTCATGTAAATTATTTTATATTATTTGGTTATGGATTTCCTGGACTACTCTTCTCCATGCTTATAGATATTGGACCTTTCTGTGCTAAGGCTGGGAGTGAGAACGTGCAGATATCCCATTCTTGGACTCTTTTCAAGACAGAAAGGATTTCAAGTTTGAAATATACAGACATAGAGCTTAGAACATAGTTTAACTGTAATAGGAGTAGACCAGTTTTTATAGTATTTCTCTGCTTGCCAGTCTGGAGAGAAGATTTCTGATCAGGAGCTTTAGAATCAAAGGAAAGAGGACGTAGAAAGGGTGGGAAATAGCTAAACTATGTTCAATGTCTCCTTTGAGTCAGGCAGTGGGATAGCTTCTTTTGTGTCTGGATTTATTATCCTGAAACATGAAGCATGCCCTAACTGGCTTGGCTCAGTGGATAGAGCATCGGCCTGCGGACTCAAGGGTCCCAGGTTTGATTCCGGTCAAGGGCATGTACCTTGGTTGCAGGCACATCCCCAGTAGGTGGTGTGCAGGAGGCAGCTGATTGATGTTTCTCTCTCATCGATGTTTCTAACTCTCTATTCCTCTCCCTTCCTCTCTGTAAAAAATCAATAAATTACATTTAAAACACACACACACACACAATAAAAAAAACATGAAGCATGATCAAATATTAGCTAATAAGACCATGCCACCTCTAATAGTGAGAGAAGTTAGGTAATTTAGAGAATAAGTGAATAAGGACCATAAGAATAGAAAGCTGTTTTTCAAGACACTTTATGAAAAACTGAATCTCTTAATGGCTTTGTGCATTATGACCTCTGAAATTTTAGATAGTACACATCGATCTATTGACTTTTTGTTTACACAGTGACAACAAAATTATGAGAAGAAAATTGCAAAATCTTTTTAGGGCATGTGTAAATTTCCCCAAACGCTAATAGATGTTAAAAGCTGAATAAGTCCAAGATTTCATATAACTGCCTCTTAATTTTTTCCCTTTTAATATTACTAAATTTTTAAAAAGTTTAGTGTGATAAATATACCAGGTCTAAAAACATTCACGTAGTATCCGAGGCTTAGTGAAAAACAGTCTCTGTGCTTTCCCCCACCTCTGGCGATTTGTCTTGACAAGCCGAGACTGCTGGCTTCCCTGTGCAAACAGTGAGATGAAAACTGCACTTTTTCCTTCCCCCTCGCCCTCTGCTGTCTTAACAGTTCCAGGGGCAGCTTGTGCTATGAGTCCTCAGGTTAGAAATCAAACCACTGACCGCAGCCATGAATTGGTTTATAATTGCACATCTGGCCATTTTTCCTTCTGAGTAAAGTGAACACCAGATGCACTGCTTGAGATTTTGCCCACAGGAGGATTTCCTTCGCTGCTGTTCCTCTGGGTGTCCCAGAAAGAGACTGGCGTGCTCAGCTGTCCACTTCCGGGTGCCATCAGTGTGGTGTACAGAACCGTCTGTACACCAGCCCCGAGGCTGCTCTGTCAGCTAATCAGGGAACTCCTCAGGAGAGCGTAGGGTGGCTGGGAGGGAGAAGGCAGTGGAGCAGGTGCGGAAACATGGGCATTGGAGCTACTTCTTCATGTAACTTATTTGTTTCCTCAGGGCCTACTTGGGCCCTGGCACATCTGTACCACTTGCATTTGATGAAGGAAGCTTGCTCTGCACACTCAACTTCATGGCTTTGTGTGTCAGATAATACCTAGTTCATGATGGTAACTGAGTGGCCTGACGTTAAGCATTTAATTACTAAGACCCAGTAGCAAGCCAAGAGCTATGTCTCCAGAGGAGAGCAGTTCCCGACAGAGGCTGGCAGAGCTTTGCTCCTAAGGGCCTGCACTGAGCTTCCCCTGCAGAAGCCTGGGAAGTCCCGGACAGCACCCTCTCTGCTACCTCCACTGCTGGGTCACAGGCCCCGAGTGGCAGAGCAGCTTGCACAGCCGCCTTCTGGGTCTTACTCAGAACTAGCAGCTCCCAGGCCGCTAGGTAAATGGGCTGGAATAATATACCCACATGAGGACTGGGCTACCTCCAAAACACAGAGGCCAGCGTTATAGATCTCCTTTGGATGCAGCAACTCTTCCTTCACCTTAGAAAGGATGTTTAGACCTGCCCATGACCTCCAATGCTACACCAACTTCTCTCTTTACAACAGCTGTTCATCTTCCTTTTGTGTTCCTGGCAGTAAGGGTAAATCAGTGATTGGACAGTGCTATTCGTTATAGATTGTACATGAAGTGTTTGTTACTGGTCCATTGAGAGTTAAAGTAGCACTTGCCAGAATAGAAATGAACACATTTCATCCTTCTTTCACAAATTCTTACCACCAAAGGGAAAAAAAATTAAGCCAAACTAAACTGTGTTTAGTGACTAGTTGATTTATAGTCTGGTGCAAGCTTTTTATTGTTTCTCAGGCAGGAAGCAGTTTGTGGACCAGAAGTGATCTACAAATCAAACTGTGTAACACTAGTGTGAGATACTCTTATACCTGTGAAAGACAAGTCCAGGGAGTGATAAAGATATGCAATCAAATGTTATGTCAGAAGTATCTGTATGCAAGAGAGAAAAGGTTGCTCTGGGTTGGAGATGAAGAAATTAACTGTATGCCACTATGGAGAATACAAACTGGAAGTTGAATTTATTAGGTGAAGAATTTGGGCTTAGATCAAGGGAATCAGCATGAGCAAAGGTACAGGTTCTTACTTCACTTCTCACAATGACTGAGGGAAAACCCATGAGTAATAAGATGCTCAGTAAAGAAAAAGCAGTGCTCACTTGATACACTTTGAGTTAATATAACTGCTTACCTTAAAAATGCTTATTAATAGGAAATAATTAAGCATCTATGCTGCATTTATAGTGGGATCTAGCCTATATAATAAAAGGCTAATATGCTAAGTGTCCAGTCATCAGGTGACCAGTTGACTGTTCAACTAATCAAAGCGTAATATGCTAATGATATGCTAAGGCCATTCAACCGCCCGCTATGATGTGCACTGACCATGAGGGGGCAGAGAGTCGACCAGTTGCTATGATGTGCACTGACCACCAGGGGGTAGACGCTCCAACCAGTAGGTTAGCTTGCTGCTGGGGTCCTGCTGATTGGGACTGAGCGAGATGGGTCGGACATATACTGGAGCCTTCCCACAGTCCCTTTCCAGCCCCAATCATGAACCAGTGGGGTCCCTCAGCCTAGCCTGCGCCCTCTCACAATCTGGGACCCCTCGGGGGATGTCACCGAGCCGGTTTCTGCCCAATCCCGCAGGCCACTCTCCTCAGGAGGGCACCAGACACAGGACTTATGGCTGGCGAGTGCTGATTGGGCGTGAGCCTGCGGCAGGCACAGTGGGGCCAGGATGAGTGGGAGTGGCAGGCAAGAGCTGCAAGCGGTGTTGGACTTTGGGTTTTGGCCTGATCCCCGCAGGCCACCCTGAGGGACCCCACCTGGGCGCACATTCGTGCACCAGGCCTCTAGTATTTTAATAACTAAAGAGACCCTTGATGGAATATAATTCAACTTTGCTGATGAATGCCAGCAAATAAATGTAGGAAGTGTGATGAAATTAGAGAAACTTCATATTAAAAACCCTAATGAAATGTCTGCTTTATGCCTGGTTTATTAATTGTCACAATCATTAGGTGAAAAGGGGCAGTGGGTTCCCAGACGGTTCGTACAGTACTAAAGCAACACCATATAAATTACTTTATGTTTGCAAGAGAAAAACACATGATTGTTCATTGGAGAAATCAAACTGTCACTACCCTAATCTAGTGTTGATTTTCCTGTCACTAATGAATTGGATTAGCCAAATACTATATATTTTCTCATGTGATACAAAGAATTATCGATAGTACACAAAATTATGCATAATACACAAAATTATGTATAATATATTGTAGCCCAAAACATTTACTTTTAATTTCTTAAGCCATTACTTACAACTTCCATTTTACAGGATAAACAGAAGACAGACAAATAAGAGAGGAAGGAACTAAAGTCAGATTGATGAAAAATCTGTAGGAAAAATAATGACATCTCTTTAGCCTGTTGGTGTCCTAAAAAGTTGGTGTGAGGAGAGGTGACAGTGCTACATTAAATTAAATTTAATGCACAACTAGATGTAATGTGAGATTCTGGATTGGATACTGGTTGGGCTGATAACTAGAAAGGACATTTTGGGTCTGTTGTGGAAATTTGAATATGGCCTATGTATTAAATGAGGTAGAAATTTACTGAAATGGAAAGATAGTGACTATTGACTAAAGAAAGCAGGTTATAAAGACAGTATGTGCATTATTATCATATAGTTTTATTTATGTATCAGTATCTCCAGAAGGATATGCACTAAGGTGTGATAATACCTAGATGGTGAGAATGTGATGTCCTTTTTTTTTTTTTAATCCTCACCTGAGAATATTTTTTCATTGATTTTTAGAGAGAGTGGAAGAGAGAGGGAATGACAGAGAGAAATATCGATGTTACAAAAACACATTGATTGATTGCCTACCGCACAAGCCCGACCAGAGCCTGGGCCAGGGAGGAGCTTGCAACCGAGGTCCATGCCCTTGACTGGAATCGGACCTGGGCCCCTTTGGTCCACAGGCCGGCGCTCTATCCACTGAGCCACACCAGCTAGGGCAGATGATGCCTTTTTTTAATGGTACATTTGTCACATTTAATGAGCTGATATTAATACACTATTAACTAAAGCCCACACTTTATTCATATTTCCTTAGTTTTTACCTATTGTCCGTTTTATGATCTGGGATTCCCCTCCTGGACACCACCTAACAGTATGTCTCCTTCGGCTCCTCTGGATGGACCATTTCTCAGATGTTCCTGTGTTTGATGATCTTGATAGTCTTGAGGAGTACTGTCAGGTGTTTTGAAGACTGTCGCTCAGTAGGGATTTATATGATGCTTTTCTCATGATTAGATGGGTTTGTTGGTTTTGGGAGGATGACCAGAGAGATAAAGTGCCATGTTCATCACAACACATCTCATCATATCACATCAAGGGTACAGACGAGCAACATGAATATCACTGTTGATGCAAATATCGATCAGCTGGCACATTCGTGTTCTTCATGCTTCTCCTCTGCAGCCACGCTTCTTCCTCCTTCACACGCTGCTCTCTTTGGAGGGAGGCGCCGTGCACATCCCCCTGGGAGCAGTGGAGGCACGCTCCCCCCACCGGAGGGCAGAGCACAGGGCTCTTCCGTGGCTGGCAGACTTATCCCTCAGGATTGTGTATTTTTGGTGCTATTTTCATGAGATTTTCTGATACATTTTTATTTCCAATTATTTGTTGTTAGTGTTTAGCGATACAGTTGATCTTACGTATTGATTTTACTACCTTGCTTATTTGTTCCAGTAGCTTTTTGTAGATCCCACTGGATTGTCTGTCTAGACAATCAAGTCGTTTACAAATAAAAACATTTTTCTCTCTTTTAAATTTAGGTGCCTTTGCCGAAACCGGTTTGGCTCAGTGGATAGAGCGTCGGCCTGCGGACTCAAGGGTCCCAGGTTCGATTCCGGTCAAGGGCATGTACCTTGGTTGCGGGCACATCCCCAGTAGGGGGTGTGCAAGAGGCAGCTGATCGATGTTTCTCTCTCATCGATGTTTCTAACTCTCTATCCCTCTCTCTTCCTCTCTATAAAAAAATCAATAAAAAAAAAAAAAAAAAAAAAAAAAAAAAAAAAAAAAAAAAAAAAAAAAAAATTTAGGTGCCTTTGTTGTTTTTAATGCCTTATTACACTGACCATATTGGTGTCTTTTTAAAAAAATCTACATTTTCTAATTTCTGATTTTCTACCATGTGTATTTACTGTTTAGGGGAAAATAAAAGGTTATTGAAAAGTATGTGTCCTGTTCAAAGATCAGCTAATAATTGGATATGTTTAAAATGCTGGGTTTTAGAGAAGAGGCAGGAGTGATAGGTAAGGTTAGGGTAGATTCTAAAGGGCCTGTGTGCCCCTAAAGGAGCTTGGACATTATTTTGCGGGCAGTAGTGAGCCAGATGAGTGACAGGGTCAGGTTGACCAAATTGTTATTTCAAACATATTACTTGAAGGGATTTGTGGAAAATGATTAGCAGAGGGAATAGCTTAAGTCATAATATTTAGGAAGCTATTGCTGACATCCAACTTTTAGATTAAAGTTGTTAAATTTAATTGCTTTGGAAACAGTTGAATTTTAGTGCTCTCTCATGTGTGTGTCTTACAGAGTTGTCTATGTACAACTTATGTAGTGGTCATACTTTGCATACCAGGCATTGTTCTAGGTTCTAAAATATACATTATCTCCAGCCCTTGAAAAGTAGGTGATACTGGCGCCCTCTTAGAGTTAAAGAAGTTGAGGCTCAGAAAGCTAATTAGTGATTAAATCAGGACATTTTACTTCAGTCTGCGTGAACCCAAAGCCTGCACACAGTGGCATTCGAGAAGATACCTTGGGGGACAATAGGGAGAGGAGAATATGGAGGCAGCCTCCAGCACTCTCTTTATGATTGTCCTTCATCCCTCAGACAAACACAGAGCAATGGGATCTTTGCTTTGTTAAATAGAACTCTGTTTAAGATCTTGAACAAAATTCTCATTGCACACAAATAAAATTTAAAAATTGTAAACCATTGTGTTTGGACTTTGATCTATTTTTGTTTTTGTTATACACAGCTCAGGGTTACTTTATAGTTTAAACAGCACTTTCATGTATGTTATTTTCTTCATCACAGTAACACTGTGGGGAGGGAGGACAGCAGGTAACACTGTTTTAATGGTCAGAAAAGTGATACTCCAAGATTTCATTGCATTTCAGTCACCCAGTTGCATATTAATGTAGAATATATTTTAAACCCGCCCTGACCGGTTTGGCTCAGTGGATAGAGCGTCGGCCTGCGGATTGAAAGGTCCCAGGTTCGATTCCGGTCAGGGTCATGTATCTTGGTTGCGGGTACATCCCCAGTAGGAGGTGTGCAGGAGGCAGCTGATCGATGTTTCTCTCTCATCGATGTTTCTAACTCTATCCCTCTCTCTTCCTCTCTGTAAAAAATCAATAAAATATCTTAATAAAAAGAATATATTTTAAACCCAGGACTTTGGAAATATTTTAGCTTAGTACTTCTCATATTGTATTGCCTACATTCAGGTAATTTTGAATAAGAATGTTGATCCCGATCTGAAGAACATGGGATATATAGAAAATGTAATTTTTTTAGTAGTGTCTTGTCTCCTTACTTTAATTCTCTAGATCCCACTTCAAACATTTGAAGTGTAATATGCATATAGAAAAGGGTACTGCTGGGGTTCTTGTCCCAGCCTTACAAAGAGTTCAGCAATCTGGAGAAAGGAGCTGCATGTAGATCAAGAAGGAGTCCAAAGACGAAAGGTAATTTTGAAAGGCATTGGGGGGTCAGAGGATCTTCAGCTAAAGGAGCTAAAAGACTACCCCTTGTCTAAGGACCCTATGCTATTTATTAACACAATTTGTCCTAAGGCAAGGTGGAAACATACACTTCAAAGGGTTAGGTTTACAGAAGCATTGTCAGTTTGGGGAATAGTCTACAGCTATTCAGGTGTTCGCCAACAAGGGGCAATAACATGTAGATTTAAAATGCCCTGAGCTGTCTGGCAGCAAGCAATCAGGTTAGGGGGAAGTGCCGTTTAGCCTTTCCAACAGGTAGTTACATTTGTGGCTCAGCCCCTGTTGAGCCCCCAAATCCCATCAACCTTTTGATGAGACTCTTGTAATTATGACATGTTGGAATTGGTTCCCAGCAGGGTACCATTCAGAAGGTCTATCTCAGTAAATTTTTAGAAACCAAACATACCCAGGCCGCCAGCACCCAGCAAGCACCAGAACACACCATACCCTGGAGCAGACGCTCCCTCCAGTCAGCACCCTCCATTTCTAACGGTAACTATTTGCTTTCTGAAAACACAGAGCTGTTTACCTGTGTTTGAACTTTGTATGAATGAAATAAGTTCTTTTTAAAATCTGTCTTCTTTTGCTCAACATATTTGTGAGTCATCCATTTTTTGGTTTCATTCTCATAGTTATAGAGTACTGTAATATATGATGTGAAAATACCGTAATATATTTCTTTTGTTCTCCAGTTGATAGGCATTTAGGCAGTTTTCCAGTTTTTGGTTATTATGAATAGTGCTGCTACAATATTCTAGTATGTCTTTTTTTTAAATTTCTTTATTGATTAAGGTATAACATATTAGTCCTCATCCCCCCATTCCCATCCCACACCCCTCCCCACACATGCCCCCACCTCCCTGTTGTCCTTATCCGCTGGTTAGGCTCATATGCTTGCACACAAGTCCTTTGGTTGATCTCTCCCCTTTACCCCCACCCTTCCCTACCCTCCCTCTGAGGCCCGACAATCTGATCCATGCCTCCTTGTTTCTGGGTCTGTTCTTGTTCATCAGTCGATGTTGTTCATTATTTCCCCTAGATGAATGAGATCATGTGCTATTAGAAATACACTTATAAGAACCGAAAATGAGACAAGCAATAATGGTTATGGTGACAGGCAAATGAATCGGTCTGTAGTGAGTTTCTTTCTGGGCTAACAGTTCTTTTGAGACCCAATTTCAATGTCTAACAGTTCCTTATGTGTACATGTCAGCACTGACATTACAGTTCTGGATGGTGGACAAATGGTGGTAATGCAGGTCCGACTCTCTCTGGTTTGGTCCTGGGCAGCCTGCAGTGATGCACAGCTGCTAACTGCTAGTATGGGAAGGCCACATCAGTGTCTTCCATCTCTGGACTGCTTCTCTTCTGTCTTCATGGCTGGAGTAGTCCTGTCGATTCCTCTCCGTTGCTGGAATCCACATGGTCACGGAGTTGTTTTCTGAAAATATACAAACATATTCTCGACCAAAAGTTAATAAAGGAATATTTTCTATAAATTTAACTTGGGATCCTATTTCATTTTTTGCCCAAATGATTTTCCTCTGGCTTGTTTTGACTCATGGGTGTCTTGCTTTTAGCCTTACAATTAATTTTCTAAAGTATTAATTTTCTAGATGTAATTTACTTACAGGATATTTTTCCTTACATGATATTCCTCTACCATCCCCTCCTTTTTTGATTTAAATGGTAGGAGGCTTTTGAAAATTTTATAATGTAGTCTTGATGGCTTTTAAATTTTAATTTTTTGCACTATAATATTACTGTTTTAGGTTCATTACATGGTGCACAATTTTATCATGAGATGAAGTACCAATAAAAGTTTTAGTTAACACTTTAGGAACACCTTTTTGTCCAGTACAATTATTTTTCTAGAATATTCGCTTGTTTCAACTAGCCAATTTAAATTTGCGTGAAAACTTGACTACTATTTTACTGTCAAATTTATTACTCTAACAACAATCTTATTTTACCCTGTAAATATTGGTGGAAGGGATTATTTGCCTTTTTGAGTAGGTCCTGAGCATTCCTGGTGGTAGGCTGGATTTAGATATCGTAACCCACTTCGCCACACCATGGGTACAAGACAACTCAAACAATTCTTGTTGGAGTGAGAGGGCAGCTGCTGTCGGCCAAGTCTCTGTCGGTCACCTGGGTCCTGATCTGAGCTGGGCATGGGAAGCATGAAGCAGCCATGGGGGCAGGAGACCTCCCTCAGAAGGGGCTAGGGTTCAGGCCCCTGCAATATTGGGGGGGTGAGGGTCTGTGCCCCACCTCTGTTGATCCCCAAATTCTCTCCTGATGGCCCCTCTGCGACTGTGCCTGTCTTAGGTTGTTCCTTCCTTGAGGAATCTTACCCGTCTCTGGCTAACCAGCCATCCTCCGGGGCCAAGCAGGGTTCTAGTATGTCTTTTGGTGAATATATCTTAAGCATTTTTGTTGGGTATGTACCTATGATAGCAGAAGGTATGTAGATATTCAGCTTTAATAGATACTGCAAGACAGTTTTCCAAAGTAGTCATGCCCGTTTTTTCCCCTCTAATTTCTTTGTATTATTTTTCCTGTTTGCTTTTATAATATCATATTTAGCATCTGCTTTGACCTTGGAGAGGAGATGAAAAATCTAAGGTGGAATAATGAGAAAAGCATGATGATACCTCTTTCTGACATTTTCTTTATGATTCATACCCTGTCTACATGTTTGGGGGATAAAAATACAGAAATATATAATAGTGCTTTATGAGCTGCTTTTTCTTTAAAAATGTTTATTTATGTGACTCTATCCCACTGCCAAATTACATAATCTAACCATTGCTTTTATAAGAGTTGATAATACATCACCATGGTTCCGTATCTTGCTTTTGTTCTAAAGCATCTCATCTATTCTTAGTCTTTTGCTTTTTCATAAGATGTTAGAATCATTTTGTTGAGTCCTATGAAAAACTCATTTGGGGTGTTAATGGGAATAGCATTAAATCTATAGAACAATTTCAAGAAGAATTAACATCTTGGAATATTTAGACTTAGTATCCAAAAACGTGATATATCCATTGGTTTAGTTTAAATTTTTTTCAATGAAGTTTTATATTTATTTTCTTTTAAAAGTCTTGAACAATTTTGTTTGATATATTTCTAGTTTTTGTAGCTGTTGTAAGTGCTGCTGTTTTCTAATGGAATGTTGCTGGTGTACAGAAATGCAGTAAACAGGATTTTATCGAATTTGTATCCAGTAACCTTGATACAACTATTATTAATTCTAATAATTTATCATTAGATTTATTTGAATTTTTAACTTTATATAAGCATGTAATCTGCAGTAATGATAGTATGTTTTTCCTTTCTAATGTTTGTATTTTTCCTTGCCCATACACTGGCTAGGAACTCCAGTATAATATTGGATTGTTCCTGGTTTGCTCCTGAACTTAGTTAACAGGCGTGCTTTCCATGGTTGACTGTTAAATGTGATATCTACTATAATTTTTATGTGGATACCTTTTGTGAGATGAATGGAATTTGTTTTTTATTTTATTTTTTTATATAAAACTTTTTGAAACTTTTCCATTCTTACAAAAACATTGCAAGCACTTCAAGTTTCATGAACTTTTTTCTGAATCACTGAGAGTAAATTGCCTGCTGAAGCACATCACCCCAAATATCGTGTGCGTTTCCTACTAAAAAAGGTTTTCGTCCTGTATAACCACTACATTGTCACCAAATCAGGAAATCAACACTGATACACAGTTAGCATCTATCCTCAGAGCCTGTTCAGGTTTTGCCATCTGTCTTGGTAACATCCTTTATAGCAGCAAGGTCCAGTTCAGGATCCCATCTACTTTCCTTCAAACCCCAGTCCTTCCTCAGCCTTCCCTTGACTTGATGGCCTTGACACTTGTATGTTATGGGCCAGTCATTCTACAGAATGCCCTCCCTTTGGGTTTGCATAAATGCTTGCATTTGGGTTCTGCATCTTCAACAATGCTCCATTGTCCTTGTTGTTGTATCCTGTCGGGAGGCACATGATGCTGTTTGTCCTAATAGTGATATCAGCATCGACCACTTGATAAAGGTGTTGCTGCCAGCCTTCTTAACTGTGAGCTTACTCTTTCCCCCATATAATTAGCATCTTGTAGGGAGGAATTTTGAAACTATATAAATATCCCATTCCTTGTCAAATTTTATTCAATGATTTATTTATATTATGTCCTGTGGTTTCTTATTTTATGCAATCAGTTATAATTTGGGAATATAATTTATCATGATGCTCAGACTGCCCAAGATTTGGCATTTGAGAGTTTGTTCGGGTTGGCTTCTATGTTTTGACTTGTACCCATCTTCTTGGAGTAGTTCTTTCCAGAGGTACCAGGCTATTTAGTATTTCCCCTGTTCCAACCTGGAAACAGCCATTTTCCCAAGGAACCCAATAAAAAATGGCATTTGTAAGCCAAGATCTGTGGGCTAGTTGTGCTTATTGCTATTGTTGGCGGCGGGGGGTTGGGGGGGGGCGGGGGTCAGTCCTTTAAGCTCGTTTAAGATGTGTATGTGTGTGTTGTGGGTGTCTGTTTGCATACTGTGACTATATTTTTATATCTGTCTGTATCTATTAAGAGCTGTATTCATACTTTTAATTGAGTCTAAAGACAGCATTTCTCCTTTTCCATATTTATAACTCTGTTCTCCAACAGGGAGAAAATTGGTATCTATTTTCCTTAATATATTTACTCATTTGATCAACCCTCTTAGGTGTAACCAATTTTCCTACCTTTGCTGTCACCTCTCCTATGTAGTTGCCCTCCTCACCTCACTAAGATTCTAAGTCCACATGCATGGCTGCTTCCCTCCCTCTGTGCACGCCTTCTTCACCCGCATGGACTCTGACACCCACACCACTCTCCCTCTCCTATGCTGCCTCCTCAGTACGCTTGGGATGGATACCACGTGTTAGTTGATGCCCACACATGGCCACTCTCCTTGTTCTGTTTGGGTCTTACACCTGGCACACTGGGCCTCTTCCTGAATAGATCCCCTCTTCACGCTGAGCTCGGGTAATCCTGTCCAGGCCATCCATGTATGGCTGCCACATCGCTCTGCCTGGACTCTGGCAGCCCACATCAGGCCACCAATATGTGCCCTCCTCATTCTACTAAAGCTCGATCCCGATGTCAGACTGGGTCCCCATCTTTTCTATGGTTATCCTTTGAACTATTTGGGGTCTGACATGCCTGCTTCCCCTGCAGGGTCATATTCCTCAGCCTATTTAGGCTCTGAAACTCCAGGCTAGGCTGCTTTGTGGGGACCTTGCTCTGTCTCACCTAGTGGCTTGTTCTGGAAGTGAAAGGGAAGGGAAGAGGAAGGAAAAGCATATTTAAACCATTTACAGTAGGTCCTCGGGTTACGTGGGAGATCGTTCCTACAGCGCAACGTAATGCGATTTTCACCGAAAGTCGGAACCCACCTACATAGGCACCTACGTCACTCAGATGGAGCACAGACACAGCAGTAATGAAGTGACACAGTAACAAAAATGTAAAAGAAAGATAACAATTCCTGACTTTACTTGTGGTAAATAAATAATAAAAAACATAAAGCACACATATACGGACGTCGAAATGACGGAACTCTTTTTTATATATATATAAATAAGTGGGAGATGGCGACGTACGTTGAGTCCATGTAACCGAGGACTTGCCTGAATTGAATTTATTAAGGGGAATTTGCATTCAAATATAGTGCACCCATTTTTAAGTATACAGTTTGAGTTTTAATGAATATATTCAGTTGTGTAGCCATCAGCATAATCAAGATGTAATTTTTTCATAGCTGCTAATACCCTCTCGTGCCCTTTGGTCAGTCCTCTCCCAAACCTGGACCAGACAGCAATTGTTCCACTCTCTGTTACTCGAGGTTTGTCTTTTCTGGAATGTTACTTAATTTGGATTATCCAATGTGTACTCTTTTTTTTTCTCTTGGATTTTTTTCATGCACCATAATAATTTTGATATTTATGTGTTTTGTGTATATCAGTAGTTCATTTATTTCTATTGCTGAATAGCATTCCATTGCACATATATGTACCACAATTATATTTTTACTCATTTACCCATTGATGGATATTTTAGTTGTTTTCAGCTGGTGGATAATTGGTTAATGCTGAATTTCTAGATATTAATGTTAATAAAAATAAATGTAATTTTAAACAATTAGGATTTGAATTTAGACCAGATTTTTTTACTCGTTTGTTGTGTGATCTTGGACAAATTACTTAAACTTGATGCCTAAATATTTTTATAAAAGATATGGGGTCTATGGCTCCTATCCCAAGACTATTGTGAAGAAATTCAGATAAATTAGTAAATGTACTGTCTGGTGCATAGAAAGCAATCCTGTATAATTAAGAGGTAATATGCAAATTGACCCTCATGCCCTTACAAGATGGCTGCCTACAACCAGACCACCAGGGGGATTAGTGAGTGACGACCAAACGACTGAACAAGCAGGCTGCGTGGGGTGACCAGGCCAGCGAGGGAGCCATGAGAGGCGACCAAACGACTGTACAGCACACTGCATGGGGCGACCAGGCCAGCAGGGGGGCTGTGAGGGGCGACCAGGCTGGCAGGGGGGGCAGGTGGGGGTGACCAGGCTGGCAGAGGGGGGCAGTTGGGGGTGACCAGGCCAGCAGGGGGCCAGTTGGGGGCGACCAGGCTGGCAGAGGGGGGCAGTTGGAGGTGACCAGGCTGGCAGGGTGGTGCAGTTGGGGGCAACCAGGCCGGCAGGGGGGCAGTTGGGGGTGATTAGGCTGGTGGGGGGGGGTAGTTGGGGGCGATCTGGCTGGCATGGGAGGCAGTAAGGGGTGACCAGGCAGGCAGGCAGGTGCGTGATTAGGAGCCAGCAGTCCAGGATTGTGAGAGGGATGTCCGACTGCCAGGGATCAGGCCTAATCCGGCAGCCAGACATCCCTCAAGGGGTCCTGGATTGGAGAGGGTGCAGGCTGGGCTTGAGGGCTCCCCCCTCCACGGTGCACAAATTTCATGCACCGGGCCTCTAGTTAATAATAATGTTAGCTATTATCTTGCTAACAATAATAACAGCAACAATGATCAAGGTTTTTTTATTATTGATTTTTTTTTTTAGAGAGAGAGGAAGAGACAGAAAGGGAAAGGGACATGAAAGAGAGAAACATCAATGCTAGAGAGAAAAATCGATCGTTTGCTTCCAGTCAGCACCCTGAGCTGGCATCGAATTGGTGAGACATCACTCAACCAACTGAGCCACTCTGGTCAGGGCAAGGTTATGGGTTTTTAATTGCACGCATTGCTCACAATTTTATGTAGCTTCCCCAAAGCTAGTTTCATTTACTTGAATATTCATTAGTTATTGTTATTCCATCATTCAGTATACTTTATTAAGCACTTGTTGAGTACCAAGGATTGTAATAGTAATGAAGATAAAAAGAAAGAGGACACAATTATTGTCCCGTACCTGCTGTGTGTTATTTTGGTTAATCTTCACCTGAGGATATTTTTCCATTGATTTTTAGAGAGAGTGAAAGAGAGGGGGAGAGACACAGAGAGAGAAACATCGATGTGAGAGACACATCTAGTGGTTGCCTCCTGCATGTACCTAACCAGGGCCAAGGATCAAGCCCTTGACCAGAATTGAATCCTGGATCCTTCAGCCCCCGACTCAGTGCTCTATCCACTGAGCCAAAGTGGCTAGGGCTCTTTTTTAAAATATATGCATATTTTTTTATTGTTTTCAGAGAAGAAGGGAGTGGGAGAGAGACAGAAACATCAGTGAGGAGAGAATCATTGATTCGCTCCCCGCAGCACGCCTCTCACTGGGGATCAAGCCCACAACCTGGGCATGTGCACTGACCAGGAATCAAACCATGACCTCCTGGTTCATAGGTCAGTGCTCACCCACTGAGCCACCCCAGTTGGGCTGATGTGTTTTTTCTTAAAACTACACATTATAATGAGCTAGTGGGTTTTGAAATAAAATTTGTCCATTGTAAGTATAATTTTTTCCCAATAAACTAGATTAGTATAAAAACTGTCAGGGGGCATCACATGTAATAAGGGCAGATTCTGTTTTGTGAAACTTGTTTTTAATGTGATATCTGTATCTGTTTACCCATCCACCATCCATCTATCCACTCATCCTTATTTAGATATAAGCACACACACACACGCACACATATTTATGTATATGTATGTATGTGTATGTGTGTGTGTGTGTGTGTGTATGTGTGTACTCATAAATACATTTTATATCACATGGTCCCCCCAAAAAAACAAACCTGTTCTAGTAGATAAGCAGTACTGTACTCAAGACTGCAAGGATAATAAATCCTATATTTAAATTAGAAATAATTAATCACTGCATCAATAAAATATTAAATCATGAATAAATTTGCTGAGCTTTGTTTGTGTTGTTTCATAAAGAAACCTACAAAACTTTGTGTAAAAAATTTAAAGAAAATACTAATGTTCTGTGGGAAAGCTAAGTATTATAAACATTCTAACTTAATCCATGGACATTAATGTAGTAGTCAAGACAGCTACCTTATAGTCTAGGAAGACATTCTAGTGTTAAATAGTATAATGATGTGTTACAAAGATAAGATACCAAATGAGAGTATGATTGGAACCAATAATTCTCTCCAGTACTATTTATAGATATAATACAATTTCAGTTGAAGTCACAACCGCTTTATTTTTAGGATTCATCAGTATGACTCCAGAATTATTAACTCCAAAGGCTAAGGTCTGTGTACATTATGACAAAAAAAAAAGGGGGGGGGAGGCCTTTAGAGCAGGGTATAATACTGACCAAATAGAAATATAGAGCAGTAGGAGAAGATAGACAACGCAGAAGTATGTGCTGAAACGTCTACTGAAAAACAATTGGACACAGGAGGATTTTAAAGTAAATGTTGAGAAAAACTCAGTATTAAGGATCAATTATTTACTTTCGTGTTTTATTCTATAGTAAATTCAGATGTTTGAAGAGTTGAGTATTTTGATTAAATATAGAAATTTTATTAAGTTAGAAGAAACTTGCAGCTAATATTTTTAAGTGTCACAAGAAACCTATTGGAAAGGATATCCTGATTCGATATGTACAAATAAAATACTTTTATTTACTTTAAAAGTCTAAACAAAAGAAATTTTTAAATAATATCCTATATAATAAAAGGCTAATATGCAAATCGACTGAACGGCAGAACGAGTCTCTATGACGTGCACTGACCACCAGGGGGCAGATGCTCAACACAGGAGCTGCCCCCTGGTGGTCAGTGTGCTCCCACAGGGGGAGCACCTCTCAGTCAAAAACCCTGAGCCTGGCTCATGGCTGGCGAGTGCAGCGGTGGTGGCAGGAGCCTCTCCCACCTCCGTGGCAGCGCTAAGTCGTCAGTCAGACATTGGCTCCCAGACTGCTAGAGGGCACAGGCTGGGCTGAGGGACGATCCCCCCCACCCCCAACCAGTGCACGATTTCGTGGACCGGGCCTCTAGTTTGCTTATATTATTACACATCTATGCAAATATCACAACATTCCGGTCAATTTTAATGCATGATAGATTTTTCTGTTTTAAAAATGTCTTTGTCTCAGCCACTTGTTAGAATCACCTAATCTCTGAAACACTTATTTAAAATTAGGCTTTATGAGTGCATTTTTTAAAGCCTCTCTAATGTTGCTTGAATCATTAGGTTTTAAGTCCCATAGGTGAATTTTACAGCATTCCTTAAAAATTACTCTCAGTGCACATTCCAGAGTCTGTGTGATATGATACAGTATTTCAACCATATTTTAAAGTTATTTTTTGAAAAGCAAATGAAAATATGAATCTCTCTTCTTCCTCTAATCCCTTTCCTAAGATGCCTCCTGTGACTTGCAGCAGATCTGAAACACAAGGCAGCTTTGTTGACATCACTGATGATGCTTGTCAGCAGAGGTTGGTCAACACTGCCAGGTTTTTGTTGTTGTTAGTCACTTCAAGTATCCATGTCCATTGTAGCTGCTCTGGAACTCATAGGAAAATCCCAGTTTTTGCAAAGTCCTAGAAGAACCACATGGGTAAGATGGAGTTTGTATAGGGTTTCTCAGCAAGTCAATATGTACAAGAGTTAGATTATTAGAACAAAAGTTTACCTATGTGCTGTGTCCAAAAAGTGGAAATTGTCTGCCGACAGTAGCCCCTAATACTCTTAAGAATAAAGGAAGGCTTATCTATCTTTTTGAATCTTTAATAAAATGCTGACATTTAATTAGCTTAAGGTTACCTGCATTTAGTTTAAAAATCCTAACTAGAGTTTACAGAAACTGCTGAAACTGAATTGCTCATGTTTTATACAGTGATGTGTTGTACTTAAGTATTTTTTGCATTTATTATGCAAAATGTGTACAACAGTACCCATCAGTGATCAATAAATGTTAGCTCCTTAGTATGTGTAATGTGAATCATGAACTTTGCATGCATGATTGGAATTCAGACTTTTTAAAAAAAGAGGTTTTCTATTTATTTTAAGGTTTTATTATCCCCTGTAATGCTTAAAGATGCTTTTCTCAAACTGTTTCCTTGTTTTAGCTCGGACACCTTTCAACTTAGTCACGGTTTAATAGAGAGTACTATCATTGGTCAGTGCCAAAGGCATTTAGAGGGAGCTAGTGTTATTAATTGATGCAGTTAGAGATCATATTCCTGTTCTTTAAATTCTTATGCTTTGATGGAAGTAATTTTTTTATCTCCTATGTCTAAACTGCTAGACTTAAATTAGAAGGTTTTTTTGGAGGCATAGCAATAATTTAAACATTAATAACTCCCAATTGTTTTTGGCTATATTATAAATTTATTTTATTTAGAATATTAATTTTCAGTTTTCAGAAATATTGGTTTGGTGTATGGGGCTTTCACTTTCAATTGATTTCTAATCTTAGTACATTAATTAATAAAGAATAATATGTACATTAATTAATAAAGAATAATATCTATCTGATACAAATTATTTGCAATGTGTTGATATTTTTTGTGTTCTAAAGCAGGGAAAAGGGAAAACAAAAACAACAAACATTTCCTTAGAGGGCCACATAGTAACTACTTTAGCCTTTTCTGCAAGAGGCATGGCTGAGGTTTTTATGTAGATATTCATGAAGTCATTTAAAATGCAGCCATTAGAAATTAAACACCGTTCTTAGTCCATGAACGGTAATAAAAATCGGCAGCCGGCTGGTCTGTCCAATGGGCTGTGGTTTATCAGCCTTTTCTGACTTAGAGCATGGTTGGTGTTTGTGACTGCACGGTGTGTGTTTGAATGAAATGTCTACTCTCTGTATTTGCAGTAGCAGAATGTCTATTATATTGAGCTTTTTAGTTGTTGTGCTTATATCTTATTTATCTTTACTAAATTTTTTTTCCAACTTTTTTATTAAGGTATTATATGTGTACATATCTTACCATTGCCCCCCCACCCCACTCCCATATATGCCCTCACCCCCCAGAGTTTTGTGTCCATTGGTTATGCTTATATGCATGCATACAAGTCCTTTGATTGATCTCTTATCTTCCCCACCTCTCCCTAACCTTCCTGCTGTAATTTGACAGACTGTTTGATGCTTTATTGCCTCTGTATCTATCTTTTTGTTCAAGTTTTTAATGTTCTTTGTTATCCATAAATGAGTGAGATCATGTGGTATTTTTCTTTCATTGACTGGCTTATTTCACTTAACATAATGTTCTCCAATTCCATCCAGGTTGCTGCAAATGGTAAGAATTCCTTCTTTTTTATGGCAGCATAATATTCCATTGTGTAGATGTACCATAGTTTTCTGATCCAGTCATCTGCTGATGGGCACCTAGGCTGTTTCCAGATCTTAGCTATTGTAAATTGTGCTGCTATGAACATAGGGGTGCATATTTCCTTTCTTATTGGTGTTCCCAGTTTCTTAGGATATATTCCTAGGAGTGGGATTACTGGGTCAAATGGGAGTTCCATTTTCAGTTTTTTGAGGAAACTCCATACTGTTCTCCACAGTGGCTGCACCAGTCTGCATTCCCACCAGCAGTGCACGAGGGTTCCTTTTTCTCCGCATCCTCGCCAACACTTGTCGTTTGTTGATTTGTTGATGATAGCCATTCTGATAGGTGTGAGATGATAGCGCATTGTTGTTTTGATTTGCATCTCTCGGATAATTAGTGACCTTGAGCATGTTTTCATGTGTCTCTTGGCCTTCCTTCTGTCTTCTTTGGAAAAGATTCTATTTAGGTCCGTTGCCCATTTTTTTATTGGATCATTTATCTTCCTTTTATTAAGTTGTATAAGCTGCCTGTAGATGTTGGAGATTAAACCTTTATCAGTGCTGCCATTTGCAAATATGTTCTCCCATGCAGTGGGCTTTCTTGTTGTTTTGTTGATAGTTTCTTTTGCTGTAAAAAAGCTTTTTATTTTGATGTAGTCCCATTTGTTTATTTTCTCTTTAGCTTCCATTGCCCTAGGGGCAGTATCGGTGAAGAAGTTCTTTTGACATATGTCTGAGATTTTGCTGCCTGTGCTGGAAGTATTAGCTATTGCAATTAGACAAGAAGAAGAAATAAAAGGCATCCAAATTGGAAAAGAACAAGTAAAGCTGTCTTTATTTGCAGACGACATGATATTGTACATAAAAAATCCGAAAGACTCCGTCAAAAAACTAATAGACTTAATAAATGAATTCGGCAATGTAGCAGGATACAAAATTAACGCCAAGAAATCTATGGCCTTTCTATACACCAATAGTGAACTTATAGACAGAGAGACTAAAAAGGCAATCCCATTTACCATTGCACCAAAAAAATTAAGATACCTAGGAATAAACTTAACTAAGGAGGTAAAAGACCTATACACGGAAAACTACAGGACACTGAAAAAAGAGATAGAGGAAGATGTAAACAGATGGAAGAACATACCATGTTCATGGATTGGTAGAATCAACATCATTAAAATGTCCATACTACCCAAAGCAATCTATAGATTCAATGCATTCCCCATTAAAATACCAACAGCATATTTCACAGACCTTGAAAGAACTCTCCAAAAATTCATCTGGAATAAAAAAAGACCCCGAATAGCCACAGCAATCCTGAGAAAGAAGAATAAAGTAGGAGGGATCTCAATACCAGATTTCAAGCTGTATTACAAAGCCACTATTCTCAAAACAGCCTGGTACTGGCACAAGAACAGACATATAGATCAATGGAACAGAATAGAGAATCCAGATATTGATCCAAACCACTATGCTCAATTAATATTTGACAAAGGAGGCATGAACATACAATGGAATAAAGACAGTCTCTTCAATAAATGGTGTTGGGAAAATTGGACAGACACATCCAAAAAAATGAAGCTAGATCACCAACTTACACCATACACAAAAATAAACTCAAAATGGATACAGGACTTAAACATAAGACGGGAAACCATAAAAATACTATCTTTACTAAATTATTACCTTTGATCTGTGAGTTTCTGAGAATAACTTCCTGCTATAATTATGGATTTTTCCATTTCTCCTTTTAATGCTGTGAATTTTTGTTTTAGTGTCTTCAGGCAATTTTACTAGAGCAGTAATGCTCCCTTATCTGTGGTTTCACTTTCTTCAGTTTAAGTTACCTGTGGTCAATTGCGGTCCAAAAATATTAAATGGAAAATTCTAGATATTTTGAGGGAGAAGCCACATTTGCATAACTTTTTACAGTATATTATTATAATTGTTCTATGTTATTACTAGTTGTTAAGCTCTCACTGTACATGATTTATAAAGTAAAGTTTATCACAGGTAGTTATGTATAGGGAAGAACAGTATATATAGGGTTCAGGACTATCAGGTTTCAGGTATCCACTGCAGAGTCTTAGAACGTATTTCCTTCAGATAAGGGGCAACTACTGTATATAAATTATGATTGGTACATCTTGGTGGATTGTTCCTGACCACCAATTAAAGTCTTTGTTTATCCTTATTAATACTTTTCATCTTTGTCTCTTGTTATAATAATACTAGTGGTCCAGGGCACGAAATTCGTGCACATTAAAAGGTGATTAATTAGAGGAAATAATTTAATATTGCTATTTGCCCTTTCTCTGTAATAGAAGTGTCAGAGATGAAAGAAAATTAGTAAAATGTATATGAAAATCTTCCTCCTGTCAGAGTCTGGGGCGCACCGCTGGACCCAGAGTCAAGTCCCCGCCTACCTGCGGGGCCTCAAAATTGTGCGAGACCCAGACCCAGTTGGCCCCACCCTTGTCAAGCCCCTCCAGGAGGGGGTACAGCCTCAGGTCCCCTGTCAAGCTCTGTTGGGCAGGGGAGCAGGCTCAGGTTCCCCAGTGCACCCTCAGGTCTCCCAGGCTGGCGCCAGGGCAGGGGGCACGGCCTGATGTCCCTCAGCCCAGCACCAGGACGGGCGGTGTGGCCTGTGGCCCCCAGGCTTGGCACTGGGGTGGGGGCACGGCCTGAGGTCCCCCATCAAGCCCCACTGGGTGGGAGGGCGCAGCCTGAGGTCCCCCGTCAAGTCCCACTAGGCAGGGGAGCTGCCTGAGGTCCACCGGCCCAGCACAGGGGCGGGGGGGTGGACCTTGAGGACCCCATCAAGCCCTGCCAGGCGGGGGGCATGGCCTGAGGTCCCCCAGCCCAGGCTGGGGTTGGGGGGGTGCACCTTGAGGTCCCCATCAAGCCCTGCCAGGTGGGAGATGTGGCCTGAGATCCCCTGTCAAGCACCGTGGGGGGTGTGTGGCCTGAGGTCCCCCATCAAGCCCTGCTGGGCGGGGGGCATGGTCTGAGGTCCCCTGTCAAGCCCTGCTAGGCAGAGAGTGCAGCCTCAGGTCCCCTGACCCACTGCTGGGAGGGTGGCACAGCCTCGGGTCCCCCGTCAAGCTCCGCCTGGTGGGGGGTGCAGCCTCAGGTCCCCAAGTACTGGGGTCAGGGGGGATGCAACCTGAGGTCCCCCAGCCCAGCACCGCATTGGGGGGTGCACCTTGAGGTCCCCCATCAAGCCCCACCAGGCATGGGGTGCGGCCTGAGGTCCTCCCGTCAAGCCCTGCCAGGCAGGGGTCGTGGCCTGAGATCCCCCAGCCTGCCTCCAGGGAAGGGGGCACAGCCTCAGGTCCCCTGCCCCGGCCCAGTGCCACGCAGCCTCAGGTCCCTGCTGATGGCTTATTAAGGCTCATTACGGAAACTTGGCCTCCGCTGTGGGCGCACCCATCTTGTGTTACGGAAACCCCACCTCTGCTGTGGGCACTGCCATCTTTGTAATAGCATGACAGTCAATTTGCATATTCCCTCTTTATTAGATAGGATTGGTATATCAGTTTTGTTTTTCTGATTGTTGAGATTTATATGTAATTTCTCTTTTTGTTTGCTTCAATTTTTTTTTTTTTTTTTTTTTAGTCCTTATCTTAGTTTTCTATGGCCTCCATAGCAAAGTATCACACGCTGGGTGGCATAAACCACAGAAATGCATTCTTTCATGGTCTGGAGGCTAGAAATAGGGAATCAGGGGTCATGAGGGCCACGCACTCTGCTGGCTCCAGGAGAGGAATCTAACCTGTGGTGGCTGCTGGCTGTCCTAGGCATTCCTCGCTTGTAGGTGCATTCCTCCCCTCTGCTCCATCTTCCTGGGACCTTCAGGTTACCTGTGTTTCTGTGCCCAAATTTCTCTCTCAGGATGAACTCAGTTTGATTACATCTGCAAATACCCGATTTCCAAGTGATGAAGTTACATCCACAAGTTCTGGGTTAGCCTGAATTTCTGGGAGAGCATGATTCAACCTAGCAGTTCTGTGGAGATATAATTTCCATGCAGTAAAATTTAGCCTTTTTTATTGTACAGTTCTGTGAGCTTTGACAAATGCATATAATTATGTAGTTATTACAGTCACACCCTCAAAAAATTCTTTTTCCCCTTTTATAGTTGATCCCTACACCCACTGACTCCTAGCGACTGCTGACGTGTTTTATGTCTCTGTAGTTTTGCCTTTTCAAGACTGTCACATAAGTAGACAAGATTCTAGCCTTTTGAATCTAGTATTTTTCACTTATCATAATTCATTTCAAATTCATTCATGCTGATCCATGTATCAGTACTTGTTCCTGTTTGTTCCTGAGTAGTATTCCATTGTATGCATGTATCCTAGTTTGTTTACCCATTTACCAGTTGAAGGATAGTTTTGTCACTTGCACTTTTTGGCAATTAGGAATAAAGCCCTATAAACATTCACACACAGACTTTTCTGCATGCATGTTTTCATTTCTCTTGGATAAATACCGGGGCTGGGATTGCCAGGTAGTATTGGGAAGGATACATTTAACTTTTTAAGAAACTGCCAAACTGTTTTCCCAAGTGGCTGTTATTTTGCATTCTCACTAATGATTAATGAGAAGTTCCAGTTGTTCTGCATCCTTGCCTACACTTGGTATTGATAGAATTTTTCAAAAGCCTTTCTCCTGGGTGTGCAATGGTATCTTATGATAGTTTTAATTTGCATTTACCTTTTGACTAATGATTTTGAGCATATTTTCTTATGCTTATTTGCCATTTGTAGATTTTTTTTGTTTTTTTGTTAAGTGTTTGTTCTTTGGCCCATTAACAAATATTTTGAAAAACGGAATTCACTTTTGGCAGCTTTATACCATTGAGTTAATAAGGTTGGTTAAATATTCTGGAACTTCACATTCTCATTATTTTTGTTACTATTGTTTAAAAATAGCTAGAAATTTATAAATATTCTCTATGAGTTAGTCACTCTGCTAAGTATTTTACCTGAATTATTGCAAATATTTTCTCCTATTTCATGGCTTCTTTTTCATTTTGCTGATAGTTTTTCAAAGAGCAGAAATGAAATTTATTAAATTTTTATGATAATGTTTTTGGTATCATATCTAAGAAATCTTTGCCCAACCCAAGGTCAGAGAGATTTTTTATTTATTTGGGGAAGTTTTATAGTATTAAGTTTGACATTTAGGTTTAAAATCTGATTTGAGAATTTTTGTATATGATGTGAGGTATGAGAAAAATTAATTTTATTGCATATGGATGTTCTAGCACCATTTGTTGAAAAAGCTGTCCTTTCTCTATTGAATTGCCTTTGTATTTTTGTCAGAAATGCCCTTGAACATGTATGTGTGTTCTATTCTGATCCTTAGATCAGTGTTTGTCCTTTTGCCAATGTCACACTCTTGATTACTATTCATTTTACTAGTGGCCTGGTGCATGAAATTTGTGCACATTAAAAGGGAATTAATTAGAGGAAATATTTTAATATTGCTATTTTCCCTTTCTCTATAATAGAAGTGTCAGAGATGAAAGAAAATTAATAAAATGTATATGGAAATCTCCCTCCTGTTAGAGTCTCGGGCGCACTGCTGGACCTAGAGTCAAGTCCCCGCACGCACTTCAAAAATGCAGGAGACCCAAACCTGGCCGGCCCCACCCCTATTGGGTGAGACCCAGACCCAGCTGGCCCCACCCTTGTCAAGCCCCTCTGGGAGTGGGGGGGGCACATCCTTAGATCCCCCAGCCCAGCGCTGGGTGGGGGGCGCAGCCTCAGGTTTCCCGGCCCAGCACTGGGGCACGGTGGTAGCCTGAGGTCCCCTGTCAAGCCCTGCCAGGTGGGGGAGTGTGGCCTGAGGTCCCCAGCCTGGCACTGGGGCGGGGGGTGCATCCTGAGGTCCCCCATCAAGCCCCACAGGATGGGGGGCACGGCCTGAGGTCCCTTGCTCCAGCCTGGCACCATGCAGACTCAGGTCCCTACTGTCCGGTCGTGATGTTACGGTGTCTGGGCTAATTTGCATATTCCTCTATTACATAGATAGTAGGTCTTGAGATGAAGTAATGTGACTCCTCCAATTTTGTTTTTCTTTTCAAAATTGCTTATTTTAGTTTTTATGCCTCACTAGATAAGTTTAAGAAGTGGCTTTTCTATTTCTTAAAAAAAATTATTCTAGGATTTTGGTTGGGAGGGTACTTATCTGTAGCAAATATGGAAGAGAATTGACATTTCAACAATACTGTCTTTTAATCCATTAACAGTATGTCTCTCCCTTTACTTAGGTCATCTCTGATTTCTTTAGTCAAATATTTTTGTTTTTAATATAGAGAGTTTGTCTATATTTTGTTAGATTTGTACCTAGATATATATTTTTAAATTTTAGATTTTGATTTTTCTTGGTTTTGTTTGTTTTTTGTTTTGTGGATTTGGGTTTATTGGAGTCATTTTTTTAAATTGTAATTTTTAGTTGTAGTCTGCCATATCGATAGTAGATTTTTGTATATTGGCCATATATCTTGTGACTTTCATAAATCATGAATTAATTCTAGTAGCATTATTATAGATACTTTGGGAATTTTTTACAACAAAAATTATACTGACTAGAGATGGTTTTATTCCTTTCCTACTTGTCTTTTTTTTAAATTATTATTATTCACTTTATTGCAGTGGGTAGAAACTCCAGTGCAGTTGTGACTAGGAGTGCCTTGTTACTGGTTTTAGGGGTAAAACATTATCTTTTACTGTTAAATATGATGTTAACCGTAGGTTATTTTAGTAGAACTTCATCAGGTTGAGCAACTTCCCTTTCTATTCCTACTTTGCTGCTGAGTTTTTATCATTTTCAGAAACTTTATCTGTATCTGTTGGGATAATCATATTGATCTTTTGTCTCTTAATATGGTAAATTACATTCCTTTTCAACTATTGAACCAGCTTTACATTCCCAGCATCAACCTTGCTTGTTCATGCTTTTTCCTTTTTATATATTGTTGAATTTGTGAAGGACTTTTGTGTTTCTGTTCATGAGGGATATTGACCTACAGTCTTGTTATACAGTCTTTGTTTGCTATCAGGAAAATGTTGGCCACATTCATTGATTTGAGTAATTTGATTTGATTGTTTTCTCTAAGATTGTATAGAATTGATATTACTTCTTTAAATTTTGGAAGAATTTGCCAGGAAATATCTGCCTTCAATTTTTCTCTTAAGCAAGGTTTAAGCTATGAATTAATTTCACTAATAATCATAGATATATACTCAAACTGTTTCATTTCGGATGAGTTTCGTTTGTAGTTTTTGAGTAATTTCATTTCATATAAGTTGTCAAATTTGTGTGCTTAATCACTCATAGTATTATTGCCTTACTAGCTTTTAATGCCCGTGACATCAATAATGATATTTCTGCTTCCATTGCCTGATTTCTGTCTTCTGTGTCCCTGCAAGGGTCTGATTTGTGCTTTCTGTCTTTTGCTCTTCGGCAGTTTTGCTAGAGGCTTTGCAGTTGTCAAAGAACCTGTTTTTGTTTTATTGATTTCTCTCTATTTGTTGGTTTTCAATTTCATTAACTTCTGCTCTTTATTATTTTCTGCTTATTCTGGGCTTATTTTGCTCCAGTTTTGAGTTAACACCTTTCTTTTAATATAAACAATCTCATATAATAATTTTCTCTCTGTGCACTGCTGTAGTTGCATTCCACAAATTTTGGTATGTAGTGTCTTCATTTTCCTTCAATTCCAAGTACTTTTTTGTTTACCCCCAGACTTCTTCTTTTGACTCAGGCATGATTTAGAAGTTTCTGTTTACTCTCCAAGTATTTGAATAGTACTACCCTTCTGTTACTGATTTCTAGGTAAATTCCTTTATGTTCAGAGAGCACACTTTGTCTATGTTCTGTTCTTTTAAATTGAGCTTCTCAAATGTGAAGTTTCATGTCTTTCACCAAATTTGAGGTTTATTTAACCATTATTTCTTCAAATATATTTTACTTAGTAGGCTCTATTTTGGGGTGGGGGTTGTTTGTGGGTTTGTTTGTTTGTTTGTTTGTTTTGCCAATCTTTTTATCTCTTCGTTGTTCAGGTTGGATGATTTCTGTTGATCTGCCTTAAAGTTCACTCCGTCATCGCTAATGGTGGTACTTAGTCCATCTCATGTATTTTGGTTATTAAATCTTTTCAGTTCTAAATTTTCCATTTGTTTTTACTTTGTCTTATTTCTTTGCTGAGACCTTCTCTTTTAATTCCCTTCAAGAGTTTACCCTTACTTTTGGAGAATTTTTGTAATAGCTCTATTAAAATCTCTTCCAGTTAATCCCAACATCTATGTTAATTTGGCATTGATGTCTGTTGACTGTCTTTTCCTGTGAATTGGTATTTCCCTTGTTTGTATGTTGAGTAATTTTGGTTCTTCATCTTGTTTAAATGCTCTGGAGAATATTGATATTTTTTTTTTATAGCAGGCAAACAGTTTGCTAGGGTTGAGGCTACAAGTTCCACCTAGCCACTTTGAGATTGTGGTTTTAACATCAGTTCTGTTTTCAAAGCCTCTGCCATACTCTCCAGCTGTGTTCTGAGTGTCCACCGTGCAGAGGCTAGTTTGGGTCCTGCGCAGTGGTCTTAATGCTTAGTCATTGATCTGATGTTAGAATCAGATCTCAGAAGTGCTGCTCAGGGGAGAACCTAGAAACTCAGGTACAACTTTCTGGAGTCGCTTTCCTGAGCTCCTGGTACTTCGCAACCTCCCTGGTGGTATCTGAGTCCCTGGACTCCCGATTTTCCTTCCCCCTGAAAGCTGATGTTCATATTTCCTGGTCTACTGCATAGTTCCCACAGCTACACACATGCTCAAGGCAGAATGGTGTGTGCTTGTGTGTCTCTCACTCCTTGAGGTTCCTGCTTTGCATGGGCAGAAAGATACTATCGATGTTTGAAATTAAGTCAAATTTTAAAGTCCCTCTTTTCTCAAATATATACTTGTATGTGGGCCTGGCCCTGGTTTCATATGCCAAGGTATTTACAGCAGAGCTGAACTTTTTACTGACATGAGTCTTGTAAAATTTTTCTTTTTAAGAACACACATAGAATAACACTTTTTAAAGGTGTTGTTCTGAGAATAAGAATATTTGTTATTCATTAGGCCATTGCCTCCCCTTTCAAGTCAAATTCTGGATGTCCCTATGATACCACCAATAAATGTCATTTATGCTGGGAATTTGGCAAATGCTTATTTTTTCACTGTCAATCAGTATTACCAATTGAACTTTTCTATCTACACATTCCTTGGCCCCATCCCTTTAGCTACTGATTTAGTAGATGTACAGCACAATAAATAAAGAGGAAAATGACCTACATGCTTATGTCTCCTGTTTGGCACTCTTGTTTCAATGCCAGACGTTTCCATGGTCTGGGGGATTTCCTTTAGGACAGATATGTCTGAGAAAGATTGTGATCATATTGCTCCTTGAAGGTTGTCAAATCCCTGGGTTTCCCAAGGAAGCTAGGTACCATCTGAACAAACACGGTGCCAACCCACAGTTTTTCTGCCTTGGTGAGGGGCTCAGCTTCTCCCCATGTCCCAGGTGTGTTCTTCATTGGCTCATCGTTCTTGAGGTTGTCTGTGAATCATTGAACATGCATTTCTTAGCTGGTTGTTACAAACTATTTTGGCAAGGGAGTTAATATTATCTTGTCATTTTCTTTATTGTGTTTAAGGACAAAAAATTAAATTTTTTCAAATTTTAAAAATTGAGGTATAGCATGCGTCCAGTACTGCTTCACTTGTACCAATCTTAGGTCTACAGCTGGGGCTCTGCATAGCACGTGACCACGCCCCCCTGCATGTGGTTCCCATCACCCTGGTGGCTCTGCAGTGCTCCTTCCCAGCCAGTGACCTCTTCCCCCTGAGTCAATCTCTGTTCTCTGATTTCTAACACCATTAGTTAGTTGTGCCTGTTCTCAGACTTTATAGAAGATGCAGAATATATACTCATGTATCTAGTATTTTTAATCAAATGTTTTTTATGGCAAATCCTTGCTGAGTTACTTAATATTACTGTTTCTGTCTCGTTTACACCCCCAAACACCACAGCTAAACCAAAGCAGATTTAATTTGACTTTTATTTTACCATATTTTCCGGCATATATGACGACTTTAAAACCCAGGAAAATCTTCTATACGCCCAGTCATCTTATACGCCGGAAAATACGGTACATTTTTCACAGGTGAGAGAATCTTAAAATTCTTTAGAAAATTTGTCATATTTCTTTTCCCATTCTAAAAGTTTCAGTGGTGTTTTGCTTCGCCTACTCATCTTATATAATAAAAACATAATATGCAAATCGACCGAACAGCGGAATGACTGGTTGGCAGGGGGTGGGGCTAGTGAGCAGGTGGCACCAGGCCAGCCAAGGCACATGCCAGTGGGCAGAGGGAGGGGACAGCAGTGGAGGGGTGATGAAGGAGGTGGGGGTGGAGCTGCCGCTTGCCAGCCAGCGCTATCCCCTGATCAGCCTGCCCGGGCACCTCCCTCAGAGGGAGGCCAGACTGTGAGAAAGCGGCAGGCCAGGCTGAGGGACCATCCCCCCTCCCCAGGTGCACGAATTTTCATGCACTGGGCCTCTAGTATATTATGTTATTTATTTCCACAAATTTTTCTTGCCCTAGCTCTTTTTTTTCCACTTCAACATTTTTTTGTTCCTTTTACTACTCACCCGAGGATGTTTTTATTGATTTTAGAGAGAGGAAATGGGAGAGAGAGAGAGAGAGAGAGAGAGAGAGAGAGAGAGAGAGAGAGAAACATCAATTGGCTGCCTCCCATATGCTCCCTGACCGGGATCTAACCCACAACCTAGGTATGTGCCCTGATGTATGGGATGACACTCCAAACAACGGAGCCACCTGGCCAGGCGTGCTCTTCCACATTTCCTTCTACAAGTGTGTAGAGATGAAAGGGAGATTTCTACAACTTGTTTTCTATTTGTTCTTTGCCATGCTAGCATTTAGTCTGGGGTGAATTAAGGTAACTGAATGCCCGCAGTTATGTATTAATCTCTATTTTCCTTTTCTTCCTTCTGACAGCATGATGGGAGTGGATCATTGCATGATATCCAGCTATCATTGCCATCTAGTCCAGAACCAGAAGATGGCGATCAAATATACAAGGTATGACTAGGTAGTCATGCTGAATTTTTCAAAATTCTTTTTATTACTAAAATTAGACGCCCATTGCACGAAATTTGTGCATGGAGGGGGGGTGTCCCTCAGCCCAGCCTGTACCCTCTCCAATCTGGACCTGGTAGGATCAGGCCTAAATGAGCAGTCGGACATCCCTCTCACAATCCAGGACTGCTGGCTCCCAACTGCTGGCCTGCCTGCCTGATTGCCCCTAACCACTCCCCTGCCAGCCTGATCACCCTCTAACCACTCCCCTGCCAGCCTGATCAATACCTAACTACTCCCCTGCCGGCCCGATTTTCCCTAACTGCCCTCCCCGACCAGCCTGGTCATCCCTAACTGCCCTCCCCTGCTGGCCTGGTTGCCCCTAACTATCCTCCCCTGCAGGCCTGGTCCCTCCCAACTGCCCTCTCCTGCAGGCCTGGTCGCCCCCAACTGCCCTCCCCTGCAGGCCTGGTCCCCCCCAACTGCCCTCCCCTGCAGGCCTGGTCACTCCTAACTGCCCTTCCCTGCATGCCTGATCGCCCACAACTGCCCTCCCCTGCCGGCCATCTTGTGGTGGCCATCTTGTTTGTTGGAGTGATGGTCATTTTGCATATTATCTCTTTATTAGATAAGATTGGATTTTAGAACTTTGTGCTGGGTTCCGCTGGATGTTTCCCTGCTTTCGGCTGGGCTCACTCATGCTTCTGCTAGCTGATTGCTGCCTGGGGCCCGCAGCTCCTCTCCCTGTAGTCTTTCACCCAACAGGCCATCCCTGTCTTGTTCACTTGGTTGAAATATTAGGGGTCTTCATGGCAAGAGAAAGTGTCAGATTTTTTAAAGCCCAAGTTTTAAACTTGAACAACTTCGCCTTTCCCACCTTGTGTTTATCACAGGAAGTCATTAGGCCAGTTTAGATTTAAGGAGTTGAGAAATACACTGGAGAGGGAAGAGTTTGTATCCATTGTTTTAAATCTATATTATACAACTTTAAGAAAAAATCTGTGTGGCTGGTTAGTCCCTAACTTTTTTTATATATATAATATATTTTTATTGATTTCAGAGAGGAAGGGAGAGCCCGCAACCCAGGCATGTGCCCTTGATGGAATCGAACCTGGGACCCTTCAGTCTGCAGGCTGACACTCTGTCCATTGAGCCAAACTGGCTAGGGCTAGTCCCTAACTTTTTTAATGTTCAATAATAGTGTCATTGTTTGTGGTTTCTGTCCTCTCCCTCCTCCCCTTATGTACATTGAACTTGGCCATCATTCCCATGGTGAGAGACCATGTCTCTGTGGTCTCCTTGCTTTATACTTCACAGAATTCAAACTTGTCAGTCAGCCTTTCTTTTCTCAAGAAACAGCCATAATATTCTGTGCAAATTTTTAACATCATTGTCATATCCCTGTTGTACTATTTGCTACTGGATTTTTGCTCTCAGGTGACCTCTTGAGGATAGTCACTTTATTTTCCTTTTTAAAAAATTTATCTTTATTTTGAAAGTACTACAGATGTCACCTTATTTTCCCCCACTAACCCCCTCTCCCCTGCTCCCCCTCCCTCACCCCGCCCCTGGCCTTCACTGCACTATTGTCTGTGTCCCTGGGTTATGCATGTAAGTTCTTTGGTTAATTTCTTCCCACCTCCTCCCCTCCTTCCCTCTGAGATACCTCAGTCTGCTCCATGCCTCCATGTTTCTGCATCTATTTTCTTGTCCTGCTCCATTCCTTCTAGGCAGACCATTCCTCGTCTTCCTTCCTTTTCAATATAAGACACAGTAGCTGATAGTCCCTTTCTCCAGATGCTCCTGCACTTCATCAGCAGATTCCTAGCTGTGTTTCCATGTCATCTAAAATGGTTTAGCAGTTTCAAATGATGTAAATATGGTGACTTGTGTCATTAAAAATTTAAGGTCTAAAATCTCCACTGGACCTGCCATGTCTCTAATCTGTCCTTTATCTCAGGACATCTCCCTCTCCCATTCCCCTGATAAACTGTTCCAGACAAACTCTCCTCCAGCCCAGTTCTCAGCCACTCTTCTCAGCTTCTTCAGTAGCCTTGTGCTCACCAAACAAGATCACCTGCTACCTGCCGCCCAACGTGCCTGTATCAGGTGTCCTCTCATTCACTTTGCCCCGCTCCAGGGAAAGCGGTCACGATGCTGTGGAGGACCCTGCTCTCCTCGTGTTCTTGTGACTCTTCTGCGCTGCTAAGGACCCGACTGTGTCTGCCACTATGTCTGCTTCAGCGTGCTTCATCACTTCCTCTTCATTCTCAGTGTATACATTTCTGTCTTAAACGCAGTAAATCAGATAAACTTTTCCTTGCCTCTCCTTAAAACCCCTTCCAGTAAACATGGAAATATGGAAACTTAAAATAGCTGCTGATTTTAATGCTGTGTAGACGTTTGGTGTGCCTTTTGTCTTAAAAAGCTTTTATTCCTTGCTTTTTGTGTCACCTTTCTCTGAAATCCCTTTTATCCTTTTTTTTCTCGTTTCCTTTATAGGTGACTTTTCTTCTTTAGAATGTAGATTGATGTAGTTAGCCCAGTCCCCTTTCAACCTTTAATGTCATGATTTCACTTATGACATGATTGGGAACATGTAAAATCTTTCTTTAATATTTGATAATCCAGTTGCCCATTGGAAATTTCCACTGTATGTTCCACCCATAGGTGCCTCTAATAGTATATTTAAAACTCACAAATATTACTTCCCCTCCTTTATTCTCCAGTTCTTTTCATGGCACAACAATTCACCATATCACCCAAGCTAGAAATACAGATGCCACTCTTTTTTTATGATTTTAATATTTTTATTTATTAAATTGATTGGGGTAACATTGTTCAACAAGAACATACAGGTTTCAGGTGTGGGTTTCATGTTACAAGATCTGTATATTGCACTCGATGCCCACCACCCAGAGTCAAATCTTCTCCTGTCACCTTATATTAGGACCCCATTTTCCCCCTCCCCTTCCCTCTGGCAACCACTACACTGCTGTTTGTGTTCATGAGTTTCAGTTTTATATCCCACATATGAGTGAGATAATATAATTTTTAGCTTTTCTGACTGAATTATTTCACTTAACATAATGTTCTCAAGGTGTATCCATGTTGCTGCAAATGACGGTATTTCATCCTTTCTTATGGCTGAGTAGTATTCCATTGTGTATATGTACTGCATCTTCTTTATCCAGTCCTCTATTGTGGGACACTTTTGTTGTTTCCATGTCTTGGCCACCATGAATAATGCTGTAATGAACATAGGGGTGCTTATATCTTTGCAACTACATGAATTCAAGGTTTTCGGATATATACCCAGGAGACTGACTGCTGGGTTGTATGGTAGCTCTATTCTTAATTTTTTGAGGAATCACCAGACTGCTTTCCATAGTGACTGTACCAGTCTGCATTCCCACCAGCAGTGAATGAGGGTTCCCCTTTTTGCCACAGCCTCTCCAACACTTGTCATTGCTTGTCTTATTGATAAGGGCACTCTACAGGTATAAGGTGGAATCTCATTTTAGTTTCGATTGGCATTTCCCTAATTGCCGGTGAGGTTGAACATCTCTTCATATATCTATTGGCTGTTCATATGTCTTCTTGGAAGAGGTGTATTTTCAGGTCCTCTGCCCACCTTTTTAAAAAAATATATTTTTATTGATTTCAGAGAGGAAGAGAGAGAGAGCAACATCAATGATGAGAGAGAATCATTAAGCGGCTGCCTCCTGCATGTTCCTTACTAGGGATCCAGCCCACAGCCCAGGCATGTGCCCTTGACTAGAATCGAACCCAGTACCCTTCAGTCCACAGGCCAATGCTTTATCCACTGAGCCAAACCAACTAGGGCCCTCTGCCCACTTTTTGATTGGGTTGTTTGTTTGTTGTTGAGTTTTATGAGTTTTTTATATATTTTGGAAATTAAACCTTTGTTGGAGGTACTGTTTGCAAATATCATCTCTGACCTGGGTGGCTGCCTCTTTGTTTTGTTGTTCCTTTTGCTGTGCAGAAGCTTTTTAGTTTTATATAGTCCCATTTATTTATTTTTGCCTTTATTTCCTTGCCTTTGGGGTCAAGTCATAAAATATTCTCTACTGCCAAAGTCCATAAGTTTGGTACCTGTATTTTCTTCTTCTATGTAACATTGTTTTGGGTCTTATATTTAGGTCTTTGATCCATTTGTACATGGGGACAAACTGCATCCAGTTTCATTCATTTGCATGTGGCTTTCCAGTTTTCCCAGCACCATTTATTGAAGAGACTAGCTTTACACCATTTCTGGTTCCTTTGTCAAAAATTATCTGTCCATAGACATGAGGTTTTATAGCTGGGCTCTCTATTCTGTTCCATTGATCAGTATATCTGTTTTTCTGCCAATGCCATGCTGTTTTGATTATTGTAGCTCTGTAGTATAATACTTCCAGCTTCGTTCCTTTTTTCTCGTGATTGCTTTGGCTTTTCGGGTTCTTTTGTGGTTCCATGCAAATCTGATGATTTCTTGTTCTATTTCTTTAAAAAAATGACATTGGGATTTTGATGGGGATTGCATTAAATATGTACATTGCTTTGGGCAATATGGCCATTTTAATTATGTTGGTTCTTCCAATCCATGAGCATGGGATATTTTTACATTTTGCTATGACTTTTGCAATCTCTTTTAATAATGTTTTGTAATTTTCAGCTCAGCATATAGGTCTTTTGTGTTCTTTGTTAAATTTGTTCCTAGGTGGTTTTTTTGTGTGTGTTTTTTTTTGTTGTTGTTGCAATTGCAAAAGGAATTGTTTCATTTCTTTTTTTGAAGTTTTGTTGTTAGTATACAGGAAGGCAATGGATTTTTGCACATTGATTTTATATCCTGCACCTTGACTGTATTTGTTTATTGTTTCTAATAGTTTTTCGGTGGAGTCTTTAGGGTTTTCTATATTCAGAATCATGTCGCCCACAAAAAGTGACACTTTCCCTTCTTTCTTCCCAATTTGGAAGCCTTTTATTTCTGTCTCTTGCCTCATTGCTCTGGGTCTTCCAGGACTCTGTTGAATAAGAGTGGTGAGAGTGGGCATCCTTGTCTTGTTCCTGATCTTAAAGGAAAAGCTTTCAGTTTTTCACCATTAAGTATGATATTAGCGGAGAGTTTACCATATATGGTCTTTATTATGTTGAGGTACCTTCCTTCTATTCCTAGTTTATTGAGTGTTTTAATCATAAATGGATGTTTTTATTGTCACAAATTATCCCTGTTTGCTGTAAGTTTTTTGGTGATCTTACTTGTAGTGTTGTGACCTTATGTTCTTTATTTCAGGTGGAATATCTCCCTTGAGTATTTCCTGCAATGGAGGTTTCATGGTGATAAAATCTCTCAATAATATCTATATTTCTCATTCATATTTAAAGAATAATTTTGCTGGATATATTATTCGTGGCTGGTAACTTCTCTCTTTTGGGCATTTGAGTATTTGGTTCCACTCTCTTCTGGCTGTAGAGTTTCTGCTGAGAAGTCGGATGAGATTCTGATGGGTTTTCCTTTGGAGGTCACTTCCTTCTTTTCCCTGGCTGCTTTGAGAATTTTTTCTTTGTCATTAATTTTTGACAGTTTTGATGCCAAGTGCCTTGAAAAAGGCCTCTTTGGATTGAGGTAACTAGGTGTTCTGTTTTCTTCTTGGATTCAAGGATCTAGTTCTTTCCATAGATTTGGGAAGTTCTCATCCACCATTCTTTTTAATAGACTCTCTATTCCATGCTCCCTCTCTTCCTCCTCTGGAATATCTACAGTTCTTATATTGCCTTTTTCTGATGGAGTCAAATAGGTCTCCTAGAGCGCTTTCACTTTTCTTAATTGTCTCTTCCTTCTGTGTCATATATTGGTTCCTATCTTTGATATCACTAGAATTGGTCCTATTTTCTATGCTCAGTAGTTTACTCTTTTGCAGGAGGGGGTGCTGTATAAGAAAGTCTTTATTGTAGAAGCTAGTAGCCATGTAGCCATTGCTTTCAAGAAGCTACTAAAAAAAACAGTGTTTCAAAACAGTCCCATACAGTAGGTAGCCACACACTGGCTAGGTAACGGAGATACATCTTTCTTACATAGTAGCAGCCTCCAACATAGGAGCTATTATCTGAGCAGCCGCACATTGCCTCTGGACCCACAGCCTCTCATAGTAGCTGCATATGAGCTCACTAACTGGCTGGTCAGCACCGTACTTTAATACCAATTAGACAAAAGAGGCTTCTTTCCAAATAGTCACCTCAATCATTAGGGTTAGAGAAGGGCACTCCTGCACAGTCCGGATGGCTGTGTCCTTGCACCTGCGTATAGCATCTTAGCCATGAACGTTCTGATTAAGATTCCCATGCTCATGTCCAATGAGCCTTGGACATCCGGCGTATTCTAAACAAGGCCTCTACACTCCACTTGGCCTTGAGCATCCGGCGTACTCTGACAGTGTTCCCATACTGCACCTCTTATGCTGGATGGCCTTCTAGGGGCACTCGGCCTACTTGCCAGCTCCCTAAACACAGAGTTCACAATAATAATACAAACTGTAATATGCTATGACCAGTACTCATATATGGGGCCCTAATAGCAAAACTTGTAGGTTCCACCCCTTGGTGGAGTTCACATTTCCTGTCCCCACATGGGATGATGGCCTACTAGCCACTGTTGCTAGTGTCACAAAGACAGCCCAGCTGTCCTCATGGCCAAAGGGCTACTCTGCCCAGTATCTGAATCGAACCACAGTTCATCTGTACTCAAATGGACAGTCACAGCTGTCCGTGTAGTAGGGTTCCCCCTATTTGACTCGTCCTTAGCACATATTGCCTCTGGGAGGATGACATGCCCTCTGAGAATGAACTAGGGAGTAGCTCTTCCACTCGAGCTTTATCCCTTCATAGGGTCTCATATGTCACAGGACCTCACAGGTCTGTAACTCCTGTGACAGAGGGCTGGTGCTCACCACTTCCCTCTGTTCCAAATGCCCCCCCCCCCAACTCCTACTTGATTCAAGTGGGGTTTGTGCCACCCCCGACATGGACGTGGTCACACGGGCCTGCAAGGCAGCACACAGACTGCCTACTGTCTCTTAATGAAAGAGTATTGGCTCCCAGTTTTCTTCTGTAACTGGGACCAAAATCTGATGGGTACCCTCCTCTGTTCCCTTGGGTGACTGCCTTCTTGGCAGCTAGGTACCCTCTACTTCTGGGGTTCAACCCCACGTCACCACTTCCAGGATAGCAGACACGTGGCAGCATCAGTGCTCAGTGGGGAACTGGACACTCACCAGTCTCCTGAAGACCAACCATTGTCTATTCCGCTGCTGTTGCAGTCAGCACAGTTGCAAATGGGGAACTCTTACTAGCTCCATCCCCACTGCTTTCAAGATCCTGGGCCCCTGCTCCACCCTTGCAGCTGCTGGCTGTGTTGTCCCCGTTGTCCCCGTCGTCCCGGTGGTCCCCCCTAGCTCCTTCCTCCCCACCCCCACTCTCACTGCTGCCCTTGGCTCAAAGTGGCTCTGAATGGGGGGAGGGGAATCATAGCGAGAATAAGTATGCACATTGCAAAGCACTCCTGCAGCATCTGGCCTCTCCTCTTACTCCCAGCAGTGGTGGCAGCTGGGCATGGTGGCTGCGCCATCTGTGGATCTCTTGCTGGATCTCTCGCTGGGTGGCGGCTCAGGGAATCCAACTCAGGCGTCTGGCCCCTGGAGGCCGGGTCCGTAGCTGCTCCCACTGCGGCTGTGTCACACCAGTTGATGGCGGCCTGCTTCCAAGTCCTCTAGGGGTGTCAAGAGTCAACATGATCTCTGATGGGGCACTTACCCCAAATCCTGTTATGACCCGAGTGTTGGGGAGCACTCACTGCTCCATATCCTCTCTCCACTGGGTGCAGAGGCTTTTCATCCTGTCCGACTGTGCCCATCGTCCATCCAAGCCCCTCTGCCAGGCTGGACCTGTGTCTGATGTGCTAATATATTGCTAATGCTGCACATTGCAGGGTGATTCTGAGATTAGACTGACAAATAGTGTTGTCTAAAAATATTGCTGTGCATGAGCTGAACTTTTCACAAAGGTGAAGGGAGATACATGGTAGGAATAGTTGTTCTTCCTCTTTCCTCACGTTCCACTTGACATTTCTTTAGGAAAATGGTCTGCGCTGGGATGGTCAGAAGGGATTAACCCTAAAGCCCACTATTTTAGTAAAGTGCCCGGTGCCTCTTCCACCTGTCTCTTTCCCATCGCCTCTCTTCTCACAGCACTTAGGTTTCTTATCATCAGGTTCAAAAGTGAGGCAGGGTGACCATCTGGTCTCCTGCTCTGGGCTGCCCTGGCCACGGGAGGCGAGCTCGCTGTGGCCCCTGTAGCCCCAGGCTGAGCGGCTGGAGGCAGACAGCAGCAGTGCCGCTGCTGCGCAGGATGGGACGCAGGAGTTCACTCTAATCTCCTTAATTGCGGGCTTCATTTCCAGGATTTCTGATAGGTTCTTGTTTGAAGTTTTAATCTCTTTGAAAGTAGTCATTTTGCTTATTGACTTGTTTCTGAATGAACTGAATTGTCTGTCATTATTTGCTCGTATCTCATTGAGTATTTTCAGAACTGCAATCTTGAAATCTGTCAAGATTATATCACATTTCCATGTGTTCTGACCTGCTTTCTGGGGATTTTTCATTTTCTTTCTGGTCATTGTCATTACTGCAGTCCTTCATGGTATTTGCTGTCCTCCTTTGCTTTCTAATTTATCTCTGAAGAAGTCTTTCTACTATTTTCCTGCAGATGGTGCTGAATTACAAGATTTTTACCTCTGTCTTCTCCTAGATTGGAGCCTCCCTGGCTTCTGTAAGCAATACAGTCAGGATGTGGTTCAGTGATTGAGCTTGAACCTGTGAAACAGGAGGTCACGGTTCAATTCCAGGTCAGGGTACATGTCCAGATTGTGGGCTCAAATCCCAGTGTGGAGCGTGCAGGAGACCTCTCATCAGTGATTCTCTCCCATCATTGATGTCTCCCCTCCCCCCATCTTTCTCCTCCTTCCTCTCTGAAATGAAAAGCAAAAAACAATACAGCCACGCTGCTTGGGGTGGGGTTTGTTTTGCCCTCACTGTAATGATGATCTCTGACCTCCATGTAGTCTTGCCCCATGTACCCCTCTGGGGCTCAGTCACAGAGGGAAGCAGCGGTTCCACTGCGGCAGCTCTTGGTTTACAGACCATAGCTCCTGGACCCGACTCCCAGGGCAGCGGGAGGGAGGGGAGTTTGGGGAGTCCAAGTGGCAGCAGGGCTCTCTGTTTCTGTTTGATACACCACCGCCCTGGACGACAGTGCTCTGTCAGGCGTCTGCTGGTTCAGACACTGTTCTCTCTCACACAGGCTGCTGGCCCTGCTGGGCTGCCCCCGCCCCTTCCTACCCCCCCCCCACCCCGCCCCACGTGCAGCTCTCTGTTTCTCCTGTCCCAAGGAAGTGCCTGCTACTGCCTGCTTTTCCTCCCCTCTCCCAGCCCAGCTACCAGTTCCCAGCTGCAGGCTTTCCTCCTTCTCATCTCCCCCCTTATTCCCAGATGCCCACCTTTAGTTGTTTCAGTGCACGGTCGCTCAGGCATGCGTCTAATGTTGAGCAGGGACTTCTTTGTTGGATTATATAGGTGATTGACTTGTTGAAACGTCAGCAGGAGAGGAACAGATGCTCTGTTAGGCCGCCATTCCTCTACGTCACTGCTTCAGATGTCACTCTTGACTGCTCCTCTGTGTTCTCCTCTCACATCCAGCGAATCACCAAAATCTTCTAATGGGATTTTACTCCTCTCCCTTCTCACCCCTATTATCACTCCTGTGTGTCAGGCTTCTACTTGTCTGGAGTATTACATCTTGACAATAAGTTTCCTGGCCTAGTTTTGTTGTTGATGTTGTCAAGTGTGTCTCCAAAACAGCTGTCAAAGACATCTCAAATGCAAATTCATGTGTCACTCCCTGGCTTAGGCCATACTTGATACTCAGGGCCCTCTGATCTGGCCATTGCCTAGTAATTAACCACATTGCTCCCACCACAGCTTTTGTGCAATGGCACCACTTGTAGTTCTCCAAATGTGCTGTGCTTGTCCTCATCTCTGTATTGTCTACAGTACTTAGCCTCTCTCATCCTAAAACCCAAGACCTGTCACACCTCTGTGTCTTCAGAACATTTTACTCATCCTTTAAAGCTCTCCTGGAGCTAACCCATCCCCTGTTGCATTCTCCTTTGCTGATCTTCATGTGTAAAATCCTTAGAGCAGTGCCTATCATATGATGAGTGCTGTGTACATGGTGCTTATCAATGTTATTACTAATTGTATTTTGATTTCATTTTGGGGTCCTTTCCTCCATCAGTGGCAGAACTTAACACTGACTGAGTGATGGCTAACTAGTACTCCATCAAGTTGTATTTCAGTTGTTCCCTATAGGACAGGTGTATATTTGTAAACTTTCAGATAATACCTTGTTGTAAGTTTTCTCATAAATGGGACCATTTCTTTGGCATAGATTCCTAGAAATGGGATAACCAAGTCAAAGACTGCAAGTATTTTTATGACTCTTGGGTAGCCATATGTTTGTCTTTTGTGGTATCTTATAATTGCTATATTTTCCTGCAGTCCTATTAATCACATTGGGTATTTTTCTCAAATTTAACACCTACAAAATAATATCTTTAATACTTTAATTTACATTCTTCAACAAGTTAAACAGAACATTTTGCCAATGACATATGCTGTGAGGACTGGCTCTTGGTCTTTTGGAGCCTAGAAAATGGTTTTATGTGTTTGAATAGGCTTTTAGTGAACTGAGATATAAACCCTTTGTCATGTTTGCTTAGGTTTTCTCCAGCTTTTAACTTTGATGGTAATTGTATAGATGCTTTAAAATTTTATGTAATTAAATATTATCATTTTTAATAGCATCATTTGCCACATAGCTTAAAACATATCTTTCATGATCTGCAATCTGCCTTTTTTTGGTCTTGATTTATGAATTTTTCAAATTCCTAAACTCTTTAATTTCAACTGGAAATCTTTTTTATATATAATAAAGAGTTTTCCAATTGCAGTATACATAACAGAATTTTATTTTTCGTTAATATTACTAGAGGGTTGGTGCACGAAATTTGTCCCTAGGCCTGGCCCGCAATCAGTGCCTATCAGGGACTTCCTTCCCCTGGTTGCCAGCTGCCAGCCGGGGCCTTCCTTCATTCTGCACCGCCCCCTGGTGGTCATAGCGAGCAGTGAAATTTCTGGCCATTCGAATTCCTGAGGGGACAATTTGCATATTAGCCTTTTATTATATATGATTTTTTTAGATAGGGCCCTAGCCAGTTTGGCTCAGTGGATAGAGTGTAGGCCTGCAGACCAAACAGTCCCAGTTTGATTCCGGTCACTTACCTTGGTTACAGGCTCCTCCCAGGCCCCAGCCCTGGTCAGGACTCATGCAGGAGGCAACCAATCGATGTGTTTCTCTCACATCGATATTCCTCTCTTGTCTTTCCCTCTCTCTTCCACTCTCCCTAAAAATCATTGGAAAAATATCCTTGGGTGAGGATTAAAAACAAACAAACAAAAAAGAAATGTGATAGGGAATAAACACGTGACTTTCCTCTCCTCTCTCTGCCAGATCAAAGAGATTCCAGTTTGCTCAGTTGACAAAAGCCAGAGACCAAGGAAGCTCTTGATTAATCTCCTCACACCCCTTCCCAAATTGTTATTTTCCTCTCTTACCCAGCTCCATAGAAAGAGCAATCTATTCACTTGTTCAAACCAAAAATGTAAAATCATTCTTTTTTCTTTTTCCTCAGACATTGCAACCAATCCATTAATAAATCTTATGAGTTCTACCTCAAAAAGCTATCGCTCAGATATTCTTTCCTCTCCATATATCACATTTCTTGTGTAGATTTCAGAAATAGCTTCATACAGATCATTCTGCTTGCTTTCTCAGCCTTTTCTACTCTCTACATAAAATGCCAAAGACCTCAGAGTGACTTTTAAAAAATGCAAGTAAATAATGCCTCTGCTTGGAGTCTACCCAAACGTTCCCTTGCATGTGACTCAAACCCAAACGTTTCATTTTGGTAAAAACTTTCTATGTGGCTTGCTTCCTATTTACATAACAGCATTTTAAAAAATTATTTCTTCCTCATTGTAATGCTTACTTGCTATGTTAAAGTCTTCGTAAAATATCTGTTTCTGATCCCTTGTTAAAGAAACTGCAAGTCTTTTTGTTCCTAACAGATCTGAAGGAGATGGCATACCTTTGCTCAGTAACAATACATCCTAATTATTTGCTTACATGTTTTTCTCTCTGGAAACATGATAGTATTATTCATATATATATATATATACATATATATATATATGTATTATTCATATATATATGTGTGTGTGTGTATATATGTATGTGTGTATATATGTATATATATGTATACACACACACACACACACACATATTCTAGTATCCTTGCTTACACTACTTCTTCAGTACGTATTTCTGGGTAATTGAATAGTAGTAAACAAAATAGGCTAGCTATAGGGTAATGATACTTTATATTTAAAAATATAACAGGATTCTGGTTTAACTTGATAATAGATTTCCATTTAATATTATTAAGAATTTCTTATAGATTAAGTTGACTCAAGCAGTTTTCAGAAAAGTGGCTTCTCAAAAAATCTTTTTTAAAAGATTTTTTATTATTTTTAGAGAAAAGATAAGGGAAAGAAAAGAGAAAGAAAAACATCCATGTGAGAGTGAAACATTGATCGGCTGCCTCCTGCACAACCCCTACCTGGGACCGAGCCTGCATACTGGGCATGTGCCTTGATCAGTAATTGAACTGGCAACCTTTTGGTGCACAGGGTTTCGCCCAGCCAACAGCCGCACTGGCCAGGGCTCTCCTGATTTTGGAACGAGCCATGAAATAACTCTTCCTTTAATTATACTGTTCCCTCTGCTTGTTGTGCCCTTCATTTTCAGTGACAGGCACATCTTATACATCCCTTAAAATTTAGCTGGAGTTACTGTTTTGTATGTAACTTGTACTATATAGCCTGTGTCCCAGTGTTTTAATCTGTAAAATGGGGATAATAGTACCTGTCTCAGGGTTGTAGTCAGGATAAAATGCATTGATACCTAAAAGTACTTAGTTCTTGGCCCCTGTTGAGTACTCAATGAATGTTAGCTGTTGCTGCTATTGTTCACTTTTTACACATCAAATTGCATTAGAATATGAATTCATAGAACACTAAAATGTGTTTTTTGTTGTTTTTTGTGTTCTTTTTTAGGGTAATAGCTGGAATATTTAAGAAGAATTTTTACCTTGAATAAATGAATCATTCATTGCTCAGTCTTCATTGTTGATTTAATGTTTCTCATTAGAGCATTTTAAATGTCATTAAATACTTCATGTTAAATTTTTTGTAATGTTTCAGAATGAAGATTTATTAATTGAAATAAAACAACTTAAAGAGGAAATAAAGAAAAAAGATGAAAAAATCCAACTATTAGAACATCAGCTTGTAAGTATTATAGTATAGTATGTGAAGTGAAGACTTTTTAAACTGGTAGCCAGAATTTAAACTTGACTTTATTTTTGGCTTTCAAAGTTGCACTATTATATTATTTTTAGATGATGTGCACTCTAAAAGTATGTGGTTCAACTTACAGTCTAAATAGTAAACATTCAAGGTGAAAATAAAATCTTTGTCCATTCATTTTCAGTGGCCTTATGTTTTGGGGTTTTTAAATTCACCAATTTACAGTCATTTTATTGATAAAGGGTAAGTGCCTTTTCTTAATGTGTTTTTAAAGAAGTGAGTACTGGTGAGCTGAGAACAAGGGGTTTTCTCTCTGTGATAGCAGAAGGAAACTGGGTATCAGACTCGATACCTGCACGGCTGTCTGTTGGAGACGGTGAAGAGTGTTCTAAGGAAATGGTTCTCCTCTGTGGGTGATGCTGAGGAGAATCTTTATAATTGTATAGTGGTTACAGATTCAAATATATTTCCACATGAAAATACGTACACTGTCTCGAAGTTAAATATAATTTCGTTTCTAATAATATAAAAGGCCAGGATAACAAGAACATAATGGCATAAAAATACCAACAAGCCAAGGAAAATCTTTGTTGGAAATGAAAAGCATATTACTAAAAACTAGATTTTCCTAATTATGGAAAACTCAGATACTTGCCAATTCTTACTCTTCATCTGATAGCACACAGACACAGAGAGGAACTTATTTCCAGAATCACACTAGAGAAGAGAGAATAAGTCATATGCTTGGCTTAAGATGAATGCTTTATATTATCTTTCCTTCTTTACACACCTCCTTTATATGTGAAAAGTCCTATTGGAGTGAATACCTAGAGACTCTTAAGTTGACTCTTGAATTGAACAACATGGGATTGAACTGTATGGGTCCACTTATACACAGTTTGTTTTTTCAGTAAATTCATACAGTATTGTAAGTGTATTTTCCTTATGATTTTCTTAATAACGTTTGCTTTTCTGGAGCTTTATTATAAGAATACAGTATATATCCACTCATCTGCTATCAACCAAAGACTTGTATGCTTATATGCATAACCCATGGATACAGACAATAGGATGGTGAAGGCCTGGGTGGGGGTGGAAGTGGGCTAGAAGAGGTCGATGGGGAAGAAGGGGACATGTGTAATACTTACAATAATAAAGATTTTTTAAAAAAAAGAATACAGTATATAATACATGTAACATATAAAATATGTGTTAATCAACTATTTATGTTATTATGGCTCTGGTCAACAGAAGGCTATAAGTAAACCTTTGGGGGAATCAAAAGTTATATGCAGATTTTCAATTGCACAGGAGGTTGACACACCTAAATCCCACATTGTTCAATAGTCAATTATATATTGAACTAGAGGCCTGGTGCATGAAATTAGTGCAGTGGGGGGGGGGAGGAGGTGTATATATCCCTCAGCCCAGCCTGCACCCTCTCCAATCTGGGATCCCTCTCACAATCCAGGACTTCTGGCTCCCAACCACTCGCCTGCCTGCCTGCCTGATTGCCCCTAACTGCTTCTGCCTGCTAGCCTGATCACCCACCAACCACTCCCCTGCCAGCCTGATCGATACTTAACTGCTCCCCTGCTGGCCCAATTGCCCCTAATTGCCCTCCCCTGCTGGCCTGGTCACCCCCAATTTCCCTCCCCTACAGGCCTGGTACCCCCAACTGCTCCCATGCAGGCCTGGTCATGCCCAATTGCCCTCCTGCAGGCCTGGTCCCCCCCAACTGCCCTCCCCTGCTGGCCTGGTCACCCCCAACTGCCCTCCCCTGCAGGAATGGTACCCCCAACTGCCCTCCCCTGCAGGCCTGGTCATGCCCAACTTCCCTCTCCTGCAGGCCTGGTCCCCCCCAACTGCCCTCCCCTTCTGGCCTGGTCCTTCCCAACTGCCCTCCCCTGCAGGAATGGTACCCCCAACTGCCCCCCCTGCAGGCCTGGTCATGCCCCCAACTTCCCTCTCCTCCCTGGTCACCCCCCAACTCCCCTGCAGGCCTGGTCCTGGTCCCCCCCAACTTCCCTCCCCTGCAGGCCTGGTCCCCCCCAACTGCCTGCCCTCCCCTGCTGCCCTGCCCTCCCCTGCTGGCCTGGTCACCCCAACTTCCTCCCCTCCTGCCCTCCCAGGCCTGGTCCCCAACCCCTCTCCTGCAACTGCCCTCCCCCTTCTGGCCTGGTCCCTTCCCAACTGCCCTCCCCTGCAGGAATGGTACCCAGGCCTGGTCATGCCCAACTTCCCTCTCCTGCAGGCCTGGTCACACCCAACTTCCTTCTCCTGCAGGCCAGGTCCCCCCAACTGCCCTCCCCTTCTGGCCTGGTCCTTCCCAACTGCCCTCCCCTGCAGGCCTAGTCCCCCAAACTTTGCTTCCCTGCTGGCCTGGTCACCCCTAACTGCCCTCCCCTGCAGGCCTGGTTCCCCCAACTCCCCTCCCCTTCAGGCCTGGTCCCCCCCAACAGCCCTCCCTTGTAGGCCTGGTTGTTCCTAACTGCCCTCCCTTGCCAGCCTGGTCACCCCTAACTGCCCTCCCCTGCAGGCCTGGTCCCCCCCAGCTGCTCTCCCCTGCTGACCTGGTCCCCCTCCCCAACTGCCCTCCCCTGCAGGCCTGGTTGCCCCCAACTGTCCTCCTCTGCAGGCCTGGTCACCCCCAACTGCCCTCCCCTGCAGGCCATCTTGTGGCGGCCATCTTGTGTCCACATGGGGGCATCCATCTTTGACCACATGGGGGACGGACATATTGTGTGTTGGAGTGATGGTCAATTTGCATATTACTCTTTTATTACATAGGATTTTGTTTCAATGACCATCTCATTTCTTAGGAATTGGAAATATGTCTGTACTTGGCCCCCACCATAAGAAATGGAAAATGTCACTACTTACAGATACCTTTTTGTTTTAATTAGATTTTATTTTATTTTATAAATGGAAATTGGAATGATCCAATTGCAATTAAGATAAATTTTGAATATTGGTAATTGGGCCGCGCCAGTACAGCCAAGGGTTCGGTGAGCCTGAGGGAGGGTGGTTAAGGATGAAGAAAAAAGACAGACAAGAGAATAAGCTGGGTCTAGGTGGATCTTCTGTGCCTTGCTGAGGCCACAGAACAGATCCAGACTGCAAAGCTGATACTTTATTTATAGTCAGGGGCAAACAAGGTAATTTACAATGTTCTTGTAAGTTTCACTTATTTTGGCAGCACTTGCTGCCCCTCCCACAGCCCATTAGCTACCCAGGAAAGATCTAGGGAGCAGTCACAAGATCAAGTTTAATTATGCTTAAAGGACTATGCCCTCCAAGCTGGGACTTGTTTGCGACTTTGCCAGCAGGTCAGTCCGAGGCTTAACCCTATAACCGCTCCCTACAGGTAATTATTTTTAAAGAAGAAACTTATAATTTTAGCTTGATGCAATAGTCAAGAATTTGTTATATAGGTATCCCTACAAGAAAGTATATTTACCTCTGTTGGAGTTATTTAACAAATAATAAGGTTATATTCCAACTTCCCACTGAAGAAAAATTCTCATTATCAGTCATTTTATTTTTTTAAAAATTTGGTATTTATTTGAAAGACCAAAGTTTACACAATAGACACATTCCTTTGTGTGTGTAAGTGACTCAATGAATATGCTTGAGGAGAACCATGTGTAGAGAATGCATTTATGAGCTGAGATGCCCAGATAGGTCTTGTCAAAGGGCAGAGACCCTTCAGTTTCCCAGTCCAATGAAGTCAGCACATCCTTACAGGAGCTTGAAAGCACTGGGCATGTGGAAAGACAAGCTTATTTGTGGGCTGGCATATTTAATATCCAGTAGAATCCAATCAAAAATGAATTTAAGAAATTGTGCTGCAGTTATTGTAGTAGCATCATAGTTTAGGGAAATACTTAAAACCTTACAATTGTATTCTTTAGATACTATATATTGTTATATATATTCTACATCTGTATATATATAATACTGTATCTATATGTGTAAAGTCATAGGTAGTGTGTTTTATGCATAATAAAAGAGATTTCCAAAGGTAATTTTAACTATTCAAAATTGTAAGTTGACTCTAGAATCCAATCTCTGAATAAGACAGGAGACTATCTAATAGATCTTGATGTTTGCCCTTTTATTTTTACCCCCTAAGAGAGATCCTGATTACTTTGTTTGTCCATGTATAGGTATATGAAAAATTATACCAGTATAAAAATTTGTGTTTTTGTCCAGGCAACACGGTGTAACTGCCACCAAAAATCTAAAGAGGAAAAATGCACATATGCCGATAAATATACCCAAACCTCCTGGAGAAGAATTCCTGTAAGTAATTAACCCCTCTTCTTGTCATTTACTGTTTTGATGTTTTGTTCCACCTTTTTTACTCTAATCTCTAAACATTTTGAATCGGCCATGGCTGTTAATTTTTTTTAAGTTGTCTTTTTCTTGTCTCGTAGGTGTGTATGTGCTTTCTAAAGCTTCTCTTGTGTGTGTTACATAAGTGAATGTGCATTTAATAGCTTTTCCATTCTGCATATTGTAATCCATTTTATTTGAGTGTCTAGTCTTCTCTTATTGCCTATATTTATGAGAGTATTATTTCCCCATACCCTTAAAGAAATAGAAGTCCAAAATGCAGCCTTCCTTCTAGTAGCAATTGACTCTGAAAATATATGATGCTATGTATTCTTTTTATTTTTGTTGAAATTTTTCAAATAGATTTTATTATTAGAATTTCTCAATGTTGAGGCTGTTAGGAAGTATAAATTCATTAGGAAATAGGCAGTAAAGGTTATGTTTTAGACATGGTTAGGTAATGGTTTGTAGAAAATAACCATGCAGTCTTTTCTTCGTTGTTTTTCAAGGTTACATCTCAAAACATAGTTAGTACTAAAATACACTGACCATAATTTAGCCTGAGTTTTTCTAAACTTAGTTCAGGTTGTGTGTGAACCAGAGTCATCAGATGGCCACAATCCTTATCCTATGGCATATGCTACAAGTAGCTACTTCTTGTTAAGAGAATGCCTAATAACCCAGCTTTGACTCTTCTTTTGCCTTATTTTGGCAGTGAAATCCTAGTAGCACAAATGAACAAGAACCTATCTATATATATAAAGAGCCAGGGTCCATAACGACCAAGGCTTGACTGAACACTGACTGCCGAGGGGGCTGTGAATTAGGCCCAGAGAGAGGCCTGCAGAGAGAGAGGCAGGGTCTGATCCTCAGCCTCTGTGGTAGCTGTTGATCAGCTGTTGCCTCTCTCTTTCTCTCCCAGCTTTGGCAGCAGCATGCCTCTATTTCTCTCTGGGCCTCCTTGGGGGCTGCTGATCAGCCCACCTCTTTGATCAGGCCCAGAGATAGGCCTGGAGATGCTGACTGGCATAGAAACCGACCAATCAGAACCAATCTGGGTGAAGTGCCAGGAGCCAATGGCTGCCTAGGAAACAGAGCTTTTGACGCTGACTGGCATAGAAACCGGCCAAGCAGGGTGAACTTGGGTGAACTGTGAAGGCAGAACCTAAGGTGGGGGCTGAGGAGGGGTTTTAAGGGCTGTTTGGTATAAGGTGTAAGAAGGCAGTTGAGTTTTTTTCATGGCCGGTTTGGTAGTATAGTGCATATGGCTGGCTATCAGTCCAGATATAGGGATTATGTGTTTTTGTCTGCCAAGAGCATCTCCTCCTGCTGAAAAAGGCTTCCCTCCCCACCCCCCTATCCTATATAATCTACCTATACTACTAAGAGGGTAATATGCTAATTAGACCAGGTCAACCGGCCATTTTCCAGATGTCTGACTTTCTTCCAGACAAAGCCATGGTGGTGGGGGCCAAGGCAGAGGCAGTTAGGGGCGATCAGGCCAGCAGGGGAGGACAGTTGGGGGTGAGATCAGGCTGGCAGGGGAGGGCTGTTGGGGGCAAGATCAGGCCAGCAGGGGAGGGCAGTTGGGGGCAAGATCAGGCCAGCAGGGGAAGGCAGTTAGGGGCGACATCAGGCCAGCAGGGGAGGACCATTGGGGGCAAGATCAGGCTGGCAGGGGAGGGCCATTGGGGGCGAGATGAGGCTGGCAGGGGAGGGCAGTTAGGGGCAATCAGGCAGGCAGGCAGAGGCAGTTAGGGGTGATCAGGCAGGCAGGTAGGTGAGCGGTTAGAAGCCAGCAGTCCCAGATTGCAAGAGGGATGTCTGATTGGAGAGGGTGCAGGCTGGGCTGAGGGACTCCCCCTCCCCCGTGTATGAATTGCGTGCACCGGGCCCCTAGTAATAGTTAATAATCAGCAATCCAGTTTTTAAAACTTAGATGTAGACCTCTAAAGTTTATAACCTATTTCTTTTCATCTAATTAGCAATTTTTGTGCATTCTGTATAAATATAATGCTGATAATTAATTTCTTCAACAAAAGTTTGGTGAGCCTCTCCCATCAACTGGCTTTTGAAGTAGAGTGAGGATTTGGAAAGGAAATACACAAACAAATAAGGGGATTCTGGTATTAACAAGTGCTTGTTAAAGACAGTGGTGATGGAATATTTCTTTCAAGTCAAAGGATGTGGAAACTTATCTGTTTAGAAACAATTACAAAATGAAAAACCATGCCTCTTGTTCTAGAAGGAGCAGTGGTCCTTCTAGGTTTCTCCAGGATGTTCTCAAGGATGTCTTTGTCTTCTAACATTGTCACTGAGTGGAGTGTGGCTTCATTAAGTGTGAAGTCCCATCTTCCCAGGAGTTTATATCATCTCTGGCTCCTCAGCTTCACTGTTCTGGAAACTGGCGATTGATTACTTGCAGGCCTGCTCACCAGACAAAAGTAAATGGTGCAAAACAGTCCCAGAATATATTCCTGAGTTAGTTTCACTATGATCTTGAGGGAAGTGAAGGTCAGATTTTCAACCTAACACACCTAACAAACCCAGACTTTATGCTTCCTTGTTATCCTTTATTGTAGGAATCACCTGGCTGAATACCTTTGTTTTATAGATAAGGGAGATTAAATGGCATAGTCAAGTCTCCTAATTAACCAGTGGCTGAAATAGTACTATTGACTTCAGACTGCTGACTTTTTAGTCCAGGGTTCCTTCCCCGCAAAGCACACTGAGGTGCCTGAACTGAGAGGGGGTCGCAGATTGAAATGGGAGATACATATATAAAGTTGGGCAAAGTAAGGACATGATATTGGCAGGAACACAGACATCATTAGAGAAATAGGTGAAGGTAATGTTCCTTTAAGGGTAAAATTTAAAAATATACCTAGGAATTTCTGGGAAAGTAGTTGCATTTATTTAAAGGAATAGTTACATATATTTATTTAATCAATTTAATGTTAACTATTAAATATTAATATTAAATATTGAGTTTATTCCCTGATTTTTATTTTCTTTGGACTTTGATGGATTCATCTTATATAATAAAAACCTAATATGCTAAGTGTCCAATCGTCCGGTCATCCGTTCAACCAATCAAAGCGTAATATGCTAATGATATGCTAAGGCCGCTTAACCGCTCACTCTGATGTGCACTGACCACCAGGGGGCAGTCGAATGGTCGACCAGTCTCTATGATATGCACTGACCACCAGGGGGCAGACACTCCGACTGGTAGGTTAGCTTGCTGCTGGGGTCCGGCCGATCGGGACTGAGCGAGATGGTCCAGACACATCCTGGAGCCTTCCCGCGGTCCCTCCCCAGCTGGCCAACCTCCCACATCCCTCCCCAGCCCTGATTGTGCAGCGGTGGGGTCCCTCGGCCTGGCCTGTGCCTCTTGCAATCTGGGACCCCTCTGGGGATGCTGGAGAGCCGGTTTCGGCCCGATGCCACAGGCCAGGCCAAGGGACCCCACTGGTGCACGAATTCGTGTACCGGGCCTCTAGTTTAAATAAATTATTTTTGAAACCATTTACTGTAATAACAAAGATTTTCTTTTTTCTTTTAAAAGTTACACTTGATTCTTTTTTAGCAAAACCCAACATATTTAAACAAGATGTTGATGACGGGGATGGAGAGATTCAATGGGACTCTTTGGCAGCATCTGGTTTGTCAGGTGGTGATTTGGGGAACCAAAGCATGTTATATTAAAAATATTTCCCAAGTTTAGTGTAGGTTGTGTTTGTCTTTTTAAATCTGGCTAAGCCTTTGGGAAGATTGAAAGTAATAATCTGAGTACTTGCTCTTCACCATTCCCTGCAATATCTTGGGACATTTAAATGCCCTTCTTGAGACTCTCCCAGCTAGTTGAGGGTTATTGAATGTGTCTCAGAGATTTGTGAGGCACATGTCAGCATTTCCTGTGAACATTTCCTGGAATAAGAGGAAGAAATCTGGCTGCAAGGGAAGGCAGAGGATGGTGGAGGAGAAAGTTTCTGCCTGTAATACTTGGGAGTGGCTATTTAGGATGTGAAAAGAAATAGAAAAAAAGTAGACATCGCAGGCAGAGCCTTTCAGAAGAGGGAGAGTGGAGGGCCACTGATAGCAGCAGAGCAATGGAATGTGAATGTGTTGGGCCCAACATAAGTTTTCATAAATTTTTCCCTAAGAATTTTGGTATCACCTAATAGCTGCAAATAAATTTTTAATTTCAAGAACCAACAGGAATACGAGGATGAAATAAGGTATTAGAACAGGGAAAGGAAGGAAAGCAGATATCCACATACTCACTTACAGATATTTGTGCGCCCACTCTATTCTGGGCACTGTCCTCATCCGAGAGTGTAAGATGAAAAGGGTGCACACAGGCCCAGGCCTCAAGATGCTTACAGAAACCTCCAGTATGCCAAGAATGGTGTTCCTCTCACTCTCTTCCTACATGTGAAAAAACTGGGACCAAGAAGTAAGTTGTGCAACTTGGATACAGCAGTCTTAGGCCAAAGCAGGTTTTCTCACTTGGAGGTAACACTGCAGTTGCCTTCCTTGGAGTGGCAGCACAGGTGAGAAGGGCACAGGAAACAGAGGAGAAGGATCTGAGCTCCAGGAAGGAGGGCTCAGGCTTGGTTAAGGTGACCAGATTTTAACGTTGGTTAAGCGGGACACCATTGATCGGGGGGGGGGGGGGGGGGGGGGGGGGGGGGGGGGGGGGTTCTTGATTAAAAATTTGGTCTATATGGAGCAACAAAAATTTTCATAGAACGCAAAAATAGTATTGTAATATATTTTTTAAAATTTCAACATAAGTACAATTTACAAATATAATAAATAAAAAACTATGTATAGTATTATTTTATTCTTTGGCATATTTCTCATTTGAGTGAATTTTTTTTAGTAGATTGCTGTCATTGTTTAAAAGGTCATGAATTTGCCGAAACCGGTTTGGCTCAGTGGATAGAGCATCAGCCTGCGGACTCAAGGGTCCCAGGTTCGATTCCGGCCAAGGGCATGTGCCTTGGTTGCGGCACATCCCCAGTAGGGGGTGTGCAAGAGGCAGCTGATCGATGTTTCTCTCTCATCGATGTTTCTAACTCTGTATCCCTCTCTCTTCCTCTCTGTAAAAAATAAATAAAATATATTTAAATAAATAAATAAATAAAAGGTCATGAATTTGCCGTAACGTAAGTCGTAAGTGTCACTTTCAAGGCCGGCGCTAGACTTTTTGCCGCCACTATAAAATATAAATAATACGAGTACTGTCTGCTAAATTCAAGAAAATTTATGTATTTATGAAATAAATAAATTACTTACCTAAATTATCTGAATAGCTGATTTGTAATGACATCACTTGTTTAACTAGGTTACTAGCACGCAGTACGATGTGTATCGTCTGAGAGACAGTTACAAAATGTTTTCGTCGTTGCCAATCCCAAAAAATGCCATTGTTCATTAAGTCCAAACAATGGTGGTCGAGTTCTAACAACTGATCAACAATGCGAACTTTGATAAGCAGTTCTCGATAATCAGTTCTCAACAATTATTTGTTATTATTAAAGTTTAACATTATAAAATTAACAAAAATAATATAAAACTCATATCCTGGCTAAATAGCCACATGGCCGCCAAAAACCGTATATTCCCTTCCCGTTCTCCCGCCGTTCCCTAGCTTGTCGTGCATTCTTTCCAAAAATTGGGACTTTTTTAAAATGCCAGGGGACGCGGGACAAATTGTTAAAAATCGGACTGTCCCGCCAAAAGCAGGACGTCTGGTCACCTTAGGCTTGGTCCAGTGAGAGGCCATGATGACAACTGAATTTCCTGAGACCCAACTACCCAGGTATATGCTCTGTGGTAGGATTTCAGCATTCCATTGTTAAAATTTTATCTTGGAGATAAAATGAAATGTTAAGTATTTTGTTTTATTTTTAAATCTTTATTGTTGAAAGTATTACATAGGACCCCCTGTTTCCCCCATTAACCTCTTCCAGCCCGCTCTGGTCCTTCCCCCCCCACCCCCGCCCCAGGCCCTCACCACCCCATTGTTTCCATGGGTGATGCATATATGCATACAAGTTCATTGGTTGATCTCTTCCCACCCACCCTCCCCTGCCTTCCCTCTGAGGTTCAACAGTCTGTTCATGCTCCTTTGTCTCTGGGTCTCTTTTTGATCATCAGTTTATTTGGTTCATTAGATTCCACATAGGAGTGAGATCATGTGATATTTATCATTTTTATGTTGTTTAGTATCCAAGTTTTTGGGAAATTTTCTATAATTTTTCTGTTACTGATTTCTAATTTGATTAGGATAATTTCAGTTCAGTATAATTCCAATTCTTTTAAGTTTGTTGTTATTTGTTTTGTGGCCTAGACTACGATCTGGTTTTTGGTCAATGTTCTGTGAAAGAATATGATAGTTTGCTATTGTTGGATGGAGTATTCTATAAATGTTGATTAGATTCAGATTGTTGATTGTGTGCTTGATTTTGTATCATTGCTGATTTTATTGTTTAGTTTTATCAATTATTGAGAGAAGGGTTGCTAGTCTCGCCAACTATATTTATGGAATTTCTCCTAATTCTATCAGTTTTGTTTCATGTATAGTTCTGTAGTTAGGTACATATACATTTAGGATTGCTATGTCTGCTTGGTATATTGGTCCTTTTATCATTTTATAAGTTCCCTCTTTGTATCTGATAAATTGCTCTGAATCCTTTATCTGATACTAGGGGCCCGGTGCACGAAATTCGTGCACTGGGGGGTCGGGGGTCCCTCAGCCCAACCTGCCCCCTCTCACATACTGGGAGCCCTCAGGGGATGTCCTACTGACGGCTTAGGCCCGTACCCCACAGGGAGCGTACCTAAGCCGTAGTCTGGCCTCTCTTTGTAGGAGGCAACCGGGCTGGTCAGGGGAAGGCACCAGCCCCATCATCCCACTGCTGCAGCCGCTGCCAGTCACCACAGCCACCAAGGTGTTTTCATCAACACGGACTCCAGTCCCTTCACCAAGAAAAAAATGACAACTTTCTTTAGGCATTTTCAAGATGTCTTTCATAGGATATGGATTTCTTTATTTTTTATCCTCACCTGAGGGTATGTTTCCAGTGACTTTTAGAGAATGTGGAAGAGAAAGGGAAAGACAGAGAGAAACACTTTGATTGTTTGCCTCCTGCATGAGCCCTGATCTGGTCCCCGGCCAGGGAGGAGCCTGCAACCTAGGTACATGCCTTTGATCAGAATCGAACCCAGACCCTGCTGTGGGCAGGCCGAGGCATTATCCACTGAGTCAAACCGGCTAGGACAGGATATGACATTTCTTTTTTTTATTTTTAATTTCTTTATTGATTAAGGTATCACATATTTGTCCTCATCCCCCCATTCCCATCCCACACCTCTCCCCATACATGACCCCACCCCCCTGTTGTCCTTAACCATTGGTTAGGCTCGTATGCATGCACACAAGTCCTTTGGTTGATCTGACCCCTTTACCCCCACCCTTCCCTACCCTCCCTCTGAGGCCCGACAGTCTGATCCATGCCTCCTTGTTTCTGGGTCTGTTCTTGTTCATCAGTCTATGTTGTTCATTATTTACCCTAGATGAATGAGATCATGTGCTATTAGAAATACACTTATAAGAACCGAAAATGAGACAAGCAATAATGGTTATGGTGACAGGCAAATGAATCGGTCTGTAGTGAGTTTCTTTCTGGGCTAACAGTTCTTTTGAGACCCAATTTCAATGTCTAACAGTTCCTTATGTGTACATGTCAGCACTGACATTACAGTTCTGGATGGTGGACAAATGGTGGTAATGCAGGTCCGACTCTCTCTGGTTTGGTCCTGGGCAGCCTGCAGTGATGCACAGCTGCTAACTGCTAGTATGGGAAGGCTACATCAGTGTCTTCCATCTCTGGACTGCTTCTCTTCTGTCTTCATGGCTGGAGTAGTCCTGTCGATTCCTCTCCGTTGCTGGAATCCACATGGTCACGGAGTTGTTTTCTGAAAATATACAAACATATTCTCGACCAAAAGTTAATAAAGGAATATTTTCTATAAATTTGACTTGGGATCCTATTTCATTTTTTGCCCAAATGATTTTCCTCTGGCTTGTTTTGACTCATGGGTGTCTTGCTTTTAGCCTTACAATTAATTTTCTAAAGTATTAATTTTCTAGATGTAATTTACTTACAGGATATTTTTCCTTACATGATATTCCTCTACCATCCCCTCCTTTTTTGATTTAAATGGTAGGAGGCTTTTGAAAATTTTATAATGTAGTCTTGATGGCTTTTAAATTTTAATTTTTTGCACTATAATATTACTGTTTTAGGTTCATTACATGGTGCACAATTTTATCATGAGATGAAGTACCAATAAAAGTTTTAGTTAACACTTTAGGAACACCTTTTTGTCCAGTACAATTAATTTTTCTAGAATATTCGCTTGTTTCAACTAGCCAATTTAAATTTGCGTGAAAACTTGACTACTATTTTACTGTCAAATTTATTACTCTAACAACAATCTTATTTTACCCTGTAAATATTGGTGGAAGGGATTATTTGCCTTTTTGAGTAGGTCCTGAGCATTCCTGGTGGTAGGCTGGATTTAGATATCATAAACCCACTTCGCCACACCATGGGTACAAGACAACTCAAACAATTCTTGTTGGAGTGAGAGGGCAGCTGCTGTCGGCCAAGTCTCTGTCGGTCACCTGGGTCCTGATCTGAGCTGGGCATGGGAAGCACGAAGCAGCCATGGGGGCAGGAGACCTCCCTTAGAAGGGGCTAGGGTTCAGGCCCCTGCAATGTTGGGGGGGTGAGGGTCTGTGCCCCACCTCTGTTGATCCCCAAATTCTCTCCTGATGGCCCCTCTGCGACTGTGCCTGTCTTAGGTTGTTCCTTCCTTGAGGAATCTTACCCGTCTCTGGCTAACCAGCCATCCTCCGGGGCCAAGCAGGGTGACGTGAGGTTCAGTTTTATCTCCTTGGTAGCCTATGCCCCCATGGCCTCCATGCCCAGCACCTGCCTTGGGATCCCCTCGCCTGCTGGCGGGGCCCCAGCACTGATCACATGTCTTGTGGAACCTGGGTTTCTTCTCCAGGGAAGGCTCAGTTCGCCCCACTGGGTGAGAGACAGATCCATGGCACCCGTCATCACGAGACTTCAACCTCGACATGATCAGAGAGCTCATGCAACAGCTGTGAGCAATTGAATTGTGAGAAGAGGGTTTCTCTTGGCCTAAAGGGTAAGAGGGACCAATATAGAATGCTCAGGTGCCTTCCCAGGAGGCCCTCTACACAATGAGAAGGATTAAATCCTTACATGTCCTTTTTAAATTGCTGCCAGACATTCAAAGAATTAGTTTGTACGTTTGCTTGGTATAATTGTATATTATGCTGTTGTAATTCTAAAGTATCAAGAGACGTGTTAAGTTTGTCTCCAAGCACCAAACAGATGATTTTTTTTTTTTTATCCCCAAGGGTGTGAGGAACTATTATAAATACTGGGGGTGATCCAAATCTGGGAAAAATTTTAATGATAGTGTAGATTAATATCATGTAAGGATATTCTTTTTTCTAGTCCATGGCAATTCCCTTTCAAACTGGCTGTCCATTTCTTTTTATATAGACAAGGTCTTAGTTACATTTTCTGCACCTCTACCGGGGGCACGTAGTGATAGTAGTGACACCCTTTCTTTGGTGTCCACATAAGCCAGAAACCTCTCTTTAATTGTACACACAAAGGGGCATTGTTTTGATTTCATGTCATACAAAAGGGAAGCTGGGTGGAGACCCCTGTGTATTTATACTTTCTTGCCCCACCATGGACCTCCTGGATGTCCAGGGTGTTTGGTATTATTGGTAACTACATTAGTCAGGGGATCAGCCCACGTAAGGGGTCTTACCCATGAAGGGTCAGGAGCATAAGACCAAAATACTTACCCTCTTGTCCCAGGTAAAATTACCATACATCTGATGATTGTTAGCATGGCTAGAAAGGCGTTCTCAGGCATTCTTGGGTTTCTGGTTACCTCACAATTTCTTCCCTGAGGTTTGACGTTCTGATTGATGTTTCTCTGTTTCTGCATCTATTTTTCCCCCCCATCAGTTTATGTTGTTCATTATATTCCACAAATGAGTGAGATCATGTGATATTTATCTTTCTCTGCCTGGCTTATTTCACTAAGCATGATGTTCTCCATCTCCATCCATATTGTTGCAAATGGTAAGAGCTCCTTCTTTTCTACTGCAGCATAGTATTCCATTGTGTAGATGTACCACGGTTTTTTAATCCACTCATCTGCTGATGGGCACTTAGGCTGTTTCCAAACCTTAGCTATGGTGAATTGTGCTGCTGTGAACATAGGGGTGCATATATCCTTTCTGATTGATGTTTCCAGTTTCTTGGGATATATTCCTAGAAGTGGGATCACTGGGTCAAATGGGAGTTCCATCTTTAGTTTCTTGAGGAAACTCCATACTGTTCTCCACAGTGGCTGCACCAGTCTGCATTCCCACCAGCAGTGCACGAGGGTTCCTTTTTCTCTGTATCCTCGCCAGCACTTCTCGTTTATTGACTTGTTGATAATGGTCATTCTGACATGTGTGAGATGGTACCGCATTGTAGTTTTGATTTGCATCTCTCTAATGATTAGTGATTTAGAGCATGTTTTCATATGTCTCTTGGCCTTCCTTCTGTCTTCTTTCGAAAAGTGTCTATTTAGATCAGTTGCCCATTTTTGATTGGGTTGTTTACCTTCTTTTTGTTAAGCTGCATGAATTCCCTGTAAATGTTGGAGATTAAACCCTTATCGTTGACATCATTGGCAAATATGTTCTCCCATGTAGTGGGCTTTCTTGTTGTTTTATTGATGGTTTCCTTTGCTGTTGCAAAAGCTTTTTATTTTGATGTAGTCCCATTTGTTTATTTTCTCTTTAGCTTCCATTGCCCTAGGGGTAGTATCAGTGAAGAAGTTCTTTTGGCATATGTCAGAGATTTTTCTGCCTGTAGATTCCTCTAGTATTTTTATGGTTTCCTGTCTTATGTTTAAGTCCTTGATCCATTTTGAGTTTATTTTTGTGTATGGTGTAAGTTGGTGGTCTAGTTTCATTTTTTTGCATGTATCTGTCCAATTTTCTCAACACCATTTGTTGAAGAGACTATCTTGACTCCATTGTATGTTCATGCCTCCTTTGTCAAATATTAATTGAGTATAGTGGTTTGGATCGATTTCTGGGTTCTCTATTCTATTCCATTGATCTATATGTCTGTTCTTGTGCCAATACCAGGCAGTTTTGAGAACAGTGGCTTTGTAATACAGCTTGAAATCTGGTAAGGAGATCCCACCTACTTTGTTCTTCTTTCTCAGGATTGCTGTGGCTATTTGGGGTCTTTTTTTATTCCAGATGAATTTTTGGAAAGTTCGTTCTAGGTCTGTGAAGTATGCCTTTGGTATTTTAATGGGAAGTGCATTGAAATTATAGATTGCTTTGGGTAGTATGGACATTTTGATGATGTTGATTCTACCAATCCATGAGCATGGTATGTTCTTCCATCTGTTTATGTCTTCCTCTTTTTTCAGTGTTGTGTAGTTTTCCACGTATAGGTCTTTTACCTCCTTAGTTAAGTTTATTCCTAGGTATCTTAATTTTTTTGGTGTGATGGTAAATGGGATTGCTTTTTTAGTCTCTCTTTCTGTAACTTCATTATTGGTGTATAGAAATGCCATAGATTTCTTAGCATTTATTTTGTATCCTGCTACTTTGCCGAATTCATTTATTAAGTCTAGTAATTTTTTGATGGAGTCTTTAGGGTTTTCTATGTACAGTATCATGTCATCTGCAAATAAGGACAGTTTTACTTCTTTTCCAATTTGGATGCCTTTTATTTCTTCTTCTTGTCTGATTGCAATGGCTAGTATTTCCAACACTATGTTGAACAGGAGTGGTGAGAGTGGGCATCCCTGTCTTGTTCCTGTTCTTAGGGGAAATGGTTTTAGTTTTTGCCCATTGAGTATGATGTTGGCTGTGGGTTTGTCATATATGGCTTTTATTATGTTGAGGTATGATCCTTCTATTCCCAGCTTCCTGAGAGTTTTTATCAAGAAAGGGTGTTGGCTTTTGTCAAATGGTTTTTCTGCATCAATTGATATGACTATATGGTTTTTATCTCTCAATTTGTTTATGTGATGTATCACGTTTATTGATTTGCGAATATTGTACCATCCTTGCATCCCAGGGATAAATCCTACTTGGTCGTGGTGTATGATCTTTCTGATGTATTGCTGGATTCGATTTGCTAGAATTTTAGAGGATTTTGGCATCTATGTTCATGAGGGATATTGGCCTGTAATTCTCTTTCATTGTGTTATCTTTATCTGGTTTTGGTATTAGGGTGATGCTGGCTTCATAGAAGGAGGTTGGAAGTGTTCCTTCTTGAATTTTCTGGAATAGTCTGAGGAGGATAGGTTTTAGCTCTTCCTTGAATGTTTTATAAAACTCCCCTGTGAAGCCGTTCGGCCCCGGGCTTTTGTTTGCTGGGAGCTTTTTGATGACTGCTTCAATTTCTTCCATAGTTATCAGCCTATTGAGATTTTTAGTCTCTTCCTGAGTAACTTTTGGAAGGTTGTGTTTTTCTAGGAATGTCTCCATTTCCTCCAGGTTGTCTAGTTTGTTGGAGTAGAGTTGTTCATAGTATTTTTTGACAATCCTTTGTATTTCTGTGGCGTCTGTTGTTATTTCACCTCTTTCATTTCTGATTTTGTTTATTTGGGTCCTCTCTCTTTGCTTCTTGGTGAGCCTGGCTAGAGGTTCATCAATCTTGTTTATCCTTTCAAAGAACCAGCTCTTGGTTTTGGTGATCTTGATGTCATTCATTTCTGCTCTGATCTTTATTATTTCCTTTCTTCTGCTCACTGTGGGCTTTTCTTGTTGCTCCCTTTCTAATTCTTTGAGTTGTTGAGTTAGATGATCTATTACCATTTTTTCTTGTTTTTTGAGGTAGGCCTGTAGAGCTATACATTTCCCTCTCAGGACTGCTTTCATTGTGTCCCATAGGATTTGCAATGTTGTGTTTTTATTGTCATTAGTCTCCAGGATGTTTTTAATTTCTTCTTTTATTTTATTGATAACCCAATCATTGTTTAGTAGCATGCTATTCAGTTTCCAAGTGTTTGAATTTTTTGGAATGTTTTTATTGTAGTTTATTTCTAATATTATGCCATTGTGGTCTGAGAAAATGTTTGATATGATTTCAATCTTTTAGAATTTGGGGAGACTTTGCTTGTTACCCAATATGTGGTCTATTTTTGAGAATGTCCCATGTGCACTTGAGAAGAACGTATATTCCATGGCTTTGGGGTGATATACTATGAAGATGTCAATGAGGTCCATCTGATCTAGTGTGTCATTTAGAATTGTTGTTTCTTTGCTGATTTTTTGTCCAGAGGATTTATCCATTGATGTCAGTGGTGTATTAAAGTCCCCTACTATGATTGTGTTGATGTCGATCTCTCCCTTGATATCTTCCAGCAGATTTTTTATGTATTTGGGTGCTCCTGCATTGGGTGCATATACGTTTACCAGAGTTATATCTTCTTGCTGGATTGCTCCCTTTAGTATTATGTAGTGGCCTTCGTTATCTCTTATTATGGCTTTTACTTTGAGGTCTATTTTATCAGATATAAGTATCTCAACCCCAGCTTTTTTCTCATTTCCATTTGCCTGAAAAATGTTTTTCCATCCCTTCACTCTCAGTCTGTGTGAATCTTTTGCTCTAAGGTGGGTCTCTTGTAGACAGCAAATATATGGGTCATGTTTTCTTATCCATTCAGCTACCCTATGTCTTTTGATTGGTGCATTTAATCCATTTACGTTTACTGTTATTATTGATAAGTACCTGTTTGTTGACATATTTTTCCTTAGTGTTTGTGTTTCTTCTTGCCTTTCTCTTTCTTCTTTTTACAGCAGCCCCTTTAGCATTTCTTGCATTGCTGGCTTGGTAATGATGAACTCTCTTAGCCCTTTTTTGTCTGTGAAGCTTCTGATTCCACATTCAATTTTGAATGATAGCCTTGCTGGGTATAGTATTCTTGGATTCAGTCCCTTGTTTTGCATCACTTTGTATATTTCATTCCATTCCCTTCTGGCCTGGTGTGTTTCTGTTGAGAAATCAGTTGATATTCTGATAGGAGATCCCTTGTAGGTAACTTTCTGTTTCTCTCTGGCAGCCTTTAAGATTCTTGCTTTGTCGTTGGTGTTCGTCAATTTAATTATGATGTGTCTTGGTGTCCGTCTTTTGGGGTTCAACTTGTTTGGGACTCTGTGTACTTCTTGGACTTGGATAGTTTTTTTCTTGCCAATATCAGGGAAGTTTTCTGTCATTATTTCTTCTAACAGGTTTTCTATTCCTTGCTTCTCTTCCTCTCCTTCTTTTATCCCTATTATTCGAAGGTTGTTTCGTTTTGTGTTGTCCCGAAGCTCCCTTAGGCTCTCCTCTTGCTGTTTAAGTCTTCTTTCCAGTTGCTGCTGTGTTTGTGTGTGTTTTCCTACCTTGTCTTCTAATTCGCTGATGCGGTCCTCAGCCTCTTCTACTCTACTCTTTAAGCCTTCCATTGTGTTCTTTATTGCAGCTATGTCGTTCTTCATCTCCTCTTGATTTCTTTTCATGTTGGTGACATTTTCGTTCAGCTCCTTATAGTTCTCATTGAGTTGTGTGTATTTGTCATCCATCCGTTTAAACATCCTTATAACGAATACTCTGAATTCTTTCTCTCTTAAGCTGCTAGCCTCAAGTTCATTTAACTCCCTTTCTGGTGATTCCTCTTTTTCCTCCCTTTGGGAATTTCCTTTTTTTCTCCCCATGTTTTCCTGTAATGTTTTAATTGTAGATCCACTTGCTTTGCTATCCAGGTTATTTTGGGGATGGTGCTACTGGTGTAATCTCCCAGTTCTCCTGGGCTTGGTAATCTAGTGTTGCTCCCTACTTGAGCTACTTGGGTTCTCTTGATATAGGCCTGCAAGCTTGAGAGGCACAACTGTGGTGTCTAAAAGTCAGCAGCTATGGAGTGGAGTGTCCCAGTTTTTGCTGTCTTGCACCCTTAGTTGAAATCGCGCGTGTCCAGTGGGGACTCACAGTGGCACCCAGGAACCGACTGTTGGGAGAGCTCCCAGTGGCTCCCACTAGCACCCTGTGTGTAGATGGGCTCAGGGTGCCTGCCTGTTGTAAATTCGCTTCTGTGGAGGTGTGTTTGCAGGCGCAGAGCTTTGATGCACTCTGAGGGGCCCTGGTACTGAAGTTAAACAGCTAGGGTGTATGTGGGAAGTTATTCAGGAGAAAGGAGTTCAGAGTTTCTGCTGTGGAACAGCGCGTCCTTGGCTGTACAGAATCACACCCAGCAGGGGCTCAAAGCAGCTCCCCAGAGGACCCTGTGGATATATGGGCTCAGGGCGCCTTCCCTTGCTGTGGCCGTGAGTTTGCCCACCCTTGAGTGTGCGCGAACTGGTGGCACGAACTGGTGGCGCGCCCGCCAGCACAAAGGTCTGAGGGACTCTGGCCCTGACCTTGCACCGCAGGGGTGTCCGTGGGCAGTTATTTAGGAAGAGGCAGTTCAGAGATTCTACTGCAGGGCCGCGCACCCTGTGCAGAATCACCCCCTCGGGGGCTCTCAGGGGTTCCCAAGCACTGCCTGGGTAGTGGAGTGCCTGGGTGCCTATGGGCTGGGGACGTGACGAATCCTGAGTTCAGGCGCTAGGGAGGGGGAGGTTGTACTTACTGCTTTCAGAGGCGCACTTTTGGAGGTGGAGGTCTCAGCGTTCGCGCATCTGCAGCTAGGGTGGCAGGTCTTCTACCAGAGTGGCTGTGGTGACCAGGTTTGCTTCCGAGATCAGACTGGGTGGTGGTAAGGTTAGGATTCTAGTCTCTAGCAGTTCCGTTCTTAAAGATGGCGGGGTCTCTGTGCCCCTGGTGTCCTCCCCGGAGTGTTGGCAGCGGCCGCGGGGTTTTGCCAACCAAGACTGCCTGGATTGGAAGCCCCCTGGAAGAACTGCAGGGTCTAACTGTCCCTATTTCACTCACACACACACCCACACACATCCACACACACCTCTGTCACTCCTTCACTCGATAACACACTCACCCTCCCTACCTTCCTGCCGGTCGCCATCTTCAGGATATGACATTTCTTAGCCCTCCAGCAGCGGACCTTCGTTTTTTTTCTCCAGGAGTGTAGTGGAAAAACCCTAGGTCACCTTTTTGGATTCTTATTACCCAAGTTACTAAGAATATTACCAGTGGCATACAGGAAGCTTAGCCAATGTGCAGTCAGAAAAGGTGTTTCCTCTATAGTTCACACCAATGGAGGGCTGGGCCCTGCCCAGGCCTAAAGCCTCTGGCCAAAGCTTTAGGCCTGGGAAGGGGACCTCCAGCTCCATCTGATCACTGGCTCAGCCCCTGCCCAGGCCTGCCCAGACCGAAAGCCTCTTGGGCAGGAGCAGACCCCCAACTCCCTACCGCAGGGGGTCCACTCCTGCCCAGGCTGAAAGCAGACCCCCAGCTCCCTGCCCAGGTGATCAATCACAGGGGGTCCGCTGGTGTACCAGGCCGAAACAACGCCCAGCTCCCTGGGATCGATTGCAGGGGGTCCACTCGTGCACCAGGCCAAAGAAACCCCCAGCTCCCTGCAATCGATGGCAGGGGGTCCACTCTAGCACCAGGCCAAAAGCCGCGGCCGGCGGCTTTTGGCCTGGAGCCTGAGCGGACACCCAGCTCTCCGCCTCCGATGGCAGGGTGTCCACTTGTTCACCAGGCCAAAACCCGCCGGCGGTGGCTTTTGGCCTGGTGCCGGAGCGGAAACCCAGCTCCCGCCTCCGATGGCAGGGGTCAGCTCTGAGCACCTATGTATGCAAATTACCCGCCATCTTGGTGGGGCTTATTTGCATACTTGCTCTGATTGGCTGGTGGGCGTGGCTTGGCTGGTGGGCAGGCTTAGGCGTAGCGAAAGTGCGGTCAATTTGCATATTACTGTTTTATTAGGTAGGATTAATATAGCCACTTTTGATTTTTATTGCATGGTATATCTTTTTTATGTTTGACTTTGAAATACCTAAATTTTTATATATAAGGTGAATTTCATTGACCATGCATGTAATTAGATCATGATTTTTTTTCTTTTTTAAATATTTTTATTGATTTCAGAGAGGAAGGGAGAGGGAGAGTGAGAGATAGAAATATCAGTGATGAGAGAGAATCGTTGACTGGCTGCTTCCTGCACGCCCCTCCCCCCCTACTGGGGATTGAGCCCACAACCCAGGCATGTGACCTTGACCGGAATCGAACCCGGGACCTTTAAGTCCGCAAGCCAGCGCTCTATCCACTGAGCCAAACCGGCTAGGGCAGATCATGATTTTTTCATCCACTCTGCTAATCTGCCTTTTTAAAAAAGTATATATTTTTTATTGATTTCAGAGAAAAAGGGAGAGGGAGAGAGAGATAGAAACATCAATGATGAGAGAGAATCATTGATTGGCTGCCTCCTGCATGCCTCCCACTGGGGATCAAGCCTGCACCCTAGGTACATGCCCCCTCCTGGTTCATAGGTTGACACTCAACCACTGAGCCACACCAGCCAGGCCCAATCTGCCTTTTAATTGTTGTCTATAAATCCTTTATATTTAATGTAATAATTGATGTTAGGGCTTCGGTCTACCATTTTATTTATTTTTGTTTCCTTTCTCCTTTGTTTTTTTCTTTTTTTGCCTTTCTGTTTGTTACTTATACCTCTTTTAGAATTGCATTTTGATTTATACTTAGTGTTTTAAGTGTATCTTTTTTATGGAAATTTTATAGTTGGCCTAGGTGTTGTTATCTAGTGTCAAAGGTTCATAAAGAACAGTAATAAAACCAATGAATCCCCAAAATAGTAATTAGTAAAAGTTGACAATGCTAACATCAAAAAGACAATTTGCAACCTGGGAGCATTCAAACCAAAACATGGAATGAAGTTCAGAGGTATCCTATATAATAAAAGGCTAGTTGACCAAACAGCAGAACGACCGGTTGCTATGACACGCACTGACCACCAGGGGGCAGATGCTCAATGTAGGAGCTGCCCTCTGGTGGTCAGTGCGTTCCCACAGGGGGAGCACCACTCAGCCAGAAGCCAGGCTCATGGCTGGCGAGCGCAGGAGCGGTGGCAGGAGCCTCTCCCGCCTCCACGGCAGCGCTAAGGAGCAGCAAGCAGGCGGGCAGTAAGGAGCAAGGGGTCCTGGACTGCAAGAGGGTGCAGGCCAGGCTGAGGGACGTCCCCCCCTCAAGTGCATAAATTTCGTGCACCACGCCTCTAGTATTGTTATAAAGTAGCTTATATAGTGAGAAAACAGTGGCTGTTTATTCTCCACAGTGATGAGTTATATTCGAATTTTCAGTGGTTACTTCATATCAACCTTGAGAGATAGTTCAAGTTTTAGTTACAATTTCCAGAGGCATAAGCAAGAAATGACCCAGGTCTAGCTATTCTTGCAAAATAATCTAAATTAAACTTTGTTTATAACACTAAACTGGTTTTGTCTGCTCAGATAATTTTTAAGGCTGGTCTCCATTTGTTCTGTTTTGTTTTATTTTAATAATGTATTTATATTTATGTAGTCTACTAAGTATGGAAACCTTACTTTCCTTTAAGTCCCTTCCTCTCCCCCATTTATAAGTATTTTAAACATTTCCTATACATTCCTTAAGATCCACAAAAGACAGTGTTAGAGCCAGATGAATGGGGCTGGGCTGAGTCCATGGTGTTGTGCAAATGTGTGTATTCCTAGGCGACCTGTTTCCTAGCAGCACCTTGAAGGTGCAGGTTTTTCTGGAGACCTTTTTGCTTTTGCTTTTGTCTGTGCCCATTGGCATTCCTGGGTGCTGTCTTCTCCGTCACCTAATCCAGGTACACTAGGCCAAAGAAAACCCAGGAATTATCTGCCATGTTTTTCCTCAGATTTAAGGGTCCCTGACTGGTCTGTCTTCTTAGCATCACGCTTCAAAGTTGTGTGTTTGTTTTATCCTATATGATAAAGAGGTAATATGGAATTGACCGTCACTCCAACACACAAGATGGCTGCCTCCATGTGGTCAAAGATGGCTACTCCCATGTGGACACAAGATGGCTGCCACAAGATGGCCTGCAGAATGGGGCAGTTAGGGGTGACTGGGATGGCAGAGGAGGGCAGTTGGAGGCCACCAGGCCTGCAGGGGAGGACAGTTGGGGAGGACCCAGGCCTGCAGGGGAGGACAGTTGGGGGGGACCAGGCCTGCAGGGGAGGACATTTGGGGGGGACCAGGCCTGCAGGAGAGGACAGTTGGGGGGGACCAGGCCTGCAGGAAAGGGCAGTTGGGGGGAACTAGGCTGGCAAGGGAGGGAAGTTAGGGGTGACCGGGCCAGCAGGGGAGGGCAGTTGGGGCGACCAGGCTGGCAAGGAAGGGCAGTTAGGGGCGACGAGGCCATCAGGGGAGGGCAGTTAGGGGTGACTAGGCCAGCAGGGGAGGGCTGTGGGGCAATCAGGCTGACAGGGGAGTGGTTAGGGGGTGATCAGGCTGGCAATCAGACATCCCTCGAGGGGACCCAGATTGAAGAGGGTGCAGGCTGGGCTGAGGGACCTACCCCCGCCCCCGAGTGTACGAATTATCATGCACTGGGCCTCTCGTATATAATTTCCAGGGTTGTTCGCTATACTTGGCAGGAGAAAAAGTCTATCTGATTTATCCTGTGCTGGTACTACAATCCCTCTTCTATTAAATTTTATTCACCATATACTGATTCTACTCTGTGAGTCACTTATCAAGAACCTATAGTTCACACCAAGAAACCTAACAAAGCTATTATTCTAAGGGTAGTTATGTGTACTAGAAGAATAAGAAAAATGTTTTATCAACATAATGAACAGAGGGAGAAAAATCCCCTGAGACAAGCATCTGCCAAGAAACATGGGTGTGTATAAACCAGGGCAGTGATGGCGAACCTATGACACGCGTGTCAGCACTGACACGTGTAGCAATTTCTGATGACACGTGGCCACATGCCGAGGATGAAACATTTGCTGCTCCTGAGGATGAAACATTTGCGTCTAGAGTCTTGGAGTTAGTTTTTTCCTCAAAGTGACACACTACCCGAGTTATGCTCAGTTTTTTGGCGAAGTTTGATACACCAAGCTCAAAAGGTTGCCCATCACTGAACTAGGGGGATGGTTACTGTAAGTAGGACAGGGAAAAGCTTTGGAAAATGGGTTTGAAATGTAGGGAAGTGGCCTCTCTCAGAAATCCTGACTTGTTGGTCTTGGGGGAGTGAAGATGGATTGTCATGTTTTTGTTTTTTTAAAGATTCTTTACTGCTTGCAGTATGTGTCCAAGCCTGATGGATGTTACACTTCATCTCTAGATAAACATAGTAACTTATTTTAATTTCATTTAAATTGACACAGTTATTTAGAGTCTGCTGGGGGCTGGGGCTGTTAGGCAGAGGGGTTGAATGTTTAGCATAGATACTGTGTTAGGAGGGATAACTTAGTCTAAAGCTGATTGTTTGAAATATCCTATAAAGAGAGTTAGAAAGTGAAGGGATAGCAGTGATTCTGGACGAGTGAAAACAGAGACAGATATTTGAGAAACTGAATTATAAGAACTGAAGTTAAGAAGTGTTTTAGAAGGAGCCATTCTGCCTTAGTCTGTCCAGGCAGCTGTCACACAACGCCATGGGCTGGTGGCTGATAAACAAGAGAAGTTCTTTCCGGCAGTTCTGGGGGCTGGCATCTACGGTCAGAGCACCAGCAGCTCAGTGTCCAGTGTGGCCCACGTCCTGGTTCTCCGACAGGGAGCTCTTGGGGTTTCCTCTGTCATGAGAGCACTGGTCCCATGTCGAGGGCTCCGCTCCTGTGACCTGATCATCTCCCAAAGGCCTCACCTTCAAACCATCACATGGGGAATAGGTTTCAACATTTGAGATTTTAGGAGGCACAAATACTCACTCGACAGCACATCCCGAGCCTGCATCTCACAAATGAAGAAACCGAGGCTCGCAGAGGAGCGCTGACTTTCTGGAGATGGTAGGGTTTATGGAAGAGCCAGGAGCAGCACCGTTCCTGGGCCTCAGGGACTTGTTTCCGCAGGCTCCAGAGAACCTGCTCTTTGAGAAGGACCCTGTCTGCTGGGTGAGCTTATGCACAAAACCCCTGCCTGCAAGTGCCGCTCCCCAGTGAGGGGGGTAGGACTTGGCCCTGGTGAAACTCATCGGAAGCGTGGAGGACTTGTTTTGTCTAAAGCTTTTGAACCAAAACATTTATGAGAGCAGAATAGAGTTTTATCAGGTATTATCTATGGAGAGTTCCTGGGGTCATCGCCATATTAAATATTTTCTAAGCTATTTTCAGAAACATCTGTGGTAAATTAGTGAAGAAAGTGTAATAATTTTTTAAAAATGGATCTTTATTTACTAGGATATTCTAAAGGCCATTAATTCTATTTAGTAACTTATAGCTGTCTTTTTTCCCTTCATCAGCACAGAAAATGGGTCTTTTTAAAAAATAGTGGATCACTTATGTGGTAGGGAGCAATGTAGGATCGCTCTGAAATGGAAAGTATCTGATTATGCTGAACTGAGCCAGGAATGTTACTGATACAGAGGGGCAAACAAATTGTTATTTGGATCAGTGTTCTTGAGATTTGTCACCACCAGTGAACTACGTTTGTAATCTCCTAATAACATCGTTTCTATGTCAGACTAGTTGGTCTGAAACATTGTGCACACTTTCTTTTGCAAATTGAACTGGGTATGATGTACAGGCTCCTTTTCCTGGGTGATGGTGTTTCAATAGTTTTGTTTATTGCTATGCTTCAGTCAGGGAGGAGGCGAGGAAGAGGAAGACCTGAGACCCCTCTGGGTCTGTAGCCGGACAATCGCTGGGTCCATGCTGCCTGTCACTACTCAAGCCAATTAAGCAGAGACAGAGTTAAATCCTATGTGAGCATTCATTCCAATCCTGCCCTCATTTTGGGAGAGCAGCTTCAAAGGGCTGGCGATTCTGGTTTCTGCGCAAAGTTGTTCATCTTCCCATGATAATAGGCAGCTCCAAATGGGGACAGGGGCTGCATTTCCAGGTGAGCACCCAGGTCCGGAGTGGGGCTGCCAGCCAGGTTAGAATGTGCCTTCTCTAATCATAATAAAACAGTCATGATTACTACTCCTTAACAATTCTAGCTGGTTCCCCAGCATTCTGTTTCTGCCCCTATCAGTTCTATTTGTGTGGCATTGAATTCTTTTTTGAAGACTCAGTTTTATATGAAAAGTGAAGAAATTTAAGTAAATGACATTCAGATGTATTTTATTTTTGACAATCTCTATTAAAATAAGTAAAACTAAGAAACCACAGGTCATTCAAATTAAACAGCACGCATGTGTAACTGTGGCCTGCATGTTAAGTGCTTGGTGTAGTTACTCTCACAGCATCCTCAGTCTTCCTAATGCTGCGTTGGTTCTACTGTCTTTAGCTAATGGTCTTTATCTGCTAATCCTCTGAAAACCTATGACTTAAAAAGAAGTACAAATTTTTGTGAGGTAATTTTTTATTGCCTGATTGATAATTGATGTTTTCTCTCTCTGTTTAACACCTACAATTTATCTCCCTTTTAAATGCTTTTATTTTTTGCAAGACTGGAATATGCTACTTTAAAAAGGGATATGTGAAGATAAAGGTAATGTGTGTCAAAGAATATTTTATTTTTTGTGTATTAAATACAAATATTAGAAGAAAATAATTTTTATTAAAATACATGAAAAGCGAATCAGCTGGGAATTGTGTGTTTTTTAATAATTTGAGCTGCCTATATTTAAAAAATGAAATCTGTCTTCTCATAAACACTATTGTGTTATTTTTAAAAGTATGACTGGTTTCTCTATTTTTCAGTTCCCTTTTTTTATTATACCTCCTACCCCGTCTCTCTCTACACAGGGTGGGTATTCTGCTCCCTCCTTCTCTCCTTGGCAGGGCTCCTTCCAGGGGACCCCACGGACTGTGCCACCGCACCGCAGACAGAGTGAGTCTGTGTCTCTCACGCCTCCCCCGCTCCGCCTCCCTCCTGGTATTTCCCTTCTGCATGCTCTGCCCCTTCCCAGCTCCGCCCCTTCTGCTCCGTGGCCTGCAGGAGTGTGCTAAGCCAGCACTTCCTGGGCTCTCTCTTACCCGTCCTTGTCCTTCCACTGCATGGAAGTAGGCTTCCTCTTAGAGCCTGCAGAGAGCTGTCTGACTCCTTTTTATCTAAAGCCTTAACACCTCCTGCCAGTGGCCCTGGCCCTGCCACCTTCACCTGTCTGTAGTGCATTGAGCTTTTTCATGGCCTTGATCTATGTGAATAAAAATGGTTTTTACTAGTTATGTTTAAGATGCCCACTATCCAAACAGTGTGTCACTGCCAAGCACATGTCTGAGGATTCCATGTGGAACTCAGTGACTCCAAGTTTTCTGGGGGAAATTATGCTATTAGTAGTGGTATAATGAACAGATGCATACTGGTTAGGGAACAGGCTTACCAGACCATTGCACATTTCTTTAAACATTTCCTAATCAAAAGGCTTTGACTACTTTTCACTGTCTTCTAAAAGAAAAAGCTTATAAATCAGTTTTCAAGGGTGGTTTTTAACAGTTAACATGTCCTTTTAATTTATCAGCTGTTTACAAGTACAAAAGAAATGGCTTTTGAATGTGCATGGTTTACTAACATTTCTAATGTGACTTAAAAATTAAATCTGCTTACATTAAATCTGCTTTCCAAAACATTGTATATTATTTTATATTATGTACTTAAGTACATCTGGTAAGTTGGTTATATTTTATCTTTTTTGAAAAGTCACGCAAAAAAGCTAATGTTAATGAAAAAGAGATATATATTGTCAGTCAGTCACTTTCATACCTTCTCCACAGATTTACCCTGATTTGTGATTCATATCCATTTTTTCATAAATTATCCTTATCTATGTGATGTATTGAAGGTCCAAAAGGGAGCAATTTTAAGCAATTAAAAATGTGATTTATTAAAATAAAAATTTATTTTTTTAATTAATCAAAATTATTAGGTATCAACATGAATTTGAGACAATGTTGAAGTTTATTTTTAGCTTGTTTTAAAGATAAATAGAATAGAGAGTTTGTATAAACTTTTATATCAAGTATTTAGTAGCAAGTGAATTTGTTTAGTGGATGCAGCAAAAAGAATTTTTCCTCCTCCTCTTCCTTTTACATCTCCTACCATCTTTGTAAACCCTCCTTTTTTGCCTCTCGTATCTTCAAGTTGGTTGCTTTCTTTTCTCCTCTGTTTAAAGATTTTTTGCTCAAAAGGAATTCTTCTAACTTGCTAGTGAACTACTCTGAATTTCAAGTGCAGTTACAAGTGAGAATGTGTTTTGGGCTTGCAGCCAGTAAGCAGCATGGGTGACGGGCTGACCTCAGGTTAATATGTGACTGAATTTACTGAAGCCTGCCTTTAGCCTTGTTCCTGTCTCCACCACGCTTCCCCCGTTCTCCTTCCCCTCAGTAGCTGCAATATGGGAATGAAGTTTAATTATTCTGTATTGCAAATAGTTTTAGATTTTTTTAAAAAAAAAAACATGTTTCTCGAAAACATCCATGTCACTAGTTTCTTATCTGTACGGCTTTAGGATTTCCTTGTCCCTCCATTTGCAAACGCTTCTCCCTCCTTCCCTTTGGGTGTTGAGTTGTCATTTTCATTCCCAGCTGTGAAGGAGCACTTGATAGTAGCAACAATGCTACCAAGCCCTGTCTTTCTAGCTGTTCTAGAACAAACCTCCTTCTCTGTAGCTCCAGGTTAGTAAAAGAAAGTGCGGGTTGTCCGGAGTTGGGCTGTGTGAGCCACCTAGGGAAAGTACCTGTGCACGGGAGTCTTTCCCGGCCGGCGCAGCTGCAAGAACTGGCCCTGGACTTGACCGTGAGACTTGGAGGACCGCGTTCGTGGAAAGTGACGACTGGACTTTCCTTAGCTTTCAGAGAGCTGAGCTTGAAATGTTCCTTTCGAGAAGAAATAGGCTCTAGCCTAGTACACAATTTTGAGTTTACCCTGAGAACAGCTGAAGCAGTTAAACAATAAAATCATTGTTTTTATTTTTTAATGATAAAATATAGAGAAAGAAAAGGGTATGGAATTATGGAAGCAAATCCAGTGTTTTTGCAGAAATTTCCTTTTCCTACAGTACACATATTCAGTGAATAATATTTGTCTCCACAGTTAGTTAATATGTGATTCCTAGTGCTGATTTATTTTGGAGAATTCTGTAAGTGATGCTCGATAGTTGAGAGCATTCACCTACATTATAATGTTTCATTGACACATTCTTCCTGATGCCCTCTTGAACATCAGCTAAGTGAACTGCCTTTAATTCTAAATGTAGAAACCAGGTAGGATTAGTTATTAGTCATCAGGCAATCTGTTTTTGGTTCTTTTTAATGTATAGCAGTAGTAGACTTTGCCTGGCCAGAGTGGCTTAGTTGGTTGAGTGTTGTCCTGTGCGCTGAAAGGTTGCCAGTTTGATTCCTGGTCAGGGCGCATACCTGGGTTACCTGGGTTGCAGTTCGATCCCCAGTCTGGAGGGCAAGTGATTGATGTTTCTCTCTCACATCAATGTATTTTTTTCTTTCTCTCTCCCACCCACCCCCCTCAATAAGCTTACCCTAGCATGAGGCTTTAAAAATAAATAAATAAGTAAACAAATAGTAGACCTTCCAGCATAAAAAGACCTTCCAGGCCTGGTCGCCATATGCAGAAACGACTCAAGTTGACAGGGAGTGTTTAGCTCTGGTCACTCCAGGAAGCTGCCCTGGCCAGGGATGCCCTTGGCCAAACTTAAGAATAATTCTGGGAAAATGGAGATAAAAGGAAAACCCTAGTCTTCAAGTATGTTTTCTTTCTCGGGACATTTTGACTTATATTTCTTTTCTCCGGTGTATCACTGGTCTCAGGGTGAGGATGTTTGACCTCCCATCGCCAAAGAGAGCTTTCTCTGGGCAGCAGAAAGCATCTCCCCGTGGGGTCCTCCCGTCTCCTCATGCACCGCAGCTTTGTCCCCATTGACTCGGCTGGCATCGGGCCAGCCGCTCTGACTTCCAGCTGTGTGGAATCAGAAACAACAGCTCACCCACCGCACAGTGGAGGTTAACAAAAACCATTCCTTTTGGCAGGTAAAAGGCCTTAGTGGTGATCTCAGGTAATCTCAGATAGCCTTTCTTGCTAGAGTATATGCTTTTAGGAATACATAACTTTTTCAAAAAGTTTATTTTGAAATAATACCAACTTCTTAACATGCCTAATACAACTTTTAAAGTTTTCTGTTCAACACCTTGCTTGAAAGAATTTAGAAATCTTACCTACTTGTAGCTTACTAGTATATGTGCAATAACTGAGATGGGAAGAAAAAAATGTTTTGAAACACCAGAAATTACATACATCACGTTTATGTCTTAGTAGCCCAGCAGTTTTTTATAAGTTGCCTGATTTCTAAATTTATCCTATCTAACAATAGACAAATATGCAAATTGACCATACCTCCAACACACCCACAAGCCACGCCCACCATCCAATCAGAGCGAGCATGCAAATTAACCCAAACCAAGATGGCTACAGCCACAGAGAGCAAGGTTTCCTAGGTAACAGAGGAAGCCAAGTTTTCCGCCTGCCCTGGCCAGGCCTAAGCCTCCACTCAAGCTACAAAGTTTCAATTATAGAAGGTAAACAAATTCAAACAAATGGCGGCAGAATGGAGCTTGAGAGAGCAGGCCAGGGTTGCCGCCGGCAACAGGGGAAGCAAAGCTTTCCGCACACCCTGGCCGGGCCCACCCGCTTAAGGCAACAAAGTTTCAATTATAACCCCAACAGAAATGGCTGCCGGCGGAGGGAGCCCCAGGCTACAAAGTTTCAATTGTAGAAGGAAAATAAATTCCAGATACCAGGGCCTCTGCTTGGGTTGCCGGGGGGCGTGGCCGGCCTGCAAACCACCACAGACCCCTCGCTCAGGCCGCCCCACACCCCAAGGGAACCCCCACCTGATCCAGGATGCCCTTCAGGGCAAACCAGCTGGCCCCCACCCGTGCACCAGGCCTCTATCCTATCTAATAAAAGAGTAATATGCAGATTGATCATCACTGCAACACACAATATAGCTGCCCCTATGTGGTCAAAGATCCTGCCCCCATGTGGACACAGGATGGCCACCACAAGATGGTCAGCAGGAGAGGGCAGTTGGGAGGGAACAGGCTTGCAAGGGAGGGCAGTTGGAGGTGATCAACCCTGCAGGAGAGGGCAGTTAGGGGTGACCAGGCCAGCAGAGGAGGGAAGTTGGGGGCAAACAGGCTGGCAGCAGAGTGGTTAGGGGCAATCAGGAAGGCAGGGGGTGATCAGGCTGGCAGGCAGAAGCGGTTAGGGGCAATCAGGAAGGCAGGCAGGCAAGCACTTGGGAGCCAGCAGTCCTGGATTATGAGAGGGATGTCCGACTGCCCGTTTATAGGCAGTCATACATCCCTCGAGGGGTCCCAGATTGGAGAGGGTACAGGCTGGGCTGAGGGACAACCCCCCTCCGTGCACGAATTTCGTGCACCGACGCTCTAGTATTACAATAATACCTAACTGTATTCACCAGAATGCCATGAAGAATGGTGATTATATTGCCTTATATCCTCCTCCTTCCCTTATACAGTGGTTTTCAACCTTTCAAATGCTGTGAACCTTTAATACAGTCCCTCATGTTGTAGTGACCCCCAACCATAAAATTATTTTCATTGCTCCTTCATAACTGTAATTTTGCTCCTGTTATGAATCGTAATGTAAATATCTGTGTTTCCCGATGGTCTTAGGCTCTACAGCAGCGGTTCTCAGCCTGTGGGTCGCCACAGGTTGAGGACCGCTGCCTTATAATCTTCAGGCAGGGCTCACCTCCTTTTTGAAAAGCAACACTTCCATTACAACCCAGTGTATATGCCCTGAATGGACCTGTGCATTCAGCACTCAGCACATCTACACTAATAAAAGAGAAAAATGCTAATTGACCATACCTTCGCTATGTCCACAGCCAATCAGAGCGAGTATGCAAATTAACCTAACAAAGATAGCTGTTAATTTGCATACACGGAGGGAGGGAGGAGTGAAAACTGAAGACAGCATAGAAGAGAGAGGGAAAGTGGAAAGCAAGGCAACTGCTGGAGGGAAAGCGCTGGCGGTGCGTGCGGGGCGGGGCGCGCAGCGGCGGTGGAGGCGGCGCTGGTGGCGGGCAGGCACAGTGGGTCAGGTGGGCGGGGTGCGCAGCAGCAGCAGCTGATGGCGCGCACGCGGCTGTGGAGGCGGCGGTGGCCACAGGCTCGGTGGGGTGGGCGGGACAGGCGGGGCGTGACCCGCCCACCCCGCCCTGCCCGCCACAGCGTGAGAGGTGGGGGGGGGGCGGGAGAGGTGGCTGTGGCAGGAGGGAAGCCCACTGGAAGTCTTGCAGGAATATTCCTGCAATGGGTCCCTAGTCCTACCTAATAAAAGAGCAATATGCAAATTGACCATACCTCTGCTGCACCCACAAGCCATGCCCACCAGCCACGCCCACCAGCCAATCAGAGCGAGTATGCAAATAAACCCAACCAAGATGGCTACAGCCACAGAGAGCAGGAGGGAGGCTTGGGTTTCCCAGGCAACTGAGGAAGCCAAGCTTTCCGCCTGCCCTTGCCGGCCTAGGCCTCCACTCAAGGCTACAAAATTTCAATTATAGAAGGTAAACAAATCCAAACAGAAGTGACAGCAGCCACGGAGCTGAAAAAAGAGGGAGGCTAGGGTTGCCCCCAGCAATGGAAGAAGCAAAGCTTTCCGCATACCATGGCCGGCCCAGGCCTCTGCTTAAGGCTACAAAGTTTCAATTATAGAAGGATAATAAACTCCAACAGAAATGGCTGCCGGCCACGGAGCGAGCAAGAGGCTTGGCTCTGCTCCAGGCTACAAAGTTTCGATTGTAGAAGGTAAATAAATTCCAGATACCAGGGCCTCCGCTTGGGTCGCCGGGGGGCGTGGCTGGCCTACAAACCACCACAGGCCCTCGCTCAGGCCGCCCCATGCCCCAAGGGAACCCCCACCCTGGTCCGGGACACCTTTCAGGGCAAACCAGCTGGCCCCCACCCGTACACCAGGCCTCTATCCTATCTAATAAAAGAGTAATATGCAGATTGACCATCACTCCAACACACAATATGGCTGCCCCCATGTGGTGAAAGGTCCTGCCCCCATGTGGACACAAGATGGCCACCACAAGATGGCCAGCAGGGGAGGGCAGTTGGGAGGCACCCAGCCTGCAAGGGAGGGCAGTTGAGAGGGACCAGGCCTGCAAGGGAGGGCAGTTGGAGGCGATCAACCCTGCAGGGGAGGGCAGTTAGGGGTGACCAGGCCGGCAGAGGAGGGAAGTTGGAGGCAAACAGGCTGGCAGAGGAGCAGTTAGGCATCAATCAGGCTGGCAGCGGAGTGGTTAGGGGGTGATCAGGCTGGCAGGCAGAAGCGGTTAGGGGCAATCAGGAAGGCAGGCAGGGGAGCAGTTGGGAGCCAGCAGTCCTGGATTGTGAGAGGGGTCCCAGATTGGAGAGGGTGCAGGCTGGGCTGAGGGACACCCCCCACCCCGCCCTCCGTGCACGAATTTCATGCACCGGGCCTCTAGTTGTGTATACAGTTAACACTCAGATAAAAGATTCCTGAAGTAGTACTTCCTCTGAGGACATGTGACACTCTCAATTTTCTTCTCATTTTTGTTTTGCTTAGTTTCACATAGTGTCATTATGTGAAATTTCTTACATAGTTAATATTTCTTGAAAACATCATTTTAATGGCTTCATGACATTACATTATCATGTGGACACACTCTAATTTATTTAGTAGTTTCCTGTTGTTGGGCATTTGTATTGTCTCCATTTTTCCCTATTAATAGAGATACTGTTGCAATGCAAGCCATTCTTGCGTATAAATCAGTGTCAGTATCTCTGTACTTCAGTAGGTTTCTAGACGGATGTTAATTAAAGGCTCGCCTTTCTAGAGACACTGGTGTGTGTTGTTTAAGGTGGGTGTTAACATGGCTCAGTCAGAGTGGCTTCACCGCGTGACTAGCTTCCCATATGAGAAGTGCATCAGTTTCCGTGCTTTAGTGAGAAGTTAGCTTTAGGAGTGACTTACATTTTCCAGTGAAATGGAATCTAGGGTAACTCAGTGAAAACAGAATAATTGCATTTTACAGTAAGCTACTTTTTGAAGTGCGGTTACTGTAGAATATGGTTCGTTGTTCATTTTTGCAGCTAATTCAAGTTTAGTATTGGTTAATTGACTAGAAATGTGCATAAAATTCATGTTCCAGGAGACTGTCCTCTAAGCTTAGGCATGAGTTTATTTCTCTCTCAACACCTTGCAATTATGAGAAACACAGCAGTTTCTGTGCACGCTCGTAACGCCTGCTCTGCAGAGCGTGGGCCGCTCACTGTGTGTGCTGTGCTAGTGCCCGCGTATCCTGCTCTGGGTGAATGGACATGCATATTGGTCAGACCAGGGAATGGTGCTACTTTGAAGTTGGTTTTGTTTTCTGAAATACTTTGCATTCCAAAACTAGATACGGATGGTTCTGTGTCTTAGAGATATGAAAATTGAGTATCTTATACTGATTGTGCCTGTGTAGTAAATGCTTACTTAAGTCACTATTATTCACTGATAGGTTTATTTTTGGGGGGGGGGTATTTTTTAACTTTTTATTGAGTTTATTGGGGTGATACTGGTTAACAAAATTATACAGGTTTCAGATGCACAGTTCTACAACACATCATCTGCACACTGAAGCAGTTAACTGATCAACTTGGAAGAGCCAATGAATTTATTTTAGAGTTAGTTTGTTTGTAATTTATATTTATAAATCAGGTGTTTTTTCTAAGCTCTCTGAGAGTGCAAGGCACCATTGTGAGCTCTAAGGAAATAAGAGCACTCCTGGTTTCCAGGAGGCCTGGAGGCTGGGAGTGGGCTGTGTGAATTGTAGAGCGGAATTCATTTACTCTACAGTGGTCTCCCTCATCTTCAGGGGAGACCATTAGAGACCTCCAGTGGACGCCTGAAACCGTGGGTGGTACCGAACCCTATGTATACACTATTTTTCTTCCTATACACACACACCTTTTCAACTTAAAGTGGACACACTCTATGGTTCTCACTGGCATATTTGAATTGCCAGCATCACTATCTTGTGCTTTGGAGTATTATTAAGTAAACTGAGGGTGACTTGACCATGAGCTCTGGGGGCTGTGCACATGGGTCCAAGGCTCCTAAGTTACTATGGCAGGTGGCACACACAGCATGGATGTGTGTGGACATAGGGTGGTTTACATCCCGTGGGTCTCCGGAGTGAGAGTTCATCAGACCACTCAGAACAGCACACAGCTAAAAACTTATGAATTGTTTATTCCTAGAATTTTCCATGAATGTTTTTGGACCATGGCTGATCACAGGTACCTGAAACTCTTAACAAGGGGGGACTATAGTTATACCAGGGACTCGGTCGTGTCTCCATCTCTACAGTGATATGTGAGCCTCACTTACCGTTTAGAACATTATATTTAAGACACACACGAAGATCAGATTATGCTTTTATCAGTCTTTAATGTAGCAGCAGTCATAAAAGTAAACTAACAAATATTGAGTTGTGTTTAGTTTATAATGTGGAAGACTCTGAAATTATTAAAAAATAATTTCTGTTTTCTTTGTAAGGGATTACATGTAGCTAAACCTTTTTAGATCTTTGAAGTATGAATATTAAATTGTGTCAGAATTCTTTTGAATAATTTATTTGGAAAAATCCTTCAAGTGATTCCTTTTAAGTATGAGAACTTTTATAGACACTGTTCTGTGGATATAAATATTTGTGTTAACTTGCAAGAAAATATAACACTTGAGCAAGAAAGCATAAATCCATTAGAATGTTTTCATTTCATACAAGCACGTTAAGAATGCCTAGAAAAAAACAAAGGCAGCGCAGATACAGTTGGCTGCTACCAAGCCTGGCAGTTCCTTGGTGGTGTATGTGCTCTCTGACACCATTGTCCTGTCTTTTCTTGTCTCTGCTTTCCCATTATGCCTTTGGCAAGGAGTTGAGAAGTTAGTCCATTACTTCTCTGACAAAGCGTGGTACAGTACAATTTCAGATTTTTCCTACCACCTTCCTCATAGTCACTCCTTTGTTTTTGTTTTTTCCCCCAGTTTGCATGATGCATGTCAGAGCCTGCATGAAAGTACAAGCATGTTAAAGATGGCACCATTTCCATATTTCTTTAAACCTTTCAAATGTATTTAATAATAATAATAAACTTGTATGTATGAAGAAAATAATGTTAAGTAATTCCTGTTTTCTATTATGCAATAACATTATGACACTTGAGAACATTTCCTGCTTTCTGCTTTACAGACTTTGACATCTTTTTACTCTTATCGGGACTTGATGTATCTAGCTGCCATTTTATTATGATTGGTGACTTTAGGATGTTTACCGAAACTAGTATGAGTATTATTTTTTGTGGTAATTCTAAAAATCTTGGAATTAGCACAAAGCGGTGAAGGTGAAGTTCTGAGTGACGAGCGCTAATTCGCCTTTCCGTGTATTCCGTGTGTTTTCTCACGTGGGTCACTTGAAACCACTTTCCCCAGAAACACTGCTCCGCGGTGTGGCCTGAGTTTGCGAGTTGTCCTGTGTATATAGGTCAGCTCAGAGAGAAATAGGACATTATTCAGTACCTGAATGCTGGTATTGAATATACCTGTTGAGTTTTTAAAATAATCATCTGGCTATGTTGCATATTCTAAAAGTCTGTGAACTCATTGGAATTACCCAAATAGTACAAATAATAAAGTTTTAGCCCTGCATTTTAAATTGTCCGTGGGTACAAATTACTGGTTTTGCCATTTGGTAAAGTGTGTGAATTTGGACATGTTACTTAAGTTTATTTAACTTCAGCTTACTTATTTACCAAAAGAAAACATTATCTTTCACCTAGGGGTCTTGTGATAACTAGAGATCACATGCAAAATTAGAGTCTGGCTACCGCCCCTCGGGAAGACAGAAAACCCTGTTCTCGGCCCCTAGCATAATATTTCCTCAAGTGTCTGTAATGTTGTCATTCGCTGCTCACAGTCATGTGATGTGGCGCAGATATTGTTAGGAAATTCCATCTGAGTAGTAAGATGATTCACTCAGTATCTCACCCATAGTAAGTGATAGACTCAGGATTCAAAACCAAATCAGTCTGACTGTAAGAGCTAACTGATTCACCACTCTGTTGTGCTAGCTCCTTCCTATAGCCGTATATGACCTTTTTCTGAATGGAAAAGTGTCTTACATGCCCTAACTCTGGTGTGCTCCAGAGAGGAGCCTTGACTTCATGTCATATCACATATAACTTCTGTGGATTTAAAACATTTAGGTGTGACTGGCATTATTGAAACCTCTTACTCTGTAGCAACTAGTTTATTACTATACTGCTATAGAACTTGCCTTTTTTTTTCAAGACCCAGTTACAAAACGACCATAGCTTAAATTCATCATTTTCACACCTAAGTCGTAGATAACATTTATTGAGCATATTTGCTGTGCTAGGAGGTCTTATGGAAAGTATTTTACATGAATATTATGAAATGTATTTAATTATTAGAAATAGAAATAGCTGAATCCTTGTTAAGACAATTTTCACAACTCATTTTATCCGCAAATATGTAGTCTCCAAGTAAAACACATCTGTCGCTTAGCTGGTGGGCCATTATGAAAGGTGCTGTGTTCAGGTTCAAAGATAATCTTTCCTGCTGTCCTTCTAATCATGAACCACTAAGCTAACCTTAAACTTAATTAGGGTAAACATTTTTATAATTACTTTTTTCATCAGTGTTGTTTTTATTAAGCTTGTTTTTATTTGATTATTAGTGCTGCATCATTGACCTAATAGGGAAGTATCATTTTGATAATTTATTACCAAAGAAGTAATTCTGGTATATAACACTCACTAATAATAATTTATTTGTTTTTCTAGAAAATATATATGTGCATAAATCTATATATATACACAAACACTGGGGTGGGCAAAAGTAGATTTACAGTTTTATAGAAAAAAAGACATGCAGGTTATGATTATTAACTCTGCATTTCATATACTCACAACTGTGAACCTACTTTTGCCCACCACTGTATACAGTATATATTTCCTACTAGAGGCCTGGTGCATGACATTCACGCTCTGGGAGGGGTGGGGTTCCCTCAGCCTGGCCTGCACCCTCTCATAGTTCGGGACCTCTCAGGGGATGTCCCGCAGTGGGCCTAAGCCAGCAGTTGGACATCCCCTGAGGGGTCCTCAGCGCTGCCGCCACCGCCTGGTGGTCAGTGCATGTCATAGTGACCGGTTGTTCTGCCCTTCAGTTGATTTGCATATTAGGGTTTTATTATATAGAATTATGTGTCAAATACTAGGGATACCAACTACAACAACAAAAAATGAATAAAGCTGGTACATGCCTGTGGAAGCTCCTAGTCTCTGGTTATCTTTGTAAACATCTCAAAATAGAGATTTAAAGATGGTCATTGAAGATGACTACCAATCCCTTGCACAATTAATTATTCAGTAGTGCTTATCACTAGCACTCTTGACCTTGACACTTGTAACCATTGCTTCTGAAAATTCTCAGAATAGTGTGTCGAAGTGTATGTGTCTAACTAAAGAAAGACTGAAAGTTACTGGGTCCAGTTAGAAGCACTTAGCTCATTAAGTCTAGGGGTGGGTCCACATTTTAAAGCTTCAGTAACCAACCCTTCTACAAGTTGCAAGGGCCAAGGAATGAAGTTCTACTTGTTTGTGACTGTGGGCATTTCCTGATGGCCCCTGTAGTGGGGTTCCTTGCGCCCGGAGTCCTGTGGGCTGAGGCTGAAATGGTGGGCAGCTTCCCTGAGGCGTTTGTTCTGTGCAGGGCAGCACGCATGTTGCCTCTCCAAGGCCAGAAACCTGCAACACAGCTTAAATCCCTCCTGAGCAGGCAGGCAGGTGAGCGATTAGGAGCCAGCGGTCCCGGATTGTGAGAGGGATGTCCTCCAAGGGGTCCCGGATTGGAGAGCGTTCAGGCTGGCCGAGGGCCCCCTCCCCCCCGCCTTGCACAAATTTCGTGCACAGGGCCTCTAGTTTAATATAAGCAGATATCTTTCTCTCTGCTGTATTTCCATTTAGTTCTCTGATAAAGTAGTAGTCAGTTGGATAATATGAGTAATCAGAACAGTGCAAATGGATAATTTATCTACAGTTCGCAGTGCCCCTTTTCTGGAGATTTGATTTTCTTAATCAATTTATTACTTCACCCTAATTAGAAAAATCATACCTTTTTATGCTTTTAGCACATATTTATATCTTTTTGTTGTACTGGCAGTAGGCATATTATGATGAAGTCATCATTTTTTAAGTTGTTACTGATATTTTCAAAAGTCTTAGTTGCTTTAAGATGTTTAACTTGAAACTAGTTTTCGAGGGTGAAAGGGGAAGACAAATAGTCATTCAATTGCTTTTTTTCTCTCTTTGGAGATTTCATTTTGCTTAACATGGTCCTGCTCTATGTTTTTACTAATTTTTCTAGAGTGTATGATCACATCGGCATGGTTGTTTTTCCAAGGAAACCCCAAGGAGAGTCTTTTGAATTAATTACATGGTGATTTTAGTATCTTCACTCTTCTTCTTTTTTTTAGAACCTTCATTCTTGAAGGGCAGTTTATTCATCTCTGTGGTGATTTATTGTGAAAATGCCCACTGACTTTAAAGTCCAGGATATTTCACTTGAAGTAAAAACTGAGATAGCTTATTTATTTTAAACATTCTCAAGTAAGAGTTTAATATAATACATTCAGTATGGATTAATTTTGAATAGTCATTGTCTTGATTTTATTATTTTTTAAATAGCAAATCAACCCTTTGCCATCATGGCCTCTAACCTCCATGAGTCGGTGAGCTAGTCCCAGCCCCTGGTAACCCGCCATCACCTAATCCCTGGTTGCTGACCCAGCCTTCACCCAGTGCTGGTCCCGGAGGCGGGGAAGGCGGCAGGACAGGGGGCGCAGCATGCCATGAACAGAAGTTAGAAATGCTGTGTAGGTTTGTTTAGTTTTAAAAAGTTATTTTATTAGTAAAAAAAAAATAAAAAAAAAATGGTCCTTTAATTTCTTTTTTCAAAGCACCATGCCAGACTTTTTGATACTTTGAGCCCACATTATGTAATAGAAAGAGGTTGTATGTGTGTTTATACATTTCTAGCACCCCCGCCCCCCCCCCCCCCCCCCCCCCCCCCCCCCCCCCCCCCCCCCCCCCCCCCCCCCCCCCCCCCCCCGTATCAGGACAGGACCAATAGGCTCTGCCCCACGTAAACTACTATCTGGGCCATTGAAAGAAAACTTTAAGATTCATATTTCTTTGCGAATGCACAAAAGTAACGGAAGTAACACATTTCCTCTGATTGTATAGACTCTAACCACACAGTGAGCGCCAGGAAAGTGTGTGCAAGGAACCTGGGCCTCTTGAGAACTTAGCTATTGTAGGCTTCTGAGCTTTAGTTCCAGTTACAGGCAATTTCAAATTTGTTTAATCTCAGCCATCATTCCAAAGGCTGATCATTTTTAATTTTGTTGAGTGGGTGTTCGCTCTTGGGGAAGGCAAATTTGCTTTCTGCGTGCCGGCCATAGCAGAATCTCAGCTGATCCCTCAGATGGCAGTGAGACAGACAGATAAGGGGTGAACATATTTTATTCTGAAACTTCTCAGCAAGAACATTAAAGGTGGGTTAGCATTAGCTAAGTGCATTGACCTATTTTTTTTGTTCAAATACAATTTCATGTCTACTGAAAATATAAGCTTAATTCTAAACCTTATTTGCTGGTAATTTTAATTCTCCATAAAGACTGCACCTTGACACTTTTAAAGGAATTCTTCCACTCGTCAAGTGTGATAAAGTGGTGTACAGCTTTCCTTTTCAAAAAAAAAATCTTAAAAGTTGGTAATATGCTGAAGATCACAGTTACTATCTGGATGCTTTATGGAGATTAAGCTAAAGTGCTATGGAAGTCCTTCTGTCAAGCTCTTATTTATAAAGTTTTAAATATGTAATGAATCAATTGAGGCAGGAATCTTTTTTTCAACAATAAATCAGTACTTTTAATATTTTTCATTCCTCCTGTTTAATTTTGAATCTTGTTTAGTGTTTACTGCCTGTATCATTTTTGTTTGCATTATCATTCTTGTAGTATCTCATGAATTTAGTTGAATGTTGTAATTTATTTTTTAATTTAAAAGAATCTCACATACTTCTTATATTAAAACGTAGTAAGTACCAACACAGCTGAATTGGAACTTACATTAATTCTGGGAGGCATTTCTAAAATGAGTTGTTGCTAATGTTGTTTTTAATTTTAATAGCCTCAAGTACTACAGCCTTCCAGCAGCCTTCCCAGACCCACAGACCACGCCCAGGGAAAACTAACAAAATGGCAGCATAGCGAGGACCACAGTGAGCACGCGGTCCAGGGCGCGCGTCCTGGGGCCGCACGCCGGGATGACAGCTTTGAACAGGACTCGCAGCAAGAACGCAGCGGTGGCCTGGAAGGCCGACCTTTCTCCTCAAGCCTGCAGCTCACTGAGGAGGGGGCTAAGAGTGCGCCTTCGGAAGCAAACTGGGATATGACCATGGATGCTCCAGAGCCTTCTCATTTGGCAAATAATCCCATTAAAGACATGCAGGTGGTACCCGATTCTTCTCAAACACTCACCCAATCGAGTGCAGGAGACCAGGCCAAGAGAGTGGGAAGAAACCAATCTTTACCGGAGGACTACACATCTCAGCCCAAATCCTTGCAGCTTCTGAAGCCATCCAACTTGAATTCTTTGGTACCTCCTTCAGTTTCTGAATCATCGCCTAGTAGGACTCCCACCTGTAAGAACTCACCAGTAATTGCACCATGTAATTCAGCAAAAATTCAGCTAACATCTAGTCAAACAAATCTTGCAAATAATCTAAATCCACGAGCATCTAAGCTCCGCCCTCCTTCTTGCTCTTTCAAACAAAAACAAATAAGCAACCCCCGACCAGAGCCTCAAAACTTCCAGGCCAAGACAAGCATCCCAAGGCCATTGGCAAGAAGGAAAGAAATCATGCAGAATCCGAATGGCAATTTGAATTCTGGGGATTGTTTGTCGCCTAATCGATATTCTCGTCTTCCCAAACCAAAGATACACTAAGTACATAGCCATCACCTGCCAATATATCTTTTAAAAAAAACCTGTTCTGTAATAATGCAGTTTGCTGCCATGGTGGAGGTTCCATTAAAAGCTTGCGAATCTTAAAACATTAAAATGTGGAAGCTTCTACTTGTTTGGGCTCTTCCATTGTATGTCCTGGTCGAAGCACACAGCAGTGAAGTGTAATTGTCTTAGGTGAACATGAGCGTTTGCTTTCCCATCAGAGGCCCACAGCGGCTCTCATCCATGACCACTGCTGGCCGCCAGGAAAGGCACAGCCCTTCCCGGAGCTGGCGAGACATGCACTTGGCGCCCTTGTCCTCTTATGGTCTGTATTGATGGTGGTCAGAGCCTCCCTCTTTTTCACTAGCCCTCTTGTGAACATGGTTGTTTTTTTTAAGTAAAGATCTGGTGGTAGTGGGAGGTGGTAGGTAGTCTGTACGCAGGGTTCTGGCCAGTGGTTCGTATATTGGAAAGGTCTATGAGAAAGCTCTGTGATGGACAAAGGAGGCCCGGCCTTCAGTGGAGAGCTGTGAGTTCTATCTTTCCTTGCTAGGATCAGCAAGCTGCTCTCAATATTAACTTACCAAGTACCCAGGCTAAAATGTTTCATAGGATGTATAAACCAATTACATATCACTTTAACATTTTGTTCGTACATGCACACCATTGTGTTTGCTTTTGGTACTGGATAAATTTTGGAAAGCTTAAGACACCTTGAGAAAAAAAAACAAAAAAAAAAACAAGACAACTTGAAACCTATACCCTAAAGGTGTATTCATTTGTAACGTGTTGGTGCTAGAGTTTTGCTGGTAATTCAGTTTTGGACTCTAGAGGCTTATGGATTCATGGTAGCTGTTTTAAAATCCCACAGCATATATTTTAAATTAAATCTTTATTGTAATATGTATATTTATTGACTTTCTGCTAATATTTGAAGACCGGAATAATGGACTTGAAATGTTTGCACAAAATTTGGATCGGATATAAATACCCCATGCATAGGGATTTAGACTATTTTCTGTAGCAAAGAAAGCTAAACTATGTTGGCAGTAATGATAAGTGGAAGTAGACCATCTTGAGAAAGCTGGAGTAACAGCGCTTCTGCTGAGTTGTCAGGTTCCCTTTATGTTGGTGTGTATTTGAATGTCAGTTTCTTAAAAAGTAGGTTTGGGGAGAGAAATAGAATTAGAGAGTGGAAATTGTGTCTTGTTAGAGGTATTAAAGGGTATTTCAGTGGCAATACGCTTACCTGATGTCCCAGGAAGATAGCTGGGGACGCCAGGGGACCGGAGTGCTAACTCATCAAGCTGTGGACACTTCAGAAGCTCTGTCGGGGTGCCCTGCTCTCCCAGGTCATGGCGTCCGTAGGTGGTCCTCCTGCGGTGGCTTTGGTTAGAGATACTGTCTTTCAGAGAGATGGGCTTTCACAACGTAGATTTTTGTTGTGATCAGCTGACCAAAAATGTATCAAAAGGGGTTCTGGTCAAAAAATTAGCCGCTCAAATTTCTAGAGATTCTTTTTTAAAATGTACACGGGTGAAATTGTCTGCCCCTTTTTAGAGAAATAACAGCAGGTACTTTAGTGTAAATTTCAAAAACATTGATTGATTACTACCATTTTGAGGTAGTCTTCTCGTACAGTTCCAGTGAATCTGCCCTTCGCTGGGGACAAACCATTCTTGGATTTGGTAGCAGGCGATGCCATACTCTCATTCGGCAGCACTGCTGTAGGAGAAACACAAAAGTTCAGAAACTTTTCACATTGTCCGGAAGGCGTTGGTATCTAGACACCGCAGCAAAGCTCTTTATGTTCGTAGAGATGAGCAGCGATGGCTGCAGCTGTGAGTGGGCACATGTGCTCCTTCATTTGGAAGGAGAAAGAAAACAGACCTCATGTATTATAAATGGGGTGTTATTACACTATAGAGGGGGTCCCCAAAAATGTATACACCCTTTAACAGCTGGTGACTAACAGAGTTTTCACTCCTTTCAGTTTTAACTGATTTGAAATATAGTGCTGAGTGAAGCCAGATTAAGCTTTAAACAAATAAAATTTATCCTAAAATGCCACTAGACTTTTTTTTAATGAGGATTTATAAAAGATAAAGTTTGCAGTCGACAAATTGAGGGCGCACAAACATCAAACAAAATTATTCTTGATGGTTGCTTCCCATTGTCAGCAGTGCCTGGACCAAGCCAGTCATCAGTTTGAAAATAGGCATTGACCCAAAAAAAATATTCATTCCTGTAGATTCTTTTAAATTTCAAAAGTGAACTGTATGTTAAATAAACACTGACTTTATAATAATTCAAATGTATGTACACTTTGGGGGACACGCTGTATTCCCTACATAAAACATCCTGATGAGTCAGTAGGCTTTTGGCTGATTTAGGAGTTGATAGACATATCATGAGAAGGGCGGGTTCTTTGGAAAGGACAATGATGCCGGGACACTGGAAGGCAGCAGGAGAAGAGGAGACCACGCAGAGGTGAGGGCTCCGTGCCACAGGTCTTGGGCCTGAGTCTGCAGAACTGAGCAGGTGCTGAGGATGGGCAGGGTGCTCATCACTCACTCAGGCATCGGCCCCGGGCGTTGGAGCCGACCTGCAGCACGGAGCACAAACAGATTCTTGTGTAACAGTCATTAGTAGGCCTTTATCTTTAAGGGAAAAGTTTTAATTTTTTATATTATTTTTAACCCTCTAGTCTGAGGGAAATGTCTTTGTCTATTACATAAAAATATTGACTTCTGCAGTTCTTTTATTCTGATACTTTCCTGCTCTTTTTTCTCCCTGATTAATATGCAGAAATATGAATGAGCCCATCATTTCAAACTCTCTGTATCTGTGTTGAGCCTTAATTTGGGCAGAAGGCTCATCAATATACTTATGAAGCATAATACATTTAAGAAAAAACATTGAGGGTGCTTACGCAAAACCAACGAAGTATTTGCCTGCAGTTTTCTTTAAAATGCAATAATATTGTGTTAGGCTGCTCCTTAGTAAATGCTAAGTTAGAAATGAGGTGAGGCTATAGCTTGCCTGATTTGGCTTAATCTCTGTTTAATGCTTCTGTATATCAACTCTGTATGTCACTTAATGCACTTCCTTCTACACACACAGTGTACTCAGCCTTCATTGAGTAGGAGATCAGGTCACTTTTATCTTAGTCCCTGTGATTTCATGAAGATGGTTGTAGTGCATGAATTCCAAGTCCTAAGAAAGAAGTTTTCTGGGGATTGGCTAAGTCTCACATCTGTGAGAGAGAAAAGTTACTAGAGTATGTGGAAGTGCATACACTGGGCTGTTAATGGGATGCACATACAATTGTTTAAAGAAAGTCTGGTGTGAGGAGTTTATCCGCCCACGTGCAGAGGGTTGGTGCATTAAAGGACCACATCATTTAGATGTGAAAGTCATTTAGAGCGTTTCTAAAGACTGAGGCCCTCTAACATTTTTCTCTTGTAGTCTCGATTTAATTTGTGCAATATCTTCAGGCATATAGACTACTGTTTTGTATTTATATAGATATTATATATTAGGGGACCTACTAGATATTTTAACAAGTAAAAACCTGAAAATGAAAGAAAATACCAGATTTGCACTTTAAATGAGCTTAACTGCTTGGAGCTGTGCCTGAAATATCGAAATGCCTCCTATTGGGTGTGACTTTTTTGTTGAAATAAATTTATCTCTAACGGTTGCTGTTAGAAGTTCAGTTGTTCACAGAATTACACCCTCCACGTGCCACTTTTCCCACTAAAGCACTAACTTCTTTGAGTGTTTCATTGACCCCTTAAGTATTTTACTCAGTGCATCAAAGAGAACATGACCTCCTGTGGCTGTCACTTCTGTCTTCCTGTAGCACAGATGGTGTGAGACACGGAGCACCTCCTGTGGGAGCAGTTGTCACCACGGCTTTCTGGTCCCCAGGGCACAGAGGATGGGCTTTGGAATCACTGAGTGGGCTTGCGCTGAAGATCAGCAAGTCTGCAGCTCATTTCTGTTCACGCAGACTTACACAGTGGTTTCCGTGTTTATGGATTAGTTGGGTGGTTATGTTTGCATGCCTATGCACTCATTAAAATTAATTATAAGCTGTAATACAAATACCTGATGTTTTCCTTGGGGATGATGGCCATGCTATTTTTCTTAATTTTGGTATTTGAATTAAATTATCTAATTTATTTACACACCTCCCTTCAGTGTTTTTGCTGCAGGAATTTGAAAGAATACATTTGAATAAATGATTATGATGGTGGGTGACAATCTACAACTATGCTATTAATTAAAGATACATCAAATGTTTTAACTTGAGAAAAAGCTATCCATTTTCTCCTTGGTAAAGCATTGACAAAAACACTGACATAAAGAATTAAAAGTCTCTAAGTCATTACTAACTAAAAACAAAATACACCTGTCTTTAATATCTGCAGTATTGTTTTTCCCATTGATTTTTTAAAAACCAGTTCAAAGTAAATACTGTATATTAGAATTTGCTTGTAAAATGAATTATAAAACTAAATGTAAAATCTCTTGAAAATGTTGGTATAGTAAATAAAAATAAAGTGCATAATTATAAAACTTTTCTCGTTCTCAACATTGACTTTCATAGTGTTACTTTTTCTTGGATATCGTTTTCCCACAGATTTATTAAATACTGTTCATTTGGTTGATTTTGTTTGTTTTTTGTTTCAAACTGTCACTAAACACACTTCCTTCTACACTCACACCATATGCCAGCCTTCATTGAGTAGGAGTTCAATAATAGTTTGTAGTGTTTTCACAGGTTCTGTAAATTAGAATGCTGCATAGAAGTGGAAAATTTTTAAATTGTTTTGATTGTGTACAACAAGCATGTCAAACTCAAAGGCTAACACGGGCCAAATAAACAAGGTTTAAGTTTATGTGGCCACAAAAAACAAAAGCTTCAATTTTCATAGAAACGTAGGTTTATTTTTATAGAGACATGCTGAATACAAAGGGCTGAAATAAATTAGTAATCGTTAACATAAAATAATAGAATATTTTAATAAAAGTTAATATTTTTCTTGAACATTAACTTACCAGACACTGAATAAATGCACAAATTAATAAACGTAACTGAAATAAACCTACTTTTCTTGTTCTCCGAAAGCAAAATATTTCCTGTTGCGCACACCCAACAAGTCAGTACAAGACTAATGACGTGGCCATCAGCTGCTAAAATATTCGCTGCTAGTATTAGTGGCGAGAAATGGTGCACCTGCGCATAAGGCGCGTGAAGGAAATGAATGCAACACGGTTATAGTCATCAGTCATTAGTGAATGTTGTAGTTTGTTATTAATAATTATGTATAACAGGATATTATAAAAATTAAGTTACAAAATTTTTATTAAAACGTTTCTTACATACTGTTATGTTGGCTGGGCCGCAAAAATATTCTTTGTGGGCCGCATGCGACCAACGGGCCATAAGTTTGACATGCTTGGTGTATAAAATAGCTTGAGGCAAGCAGAGTGCTTAGTGGAATTTTACATAGTGTTTAGGAACAAAAGGAATAGACAATTTATAATTTTATTTTCCAATTAACTATATGTGATAATCCTGATATATTGGGATATAAGTTGATGCACTGATATATCATGTTATTAATCCAAAATGGTTACATAAATGCTGGAAAAATAATGAAACTTCATTAGTAATTAATTTTATACTGGCCCTCTCAAGACAAAGGCTAACACGGGCCAAATAAACTTAAAATTGTATCAGTTTTAAGGCCCTCTGAGTCATTAGGAAGTATTTTCTTAGACTAACTCAAAATTATTATTTTTCAGTCTGTCAACAAGTTCAGTCATTTCTCATTGTTGTTCATTCCACATTTTCCATTTTGAAAAAAATTTTCCCCACCAGAAAGAAAGCAGGAGTGAATTCTGACTTTCTCTATTCATTGGGCTTAAGTAACTTTATTGGGATGTCTGTGTAGTCAGTCACTGTGCCAGCTGCGGGAAGGCAGTGAGGAGCACATGTCCCTGCCTCCGGGAGCCGAAGGACCGGAGCCCGGGCGGTGTTCAGCTCCCTGCTGTCCAGTTCGGGGATGTCCTCGCCTTCCGTTCATCGCCTTGTGTGAACATAACACTTGCACCTTATTTCATTCCAGACTTTACTTCCCTGCATTGCTCACATCTTTGCTTCTGTGTTATGTTAATTCTTGTCCACATACCTTCATTTTCCTTTGGAAACCTGGCCTTTTATTACAATCTGATCTATTCAAGAACTCCTTACTGGAGATTCTTCCTTTGCTTCTTCTTCCTTAGGTGATTAGTCAGGATTTAATTTTTGCGGTTTCTCAACTATCTTAAGCTACCTTCCCAGGTAAGCCTCACAGAAGGTCTCACTTTCTGAGTCCACCTTTAACATCCAGTTTGTGTCATCTTTCTTTCCCTCCATTCCATTCTCGTATAAAAGATAACGTGGCCCAGTTCCTCTTTGATTCCCTGCCACTTTTTGTGATGTGGTCTCTGAGGAGAAATGTAAGTCATCTAGAACAGCCTCAGACTCATTCATGAATTTCCCCCAGACAACTCTCAAAGCACATCCATCCCTGAGCAGCCAGAGACAGCTCCCCACAGGCATTTCTCTAATTTTCAGCCATAAAAGTGGTATTGCCATTCTCCAGATTCCTTAGGTACCTGTTACGTAATCCACATTTAATGTGTTCACACACCCATCTGAGTATGAATAATGCATCTTTGGTTCTATTGCAGGTGATTAAGTTTTCTGTGAAGTACAGCTCAGATGTTAACCTGGTAGAGTGACCAGTAACTGCCTTTCCATTGTTCCTCGCAGGGCACATTGTTGGAATGTGTGCCTGCTGTGTGCCCAGCCCCAGGTTTGATCTCACAGGAATGAATGAGCCAGAGCTGCTGCCACAGGAGCCTCAGGCTTCCAGCAGGACAGATGTTCCCAGACAGGACCTGTGAGGATGCAGCACACAGTAAGAGATGTCTGGGATCACAGGTGCCTCCCAAACCATTCTTGGTAAATATACGTTTGTGTTAGAGTAAAATAATACAGCCAGATAAAAAAGGGTCATGATCATGTAATCTTTCATCTTTTTTATTGATTTCAGGGAGGAAGGGAGAGAAACAGAGACATCAATGATGAGAATCCAGCCATAACCCGGGCTGTGCTCTGACCGGGATTCACACTGTGGTCTCCTGGTTCATAGGTCGATGCTCAACCACTGAGCCACACCAGCAAGGCTCATTTTTTATTTTCAATTACAGGTGACATACCTTATTATATTAGTCTCATGTGTACACCCAGTGATCAGACATTACATAACTTACTAAGTGATCATCCTGATGCATCTCGCACCCATCTGGCACCATACATAGTTATTAGAATGTTATTGACTATATTCCCTAAGCTGTTTTGTAACTACCAATTTGTACTTCTTAATCCCTTCACCTTTTTCACCCACCCCGCCCACTGCCCACCCCTCTGGCAACCATGAAAGCATCCTCTATCTATGAGTCTGTTTCTATTCTGCTTGCTTATTTTTATTTTAGATTCAATTGTTGATAGATATGTATTTATTGCCATTTTATTGTTCATATTTTTTTATCTTTTATCTTCGTCTCTTTAAAGAAGACCCTTTAGCATTTCATACAATGCTAGTTTGGTGGTGATGAACTCCTTTAGCTTTTTCATGTCTGTTGAAGCTCTTTATCTGACCTTCAATTCTAAATGAGAGCTTTGCTGGGTGGAGTAATCTTGGTTGTAGGTCCTTGCTTTTCATCACTTTGAATATTTCTTGCCAAACCCTTCTGTCCTGAAGAGTTTCTGTTGATAAATCAGCTGATAGTCTTATGGACACTCCCTTGTAGGTAACTAACTGCTTCTAAGATACTTACTTTGCTTTTTAACTTCTATCATTTTAATGATGATGTGTCTTGGTGTGAGCCTTTTTGTCTTCACCTTGTTTGGGTCTCTGTGCTTCCTGGATTTGTATGTCTATTTCTTTTGCCAGGTTAGGGAACTTTCCTGTCATTTTTTCCAATAGGTTTTCAATATCTAGCTCTCTTCTCCTCTTGGCACCCTGTGATGCAATTGAAGTTGTCCCAGAGGCTCCTTACACTCATTATTTTGGACTTTTTTTTTTTTCTATTCAGATTGGGTGTTTTCTCTTTCAATACCTTCCAAATCTCTGATTTGATCCTCTGCTTCATCTGTTGCGTTGTTGATTCTATTGATGGATGGAGGGATGAAGAGATGGAGGGGTGGAGAGATTGGAGGAGAATAGGGATGGAGGGATGGAGGAGAAAATGGATGGAAGGCTGGAGGGGTAAAGGAATGAAGGGAAGGAGAAAAGGGGGAGTGGAGGGATGGAGTGGTGAAGGGATGGAGGGAAGAGGGATGAAGGGATGGAGGGAAGGAGAGGAGGAGGGATGGAAAGGTGGAGATGTTACATCCTTATTCCTGTCTCATCACAACTGAACACTGTTGGGAACAAATCCCTGGGCCTCCACGTATTGACTTTCTGTCACAAAACCATCAGCAGCTACTGGGTTAGAGCTGGCAGGCTCCCCATGGCTCACTGCACCGAGTACCACGTCTCCGAAGTTTCTCCACCCACCCACAGCCTTAGGGATCACGTCCAGCACTGGTTCAGGGTGTCTTTCAGGAGGTCAGTATGAGCATCTTTGCTTTTTCACTTGTCATGGCCTCCAAAATGCTAACGCCTGCCAACTGCTTTTCCAGATCAACAATTTATCCAAATGTACAGGTTTTCTATCTCTTCAGTTGCCTGTGGTCATTGTTTCATGAACACTTTCACACCCTTACCGACATCAGCAGTCTTGCCGGCCTCTTTATGTTTTAAAGTTGTGCTAATCCCCGATTTCACCATCCATACTCCCTAGTCAGATCAGACATGTAAACACTTCTATCATATTTTGCATTTATTTCTTTTTAAAGCACTATCATTGTTCTCACACCTTTCCTTTTTATTTTGCTGTTATCACTAACTTTCTTAGGATCCATGGTGACTTCCTGTATGTGTTTAATAATAATAAGCAGCAAAAATAAAACAACCCACAAAAATATTCACAGCACAATTTCCTGAGATGTTAACCATGTGAACTAACTCACACTCGCGCATTCTCTTCTTTGTCACCTGAGAGACGTGGGACTGATCATACAGGGATCAGCATGAAGGGTTATCGGGTCGAAAACCGAACTTTTGTTTGACAATTAAGACACTTTTCCATGAACAACTAGAGAATCAAATGGTTCAAGATGGGATAAATTTGAGAACTGAGGTTTGACTGCAAGGACAAGTTTACTTTTCCTTTCCAATGTGGATGTGTTTTGTTTTTTTCCTTTCCTGGTTTTTTTCCTGTGTCTGGTTGCACAACCCTGTTGAGGCTGATGTTGCTAATGCTGGGACACACTTGAGAGACTCCTTATGGCTGCAGACTCCTGCTGTGCCTCAGTGGCCCTGGACAGCAGCAGGGAGTCCTCACAGCCACCGCCAGGGCCGAGCAGCCACGCCAGGCTCCCTTTGTCAGCAGCTGCCACACAGGCCAGGCAACCAGGAAGCACAAAGAGGCACAGGGCCTTCTGACGCCCTGGTTCTGACAACCCTGCTGAAGATGGTGCATCCTTACTCCCGTCTCATTCTTCCAAACACATCACAGTGTGCCTGCTGCCTGGGCCCCAGACAGTGGCCTAAACTTACACATGCATACCCTGCCCGTTTCTAAAAGACTTCAGTTTCTTAAAATTTCAGGAGACAGAAACCCCACAAAATCCCCAAAGTATAATGTGACCAGACGTCCCGCTTTTGGCGGGACAGTCCCGATTTTTAACAATTTGTCCCACGTCCCCTGGCGTTTTAAAAAAGTCCCGATTTTTGGAAAGAATGCACGACAAGCTAGGGAACGGCGGAGAACGGGAAGGGAATATACGGTTTTCGGCGGCCATGTGGCTATTTAGCCAGGATATGAGTTTTATATTATTTTTGTTAATTTTATAATGTTAAACTTTAATAATAACAAATAATTGTTGAGAACTGATTATCGAGAACTGCTTATCAAAGTTCGCATTGTTGATCAGTTGTTAGAACTCGACCACCATTGTTTGGACTTAATGAACAATGGCATTTTTTGGGATTGGCAACGACGAAAACATTTTGTAACTGTCTCTCAGACGATACACATCGTACTGCGTGTTAAACAAGTGATGTCATTACAAATCAGCTATTCAGATAATTTAGGTAAGTAATTTATTTATTTCATAAATACATAAATTTTTTTGAATTTAGCAGACAGTACTCGTATTATTTATATTTTATAGTGGCGGCAAAAAGTCTAGTGCCGGCCTTGAAAGTGACACGACTTACGTTACGGCAAATTCAGAGGAAAAATAATACAAGTTAGTATTGTTATTATTTAGAAAGAAATATAGGATTAAAATAATTTTTAAAATATAGTTACTTTATAACAATCAAATTAATTTAATTTATAAACTAACAATAAAATATGTTCATGTAATTATGTACCTACTTACTGTGTTTTTAAGCAATATGTATATAATAATTTATAATATAATTTTGAATTATTTTTTTTAGATTATTAACATAATGAGTAAGAAAAGAGGATGCAAATTCAACGATGATCTAAGAAGTGAATTTCCTTTTATTAAAAAAACCAAAAGCAATTACAATATAGACCAAATTTTTAATCAAGAAACCCCCACCCCCCGCCCCGAAATCGGTTTGGCTCAGTGGATAGAGTGTCGGCCTGCGGACTCAAGGGTCCCGGGTTCAATTCCAGTCAAGGGCATGTGTTGCGGGCACATCCCCAGTGGGGGGTGTGCAAGAGGCAGCTGATCGATGTTTCTCTCTCATCGATGTTTCTAACTCTCTATCCCTCTCTCTTCCTCTCTGTAAAAAATCAATAAATATATTTTAAAAAAAAACAAAACCCGGTCAATGGTGTCCCGCTTTACCAATGTTAAAATCTGGTCACCTTACCAAAGTATTAAAATAAGAATGAAGGAACACCTTGGTGACGGTGGAGGTAGAAGTGAGGTGAAGCCTTTTAACTGAGAGCAGACTCCCCTAGGTGCCCGGCAGCCAGCAGAGGGGAGCGTAAGGCCCCGTTGCCCTCACGGACCAGCTCCTGGCAGAAGTCCTCCTGGCCGTGGGCTTCTCCGTAATCGGCAGGGGCAGCGGGAACGCTGAGGTGCCTCCCCTCCCGGGGACATGCGTTTCCTTGGGAAGGAGCCTGCGGCCCAGGGGCGCAGGGTGCCTGCATGTGAACACTCGCCTCCTGGCCTGGGCACCCCCTGCGGGAGAGGGAGGCCTGGCCAGGCCTCAGCAAGGCCTGTCTCAGGCCAGGGCTCCCTGGGGCCCAGAGCTTTGGGCTCAGTTATGTTTCAAAAGCATCGCCGAGGACCCGACCCCTGCTTTGGGCTTTGGGAGTGGCAGCGATGGCGCTCAGCTGTGTTGTGGGCTCCCAGGGGTCACTCCAGACCCGCAGGTGCCGAGCACCTGAAGTGTGACCAGTACTTAGACGTCTTGTGAGTGCAACATCCTCCCCAAAGGCTAAGTATCTTGTTACTTAATTTATTCACATTACATGTGAAATAAATTATTTCCTATTGTGTGAAACAAATGTTCAAGTTAACTTCACTTACTTCTTTTGAAATGTTTAAGTGTGCCTTCTAAGCCCACAGTCCCCTGTGTGCCTGGCCCAGACGGTCACCCTCCTCCCGGCTCCCCCAGGGCAGAGGCTGGCCCCCCTGGGAACCCGCCTCCTGTCCCCAGCACGTGGCTCCACAGGGACTTGCACCCCATGGGAGCCACACGGAAGCGGAGTTAGGGTTGGCGATTTGCTAAACTGGCCAGTGGTTCCGGCTGGCCGCTGTGCGTGTGCCGTGGGGGAGGAGGGGAGGAAGCAGGTCTGCTTCCCTGGCCCCCGCCCGCCCGGGTCTCTGTGCCGGCCCATGCCCAGGGGGGCGCGCTCAGCCCTCCGTGCGGCCGTCTGGGCACCGGGCTCTGCTTCGCTGTTGCAAAGTTGTAGCTTTCAGAGGCCGTCTCATCCAGTTTCCTTCGGACTTTGAAAAGGCTGGAGGCAGGGAGATGAGAGCATGAGGTTTTGGTAAACTGTCAGCTTCCAAGCGCGCAGAGCAGTCGTCGTCACCGTGAAGGAAACGCAAGGCCCAGCCGCTCGGCTGCGCGCACCTCGCGGCGACGCCGCCTCCCAGCGCCGGGAGTGAGAAGACCGAGTCCGTTGCGGCGCCCGCGCCTTTCTCGGAGGCACCAGCGCGTCGGCCAGGAGCCCGGCCACAGCCGCGGCGGCCACACCACGGCCGACACAGGGCGGCTCCCAGCCCGGCTGAGCCCAGGCTCCCCGGCCTCTCGGGGCCCCGCCCGCACTGGGGCGGAGGCAGGCCCGGCGCCGCCCTCATCCCCGCCGCACGCGCCTCCCGCTCGAGCCTCAACTCCGCAGGGACCCCGCCGGGGCGGGGCGCGGGGTGAGGGCGGTGCCCGGCTTGTTCCCGGCTCGGAGCCGGAGGGAGGGGACGGCAGCCCCGGGTCGGCGGGGAAACTGCCGCCCCTGGAGGACACGCTCCCCCGCCCCAGGCTCCCGGGCGCTGGCCGAGGGCAGGGCTGCGGGGCTGCGGGGGACTGCGGGGGACTGCGGGGCTGCGGGGGACTGCGGGGCTGCGGGGGACTGCGGGGCTGCGGGGGGCTGCGGGGCTGCGGGACTGCGGGGCTGCGGGGGACTGCGGGGCTGCGGGGCTGCGGGGGACTGCGGGGGACTGCGGGGGACTGCGGGGGACTGCGGGGCTGCGGGACTGCGGGACTGCGGGGCTGCGGGGGACTGCGGGGGACTGCGGGGGACTGCGGGGCTGCGGGGGACTGCGGGGCTGCGGGGGACTGCGGGGCTGCGGGGCTGCGGGGCTGCGGGGACTGCGGGGGACTGCGGGGGACTGCGGGGCTGCGGGGCTGCGGGGCTGCGGGGCTGCGGGGGACTGCGGGGCTGCGGGACTGCGGGGCTGCGGGGCTGCGGGGCTGCGGGGCTGCGGGGCTGCGGGGCTGTGGGGGACTGCGGGGGACTGCGGGGCTGCGGGGCTGCGGGGCTGCGGGGGACTGCGGGGGGCTGCGGGGCTGCGGGGGACTGCGGGGGGCTGCAGGGCTGCTGCGGGGCTGCGGGGGACTGCGGGGCTGCGGGGGGCTGCGGGGGCGCTGGGCTGCGGGGGACTGCGGGGGACTGCGGGGACTGCGGGGGCTGCGGGGGACTGCGGGGGACTGCGGGGCTGCGGGGGACTGCGGGGGGCTGCGGCGGGGGGCTGCGGGGCTGCGGGGGGCTGCGGGGCTGCGGGGCTGCGGGGCTGCGGGGCTGCGGGGGACTGCGGGGGGCTGGGGGGCTGCGGGGCTGCGGGGCTGCGGGACTGCGGGGCTGCGGGGGCTGCGGGGCTGCGGGGCTGCGGGGGACTGCGGGGGACTGCGGGGCTGCGGGGCTGCGGGGCTGCGGGGGACTGCGGGGGACTGCGGGGCTGCGGGGCTGCGGGGGACTGCGGGGGACTGCGGGGGACTGCGGGGGACTGCGGGGGACTGCGGGGGACTGCGGGGGACTGGGGGGACTGCGGGGGACTGCGGGGGACTGCGGGGCTGCGGGGCTGCGGGACTGCGGGGCTGCGGGGCTGCGGGGGACTGCGGGACTGCGGGGCTGCGGGGCTGCGGGGCTGCGGGGGACTGCGGGGGACTGCGGGGCTGCGGGGCTGCGGGGCTGCGGGGCTGCGGGGCTGCGGGACTGCGGTGTCCCGGGAAGGAGGACGAGAGGCACTAACCTGCCTCGGGGCTGCACGCCGGGAGCAGCGCCGGAGGTTTGCAGTCGGTCCCGGGACCCAGGGCAGAGGCTGGCCCCCTTCCGTCTGCGCCCCGCTCCGCCCCGCTTCCCAGGCCTCCGGTCTGTGTCGCGGAGCCAGGCCCGGGCTTGGCTTCGCTGTCAGCCCCTGAGCCGCTGCTCTGACGGAAGGGGGGCCTCCTCCCTCCTAAAGCCCCCAGCACCCCAGGGAGGCGGGCCTCTGGGGTCCCCGGAGGGAGGGGGAGCAGGTGGGCAGAGCCCGCGGTGCCAGGCCGCTCACCCCAGCCGGCGCCCTGAGGCCCTGATGGAGCAGCTTCTGTCCAGGCTCCACCGTGAGGCGTTCCCACTGTTCGGGCTGGTTTCCTCTGCTCCATCTCCCGCCCCATCTGCCAGCTCTGCGGCTGCGCCCTCCGGGAGGGACCCCTGGGCCCCGGTCCTCCGCCCTCGCCCTCGCAGAGGGGCGCTGACACCTGTGCGGCCGCTCCTCTGTGGGCACCTCGCTCCCCGCTCCGCGTTTCTCCAAAGCGAGCATCTGCTTTTCCCCGGGGGTGTGGGTGCGCAGAAGTCATTTCTCTTTTTAAAGTATGTTTTCACGGTTTTTAGAGAGAAGAGACAGAGTGAGAAGCATCTTTGGTCAGCTGCCTCCTGCACCTCAGAGCCCACAACCTGGGGATGTGCCCTGACCGGAATCGAACCGTGACCTCCTGGTCATGGGACTAGCTAGGCCACTGAGCCACGCTGGGCAGTCAAGTTATTTTTTACAGCCAAGCTCTCCTTGGCTCACAGCCCCCATGTCTGCCCACAGCGACATTTGACAACCCAAGGTGAGCTGCTGACTGCATTTAGATGCAGTCACTTTTGGGGGCGCCTCTGCTGCTTGGCTGGGCATGCTCTTCCCCTTCCTTTGTCTTCGGATGGGGGTGACTTTAGTGGTGGGGGGGCTGGGATGGGTGGCATCGATCTCCAAGCACCTCCTGTCTCTCCCCGCCCCACCCTACCCCAGCCTCATCTGAGGAGTCACTGGCCCAGCCAGGATCCAGGATCAGGAAGCCTGTGCCCCAGCTCTCCCTGTCCCCACATCCTCTCTGCTTTTCCTCTTGCATTCCTCTCCTGCTCCCAGTGCCTGGGCAGGGTCACCCGAGGGCGCTACGCGGGCCTAGGAAGGAGGCCTCCTCGCTGTTGGATGTAAGAACACTCACTGCCAGGAGCCGCCTCTCCCAGAACAAGCCCGGCTGGCGGTGCCCAGGCCTGAGATTAGCGGCTGGGCACCCTGCACAGTGCAGCCCCACCTGCAGCCCCTCAGGCTGCGCAGCCGGGGAAGCAGGCGCTGAGCCGCCCGCTGTCACTTGCTGAGCGCAGGCCATCCAGACCCAAACTCACCAGCTCCCAGCCCAGGCTCTCCCCACCCTGACCCCGGGGGAGGCCTTGGGCCCCAGCAGTGATGGGCGGGTCAGTAGGAGGCCGCGTGCCTAGGGCATTCAGGGCAGCTCCCAGTGCCTGCCTTCTGGGCCACAGTCCTGGTGCCCCGGCTCTGGCTCTGGCTCTGGCTGACAGGACTGTGAGACAGAGCAGAGTGGGGTTGGAGAGGGGCCTGAGCACCACTTCCTGCCCTCCAGAGTCCTGTGTGCTGGGAGGGGGTTCCTGTGTGCTGGGAGGGGCTTCCTGTGTGCTGGGCGTGATGGGGAAAATGAGACATTTTTCTTGGGGGGTGGAGGGTTTAGCAATCTGAATGTAGCCTAATGCACATTCTTGTTAGCCTATAGTCTAGTCACTGTCCCTTCTTTAATTATCTGGTCCTGCAAGACCTGCTTCCCTAAGTACTACTCCCATTTTAGAGAGGCCATAAACCATGAACAATGCACAACCCCCAGACAGGCAGCCTGCAAAAGGTCGGAAGTCCCATCCCATATTTGGGGGACAAAGAAACCAAAGGGTATAAAGGGAAAGCTTCCTCCATATTGGGGGGCTCAGGATTTGGAGAGAAACAGCCTCCCCTGAGTCCTGTACTGGTCCATGAGAAACACCTGAAAATAGTGGGTTTTTCCTGTGCCTCCAGAAACACTCCTGCGTATATTTCGGGTCTCATGGTAAATTCTGTAACATAAATACGGTTCCCTGGCCGAGAACTTGCCCCCTTGAGGCACTGCTGCACAAGAGCAGGTGTGTGGGCCCACCCTACTGAGCCCAGGATGGCGGGAATACACGCTCCAGTGATTTACTGGGTTCTAGTCCTCATTGGGCCCAGGCGACCATGGACCCCGCTAGCACTCCATTGGACTCCAAGGAGGACAGGAAAGCCCTTTTCTGGAACAGACATCTGACTAGTGAGTTTTCCCCCTCTAGGGACCAGTCCGAGTTCAGACCTGCCTTTAGGGGCAGAAGAAGTAGCTGATCACTACTTAGGCAAATGATTTGCCTGAATTCAGGGACTTTCTATGGGTAGGAGTCAAAACTCGGACTGCCTGATATATGAGTGTGAGTGACTGCGTGAAGCAAAAGCTATCTTGTGTTATTCTAAGTCTCTGTTAACTGGGGCTGGGGGGTAGTGGGGGGGGGAGTGGGGGAGGGGAATTGCACAGTCTGGCTGCAAACATGGAAAGTAGTTCCTCTAAACCTGCTGCATAAGAGTGTATGCTGGGGAAATTTAAGAAGGGCCCAGACTACTGCCTCAATGAAGATGTCTCTCTGCAAAATCAAGGGCCCCCAGCTTATGGTCAAGGATGGGAAACATGAGAGTGGTTTGTTGATGTTTTATGTCTCTTCGTTATTTAATTTGTTTAAAGATGGGACAAGCCCCACTTTAGGGGAAGCCTAGTTGTGTGTGGTGAGGATAAACCATGATAGAGATTGCAGTATGTCCCAGCAGCTGCCAAGAATCCTTATTCTTGGGGATCATCTTGCTCTTTCTTTCAGGGTATTAGTCTGCCAGATACTCTTAGCTAGTGAGAGTTGTTTTTATGTCTGTAAAGTAGGGACTTTAATTTGCTCTTCCCTGGTTTATGATTTTCTGTGCTGGGTTAAAATGTTAAGATTCTAAGATTAATTTAAAAGTGTAAAATTTGTAAAGGTTGCAACCCAGGGAAGTTTAAAACAAAGGCCATCTAATTCCAAGCCTAACAAACCATTATCTTCCCCACCTGGGGCAAAGAGGGAGGAAGAAGAAAAAAAAAGAATCCTGAGGTTTCCAAGTGGCAGAATGGGCAGGCAGTAGGCATGCCCTCCCAGTGTTCTCTCTACAATTCAAAGTATATTGTGGAATCATTAAAATTTTATTCTGACCACCTGGGTGCAGGTGGGCTGAGACTGAGGGGAGGAGTATTGGCGAAGAGAGCAGGTAGAGATAGGTTTTTATTGATTTTTGCTGGCTGCAAGCCACTCTGCTGATGCTCTGGCCTGTCCTTGGTTCCTCCCATGCCAGGGGTCTTCTGGTTATTTGAGCTGTGCTGTGCTCAAGGCTGCAGGCTTTCTGCAAGATATCTGCTAAGCACAATAAGTCTTTCTCTGCCCCATTGTATTCTCTTTAACCCTTTCAATATATATAGAGAAAGTCTCATTGTCCAGCCAGATTAAAAAGGATTAATTCTGTGGTCAAGACCAAATCTTTAATGTTACAACTGGTTTAAGTTTTAATAATATTTAAATTGGGTATATTTGACAGCTTTTCCGAATGTAATATTTCAAGAATATAACCGAGAGACAGCTTTGTGACATCTCAAGGGCCCTGAGGTGACACAAAGATCTACTCTCTCCCTAAAAAGAAGTATTTTTGAACTAAATTAGACCAATACAATATACTTGAAATTACATAAGAAAGTACTAGTAAGCTATGCAGCCTGGGTTGGGTAACAAGATTAATGCTTCCATGTTAATGGGTGGTTCTTGCTCAGGGGCATAGGACCCAGATTAGCATGTCCTTTCTTTGAACAGAAAGGGCAATCATAGTTAACAACATAATTAAAATAAAATGGTACTTTCACATTGAGTTACCCCTGTGTAGGGAGTGGCTATAGAATTAAGCCTCAGACTGACCTGTGGCAAAAAAGTCCCAGCCTGGAGGGTGGAGCTCTCCTAGCATAATTAAACCTGACCTGGTAGCCCTCCCTAATTCCTTTCTAAGTAGCTAATGGGCTATGGGAGGTGCAGCAAGTGTTGCCAAATAAGAACCTTTGCATACATGTTAATCCACCCTTGTTTTAAACAGACTATAGCAAATAAATGTGCTGTATCAGCTCTGGGTCTCTGTCTCTCCATCAGAGGACAGCTGTCCCACCTGGTCCCAGCTTTTCCCTTCTATCTCTGTGTCCGACTCTTTCTTTCATGTTCTCAATCCCCAGCCACCCCTACTCAGGAACCAGACCGCTCTCTAGTCACGCTGGATGCAGAAAAGAGAGAAATATTTATATTTGGCGCCCAGATCCAAGGACCTGAGTACAGGGGAACTCTCAAAAGTCAGGTGAGAGAGTCGCTCCAAGAAGTGTGCCACGCAACAAATCAAAGAAGTAAGGTAAAGAGTGTATTGTTGTATTAGCTGGATGTAAAACATGGGTTATTCAGGGTCTCAGGAAAGAGGTCTCTACTCTCAAACGCTTAAAACTATGTTAAGCATAGTCAGATTCTTGATTTCTTAAGTTTTGTTCATGAAACTTGCCCGTGGTTTCCTGAAGAGGGAACCGTTAACTTTCAAACATGGGAAAATGTTAGAAAGCAGTTGCATGACCAATACACAGCAGAAGGTCCAGAGAAGATTCCTATTCCCACATTCACACTGTGGTCTTTAATTAGTGATTGCCTTGATCCAGTGCAGGAGAGTTTAAGAATGTCTAAGCAGGGTGTGGCCATGGCTTTACAGTCTACAGTGGAGGGGTGCGAATCTCTAAAAATACCACCTCCCCCCTCTGCACTTCCTCCGTCTCCTCCTGCTGTTCCTGCGACCGCAGTCAAAAGCCCACCAAAGAAAGACTTACCTCCTGAATAGGAGCGGGAGCTAGAGTTTGAGGCAGAGTGGGACAAGCATCACTGTTAGCAGGATGACTCAGATAAGAAAGGTTTTGCTCGCAGCTGCCCAGCCTTTACGGCTGGATGCAGGTGCTCGGCCAAAAGTGAAAGCGACTTCATATTTCATTTTGCCAGAGGCTCTAACTCAGGCGTCCTCAAACTACGGCCCTCAGGCCACATGCGGGTGTTTTTGCCGTTTTGTTTTTTTACTTCAAAATAAGATATGTGCAGTGTGCATAGAAATTTGTTCATAGTTTTTTTTAAACTATAGTCCGGCCCTCCAACGGTCTGAGGGACAGTGAACTGGCCCCCTGTTTAAAAAGTCTGAGGACCCCTGCTCTAACTACTTGTACTGGGCTGAACCAAGTAGAAAGGATTAAAGGAATTGCTCAGAAACTGCCAATAATTCTTTATCTTAAAAAATCTTTTTCTTTCCCTCCCAGGCCACCAGAAATGCTTAGCTAGGTAAATTTCTTTCTATGTGTCCGTATTGTAACTTTAATTTGCTTTTCTCTGATTTATGATTTTATTGTGCTGTGTTAAAATTTTAAGATTCTAAGATTAATTTGAAAAGTGTAAAATCTGTAAAAGTTGCAACCCAGGGAAGTTTAAACAAAGGCCAGACCATTACTACGGTAAATTTCCCCAGAGCAAACAGAATGTGGGGATGGGGAGAGAAAGAATATGAGTGGTACATGTGGCCAATAACACAGGTTCTAAGAACATTCCCTAGACCCGTGGTCCGCAAACTGCAGCTTGCGAGCACATGCGGTTCTTTGGCCCCTTGAGTGTGGCTCTTCCACAAAATACCACAGCCTGGGCGAGTCTATTTTGAAGAAGTGGCATTAGAAGAAGTTTAAGTTTAAAAAATTTGGCTCTCAAAAGAAATTTCAATCGTTGTACTGTTGATATTTGGCTCTGCTGCCTAATGAGTTTGCCGACCACTGCCCTAGACAGAAGGAAGTAACTTAAAAAGGCCCCAGCCCATTGATTATTCTTCTGGTGATCTGTAAAATAGATGCCCACTCCCAGGAGTGTTATTAGAAGTCTCATTTTTGCCATATTTTTATTTCCCAGTTCGTCATTTGAAATTTGGATATGTGAGACATTTCTCACAATTTGGGGATAGTCTAGGATTCCTGTACTCATGAAGAAATAAAGGCTAGGTTAATAGAAACGGTGCACCACTCCCCATTTTGGGTGGCTCTTGAGCTGAGCCCCATATCTCTTCACGGATGCTACAGAATAAACCCCAAGACTGTTTTTCTTTAAAAGATGGCAAAAATGACACAAGGCTCTATTTGGGCAACAAGATTAGAGTTTCCATAAAAAGGGTCGTTCTTGAATAATAATGGGCCGCATTCTAAGGTTGCCTCACAGGTACCCAGGCACTCCTGTTTTTAAAAAGGAAAATAAAATAAAATAATAAAGCCACCAAAAGTCAGTAAGTTATCTCTGTTACAGAATTTGCCAAAAGAAAAAAAATAAAAATGCCTTGGGTAATAATGATTGACTTTAAAATCAAAGTTGTTAAGGCAAAATATACATAACTAAAATGAAAGGTATATGGTAAATCTTTTTCCATGGCAATTATATATGAGTAAACATAGTATTCCAAAGTCCTTGGTAACTTAAAGACTTTGGAACATTGCTAAATTAAATAGTAAAAATTATTAAGCTAGGTATTTTAAAATGACAAGGTACTGAAATGTCAGTCTGAGTTCGCCTCGTGTGAAGAATCTAGAGGATAGAATTGAGTCTATTAATTGCTTTGTGTTTTGTTTGAAATATATCCTTAGAGATGTGGATATGTTGATAGTCTGAGAAATGCCAGGTGTTTGGCTTGCCGGCTAGAGTTGGAGGCTTCTGGGAGTTTGGAATTCAGGTTAGGTTGGGAGGAACTGTATGGTTGTGATGGCAGAGTGCATGGAGTGTGGAGGTTCATCTTTGAGAGGAATGGTTATTGTGTTTTCTCTGGAGAGACTGGTGGTTCAGTGTGTATTGTGGGCCTTATGTGTAATGCGTGTGGTGGAATTTCAACCTAGGAAATAGTATTTTGTTGGCCTAATTAGAGGATAAGGATTAATTCTATGGTCTGAACCAAATTTTTAATATTAAAACCAGTTTAAATTTAATTGATATCTTTTTAAAGTAATTACAAAAAGTGTATAATATAACCTTGGGTTATGTATATTTGATAGTCTTTCCAAGTTAAATTTCAAGACTTTTAACCGAGAGATAGCTTTGGGACATTTCAAGGGCCCTGGAATGATTCAAGGATTTATTCTCTCCTCTTAAAAGAAATATTTTTAAACTAAATTAGGCCAATTTAATATACTCAAAATCATGTGGGAAGCTTTATCAAATAAAAATTAGTAACTGTGTTCTGTTTAAATACATATAAGCAATTGGTTCTAACAAGTCCACAATAAAAATTTCAAAAAGAATACTGTTTAAAAGTAAATTTTAAAAGGAGAAATTTTAAAATCTCTTTCACTACTATTTGCAAAGTAAACTAACACTTATTATTCAGGCATTAAATCTCACCATTAATGAGACACCATAAAGAAAAAGAAAGTTACTTTTACTTGAGATGTATGCATTGCAGTATTGGCCAGCATGTTTCTCTCCTAGTTTTTCTGAAAAGGCAACCAAGTTGGTGGTTCTGTTTAAAAGAAAGTAAAAGTTTTTAAAAGAAACTCCCTAAATGTGGCTTAGAGATTGCTCTGGGAAAAAAATACAGTGGGAAATGCCCTTCAAATACCTAGGAACTGTACTTAAAAATCAGTGTATTAGGCCTCAGAAGGCAGAAATACGAAAGGATTGCCTCAGGACCTTCAATGATTTTTAAAGGTTATTAGAGGACATTAATGAGTTAAGACGTTATCTAAAAATCTCTATGGGAGAAATGAAAAGTTTATCCAATATACTTAGGAATCCTAAGAAAGTTGTTATTAAGTGTATACAAAGACCTACAGAGTCAGTTTTCTAATTTCATGACTTGCATGTAACAACAGTTTGCAACCATCGAATATATATATACATATATATATATATACACATATATATATATATGTATATGTGTATATATATATATATATATATATATGTATATGTATATATATATATATATATATATGCCAAGTGGTTTGGGGCCATTTAGTAAATCCTATCTTCCCTAAACCGAGGACACTTAAAGGTAAATAATTTGCATTTTGCCTCCCTAACCAAAGTTTATGTCTATATACTCAAAAAGACTGATAGCAGAAATCCTATTAGTGTAATTTACTGTCCACACCCTAGGACAAATAAAGTTAGAAAATAAACCTTATTTCAGACTGATTTAAATTAGCAAATTAAGATAAGTGTATGTGTCAGGGGAATAGACAGATAGTAGAAGGTTACCAGAGGTTTAATATTGTGGCAGAGGCCTCTCTCTCACCTAGAGATCACTTATTGTAGAAGCATTTTGTCCAGGTTTGTATTGATATTGGACCAGCCTACTTTCAGGGAATGGTCCAAGATGCAGAAGAGGAAAGCTTTGGGTAAATGAATGCTGCTCCAAGACTGATGTTGATGATAATCCAATGCCCCCTAGGCAGGGAAACTTCAAGCAGGACCAGCCCTGGCCCCACCACACAGTAGGGGCCTTATCATTAACCCCAGAGATAGGGCCTCAGGCCATTTCCACAGGAGTGTATGGTCCTCTTCCCGCAGGCATGATGGGACTAATTTTAGGGTGGAGCAGTTTAACATTGAAAGGGTTTTAAGTTCTCCCTGGGGTGATAGATCAGGACTATACTGGAGAAATTAAAGTAAGGGCACAAACAATTAATACTAACCATTATCCTGCAAATAAAGTCTTACAATTTCTCTCAGTTACTACCTTTACCTTCAGGCATTAACCATCTTTACAGACTGATCCAGCTCTGGAAAGGCTAGATCTACTGCACCAAGGGAGCAAAGGTCCTTCAAACCCCTTATATTTCAGCACAATGGGTAGAAATATAAGCTCTTATTTATGCCTTGACTGATTTTGCTATGGAGCCCATCAACCTATACAGTGATAGTGCTTATGTAGTAAGTATGGCCAAAATTATTGGAAAAGCTACTACAGGGAATACTAATTTGGAGGAACTCTTTTATTTATTTTTCAGCCTTCAAAAGGTTATTAGAGAATGAAAATTTCCCTACTTCATTGGTCATATCTGATCTCATTCAGGTCTCCCTGGTCCGTTAGCTATAGCAATGATGCTATTGATTGCCTCCTTGCTGTAATGCAAGGGGCTACCCCATTTTCTCTTGCACAGTCCTCCCATGCTTTGCATCATCAAAATGCTGCTGCCTTGGACAAACAGTTCCATATTTCTCGGGAGCAAGCTTGTCAAATTGTTAAGCAGTGCCCTCAGTGTGTAATCCTAGGGGTCTTAAATCTAGTCAAATCTGGCAAATGGATGTCACCCACCTCCCAGAGTTTGGTAAGCATAGATGGGTGCATGTTAATGTAGATACCTGCTCCCACTTTATCTTTGCAACTCCCCAAACAGGGGAAAGTGTCAAGCACGTAATTAATCATTGCTTAGCCACCTTTGCAGTACTAGGACCCCCCTTAGATCTAAAAACAGACAAGGGACCCGAATACGCTAGTTCTGCTTTTCAGCACTTTTGTCAGCAATATCAAATTTGTCATAAAACTGGTATCCCTTACAATCCTCAAGGTCAAGCAATAGTAGAAAGACCCAATTGTACTCTTAAAATGCAATTACTAAAACCAAAAGGGGGAGACGGATGTTATGTGTCAAGTCAAAACAACAGTCATGCTCTTTATACTTTAAATTTTTTGAATTGCGATGCAGAGAGTTGTACAGCGGCCAAAAGGCATCAGGCCTCCTGTACAATAGCCTCCACTGAGTTAGCTAGGTGGAAGGAAGCACAAACCAGACAAGAGTTTTACCAGATCCAGTAATGATGTGGGGAAGAGGTTGTGTTTGTATCTTTTCAGAAGGAGCAGTGAAGCCAATTTTGGTGTCAGAACATTACCTGCATCACCACAATGGACCCAGCGAAGCTCCTTGTCCCTTCATTCTAAAGACTGAGAGTTGCCCCAATGACAGCAATATGGAAGAAGAAAATGAAGGGTACGCACGGGGCCAAGGTGCCAACATGGGGTCAGCTGAAGAAGTTAAATGACTGAAGCCCAGCAGATGGTAGAAAAGCAAGAAGTGGGAGCTACTCCCTCAACCATGTTTCTGGCTGTGCCAGCATTGGTTAGCTGCCAGTCTTCTGTAATGTCTTGCGCAGCCAAATCTGAGGACTCTGAGAAAATATACACCAGCAGCAAAAGAAACATTCATTTAGTAGCTAAAAATGTTAACATGTCTGTAGTTTGATTTCTCTCTTATTGCTGTGTTGCATTGGCATTGTTTTGTTATTATTTTAATAGCTAGAGTTTTGCTCTTGATGTTCAACTTTTAAAATGTTAACATATCTGTAGTTTGGTTTTTGCATTGACATTGTTTTGTTATTGTTTTAATAGTCAGAGCTTTGTTCTTGATTTTTAAGTTTTACTTTTATTATAGTAGCTTAAAAACAAAAGAAAGGGGAGATGTAGGGAGCGGACATAGTATTAAGCCTCAGATTGACCTGTGGCAGGGCCTCAAATAAGTTCCAGCCTGGAGGGCAGAGCTCTCCTAGCATAATTAAACCTGACCTTGTAGCCCTCCCTAATTCCTTCCTAAGTAGCTAATGGACTGTGGGCAGTGCAGCAAGTGTTTCCAAAACAAGAACCTTTGTATATATGTTAATCCACCCTTGTTTTATTATAAAATAAACGTGCAGTATCAGATCTGGGTCTCTGTCTCTCCATCAGAGGACAGCTGTCCCACCTGGCCCCAGATTTTCCCTTCTATCTCTGTGTCTGTCTCTTTCTTTAATTTTCCCAATCCCCAGCCACCCCTACTCAGAAACCAGACCACTCTCTAGCCATGCTGGACGTGGAAAAGAGAGAAATATTTATACACCTGTTACAAAATTGGTCAAGAAAATGCTTTAGATAAAAATTGGCTTTAAAATCTCCACGTTGTTAAGACATAATAAATAAATGTAACTAAAATAAAGAATTTAGATAAAGCTTTTTAGTAATAATTATAAATATGTTAATAATGAAAGTCCAGTCACCCAAGAGGAGACTGACTGTGCTCTCTATTGGAGGAAGGGGCCAGTCCTCCTTCTCCCTGTAAAGGCAGAGAGTCCTAAAAGAGAACAAGGACAATGAGACCCTGGTCCTGCCTTCTCTTCCCTATGCGACCCAGGGACGATCTGAGGGAACAGCCAAGATGGCAATTTACAATCCCAGCTTCCCCCTCTGGAGGAAAGCTAGCTTGATAAGGCTCCAACTACCATGAAGCCACTGTGCCATCAGAAACAAGCTTTTCTAGGCTGCGAAAGGAGTTGGAGCAGTAAAAAAGAGTTAAAACCTCTGCTGGAAGACCCACATGGCTCAGCTGAACAGCTAGATTAAAAGAAGGGGGAATAATTTGTAAGTTGACTATGGCTATCTGGGAATGGGAGCACCTGGCTGGCCCTGGTGTGCTCCCAGAAGATGTAAGATTCCCAACCTGGGAGCCCCACTGGGACTCAGAACCTAAATAAGGCCTTCCGTATTCAGCAAAGCAAACAAGGGCCTTACAAATTTTACCAAGACTAAAAGATCAAATGAGAAAGTATTCTGGGCCAGACCCTGAGGACCTGTTGGGCCAAGAAATATTAAAAATTATATTTTGGCCAAAACCGGTTTGGCTTAGTGGATAGAGCGTCGGTCTGCAGACTGAAAGGTCCCAGGTTCAATTCCAGTCAAGGGCATGTACATTGGTTGTAGGCTCATCCCTGGTAGGTGGTGTGCAGGAGGCAGCTGGTAGATGTTTCTCTCTCATCGATGTTTCTAGCTCTCTATCCCTCTCCCTTCCTCTCTGTAAAAAATCAATAAAATATATTTAAAAAAAAATTATATTTTGTTACCCATAGTTGGCCTGACATTTCAAGAAAACTGCAAAGGTAGAGAACTGGAAGAATAGAAGAGCAGAAAAGCTGTTAAAAGAGGTTGAGAATGTCTATGTACATAAAAATAAGGAAGGCAAAAAAGAAAACTAGCATGATGTTCACAATTGTAGAACAAGCAGCCTAGGGAAGGGCTGGCCCAGAGGGCCAGAAGCAGAAGTCACAACAGTAACCTTGGATGTTATCTTTAAGGAAGAATATAGCAGTTTACATCCAACCCTGCTCCTATAATAATTCTCTTAATTAACTTAAAGGCTTTGGAGCATTGCTGGGTTAAATGGTAAATATGTAAATATTAAAAAAAAGAACAAAAACATTAACTGCTAGACAAGTTTTAATTTGCTTGCTTTTAGTTTTTATCACAGAAGGTCTCTTGTACTCTGTTGAAGATATATTTTCTTGAAAGCAAAAGTGCATTTAAAATGTTTTCATAAATTTTAATCTAAGAAATGCTGACTGTTTACTTTTTGGTAATTATTAAAAAATTAAGGTTTCTAAGAATGAAGAATTCTAATACATTTTAAGGAAAGAAAGAAAGAAAAGGCCAGTACAAGTTACTGATGGTATGACAGAAAAAAAGAATATTAAAGTAGAAATACTTAATGGAAGGACTGAGGCATGGTTATGCATTTTTGAAGGACATAGAAGAAAGGTTTATAAGCTAATTTAGAAGTGTGAAATTTGTGAAGGTTGTGTATATGATAAGAAGGAAAAGAAAAATGTTAAAAGGAAATTAATTAATTGATACAGGCCAGTAAGCCAGGACAAGCAGAACAAGAAAACAGATATTTAAACAACAGTTTGCAACCATCTAGAAAACTCTGTCTTCCCTAAACCAAGGACACTTAAAAGTCAATGATGTGCATTTTGCCTCCCTAAACAGAGGGTAAGGCCAAAATACTCAGGGAGACTGATAGAAGAAATCCACTTAGTGTCATTTGCTGTTCACACCCAAGGACAAATGAAGTTAAGGAATAAGCCTTATTTTGGTCTTTTCTAGTAAAATAATTATCCTATCTAATAAAAGAGAAACATGCAAATTAACTATACCTCCGCTATGCCCACAAGCCATGACCACCAGCCAATCAGGAGCGAGTATGCAAATTAACCCAACAAATATGACAGTGGCCACAGAGCTGGGGAGAGCAGGAGGCTTAGGTTGCCCCTGGCAATGGAGGAAGCCAAGCTTTCCACCCGCTCTGGCCTGCCCTGGCCTCTGCTCAAGGCTACAAAGTTTCCTACCTAATAAAGAGGTAATAGGCAAATTGACCATCACTCCAACACAAAAGATGGCTGCTCCCATGTGGACAAAAGATGGCCGCCAGAAGATGGCTGGCAGGGGAGGGCAGTTGAGGGTGATCAGGCCTGCAAGGGAAGGGCAGTTGGGGGGGACCAGGCCTGCAGGGTAGGGCAGTTGGGGGCAACAAGGCCTGCAGGGGAGGGCAGTTGGGGGGACCAGGTCTGCAGGGGAGGGCAGCTGGGGGGGGCAGGCCTGCAGGGGAAGGAAGTTGGGGGCAACCAAGCCTGCAGGGGAGGGCAGTTGGGGGCAACCAGGCTGGCAGGGGAGAGCAGTTAGGGGCAATCAGTCTGGCAGTGGAGGGCAGTTAGGGGTGACTGGGCTGGCAGGGGAGGGCAGTTAGACGTGACCAGGCTGGCAAGTGAGGGAAGTTAGGGGTTACCAGGCCAGCAGGGGAGGGGAGTTGGGGGCAACCAGGCCTGCAGGGGAGGACAGTTAGGGGCCACCAGGCATGCAGGGAGGGCAGTTAGGAGTGACCAGGCCAGCAGGGGAGGACAGTTAGGGGCAATTGGGCCAGCAGGGGAACAGTTAGGCATCAATCAGGCTGGCAGGGGAGTGGTTAGGGGGTGATCAGGCTGGCAGGCAGAAGCAGTTAGGGGCAATCAGACAGGCAGGCAGGCGAAAGGTTGGGAGCCAGCAGTCTGGGATTGTGAGAGGGCAGTCGGACATCCCTCAAGGGGTCCCAGATTGGAGAGGGTGCAGGCTGGGCTGAGGGACACACACACACACACACACACACACACACAGTGCATGAATTTCGTGCGCCAGGCCTCTAGTATTATATTAATCAGGCATTTAATAAAAAAGACCATCTTTTAATCAGAGGAACTGAAGTTTGCTGGCCTATGTTCCTGTCTAATACACCTTAATATTTAATCTTTTGGTAAAATCAAGTTTGACAATCCTTCAAGGGTTTGAATTTTAAGAAACTTTCTCTTGATCTAGAATTGGCTTAACTAGTAGATCATCTCAAGAGGCTCTGAAATGCCTCAAATGTTTGTTTTCTCTCTCATGAAGGAAAATTTTATACTGAAGGTACATAGGAACCTTTGTCAAATACAGTTATAACTACTGGTTATTAGTTATAATATTATAGAACGTTGGTTTTACAGAAATGACAAGGAGAATCCAAAATGCGGCATAGGTGAACACCGAAACTGCTGCCTTGCACAACAATTTCAAAACTACAGCTAAAAGACAGCACAGACATCACCCAGAACCACAGGAAAGCTGGCTGAGTGGAAATTCTACAACTAGCAGGAAATAGAGGGGCACACAGAGACTCAGAGGAGCTGCAAAAGGCTGAGGTATGGAGACACATGCATGTTGAGGACGGGCGGCTGAGTGCCTGGCTGACTTTCTCTTCAGATCTGACTGCACTGAACCCCAGTTTTGGGCGAGACCATGCGGACCCAGACTCATACAGGGGGGAGTCTGGACTGTCGGGAAAAGAGAGGAGTGCACAGAAACTCAGGGGAGCTGCGAAAGGCAGAGGTCTGGAGGTGCACGCGCGAGTGCGCACAGAGAGGACTGCAGTGATTACCGAGGGACACTGAGACCCAGGGGCCTCATAGGGCAGGGCTAACGGGAAGCCAATGCTGTCTGCTCAGCCCTGAGACTCCACCCCATCCAAGCTGAGCACAGAGGCTTTTGCAATTTTGCAAGTCTGGTCCCATAAGGCTGTCTCCAGCACAGAAGTTCTCCCAGCATAGACACAGCTAATCCTCACAGCCAAATGGCCTGGAGGTCAATTCCTCCCAGTGATACCAACAACAATCAAGACTTAACTACAACAAGACTGTGCACACATCCCACAAAGGGGTGCACCAAGAGTGTCCACCTCAGGTAACTGGGGAGGCTGAGCCACTGGGCCATATAGGACACCTAGCACACAAAGCTACTCTACCAACTCAGGGAAGCAGCAAAAATGTGGAGACAAAGAAACAGATCACAAACGAAAGAAATGGAGGAAAACAAACGACTGGATATAGAGTTCAAAATGATGGTTATAAGGTTTTTCAAGAATTTCCTAGAAAAGGCTGATAAATTTAGCGAGTCCCTCGAGGATATGAAAAAGGATCAACTAGAAATTAAACATATACTGACTGAAATAAAAAAAATACTATATGGAGACCTAACAGTAGACTAGAGGAATGCAAGAATCAAGTCAAAGATTTGAAATACAAAGAAGCAAAAAACACTCAACTGGAAAAGCAAAAAGAAAAAAAGAATCCAAAAATTTGAAGATAGTGTAAGGAGCCTCTGGGACAACTTCAAGCGTACCAACATCAGAATTATGGGGGTGCCAGAAGAAGAGAGAGAGCAAGATACTAAAAACCTATTTGAAGAAATAATGACTGAAAACTTCCCTCACCTGGTGAAAGAAATAGACTTACAAGTCCAGGAAGCACAGAGAACCCCAAACAAAAGGAATCCAAAAAGGACCACAACAAGACACATCATAATTAAAATACCAAGGGCAAAAGACAAAGAGAGAATCTTAAAAGCAGCAAGAGAAAAACAGTTAGTTACCTACAAGGGAGCACCCATACGATTGTCAGCTGATTTCTCAACAGAAACTATGCAGGCCAGACGGGAGTGGCAAGAAATATTCAAAGTGATGAACAGCAAGAACCTACAACCAAGATTACTCTACACAGCAAAGCTATCATTCAGAATTGAAGGTCAGATAAAGAACTTCACAGATAAGAAAAAGCTAAAGGAATTCATCACTGCCAAACCAGTATTATATGAAATGCTGAAAGGTATTCTTTAAGAAGAGTAAGAAGAAGAAAAAGGTAAAGATAAAAATTATGAACAACAAATACATATCTATCAACAAGTGAATCTAAAAATCAAGTGAATTAAAAATCTGATGAACAGAATAAACTGGTGAAAATAAATAGAATCAGGGGCATAGAAAGGGAGTGGACTGATAATTCTCAGGGGGAAAGGGGTGTGGGGGGTACGGGAAGAGGCTGGACAAAAATCATACACCTATGGATGAGGACAGTGGCGGGGGGGTAAGGGCAGGGGGGGTGGGAACTGGGTGGAGGGGAGCTATGGGGGGAAAAAAGAGGAACAATTGTAATAATCTGAACAATAAAGATTTATTTAATTAATTAAAAAAAACTTCTTAAAGTAAAAAAAAAAAAAAAAGGACAACATTCCATGTCATTTACATTATAATAAAATCCATAAATGTGTCATTTTAAATTTCTTTTTGTCATTTGGAGACAGTTACTGCTTTGTTATAATGCATTTGAGAAAATATTACTCTGAAGAGTCCATGGAAAGGACTGGCAAGGAAAATCAGAAGATCGTAAAGCAGGCCAGTGTATTTTTCTCTCTATATGATCCCTCCGAAATTTGGCAATTCTTAATGAATGAATCATGGCAATGCATTTCTTTGTATAACCTCAGTAAGACTTGTTTCAAATGGTGGTTTTAATGACCAAAAACTTTGACTGGAGTGTCATGTTTTAAAGAGCCCTGTCTGGACTCTAAAGACTTGAAGCCAATAGGAGTGCCACAGAGAAAGCCTGGTAGCTCTGAAAATAGCTGGCTCTGGAGCGTCAGGCCCATGCCCTACCATCGCTGGTGGTTGGGCAGAGTAGAAGGGGAGCAATAAGGGCGCCTCTGCATCCCTGCGGACCCCCATGCACTCTGGGCCACAACGAGTAGGAGGGCTGCTGAGATGGACCTTGAAGCCTAGGGCATGGGCCCGGGTGGAGTTGCTGGGGGTACAGACCTTGGTGAGGATTCACCTAACTCAGCAGACACTGCAGGCAGGCCTGACGGCAGCGGGATGGCTTGGCTTCCCGGCCCTACGGGGCACATTAAGATTCAATCATGAAATTCCGGCAAAGGTAGTCAGTTACCATTCTTGTTATGTTTATGCAAACCATCAGGCCAAATTGAATGCAACAGATAAATTAGTCTTAATTTGACTCTTTAATAAACATAAGGGTGATTTTAATAAACATAAGGGAGAAAAATTCTATTTCAATAGAAATTATTAGAAGTGAAATGTTTTCTTTCCCTTCCACCATACCATTTGTTGTAACTCTTGCTATTCTGATTGCTCAATAATACTAAATTTTATAATACAGTTTGTCTCCGCTAGGTCACAAGCCCACCTCCTTCTATGCCCAGGCCTCATTGTCCCTCTGACAGACAGCAAGGATCTCCTGGCTCTGAATGAAAGCTCCATCCCTGTTCAGCACGGAAGTAGTCAGAGGAGCCTACCGACGTCCATTTTCCCTAAAAGAATTCAGAGCCAGGATCCTTGAGGGGATGTGTTAGGCAGTTAGACAGACATGAGCAGAGCAAGGACGATGGGCCAACTGAAGAAGAAATAGATGGGACCCTGAGACGTGCTTCTCACCACTCCACCTGCTCTGAAGCCGGAAATGAAGAAACCTGTGCAGACTCCCTCTCCCTTCCTCTAAGAAAGCCAACAGGCTTAGAACAGCTAATAGAGATAAAATAAGTAAGCCCTGAAGCCCCAGATGTTACTCCAGATCAGGTTTCTGGACTACCAACACAATCCCTTAGGTAATAAAGATAAAAAAGACTTGAGCTGCTGAACACCCTACTCCCTAGCTTTGAGTCTTTATTGAATCGCCAAGGCTGAAAATCAGCTTGAGGATCAAGGGGAGCAGGAATGATGGGGAAAATGAGACATTTTTCTTGGGGGGAGGGGAGTTTAGCAATCTGAATGTGTGCCAGTAGCCTCATGCACATTCTTGTTAGCCTATAGTCTAGTCATTGTCCCTTCTTTAATTATCTGGTCCTGCAAGACCTGCTTCCCTAAGTACTACTCCCATTTTAGAGAGGCCATAAACCATGAACGATACACAACCCCCAGACAGGCAGCCTGCGAAAGGTCGGAAGTCCCATCCCATATTTGGGGGACAAAGAAACCAAAGGGTATAAAGGGAAAGCTTCCTCCATATTGGGGGGCTCAGGATTTGGAGAGAAACAGCCTCCCCTGAGTCCTGTACTGGTCCATGAGAAACACCTGAAAATAGTGGGTTTTTCCTGTGCCTTCAGAAACACTCCTGCGTATTTTCTGGTCGCAACGGGAGGGGGTGCCTCCTGCTGCTGGGAGAGGTCCCTCGTGCCGGGAGGGGTATAGGCTGGCGGCCGTCCCAGTCCTTCTGGCTCTGGAACCTCGCAGAGCGGGCAGCTTGCAGGCAGCACATCCATCTCGCAGGGCCGAGCCGTCTGAGGGCAGGCCCAGCGCAGGGTGTGGACAGCCTGTGCCCTCGCTGAGAGCCGCTTCCCCTGTGACCTCAAGGGCAGAAGGAGCAAGAGAGCTTGGGGTCTCCCTTTTTAAGGGCAGTGACCTGCTCACAGGAGCGCCCACCGGCCTCCAGATCCATGCCACGGGGGTCAGGATTTCAACACAACTTTGAGGACACAGACAGCCGGCACCACCCTGCCCGAGGCCTCTCCCTCCCCCCAGAGGTCCGTCCCTGGGCCGAGGCGGCAGCCTCAGCAAGTCTGCGGGCAGCTTGGACCCGACAGGCCCAGGCAAACCCAGATTCTTCCGCACCGAGACCGGCCCAGGTCCCCACTGAGAGCGTCTCCATGTGCCTCCCCAGGGCAGGTCTGCTCTGCCACCCACACCAAGGCCCAGACACTCCCACACTCCCCAGCCGGGCAGCCAGAGCCTGGGGTGTGGGCCTGTCTCCCTCCCCTAGCAGAGAGCCGTGTGCCGCCCGCTGTCCTGCAGGGCCGGCGTGAGGAGGCTGGCACCTGGGGAAGGCTGGCACCTGGCGAAGGCTGGCACCTGGCGAAGGCTGGCACCTGGCGAAGGCTCGCCTTCTGCACAGTCTGCAATGTGCAGCCCCTGTGTTCTTGTGAAGGCTCCTGGTTGCCAGCTGCCGGCTCACGGATCTCAGGATCTTGCCCACAAAGACCCTGGGCAGGTGCCCGGGGAACTGAAGCACTGGGCCCGGTCCCTCACCAGCCTGGCAGGACCGTGCGGGCAGAGGCACTCCCGGGCCGGCGGTGGATGCCGGCAGGTGGCATAAGCAGAGACCAGACCCCCACACTGGGCCCTTCATCCCGGGCCACAGGGAACAGGCCTGAGCCCTCCGTGCTGCCTGCTGAGCCCACAGCTGCGCCCCTCGGGGTCACGGTCAAGCAGGGATAGGGCTGACTGTCATGCACTGAGGGTCTGTGTGGGCTGTCCAGCCGCCCAGCCAAGCCCACCCGTGTCCCTTTGGGGGTCAGGCCTGACTGAGCTGCAGCCGAGTTCTGACAATCGTGGTGCAGACCGTGCATGCGCGTCTCTGCTGTGTGGAGTTCGGTCCGGGCCAGCGTCGCCCTGGACGGAATTCCTCAGACTCCAGGCGCGAGCGCAGATGCTGCTGCACATTATCATTGGTTGCCCGCAGCCCTGCCGCCTTCCACCCACGGACGGTTGGCGTCGGTGCATGCACTCAACCCTACTTCCTCTGTGGGTGCCAGGGCCGTGTCTTGTCTCCATTCTGAAGCCACAGTAGGTGCTGCTGGGTTAGATCCGGGCGTCCAAGCTTGCAGACTTCCTGTCCTGCGATTAAATGCCTCCTGCTCTGAAGACCCTGCGGTTATACACCAGGTAAGTGGCTTCTATGGCAGAGCCATAGGCACTGTGGGTGCGGCCGGGGGCCCAGGACAGGTGCTCACAGGCACAGCCACTGGCCAGGAGAAGCCATTCCACAGCAGTGCTGGGCCTGGGGGCTGGGCACACCAAGGAGGCTCCCTGGGAGCACCTCAGGACCAGGATGGGAGGAGAGGCCTGCATGAGGTCTGCCCTGCGGGTGGATGGGTAAGTGCCCCCCACCCGCTGCATGTGGGGTCTTAGCAGCGGCCTTGGTCATCACTGCGGCCTCCCCTGCCTCCCTCACTGCCTCCCGGACACGGTGGGTGACGGGACTCTCTGGACAGCTCTGGACACCTCCCCCGCACGTCTTTCCTGGGCAGAGCTTTGTGCAAAGACAGAGTTCCAGGGGTTGTCGGAAAACGTGCCTTTGGGCGGGCCCGTAAGATTCATAGCATCTGATGTCCAGGCTTCTTTCCTGAGATGCTGCTTCTGAGGCTCAAGAGCAGGAGCAGCTTTGCAGCAGCTGGTTTGATCAAAAACTGAGACGAGTTGAGAGGCATGTGGTGAGAGGCATGTGGTAGAGGCATGTGATAGAGGCATGTGATAGGGGCATGTAATGAGAGGTATGATATAGAGGCATGTGGTGAGAGGCATGTGATAGAGGCATGTGATGAGAGGCATGTGATAGAGGCATGATATAGAGGCATGTGGTGAGAGCCATGTGATACAGGCATGTGATGAGAGGCATGTGATGAGAGGCATGTGGTGAGAGGCATGTGATAGAGGCATGTGATGAGAGGCATGTGATGAGAGGCATGTGGTGAGAGCCATGTGATACAGGCATGATATAGAGGCATGTGGTGAGAGCCATGTGATACAGGCATGTGATGAGAGGCATGTGATGAGAGGCATGTGGTGAGAGGCATGTGATAGAGGCATGTGATAGAGGCATGTGATAGAAGCATGTGGTGAGAGGCATGTGATAGAGGCATGTGATGAGAGGCATGTGATAGAGGCATGTGGTGAGAGGCATGTGATGAGAGGCATGTGATGAGAGGCATGTGGTGAGAGGCATGTGACAGAGGCATGTGGTGAGAGGCATGTGATGAGAGGCATGTGGTGAGAGGCATGTGGTGAGAGGCATGATATAGAGGCATGTGGTGAGAGCCATGTGATACAGGCATGTGGTGAGAGGCATGTGGTGAGAGGCATGTGATAGAGGCATGTGATAGAAGCATGTGGTGAGAGGCATGTGGTGAGAGGCATGTGGTGAGAGGCAGCTGCCAGGATTTGGCACTGGGGTCTTTGTCAGACTCGCCAGGTGGGCATACAACCTGACCAACCCCCAGTGGGACTCATTTCTCACTCGTGACTCGGTCATCGTAAGAGAACAAGTTAGTGTTGTTTAAGCTCCAAGCTTGTGGTAATTTGTTATGGCAGCAACAGAAAACTAAAAGTGTAAGAAAAAGACAAATCACTCAATAGACAAAAAGGTCAAGAATATGAACAGACAATTCACAGAATTTGCCACTTAACATTTGAAGAGATGCTTAATCTTTCTAATGAAGCAGATTAATGCAAATGAAAACAATGAGACACCATTTTCACTCATTCAAAGGCCAATGTTAAAACCATTGATAATACACCCTGATAGTGAAAAATAAGCAACTTTAAACACTGCTGGTGCGAATATGAATTGTTATAACTTTTGGGAAAGTAATATGATATTTAATAATATTTATATTTAATAATATAAATTACACACAAATCCTTTTACTTAGCAAACCAGTTTTGGCTATCGTTCTTACAGAAATAATAAGCCTCCCACCTTTTTGTAAATGTGGCATCAAAAAAACTGGAACCAACTGAGGTTTCACGCTGGGGAAGGGTTACACAAATGTTGATAAATCCATAATACAAAACGTTGTGCACAAGGTGAAATTAACCAGCTGCCCATGCAGAGGCCCGCCACATGGTGAGCTATGGACCACAAGCTGAAAAGCAGGCTGCATAAGAGTTCCCGAGGGTTCCACTTATTGAGATTAAAAATAACACAACGAAGCATAAAATAATTTTTGCACATACATGTTTATATACATTTTTGTTTGTGAAGAGAAAGATGTGGAAAAAACACACCAAGTAATTAACATTGTTTATCTCCAAGTAGGACACTGGGGGAAAAGGGGCAAGTGGAGAGAAAATTAACTTTTTCTTCATACAACCCTATTATTCAACTGTTTATAATGGACACACAAACTTTTATGGAAGTAAACATTTCAGTGCCACCTTAGGAAAGGGAGAATCCCAGCTTTATACGAACCTTTGACCTTCCAGTGGTGCTAGTGCACAGCCCACAGGCGCTTGTGTGTCCTGAGGGCCACACAACCTCATGTCCTTGAGAATTTTGTAACATTTTGTTCCTCTTTTTTAAAAATGAGGGGGATATGGGGGAAAATGAAAGGGCAGATAAGACATATAGGTTTCATAAATTTAAGACAATTGAATCTGTTAGGGTCGCCAAAGGAGGAACGCATGAGGCCAAAAAGGGTGAAGAATTATGAATTTATTAGGGGCCCGGTGCACAAAATTCGTGCACTGGGGAGGGGTCCCTCAGCCCAACCTACCCCCTCTCACATACTGGGAGCCCTCAGGGGATGTCCTAATGACGGCTTAGGCCCACGCCCCACGGGGAGCGGGCCTAAGCTGCAGTCTGGCCTCCCTTTGTAGGAGGCAACCAGGCTGATCAGGAGAAGGCACCAGCCCCATCACCCCGCTGCTGCAGCCACTGTCAGTCACTACAGCCACCAAGGTGTTTTCATCAACACGACTCCAGTCCCTTCACCAAGAAAAAATGACAACTTTCTTTAGGCATTTTCAAGATGTGTCTTTCATAGGATATGCATTTCTTTATTTATTTTTTATCCTCACCTGAGGATATGTTTCCATTGACTTTTAGAGAATGTGGAAGAAAAAGGGAAAGACAGAGAGAAACATCAAAGTGAGAGGGACATGAGCCCTGATCTGGGCCCCGTCCAGGGAGGAGCCTGCAACCTAGGTACATGCCCTTGATCAGAATCGAACCCAGACCCTGCTGTCTGCAGGCTGAGGCATTATCCACTGAGTCAAACTGGCTAGGGCAGGACATGACATTTCTTAGCCCTCCAGCAGTGGACCTTCGTTTTTTTATCCAGAAGTGTGGTAGAAAAACCCTAGATCACCTTTTTGGATTCTTATTACCCAAGTTACTAAGAATATTACCAGTGGCATACAGGAAGCTTAGCCAATGTGCAGTCAGAAAAGGTGTTTCCTCTATAGTTCACACCAATGGAGGGCTGGGCCCTGCCCAGGCCTAAAGCCTCAGGCCGAAGCTTTAGGCCTGGGCAGGCCCCTCCAGCTCCCTTTGATCACCGGCTCAGCCCCTGCCCAGGCCTGCCCAGACCGAAAGCCTCTTGGGCAGGAGCAGACTCCCAGCTCCCTGCAATCAAACGCAGGGGGTCGCTCCTGCCCAGGCCGAAAGCAGACCCCCAGCTCCCTGCCCAGGTGATTGATTGCAGGGGGTCCATAAGTGCACCAGGCTGAAAACCTCTGGCAGAGGCTTTCGGCCTGGTGCCGGAGCGGACCCCAGCTCCCTGCAATTCATCGCAGGGGGTCTGCTCAGGGCGCTTATGTATGCAAATTAACCGCCATCTTGGTTGGGTTAATTTGCATATTTGCCCTGATTGGCTGGTAGGTGTGGCTTGGGCATAGAGAAGGTGTGGTCAATTTGCATATTACTCTTTTATTAAGCAGGATTAGGTCATCTGGATACCAGATGGGCTGAGCCCCAAAATGGTGCCAGCCCCCAAAGTCGGGGAGTCAGAAGTTTTTAAAGGACTCTGGTGGGCTTTTTCTGGGTGGAGAATTCTCTGTGAAGGTCCGAATCCTGGAAAAATCCAGAGGGGAGAGAGAATGGTCTTAGCAAGTGGAATGTGGTCTTAGCAAATAGAATGTCCATTGTGAAGTGGCCTAAAGGTCAGTTCCCAGAGGAGGGGTATGGATTCAATTATTTGATCAGACCTAACATCCAGCCATTTTGTTTTATGGAATAGGGACGAAGGTCATATCTTCGTTATTCAATTCCTGCTGAGGGGGGACGTTGAGATCACAGGGGGATGGACTTTGATGGTAGTGGGCTGGATGAGGGGTTGCAGCAGCATGATTTCCCCAAGAGACTGGTTAGTGAAGGCTCCAAAGAATCCTGTTGAGTGACTTGGGAGGTAAAAACTGGTCCTGAGGCTGCCACAGCATCACTTGTCTGGTTTTGCTGCTTTTCTGGGCCTGGAGCTGAAATACAACTGAGACCTAGATGTTATTTTTAGGGGGGGGGAAGAGTAGGGGTCTCAGTTGCCTTACTAGTGATATGAAAGGGGAGAATAGGTTACCCTGGAGGTAAGGTTCTTGCTTTCCCAGTTTTGCCCCTTGCTGGGCATCCACATGTTTCTTGTAGGTCCTGAGAAAAGATTTCAAAATAGGTAGAGCAGTGGTTAAGCTCCCTATGGAAGTTCCAACCCCTGCTGTGATGCCCAGGGTTATGAGGAGAGAGATTATCTGGACTCCTCTTTTGTGTCAGATATGATGGGTTACGGGGACTGGTAAAGACTGATTATTGGGGGCTGCATCTACATTGGGTGAGAGATAGATGAGAGTACAGGCTCCTGTCCAGCTGATCGGGAGGCAGATGTATGTGTTCTCCCCACAGAGGAAGAAAAATCCCTGATCATGGGAAGGTGTAAGGAGAAGAGGTGGACTAAAGGATATGAGATTCCTTTTCCTAGTTCTGCACTCCAAGCTGAGAGGGTTGTCACCATGGTACTACTGATAAGGGGTGTCAGATGAGTGATTGAGATTGTATTGCAGTGAAAGTAGGAGAGAATGCTAGAATGGGCTGTTATCCAAGGGAAAAGTGAAAGGGAAGGAAAGGAGCAGTTGAAGCCTGGGGCCTGGATGGTTGGATAAGAAGTAAAACAAACCAGCTGCAGGAAATAACCACTGGCTTCCGGGGAGACCTGGTAGTCAACCAATGGCCGTTGGTTAGTTCTAGATTAACTGTGGTGTTGCCAGCTGATGATGGGAGATGGCCTTTTGTTATATTGCTCTGTGACCTTGTAAAGCATAAAAGGGGCTTGGGCGATTAGTGGGGTGTGTAGAGTGTTAGGACCTGTGATGGGAGGGAGGAAGGAGCTACCTCAGTAGGAGATAGAATATAAGAACGGAAATGAAGGGAGGCTTGGTTTGCCTGGGCTGCAAAATAAATTACCTAGAAGGGTGTCTGCCTTTTTGAGAAATATAATTCCCTTTCCCTTCTTATAAGCTAGAGTGGTTTTTGCCTGATTCCATCTCTTGATTGGTATAGGGATGGTGGTATACACTGAAGAGGAGAGGGAAAGGCAGAGCCAGCAGTTCCTGGCAAAGGTTGGATTGGTCTGGTTTAGGAGGGAATGGGTGAGGGTAAGTGTCAAGATGAGTGGAGGTGAGCAAGTTCCTAATGGGTGTAGGAGAGGAGGCTGGGATAGCATGAGAAGGAGAACCAAGTCCCACTTCCAGGATCGGGATGGCCCCAAAGGGAGATAACTAAAAAAGATCCCAGTCCATTAATTACTAGGTCTCTTAGTGATCCTGTAAAATGGACACCCGCTCTTGGAAAAGTCTCATTTTCTACCCCCCAGATGAGATTCTGATGGGTTTTCCTTTGTTGGTTACTTTGAAAATTTTTTCTCTGTCATTATTTTTTGACAATTTTACTACAACGTGCCTTGGAGAGGGGCTCTCGGTGTTCTTTTTGTTTCTTGAATTTGAGGATCTAGTTCTTTTCATAGGTTGGGGAGTTCTGATCCACTATTTATTTGAATAGGCTCTCCATTCCTGTCTCCCTCTCTTGTTCTGCTGGTATTCTTGTTATAGGCAAACCTCCTGTCTCGAATGTCTCCTATCTTGAACAATTCGCTTCTTGACCAGACAATCCTTTTATGCTGAAACCTGTATTGATTAAACAGTACATTAGACATGTCTGTATATAAGAAAGTTAAAACAAAGAATCATTTGGGGGTCTGGAATGGATTAATTAAATTTACATTGTTTTTAAGGAGAAAAAATGCTTCAGTTTTCGAACAGCCTTCCGGAATGAAGTTTGAGAACCGATGCACCACTGTATTCTTACATTGCTTTTTGTGATGGAGTCAGTTCTCAGAGAGAGTTTTCATTTCTTTTTATGCTCAGGCCTCTCTTTTATTCCCTCTGCTTCATTTCTAGATTCCTGTCTCCAACATCACGAGTTTTTCCTCCTCCGGGTTGGCTGTTTCCTGTGCTCAGTAGTTCACTCCTAATCTCCTGAATTGCAGGCTTCATCTCTAGGATCTGGATTGGTTCTTCTTTAAAATTTCAGTCTCCCTGGTAAAGTACTAATTTTGTTTAATGATTTGTCTTCTGAGTTCATTGAACTGCCTGTCTGTACTTTTTTGCATCTTGTTGAGTATTTTCAGAACTGCAATCCTGAATTTATATCTTCCATTTATATCACATACCAGTATTTCCATGTGTTCAAGTTTTCTTTTGGAGATTTTTCATTTTCTTTCTGAGCTTCCTCATTACCATGGCTATTCATGCTTTTGCTGGTCTCCTCTGTCTAGGCATGTATGTATTGTTCATCTTTCTCTAGCAGCTTTCTCTGAAGCGGTCTTTCTGCTATTTTCCAGGAGGTGCCACTGAATCAAGATTTTTACCTCTGTGATCTCTGGAGCTGCCCTCCTAGGATTCTATCAGACAATACTGCCAAGCTGCTTGGGGTGGGGTTTGTTCTGCCCTCACTGTAATGGTGACCCCAGGCCTCCGTGGGGTGCCACCCCGCTCCACCACGCCCCACTTGGGGATCAATCACAGCAAGAAACAGAGGTTCTACTGCCATTGCTCTCAGTTTACAGATGTGCTCCTCTACCCAACACCAAGGGCAACTGGAGGTGAATTTTGGGAGTCAAAGGGGTGGCAGTGCTGTGTGGCTCCATTTCTTTCTTTCTTTTTTTTTTTTTAAATAAATCTTTATTGTTCAGATTATTACAGGTGTTCCTCTTTTTTTCTCCCCATAGCTCCCCTCACATGATTCCCCACCCCACCCCATGCCCTTACCCCCGCCACTGTCCTCGTCCATATGTGTAAGATTTTTGTCCAATCTCTTCCAGCACCCCCAATACCCCCTTCCCCCTGAGAATTGTCAGTCCACTCCCTTTCTATGTCCCTGATTCTATTATATTCATCTGGCCATTTTGTTCATCAGATTTTTTATTCACTTGATTTTTAGATTCACTTGTTGGTAGGTATGTATTTGATGTCATTTTGTTGTTCATAATTTTTATCTTTATCTTTTTCTTCTTCTTCCTCTTCTTAAAGAATACCTTTCAGCATTTCATATAATCCTGGTTTGGTGGTAATGAACTCCTTTAGCTTTTTCTTGTCTGTGAAGCTCTTTATCTGACCTTCAATTCTGAATGATAGCTTTGCTGGGTAGAGTAATCTTGGTTGTAGGTTCTTGCTGTTCATCACATTGAATATTTCTTGCCACTCCCGTCTGGCCTGCATAGTTTCTGTTGAGAAATCAGCTGACAGTCGTATGGGTGCTCCCTTGTAGGTAACTAACTGTTTTTCTTTTGCTGCTTTCAAGATTCTCTCTTTGTCTTTGCCCTTGGCATTTTAATTATGATGTGTCTTGTTGTGGTCCTTTTTGGATTCCTTTTGTTTGGGGTTCTGTGCACTTCTTGGACTTGTAAGTCTATTTCTTTCATCAGGTAGGGGAAGTTTTCTGTCATTATTTCTTCTAATAGGTTTTCAATATCTTGCTCTCTTTCTTCTTCTGGCACCCCAAAAATTCGGATGTTGGTATGTTTAAAGTTGTCCCAGAGGCTCCTTACACTATCTTCATATTTTTGGATTCTTTTTTCTTTTTGTTTTTCTGGTTGGGTGTTTTTTGTTTCCTCATATTTCAGATCTTTGGTTTGATTCTTGGGGTATGTTGATCTACAGTTGAGTTTCTGTATATTCTTTATTTCAGACAGTGTATGCTTAATTTCTGACAGTTCCTTTTCCATTTTTTTGGCATTCTCATTAAGGTCCTTAAAGGTCTCACTAAGCTCCTCGGAGGTCTCATCAAGTTTCTCAGCGGTTTTTAGAAGATTCTTGAGTAATCTTATAAATGTGGTTTTGAACTCCATGTCCAGTAGTTTGCTTTCCTCCATTTCTTTCATTCATGACATGTTTCTTTGTCTCTGCATTTTTTTTTGTCTCCGCATTTTGGCTGCTTCCCTGTGTTGAAGGAGTGGCTTTGTGTGGTAGGTGACCTGTAGGAACCAGTAGCTCAGCCTCCCCAGTCACCTGAGGTGGACGCTCTTGGTACACCCCTTTGTGGGCTGAGTGCAAAGTCTTGCACTGGAGAAAAACCTTATGAATGCAGTGAATGTGTGAAGTCCTTTAATCAAAGAGCTTCATAGATAAGAAAAAGCTAAAGGAGTTCATCATCACCAAACCAGTATTATATGAAAGACTTTACACTCAGCCCACAAAGGGGTGTACCAAGAGCGTCCACCTCAGGTGACTGGGGAGGCTGAGCTACTGGTTCCTATAGGTCACCTACCACACAAAGCCACTCCTTCAACACAGGGAAGCAGCCAAAATGCGGAGACAAAAAAAAATGCAGAGACAGAGAAACATGTCACGAATGCAAACTACTGGACATAGAGTTCAAAACCACATTTATAAGATTACTCAAGAAAGTTCTCACCTAACTAAACACAACAGAGTTCACAGTGGAGAAAAACCTTACAAATGTAGTGAATGTGGAAAATCATTTAGGAGCAATTATGACCTATTTAGTCACAAGAGAGTTCACACTGGAGAAAAACCTTATGAGTGTAGTGAATGTGGGAAATCTTTTAGGCAGAAAAGTCAGCTCCTTGTCCATCAGAGAGTTCACACTGGAGAAAAGCCGTATCAATGTAGTGATTGTGGGAAGTGCTGCCACGAGAACTCTAGCCTCATTAAACACTACAGAGTTCACACAGGAGAAAAACCTTATGAGTGCAGTGAATGTGGGAAGTCCTTTAATCAAAGTTCTAACCTAACTAAACACAACAGAGTTCACACTGGAGAAAAATCATATAAGTGTTATAAATGTGGGAAATCTTTTAGTCACAACAATCACCTCCTTATCCACCAGAGAGTTCACACTGGAGAAAAACCTTATCAGTGTAGTGATTGTGAGAAGTCCTTCAGTACTACGTTTGCCCTCACTGTACACCACAGAGTTCACACTGGAGAAAAACCTTATAAGTGTAGTGAATGTGGGAAGTCATTCAGGAAAAATTCCAATCTCATGGAACACAAGAGAATGCACACTGGAGAAAAGCCATATGAGTGTAGTGATTGTGGGAAGTCCTTCAGCAAAAGCTCTACTCTCATTTGACACCACAGAATTCACACTGGAAAAAGGCCTCATGAGGGTATTGAATGTGGGAAATCTTTTCGCTACAAAACTTTCTTCATTGCTTGCTCAACACTTGAGAGTACACACTGGAGAAATGCTTTAAATGTGCAGGGAATGTTTTACTTTCTTACTCAGAATAACAACACCAGTGGATAAGTTTTTACCCAATTTATCTGAATGCAAACCCATTTATCAGAACATACACTCTGCTAGATGCCTCCAAATTTCAGGTATAAGTGACACTTCCAGAAACTGCATCGCACTTGCTAATCTACTCAGGCCTAGAACCTGATGATGTCATTGGAACAATTTGTCTGAAAGATATTTCACCCCTACCACCTGGCTCACCTGAAGAGTGTGCATCCGTCACAACCCCTGCATGCTCTGGGGTTGTGTTTGAGAAAATTATGAATATTCTGAGCTCCTGAATGAATCTTCATTTTTTTTATTTCTGAACAGAGAATTGACCTGGCCCAGGTTTTGTCCAGAGCCCACTTCCTCCACCAAGAAGTGCTACCTCTTTCAGGGACATTGTGGGTCTCACATTATGCTATGATGAAGTGTTTGAGGTTCCAATTCATCAATCTGCAAACCTTTGGCTGTCCCCTGCTCTGGTTTATGATCTTTATGTAAAGGTGTTTGAATTTTTTTTGTACCTTTAATTTTGTTGTTTCTTTTTTTAAAATTTAATAAATATTTATTGTTCAGATCATTACAATTGTTTCTCCTTTTCCCCCCATAGCTCCCCTCCACCCGGTTCCCACTCCACCCTCTGCCCTTACCTCCCCGCGCCCCCACCCCCTGCCACTCACTGTCCTCATCCATACGTGTACGATTTTTGTCCAGTCTCTTCCTGTACTCCCCACACCCCTTTCCCCCTGAGAATTATCAATCCCTTCCCATTCTATGTGCCTGATTCTATTATATTCACCAGTTTATTCTGTTCCTCAGATTTTTAATTCACTTGATTTTTAGATTCACTTGTTGATAGGTATGTATTTGTTGTCCATGATTTTTAATCTTTATTATTTTCTTCTTCTTCCCCTTCTTAAAGAATACCTTTCAGCATTTCATATAATACTGGTTTGATGGTGATAAGCTCCTTTAGCTTTTTCTTATCTGTGAAGCTCTTTATATGACCTTCAATTCTGAATGATAGCTTTGCTGGGTAGAGTAATCTTGGTTGCACGGTCTTGCTATTCATCACTTTTAATATTTCTTGCCACTCCCGTCTGGCCTGCATAGTTTCTGTTGAGAAATTAGCTGACAATCGTATGGGTATTCACTTGTAGGTAATGAACTGTTTTTCTCTTGCTGCTTTTAATATTCTCTCTCTGTCTTTTGCCCTTGGCATTTTAATTATGATGTGTCTTAGTGTGGTCCTCTTTGGTTTCCTCTTGCTTGGGGTTCTGTGCACTTCCTGGACTTGTAAGTCTATTTCTTTCACCAGGTGGGGGAAGTTTTCTGTCATTATTTCTTCAAATAGGTTTTCAGTATCTTTCTCTCTCTCTTCTTCTGGCACTCCCATAATTCTGATGTTGGTACGCTTGAAGTTGTCCCAGAGGCTTCTTACACTATCTTCAACTTTTTGGATTTTTTTTGCTTTTTGCTTTTCTGGTTGAATGTTTTTTGCTTCTTTGTATTTCAAAACTTTGACTTCCTTCTTGCATTCCTCTAGTCTGCTGTTGGGTCTCTGTATAATATTTTTTATTTCAGTCAGTATATGCTTAACCCTTTGCACTCGCTTGCTTCTTTCTCGATTCCTTTATTCTAATGCTAACCGTGTTGAGTCACACTCGACATCCGAGTGCAAAAGGTTAATTTCTAGTTGGTCCTTTTTCATATCCTCGAGGGTCTCATTAAATTTATCGGCCTTTTCTAGGAAATTCTTGATAAACCTTATAACCGTGGTTTTGAATTCTATATCCAGTCATTTATTTTCCTCCATTTCTTTCATTTGTGATCTGTTTCCTTATCTCCTCATTTTTGCTGCTTCCCTGAGTTGGTAGGGTGGCTTTGTGTGCTTGGTTTCCTATATGGTCCAATGGGTTGGCCACCCAGTTACCTGAGGTGGACACTCTTGGTGCACCCCTTTGTGGACTGTGTTTACAGCCTTGTTGTAGTTAAATCTTGATTGTTGTTGGTGTCACTGGGAGGAATTGACCTCCAGGCCAATTGGCTGTGAGGACCCGCTGTGTCTATAATGGAAGAACTGCTGTGTTGGAGACACGCTTATGGTGCAGGACTTGTTTCAGTGGGGCTTTGGTGCTCACTGAGTCTGCCTCTTGAATGTCACTTATGGATCTGAGGAGTTGAAATCTGGTGTCGTCTCACACTGACCACTAGATACACTAGCTTCTGGATCTCCAATGGGGTGCAGGTCAGCTACTGTCTGAGGCCACCCAGCAGGAGCTACAGTGAGAACTACAGTTTTCTCCTCTTTGCTTGGGGTTTGGAGGTTTTGGAGCTGTCTGACCAGGGCTGAAGTTTGCTAGGTTAAGCTGCGATAGGGCAGGCCATTCATATGCAAAAGCTGCTGCTTGGAGTTTGGGTGGGTTTGTAGGTTGTGTGGGATAGGGTCTCAGGGAGTCACTAGGCTAGGGCGTGGCAAACAGTGATGGCTGCCAGTCAGCCGTCTCTGCATCTCCGACCGTGTCCCCGTGTCCCACGCCCCAGCGCAGCAAACAATTATTCCTGCACGCAGCTCTGCAAGCAAGCCACCCTCACTTTCCGACCCGATGGCAGACAGTCCAGCTTCTCCCCGTAGGAGTTTGGGTCCCCCGCGTCTCCCCAGAAATTGGATTTCAGAGTAATTGGGAGCTTGTCTCCCTTCGGGCTGAAAAAAGCAACGCCTGCTGCCAGCCCGGTTCGCGCGCCTCCGTACCTCAGCTTTTCAGCGCTTGTGCACGTCTCAATGCTCTTTTTCTCTTTCCTTCTAGTTGTAGAACTTCCACTCAGTCAGCTTTCCCCATGGTTCTGGGTGATAGACGTTTTGTCTTTCAGTTGTAGTTTTGAAATTGTTGTGCGAGGCAGCAGTTTAGGTGTTTACCTATGCCGCCATCTTGGTTCCTTGGCTCCATTTCTTTGAATGAAACACTACCATCTGACAGCAAACACCTGCAGCAGAGTCCACTCTGCCCTTCCTGGGGTCTCTGCTGGCTCAGAGCTGTTCACATTGTATGCCCTGCTGGGCTGCCCACCAAGGCTCTCTGCACCTCGTGCCAAAGGCAGCGCTTGCTGCCACTGCTTCCTCCCCTTTTGTGGCCGAGCTGTGAGTCTGTGGCCTCTGAGCTCTCCTCCCGGTCCCCTCCCTTTTATTCCTGTTTGCCCACCTTAGATGCCTCAATGTGCAGTCTCATTGTATTGAGCAGGCTATAGTTGATCAACTTGTTAAAATTACAGTGAGAGAAGCCCAGGGGGTCTCTCATGCCACCATTATCCTGACATCACTCCAGGACAGCTGCATTCAGATTCCGGATGTCTCCTCCCAGCTAGGTGACTCTTCCAGGCCTCATCAGCTCCGCATTCAGTCTTCTTAGCTGGAGTGTGGAGAGCAGGTGGCAGAGTGGGGAGAATTGATGGAATAAAAACATGTAATATTTAAATATATAAAATGAATCTACCCATATTGACCTACCTAGCTCCCACATGTAATGTGGTGAAGATGTAGTTATAATATGGATATAAAATATGGCATGGACTATAGAAACACATATGGCTAAGAGAGAGAATAAATGAGTCTATACAGGAAACACATTCTCATGTCTGTCAGGGGAGAAGTGCTCCTTCTTCAGTTACCTGAAGTCTATGCAGGGACACATTGCTTTTCGTTCCACACTGTTTACTGAGCCGGTGAGCAGGAGGCGGACAGGAGAGTCCAGGCCAGTGTCCCTCTGGTGATTCCGCACAAGCCGCAAGCTCCTGGCAGCCCAGCTGAGCAGGACAGACAGGGATGGAGGGTCCTTCCACTCTTGCTCAGACCCTGGCCTCCCACTTATTTCCAAAAGACGGAATTCTGGCTTTGTTTTTCTGTTGGCTCTCTGAATTGCAAGAAAAGCCTGGGAGCAGACATTAGCTTCCGCCTCAGGGCAGATGTGCAGGTGCCCTGGTGTAGGCGGAGGCCTATCCAGAAAGTAAGTGCCATCTGCGGAGGCTCCCAGCTAACGACAGTGCCCAGGGATGCAGTGATCCCTCAGGAGGCGCGCACGGGAAGGCGGGCTTCCGGGAGGCCCAGGGCCCCGGGCTCAGGCCCTGTGGTTGGCCCGGGATCCCCAGCCCTTGCTGTAGAATGGGCACAGTGGCACCGCACTGCAAGGTTGTGGTGAGGACGACATAAGATCCATGTGTAAGCCACCGGGAATAATCCCCTTCCACCTTCTCCTCCCACCTCCTCCTCTCACCCCCAAGAGACAATGCAGTCTCATCATCACTATGGTCACACACCAGCACACATGTGCACACACACACATGAACAGACATGCAGCAAATGCATACATGCACACATATGTACACATGCAGGTGATACTCACATGCACAGGCACATGTATGTGCGGCCTGTGGAGAGGCGCCCAGCGTTTGCTGGGAGCCTCAGCAGGTGCCGTTTACTTTCCGGACAGGCCTCCGCCTGCGCCAGGGCACCTGCGCGTCTGCCCTGAGGTGGAAGCTAATGCCTGCTCCCAGGCTTTTCTTGCAATTCGGAGAGCCAACAGGAAAACATGCATGCACATGCATGCACACACTCTCCAGCAGACTTCTTCTCACACTCAGCCAACTAGCTGGTCAGTATCTACGTTTACACCATTTAGACAAAGCAGGTTTTGTGCCAACAGTGACGTCAGTCACACTGGCCGCAGAAGGGCACAGTGTACCGTGTGCCCTGGCACCCGCTCATGGTAAGTTGGCCTGATGAGGATTCCCAGGCTCAGAGTCCTGAACATCCCGTCGAGGCACATGCCCAGCCTGTGGCCATTCTGGTGTATGACCACAGGCCTCTGTGCTCCACTGGCCTTGACTATCCAGGGACCTGGCATGGTACCCACACTATATTTTCTAGTTAAGAAATTAGAATAAAAATGAGTGGCATTGTTTTATTTTTTTTGCAACTTTCTTTAAATGTCTAGCTGGACAGAGGCCAGCTAAGTTCTCATCTCACCTTTGTATTCCATCGCCCAGTGTCAACAGGGTGAAGTTCTCACTGGCCTTCCATCCCTCCACAGTCACTTTCGAGCCCCGTTCGCTCTACGGGACAGCCGGTTGGTGCCTCTGGGAGAGTCCGTGGCTTCACTGGGATGGGGGAGAAGCCGGTCGCCCCTCGATTCTGTTATGAAAATAGAGCTGACTTCTGACCCTCAGGAGGCATGTGGGCCTGGTGCCATCACTGCCTTCTCAGGTGGGGGTGGGAGAGGCGCTTGCAGACACCAGCTGGCCGGCCCTCCTGGGCTCCGTGGGCTGCAGGTCCTGGCTGTGCCTTGGGAGCCTCTGGCCACATGGACGTGGGAGGCGGTGTGTGTGGGAGAGCGGGAGGCCCTGGCGTGGAAAGCAGGGGCTGAGCTCAAACCTGCGGTCTGGCTGGATGGTGTGCCTGGGGCAGCCATGGGTGCTCAGGCGGTCACAGCCCTGGTGTCTGGTGCCCGCTCAGCAGGTCACGGCCCTGGTCTCAGATGCAGGGCTGGGGAGGTGCCTGCGGTCCCTGCCTCTGTGGCAGACGCTGGGCCTCTGATCTGAGTCTCCATGACCCCTCCTGCCCCCTCTGGGGGAAGAGCTTCCTCGTGGTGAGATGGGCCATTCATGTTATCTCTTTCATGACAAAACCCGCTGAGCTAGAAAAGTAGGTAAGCACAAATGCGAACAAGCAGGCGAGGGGAAGGGGAGGCACAGTGACGTGGGCCTCTGTCCCAGGGCAGCCGCGGCGGGGCCACGGGCACTACTTCCCAGGTGTTCTCTATGCACAGCCCATGCTGCTCTGCCGCCTTACACACGACTTCGCCACGTGATTCTCAGAGACGGAATAGTTTGAACTGTGTGTTCTGGCCTGCAGGCCCTCTCTTTCCACCATCTCTCTTTGTGCCCCCCTCCTCCCTGAATAGAGCTGTGCAGCCCCCTCCACACCTTTCACCCCATCTCCCAGCTTAGAATCCATCTCTAAGTTGGACCCCTCCTGGCAGGCTCAGAAATGCGGACAGCTCATTCCTCGCCTCCTTCCTCCATGGCTCCAAAGGGTGCGTGGAGTCCTGTCCCACGTCCCTTCCGGATCCCACGTGTCCTCAGGCTGTGTCCCGCCTCTGAGCCTGCAGCGCTGGCGAACACGCCCTCCCTGGTGCGCTGCTGGCTGGGCTTGTGTCTGGAGCTGCCCAGGATGGCGCACGATTTGCCGACAAAGGAGCCCGTGTGTTCGCGCTCGGATGGTCGCGGGCTGTGCCACCCAGGCCGATGGCTGTCGGTGACTGATTGTCCTGCTGGCCGTCAGCCCCTGCAGGCGGGTCTGCACAGGACAGATGGACCCTCACCTGCGGGCTGCCGAGCCCCCTGCAGGCCTTCAGGGCCGCCTGTGAGCAGCAGAATTCCAGGCCACAAGATGTCAGTGTTGCCTCAGCTACTGAGGAAAGGCGGCCACCTCTCCCGTCAGTCCTGGCGGCTGCTGAGGAGCTCAGAGGAGCAAAGAAAAGCTCCTCCCTAGACTCGGGCTGACCCGAGACAAGCGAGCTGTGGGAAGGCACTGGACAGGGCAAGCAGGCGAGGCCACACTTGATGGGGGTTGGGTTATCCAAGTTGGAGTCGATATAGGAGGCCACTTGTCACCCTCCCTGTGAGCAGGTGAGAGTGACCTGGGGTTGGGAAGGGCCGCCCAGGGAGCTGCAGGGCCAGACTGAGTGCAGAGCCGGCCGCACAGCGCCCCCCACTGGCCGGCCTTCTGAAGCTGCAGAGGGACGCCATCGGGGGAAGCGCAGGGGCTGCTGTCCTGAGTCCTGACTCCCGGTTTCCGACCCAGTCAGCCTAGAGCAGGTAGGGGCTGCCTGGAGCAGGTTCCTGCTGCCAGAGGACTGTGGAGCTTCTGCGGTTTCACCTTCAGCATGAAACATGGGAAGGTGTGGGCACGACATCAGGAGGGCGGGTCTGCCTCGGGTCTGTCCCCTGACGGCCTGGAAATTCAGGCGGGACACGTGCTTCTCCAAGCCTCCTAGCTCAGCCTTCCCAGCGCGCCCCCTACCCACCCCCGCCCCCGTGGGCCTAGCTCTGCCACGGCCAGTCCACGGGGAGTGGGCAGCAGCTGCCTCTACTGATGGTCTCGGGCTGTGCCGCCTGCGAGCTGCTCGCTTCTCAGGCCGAGCTCGGACTTCCGTGGGCCGAGCAGCGCTGCTCTGACTCCGTCTGCTCTTCACTGGGCAGTGGGAGAAGTCAGGGCTGTTCTACAGCTACTTCCAAAGCTATCTTCATTCTGAATGAAAATAAGTAATTCCCAGCGACTGTGGATGTGGCTTGAATTGTTGTCATGCAAACATTGTGCAGGGCTGGACGCTTCCCAGGGCCCTCTCAGTCCCATTCTGGTCCTAGAGGGAAGTTTCCGGAAAGCCCTGCACCTCAAGGCCTCAGGAAGCCTGTGGTTTTGTGTAGAAATTGTGGAGATGATCATCTTCATAATAAAACCCACGTTGATTGTGTCATTGAATATTTTTAAAATCATCAGACTACTTACTGATTTTTAAGATTAAAATTAAGAAGAAAAAGAAGCCCACCCAATTGTTTGTACTTCAACATTTTAAAATGTTGAAAAAATGTTTCAATGCAGGCGACAAAACACCTGACAGTAATGGGAAGATGAATGATGACCAGAAACAGCCCTGTGCCCAGTCGTTGTCTGGCAGAAGCCGACAGCTCCCACCTTCTCCATGCCGCCCTGTGGGGGTGTGGCTGGGCGCGGGTGGGAGGGAGGCAGGGGAGCCACAGGCTGATCAGCACCTCCGTGCCAGGCGCCGTGCCCAGGCCCAGGTGCTCACAGCAAGGCGAGTGGCAATGAGCGGCCTGGTGTCCCCGCTGCTGCCCCCGAGCCAGTTGCCCTCCCAGGGCCGGGTCCCAGCTGTGCAGCCCGGCTGCCGGGGAGGGAGCCCAGAGGCTGATGGGGGATGGAATAGGCACCGCAGGGCCGCGTGGCCCTCCGGGGTCAGTCCCGTCCCCACTCCAGCTCTATGGGCCCCTAGTCCTCAGGCCTGGAGTGTGGCCTCCTCACTTCTGCTCGCAGCTGCGCAGCCAGGCGGGTGTTCAGCGGGCTCGCGCGCTTACAGCGGGTGGGGGGTCCGTGTGCGCCTGCAGGGGCCTCACTCCCAATGCAAGCTGTTTGTAGCAGCTGGGCGCCCAGGAGTGGAGGCTTCCCGGAGCATTCAGGTTCCTGGCAAAGGCCCGCTGGCCCGCGAGGAGCCGGTCGCCCCTGCACAGGTGCCGGCACGCGTGCTACTCTAAGCCTTTCCGTGCCTGGCGGACTACCCTGTCCATCATTTTTTATTTTTCCTGAGAGAAAGGGATGCATTTCAGGGAGGGGTGTGTGTGTGTGTGTGTGTGTGCGCGCGCGCGCGCATGTGTTTCTTGTGTCAGGAAAGGTTTCCTAAGGAACTGACATTGAAGAAGAGCCGACAGGGGTTACGGGGGACAACTGGGGACAACTGGGGGACACGAGCTTGGGGAGGTGGCAGGGGTGGAAGGTGCAGATGCTGCAAAAGAAGGCACAGCTGTGGGGCCACGGGGTGCTGTGTGCCAGATCCTGCTAGTGCCGAATACCCCACATGCAGTGGGCACCGGCCGTACCCACGGGGCAGATTTAGCGATTGAATGGGAGCCTGCCGGCCGGAGAGCGGGTCCAGGCCACGAGAGCCTGAAGCGCGTGGTCCATGGGAGAAGAGGCTGAGGGGACTGTCACCGCAGGCACCACGCTGGTAATGTCCCACCAAAAATTAAAGGTAACCTTTGGTGACCTATTCTACTGGACAAAATTCATGTAGGTCTCCACCAAATGAAAATCATTCCCAACTTGTCAACACTCTAAAGTTTACACCGACTGACTTCATAGAGCCCGAGTCTTAATCACTAGGAAACAGTAAGTGAAACGAGAGTCATCGCCCCGGGGGCTCTCGAGGGTCACGGTGTGCGGGTGAACTGGCCTCACTTCCCAGCGTGGCCTGGGTGAGCGCAGAGCGAGGGGCAGTAAGGGCAGGGCTGCGTGGGCCCAGCTGCGTGGGAGGAGGGGCGGTTTTATCCCAGTGCACAGCCCTAGTTTTATTTTATTTTTAATTTTATTTTATTGTTTAAAGTATTACAAATAGTAATACATATGTCTCCTTTTTCCCCCATTGACCTTCCCCCGACCTTCCCTACTCCCCCCTCTCCCCCACATGCACTCACCCCCCACCCCCCCAGTGTCTTGCATCCAGTGGTTATGCTTATATGCACGCATACAAGTCCTTCGGTTGCTCTCTTACTTCCCCCTGCCCCCAGCCTTCCCGCTGTTGTTTGACAGTCTATTGGATGCTTCTCTGCATCTGTATCTATTTTTGCTCATCTACACTAATAAAAGAGAAACATGCAAATTGACTGTCCCTCCGCTATGCCCACCAGCCAATCAGGAGTGGGTATGCAAATTAACCCAAAAAAGATGGTGGTGGACATAGAACTGGAGTGAGCAGAAGGCTTGGGTTGCCCCCGGCGATGTAGGAAGCCAAGCTTCCCACTAGCCCTGGCCTCCACTCAAGGAGTGGCTGGAAAAAAAGGAGGGGCTGGGAGCCTGGGTCACCAGGGGGCCAAGGGGACGGCTGGCCAGCCTGAAAACGGCCCTCAGCCCCTTACCCAGGCTGGCCATGCCCCCATGGAGTAAGAGTCCCGCTGGGGGGCTTGGCCAGCCTACAAACAGCCATCAGCCCCTCACCCAGGTTGGCTAGGCACCCCAGTGGAGACCCCCACCCTGAAAGGGGTGTGACCAGCCTGAAAAGAGCCATCAGCCCCTCACCCAAGCTGACCATGCTCCCCCAGCAGGGACCCTCACCCCATGGGGGCATGGCTGGCCTGAAAACCACCACAGGCCCCTCGCCCAGGCTGCCCCATGCCCCAAGGGAACCCCCCCCCTAATCCAGGACACCCTTCAGGGCAAACCAGCCAGCTCCCAGCCATGCACCAGGCCTCTATCCTACCTAATAAAATAGTAATATGCAAATTGACCGCACCTTCGCTACGCCCAAGCCACGCCCACCAGCCAAAGCCATGCCCACCAGCCAATCAGGGCGAGTATGCAAATACCCAACAAAGATGGCGGTCAATTTGCATACGCTGAGGGAGGGAGGAGTGAAGACTGAAGACAACTTAGAAGGAAGAGGGAGGAAAAGCAGAAAGCAAGGTGGTTGCCAGAGGGAAAGCCCGGGCGGGGCGGGGAGGAGCGTGGTGGGGTGGGGTGGGCGGCGGCGGCCACAATGATGGCAGCAGCAGCAGTGCATGCAGCGGCAGCGGCCGCTTGCAGGATTTTTCCTGCAAATGGGCTACTAGTCTATACTAATAAAAGGGTAATATGCTAATTAGACTGGAGACCTTCCAGGAGACCTTTCGGACGTTCTTCTGGACAAAGCCATGGTGGCAGGGATGAGGTAGAGGTGGTTAGAGGCCAAGAGTGGAGGGCAGTTGTGGGTGATCAGACCAGGATGGGACAGCAGTTGTGGGTGATCAGGTCGGTGGGGAGGAGCCACTGGGGGTGATCAGGCCAGTGAGGGGGGGCAGTTGGGGGTGAGCAGACCAGCAGGGGGGCCAGTTGGGGGTGAGCAGGCCATCAGTGGGGGTCAGTTGGGGATGATCAGGACAGCAGGGGGGCAGTTTGGAGTGAGCAGGCCAGCAGGGGCAGTTGGGGGTGAGCAGGCCAGCAGGGGGGGCAGTTGGGGGTGATCAGGCTGGCGGGGGGCAGTTGGGGGCAAGCAGTCTGACAGGCAGAGTGGTTAGGGGCAATCAGGCAAGCAGGCAGGTTAGCGGTTAGGAGCCAGCAGTCCTGGATTGCAAGAGGGATGTCCAACTGCCGGTTTAGGCCCGATCCCTGTAAACCAGCAGTAGGACATCTTTTGAGGGGTCCCAGATTGGAGAGGGTGCTGGCCAGGCTGAGGGACACCTTCCCCCTGCCCACCTTGTGCATGAATTTTGTGCACTGGACCACTAGTCAGTTTATAATGTTCTTTATTATCCATAAATGAGTGAGATCATGTGGTATTTTTCTTTCATTGACTGGCTTAGCATAATGCTCTTCAGTTCCATCCATGCTGCTGGAAATGGTAAGAATTCCTTCTTTTTTACAGCAGTGTAGTATTCCATTGTGTAGATGTACCATAGTTTTCTAATCCACTCATCTGCTGATGGGCATTTAGGCTGTTTCAAAATATTAGCTATTGTAAATTGTGCTGCTATGAACATAGGGGTGCATATATCCTTTCTTATTGGTGTTTCTGTTTTCTAAGGATATAGTCCTAGAAGTGGGATTACTGGGTCAAATGCGAGTTCCATTTTTAATTTTTTGAGGAAACGCCATACTGTTTTCCATAGCGGCTGCACCAGTCTGCATTCCCACCAGCAGTGCAGGAGGGTTCCTTTTTCTCTGCGTCCTCTCCAGCACTTGTTGTTTGTTGATTTGTTGATGATAGCCATTCTGACAGGTGTGAGATGGTACCTCATTGTCGTTTTGATTTGCATCTCTCGGATTATTAGTGACTTTGAGCATGTTTTCATATGTCTTCTGTATGTCTTCTTTCAAAAAGTGTCTATTTAGGTCCTTTGCCCATTTTTTGATTGGATTGTTTATTTTCCTTTTGTTAAGTTGTATGAGTTCTCTGTAAATGTTGGAGATTAAACCTGTATCAGAGATAACATTGGCAAATATGTTCTCCCATGCAGTGGGCTTTCTTGTTGTTTTGTTGATGGTTTCTTTTGTTGTGCAGAAGCTTTTTATTTTGATGTAGTCCCATTTGTTTATTTTCTCTTTAGTCTCCATTGCCCTAGGAGCTGTATTGTTAAAGATATTGCTACGACAAATGTCTGCTATTTTGCTGCCTATGGCTTCTTCTAAGGTTTTTATGGTTCCCCATATTATGTTTAAGTCCTTTATCCATTTTGAGTTTATTTTTGTGTATGGTGTAAGTTGGTGGTCTAGTTTCATTTTTTTTTGCAAGTATCTGTCCAGTTTTCCCAACACCATTTATTGAAGAGACTGTTTTGACTCCATTGTATGCGCTTGCCTCCTTTATCAAATATTAATTGAGCACAATGGCTTGTGTTGATTTCTGGGTTCTCTGTTCTATATGTCTGTTCTTGTGCCAGTACCAGGCATTTTGGAGAACAATGGCTTTGTAGCATCTACACTAATAAAAGAGTTAGATGTAAGTTGACCATACCTTTGTGACACCCACCAGCCAATCAGGAGTGAGTATGCAAATTAACCCAACAAATATGGCAGGTTAATTTGCATATGCAGGCACCTAGCTGCCAGGGGCGGGGTGGGACGCTTGCACGATGCAGTGTTCTGCACTGCCCCAGCCGCTCCAGGCCTCTGGGCAGTGTGGGAAGGCAGAAAGGTGCTCTGGCCAGAGTGAAGGCAGTGCTGGCAGTCAGGGGAAGGAAGGCCCATTCTTGCACGAATCTTCATGCATTGGGCCTCTAGTAGCTTGATATCTGGTATTGTGATCCCTCCAACATTGTTCTTCTTTCTCAAGATTGCTGCAGCTATTCGGGGTCTTTTTTTATTTCAGATGAATTTTTGGAGAGTTTGTTCTAGGTCTTTGAAGTATGCCATTGGTATTTTAATGGGGATTGTGTTGAATTTATAGATTGCTTTGGGTAGTATGGACATTTTAATGATGTAGATTCCACCAATCCATGAACATGGTACATTCTTCCATTTGTTCATATCTTCTTCTATCTAGTTTTTCAGCATCCTGAAATTTTCTGAATACAGGTCCTTTATCTCTTCAGTTAAGTTAATCCCTATGTATCTTAATTTTTGTTGTGGTGGCAAATTGGATTGCTTTTTAAATTTATCTTTCTGTGAATTCATTATTTTCTGTGTATAGAAAAGCCATAGACTTCTGGGTGTTAATTTGGTATCTTGCTACATTGATGAATTCATTTTTTAAGTCTAGTAGTTTTTTGATGGAGTCTTTGGGGTTTTCTATGCACAATTCATGTCATCTGCGAATAAGGACAGTTTTACTTCTTTTCCAATTTGGATGCCTTTTATTTCTTCTTCTTGTCTGATTGCAATGGCTAGTACTTCCAGTACTATGTCGAACAGAAGTGGTGAGAGTGGGCATCCTTGTCTCGTTCCCGTTCTTAGGGGAAATGGTTTTAGTTTTTGCCCATTGAGTATGATGTTGGCTGTGGGTTTGTTATATATTGCTTTTATTATGTTGAGGTATGAACCTTCTATTCTCACCTTGATGAGAGTTTTTATCAAGAAAGGGTGTTGGCTTTTGTCAAATGCTTTTTCTGCATCAATGGATATGGTTATATGGTTTTTATCTCTCAGTTTGTTTATGTGGTGTATCACATTTATTGATTTGCAGATATTGAACCATCCTTACATCCCTGGAATAAATCCCACTTGTTCATGGTGTATGATCGTTCTAATGTAATGCTGGATTCAATTTGCTAGAATTTTGTTGAGAATTTTGGTGTCTATGTTCATGAAGAATATTGGCCTGTAATTCTCTTTCTTTGTATTGTCTTTATCTGGTTTTGGAATTAGGGTAATGCTGGCTTCATAGAAAAAGCTTGGAAGTGATCCTTCCTCTTGATTTTTTTGGAATAGTCAGAGGAAGATAGTTTTATTTCATCTTTGAATGTTTGATAAAACTCCCCTGTGAAGTGGTCTGGTCCCGGGTTTTTGTTTGTTAAAAGTTTTTTTCAATTTACTCCATATTTATCAGCCTATTCAGATTTTTTTATTCCTCCTGGTTGAGTTTTGGAAGGTTGTATTTTTCTAGGAATATGTCCATTTCTTCTAGGTTGACCAGTGTTTTGGAGTAGAGTTTCTCATAGTATTTTTTTTATGATTCTTTGTATTTCTGTGGAGTCTGTTGTTATTTCACCTCTTTCGATTCTGATTTTATTTATTTGGGTCCTCTCTTCTTGCTTCTTGGTGAGCCTGGCTAGAGATTCATCAATCTTGTTTATCCTTTTAAAGAACCAGCTCTTGGTTTCATTGATCTTTTTTTTTTGTTTTTGGTATCTGTGTCACTTATTTCTGCTCTGATCTTTATTATTTCCTTCCTTCTACTCACACTGGGCTTTTCTAATTCTTCAAGTTGTAAAGTTAGATGGTTTATTACCAGTTTTTCTTTCTTTTCTTTTCTTTTCTTTTCTTTTCTTTTCTTTTCTTTTCTTTTCTCTTCTCTTCTCTTCTCTTCTTTCTTTCTTCTTTCTTTCTTCTCTTCTCTCTTTCTTTCTTTTCTTTCTTTCTTTCTTTCTTTCTTCTTTCTTTCTTTCTTTCTTTCTTTCTTCTTTCTTTCTTTCTTTCTTTCTTTCTTTCTTTCTTTCTTTCTTTCTTCCTTCCTTCCTTCCTTCCTTCCTTCCTTCCTTCCTTCCTTCCTTCCTTTCTTTCTTTCTTTCTTTCTTTCTTTCTTTTCTTTCTTTCTTTCTTTCTTTCTTTCTTTCTTCTTTCTTCTTTCTTTTCTTTTTCTTTCTTTCTTTCTTTCTTTCTTTCTTTCTTTCTTTCTTTCTTTCTTTCTTTCTTCTTTCTTTCTTTCTTTCTTCTTTCTTTCTTTCTTTCTTTTTCTTTCTTTCTTTCTCTTCTTTCTTTCCCTTCCTTCCTTCCTTCCTTCCTTCCTTCCTTCCTTCCTTCCTTCCTTCCTTCCTTCCTTCCTTCCTTCCTTTCTTTCTTTCTTTCTTTCTTTCTTTCTTTCTTTCTTTCTTTCTTTCTTTCTTTCTTTCTTTCTTTCTTTCTTTCTTTCTTTCTTTCTTTCTTCTTCTTTTCTTTCTTTCTTTCTAGGTAGGCCTGCAATGCTACAAACTTCCCTCTCAGGATTGCTTTCACTGTGTCCCCAAAATTTTGGATTGTTGTGTTTTCATTGTTGTTTGTTTCAGGATATTTTTTTTTTATTTCTTCTTTGATCTCTTTGGTAACCCACTCATTGTTTAATAGTATGCTATTCAGTCTCCAAGTTTTTGAATTTTTGTGACTGTTTTTACTGTAGTTGATTTCTAATTTTATGCCATTGTGATCTGAGAAGATGCTTGATATGATTTCAATCCTCTTGAATTTGAAGAGACTTTGCCTGTGTCCCAGTATGTGGTCTATCTTTGAAAATGTCCAATGTGCATTTGAGAAGAATGTATATTTTATAGTTTTGGGGTGGGATGTTCTGACGATGTTGATTAAGTCCATCTGATCTAGTGAGTCTTTTATAATTGACTAGAGGCCCAGTGCATGAAATTCATGCACGGGGGTTGTTTGTGACCCTCAGCCCAGCCTGCACCTTTCTAATCTGGGACCCCTCAAGGGATGTCCGACTGCCCGTTTAGGCCTGATCCCACTGGGATTGGGCCTATACGGGCAGTCGGACATCCCTCTCACAATCCAGGACTGCTGGCTCCCAACTGCTTACCTTCCTGCCTGCCATATTGCCCCTAACTGCTTCTGCCTGCCAGCCTCGTCACCCCCTAACCACTCTCCTGCCAGCCTGATTGACGCCTAACTGCTCCATTGCTGGCCCGATTGCCCCTAACTGCCCTCCCCTGCCGGCCTGGTCACCCCTAACTGCCTCCTCTGCCGGCCTGGTCATCCCTAACTAACCTCCCCTGAAGGCCAGGTCGCCCCCAACTGCCCTCCCCTGCTGGTCCTAACTGCCCTCCCTTGCCAGCCTGGTCGCCCCTAACTGTCCTCCCCTGCAGGCCTGGTCACCCCCAACTGCCTTCCCCTGCTGGCCCAGTCACCCCTAACTTCCCTCCCTTGCCACCTGATTGCCCCTAACTGCCATCCCCTGCTGGCCTGATTGCCTCTAACTGCCCTCCCCTGCCAACCTGGTCACCCGTAACTGCCCTCCCTGCCAGCCAGGCCCCCACCAACTGCCCTCCCCTGCTGGCCTGGTCGCTCCCAACTGCCCTTCCCTGCCAACCCGGTCACCCATAACTGCCCTCCCCTGTCAGCCTGAACACCCTTAACTGCTCTCCCTTGGAAGCCTGGTCACCCCTAACTGCCCTCCCTTGCCAGCCTGGTCGCCCCTAACTGCTCTCCTCTGCAGACCTGGTCACCCCCAACTGCCCTCCCTTGCAGGCCTGGTTACCATGCCCCCCCCCAACAACTGCCCTCCCTTGTAGGGCTGGTCCACCCCAATTACCCTCCCGTGCAGGGCTGGTCCCCCCAAATGCCCTACCTTGCAGGCCTGGGTCCCCTCAAACTGTCTTCCCCTGCCAGCCTGGTCACCCCTAACTGCTCTCCCCTGTAGGCCTGGTTGCCCCTAACTGCCCTCCCCTGCAGACCCGGTCACCCCTAACTGTCCTCCCCTGCCAGTCTGGCTGTCCCCAACTGCCCTCCCTTGCAGGCCTGGTTGCCCCTAACTGCCCTCCTCTGCTGGCCCAGTCACCCCTAACTGCCCTCCCCTGCAGGCCTGGTCCCCCCCAACTGCCCTCTCCTGCAGGGCTGGTCCCCCCCAATTGCCCTCCCCTGCAGGCCTGGGTCCCCCCAAACTGTCTTCCCCTGCAGGCTTGGTCACGCCCAAGTGCCCTTCTCTGCTGGCCTGGTCACCCCTAACTACCCTCCCCTTCAGGCCTGGTCACCCCCAACTATCTTCCCCTGCAGGCCTGGTCACGCCTAACTGCCCTCCCTTGCAGTCCTGGTCCCTCCCAACTGCCCTCCCCTGCCGACCATCTTGTGGTGGCCATCTTGTGTCCACATGGGGGCAGACATCTTTGACCACATGGGGGTGGCCATCTTTGACCACATGGGAGCGGCCATCTTGTGTGTTGGAGTGATGGTCAATTTGCCTATTACCTCTTTATTATATAGGAAGTTTCTTTGCTAATTTTTTGTCTATAGGATTTATCCAGTGATGTTAAATGGGGTATTAAAGTCTCTTACTATGATTGTGTTGCTTGCTGTCAATTTCTTCCAGAAGTTTTTTTTTTTTATGTATTTGGGTTCTCCTGCATTGGGTGCATAAATGTTTATCAGCGTTATATCCTCTTGTTGTATTGATCCCTGTAGAATTATGAAGTGCTCTTCCTTGTCTCTTGTTATGGCCTTCACTTTGAGGCCTATTTTGTCAGATATAAGTATTGCTACCCCAGCTTTCATTTCCATTTGCCTGATATATATTTTCCGTCCCTTCAGTTTCAGTCTGTGTGAGACCTTGTTCTGAGGTGGGTCTCCTGTAGACAGCACATATATGGGTCATGTTTTCTTATCCTTTCAGTCACTTGATGTCTTTTGATTGGAGCATTTAAACCATTTACTTTTAATGTTATTGATATGTACTTGTTTGTAGCCATTTCTGTACTTTATGCCTGTGTTCCTTCCTCCCTTTCTATTTCTTCTTTTTATAGCATTCCTTTTAGCATTTCTTGCATCGCTGGGTTGGCAGTCATAAACTCCCTTAGCCTTTTTTTTGTCTGCGAAACTTGTGATTTCCCCTTCAATTTTGATTGATAGTCTTGCTGGATAGAGTATTTTTGGATTCAGTCCTTTGCTTTGCATCACTTCGTATACTTAATTCCATTCACTTCTAGCTTGATGTGTTTCTGTTGAGAAATCATTTGATAATCTGATGGGGGATCCTTTGCAGGCAACTCTCTGTCTTTCTTTTGCAGCCTTTAAGATTCTCTCTTTGTCGTTAACATTTTCCATTGTAATTATGATGTGTCTTGGTATGTGTCTTTTGGGATTCATCTTGCTTGGGACTCTCTGTACTTGTGTAACTTTTTTCTTCCCCATATCAGGGAAATTTTCTGTCATTATTTCTTCAAATAGATTCTCTAATCCTTGCTACTCTACTTGTCCTTCTGGCAGCCCTATTATACGCATGTTACTTTGTTTCATGTTGTCCAAAAGCCCCCTTAGGCTCTTCTCCTGCTTTTTAATATTTTTCTCCAGTTGCTGTTCAGATTGGGCTTGTTTCTCTACCTTATCTTCTAACTCATTAATTTGGTCCTCTGCTTCTTCTAGTCTACTGTTGAAAACTTCCATGGTGTTTTTGATTGTAGCTACATCACTTTTGCTTTCTTCCTGATTTTTGCATAGGTTGTTGATTTTCTTGTCCATCTGGTTTATGAACTGTACGACCATTACTCTGAATTCTTTTCCTGTCATGTTAAATGCCTCCGCTTCACTTATTTCCTTTCTTGGTGATTCCTCTTTTTCTTTCTCCAAGGATTGTTTTGTTGTCTCCCCATTCTAACTATCACCAGAAGGTCCAATCGCCTAGTTGTGGGGCCCTGGGCTGTGTGCAGTGGGAGGTTCATGCTATCTAAGTGTCACTAAAGATCTCTGACACCAAGACGTGTGGCTGCCGTGGATCTTTGGGAGCCATGCTCACCCAGGCTCAGAGTCACCAGTCTCAGTATGGCCTTGTGTGTGCACTTAGAATCAGGGACCCCACCTCTGCCATGCTGGAAAAGAGACCCTGCTGGTGTGTGCCAAAAATCAGAGTCCTCTAGTGCATGCCAGGAGTCAGTGTCCCTCTGTGCCCATGCCGAGAATTGAGTATCAGAGTCTCTGTTGCTTGGTGCGGGCTCGCACCAAGAATCAGGGTCCTCGTGTGCGCATGCACTGAGAATTGGAGTGACTGGCTCTGCTCTTAGTGTGCATGTACTATGAGTCAGGGATCCCGTGCGCTGGCGATGAGAAACAGAGTCAAGTCACTGGTGCTCAGTGCTGCCTCTCGTGTGGAGAATCAGGGTCCCTGGTCTGCTTGGGGGACCAGGTGCACAGCTGCCCTGTGATAGCGGGAGGTCCACTCCTGTGCTGCGGGTGACAGACTTCCGTGTGCCCTCACCCAGGCTCAAATTCAGGTAGCGCAGTCTCCCTGTGTGGTCATGGGGTCTGGTTGCACAGGTGCGCGTTGCAGGAAGCAGACTCCCCATGTCCGCATGCCCAGGCTCAAATTCAGGAAGCACAGCCTGTATGTGTGGGCGTGGGGTCAGGTCATGGGAGTGCGTGTTGTGGGGAACAAACTGGAGCCTGGTTGCGTGGAGCAGGTCTAGCAGTCCCTATGCCACTGCAGTGAGCTTGTGGGGAGGGCGATGGACTCTGTGAGAAATCTGCGGCCGGGATATCTGGATTCTTGGTGTCTGTGGGTCTGCAGCTGTGGTCGCAGGTCTTTGTCCCCAGTGGCTGCAGGGTCCTGGTTTGCGTCTGAGACCAGATTGGGTGGTGGTGAGGCCAGGATCCTAGTATCAAGCAGCTCTGTTCTTCAAGATGGCGTGGTCTCCGTGCTGGCGGTGTCCACCCCAGAGTGTTTGCGGTGGCAGCCGGGTTTTGCCATCTAAGACTGCCAGGTTTGGCAGCCCCCTGGAAGACCTGCAGGATCTAACTGTCCCTAGGTCACACACACACACACACACACACACACACTCACACCACACGTCCACATACTCCTCTATTGCTCCCTCACTCTCTCACGCACTCTCCCTCTCTACCTTCTTGCTGGTCGCCATCCTTTTTTCACGGCCCTAGTTTTAATCAAGGAGTGAAATTATTCATCCCTCCTTCCATCTGTTTACTCAATAAACTAATCAAATGTTCCAGGTTAGAGTGGGATGGAGGGTGAACCAGACAGAACAGACTGTGGAAGCTTCTGTCTGGAGAAGCGAGAAATACAATACATGCCTCATTTCTCTGATGTGGCCAGCCCGGGAGGCCAAGGAGGCTCTGGAGGTGTCCACCAGCAGTGTCTGGGAGTGTAGGTTCCCAGAGGGAGTGACAGGGACAAGGTTAGAATCTGCCGAGTGGGTCACTGAATGGAAGAGGACACGTTTGCCTGGAGCGGCCTCAGGGGAGCAGCAGGCAAGCCTCTCAGTCTGAATCCTCCCTGAGTGCATGCGATGGCATCTGAGCTGGGAAACAACATGATCTGACTCCTGGTTTTCAACTTACCATTCAGTGATGTGTGGAGTGTGGGTTATGGGGCCCAGCAAGAGGACATGGGTGGGCCTTGGGGAGACCATTGTGTTGGCTCCCATGGGGGATGATAGGCTTGTACCACAGTGTTAGCTTGACCAGGTCCTTATTTAAAAATGTTCTTGGCAGGTGAAGGATTCAGGCCTAGGAGGTGAGTCAGTGAAGAACTGAAGCGTCTCTGGACTGGTGATACGTGTGGGCGAAAAGAATGGGTTGCAATGATGTTTGGGGCTTGAAGAAAATAACTCACAAGCTGTTCCTAAGGTGCCTGCATTTTCAGGGGGGCTCATTCTACATGCAAAGCTCAGCCGGAGGTGGGTGCAAGCTTTCCTCCAGACCTGGTCCTCCCTGCCACGCCCAGTCTGCATGCCCCTCCGCCCCTCCCCCGCCCCCGTGGAGCCAGCACCCATTTAGAGGGTGCCTTCCTGCCACTCCTGCTGCTCCTGGGTCTTGCTGGGCCAGCAGAGGGTAAGCCGTGCAACGACCCTGCAGTGCTTCCTATGGTGGTGGTGGCTGCATGTGCGGATAACCTGTGAATGATTTCAAAGGAGAAAAGAGGCCTGACTTTTTCAACTCTGTTCTTTTTTTTTTTTTTTTAAGTTTTAATTTATTACTTTATTTTGAAGAAAAAGTTATTGTATACTTCGGGAAACATATGAACATGCTCCATCTCAAGATATTTGTGAACGCTGGTTTATTTTATTTATTTATTTATTTATTTATTTATTAAATTTCTTTATTGATTAAGGTATCATATATTTGTCCTCATCCCCCCATTGCCATCCCAAACCCCTCCCCACGTATGCCCCCACCTCCCTGTTGTTGTGTCCATTGGTTAGGCTTATATGCATGCATACAAGTCCTTTGGTTTGATCTCTTCTCCCTTTCCTCCACCCTCCCCTACCTTCCTCTGAGGTTTGACAGTCTTATCGATGCTTCCCTGTCTCCAGGTCTGTTTTTGTTCATCAGTTTATGTTGTTCATTATTTCCCCTAGATGAGTGAGATCATGTGATACAAGAAATACACTTATAAGAACCGAAAATGAGACAAGCCATAATGGTTATGCTGGGAGGCAAATGAATCAGTCTGTAGTGACTTCCATTCTGGGCCAAGAGTTCTTTTGAGTCCCAATTTCAATATTGAACAATTCCTTATGTGTACATGTCAGCAATGATATTTCAGTTCTGGATGGTGGACAAATGGTGGTAATGCAGGTCCAACCCTCTCTGGTTTGGTCCTGGGCAACCTACAGCAACACACAGCTGCTGACTGCTAGTATGGCAAGGCGTCGTCAGCGTCTTCCATTTCTGGACTGTTTCTCTTCTGTCTTCATGGCTGGAGCGGTCCTGTCAATTCCTCTCTGTTGCAGGAATCCACATGGTCTTGGAGTTGTTTTCTGAAAATATACAAACATATTCTCGACCAAAAGTTAATAAAGGAATATTTTCTATAAATTTGACTTGGGATCCTTTTTCATTTTTTGCCCAAACAATTTTCCTTTGGCTTGTTTTGACACCATGTGTGTTTTTCATGAGTGTCTTGCTGTTAGCATTACAAATGAAAGTTAATTTTCTAAAGTAACAATTTTCTAGATGTAATTTACTTACAGGATATTTTTCCTTACATGATATTCTTCTACTATCCCCCCATTTTTTAATTTAAATATTAGGAGGCTTTTGGAAATTTTATAATGTAGTCTGGATAGCTTTTAAATTTTAATTTTTTTGCACTAAAATATGACTGTTATAAGTTCATTACATGTTATATAATTTTACCATGAGATGAACTACCAATAAAAATTTTAGTTAACACTTTAGGAACAGCTTTTTGTCCAGTACAATTAATTTTTCTAGAATATTCACTTATTTCAATTAGCCAATTTAAATTAGTCTGAAAACTTGACTACTTTTTTACTGTCAAATTTAATACTCTAACAACAATCTTATTTTACCCTGTAAATATTAGTGGAAAGGATTATTTGCCTTCTTGAGTAGGCCCTGAGCATTCCTGGTACTAGGTTGGATTTAGGTATCAAAAACCCGATTCTCCACACCGTGGGTACAAGACAACTCAAATAAGTCTTGTTGGAGTGAGAGAGCAGCTGCTGTCAGCCATGGCCACGGGGACATAGGCTACCAAGGAAACAGAATTGAACCTCACATCACCCTGGTTGGCCCCAGAGGATGGCTGGTTAGCCAGAGATAGGTAAGATTCCTCAGGGAAGGAACAACTTAAGACAGGCACAGTCATACCCTCACCCCCCCAACTTTGCAGGGGCCTGAACCCTCACCCCTTCTGAGGGAGGTCTACTGCACCCATGGCTGCTTCTCTTCCCATGCCCAGCTCAAATCAGGACCCAGGTAACAGACAGAGACTTGGCCGACAGCAGTTGCCCTCAACTCTGTTCTTGCTTAGAGCCAGCTTGTTTAGGACCCACATCCAGTAGAGAGTGGGGTCAGGCATTCTGTTCCCACCTCTGCCTCTCAAGCTCACAGTTTTCCAGGGACTCAGCAGCCAGGGCCCCACGCCCTCAGGGGGAGCTGTTTCAGTGCTGCTGTGCAGTGAGCTGTCAGCTCTGCCCCTCTGGGCTCCTTAAGGCAGTTCCTGGTAACTTCGCCTGGAGCTCACTCGGGACTGGTTTCAGACACTAGTGTGAAGTTGGGAAATGGTAGCTCCCCATTCCAGAGCAAGGCCAGACTGCACTGTGAGCTTAGTGTTCACGAGGGAATGGAAATGCCAGGCGTGGGGAGCCGGGAGAGCTGGATGCAGTCTCATTGTTACTTTCAGTGTTATATCCTTCAAGATCAAAGGGTGACTCTTGGGATTTGGGTTGCAACTGAGTTACTTCCCTTGGGAGCTAACTGCTGCGGGCCTGGTGTGAGATGGGGCAGATGTGCAAGGCACCTGGCCTCGAAGGACGACTCAGCAAATCCAACAAGCAGGAGGCGCAGCTTTAAAAGAAATTGGTGGGAGAAGGAGGGATTGAGAATGTGACCTGAGACATGACCATCCAATGCAGACAAACCCTGAGAATCCTGAGAAGGCAGGAGAGTTTCAGGAAAACACAGCCTGGCGCTGCTCCTTTACTCAGGCAGGACCACCAGCAAGCCCAGCGCCCACTGCGCAGCCAGGAGGACAAGGTGTTCTGCCCTGGAGCACAGGGATCTGGGAGGAAGTGCTGTCCCGAAGCACCAGTAATTGCTTGCATCTGTCTCTAGCAAATGGGAAATGGAAATAGCTCAAGAAACAGATGAACACGTGCAGAGGGAGCACTGGCAAGGCTACACGGAAAGACTTCAGACAGAGGTTGAAGACTCCGCAGAATATGCCAACCCTGAGAGCGCAGCAGACCAGTTCCTGTCGATGGGCCAGACGTGTCTGTGTGTGAGAAATGTCCTGTGGCACATGCCCTGCCAGGGATGTTGCAAATGTAGGCCTCGGGGTGCTCTTTGAACATTGAGGAATCTGATGTTCAGAGAAGCTGGCTCACTTGTCACCATAACAGAGGACTGAATTTGTGTCCCTGGAATCCAAACCACCCTGGCATTCATGGGTGGGGGCTGGGAAGAGGCAGACCAGGTGCCTAAGGAGAAGGAAGGTGAGAGCATGACATGACAGAAGCCAGTTCCAGCATGTCATAATTGCAAGAGTTTCATCGAAAGGTTGATGGAACTTGGGGACTCAACAAGGGCTGAGTCACATATGTTATCACTTGTTGGGAATGGCTAAAGGCATTTCCCCAAACCTGAAAAGGATGATGGTTTGCTGCCAGACAGCTCAGGGCATCTTAATCTACAGGATATTGCCTCCTGTTGGCCAAACACCTGAACAGCCATAGGCTATTCCCCAATCTGACAATGCTTCTAGAAGAAACTCTACCCTTTGAAGTGTATATCTCCACCTTGCCTTATGACAATTTGTGTTAATAAAAAGCAAGGGGTCCTGAGACAAGGAGAACTTAGCTTCTTCAGCCAGGATCCTCGGACCCCCAATGCCTTTCAAAATTATCTTTAGTCTCTGGACTCTTACTTAAGTTACACACAGCCTTTCTCCAGATTATTGAACCCTTCTTAATGATGGAACAAAAACCCCAGCAATGACCAGAGCAGGTTGTGCTATGATTTACCTGTCATGCATATCAACAAATGCCAGCCTTCCTCAAACGGTGTCTTCATTACCACAGTACTAATAGTCTCTGCAATGTTAGGAAGTGTTCTGCAAAAAGGCTCTGTGTTCAAAGAAATGTGGGTTAAAATATTCCTATTAAAATACCAAAGCATATCTCACAGACATAAAAAAAATTCCAAAAAAGTTTATGGAACCATAAAAGACCCTAAATAGACTCAGCAATCTTGAGGAAGAAGAACAAAGTTGGAGGAACCACACTACCTGATATGAAACTATACTACAGGGCCATAATATTCCAACAGCCTGCTACTGGCATAAGAGCAGGCACATAGGCCAATGGAACAGACTAGAGAGCCCAGAAACCAACCCAGGCCTTTATGGTCAATTAATACCTGACAAAGGACACAAGAGCATACAATGGGGTAAAGACAGTCTATTCAATAAATGGTATTGGGAAAATTGGACAGATACATACAAAAAATGAAGCTAGACCACCAACTTACACCATATATGATAATAAACTCAAATTAAAGACTTAAATGTAATGCTCAAAACCATAAAAATCCTAGAAGAAAACATAAGCAGTAAAATTTCAGACATTTCTTATAGCAATATTTTCACTGATAAATCTCCCTGGGAAAGAGAAATAAAGGAATAAAAATAAACAAATGGAACCACATCCAACTAAAAAGCTTTTGCACAGCAAAGGAAATCATCAACAAAATGAAAAGACAACCCACTGAATGGAAGAACATATTTGGCAATAATACAGCTGATAAGGGGTTAATATCCAAAATATATAAAGAACTTTGCATCATCAGAGAGATGCAAATTAAAACCACAATGATATATCCACCTCACACCTGTCAGAATGGCTACCATCAATAAATCAACAAACAAGTTGGGGAGGATGTAAGAAAAAGGGAAGATTGGTTCAGCCATTGTGGAAAACAGTGTGGATTATCCTCAAAAACTTAAAAATGGAACTGTTTTTTGACTCAGCGATCCCACTTCTGGGGATACATTCTGAGAATCACAAAACACTAATTTGAAAGGACATATGCGCCTCTATGTTCACAGCAGCGCTATTTGTAACAGCCAAGATCTGGAAGCAGCCCAAGTGCCCATCAATAAATGAGTGGGTGAAAAGCGGTGGTGCATTTACATAATGGAATACTACTCAGCTGTTAAAAAAAAGAAAAAGAAAAAGCCCGGCAGGCGTGGCTCAGTGGTTGAGTGTCCACCTATGAACCAGGAGGTCACAGTTCAATTCCTGTCAGGGCACATGCCTGGGTTGCACTCATGATCCCCAGTGGGGGCTGTGAAGGAGGCACTCGATTGATGATTCATTTTCTCATCATTGATGTTTTTATCTGTCTCTACCTTCATCCATGAAAACAATAAAAAACATTTAAAAAAAGCAAAAAGGAAAAAGGAAATCTTACCCTTTGCGACAGCATGGAGGGACCTGGAGAGTACTGTGCTGAGTGAAATAAAGCCGTCAGAGAAAGACAAGCGTCCTATGATCTCACTCACATGTGGAATCCAATGAACAAAATAGTGATGTAGGAAATAGAAGCAGAGGCCTGGCACATGGAACAGACTGACAGCTGGCAGAGGAGGGGCTGCGGGACTGGATGAGAGAAGCGAAGGGATTAGCCAGAAAGCATCTACACAGAACACACAGACACAGCGTGGTGAGGGCCAGAGGGACCGGGGAGGGCAGGGCAAAGGGGGCGAGGGGACTGCTTGGGGCAATGGCCACCACGCAGTGCGGCTGACGTTTTGTTACGTTGTTCATTTGAAACCTGTATGGTTTTGTGAACCATTGTCACCTCAATTAAAAATAAATTAAAAAATAAGTCTTCTAAAATATAAATTTTAAAAAATAAAAATGATCCTTTAACTGGAGGACTTTTCCAACCTGACTCTCGTGCACACATTGCGTTTCCTGCATTTGTGTGAAGCTGGTACCTCCGCCGCTGAGAAAGGTCCCTTTCTTAGCAGTACCCACGCGCCAACTGCCTTCACGCAGTAAATTGTGTACGTACTCCATTGTATGGAGAGAGTTGAGGTTGTAATGTTTCTTTCTTGAAAGTGTTCTGCATTTCCAGAGCTGCTATACATTTACAGTTCAGAATGCTGCTGGGGAAGGTGGAGGGGGCGGCGCGAAGGTGCGCGAGAAGGGCTTTGACCCTGGGTCCGGGGCTCAGCGGCGGCTCTGGCGGCTGAGGGGGGCAGCCACCCGCCCCAGGACGCGAGAGGCCAGCTGGGCACGGTGCTTCAGCGGGGCCCAGAGACCGGGCGCAGGCCAGGAGGCCGTGCCAGGAGGCCTTCCCGCCGGCCCTGGGCCCGGAGCGGCTGCGCGGCACGGCCGAGGTGCGGAGAGATGGCGGTTTGCAGCCACGCAGATTCACGCACAACTGCTGCGCACGGATTCCTGGTTTGTGACTTTGAGTCAATTCCTTCAACTCTCATCTCTTGACTGCTCGCAACCCTCGGGAAATCTTTAGTGAGGTGCTGCCCGCAGACACCCGCCCTCACCCCCACCTGCGCGGGGCCCAGAGCCTTTACCGCCTCTGCCTCGTCACCTTCGCCCGCCCGGCCGCATCTCCTCTCCCGAGCCTCCTGCGCGTTTGGGCTCAGTGCTGCTCAAACCGCTACGTCTGGGGTCCGTCTCCCCAAACCCGGCTCCGTGCTCCCGGCCGGGAGGTGGGGCCTCACGCGGGGCGCGCGGCGGGGTAGCCCCCACACCGCGTGGCTATGCGTCCCGGCGCCTCGCGGCCCGCGCGAGGGCAGCGCACAGCCCTGCGGGACCTGTGGGCCCGTTTACGGTTCTCTGCAGGGTCCTACAGGAACCACACAGATCTAAAGAGAAATTGTAACTCCAGTATGACAGACCTACTGGCAGTGTCATTGAGAAATTAAAAACAAAATGTTGCCACTCAACTCTGTTACAGATTCTCTTCCACGCTGTGACAGCTGCCATGGGTACTTGTTTGTGCCGTTACTTGGACAGGGTCTCTGCTTATCGCAGCTGAGGAAGCGGCTGGAGGGCCGGCCGCTCCCAGCCTCTGCTCGGCTGATGGAGGGACGGCCCCCGGCACAGCTGCTGAGGCGCCAGCCTGGGACAACCTTGTGCTTTCAACAATGTACAAAGGGCACATTTTGGAGATTTATTGGCAGATTCCCACTGACTTATAAATGCAATATATGTTCATTGTAAAAACTAGCAATGTAGGAAAGGGAACTACCATCGAAATGAAAATTATGGCATATTCTCTTACATTTTCAGTCTCTTTCATAAACCAATATGTATGATCACCCAGCATAAGTGGGTTCGCTTTGTTTATATAAAATTGTATTGTGAAGAATTTCTTATTTCATTAAATAATCTTCCATTATGATTTTAATAGCTACTGCACCATACAGATACACCAAAGAGATTTATCCATATTGCTGGACACTCAATATTGTTGCATATTTAGGTTGCTGCTAATGATGATTATTATTTTTTGGTATATACTTTTAAAATTATTATTGTTGAGAGAATTACTGACGTTTGCTCCCTTTTCCCTTTATTGCCCCTCCACCCAGTTCTGCCACTCCAGGCCTGCAGCTCCCTGTTGTCTGTGCCCATGGGTAATGCACACATGCACACAAGTTCTTTAGTTTATCTCTCCTGCCCCCTTCCCTTCCCTCTGATATTTGTCAGTCTGTCCCATGTTTCCATGCCTCTGGTTCTACTTTATTAATCAGTTTATCTTGTTCATTAGATTCCTTGTTCATACCTTTAAATTTTAGATTCAATTTTTGATATGTATTTATTGCCATTTTATTTTTCAGACTTTTAATCTTTTTTCTTCTTCTTCTTGAAGAAGACCCTTTAACATCTACACTAATAAAAGAGAAACATGCAAGTTGACTCCGCTACACCCACCAGCCAATCAGGATCAAGTATGGAAATTAACCCAACAAAGATGGCAGTGGCCACGGAGCTGGAGTGAGCAGGAAGCTTGGTTTGCCCCCAGTGATGGAGGAAGCCAAGCTTCCCACCAGCTCTGGCCAGCCCTGGCCTCTGCTCAAGGCTACAAAGTTTCAATTATAGAAGATAAATAAATCCCAGATACCTGCTTCCAGCCTGCCCTGGCCTCCACTCAAGGAGGTGCTGAAAAAAAAAAAAGAAAGAAAAAAAGGAGGGGCTGGGAGCTTGGGTCGCCAGGGTGTGTGGCCAGCCTGCAAACAGCCATCAGCCCCTCACCCAGGCTGGCCAGGCACCCCAGTGGGGACCCCCACCCTGAAGAGGCTGTGGCCAGCCTACAAACAGCCATCAGCCCCTCACCCGGGCTGGCCACACCCCCATGGCCCGATCCCTGTAAATGGGCAGTCAAACATCCCTTGAAGGGTCCCAGATTGGAGAGGGTGCAGGTTGGGCTGAGGGACACCTCGCCCCCACCCCCATGTACGAATTTCGTGCACTGGGCCTCTAGTTGAATATAATACTGGTTTGATGGTGATGAACTCCTTTAAGTTTCTTGTCTGTGAAGCTTTTTATCTGACCTTCAATTCTAAATGAGAGCTTTGTTGTGTAATCTTGGTCATAGGTGCTTGCTTTTTATTACTTTGAATATTTCTGGCCACTCCCTTCTGGCCTGCAAAGTTTCTGTTCAGAAATCAGCTGACAGTCATATGGGTGTCACCTTATAGGTAACTAACTGCTTTTTAAGATTCTCTTTATCTTTAACCTTTGGAATTTTCTTTATGATGTGTCTTGGTGTAGGCCTCTTTGGGTTCCTCTTAATTGGGACTCCCTGTGCTTCCTGGACTTGTAAGTCTATTTTTTTTCCACTAGGTAGGGGAAGTTTTCTGCCATTACTTTTCCAATAGGTTTTCAATTTATTTCTCTCTCTCATCTCCTTCTAGCACCCCTATGATGCAAATATTAGTATCTTAGAGGCTCCTTACATATCTTCACATTTTTGATTATTTTTTTTTCTTTTTGCTGTTCTTAATTGGGTGTCTTTTCTTCCTCTTATTTTAAATCACTGGTTTGATTCTTGGCATCCTTTACTCTACTGTTGATTCTCTGTAAATTCTTCATTTCAGTTAGTGTATCCTTTATTTCTGACTAATCCTCTTTCATGTCTTTGATGTTCTCACTAAGTTTCTTCAGCATCCTTATAACCATGGTTTTGAACTCTGTATCCAGTAGTTGCTTGTTTCCATTTCATTTTGTTATTTTTCTGGAGATTGCTTCTGTTCTTTCATTTGTGACATGTTTCTTTGCCTTGCTTTAAGAGGGACTGGGTCTCCAGCTGCCTTTGTGTCACTCAGCCACAATCCTTACTTTTTTTTTTTACAGCCAGAAGTTACAGGGACCTCTCTTCCCACACGGGAACCCTGGGCTGATGATTCTGGTGCGGGGCAGGGACCCCTGCTTTCTCACAGGAGGCCTCCACAGCCAAGATATCTCTTCCAATTAAAAACACAGCACATTGGATGTGGGACCAGCCTGTTCAGTGGCTCCACCCCTCCTGCTAGTCTCAGTGTGGTTTCCTCTTTCATTCTCTAATAGTAGGGCTTCCATTCAGCCAGATTTCAGGAAGTTCTAAGTGATGGTTGTTCTGTATTTTATTTGTAATTTTGGTGTGGTTATTGCATTAACCTATGCCACCATCCATTGCCAATTGTTTTTAATGATAAATATCACTGTGATGAACATCATTGTGCCAATACCTCTGTGCATGTTGCTAATTATTTCCTTAGGATTATTTCCTAAAATGCAGGGCTGATTAAAGGCACTGGATCTGTAGTTCCAAATGGCCCTCCCACTGCAGCACTGGTTTGCATTCTTACCAGAACCTGAAGCCCTTCACTGATCTGGTGCAAAGAACAGACGCAAAGCAGAAACCAACAACACGGCCATGCTGGGCGTGAACCATTTCTTTGATTTCACATGAGAGTGACTATCTAGTGTTTATTTCCCATTGATTTTCTTTCTTATAAATTGGCTATTCATGCTCTATTCCCATTTTTCTATTAGAGTGTGTGCTAAGCTATAGGAGCTCTCTTTTTATTATATTTGAAATGTATGGACTCATGATCTGGTGTATAGGCTACCCACATTTTTCTCATGTTGTCAGTAGTCTTAATTTTGTTTATTATATTTTTAGATATTCAGAAGTTTTAAAATCTTATGTAGTAAAGTTAATCAGACTTTTCATTTTTGGTTCCTTTTTTTGCTTTTAGGATAACAAAGACCTTCCTTACTCTAAGCTCAGCTAGCCAATCACTTCTGTTTTCTTCAGTGGTTAAATTCTTAGATTTAGCTTGTTAAATGTTTGGAAAATTAATTACAATGTGTGGTATGAGGTAGGGGTCTAATTTATTAATTTTAAATGTTTAAACAATTGTTTCAGTATTAATTATTAATAAAATTTCTGTTTTGCACTGGTTCCAAATGCTTATCATATCAGCAGTACATATTCCGAATTTGTCAATCTTTCCTCCTTATTAATGTCTTTTAATTCTTCATTAGTGTCACATTTATGTGGGTGGAAATATATAGTACTCTTTTAAAAAGTAGATGCTTTCCTTTCTTATTCTTATGAAGAAATGTATTTATTCTAATGAGCTCCTCAAAAACTTCATGCAATTTTGATTAGAAGTCCATTAAAATGCAAAATAAATTTTACTTTTGATTTTCCATGTATATTAATGATATGACTTTTGTATTCAAACATTTTAATTAAAAAAAACATTTTGTAATTTTCTTTACATTTGATTAATTGAATGTGAAATGTTTTGCATTGTTTGATACTATTATAAAAGAATGTTTTCCACATTAAATTATCAGGTTATTTTTTCCTGGTATATAAAAAGCTAATGGCTTATGCAGAGTTATTTTGTAATTATTTATAATACTGGGCCTCTCACTATTTCTTTTTTTTTTTTTTAAATTTCTTTATTGATTAAGGTGTCACATATTTGTCCTCATCCCCCCATTCCCATCTCACACCCCTTCCCACGGATGCCCCAACCCCCTGTTGAACTTAACCATTGGTTAGGCTCATATGCATGCACACAAGTCCTTTGGTTGATCTCTCCCCCCTCCCCCCACCCTCCCCTATCTTCCCTCTGAAGCCCGATAGTCCGATCGATGCCTCCTTGTTTCTGGTTCTGTTCTTGTTCATCAGTCTATGTTGTTCATCATTTCCCCTAGATGAGCAAGATCATGTGTCACTAGAGATATACTTATAAGAACTGAATGTGAGACGAGCAATAATAGTTATGCTGACAGGCAAATGAATCAGTCTGTAGTGAGTTTCTTTCTGGACCAACAGTTCTTTTGAGACCCCATATCAATGTCCACCAGTTCCTTATGTGTACATGTCAGTACTGACCCCTCAGCTCTGGATGGTGGACAAATGGTGGTAATGCAGGTCCGACACCCTCTGTTTTGGTCTTGGCCGGACCCAGGGGCATGGCTTCACCCGGACTCAGGGGAACGTGGCCTCACCCGGACCCAGGGGGCGCATGGCCTCACCTGGACCCGGGTGCGTGTGGCCTCACCTGGACCCAGGACCCAGTCTCACCCGGATCCAGGGGCACACGGCCTCACCCGGACCCGGGATGATCCAGCTTCACCCGGACCCAGGGGTGCATGGCCTCACCTGGACCCAGGGGCACGTGGCCTCACCCGGACCCAGGGGGCGCGTGGCCTCACCTGGACCCAGGTGCGCGCGGCCTCACCCAGACCCGGGACCCAGCCTCGCCTGGATCCAGGGGCACATGGCCTCACCCGGACCCGGGATGCACCAGCTTCACCCGGACCCAGGGGCGCGTGGCCTCACCCAGACCCAGTGGCACGTGGCTTCACCCGGACCCAGGGGTGCGTGGCCCCACCTGGACTCAGGGATGCGTGGCCTCTCCCAGACCCAGGGGTGCGTGGCCTCACCCGGACCCAGGGGCGCACAGCCTCACCCAGCCCCGGGATCCAACTTCACCCGGACCCAGGGGCGCATGGCCTAACCCAGACCTAGGGGCGCACGGCCTCACCCAGACCCGGGATCCAGCTTCACCCGGACCCAGGGGCGCATGGCCTCACCCGGACCCAGGGGCGCATGGCCTCACCCGGACCCGGGATCCAGCTTCACCCAGACCCAGGGGCGCGTGGCCTCACCCGGACCCAGGGGCGCGTGGCCTCTCCCAGACCCATGGTCGCGTGGCCTCACCCGGATCCAGGGGCGCACGGCCTCACCCTGACCCAGGGGTGTGAGGCCTCACCTAGACCCAGGGGTGTGTGACCACACCCGAGCCCAGGGGTACGCAGCCTCGCCCGGACCCGGGACCCAGCCTCTCCTGGACCCAGGGGCATATGGCCTCACCCGGACCTGGGATCCAGCTTCACCCGGACCCAGGAGTGCGTGGCCTCACCTGGACCCAGGGGCGCGTGGCCTCACCCGGACCCAGGGGCGCGAGGCCTCACCCAGACCCGGGACCCAGCCTCTCCCGGATCCAGGGGCACACGGCCTCATCTGGGCCCGGGATCCAGCTTCACCCGGACCCAGGGGCGTGTGGCCTCACCCGGACCCAGGTGCGTGAGGCCTCACCCGGACCCGAGACCCAGCCTCTCCTGGATCCAGGGGCACACGGCCTCACCCGGGCCCAGGATCCAGCTTCACCCAGACACAGGGTCACGTGACCTCACCCAGACCCAGGGTGCACGGCCTCACCCGGACCCGGGACCCAGCGGGGTTTCGTCTTCTTGATCCCAATTCCTGTTGGTCAATTCCCTCTCAGCAATTCCTTTGGCCATTTTCTCAGAGCTCCAGGGTGGCTGCCGCAGAACTCGTTGGGCTGCGGGCTCGGCGAAGCTCCGGTGTGCCCGGTGCGCGGTGGCGGGCTGGTCCGGGGTCGCTGCGTCGGCCCTTGGGTCTGCAGCGGTGGCCAGTCGCCAAGCGTGCGCTTCCGGGGGGTTGAGATTCTTGAAGGACTCGGAGGTCAGCAAGCGCGGAGTCTCCCACCCCATGTCTCTCAGGGGCTCGTCTGTCCGTGCTCGGCAGCGAGTGGAGCCATCCCCTCAGCCGGAGACCGCCGGGGGAACTGCGCCGAGCACGTTCCAGGCTGCCATTGTGTCGCCTGAGCTGTAGTTCTTAAAGTGTGATCTTTGGGTCACCGGCATCAGCATCATCCTGCGACCCCCTCTCTTTTATTCTAGTTGTAGAGCATCTGCTCAGCCAGCCCTCCGGTGGTTCTGGATGGTGTCAGCTCTGCTCTCCCGTCGTAGTCTCAAAATTGTTGTGGTAGGCAACAATCAGGCTTCCGCCCTATGCCTCCATCTTGGTCCTCCTTTGTATAGTTAAGTCTTGATTGTTGTTGGTGTCACTGGGAGGAATTGTCCTCCTGGCCAATTGTCCGTGAGGACCCTCTGTTTCTATAAAGGAAGAGTTGCTGTGCAGGAGACATGTTTATGGGCCGGATCTTGTTGCAGCAAGGCTTTGGCGCTCACTGAGTCTGCCTCTTGAATGTGTCCCTTATGCGAGTGGTTGAAATCTGGTGTCATCTCACACCGACCACTAGATGCCCTCGTTTCTGGGTCTCCAATGGAGTGTAGGTCAGCTACTGTCTGAGGCCACTCAGCAGGAGTTACAGTAAAAACTGCAGTTTCCTCCTCCTGTCTAAGCGGCCCTGGAGCAGTCCAACTAGAACCGCAGTTCATCTGGTCAAGCTGCCACAGGGCAGGCCACCCACATGCAAAAGCCGCTGCTTGGAGCCCAGGTGGGCCTGCAAAACGTGCGGGGCGGGTCTGCAAAACGTGCGGGGTGGGTCCCAGGGCGGGGCGGGTCTCAGGGCAGGGCGGGGTCTCAGGGCACCACCAGGCCATGGCGTGGCGAACCACAATGGCTGCAAGTCTGCTTTTTCTGCTCTCCACGTTTCTAAGCCCCCTCGTTCCGCACTCCAGCGCAGCGAACACTGATTGCTGGGCGCACCTCCGCAAGGAAGTTACTCCCACTCTCCGACATGAAGGCCGAGAGTCCAGCTTCTCCCCGCAGGCGTCTGGGTCTCCCGCGCGTCCCCAGAAGCTGGATTTCAGGGTGATGGGGAGCTAATCTCCCCTAGAGATGGAAAAAAAGCCGCACGACCCTTCCCCTGCCACCAGTCCGACCCATGCGCCTATGCACCTTATCCCTTCCGAGTTCGCTCTGTCCTCTCCCTCTTAGCTGTAAATCCACCCTTCAGCCAGCTCTCCTGTGGTTCTGGGTGGCAGACGCTCTGTCCTCCAGTTGTATTTTTGAAATTGCTGTGCGCGGCGCAGTTCATTTGTTTAACTTTGCCGCCTTCTTGGTTCTCCTCTCTCAAAATGGCTAAAGGACTTGAAATCCTAAAAATCCTCCAAGTCGGTGTCGGCAGCCTCCGGGGCCCCGAGGATCTCACTGGGCAGCTCGGCCAGGTCGGTGACGCGGATGGGCCTGTCCTGCAGAAAGATGGTCTCTTCCTTCACCGAGAGCCACTGCGCCGAGCCCGCGGCCGCCGCCGCCGCCATAGCAGCTGCCGCGGCCGCCCACGAGCTCATGGCCCCGGCTGAGGTGCTGACCACGAGGAGCAGCCGCCCGGCCTGGGGAGATGCGAGCAGGAGTCACCGCACTCACCAGTCCATCTTTTAGTTGTATTTCCGAAACTGCCATGCGAGGCAACAGATTAGCTGTTCAACTCCGCCGCCATCTTCCAGAGCCGTAGATTTTAAAGTGAGATCTTTGGCTCACCGGCATCAGCGTCATCCCGCGTCCCCCTCTCTTTTACTCTAGTTGTAGAGCATCTGCTCAGCCAGCCCTCCGGTAGTTCTGGATGGTGTCCGTTCTGTTTTCTGGTTGTAGTTTCAAAATTGTTGTGGTAGGCAACAATCAGGCGTCCGCCCTATGCCGCCACTTGGTCCTCTCGCCTCTCACTATTTCTAATAGTTCTTGTTGATCTTTGAAAATAATAAATTTTATTTATCTCTATGTATGTGTCTATATAATACACACTGAGTGGCCAGATTATTATGATCTCTGAGTGCATAATAATCTGGCCACTCAGTGTATATATGTATATATATATTTTAGAGGCCCGGTGCATGAATTCGTGCATGGGTGGGGTCTGGCCAGCCTGGCCAGGGGGAGGGGACATGGGTGGTTGGCTGGCCTGCCTGCTGGTCAAACTCGTGGTCAAGGGGACAATTTGCATATTAGCCTTTTATTATATAGGATATAGACTGAGTGGACAGATTATTATGCATTCAGAGATCATAATAATCTGGCCACTCAGTGTATATCATCTTATCTAATAAAAGAGTAATATGCAAATTTACCATCACTCCAACACACAAGATGGCCGCCCCCATGTAGCCAAAGATGGCTGCCCTCATGTGGACACAAGATGGCTGCCACAAGATGGCCAGAAGGGGAGGGCAGTTAAGGGTGACCGGGCCAGTAGAGGAGGGCAGTTGGGAGGACCAGGCTTGCAGGGGAGGGCAGTTAGGAGTGACCAGGTCTGTAGGGGAGGGCAGTTGGGGGTGATCAGGCCTGCAGGGGAGGGCAGTTAAGAGTGACTGGGCCAGCAGGGGAGGGCAGTTGAGGGGGACCAGGCCAGCAGGGGATGGCAGTTGTCGACAATCAAGCCAACAGGGGAGAGCAGTTAAGGGTGACCAGGCCTGCAGGAGAGGGCAGTTGTGGGCAATCAGGCTGGCAGGGGAGGGCAGTTAGGGGTGACTGGGTCAGCGGGGGAGGGCAGTTGGGGGGGACCAGATCTGCAGGGGAGGGTAGTGGGGGCAATCAGGCCTGCAGGGGAGGGCAGTTGGGGGGGACCAGGCCTGTATGGGAGGGCAGTTAGGGGCAATTGGGCCAGCAGGGGAGCAGTTAGGCATTGATCAGGCTGGCAGAGGAGTGGTTAAGGTGTGATCAGGCTGGCAGGCAGAAGCGGTTAGGGGCAATCAGGCAGGCAGGCAGGCGAGAGCTTGGGAGCCAGCAGTCCTGGATTGTGAGAGGGATGTCCGATTGCCCGTTTAGGCCCAATCCCACCAGGATCAGGCCTAAATGGGCAGTTGGACATCCCTCGAGAGGTCTTAGATTGGGTGAAGCCTGGGCTGATGGACACACACCCCCGTGCACGAATTTCATGCACCAGGCCTCTAGTATGATATACACTGAATGGCCAGATTATTATGATCTCTGAATGCATAATAATCTGGCCACTCAGTGTATATCCTATGTAATAAAAGGCTAATATGAAAATTGTCCCCTTGACCAGGAGTTTGACCAGCAGGCAGGCCAGCCAACCACCCATGTCTCTTTCCCCTGGCCAGGCTGGCCAGACCCTACCCATGCACGAATTCATGCACTGGGCCTCTAATATATATGTATATGTATATATATATATATATATATATATATATATATATATATATATATATATATACTAGTAGCCCGTTTGCACGAAGATTCGTGCAATAGACCTTCATTCACCTGGCTGCCTGCACCAGTTTTCTGCCGGCACCGGGGACCCAGGCCTTTCCCAGCCTTGGGCTCGGCCGCACCCAGCGTCCCTGCTACCGATCGCAGGAGCCGACCCCCAGTGGTTTCCTGCGATCCGTGCAGGCTCCCCACTGGTGCCCAAGGCTGGGAAAGCCTCCGCCCAAGGCTTTCCTGGCCTTGGGCTCCGCGGCACCCAGTGTCCCTGCTACCAATCGCAGGAGCCGACCCCCAGTGGTTTCCTGCGATCAGTGCAGGCTCCCCGCTGGTGCCCAAGGCCGGGAAAGCCTCGGGCGGCTTTCCCCGCCTTGGGCTCCACCACACCCCAACGTCCCTGCAACGGTTTCCTGGTGGGCGTGGTTGGTGGGCATGGCTTGGTTGGTGGGCATGGCTTGGGCGTAGCGAAGGTGTGGTCAATTTGCATATTTGTCTATTATAAGGTAAGATATATATATATATATATATATATACACACACACACATATATACATTGAGTGGCCAGATTATTATGTGTTCAGAGATCATAATAATCTGGCCACTCAGTGTATATCATATGTGTATATATTTATTTATGATACTTTATATTCTTGTTTTTTATTTTTAAAACAAGAGGCCCCAATTTTTTTTTCCAATTTTTTTTATTAAGGTATTATATGTGTACATATCTTACCATTGCTCCCCCCCACCCCACTCCCATATATGCCCTCACCCCCCAGAGTTTTGTGTCCATTGGTTATTCTTATATGTGCATGAATACAAGTCCTTTGATTGATCTCTTATCTTCCCCACCTCTCCCTAACCTTCCTGCTGTAATTTGACAGACTGTTTGATGCTTTACTGAAGAGGCCCAAATTTTTGTGCACTGGGGTGGGTCCCCTCAGCCAGGCCTGCCCATAGTCTGGGAGCCCTCACGGGATGTCCTACTGATGGCTTAGGCCGAAGTCTGGCCTCACTCTGTGGGAGGCAATCGGCTGATCAGGTATATAGATACTTTCTGGAGGCAGCACAGACTCCTTCCTTATTTATTTCCTCTGTGGTTGGAGAATAGGGGACTAAAAGGTGGAGACAGAATTGTGGCTGGGCCTGGGGCTTTTGCAGGCAGCGGAAAGAGAGAGAGGGCTGGGGAAAATCTAGACACGGTTTCCTTCAATTGTCCTCCCTTCCTCCAGGCCTCTCCCTCCATTTTTTCCTTGTCGTGGTGGACGCTGGAGCCTTGGACGGACAGGAGCCCAGCAAGGGTTGGGTTCAGCCCCCTCACTTCTCAGCTGACGGTACAGCTGCCTCACATTCCAAGTGGGGCTGTTTTCAAGTGGCTAAAGCGCTGGGAATTCACAGCCTTTCCTCTCTCGGTTTTCTCCTTGGGTCTATTGCAAACTTCACGGAGACACTGAAGCAGCTCTGCCCTGGTAGTTTTGCACCAGTCCCCACCTGGGCCCCCCTGGGCCCTCTTCCTCAAGGTCTCCGGGTCCACAGTCTGTGCTTGGGGAGGTCGCCCAGAGCCCATTCCCCGGGGCAGGTGGGGCAGAGAGGCTAGCTTAGAGGGCTGGAGGAAGATGGCAGAGTAAGAGTTGGTATGAACCAGCACCTGCTCAGCCAGACTTCCTAATTCCCCACCGGGCTCAGGCCTGGCCCCTTCCCCATGCTGGGAGAACCCCGGCTGAGGTCCCCTCCCTGCACCCAGCGCCCTCCTCCCTGTTCCACCACTGGGGGTGGGAGCAGCTGGCCAGATGCTCTGGACCCTGCCAGCCCGGCCAGTGGGCAGCGCAGGCAGTGTGGCCTAGGGTGCTGGTGGCTGTGAGTCTCCTCTCTCTCCCTGAAGTGTGGGGCGGGGTTGCAGCAGCTCTTGGTTGCCCCCGGGTACGCTGCGTGGAGACACTGCTAGCTGCTGAGCCACTATCCAGGGACCTGTGGGGGCTGGGGTGGCCTCGGGCTCCCACTGGCCCCACCAAAGCCAGACCCGCTTGGTTGGTCGCCCCCACCGCCTGAGGGCGGCACATGCCCCGTGGGCCTCGCTGCCCTCGTGAATTGCTGCAACCTGGCCGTCCAGTCCCAGGAAGTGGCCTTCCCGATTGCCATGGCTCACTCCCCGGTGCAGTCGGGCCTGCCTGGCATGCACATAGGCAGGAGCCGGCCAATGAGGGGAGGGAGGAGGGATATGTGGGCTGGGGAGGAAACAAAGAACTTGGCGGTGTAAACACGGCCCCCCATGCCAGGCAGCGCTGTCCCCTCCTGCAGCGTTCCCAGAGCCCTGGGCGCCCCTGCCTGGCTCTGTGCTCTCGGGCCTGGGGTGGGGGCAAGGAACCTGGGGCTGTGGCCTGGAGGCGGCCCTGGCTGGCTTGGAGTTGCAGTGATTGGTCAGGGAGGGATGTGGGGTGCCATGAGGCAGCCTTAAGTAAGTCCCCAATGCTGCAAATCCTTGCCTCTCTCTCTCTCTGAGAGCTCAACAGTTCAGCCCTCTCGGCACGCTGCGTGCAGCCTGGTTTCCGGTTGAGCCTTCCGTTGTTAAGGATGTTACGGACCCTGGGTTTTTATATATTAGGATTACACTGACTAGAGATTCCAGAATGGTGACAAAATATGGCAATAACGGCAAACATTATTTTGTTTCTGAATATAATGGAAATGTCCTAATTAAATCATAAGGAACACTGTCTGGTCTTGGCTTGACATATCTAATTTTTGTCACATTAAAGAAAGAAGCTTCAGCCCTAGACGGTTTGGCTCAGTGGATAGAGTGTCAGTCTGCGGACTGAAGGGTCCTAGTTTGGATTCCTGTAAAGGGCACATGCCCTGGTTGCGGGCTCGATCCCCAGTAGGGGCATTCAGGAGGCAGCCAATCAATGATTCTCTCTCATCATTGATGATTCTAGCTCTCTCTTCCTCTCCCTTCCCCTCTGAAATCAATAAAAATATATATTTAAAACAAAGAAACATGCTTTAATTTTGAATTTTACTAAGAGACTATTTCCCCCCATCATGAATGAAATGATTTTATCAAACACTTTCTTACTTCTGTCCAGGTAATAATATAACTTTTCTTTTTATTAATGATTGATGTGCTACAGCATTTTAATAGATTTGCAATATTAAATATTCCTTGCATTCATAGACTATTGTTTACACAGCTGTGTTGCATATTTATTTGAATATATTGTGGATTCAATTTCACAGATCATTGCACTTATATGTATAATTGATTTGTGGTTTTCATTTATTTTTTTACTAATTTTATAGACATTTAGAAAGCAGATGAAGTATCACTTAAGAGATCTGAAGGAACTACCCTGGAAAATTATCCATGATCATGATTTTTTGCACTTAATTTTTTGACAACATTTTCAAATTTTCCTTGTCTATGAATCTTCAAATTTCTCATTTAGTTTTGTTAATATAATTTTTAGAGTTTTTCATTCTTTAAAAGTTTCTAAATCCATACACATGAACTTTAAAAAATACATAATGCTCTATTTAAAAAAATGAACTTCTTTTTCTTTGTCTTCCCCCACTATTTCTAATATTATGTGTGTGAGCTTTTGTTTATTGCATATTTACACTTCTATTTTTCTCTCAAATTCAGTCTTAGAATTTATTGGTTAATTATACTATTTTCTGTTTTATAAATATTTTTGGTTATCTTTACTATTTTACTTTTTAAAAATATTTTTTTAGGTATGTTTTTTCTGATATCTTAAGTTAAATAGTTATTTTATTCCTTTTCTAAAGCAGTAAATTTGAATTATAGATTTGGCCACATCCCACATTTATTTATATGTAGTAATATTCTCCATTATGTTGTTTATAGTTTATAATTAGGATTTTGATTTCCTTTGACACCATATGATTATTTTGAAAAGTTATTTTTTAAGTGACCAACTTCTTACCATTTTGTTTTAAATGAATTTTTGCTTCCTTCTTTCGAGGCTATGGTACTTGGGCTGTAAATTTTTGTTTGTTAGCATTTATTGAAATTTCATTTGTGATCTTAAAAATAACAAGTATCATCAGTAGGAAAAAATTATTTAAACTTTTGGAAACCAATAATAACAAAAGTGATTTGTATATTTTTCAGAGGATATGCAGGTTTCAGAAAGTGAATAACCAAACATGTATTTATTTTTACTTTAAAGAACAAATCAGGTTTTATTAGCATTGGCTCTACATTTGATACAGCCACTCCGGCTCCAGTAGATTGATTACCATTATAGACTCTTCACTCCTCCTCTGGTACTCGCCCACTCTCCTGCTGAGCAAAGGCATGTGACTTGGTTTGCCCAATGGGGTGGAAGCAAACATGATGCAAACAGGTTTAAAAAGTGCTCATGGGATTTGGGTTTGCTTGCTCTTGCCCTCTTTCACTGTCGTGAGAACACACCTGGGCGAGCCTGATGAAGGTGAGCGGTGGAGAAGGCCAAGCTGCTCCAATAAACCCAGCCGGGCACCTCCATCCCTGCAGCCAGCCACCCTCAGTCTGTGAGCAGCTGGCCCGGCCCGGCCAGGCCCGCAGAGCCCCCTCACAGCCACAGCTGACGAGGCCCAGTGAGCCCGCGGCCAGTCAGCTGGTCCTCCGATTCCTGAGCGGAATGAGAGTTCATTGTATGCCACTGAGGTTTTGTGACTGTTTGTTACAGTTTTATTTTGGCTGTAGATAACCGATGCCGGAAAGTTACATGCCATGTTCTCTATGTCAGTTTTCCTAAGAGATCAGTGGGAATAGTCAAGTGGGAGAGTTGATGACATCTCCGTTCTACTTTCATTAGGCCATGCGCTGCAGTGCGCCTGTTCAGGTTAGATGGGCTTACAGATCATTTTCTGTTTCTGATAAAACTAATTCCCCCAATGGAAACGTGGACTATAAAGATTCTTGCAAAATGACCTTAGATAGAAGGTAATTCTAATAATTCAGGCAAAAGCAAACAACAACAAAAACAAAACAGACCCCAATGACCAAGCAGCACTTCCTTAGTCCTAGAAGAAGTCTCTCCAGTCCACCGAGAGGGAAGAGCCAGACTGTGTGAGGGCCCTCAGCCGGGCTGTGCCCAGGGCCCGCAGTCCTCACAGTGACCGCCCGGCCACGGGCCCTTCTGAGAGCAAGCCTTCTAAATGGCGCCCAGAACCTGGAGGCAAACATTTGCATTTTTAAAACTGTGTTTAAATCATATGATATTATATCCAAGTGTATTTAAATATAAAATCTGTTTTGAGCCCTGGACGGTGTGGCCTAGTTGGTTAGAGTGTTGTCCAGACACCAAAATGTCTCGGGTTCAATTCCCACTCAGGCTCATACCTAGGTTTCTGGTTGCATCCCCAGTGGGAGCGCCTATGGGAGGCAATCAATTGATGTTTCTCTCTCTCTCTCTCTCTCTCTCTCCCCCTTCCTTCCTCCCTCCCTCCCTCCTTCCTTCCCTCCCTTCCTCCCTTCCTCTCTCCAAAAATCAGTCAGCATGTCCGCAGGTGAGCATAGAAAACAAAAAACAAAACAACCTGTTTTGAGATTTTTATTTTATTTTTTGGTATAAAGACAAAAAAATCACAGATCATAGGCGATACCCTTGTTCATCTTTTAATGGTAAAATTCACTGAAATTATACCCAGAAAGCCATATCAGGACAACTTAGAAGTGTATCCCTTAATTGGCAAAGAGTGTTTGATGACAGGTCACATCTCTGCCATGGAGGGGGGGTGGGACTCTGAACGCGTGTGATCATGGGGGAGGGCTGCTCATACTGGACTGAATGGGTTTAGGGTGAGTCTCGGTCACATCACAAGTGAAATGTATTCGTTGCTCCGTCATAGGCAAGGAAACGCATCAAGTGGAAGCCAGAAGCATTAGTGATTCATTAAAAAAGTGGGAGAATCTGTCAAACATGCTCAGAAGAGCGGAGTGTGGCCGTGGCGGTGTTTGTACCGCGCACAGGACAGGTTATCTCACGGTAAAAACTTTCCAAGTCTCTGCCAAATTTGAAGTGAAACACATTTTCTCCTCGCAACAAGGCAAGCATTCCAAAGTTGATGACCTTTTCCCTTTGGTGACCAAGTGGGCAGTTTCAAAGAAACTAACCCATTTAACTGTCCATTCAAGGCAAAAAGCGAGAAACGGCTGCTGTACTGAAACTTGTGTTAAGGAAAGAACATCTGGAAAACATGTCTGCAATGTTTCATTCTTACATGATTTTGTTGCTGAAGGCAATATATGCCATTTACAGTGTATCTCATATATATGCCCCAAAACCCTAAGAATAATTAAAAAAAGTCTAGCTTGCTTTAAAAACCATTCAAAGAATTTGTTGTTTTTGAACTTATTTTGTTGAAAAAAATCACAGCATACCACATTCAAATTATTTGGAATGAATAACTGATTGACGGGAAAACGGAAATTTACTAACAGAATTTTAGCAAAAACATCTTTGCATAACGGACTGGAGAGTGCAGCGGGCCACGCTCCCCGTGGCTGTGTGCGGAGCTGGCCACGGAGCCATCAAACGAAGTTCTGACCACACCGAGTCTCGAGCCTGACTTCAGAACCAGCGTCAGGAAGATTCTTAGAAACAATGGAACCTGTTCAACCCCATTGCCTGCTTTGGGTCATGCTCATCACATGCACGGGGATGTGGGATGCTAACAAGGCAGGACGGGTGGACCACACGGCTCAGTGCCTTCGCCAGCCCTCGCCACAGGCTCGTCAGCAAACTGGGAAACCCTCACTTAGGCCTGACTTGTCTTTTCTACTTTGTCTTTTAAAGACTGTCGGTCATATAGAACCTGATAATATACTAGAGTTGTTTTTTAGAGTCTCCTTTTATTTCCAACAGATTTTGCCTCATTATATTAATACTCTTTTCTGGCACACATACTTTTTCTTTCAATTTCAGAATGTCATTGCAAAATACACAGTTTGCTCAGTTTAGCAATTTTTGTTGGTTTGGGATTTATGTTGTCTGATATGAACACCATGCTGACTGGTTTACCGTTGTCCAATCTTTCACTTAAAAATGTTCCGTGTTACTCCTTTAGATTTTGGTGCCTGTTTGGCGGTCCTTGGTTTGAAGACCGCCATGGAACTGATTGGCACTTTCTGCCAAGCCGCAGTTCCAACTCATTTTCATCTCAAATTCTCCTTTGCCATAAACCTACTTCTAACTTCCACTCCCAACCCTTTACAATATCTGTTGTTTTAGTTGACTTCCCCTCATAGTTATTTGCAGTTTACACAACTTACTATGAATTCTATGAATATATTTAATTAAAAATATCTCATTATAGCTTCCTTTGTCAGCATCAAAATAAAATATTTTTCATCAATGTTAGCATGAGGAAAACATTTACTTACTTTTCTTTAAATTTCTTTTGATTAAGAGAATTATTATTAGCTTTGTTAACTTTCGTTTACTCTCTTAGAATAAATTTTGACATTTGTTTTATTCATCTAACCACACTTACAAAAATATTTAGACAAAGCTATGCTTATGTAATCTCATTAACGACTGCCATATTTCATATTTTAGTTTCTCTTTTTAACTTCTTGGTGAAATTTTTGTCTAGGTAGGCTTTAATACATTTAAAACTAGTTTTCTGTCAAGGGTATGGCAGTCACCTAGTGTGCTTGACAGGAAAAGCCTGAGTCTAGTTTGATATTTCATTTTATTTGTTTGTGCCATCGTTTTCCCCTGTTGCCATATTTATAGAATTCTTCCTTTATTCTTTTGATGTTTAAAGTCATCAGGATATATGTGAATTGTTCCTTTTCATTAATGATATTTGGTTCTTGGAAACAACTTTGATCTGAGATCTCAGAAGGTATTGCTTCTGTTCAGAAAAGTGTCCTTTTATTATATCTCTCCTCTGTTCAAGGGAGACTTTTGATTCTTTCTTCTTCACTTTGGCTTTATCTTCTGCAATCTCTAAAGCAATATTAACGCAAATACCATCTAGTCATCATGTTATAGTCTTCTATTAACCAGGTCCAAGTTCTGTTTCTCTTTTGGCTTCCAGATTCCATCCTTTTCTTAATTACAATGAAAAAATCAAACACATGGTGTAAAAATGTTTTTCTGAAATATTAAAAAGAATTCTTCCTGAATTGTATGTGTTGTATTCTCTTTTTAATGTAACTTTGTTTCTTGCCTTTCTGTTGGGAGGCCTGAGGGTCCAGATGCTCCCTCTGACCCTCCTTCTGACCTGCAGGACTTGGTCCCAGTTCATGGGCAGGGGCAGAGGTGTGCCAGGGCAGGTGTTGGAGTGCAGTGGGAGGGGCAGTGCTGTCCCGCCCAGAGTATTTTTGTTAGTTGTTGATGGCGTGGTCATTTCCTTCATGTCCCTCTTGTGGGAGAAGAGGCTGACGACCGTGATGGGAGCTAATATGTCAGATGTGAAGCCTCAGGCCCTGTGAGGAGCCAGGTGCCGGGCACCTGACTTGGCCCAGGAGATGGACCTCCCTGGGATTCTGAAGCTGGGATGCCGAGGCCTGGGCTGTCTGCAGCGGGGACAGCCATGAGCAACTTCCAGGGGTAGGTGCGATGATGGCTGTTGTCACATGGGTGTGGGTGACACCTTGCCACTCAGTGTTTAGCTTCTGAGGCAGAGGTGACCTCCTCAAACTAGTCCTGTGGGAGGAGCTCACTTGCTGCTGGTGGCACCTCTTGTCCTTGATCCTGCCACTTCATCAATTCTTCCATCTCCTGCCAGGCCTGGGCTCCCAGAGACGCTGGAGGCAGTGTGGTTAGCATTCTGCTGTGTTCTGCTCTTTAGGCCTCAGAATATGTTGGTTTCTACCTCTTTCCAACCCTCATCCCCAGTCCTCTGTTATGTCTAAGCTCCCCGTTTTGGTTAAGATAACACAGTTGCTTTCCATTTAAACACGATCTCTGTCCAATACCATATAAATTCTGAGGGTTCTGTTTAATTAAAGGGTAAAGGTGTATCCAGGTCTGGTGTTTCCTCACTCGCTGATGGATCTGTGCATTCACAGTTCACATTTATTTGGTTGCTGTTAGGATCAACCCAGGGACCTTAAGCTCTGGATGGCTGACATGCAGAGTTCCCAGCCACATTTGCTGGGATTTAGCAATTATTTATTTGACACGAATCTATTGAAGTAAGAAGAACTCTGTTGGCTCCATTTCTTTGTGTTTTCTGCTAAAAGGGATGTTTCACCCCTGGGCAATGTGAACCAAGTGCAGCTTTGTTTCTAGGAAACAGGAATGAAACTTTTATGCTTGCCACTTCCCTCTCTACCCCAACTCCATGCCCATTCCTGTCCTACCTGCTGAGCCCAAAGCCCAGCCTGGCTCACTGCTGGCTTCCTTACCACAGGCAGAGAAGTCAGCACCAAACTCACTTATACCTCTGGTTTATGTGGCTGAGAATTAGTGTCTAAGTGTCTAGAACTTTCTTGCGGGGGTAAGGGGAGCTACAAATGTGGAGATGAAGCCTGTTGGTTTGTCCCTTGTCACCTCAGAGAGTAACTCCTTCCCTGTCTGGCTGGGCCCTCCCATCGGGTCAGTGAAAGTCTCTTCTTTCTGAGGAAGAAGTTCGAAGTGAGGAGGGGAGGACAGACACCATCTTTACCTTGTTTTAGCTAGTGGACAGTTCTGCACATCTGGTAGATGTTTACCTAAATTACAGTTTCAATTCATATTGAAGTTTTACAATCTTTTTATATTGTGTATTTTAGGAATCCTATATAATAAAAGCCTAATATGCTAAGTGTTCAACCAGTCGCTATGATGTGCACTGACCACCAGGGGGCAGACGCTCCGACCAGTAGGTTAGCTTGCTGCTGGGGTCAGCCGATCAGGACTGGGCGATATGGGCCAGACACGCCCTGGAGCCCTCCAATGGTCCCTCTCCTGACCCGATTGTGCACCAGTGGGGTCTCTCAGCTTGACCTGTGCCCTCTCACAATCTGGGACCCCTCAGGGGATGTCAGAGAGTTGGTTTTAGCTTGATCCTGCAGGCCAGGCTGAGGGACTCCACCGGTGCATGAATTCGTGCACTGGGCCTCTAGTAGTTAATAAAAAGGTGGAATAGAGCATTAGGTGTCTCTAGCTTTCTATTGGCATAATCTGTTCTATATTGCTAAGATAAATTTTAAGCATTTTAAGAGTCTAATATTGCTAACTCTGTATGAAAGCTTTTATTATCAAGGCACCAACTTTAGTAATAATCTGAAAAAAATAAAGTTGGAATTTTTACCTCATTTTTTATACCAATATAGAAATCCCACTTATATTAAATACTAAAAATATGGAGAAAATAAAAGAACTAGAAGGAGACATGAAAGAAGCCTTTTATAGTCTTAAAATAAAAAAGACCTTTGAAAGGACTTCACAAAATCCAGAAGATTTAAGAGAAAAGATGGGTACATATGACTATAAAAAATGGAATGATTTTTCAATGTAAAAAACACCATAAAATGGTATTTTTTTGAAAACCTGGAAAAAATGAAAGCAAATGAGAACCTCAAAAATATTTGCAACATATATGGGCAAAGAATGCATCCTAAAACATATAAAGAGTATTTATAAATCAATAAGAATATAAACATCACCTATCTAGTAACCAAAGAACATGATAGATAGTTCATGAAAACAGACAAAATAAACTTTGAAATTATAGGAAAACACTCAACTTCACTTAAAATAAAATAAATGCAAATTTAAACCAATGAGTTGTGCACCTGTACAGATTCTTGAGTTACAAGAGGCTTTAAGTTAATAATGAGGTTCCTTAGCTTTCTGAGGGGATGCAGGGACACGCAATACAGCTGCACAGCACGTGTACACTCTTACATAGGTGGGCACCACGATAGGTGTGGGTCACTCAGACCCTCTCTTTTATACCCTTGTATTCATGGTGGCCCAAGGCCCGTATGCCAGATCACAATTCCCTCAGGCCAGGAAAGGATGAGGCAGACACAACAGTCCATAATTAGTTAACTTTGATCTTTCTTGAGAAACAGGACTTTTAGGTCATTGTCCCAGGCATTCCTGGGTCCCAGATTGTAACATCCTATCTAATAAAGAGGTCATATGCAAATTGACCACCACTACAACACACAAGATGGCCACCCCATGTGGTCAAAGATGGCCACCCCTATGTGGACACAAGATGACCACCACAAGATGTCCAGTAGAGGAGGGCAGTTGGGAGGGACCAGGCCAGCAAGGGAGGGCATGGGGGCAACCAGGCCTGCAGGGGAGGACAGTTGGGGGTGATGGAGCCAGCAAGGGGGGGCAGTTGGGGGAGGAAGCAGGCCTTCAGGGCAGAGCAGTTAGGGGCAACCAGGCCTGCAGGGGAGGGCAGTTGGGGGGATCAGGTCTGCAGGGGAGGGCAGTTGGGGGAGACCAGGTCAGCAGGGGAGGGCAGTTAGGGGCAAACAGGCTGGCAAGGGAGGGCAGTTAGGTGTCGATCAGGCTGGCAGGGGTGTGGTCAGGGGGAGATCAGGCTGGCAGGCAGAAGCAGTTAGGGGCAATCAGGCAGGTAGGCAGAAGCAGTTAGGGGCAATCAGGCAGGCAGGCAGATGAGCGGTTGGGAGCCAGCAGTCCTGGATTGTGAGAGGGATGTCCAACTGCCCGTTTAGGCTCAATGATCAGGATCGGGCCTAAACGGGCAGTCAGACATCCCTCAAGGGGTCCCAGATTGGAGAGGGTGAAGGCTGGGCTGAGGGACACCCCCCCCCCCCGAACCATGCACGAATTTCATGCACCGGGCCTCTAGTTAATGATAAAGAGCAACAGGCGCTATGACACACTGTGTTGGGTGGGGGTGTAGTGTAACTGTCACTCTCATACATTGTTGGTAGGGATACTGTTGTAATTAGCTAGTTATTAGTATTAACAATAGAAAAGGAGCAAAAGGGAGGTCAGACATTATAAGCATAGCTGTCTGGGCAGCTTCACCAGGAAGCTGCAACTTCACATGCCCAGGGAACCACAGGCCACACCCTGCATATCCCTGGGGAAAGGGTCTAACAAAAGGAAAGATGGGAGCATGTGCAGTGAAGTTGGGGTGACCTAGGGAAGGTATTTGCCTGACAATCTAGCCTGAGGAACCATGGGTTGAGTAGAGGGGGTGGAGCAGGGGAGGTGGAGAGCCCTCAGGGGCAATCAGGGCTAATCCCCCAGACAAAGGACTTCACTCTCTTGGCTCCTGTGTGGCTCTCTGGCATTCAGCTGTGTTCCTTCCACAGCCACATGACCCACAGCCATGAAGACTCCGCGTGGAACGGCCTGGGAACACACACTCCACTAAGTTGGCTGGCGCTGGACTGGACTGTGCCAACTCTGGGCCAGGCTTTAACCCTAGCTCTGCTGAAAGCATCATGGGCTTCTTCCTTGTCAGAACAGAGGGAACTTGGGTCTTGGAAACTTGGGGGTGTAATTCTACAGAAATAAAGCTTTCTACATGCTCTCATCCTCCTCTGTGAATCGCAGAGAATTCTTTTTCTCGTGACATCACAAGAAGCCCACATACCCCTGCAGCAGGTGGGCACACGGAGAGCTCCCTCCCATAATAGTAGGAACTTGGGAGGGCACATCTCTTTGAGCACATCTATCAATGTTTTAAATGCATGTTCTCTTTAACTTAGCAGTTTCAATGATAGGAATTTGTCCTACATATATATCCAAAGAAAGAGCATTAACTACAGCCCTGGTTATATTAGCAAAATAATGGAAACCACCTAAAAGCTCTTCTGTGGGGTCTGATGCAACAAATCAAGCCAAGGGAACAGCACAGAGCCACTTCAAAATGAGAGGCAGGTCTATGTGCACAGATATGGACAATCTCGGAGCTCCAGGAAGTAAAACACTCAAGGCATGAAGCAGTGTACATAGATGTCTAAAGGAAGTGCATATCTTATAAATAAAAGGCTAATATGCAAATAGACCGAACGGAGGAACAACCGAACAACCAAACAACCAGTTGCTATTATGTGCGCTGACCACCAGGGGGCACACGCGGAACATGGCAGGAGTCGGAAGCAGGCAGCAGAGCATGGAACATGGTGGGCATTGGCCATGGCGGGATGGTTGAGCAGGTGAGCAGTGGCGCCAGACCAAAGAGGGGCGCTGGTTGCTGTCATCGGGGCGAGCCTCTGGTGGTTACTGAAAATTCTTTGCTCCCACACGCCACAGTCCCGCCTGGCACTTGCACCCGCAACAGGGAACCTGGTGCTTGGTGCCGGCCCTGATCACTTGGTGCCATCAGTGGGTGTGAGCAGCAGCTGCCGGCCCTTATTGCCCCTGAGGGATCTTCACCTCCCCTGCTCTTGAGGGGCGATCGGGGCAGCAGCTGCCACTTGCACCCACTGACAGTGCTGGCCCTGCTCACACCTGCTGCTGGCACTGGCCCCAATCGCTCCGCACCATCAGTGGGTGGGAGCGGGGTCGACGCAGTCAGTGCATGGGAATGGTGGCAGCAGGAGCAGGGCTGCTGGCAGACAGGGGACCAGGGACCACAATGAGGGGACCAGGCAGGGACGTGGAGGATGGGCCGAGACCTGCCCCTGTGCCCCCTGCAGCCTCATGGCCCACAGTTTCTTTCAAGGTGCACGAATTCGTGCATTCGGCCCCTAGTACCTATATGGTTGTGACTGCATGGACCACCTCTGGAAATATTGGCAAGAGACTGGTAGCTGTTATTAGTGGGAGAATGGGAGAGATAAAGAGATTACTGTTTTACTTCACATTCTTCTATATACCTCAAGTAAAAAAATAAGTCATGTGTATGCATTAACTATTCAACACATGAAAACAATAATACATGCATTGAGAAAAGTGTTATTAATGTAGGGTTATTGTGGCTATGAGAAAAAAGATTTTTTTCCTTTGAATGAAATAAAATATTTAACTTATTTAAAACAAACAGAAGGAGACATAAAATTATTGTTAAAAATAGAATAATTTTACTTCCATCAGTTGAATTATCATGACAACATTGAACATTAGACTTATATTATGGAAATCCTACTGGTGGACTTAAAAGCTGAGTCAATATTCATGGTCTCAGATCCTTTCTTTATATTTCTTACTTAACCCACTGCTGTCTGGTTAGGAGTTTCTGAATTGCAAACCCACTCACCACTTTCCAATGTTACCTCACTTGATTTTTTTGGTCCCCCTTTTGGTAGGAGATGGTTGAGTGTAATTTTTTTCCTTGAAATTATCTTATTCCTTGGCTTTCAGGACACCATTTCAGAATCTCCTACTTCTTCATCCTCCACCCAGTCCTTGATTTCTGCCTTAGAAATATCTTTCTCTTCTTCATACCAAGGTAATTGCCTTGAGTTCTGTCCCCATTGGTTCCTGAGTACATCCCATGTCGTCCACTTTCTTGGACCCTGCTTCAGTCCAGGGTCTACAGGGTAACACAGGTCTGGGTGTGGCTCAGCAGAATGCACTGACTTGCTTTTTGGAGGTTAATGTGTACACTTCGAATGGCATTTAAGAACCCCTACACTCTGTCTTCACCTTAATGTCACCCTTTCCCACTCACACACCTCCTTTCTCAAGTAATATTGTTACAAGTAAAGAAACCCACCTAGATCTCTGTTTATAAAAGATGGGACTTTATTGGAAGGTACCTGTGGCATTGCCTGAGGGGCTGAGCCTCTGGGAAGGTCAAGGGCTGCAGAGGTCTCAGGAACCCCTGGGGCCAGGACTTGAATGTGGCCCGGGCCCCCCACCTCTCAGCACTGCTCTTTTCTGGGAACTGACTCCTTATTTTCCTTCATTTTATAGCTTCATCTCTTGCTGATGGAAATTGTGTTCTTTAACAGGTTTGCAAGGAAGGCATTCCAGGGACCCACATGTGAGAGACTGTGAAGTGGAAGATGTATTTGTGGTGCCTGATGCACAGGAATGTCTCTGGGTTCCCAATGTCTCATCTCCATCTGTCCTGCTGAGGAAAGAATCTGGTCTTGTTTTCATCAAGGCCAGAATAGGGCTCATGTCCAGACATTTTGCATCATTGGTTCAGTCCCCATCCCTGTCCTGATCCGGGAACTTAGTCTGTTCCCAGCTGGCACTATGCTCAGGCCCATGCAGTCTGCTCCGGGCCCCAGGCCCCAGGCAGCTTCTAGGACCAGGATCTTTCCTTTTTTTCCCTCCCTCCCTCCCTCCCCCCCTCCCTCCCCCCTCCCTCCCTCTCCCCTCCCTCCCTCCCTTCCTCCCTCCCCCCCTCCCTCCCTCCCCCCCTCCCTCCCTCCCTCCCTCTCTCCCTCCCTCCCCCCCTCCCTCCCTTCCTCCCTTCCTTCCTTCCTTCCTTCCTTCCTTCCTTCCTTCCTTCCTCCTCCCTCGCCCCCTCCCCTCCCTCCCTCCCTCCCTCCCTCCCTCCCTCCCCTCCCTCCCTCCCTCCCTCCCTCCCTCCCTCCCCCCCCCCCCCCCCCCCCCCCCTCCCCCCCCTCCCTCCCTCCCTCCCTCCCTCCCTCCCTCCTTCCTTCCTTCCTTCCTTCCTTCCTTCCTTCCTCCCTTCCTTCCCGTTTGTGTGTGCATGAGCATCTTTTATTTCCATCAGTTTCATGTTCCACAAATCAGTCCTTAAAAGAGAGGAGGTTCTTTCTGGTTGCTCTGAGTGTGCAATAAGTAGTTTTTAGAAATGGTTTCCAAGGAGCATTTTTAGTCCAGGCTTCTTCCTGCAATATCATGTTGGAATTTGGACCAGGTCACTGAAGTGCCTCCTGTGTCTAGGTCTGTAATTCTGTGGTTCCATTACTAGAACAAAATGGAAGGCTTTTCTTTTAATGATAACAATATCAGTGTTTGTTTCAGATAGGTTTCTTTTAAGAATTTTTGTTTATTCATTTTAAATTCTGTTTTATTTTTCAAATACAGTTGGCATACAATATCACATTAGTTTCAGGTGTACATCCCATGATCAGACATTGCACAGCTGACTAAGTGATCATCCTGGTGAATCTCTCTCACCTGATACAATACATATTACACTGTGATTGGCTACATCCCTGTGCTGTACTTTACATCCCCATGATCATTCTGTAACTACCAATTTGTACTTCTAAATCCTTTTACCTTTTTCATCCATTTCCCCAACAGCCTCAATTCTGGCAATGATCAAAATGTTCTCTATGAATCTTTATCTGTTCTGCTTATTCATTTATTTTGATTTTTAGATTCAATTGTTGATAGGTATGTATTTATTGCCATTTTATTGTTTATAGTTTTAATCTTTTTTCCCTTCATCTTCTTAAAGAAGACCCTTTAAAGTTTCATGTAATGCTGGATTAGTGATACTGAAGTCCTTTAGTTTTTTCTTATCTGTTCTTTGATTTTAAATGTTAGCTTCACTGGGTAGAGTAATCTTGGTTGTAAGTCCTTGCTTTTCATAACTTTGAATACTTCTTGCCACTCCCTTCTGACCTGCAAAGTTTCTATTGAAAAATCAGCTCACAGTCTTATGGGAGCTCCCTTGTAGGTAACTAGCTGCTTTTTTCTTGCTGCTTTTAAGAGTCTCTGTCTTTAAACTTTTGCATTTTAATTATGATGTGTCTTGGTGTGGGCCTCTTTATTTGGTACTCTCTGTGATTCCTGGACTTGTGTGTCTATTTTCTTCACTAAGTTAGGGAACTATTCTGTCATTATTTTTTCCAATAGGTTTTCAATTTCTTGCTCTCTCTCTTCTCCTTCCAGCTACTTCATGATACAAATGATGGTACACTTGAAGTTGTCTCAGAGGCTCCTTCCACTATCCTCATTTTTTTGATTCTTTTTGCTGTTCCAAATGGGTGCTTTTTGCTTCCTTATATTCCAAATTACTGATTTTATTCTAGGCTTCATGTCCTCTACTGTTGATTCCCTGTAAATTATTCTTTATTTCAGTTAGTGTATCCTTAATTTCTGACTGGTCCTTTTTTTATAGTTTCTTTTTTTTCTCTTTTTTTTAAAATTACTTTATTGATTAAGGTATCACATATTTGTCATCAACCCCCCCCCCCGTTCCCTTCCCAACCCCCCCCACATGCATGCCCCCCTCCCCCTGTTGTCCGTGATCACTGGTTAGGCTCATATGCAAGCACACAAGTCCTTTGGTTGATCTATCTCCCTTGTCCCCACCCTCCCCTATCTTCCCTCTGAGGTCTGACAGTCTGATCAATGCTGTTCTTGTTCTTCAGTCTATGATGTTCATCTTTTCCCCTAGATGAGTGAGCTCATGTGATACTAGGAATACACTTATAGGAACCGAAAATGAGACAAGCAATAATAGTTATGCTGAGAGGCAAATGAATCAGTCTATAGTGAGTTTCTTTCTGGGCCAACAGTTCTTTTGAGTCCCGGTTTCTATGTCCAACAGTTGTTTATGTGTACATAACAGCAATGATATTTCAGTTCTGGATGTGGACAAATGGTGGTAATGCAGGTCCGACCCTCTCTGGTTTGGTCCTGGGCAATCTGCAGTGACGCATATCTGCTGACTGCTAGTATGGCAAGGCATCGTCAGTGTCTTCCATCTCTGGACTGTTTCTCTTCTGACTTCATGGCTGGAGCACTCCTGTCAATTCCTCTCTGTTGCAGGAATCCACATGTCTCGGAGTTGTTTTCTGAAAATATACAAACATATTCTCGACCAAAAGTTAATAAAGGAATATTTTCTATAAATTTGACTTGCGATCCTTTTTCATTTTTTCGCCCAAACGATTTTCCTTTGGCTTGTTTTGACACCATGTATGTTTTACCTGGGTGACTTGCTGTTAGCATTACAAACGAAAGTTAATTTTCTAAAGTAAAAATTTTCTAGATGTAATTTATTTGCAGGATATTTTTCCTTACATGATATTCTTCTACTATTCCCCCTTTTTTGGTTTAAATATTGGGAGGCTTTTGGAAATTTTATGCTGTAATCTTGATAGCTTTTAAATTTTACTTTTTTGCACTAAAATGTGACTGCTTTAGGTTCATTATATGTTATGCACTTTTACCATGAGATGAACTACCAATAAAAATTATAGTTAACACTTAGTAACAGCTTTTTTGTCCAGTACAATTGATTTTTCTAGAGTATTTGCTTATTTTGATTGGCCAATTTAAATTAGTCTGAAAACTTGACTACTATTTTACTGTCAAATTTAATACTCTAACAACCATCTTGTTTTACCCTGTAATTATTAGTGGAGAGGATTATTTGCCTTCTTGAGTAGGCCCTGAGCATTCTTGGTGCTAGGCTGGATTTAGATATCATAGACCCCAGTTCCCCGGATCATGGGTGCAAGACATCTCCATCAAGTCTTGTTTCAGTGAGAGGGCATCTGCTGTCGGCCAAGTCTCTGTTACCTGGGTCCCGATGTGAGCTGGGCATGTGAAGCTGAGCAGCCATGGGGGCAGGAGATCTCCTTCAGCAGGGGTGAGGGTTCAGGCTCCTGCAAACTTGGGGGGGGGGTGAAGGTCTGTGCCCCACCTCTGTTGACCCCCAAGTTCTCTCCTTATGGCCCCTATGCGACTGTGCCTGTCTTAGGTTGTTCCTTCCCTGAGGAATCTTACCCGTCTCTGGCTAACCAGCCATCCTCCGGGGCCAAGCAGGGTGATGTGAGGTTTAGTTCTGTCTCCTTGGTCGCCTATGCCCCCATGGCCTCCACGCCCAGCACCTGCCTTGGGATCCCCTCACCTGCTGGCAGGGTCCCAGCACTGATCACATATCTTGTGGAACCCAGGTTTCTTCTCCAAGGAGGCCCAGCTTACCCCACTGGGCAAGAGACAGATCCATGGTACCAGCCATCACGAGGTTTCATCCTTGGCATGAACAGAAGCTCAGGCAACAGCTGTGGACAACTGGATTGTGAGAAGCGGGTCCCTCTTGGCCAAAAGGGCAAGAGGGGCCAATTTAGAATGCTCAGGTGCCTTCCCAGGGGGCCCTCTACACAGTGGAAGGGATTAAACCCTTTCATGTCCTTTTAAAATTGCTGCCAGACATTCAAAGAATTAGTTTGTAAGTTTGTTTGGGGTAGTTGTATAATATGCTGTTGTAATTCTAAAATATCTAGAGATGTGTTACGTTTGTTTCCAAGCACCAAACAGATGATATCCCCCCCTCCCCCCACGGGCGTGAGGAACTATTATAAGCAATGGGGGTGATCCAAATCTGGGAAAAATTTTAATGACAGTGTAGAATAATATCATGTAAGGATATTCTTTGTTCTAGTCCATGGCAATACCCTTTCAAACTGGCTGTCTATTTCTTTTTGTATAGACAAGGTCTTAGTTACATTTTCTGCACTTCTACCGCAGGCAAGTAGTGATAGTAGTGACACCCTTTCTTTGGTGTCCACACAAGCCAGAAACCTCTCTTTAATTTTACACACAACTTTTTTTATAGTTTCTATGTTCTTTTTTATGCGATTGAAGTGCTCACTAAGTTCTTGAATATCCTTATAGCCAGAGTTTTGAATTCTATATCTGGTAGCTAGCTTGCCCCTATTTCATTTAGTTATTTTTCTGGAGATTTTTTTGTATTCTTTCATTTGGGACCTGTTTCTTTGTTTCTGCATTTTGGCTGCTTCCCTGTTTGTTTCTATGTATTAGGTAGAGCTGCTATGTCTCCTGGACTGGGAAGAGTGGCCTTGTGTAGTAGATTTCGAGGGCACTCATTTTCCCTGGGCCTGATTTCTCTTTAAATTCCTGCCTACTTGCTCCCAGAGATCAAGGTTTAGCATCCCAGCATCAGGGAACCAAAGATTATCCTATCTAATAAAGAGGAATATGCTAATTGACCCTCACACCATCACAAAGATGGTGGCACCCACAGCCAATAAGGAGGAAATATGCTAAATGACTGCTCCACCCTCAAAGATGGTGGTGCCCACAGCCACAAGATGGTGGCACCCAGTCCCCTCAGCCCCCCAGGTTCCCAGGGCCAGCCTGAGGTACAGGCAAGCCTCTGATGGCAGCTGCCCAGGTGCCCAGGGCTGCCCGAGGCTCAGGTAACCAGGGCTGGTTGAGACTTGTGCTGCCGGCAGTGGCAGCAGCAGAGGTGTGATGGGGGCATCACTTTCCCCTGATTGCCGGGTCACCTCCCACCCCTGAGGGCTCCTGGACTGTGAGAGGGGGCAGGCTGGGCTGAGGAACACCCCCTCCAGTGCATTAATTTTCTTGCACCAGGCCTCTAGTAAATTATAACAGTCTGTAACTGGCCCTTTAATTGTCCTTCTATAACTGAGGCCCCGCTTGCTTTCAATAAGTGTTTAAGTACTCTTGCTGTTTCTTGGGGGACAATTTCTGTCTAATTATGAAACTTTAGCTGAGAAACAATCCCCTCAAACTTGGAAATCCCCAGTGGGCTCCAGTTGCTTACTGCTCAGTTACTTTCGTTTTCAAGGTTTTTGCCATGTCGTTACATTCCTCCTTGCACGGGGAACCACTTGCCAGGGCTAATCAAGACCCTGAATGATGGATGAATGATTACTCTGACACACATTTCTGTGAAAAAGAGGGCTATGAGACTGCCTGGCTAGAGGAACCTGAAAGATCAGTCAGGAGCCAAAAACCAGGATTATAGGTTTTATTAGGAGAAAGACCTGCTGGGCTGTCTTGCAAGGGGAGAACAGCAACCCATGCAGAGGTGAGCACTCCTTTTGAGGGGAGGAATGGGGGCTTAGTGTACTCGGCGGGCACTGATTGGTGGCTTAATGTATGGTCCATATAAGGTACATAGTTAGGCACTCAGGTATTTTCGGGCTGCAGATTATGTCATGTCTACCGTTACTCAACCCACCAGTTAGGGGAAGGGAGGATCTATCAAAACCAAACAGCCCTGTTCACCTGTCTCTGTAGGCTTTTATTGTAACAGAAGCTTGAACTAAAATGAACTATTAGACACTATCAGCAGGGTATGCATCCTTGAGAAGACATATGTGTCTGCAGTGTCCTTTAAGCAAGGACATCTAAAGACTAAGCATAAAGATTCCAGTAAGCACCTGGGGGCTCAGACTTATTTGGGGAAGTCAAGGCAGGGGCGGTTGCCTTCAGCCAACTCCCCCTGGAGGGTCTGACCTTTTGGAATTTCCTCCTTACAGACTTTCCAACCAAGTTTCATGTTTCCCCACATGGGGCCACCTGGCCTGAGTTACAGAGTGATCTTCAGAAGGCTGCTACTTGTGCTGGGCTTGGAGATGCCCAGGAGAGGCCATGCTGTGAACCAAGGTGGGCTGCCACTAGTGCCAGGTCTGGGACCACTAAGCCAGAGGTTGGGGTATGTAGAGCCCAGATGGTGCTTGTTTGAGAGATTTTAGGAAATGTCAAAGCATGAGGCAAGAGAGGCCAGCTGTGTGGAAAGCCTTAGGAAACAGCTGGGTGGGCCCACAAGTTAGATGGAGTGTGGTCTTAGGGAATCACCAGGGCAGAGCTAATAGTGTGAGCCAGGCTGATGGAAACTCAGATATGGTGCCTTTCTGTTGGCTTTTTGAGGGGAGGGCTCATCAAAGGAACCAATGGCCTCTGCAAACACTTTGTCTTCAGAGAGCTGCCCCCACCCCCATCTCACCCGGATGCCAGACAATTAATTTCCTTCCCTTTTATCCCTGGTTCCTTTCAAGCTGCTGCCCAGTGCTGGAGCTCAGAGGGAGTGAGTCTGAGTAAGTCTTGGCCCTTTAGGATGAATGAGTGTGACTCCAGCCACCCTTCATCTCCCTCAGCCTTATCTCTGCTGGGTTTCACTGCCAGGGGACTTCTTTTTCTGGCACTGGAACCCTGAGGTGGGAACCCTCAAGGGGGACCTCCACAGCCAAGATATCTCCCTTGATTTTAATGGCCACGTGTGGGTATTGGACCAACCTGTTCCATGTCCCTGCCTCTCCTACCAATCTTGATGTGGCTTCTTCTCTAAATCCCTAGTTGTAGGACTTCCAGTCACCTAGATTTCAGTCAGTTATGAATAATGGTTGTTCTGTACTTTAGTTGTATTTTTGACATGGTTGTAGGAGGATTCTAGTACCACACTTTTCTGCCCATCATCTTGACTAGAAGTCAGGACGAGGACATTTTTCAAAATAACCAATCAAATGTCTCAGCTTTCATCCTCTAACCAATACAATCCTAGATTTTTTGGGTTACGTCTTATCTGATTCAATCCTTTCTCCAGGCTAGACTTAAAGGCCTGTGCAGCTGCATTGAACTCACCTCCCCCTTGATTGTTCTATTCCCCCTTCCTCCAATGATCTGAGGAACAGACCTGTGGTTCCCTGGGGAGTGTGTGAAGCTGTAACTTCCTAGGGAAGCAAACAGGCTTATGCTTTCTAGTTTATTATGCTCAATAACGTCTGATTTCCTTGCTCTCTTCCTTTATTAATATCTAGCTACTAACACCATTAAAGATGAATGGATTCTCTCCACCCTAAGTCCAAATACCCCAGGAAAGTGATTCAATGGCTCAGCCTGGTCCAGGTGGGAAAAATAAGGAAAAATCATGCAGCTTCCCCCCAAAAACTGCCTGGAGAATTTGGGAAAGCTCAGATCTCTGTCCCTTGGTTGGCTCCTCACAGCCACATGCTCTGGAGGTTCAGACTCCTTAGTATGCACCTCCCAAGTTGCATTTCCAAAACATTCCTCCTTCTGTCTAGACTCCCTACTGTTTCCATGAAGTCCTCTAAATGCCACTCTTCTCCCCGACATGCCTAGCGGCAGGGGTGGCGACTATTTCCCCGCAATTCCATAGCTCCTATAGGGGTTGCTATTAGCACTTAGCACACTGCCTTCTGAAATATCAGTTTGCAGGTGTGTCTGACCTTTTCCTGGTGTCTCTCTAGCTCCAGCGACTTGCACTGTTGTCTTTAATATAGGAGGAGGAAGGGAAAAGAGGACCCCCTCACTTCCTGAGCATCATTCTCAGGCTTGTCCTTCTCTCTCCCCCAGGGCTGTCTGGGTAAACTTGCTTGGTGTATTGGGGGCTAGAGGCAGAGCTGGGGACTTGTCCTTCTATAGCACTGACATTTAAGGGTTCTGTTTCTGCCATCCTATGTCCTGAGAATGACATGTAGTCCCAGCTACAGGGCTGGAGGTGGGGCCAGTGGGGTGGAGATGCTGCCCGGAAAGCCGTTTCCTGGGGCGAGCCGAGTACCTTTCAGCTCTCAGAGCTTCCCCCGTGTTTCCTTAGCTGGTTCTACTGAAGTCACATCCAGGCCCCAGGAATTAAGCCTTGAGGAGATTTCCCTCTTGTCCTCCACAGGGAAGATTTAGGGTAGCCTGCAGCCAGCTGAGCTGCTGCCTCTGCAGGAGGTGCTCCTTCAACCTTGGTTGTCGCAGCTGGTCCTGGAGGGGGTGCACCTGTTCTGAGTGTTCTCCCTGGTTTTGGTGGGGCCATAAATACTGCCAGGTGGCATTGAGGTACTTCTTGTCAAGTTCTTGCTTGGGTGTCCCTTTATTTTTAAACTAGAGGCCTGGTGCACGAAATTCATGCATGGAGGTGTGTGTCCCTCAGCCAAGCCTGCACCCTCTCCAATCTGGGACTCCTCAAGGGATGTCTGACTGCCCGTTTAGGCCCGATCTCAGTAGGATCAGACCTAAACAGGCAGTCGGACATCGCTCTCACAATCCAGGATTGCTGGCTCCCAACTGCTTGCCTGCCTGCCTTCCTGATTGTCCCTAATTGCTTCTGCCTGCCAGCCTGACCACCTCCTAACCACTCCCCTGCCAGCCTGATTGATGCCTAACTGCTCCCCTGCCAGCCTATTTGCCCCTAACTGCCCTCCCCTGTAGGCCTGGTCACTCCTAACTGCCCTCCTCTGCTGGCCTGGTCACCCCTAACTGCACTCCCCTGCAGACTTGATCACCCCCAACTTCCCTCCCTTGCAAGCCTGGTCCCTCCCAACTGCCCTCCCCTGCTGGCCTGATTGCCCACAACTGCCTTTCATTGCAGGCCTGGTCCCTCCCAACTACCCTCCCCTGCTGGCCATCTTGTGGTGGCCATCTTGTGTCCACATGGGGGCAGCCATCTTTGACCACATGAGGGCAGCCATCTTGTGTGTTGGAATGATGGTCAAGTTGCATATTACTCTTTTATTAGATTGGATAGAGGCCTGGTGCATGGGTGGGGGCCAGCTGGTTTGCCCTGAAGGGTGTCCCGGATCAGGGTGGAGGTTCCCTTGGGGTGTGGGGTGGCCTGGGTGAGGATCCTGTGGTGGTTTGCAGGCTGGCCATGCCCCCTGGTGACCCGAGTGGAGACCCTGATATCTGGGATTTATTTATCTTCTATAATTGAAACTTTGTAGCCTTGAGCAGAGCCAAGCCTCCTGCTTGCTCTGTGGCTGCAGCCATTTTTGTTGGGATTTATTTATCTACTATAATTGAAACTTTGTAGCCTTGAGTGGAGGCCTGGGCCTGCCAGGATGTGTGGAAAGCTTGGCTTTCTCCATTACCAGAGAAACCCAAGCCTTCTGCTTGCGCTCTGTGGCTGCAGCCATCTTGGCTGGGTTAATTTGCATACTCGCTCCTGATTGGCTGGTGGGCATGGCTTGTGGGTGTAGCAGACTGATGGTTAATTTGCATATTACTCTTTTATTAGATAGGATTACCACACTTTTTAAGGCTAAAAATTGGTGCAGAAACAGGATGCTATGGCACACATTACATTACATACAGAAAATCCAGGTTGGAACAGGTGACCTTATCTCCAAAAGTGTCTTGTGGCTCCAGAGGGCTAAGTCTGCATGTAAGTTTCAGATCATGTTGTTAGATCCCAGCCAATGGGAGCCCAAGTCACCAGGAGATCTCAGGAAGTGGACACCGGAAGGCTGCAGACAGGAGGGCCCGGTCACACCTGCGTGTGCTTTCAGAGTCCTCTGGCGGCTCCCTGCCCACTGCCTTCTGGACAGGCGTGTTTCTCTGGCAGACAAGATGCCTGGGTGGGGCTCAGAGAGCCAGCAGTCGGCCTGACGGCCCCCGAGTCCTGGCCACAGGCCTTGCCCCCAGGACCTGGACTCAGGATGCTTTTAGTGGGCAGTCTCATGACCACAGGAAGTAGCTCTTGCTGCCTCCCAGCCCCTTCCCCAGGGTTACCGCACAAGTGGGGATCCCCTTTGTCCAGGCCAGAATCCCAAGTGGCATTCCTCTGCTTCTCTTTTCTACACACATTAAATCAGTCACTAAATTCATTCAATTTGACCTAAAAAATATCTTGGTGTCTATCCCTCTGCAGCCTCAGCACAGATCTCACTCACTTCTCACCCCAACTCATGTGACCACAGGTCTTCTGCTCCCACCCCAGTGCTGTTTCCTCCCTTTCACCCACCTCCTCCCCACACTGACTCACCAACATACACTCTGACATGCCACTCCCTCCTGAACACCCTGCAGCTGTCCCAGCAGCTGTCTGAGTGTGAGGACCTGATGGCTGCGCCTGTCTATATACCTTCTCTCTGATGTTGGAGCGTCTCTGTGTTTCTGGGCTCTGTGTGCCTGAGGATGGCTGCCCATGGATGTGGGCTTGTGCGTGTGCCTGGTCTGGAGCTGAGCACTGTGTGTCTGAGGCTGCACAGGCCCAAGTGCATGGATGCTGGTTCATTTCTATGCACATTTCAGAGCTTTTGGACCAGGTGCCTGGGGATTTGTATGTACTGAGTATGTACTGAGTACGTGCTCACTGGGGTGTTCATGTGTGAATTTTGTGTGTGCATGTGTGAGTATCCCTCTGCAGTCTTGCATGTTCTCTGCCCTTCGTTGTTTCTCCATGCCTGGCTCTGGGAGGGTGAGTGGCTGAGAATGTTCCCATCAGGAGCGGCTGAAAGGAATCCTCTCACCCAGCTGAGTGGGTCATGCCCGCCAGTCTTGATGAGAACCTGGCTCCCGAGTCAGCTCCTGGGCTCTCTGGCTGTGAAGCACCGATTCCTGCCTGTCTGTGAGTCCACTGAGGTTGGAGCACAGAGCTAGGCAGGCCCTCATCTTTCTTTAAGATTTATAGAGTCAGGGAGCCGAGGGGAGCCCTGTGGGGAAGGCCAGATGTACGGCCCCGGAGGGGAGCCCGGGCCACGCCGTGTTTGGGGCAGAGGCTTTTCATTGTGGGGCTCCTCTGGCTTCAGGGCCATTTATGGCAGAGCAGACGGAGGTGGACGCTTCATAGAGAAGTGCTTTCTGGGAAGAGTGGCTGAGAGGAAGCGAGGAGTGACACATTCAGACAAGACCCGTCTGGGTGGTGAGTCAGGAGCATCAGGACAAGCAGGTCAAAGCCTGACTCTCAGGCCAGGCTTTCCCTCAGGGTCTCCTTGTCAGGTTCATCCTCTGATGAGACAAATGCAGCCTGTTCTCCACGCCTCTCCTCATCCCACAACCCATCATCCTACCACCCTGGTGCCTCCCTCAGTCCATGCGGACACCCAGGCCAGATCATCTCATCTTGTCACAATGCCAGGGCCACCCAAGCAAGGAGAGTCTTTGACATGTCAGACAGCGCGGCCTGTCCTGGCTTCCCCATCAGCCACTGTGTCAATGAGAGACGGAAGCTTTCGCAAACAATGCCTTGTTCTCAGCCCTGGGTAAGCCACCGAGCAGCACCTGTGGCTCGTGCCGACACCCACCTAGTGTCCTTCCCATCACACACAGTCAGTTCTGAATGAATTCTGGGTGTTGGATGACTTTCATTTTATTGAAAATCTGAAAGTAACTTCCACCTGTGGGAGCCTGCGAGTGGAGTGGAAACGCAGGAGCGAGTGTCAGGAGCAGAGTGGTGGCTGTGGGCCAGCAGGCTTTCATTGGAGCAAGGGCCTTGCCTGTGAAGAGGCAGTGGCAGGGAGGTTTGGTGTGGCCAGGTATAGCGAGTTCTAACTGTGAACAGAGTCATGGCCAACTTAGCCAGTTAGTTCAGCTCACTCAGCTATCATTAGCCAAGGCCTCGCGTAGGCAAGGGGCTGGGAAGGAGTCAGACACACAGAGAAGGCTAACACAGGACCCTCCCTCCAAGGGGTCACGGGCTGGTGGGGGAGCCAGAAGGTGAAGAATTTCCCCTGACACACTGTGTTTTGAAAGCTGGATGTCAGTATGTGAGAGTTGCTAAGAGAACACAGAAAAGGAGTTTGACTCTCCCTGTGGTCTCAAAAGAGCTTAATATGCCAGGAGGGAATGGGAGAAGGAAAATTGAAGAGTGTTCTGAAAAACAGACGACCTGGGCCCTTTGAGGCTGCATTAGAGTGTGACAATGGGAAGCAGTAAGAAACGCAAGCAGGTGGGAATGGGCCAGACTGTGCTCTGTTATTCCTGCTGAGACCACATGCAAGGGAGGGTTTAGAACAACAAGATCAAAGGTGGAAAATCAAGGAGGCTATAACCTTCAGGCATGAGGTGGGAGCTGGAGCTAGGGCAGAAGAGAAAGAAAAGAAGAGATGGGTTTGTGAAATATTTAAGAGGTTAGAGAAAGTGGCAATAGGCTGGTCCGGGGAGGAGGAGAAACTGTGTCCAGGGCTTTGGGACAATATGGATGGATGGATGATGTCTCATCAGTGGGGAAGGACTATGGCGTTGGAGGGCCTGGGCCATGTGGAGAGGGATGAGGAGGTCATGTGCTGGAGGTCCTTTGGGACATCCTGATGAAGGTTTCAGAGAGCTGAAGTTTAAGACAAAAGTCAAAATGGCAATGTTGACAGAACAGTACCCAGGGGGTGTCTAACACAGAGCAGTAGCAGGTCAAAGAGAAACTAGGAAGCCCACCCTTTAAGGGACAATTAGAGAACAGAGCAGGAAAAGTAGAGAAGGACTGAGAAGATCTAGAGGGTGTGTTGTGGATGCTCAAGCTGGGAGACTGGAAGAAAATTAAGGATCGAAGGGATTCTGTGTCTGAGTGTGAGCACCTTCATGAACAGGGAAATGAAGGCTGTGATAATAGTGACTGATGCGACCCTGGGATGAGAGCCCAGGTCGCTGAGGTCCAGGAGGTCAGGTCTGCACGTGCGTGTTTGGTGGATGAGGATGTAGAAGTATCTGACAGTGACGGAGCAGAAAGGCAATGCATAGGAACTGGCACAGCAGGGGAGGAGCTAGCTCTGCCTGACCCTTGGCCTGTGGACTGGAGTGTGGTGTTCAGCACTGTGCCTCTCTGCTCTTCCTGGTTCCCAGAAACCACCCATTCCTAACAGCTTAGTTCTTTTAAGGGTGCCTTTCCCAAGGGTGTCATCCTCCTCCCCGGAGACAGGACTGGAGCCGCGTGACAGGACCTGGGCTCCCATCTCCTGGTGAGGGAGCGATGGTGTGCCAGGGAGGTCAGGCCTCTCCCAGCCGAGGGACTCAGAGGAGCCACAGACTCAAATGAGGCCACTGTCCCTGGAGCCATCAGCACTTTCTCTTTATTGTTCTCTGTTGGTCGCTGACTGATGTCCAGGAAAGTGTGTGTGTGTGTGTGTGTGTGTGTGTGTGTGTGTGTGTGTGTGCGCGCGTGTGTGTGTGTTGTTGTTGATGATGACAACTACCCTAAAGAGGAAAGCCATGCCATGCCTGTTGGCACCACCAGTCTACTCCTTAAGCAGAGAAAGGCTTCTGGGTCGTCTGTGGGGAATCAGCATGGGGAGCCTGGAAACTGTCTCCATGCCAGGCTGGGGAGGGGCCCTGAGGGACCGGGACCAACTGGGAGGCCAGGAGGAGCCAGGAGGAGCGGAGTCTCGGAGGGCTGGCGGGCCAAAGACATGGCCTGGAAACAGAGGTAGAAAAGGCGTGGCCATGCTCTGACGGTCCCACATCTCTGAGACTTTGGGGTTGTTTTTATGACTTTTCTAGAGCTGCCACTCCTGTGATTCATTCCCAAAGCAGTGTGAAAAGAACACAGCGTATGGCCAAAAGTAATTCAAAATGATGTATGTGCTTTTCTTGTTCACCTGTAGACCCAGGCAAGGGAAGCATGGCCTTTGGCAACACTTCTGCATTCTTCTCTCCTCCTTCACCTCCTTCACATTGCTTTCCTCGTCGCGCCCTTCCTTATGATGGTCCTCAAAGCCACTGACAAGGGCTGGGCTCTCCCCGGGCCCCACCTCATCTCCTATCTCTTTCCTCTCCTTTCTCCAACACACAAGCCTCGTGGCGGTACCACAGGCTGGAGACCCTGGAGGGCAGGTAGTGAGTGGGAAGACAGAGGCTGAATCTTAGCAGCTCAGGGGTGGGCAAAATCAGAAATGCTGGCAGATTACCACTTTTGTTTTGCCAAAGGAGCCTCAATGAAATGGGAGGGAAGGGGGCTAAGGGCTGCCGGGGAAGGGCCGGCAGGGCTGGGAGGGGTCTCTGACAGGCTGAGGAGGTCCCTTTCTGGTGATGCTGCTTGGCAAGGACACAGAGCATCCGGTGTCACCAAGTCTCTCCGAGCCCCGTCCAGCAGGGCCCAGGCTTGGCAGCTCACATGGCTTGGGCTCTCCATGAAGCCAGAGCAGCAGAGATGGGCTGCGATAGGCGCCCCACGGCTGTTTTCCGTCTCACCTGATTTTTGTTTATTTGTCCTTTCTTCCTGCTTTTCTGTAAAGCTCCTCAACTCCCAGCCCGCCTTCTCCTGTAGCTTCCTGCTTCCTGCGTGGGTATTTGTCATGAGGCCTGGGGGCCCTGCTGGCTGCTTAAAGGCTTTGGATCAGTGAATGCCCACCTCCTGTGGCTCCTCTTCCTGCCTCAGAGGCTCCGCTTAAGTGAATCCAAGGGGCCTCTAATCACATGGCCCCTCTCCAGGAGCAGGTCAGAGCCAAACCAGTATTTCCAAATGGGTTTGGTTTTCTCAGGAAGGGAATCCATTCTGTCTGTTACCTGTCAGTATCTAGAAAGGCAGACAACAGGACAAAGGCCGCTATTTGTCCAGCGAGATGGCAGATGCAGGGCCTGGTCCAGTAGGGAAACAGCTTACAAGGCACTTGACCACAGAGAGCAGGAGTGCTCCAGGGGCTGCTGTCCATGTGAGCAGCATCACTGGCCTCAGAACAGGAGATACACAGCAGGACGCCAGCCTTTCCTCCACCAGGTGCTGAGGTCACCTCCTCCACCAGGTGCTGAGGTCCCCACCTCCACCAGGTGCTGAGGGCCCCCCTCCACCAGGTGCTGAGGTCCCCACCTCCACCAGGTGCTGAGGGCCCCCCTCCTCCACCAGGTGCTGAGGTCCCCTCCTCCACCAGGAGCTGAGGGCCCCTCCTCCACCAGGTGCTGAGGGCCCCCCGCCTCCACCAGGTGCTGAGGGCCCCTTCTCCACCAGATACTGAGGTCCCCACCTCCACCAGGTGCTGAGGGCCCCCCGCCTCCACCAGGTGCTGCGCCCTGGAGAGTTTAGTCTGTGCAGCCCATTAGCCAGGCCGTGTCCACTCCACCGAGAATGGGTCCGGTGTCACTCCTGATTCAAAGCCTAGCTGGCCTGAGCCTGGGGAGTCCTCGGCCCAGGGAGCCAGGGGCCCTCTCCCCAGCAGTGCAAGCCCACCCCACTCCAGTGGCCAAGGCCTTAGCTCCTCCTTACCCCACTGTGCTTCATTAAGACTAAAACTGTACCCTGAATTTTTAATTTTTTTTTTAATCTGGACCCTGATGCCACCCTTAACCCTTGCTGATTGTTACTCCTACCCAGCTCTCCAGAGCACCACTGGCTAATAAGAACTTAGTGTTTACCACCTCTATGATTTGACATTTCTAGCAGCTATATTAAAATGTAAAAGGAAACAGGTAGTTAATTTTAATAACTTCTTTTATTTAATCCAGTATATCTAAATATTGTTATTGTCATTCAACGTGTTATCAATGTAAAATTATTCATGAGATATTTTATTTTTTGGTTTGGTACTAAGTCTTTGAAATCTGGTATTTTGCTATTATACCATTTCTCAATCTAGACCAAATGTATTTCAAGCATTGAGCTGCCCTATTGAACAGCATAGCTCCGGGTCCTCTCAGTTCCTGTGACAGTTAATTTTAAGTGTCAGCTGGGACACGGAGTGCTCAGATGTCAGGTGAGACATTATTTTGGGTGTGTCTTTAAGGTGTTTCTGCATGAGATTAACATTGGAAAGTGCAGCCTGAGTGACAGGATGGCCCTCCCCCGTGGGTGGGCATCGTCCAGTCAGCGGGAGGCCTGGTTGGAATAGAAGACTGAGTAAGAGCTCTCGCTCTCTCCGTGGTCTGGCTGCGAGCTGGGCCATTGGTCTCCTATCTTTGAACTTGGGCTTGGACTGGGACGTGCACCACCAGGTCCTGGTCTCCAGCTTGCTGACTGCAGACTCAGACTCCTCATTCTCTGTAATCATGTGAGACAATTTCTTACAGTAAATTTCTTTGCGTCTCTACCTCCTGTTGGTTCTGTGTCTCTGGAGAACCCAGACGAATACAATTCCCATAAACTGAATACGTGGCCCTGTGGTGCTGATGTCCCAGTACAGCATGAAGATGCGTTTGCGGGACCCACTCTGCACATATACGGTGCCACGAAAGCCACCTGAGCTGACGTGGAGCCGGATCCAGGAGAAATGAGCAGGCAGCGTGCAGTGCGGCCTGAACAAGGTGGCACTGGAGAGCCCCCAGCAGCAGGTGGAGTCAGAGAATGGAACCAGAAGTCCAGAAAACCGGCCTGAGCATCATGGTGGGACCAAACCAGAAACAGGAGGGACAGGCGTCTCAGCGAAGCTGAGGACATTGACTTCGGTGGGCATGGCCGAGCTTTGCAGCACTGTGAGCCTGGGTCTGTCTTCCCTGAGAGACACTGGGAGTTCACTACCTGGTTATGCTTCCGTCCGAGGCCTCCCCTGGACACTTAACGCCTGGGTGTCTCGTGCCTGTCTTCCTGTCTCAGCCTCCCCTTCTGTCCCCGAGGCCTCCCCTGGACACTTAACGCCTGGGTGTCTCGTGCCTGTCTTCCTGGCTCAGCCTCCCCTTCTGTCCCCGAGGCCTCCCCTGGACACTTAACGCCTGGGTGTCTCGTGCCTGTCTTCCTGGCTCAGCCTCCCCTTCTGTCCCCGAGGCCTCCCCTGGACACTTAACGCCTGGGTGTCTCGTGCCTGTCTTCCTGGCTCAGCCTCCCCTTCTGTCCCCGAGGCCTCCCCTGGACACTTAACGCCTGGGTGTCTCGTGCCTGTCTTCCTGGCTCAGCCTCCCCTCGCCCCCCAGGGCTCTTTACTTGGCAGGTGTGAGCATGCCAGCCGCCCTGGGGCTTGCAACCGCGTTGCCTGTGGCTGATGTCCAAACAGCCAGAAGTATATTCAAGAACCCTCCTGTCCTAGTTTCTGCATGTCTTCTCAGCCCTTCCTAGCCATTGTCCCCAACCCCCGTCACACACAGGCCATTTCATGCTCTTTGCCCCATAGTACTTTCTTCTTCACATTTGTGCCTTTTTGTATAGTTTACTCCGTGTCTGGAAGTCGCCACCATTTGCATTTCTCAGCTGGAGTCTTCTATTTCCCCTCTAAGCTGAGTGTAGCTACCACTCCCTCCAGGACTCTTCCCTGACGTCCTCTCTCTCACTCCAGGTTAGATGAGATGCTGCTCTCTTGTATTCTCACAAGCACTCAGCTTCCCCTTGTAACAGCACTCATCTCCCCACCTTTCTTTCAATCACTTGAGATGTTTGCCTCCCACACCAGACCAAGGATCTTGAAGGCAGTTCCATATTCTCAGGACGTCACACTGGGCTGCGCCTGGGATGGTCTCAAGGCAGTTCATGCAATGACAATGCGTGGATTTACCCAGCTTCTGTGAAGACCATTGGCTGCAACTGGGCCCTAAAAACCTGCTTGCTCAGAGCTTCCTATGTGGTTCGAACTGTGATTCCCCAGCTGCCTCATGGCTGTCAACAGGTGCCGACCGCACCTCTACGCGTGCCATCCAGCATGTGCATGCAATGAAGGCTGTGTGTCCAAGGAGCTCACGCAGCATTGCCTCTGATAGAAAGACAAAAGACCATGAATAGGTAACTTATGGCAGGTCAGCAAGTTGGAATTTATAGTCTTGAAAACCACAAGCATGAAGGTGCCAGACAGCCTGGAAGAGGAAGGACTCGGCGCTTTTTGCGCACCTCCCCAGAGAGAAAGTCCCAACTCCACTAAATAATCCTCTGCCCGTTCAGTCACCCAGTCATTCAGGCAACAAATACTCACTGAGTCCTTATAATGTACAAGGCCCTGCTCATTAGCAAGAAGTCTAGATTTCCATTATGATTTTAAGGGGAAATAGACTATAAGGTTACAGCACCCATCACACAACATTTGATTTAGAAACATTCTCATTCACCATTTCTCCCTCACAAAGTTCCTCTGGTAAACGCTCTGGAGACCTCTTCCCACCCTGCTAGTGTTCCCCATTGCTTTACACCCCTTCCTGTCTTGAGAACCCATTGTTCTCTGGTTTCTCCAACTTTGAACCCTCACACTCATCACCCTCCTCGGGAACAAAGGGGCCTTCAGCACTTCTTTTGGTAACAGCAGTGGAGAGATTGTAAAGGGCAGGCCCTGTTTTCCCCCATGGCACTGTCCATCCTGCCCGGGCTGCTGTGGAGGCCTTGCTCACTGTGGTCCCTCCCAGCTCAGGGGGTGCGGTGGGCAGGACCACCCTGCAGCCTGTGCAGGTGGGGGCAGGTTGACACGCCACGAGTTCCCAGGAGGGTCTGAGGATGGCGTCAGTTGTTTTATACAAGGGTTTATGAGCGCTCCATGGGCAGGGCGCACTCCTGTCTGCTGGTCTCTCCCCTCTCAGAGCTGGGAGCAAGGTGCTGTGGGAGAAGAGAAAGAGAGAACCAGTTGGCCTACTTCTAAATAGGGCCCAATAGTATGTGAATAATTCATGTATTTAATATTTGTTATATATTTTTTAATGGGTCTTTAAATTTCAGGAATGAGCTGCATCCTTGAAATTCACAGATTGAAAGCTAGCGTTGGAGTGATGTCACCAAGATGGAGACATAGGTTCTTCCTGACTTTGCTCCGCTCCCAAGAACAACTACCAACTATTCACAGATAAGACACCACCGAGGGCGCCTGGGACCCCGGCGTGAGGCAGAGGCACCCCACACAGACCCTGGCAGCTTCATGGAAAGGGGGTGGGGGCAGCTCCATGCTGACCTCACTGTTGCTTGCCCCGAGCCTCCTGTTGCCCCAGCAGTGCCCAGTGGCAACATCCAGTCTCGCCTGCCCCCACCCGCAGCACTGTGGGTCACTGTGGGAGCCCTGGCTCCGGTTTTGCCCTGCAGGATGGAAGGGGAGTCTGTAGGGCTCAACCACAGGGCATCTGATTAAAAGCTGGCCTTGAGCCACAAATGCCATTGCACAGCAACATGTGCTATTGGTGGACATGCAGAAGCGCGAGCGGACAGCATTTCACTCGGGGCCTTGCTCGCCTGCCTCCTGTGGGTCCTGAGGACTCTGTGTCCTGTGAATACCAATCCGATCCAAGCAGCGTGGGACCCCTGAGGGGCGTTTCACAACTTCTTCCGACCATCTTGGGCACATCTGAGAACTCTGTTAATAAAACTTGGTGGAGAGTGAGTCGTTATAAAGCAGAACAATAAGTTGGTGGAAGTTGCATAATTTTTCTATTTGTCTCTATTTCCCATGAGGGATTCAGAGATGTTGTGAATTACTTGCCACAATATGACTAGAATACTTACTCAAAGGGTTGCTTATTCTCATTCTTTTTAAAAATGTGATGCTTTTATTTTTTTAGAATCATAGGAGCAATGTACGACCATTATGTAAAATTTGAAAAATATGGAACAGTGCACAGAGGGAAAGAAAAGGCGCCTACAGCGGGTCACAGAGAAACAGAGGCTGTCCTTATTTTGGGGTAGGGAGGGACGGCCTGATTTCTATGCTTCAGAGTTGTTTCTCTTTGTTCTCTCGTCAGCCCCCTCTGGTCCTTTGTTGTCTGGGTGAAAAGCATTCGTCCCTCCTTTTTACCACAGGTTCTGATTTGTAGCCCATTTTTGGAATGAATTGCGGAGATTTCTCTGCCCTGATCATATAGAAGGTGAACCTTGTGGGGCATGAGCTGGAGGAATGACCCTGGAAGACCGATGAAAAGATGGAAGGCAGCATGTCTCCACCTTGGCAGGAGGGCATTTCTGGTTGGGTGGCTGTTGAGGCTTCCCTGGCATTGCGGGGTGTTCATTGCGGGGTGTTCATCAGCACCTCTGCCTGCCAGATGCCAGTAGCAAAACCCCTTCTTCTCATGGTGACAACCAAAAATGCCTCCAGACACCACCATGCCGCCGAGGGGGGAGAGGGAGTGCCAGGTTTCGGGACTCTTACTTGGTCATATTGTAGATCATGAGATGTCAGGGAGAGAAATGTGCGAGTGAACTTTCTGGAAGCGCAGATATCAGCAGCTGTAGCCGTATGTTTGTTTCTGGTCAATGCCTTGTTGACAGGGTGCGGGCAGCTACAGAGGCCACAGAGGCCTGCATGTGGACGTCCTCTCAGTCAGGTGATCAGGGACAGAGCAACCACCGTGGCATGTCATCAGAAAGAGTGAATGCGAGAGCTGGAGCTGCAGGTCCTTTGAAGAGTGAGGCAGGAGAGGGAGGGTCCGGAGGTACTGCTGCCTCAGGGTGTTCGGGAAGCAGGAATCATGAGAAACTTTACTGGAGAACCAAAACCCCAGGAATGCCAGAGGGTTTGCTATGATGGTCTCAAAAGCTTGAAGCAGCAGCAAGAGTCACTTCAGTAAGAAACACGGAGCTGCTGGTGCCCCGCCACACTGTGGCCTGCTGGTGCCCCCAGCAGAGGTTGCGTGGCTCCTGCTCCTCAGCTTCCCAGGCCCCAGAGAGCCACTCAGGAGCTGGACCTGACGGAAGTCCTGGCAGCAAGGGCGTCTTGCAAATGCAGCTTCCAGGCCTCCAGCCGGTGGTGCCAGGAAGGTGCTGGGAAGGGCAGTGATGTGCAGGCGAGACAGCGAGAGGGCTCTGAATGAAAGGGTTGGAGTTTTTAGCATCAGGTTAAAAAGGGGCATAGATTGCTCCAGGGCTCACATATTGATAAGATAACTTAAAGATTCTTTGACCTAAATTGTTCGTCGTGTCTTGTTCATTGTCAAGAGCTGTAGAGATTACGGTTATGGGATTGTGGGAGGGCTGATGTTTCCTGGTGACAATAAGACAAACATGCACTTGCATAAAAATATATGAAACAGTAGAACGGTTCTGCCTGTATAGTTTCATAACTATTTTCCATTTAATATTTTCTCATGAGGTTCCCACCTGAAATCCATTATTGCAAATGTGCGAGCCTTACTTTTATCATGAAAAACAAGCTTAAATAGCTTGAAAGGTATTGCTGCTATTAGAAAACCTCAAGCATGATCTATGTTTTGTTGTGTAGATTTCAGAAACAGCACTTCAAACTCTATTTTGTTAGACGTGTGGATCTCCCCTTGCACGGGCATCTCTGTCCCCAAGTCTGGCTAACTCCTTAGACGCAGGTTCTAGAAATGAGTTGCTCACCCAGAGCGTGAAGCTACTGCTTCACCGAGTGTGTGCCTGCGTGTGTGTGCGTGCATGTGTGTGTGTGTGTGCGTGGTGATGAACCACCCCCAGCAGCAGATGAGATTTCCCATTTTCCATCACTTTGTGAGCACTGAAAGCAAACCGTTTGTTAAAACAAAACAAATTAAGAAATACTTTGTCATTTTTATAGGCAAATGATATTTTATTGTTGTATAATTTTACATTGTTCATTGTGGTTGAACTATGTGATTTTCTTTATTTAATCCTACACATGTATTTAAAAATACTTATTATCCTTTATAATAAAGAGGTAATATGCAAATTTACCATCACTCCAACATACAAGATGGTCACCTCCATGTGGTCACAAGATGGCTGCCACAAGATGGCCAGCAGGGGAGGAAAGTTGGGGGTGATCAGGCCTGCAGGGGTGGGCAGTTAGAGGTGACCAGGCCTTCAGGGGAGGGCAGTTGGGGGTGACCGGGCCAGGAGGGGAAGGCAGTTGGGGGTGACTAGGCCTGCAGGGGAGGACAGTTAGGGGCGACCAGGCTGGCAAGGGAGGGCAGTTAGGGGTGACTGGGCCAGCAGGGGAGGGCAGTTGGGGGCAACCCAGCCTGCAGGGGAGCAGTTAGGCATCAATCAGGCTGGCAGGGGAGTGGTTAGGGGGTGATCAGGCTGGCAGGCAGAAGCAGTGAGGGGCAATCAGGCAGGCAGGCAGGCAAGTGGTTGGGAGCCAGCAGTCCTGGATTGTGAGAGGGATGTCCGACTGCCTGTTTAGGCCCAATCCCACCGGGCAATTGGACATACCTTGAGGGGTCCCAGATTAAAGGGGGTGCAGGCTGGGCTGAGGGACACCCCCTGGCCCCATGCATGAATTTCGTGCTCTGGGCCTCTAGTCCTATATAATAAAAGCCTAATATGCTAAGTGTCCAGTCTACTGGTTGGCCATTCAAACAATCAAAGTGTAAGCGTAATATGGTAATGATATGCTAAAGTGGTTCAACTGCTTGCTATGACGTGCACTGACCTCCAGTGTGCAGATGCTCTGACCGGTAGGTTAGCTTGCTGCTGGGGTCTGGCCGTTTGGGACAGAGCAAGATGGGCTGGACATTCCCTTGAGGCCCCTTCTCCCCCGTAGTCCCTCCCCAGCTGGTCAACCTCCCACATCCCTCCCCAGCCCGATCGTGCACTGGTGGGGTCCCTTGGCGTGGCCTGTGCCCTCTTGCAATGCAGGACCCCTCGGGGGATGTCGGAGAGCTGGTTTCGGCCCGTCCCATAGGCCAGGCTGAATGACCCCACTGGTGCATTAATTCATGCACCGGGTCTCTAGTAGGATAATATAAGCTCAAGGTACAAAATTCAAAACAAGCAAAAAGATGTCTGGTGAAAAATAAGATTTCTTACCACACCTTTGCTCTAGTCAATCAGCATATCTCCCAGAGACACCAAATGCCTATTGTTTCGTATTCTTCAGAGAGTTGCCCATAGATGCTGCTGAAAATATATATTTGCATGTATATATGTGAATATGTAATGATATATACACATTTGAATTATAATGTGTACAATTTATACATATAACATTTGTCATATCTATACTTCACATACATACACACATACACTTAAAACTTTTACCAAAAAATAAAGTGTTATGCACACTATCCTGAAATTTTAAATAAATCAATGTAAATTAGGGTTCTTTCTACATGAAAATATTTCTTGTTCTTCTTAAAGGTTATAACATATTCTATTTTATGCATGTGCTATGATGTATTTAATCAGTCTTCTATTAATGAATATTTGAGGTTGTTTTTGATTATCTCTAACAATTATGTAATGAATAACTTTGTATCTACAAATTTTGCAAACATACGTTTATATCTCTAGGATAAATCCCTAAAATACAAGGTGCCTAAGCATAAGTTATATGTATTTTGAGTTTTAATGAGCATATGCACATTTTTTTAGTTCAGTGTAAAGTCACTAGTGTTTGCTATTAGGAGAAAACAATTTCCTACATCTTTGAGTCAGACGGGACCCTGGCCTAAGGATTTATTCTAATAGTAATGGCCATTGCCTATTATCTGCTGGTTACCAATCATCCTGAGTACACACAGAAAATAATTTAATTATAATCCCAACCCTACATATTAGGTATCATTATTAATGTCTCCATCTTGCTGTTGAGGAAACAGGCGCCTCAGGGCAGTGAGTGGAGGCCGCTCAGCACTGCTCTGTCTCGGGGAGGGACGCTGACCTTGCTCATCCTTTACTCAGTTTCTCCCACAGTCATGGGCCCACTCAGGAGATTTGATTTGCTTAAATTATTTTGGCAATTCATGAACATCTCAGGAACTCAGTAAATATTGATAATTTTCAAGTTTATAAAAATAGACTTTAATATTTTTATATAATTTGTAAGTATCCTTTATAGAATGTTACTATATTTTACTTATCACTTGTGATTTTGGTTACTTATATGTATATATGTCTTGATTTTATTGTACTGAAATATATTTATTTTAAATACTGTTTTTCAAATATAATTTCTCAGCTTTGTTTATATTTTGTCCTCCCCCTGTGTGGTAAAGTTTTTTTTGATTTGTTATTCTTTCCTAGATTTCCTAAAAAATTTCTTTAACTTAATAAATGATTTAGTTATAGTCTTCATTTTCAATAGCAGTTATATTTACATTTAAAGAATTTGCTGCTAAATTTTGCTTTAGCCTCCTCCCTTGCATTTGGACCTGGAGGTGTAAGACTAGATAGATAGATAGATAGATAGATAGATAGATAGATAGATGATAGATAGATAGATGATAGATAGATAGATGATAGATAGGTAGATGATAGAATGATATATAAATGAGAGATAGATGAGGGATAGATGATAGATAGATGATAGATAGATGATAGATAGATGATAGGTAGGTAGATGATAGATACATAGATGATAGATGATAGATAGATGATAGATAGATATAGATAGATAGATGATAGGTAGGTAGATGATAGATAGATGATAAATAGATGATAGATGATAGATACATAGATGATAGATGATAGATAGATGATAGATAGATAGATGATAGACAGTCTTGGGAAACAGAAAAGGAGAGCCAGGAAGCACCCAGGACCCCCTGGAGGTGGCGCCCACGAGTGCGTGGTCCTTGTCAGTTCTGTGCTATGGGATCCCTCGTAGGCAGGGACCTAGGCTGGGCTCCTGTCAGGCAGGTGTGATGAGGTCAAGCAATGGAGGCAACTAGTGAGAAAGTGATTGAAATGACTCCCATGGACCCTGCCTTTGGCTGCCTCTGTCAAGACTTCTCATCGGGGAAGTCTGGGAGGGGAAAGTGGGGACTGGAGCTGGGGGAATAGCATCCACTATCCACAGGGAGTAAAGCAAGCGCCAGGCCCTTGCTTAGTGGAGGGAGGGCTGACACGTGCCAGAGGCACTGGCAGACCACACAGCAGCCTTAAAGAGGTTCGCACCTAGAGTGCCCTCTGAAGTCAGCACCGTGTGTCCCAGGAGACTTTGTGGGTCAGGAAGCGGGGTATTATTTTTAAGAATATTTAGGCTGTAAAGATTAAATACATAAATGAATAAAAAGTAAATAAAATTCATGAAAATGGGGCACTTGCTGGAAGAGTCCTGTGAGAGCTGTACTCCTGTCTCCCCTCCAGTCTTCAAGGACAAATTCCCAGCTGGCAAACACTCCAGTTCAAGGACAGACTGTCTGACCTCATCCCCAAACTATACTCCCTAGCTGTGGCCTTGAGCAAGTGGCTTTATCTGCCTTTGCCTCAGTTTCCTTTTCTGTAAGATAGTACAAAAATAGTACCTATTGCCTAGGAACATAAGTAAGGTTTAAATAAGAATCAGTTTATATCTCTCTATCATCTATATCTACCTATCATCTATCTATCAACCTATCAATCATCTATCTATCTACTAGTATCTATCTCTCATCTATCTATCTATCTATCATCTATCTGTATCTATCTATCTATCTATCTATCTATCTATCTATCTATCTATCATCTATCTATCTATCATCTATCTATCTATCTATCTATCTATCTATCTATCTATCTATCTATCTATCATCTATCATCATCATCTATCTATCTAGTCTTCCAACCACAGCAGGCATAGGTAAGCATGGTTAATTAATGTTAGCTACTATAATCTTTTTTCTTGGTTATATACACAGTCACCAAATCACTCCAAATCTCTCTTCCAAGTGCTCTCACCCACGGATGGGGTAAGTCTTCAGAGTCCCCATTTGGGAAGAGAGAACTGTACCTTATATCACCATGTGCTCCTCATTGGACAGGGGCTGCCGGGAGGCAAGGCCTTTTCCTTTTCCTCCAGCTGCTGCCACCAGGTGCCCTCGCTGTCTCCTCTGGACCAGCTGAGGAAGGCTGCTGCCCAGGCCTTGCCGTTGGTATTTTAATGGGGATTGTATTGAATCTATAGATTGCTTTGGGTAGTATGGACATTTTAATTATGTTGATTCTACCAATCCATGAACATGGTATGTTCTTCCATCTGTTTATGTCTTCCTCTATCTGTTTTACAGTATCCTGTAGTTTTTTGCATATAGGCCTTTTATCTCCTTAGTTAAGTTTATTCCTAGGTATCTTAATTTTTTTGGTGAAGTGGTAAATGGGATTGCTTTTTTAGTCTATCTTTTGTAATTTCACTATTGGTGTAAAGAAATGCTATAGATTTATTGGCATTGATTTTGTATCCTGCTACATTGCTGAATTCATTTATTAAGTCTAATAATTTTTTGATGGATTCTTTATAGTTTTCTATGTACAGTATCATTTCATCTGTGAATAAGGACAGTTTTACTTCTTCTTTTCCAATTTGGATGCCTTTTATTTCTTCTTCTTGTCTGATTGCAATGGCTAATACTTCTAGTACTATGTTGAACAGGAGTGGTGAGAGTGGGCATCCCTGTCTTGTTCCTGTTCTTAGGGGAAATGGTTTTAGTTTTTGCCCATTGAGTATGATGTTGGCTGTAAGTTTATCATATACTAGAGGCCCAGTGCAGGAAAATTCATTCACTGGAGTGGGGGATCCATCAGTCCTGCCTGCACCCTCTCACAGTCCGGGAGCCCTAAGAGGTGGGAGGCAACCTGGTGATCAGGGTAAGGTGACACCCCATCAGAACTCTACTGCTGCCACTGCTGGCAGCACAAGCCTTGGCCGGCCCTGGTTATCTGAGCCTCAGGCAGCCTTGGGTAGCTGGGCAGCTGCCATCTGAGGCTTGCCTGCACCTTGGGCCGGCCCTGGGTGGTTGGGGGTTGAGGGGACTGGGAGACTCTGGAGGCAGGTGCACGGCGGGGGTGGACCCGTCCTTGCTGGGCGCCTGCTGCCCTGGCGGGGCTGAGGGGACTGGGCATCGACATCTTGTGGCTGTGGGCACCACCATCTTTGAGGGTGGGTCAGTCAATTAGCATATTCCCTCCTTATTGGCTGTAGGTGCCACCATCTTTGTGATGGTGTGAGGGTCAATTAGCATATTCCATATTTATTAGATAGGATTGCTTTTATTATGTTGAGGTATGATTCTTCTATTCCCACCTTGCTGAGAGTTTTTTATCAAGAAAGGTTGTTGGATTTTGTTAAATGCTTTTTCTGCATCAATTGATATGACTATGTGATTTTTATCTCTCAATTTGTTTATGTGATGTATCACGTTTATTGATTTGCGAATATTGTACCATCCTTGCATCCCTGGGATAAATCCTACTTGGTCATGGTGTATGATCTTTTTGATGTACTGCTGGATTTGATTTGCTAGAATTTTGTTGAGGATTTTGGCATCTATGTTCATGAGGGATATTGGCCTGTAATTCTTTTTCATTGTGTTGTCTTTATCTGGTTTTGGTATTAGGGTGATGCTGGCTTCATAGCAGGAGCTTGGAAGTGTTCCTTCCTCTTGAATTTTTTGGAATAGTCTGAGGAGGATAGGTTTTAGTTCTTCCTTGAATGTTTGGTAAAACTCCCCTGTGAAGCTGTCTGGCCCCTGGCTTTTGTTTGCTGGAAGCTTTTTGATGACTGCTTCAATTTTTTCCAAAGTTATTGGCCTATTGAGATGTTTAGATTCTTCCTGATTGAGTTTTGGAAGGTTATATTTTTCTAGGAATATGTCCATTTCCTCCAGGTTGTCCAGTTTGTTGGAATAGAGTTGTTAATAGTATTTTTAAACAATCCTTTGTATTTCTGTGGGGTTGTTATTTTGCCTCTTTCATTTCTGATTTTGTTTATTTGGATCCTCTTTGCTTCTTGGTGAGCCTGGCTAGAGGTTCATCTATCTTGTTTTTCCTTTCAAAGAACCAGCTCTTGGTTTTGTTGATCTTTTGTATTGTTTCTTTGGTCTCTTTGTCATTTATCTCCACGCTGATCTTTATTATTTCCTTCCTTCTGCTTACACTGGGCTTTTCTTGTTGCTCTCTTTCTAACTCTTTGAGTTGTAGGCTTAGGTAATTTATTACCATTTTTTCTTGTTTTTTTGCAGTAGGCTTGTAGAGCTTTGAACTTCCCTCTCAAGACTGCTTTCACTGTGTCCCATAGATTTTGCATTGTAGTGTTTTCATTGTTGTTTGTTGCCATGATATTTTTTATTTCTTCTTTGATCTCTCTGGTAATCCAGTCATTGTTAAATAGCATGCTATTTAGTCTCCAGATGTTTGATTTTTTTGGATTGTTTTTATTGTAATTGATTTCCAGTTTTATGCCATTGTGATCTGAGAAGATGCTTGATATGATTTCTATCTTGTTGAATTTGAAGAGACTTTGCCTGTGACCCAATATATGGTCTATCTTTGAAAATCACCCATGTGAACTAGAGAAGAATGTATATGCTGTGGCTTTGGGGTCAAATGTTCTGAAGATTTCAATTAATTCCATCTGGTCTAATGAGTTATTTAGGATTGATGTTTCTTTGCTGATTTTTTGTTTAGAGGATTTGTCCAATGGTAATAGTGGGGTATTAAAGTCCCCTACTATGATTGTATTGCTGTCAATCTCTCCCTTGATATCCTCCAGGAGTTTTTTTTTTATGTATTTGAGTGTTCCTGTATTGGGTGTTTATATGTTTACCAGGGTTATTTCTTCTTGTTGGATTGCTCCCTTTAGTATTATGAAGTGGCCTTCCTTATCTCTTTTTATGTCCTTCACTTTGAGATCTAATTTGTCAGATATAAGTATTGCTACCCCAGCTTTTTTCATTTCCATTTTCCTGAAAAACTTTTTTCCATCCCTTCACCCTCAGTCTGTGTGCATCTTTTTTTCTGAGGTGGGTTTCTTGTAGACAGCAGATATATGGGTCATGTTTTCTTATCCACTCAGTTACCCTTTGTCTTTTTATTGGGGCATTTAATCCATTTACATTTAAAGTTATTATTGATAGGTACTTTTTTGTCACCATTTTTATTCTTTACCCCTGTTTTCCTTCTTTGCTTCCTATATTTCTTCTTTTTACAGCAGACCATTTAGCATTTCTTGCATTGCTGGTTTGGTGGTAATAAACTACCTTAGTCCTTTTTTGTCTGTGAAGCTCCTGATTTCACCATCAATTCTGATTGATAGCCTTGCTGGGTACAGTATTCTTGGATTCAGACCCTTCCTTTGTATGGCTTTGTATATTTCACTCCAATCCCTTCTTGCCTGATGTGTTTCTGTTGAGAAATCAGTCGTTAGTCTGATGGGGGATCCTTTGTAGGTAACTTTCTGTCTCTCTTTGGCAGCTTTTAAGATTCTGTCTTTGTCGTTGGTGTTTGCCAATTTAATTATAATGTTCCTTGGCATCGGTCTTTTGGGGTTCATTTTGTTTGGGACTCTGTGAGCTTCTTGGATTTGTGTGAGTTTTTTTTCTTCCCTATATCACGGAAGTTTTCTGTCATTATTTCTTCAAAGAAGTTTTCTATTCCTTGCTCAGTTTCCTCTCCTTCTGGAAGCCCTATTATGCGGATGTTGTTTTGTTTCATTTTGTCCCAAAGTTCCCTTAGGCCCTCCTCTTGCTTTTTAATTTTTTTTTCTAGAAGCTGCTCTACTTGGGTATTTTTTCTTACCTTGTCTTCTAGCTCACTGATGCAGTCATCCACTTCTTCTAGTCTACTGTTGATGCTTTCTATTGAGTTCTTTATTGCAGCAATGTCATTTTTCATTTCTTTTTGGTTCTTCATTTCCTCTTGGTCCTTACACATACTGTTGAATTTGTCTTCCATTCTTTTCATCCACTTTATCACCATTTCTCTGAATTCTTTCTTTGACAGGTTGCTTGCCACCATTTCATTTACTTCCTTTTCTGGTGATGCCTGCTTTTCTTTCATATGCAGGCTGTTTCTTTGTCTCCCCTTGCTCTCTCTTCTCTGGGTGTTTGGTTATGTAGTTCTCTCTTTCCTGTGTTGATTTAAAGGCACAAAATACAACACAACAAGGCACAATGCAAAAGGCACTGAACACAAATTTATTCACAATATGAATAACCCCAAATAAATGTGACCACCAGAGAAAGGCGAATTAGAGGATACGAAAGAAAAAAGAAGAGAAAAAAAAAAGAGTGCAAAAATGAAATTGGGAAAAGGAAAAAAAAAGTAAGAGAGAAAAGAAAGAGAATAAGAAAGAAGAGGGAAAAAACTATTTATATGGGGAGAAAACTCCAATAGAACAGCCACTAAGCCCAACAAATTCCAGCAACAAGTACCTGGAGATGGAAGCAAACTACAAACAACAACTAATATCAAGCAAGACGAGGGAAAACAGAAGTAAAAAACAAACAAAAAGAAAAAGCAAAACAATCTCACAAGCAAGCATAAAAAATTGATATAATCAACAATCAAGCCATCAACAACAAAGGACAGAGAGAAAAATATTTGGATAGTAAAGAAAGAGAAGAGAGAGGTGTGTATGGACTTTGATCAGGGGATTAGAAATTAGATATATAAGTAGGGTGAAATTTTAACAGGGGATAAAAAGAAGAAATAGGGAAAATCTAAAGCAGAAATAGGGTAAGAGAATCAGGACAACAAAAGGGGAAAAGTGAGGAAGAGAGTGTTGGCATAAAAGTAAAGTTGAGATAGAGTAAAATGATGCTAAAGGAAAGATGAAAATAGAATGTAGAACACTAATCCCAAAGTAAAATAAAGAGAAAATAAAATGACACTTTTTTAAAAAAGGTAAAATAGTAGTAGTAATAACACTGATTGAAAATAAAAATGTAATAATTAAAAAGGTAAAATCAAGTGAGGAAAAAGAAAAAAAACTTAGTTTCTTAAGTAAAAGAGGAAAAAAAAAATGTGCAGTAGTGAAGGTCATTCACTTCCTTTACTGTTCTGTTTGGCACACCTGTTTCCAGTCAGGACAGTATTGAAGTTCCCTGCATTCCACTGCTCCTCAGTGTTGTAGGCCACAGTCCTGATTTTTAAGCAGGCAGTATGTCTTTATTTCTTACTAGAGGCCCAGTGCACGAAATTCGTGCAGTGTGGGTGGGGGGGACATGCAGGGGGATCTCTCAGCCTGGCCCGTGCCCTCTCACAGTCCGGGACTCCTCAGGGAATGTCCCCTCTGCTGCGCTTGCCAGCTGTGAGCCCGACTTCTGGCTGAGGGGCGCTCCCACAGGAGAGTGCACTGACCACCAGGAGGCAGCTTCTGCATTGAGCATCTTCCCCCTGGTGGTCAGTGTGCATCATAGCGACCGGTCATTCTGCTATTCAGTCGACTTGCATATTAGGGTTTTATTATATAGGATACACCTTTATTTACGTTTATACAAGAGTCAATTTGTGATTCAACCCCTGGGTGGCAGTGTTTCTGGATTGACCTCTGGGTCTATAGGTCCTCTCTAGCTAGTGTTTAGATTTTGTTTTCCCTGTGGCACTTAATACTGGTTTGTGGGAATGGGTTGCCCCAGAGCTGGGTCTCTGATCATTATTTGCCACTCTGATCCCCAGGTTCCCCAAAAACAATTTTCCTCTGCAGTCTCTTAGGGTGTCTCCAATTGGGTGATGGTATGTATTGGGCTTAGTAATAAAAAACAAGGATTTAAAGAGGAAAAAAGAGAAAAAAGAGCCAGAATAAGTGTGCAAACTCTGGCGCTGTGTGCAAGTCTGTGCAGTCTTTGTTCCCCTCGGGGCTAAGCAGCCGGCACACTGTTAAAATTTTTAGGCTGCCCTTTTGTGCCCAGTTCAGCTATGGATTGTTTTTTAGAGTTCCCTTCTGTTAGCAGCTCTGCGGACCCCCTTTCAACATTCGTGGATCACGCCAGCCCCAATGGCTGTGGTTTTTCTGGGCGCAGACTTCCCCAGGTCCTCCAGCTCCCACCGTGCGCGTTTCTCTCTCCTGCCCGGACCACAGACCTCACCTTATCCCAGGCGAAATCTGACCTTTCCTTGAAGGGATGCAGAGTTCCTCTGAATCCGCATGCTTGTGCCACTTGGAGACCGGTGTTCTCGGGTTCACAGCTGTTCTCTGGGTGCCGTAGTTGTAGATTTTCAGGCTTCCGATAACATCCACTTTCCCTTCAAGATATGTGTGTGTGCATTTTTGTTTGTTTGTTTTTTAATATATTTTTATTGATTTCAGAGAGGAAGGGAGAGGAAGAGAGAGATAGAAACATCAATAATGAGAGAGAATCATTGATTGGCTGCCTCCTGCAGGCCCCTACTGGGGATTGAACCTGCACCTGGGCATGTGCCCTTGACCAGAATCAAACTCGGGACCCTTCAGTCTGCAGGCCAATGCTCTATCCACTGGGCCACACTGGCCAGGGCTAAGTAGGTGTCTTTGGGAAGGGGTGAGGCTTGGTTGTTGCTGTGATGGAGGGTGGGTTTGGACACTGGAGAGGATGCTCTTTGTTGGGCAGTCAGCAGCCATTCCCCTTCTTCACAGACATAAGACCCTTATTTCGTTCAGATGCTGCCCACCTAGCAGGATTAATTTTGGAGTTGATTTAAGGAGTGTGGTCAGCCCTGGTAGTGCAGTTGGTTAGAGCATCATCTGCATACGCGAAGGTTGCAGGTTTGATCTCTGGTCAGGGCACATACAGGAAGCAAACAATGAGTGCATAAATAAGTGGAACAACAAATCAATCAATCTCTCTTTTTGCCCGTTTTCTCTCTAAAAATCCATCAATAAAAAATAAATGAAATAAAAAGTGAGTTAATTTCCTTCACATGTTTCCCATTGAGTGGAGGGTTTAAGTTCTCTCCCCTTGTATTTGGAGAATTGTGATCATTCAACAGTAGAATGTGAAGGCAGTGGCACTGAGTGACTTCTGAGGACAGGTGATAACAGACCATGTAACACCCATTTGATTCTCTTGCTAATATTTTACCTGAATGCTCCTCTTGGAGTTTCCGCACATGCTATGAGGAAGCTCAAGTCACATGAAGAGGATACATGTTGATTGCTGCTCAATACTCCCAGCCAAGCCTAAGCTTTGTGTCTTCCCAGCCCCGTTGTCAGATATGGAGGTGAAGAAGCTTCCTAGTGAGCCCCCTGATCTTCAAATCACCCCCCAGTACAGCCTTCTGAACAGAGGGGCCCTGTCACAGCTCCTGGCCCACAGGACCTGCGAGTAAACTAAAATGATCGTTGTATGTCAACTACGTTTTAGGGTATTGTATTATGCAGAACCGAAATCAGAATAGCGCGTGGCCAGTTCTGAGCAATGAGGTAGAAGTTGTAGTTCCCTGGGGAGCTTGCAAGAAAGGTTTTTTCTCTGATAAGAAGAGAAAGTGGTTTGAAGACAAATACCCCTTTCTTCTCACTTTGTCACAGTGTTGGTAGAGCTTGATGTTGATATGAGTGCAGCGATCCTGACCTGGAAACAAAACCAAGAGAGTGGTAAGAAAGCTGTCCATGACCCTGGCAGAGTTCAGCTGGGACTTCCTTCCTTGAAATATTTCATTGTGTATGGGAACAAATACCTGGTGTGCTTAAGCCTCTTGTATTCAAGTTTTTATGGCTCGCTGCCTGAACTGATGATCTTTAAAGACACTTCCAATTCAGAGCTCTGGTTCCACTGAACTTTTGCTCTCTTTTTTATTCCAAAATGCTGGTTTGTCCCAGTTCTATCAGAATTCTTCACATTCTTCAAAAGCTTACCCCTTTGTAAAGACATTTGTAATCATCTCCCATCACAAGTAACCTATATTTATCATTATCACCCATAACCCAACTCATGTAGCTGCCTGCAGACATCTTTCTATCCTACCAACTCGTATCTATTCAACACTGAATCACCCATATTCTCCATTTACTCAATCTCTTATTTTATGGCTTGTAGTTTTCTTTATATATGTCATATGTTTTCCTGGACTTTATGCACATACATATTCTAAATTGCTTTGTTGCTTTTTTTGTCCTCATGGATATCATTCCACCAAGACATGAAAATTAATTATTTTTACACCATTCACCATATTTAATGAGTGATTATATATGTTGGAGTTATATTCTCTGTGTTTCCTATTACCACAAAAGCAATAATACTTTTGGATATTCTGAGCATTTATCATATCAAATATAAGTCATATCCCAATAGCTGTGGATGAATTAGCTCCTTGAAGCTACATGACAAAGTGAGCAGAGTACTGTTATTTTCTATGTATTTTATTCCCAAGGAAACTGGACAGAGAGGATTTGAAGACGTTGGTGAAGGTCGTATTGCCGGAAGCAGCAGAGCTGGCTCAGTTTCTGGCTCGCAGGCCCATTCTTTGTAAAGAATGCCCTCTGGCGCCTAAAAGGGCACAGATTTCATTGGGGGTGAGAGAAAGCTTAAACAATGCAGAAGTAACTACTTAAGGATTGCTGTGGTAAAGAGAGTGAAGGGGAAGTGCAACGTGGACGAGTGTCTGACAGGCCGGCTGGCCTGGCCTGGGAGGGAAGGAAAGGCCTCCGAGTGCACTGGACTCTGAATGAAGGAGAAGCCGGCAATGACCAGGCGAAGGTGTCAGAAGAGGAGAGTTTCAGGCGGGTCAGAGGGCTACCCCGGTCCATTGTGTCCCTCCTCCCTTACTTCTCCATGTTCTACCCGGAAAATTACACTGACCGTCTAAGCACAGCTGGCCCATCCCACATGCATGAACAGAATCTTGCCTAGACTCCCAAAATGTGTAGTTTCCCAGCTCACCTCCGCTCTGGCCACCTTCCACACCACCCTCTATGCAACAGCCAAAGGCAATACCAACCATCAGTAAGGGAGAGGAAGGACACACAGGCTGGCCTGAGCAGCCTCAGGACCCCCAGAATTAGGTGGGTTTATCGTGCGGGGCCTCTGACCAATGAGTTTACTCTCCCAGAGCTGAGCCCCAGAGCTGCTGGCGGTCAGTAGGCCTGCCCTCCATTCTGCAACCTTGTTCTGGCTCAAACCCCACGCGCAGTGGCCTGAGGCTGTTTCCTTCCCTTGACAAGAGTTAGAGTCACACTGAGCCTGGTAACGGGCTGCCGGGAGGACCCTGTCACAGATCCCGAGAAAGAAGCCAAGGTGACCACAGGGCCTTGGGAACAGCCAGAGGCGTCAGCTTTGAGAGGCACAGGACAGAACCGCAAGAACAGAAGCAACACACACAGCTGTCAAGTGTGAAGCCACAGTCCAAGGAGCACACGGCTGCGAGCATCGGGACCTGCACGGAGCCCACAGCTGGGCAGCGCTTGAAGCGGCCGGCAGCGCCCAGCTGCTGCCCCCCAGCTGCTGCCCGGTCGCTCCCGGCGTCTGGTCCTCTCCAGCGAGCCTGGCACTCACGCACAGGTTCCAGAAAGGATGGCAGCAGAACCTGGGGTCTAATGAGTGCACTAAGGCTGCAGGCCCTTGACTTAAAGAAACTAAACACTTTCTTACACTGAAGTCCCTGAGAGCCATTCGCAGAGATTACACTTGTGAACACGAGACCACTGATGTCACGTCTAGCCTGCCCATGTGGTATGGGCCATAGTGTTAGCCAGTCAGTTATGGGAGCAAAAGCCCTCAGTGCCATCCCCGGTCCATTGTGTCCCTCCTCCCTTACTTCTCAGCCACAGTTTTACCCGGAAAATTACTCATGGAGAGCCCCCTCAGGGACAGGAGAGCCCTCTTCAGGGACAGGAGAGCCCCCTCAGGGACAGGAAAGCCCCCCTCAGGGACAGGAGAGGCCCCCTCAGGGACAGGAGAGCCCCCCTCAGGGACAGGAGAGCCCCCCTCAGGGACAGGAGAGCCCCCCTCAGGGACAGGAGAGCCCCCCTCAGGGACAGGAGAGCCCCCTCAGGGACAGGAGAGCCCCCCTCAGGGACAGGAGAGCCCCCCTCAGGGACAGGAGAGCCCCCCTCAGGGACAGGAGAGCCCCCTCAGGGACAGGAGAGCCCTGTGTGCCAGAGGCGCCCTCATACAGGGCTCAGGGTCCCAGCCCACCTGGCAGGCCCCGAGGCCTCAGACAGGCCCTTGCCCTTCCGGGCTGGCTCCTCGCTGGGCGGAGCAGACAGGCCACACTTGCCATCCTCTTCTTAGGGACCAGGTGGTGGGCCCTGAGGCTTCCCCCGGGGAGACACCGGGAGCTCCAGCTCCAATAACGGATTGGCTCAGGCTCTCTGTGCCACTCCCCGCCTGGCTGGATGCTGGGCGAGGGGGACGCAGCCACGGGGCTGTGGTCACCTATGCGTGGAAGGGTTCTTGGAAAATGGGGGGAGAGCTCGTCAACCCCAAGGGGCGCTGGCATTGCTCCCTCTGGGCCACCAGTGCCTGAGCAGGTCTCCCAGGCCCGGCCTCTGAGCATGGCTGGCTGTTGCCTCTCGGTGGCGCTCCCCCGGGTCCCTGTGCCTGTGGGCTCAGGCTGCGCCGGCTCTGCCAGCCGCCTCGGGCGCAGGGCGCAGGGCGTGGCTGACCCCGCCCAGGAGCACCCGCCTGGCTGCAGGTCCCCCTCCAGGACTCAGCGCCCCGTTGTTCGTGGGAGCCCCAGAATCGCCCCTCAGGGCTTAGCAGTGAGTCCCCGGAGTTCTTCTCAGGCCTCTCAGGGCACCTTCTGGGGTGTGAGGGAGGCGTGGCGGCCGCCTGCCGTGGGCGGCGGGGAGCAGCTGCCCGCAGTGGGCCCGAGGCTCTGATTCCTACCCAGGGGGTCCCAGCCTGAGTGGGAGGAGGAGACGGCCACCGGGGGTGCAGCTGATCACCGAGTCCCCAAGCAGGGCTTTTGGCCCAAAGTCCCGGACCCTTCTTCCCAGAATCCAGGTTCTTTGGCTTTGGGTCCTGGCCCCTTGGCTCCGGGGGGCGCCCAGGCCATGGCGCAGGTACCAGGGCACGCTCAGCCCGAGCACTCCCCTGGCAAAAGGGCCACCCAGCAGTCTCGTCTCTGCTTTCAGCGCAAATTCAAAATCTCCCCCTAAAGCAATGCATTTGTCCACGCCTGTAACAGGAGTGTTCCCCTGAGATCCTGAGAGGCCCTGCTCATCGCGCTGGAGACGCAGGACTGTGAGCAGCACGGGCTCCAGCCCACAGGGACTCGCGTTCCAGTGGAAACTACAAAGTCAAGCCCGACCCCAGCTGGCACGCCCGGCCCTCCTCTGCTCCAGGAGCCTCACGACTTGGAGGGGGCTCATTGCGACCCGTCCCTGGCCTCTGCGTCCCTGACACGTGGCATTCACTGCGTCCGGACTCAGGGAGCAGCAGCCGAGCGGCATCTGAGACCTCCCGGTGTGGGTCCCATACAGCCAGTGGAGACAGAGTGGCCATGGAGGATGAGGGGCTCAGAGCTCTGGGACCGCGGTTGGCCCCGTTCCTGCAGGGTGAGGTGGCTCCTTCTGGCCTGGGCAATGGCCACGGAGCAGCAGCACCACCTCCGGCAGTCGGAAAAGTCAGACCACAGATCCTGTCCCTCCCACCGCTCCCTTTCCATTCCCCTGGGTTCCGGCCTCCGTGGGGTAACAGGAGAGTCTCCATCTCTGTAACATCCAGGAAAAAAGCTAGAGTTGAATATACTACCCAGAGAAGACACCCTTTTCTCAGAAGTCTGATGCTCTGGGCTGCCCTGGAGAATAGTTCTGAGCAATTAGGAGAAAACAGATGAACCCAAATGAGAGGAGCCGATCCGTTTCTAGGTGGTAGCTCATGGCATCTGATTGGTGTTAACTTGTAACCGGACAACTAAGGGGTCCGGGCTGCCTGTCACTACTTGAGCCAATTAAGCAGAGACAGGGTTGGATGATATATGAGCATTTATTTCAGTCCTGCTGGCAGCGTGGAGAGCAGCAGGTGATCCAGGAAAATCTGCTCTAGACCCCCATAAACCAGCTGCTTCTATTGACTGGGTAGAAGGACAAGATTACGTGGGAAGTAGGCAAAAGGGCAAATGGGCAGTTTACAGGTAATGGGGGCTGAATATTTGCAAAGGCCTGTGGGTATGCAAAGGGTCTTCAAAGGGCTGGTGATATACAAGGGCTGGCAGCTCTGGTCTCTGCAACAAGGTCGTTCATCTTTCCATGGTAACAGGCAGCTCCTGGATAGGGAGGGTGGGCTGCATTTTCAGGTGAGCTCCCAGGTCCCGCATGCAACTCCCAGCCAGGTTAGCATGTGCCTTCTTTAATCAGAACAAAGCAATCACGGTTAACAGAGCATGATTCATATTCCTTACAATTCTAGCTGGTCCCCAATATTCCATTTCTGCCTCTGCCAAACTGAGCATGTGATCTGGGCCTGGTCTTTGGGTACAGTGAGTGGGAGTTAGGGTTATGACATGGTGACGTGTGAAAGTTGTGTTGATGGTGGGAGAAGCTTCAGGGCTGTGGGTGTGGATGGCAGGCAAAGGCCTGGAGGGGGAGGGAGAGTGAGACCAGGACCCAAGCAGGAGCAAGTAGAAGAGGTTGTCCGAGGCAGCAGTGCCCCGGGGAAGGCTGTGCCGCAGCACCTGACAGCGAGTCTGATGGATGGCGTGGAGAGAGGAGGTGGGACAGGATGCGGGTCAGACAGGGTGGTGCCTCGTGAAGGGTTTGCATTTCACGTTTAGCTACTGTAGGCTTTCCTCCTGACTCCTCGCTGAGCCCCAGCTCCCTTCAGCCGAGCCCAGAAGTCCTGGGAGGAGCCTCAGGTCCCCTTGTGCCTCACTCAGACGAGTCCAATCCCATTATCACCGTCTTCCCCGCAGCAGTGGCTTCAGATGGGCTCTCCTCTGAAAGCAGTGAGGCACTGTGGGCAGGTGAGCATTCTGGCACCTGCCTGAGCTGGGCTGCAACCCTTTCTCTGCACGGATGTGAGCAGTGGCTTCACCGTTGCAGGCTGTTTGCTCACCCTTAAAAGGGGAAGTTAGCACCTGCCTGCCACGTGTCGCTGCGGGCGGTGCATGGGAGTGCCTGGCAATGGGGGCACTTCCCTCTCACACCTGCTGGGCTCGGTGCCATTTGGTGTGAAGTCAACAGCTAACTGACCTTGAACTCTGCATTTATGTCTTTTCATTTTCCTGCTCTGCTGTCCGGAGGCCCAATAAGAAGAAGGGAAAGCTTAAACAGGGCAATTGTCTAGAAACTTTGGACCCACAGAGGGCAAATCATACAAATAGCTGTGCCATGTATGGGATATAAATTCGTAAGGTGTGTTGCACATTTTAGGAATATATCACACAAATACATTCCAAGTGTCACATAATGTGCTCTGTTTTCTGAGATCTCTTCCAGACTGTCAAATATATTTTAAAAAAGAGTGTTTGTTAGTGGCCTGTAGTGGTAACCTCAGCAAGATAGGGGACATTCACAATTTTCCCCAGTGCTAAGTGGCCTGGACAGCAGCGGTGGCCAGGGAGGATGAAAACAAACCATTCTTTCCAGCTTGGGGTCTGAGAGGGGCCGGGTGGTAGATGCATGTGGGCCCTGCATACGTGTCCTGGCTGGGAGGTAGATGCATGTGGGCCCTGCAGACAGGCCTGGCTGGGAGGTAGATACACGTGGGCCCTGCATACAGGCCTGGCTGGGAGGTAGATACACGTGGGCCCTGCATACAGGCCTGGCTGGGGGGTAGATACACGTGGGCCCTGCATACAGGCCTGGCTGGGAGGTAGATACACGTGGGCCCTGCATACGTGGCCTGGCTGGGAGGTAGATGTACGTGAGCCCTGCATATGTGGCCTGGCTGGGAGGTAGATGTACATGGGCCCTGCATACGTGGCCTGGCTGGGAGGTAGATGTACGTGAGCCCTGCATACAGGCCTCGCTGGGAGGTAGATGCATGTGGGCCCTGCATACAGGCCTGGCTGGGAGGTAGATGTACGTGAGCCCTGCATACGTGGCCTGGCTGGGAGGTAGATGTACGTGAGCCCTGCATACATGGCCTGGCTGGGAGGTAGATGTACGTGAGCCCTGCATACAGGCCTGGCTGGGAGGTAGATGCACGTGGGCCCTGCATACAGGCCTGGCTGGGAGGTAGATACACGTGGGCCCTGCATACAGGCCTGGCTGGGAGGTAGATACACGTGGGCCCTGCAGACAGGCCTGGCTGGGAGGTAGATGCATGTGGGCCCTGCATACAGGCCTGGCTGGGAGGTAGATGTACGTGAGCCCTGCATACGTGGCCTGGCTGGGAGGTAGATGTACGTGAGCCCTGCATACGTGGCCTGGCTGGGAGGTAGATGCATGTGGGCCCTGCATACAGGCCTGGCTGGGAGGTAGATGAACGTGAGCCCTGCATACAGGCCTGGCTGGGAGGTAGATGCATGTGGGCCCTGCATACAGGCCTGGCTGGGAGGTAGATGTACGTGAGCCCTGCATACAGGCCTGGCTGGGAGGTAGATACACGTGGGCCCTGCATACACGCCTGGCTGGGAGGTAGATACACGTGGGCCCTGCATACAGGCCTGGCTGGGAGGTAGATGTACGTGAGCCCTGCATACAGGCCTGGCTGGGAGGTAGATGTACGTGAGCCCTGCATACAGGCCTGGCTGGGAGATGCATGTGGGACCTGCATACGTGGCCTGGCTGGGAGGTAGATGTACGTGAGCCCTGCAGACCGGCCTGGCTGGGAGGTAGATACACGTGGGCCCTGCATACAGGCCTGGCTGGGAGGTAGATACGCGTGGGCCCTGCATACAGGCCTGGCTGGTAGGTAGATACACGTGGGCCCTGCATACAGGCCTGGCTGGGAGGTAGATGCATGTGGGCCCTGCAGACAGGCCTGGCTGGGAGCAGAAAGCTGAGCTAAGTAATGGGAAGAAGGGGGGCAGGGCCTGAGATGCTGCTTACAATTGGGGCTCCATGGACCTTCAGGAGGGGAAGGATGGGACTGTTCCCATGGTCATAGGGTGGGAGGGAGCACAGAGGGGGTGTGAACTTGCTGGAAGGACACTTTATCCAGGCTACCCATTAATCTCCTTAAGGTCTTTAAGGGGTGGTGGCATTTTTATCTGTTTTGCTGACAAAGGAACAGATCACAGTGGAGTAATGAGCTCAGGTCATGCTGCTTAGTCCCTGGACGCAGGTCTGGGGACGGACTCCAAGCCCGGCTGCCCTGGCAGAGGCTGAGGTTGGCCCCTCCACACGTGCTGGGCTCGGCCTCCTGGCTGTGCTGCCCCCAAGGGGTCGAAGGGGTCCTGGCCAGATGACCCTCAGGAGCCCTGCCTCCCAGCCCTCCTCCCCAGCCTCCTGGGCGCCAAGCCGGAGGAGCAGGTTCCCCTAAACATCCAGAGGAGTGCCAGGCCCCAGGGTCCCTTTCTCTTTGGCAAACTCCTTGCCCCACCCCATAGGTAGGACGTCCATCAGAAGACCAGGGGAGGGCTGAGGGGCAGCGGGACCCGGGCGCCCAGGCGACTGCCCAGAGGACATGGCTACCCAGGGTCATTCTAACTGCTCTCGGGAGCCCCGGCAGGGAGCTGGCCTGCTCTGCTGGCCTGGGAAGGGGAGCCCACGAAGGCACTGGGGAGTCTCTGGCCCCACGGCACCTAACACGAGGACTGGACAGTGTGCGGCGCCCACCCTCGCGGGGAGCTGCAGTGCGAGAGGGTCCCCGTGGGGTGCGGTGGACCCAGGAGTGAGAGAGGGAGGGAGCTCCAAACGCCGGGATCGCGGCCGGGATGCGCCAAGGTTCCCACGTGATGAAGCGTTCCTGGGGCAGAGCGAGGCTTGTTAGTGGGAGGAGGAAGGAAGGACAGCGGGTGCCCTATGCTGGCCCAGCTGGGCCACTGCCCACTGTGCGGGTCCACAGACCCAGGGGGCTTCTCCGAGGGGAACGCAGTCTCGGGCCTGTTCCTCTGTGGCTTTTTCCCCTCCCCGCAGCCCCGCACAGCCCTGGCGCTGCCCAGGTGGGGAACACAGGCCTGAGCCAGGCAGGACACAGGCCCCAGTCAGGCTCGATCCAGCTGATGTGGCCCCGGGCTCCGGAAAGGCGCCTGGTCCTGGCTTCTTCTCAGGCCTTCTTCCGTCCCTTGTCCCTTGGCCAGGGTGTCTGCCCAGGGCATCGCCCCCAGGGCTGGGTCCTGCTCCGACTCCCCTCTATCCCCCCATCCCCGGGGGCTGGCTCCCAGCTCCAGAGGCCTCAGAAGCCCCTTCCCAGCTTCTCCCTCCTCAGCCCTCAGGGCTCCCAGCGCCCTCTGCGGCTTCAGGGCTCAAGTTCAGCTGGACCTTAGGGCGGGTGAGCTGGTGGTTAACCTTGAGGTGTGTTCAGAGCGGTCACTGCCCGTCCTGTGCCGGACAGGAACGACTTGCAATATTAGCTTCGCGCACACGCTGCACAGCTTTCACAGCTGCCAACCTGGTTATGTGCTGGGCGGCAAGCTGCTCTGGGCCCTGGAGCCGCAGATAGAGCCCAGCCTGAGGCCAGTGCTCCTGAGTCCCCAGCCTCTCTCCCCAACATTTACATCTTTTTTCTTTACTTATGTCTATTATTTTTCTTTTTCTTTTAAGTCTTTATTGTTGAAAGTATTACATGTGTCCCCCTTTACCCCCATTGACCTCTTCTAGCCTGCCTTCACCCCCTACCCTGGCCTTCACCAGCCTATTGTCTGTGTCCATGGGTTATATATGGTGTACATATCCCATGATATAAATGTACCACAGCTTTTTATCCACTCATCTACTGATGGGCACCTGGGCTGTTTCCAGATCTTAGATATTGTAAACTGTGCTGCTATGAACACAGGAATGAATATATTCTTTCTGATTGGTGTTTCAGGTTTCTTAGGATATATTCCTAGAAGTGGGATCACTGGGTCAAATGGCAGTTCCATATTTAATTTTTTGAGGAAACTCCATACTGTTCTCCACAGTGGCTGCACCAGTCTGCATTCCCACCAGCAGTGCACTAGGGTTCCCTTTTCTCCCCATCCTCACCAGCACTTGCCTTTTGTTGATTTGTTGATGGTAGCCATTCTGACAGGTGTGAGGTGGTATCTCATTGTCGTTTTAATTTGCATCTCTCAGATGATCAGTGACTTTGAGCATTTTTCATGTCTCTTGGGCATCTCTATGTCCACTTTGGAGAAGTGTCTATTGAGGTCCTTTGGTCATTTTTTAATTGGATTGTTTGTTTTCCTTTTGTTAAGTTGTATGAGTTCCTTATATATTTTGGATATTAACCCTTTATCAGATGTATCATTGACAAATACATTGTCTCATACAGTGTGCTCCCTTTTCATTTTGTTGATGGTTTCTTTTGCTGTGCAGGAGCTTTTTATTTTGACGTAGTTCCATTTGTTTATGTTCTCCTTAGTTTCCTTTGCCCTAGGATAGTGGTCGGCAAACTCATTAGGCAACAGAACCAAATATCAACAGTACAACGATTGAAATTTCTTTTGAGAGCCAAATTTTTTTAAACTTAAACTTCTTCTAATGCCACTTCTTCAAAATAGACTCGCCCAGGCCGTGGTATTTTGTGGGAGAGCCACACTCAAGGGGCCAAAGAGCCTCATGTGGCTCGCGAGCCGCAGTTTGCCAACCATGGCCCTACGAGATGTATCTGTAAACATATTGCCAAGAGAGATGTCTGAGATTTTGCTGCCTATGGTTTCTTCTAGGATGTTCATGGTTTCCCGGCTTACATGTAAGTCTTATATCCATTTGAGTTTATCTTTGTGTGGTGTGAGTTGGTCCCAGCACTCTTTTTAAGCACTCTCTGGCAAAAGCTTTAAGCAATGCTCTGAGGCAGGACTATGACAGCCCAACTCTACAGATGAGAAAACTGCCCCAGACAGAGGCCCTCTAGCCATTCCCTGGCAATCACACTCCAAAGCCCACATCTTCTTTGTAAAATATTTTTACTGATTTCAGAGGAAGGGAGAGAGAGAGAGAAACATCAATGATGAGAGAGTCGTTGACTGGCTGTCTCCTGCACGCCCCCTACTGGGGATCGAGCCTGCAACCAAGGCATGTGCCCTTGGCTGGAATCGAATCCAGGACCCACCAGTCCACAGGCAGATGCTCTATCCACTGATCCAAGCCAGCTAGGGACCAAAGCCCACATTTTCAATCGCTTCAGTACCTGCACATCTGGCCCACATGTCAGCAGGGCCATGGGCTGGAAAGTGGGCTTTTCTGGAATTCAGATGTGTCCTTACATTATAAGTGAATTTCTCTTAGGCAGCATATATTTGGTTTTGCTTTAAAAAAAATCCAATTTGACAAGCTCTGCATTTCATTGAGGGTGTTTGTAGATCATTTATATTTAGTGTGCTTAATAATATGATTGGATGTAAATTACCCATTTGCTATTTTATTTTAATTTTTTTCATCTGTTGTGTATCCCTTTTCTTATTTTAGGCCTTTTTAAAAATTGAGAACATTTTACTCCATTTAAATATCTTCTGTTATTAGCTCTATCTCCTTGTGGTGTTATTTTAGTGGTTACTTTAGTATTTATAGTCTACATTTATAACCTATAACATTCTAACTTCAAGTAGAACATATGCCATTGCATGTATAGTATAAGAAACTTAAAACACTACTAGGGGCCCAGTGCACAAATTCGTGCACCTTGAAAGGAACTGTGGGCTGCGAGGCTGCTGTGGGCACAGGGGCGGGTCCCCACCCACCAAAGGCCCTGGACCCCTGTCTGCCGGCAGCCCCACTCCCACCACCGCCGCTCCCATGCTATGATGGCGCTGGCCCTGCTCTCACCCGCTGACAGCGCAGAGTGATTGGGGTTGGCACCAGCAGCGGGTGCAAGTGCTGGGCAGGACAGCAGCGCGTGGAGCAAAGAATGTTCAGTAACCACCAGAGGCTCGCCCTGATGACAGCGACCCGTGCCCTGCCTTGGTCTGGTGCCCCCACTCACCTACTCCACCATCCCGCCATGGCCGATGCCCGCCATGTTCCACACTCTGCCGCCTGCTGCTGACGCATGCCATGTTCTGTACATGCCCCCTGGTGGTCAGCGCACACCATAGCAACTGGGTGTTCGGTTGTTCTGCTGTTTGGTCTATTTGCATATTAGCCTTTTATTATATAGGACTAGGGACCCAGTGCACAAATTTGTGCACCTTGAAAGAAACTGTGGGCTACAAGGCTGCAGTGGGGACAAGGGAGGGTCTCGGCCTATCCTCCGTACCCCTGCCCAGCCCCTCTCACCATGCCCCCGGTCCCCTGTCTGCCGGCAACCCCTCTCCTGCCACCGCCGCTCCCACATGCTGACAGCGCTGGCCCAGTTTGCACCCATTGACAGCACAGAGCTATTGAGGCTGGCACCAGCAATGGGTGCAAGCAGAGCCAGCACCATCAGTGGGTGGAGAAGCCCTCAGGGGCGATCAGAGCTGGCAGCCACTGGTTGCACCCACTGATGGCTCTGAGTGATCAGGACTGGGGCCGGGCACCAGCAGCGGGTGCAAGTGGCAGCTCCAGTGCTGGCTGCAGGTGCAAGTGGGGCTGTAGCTGGTAGCAGGTGCGAGAGGTGGCTGCTGGCCCTTATCACCCCTCAGAAGCAGGGGGAGGGGGAGAAACCCTGAGGGGCAATCAGGGCCGGTGCCGGGTGCTGGCAGTGGGTGCGAGCAGGGCCGGCACCGGCAGCAGGTGCTAGCACCAGGCAGGACTGTGACGTGTGAGGGCAAAGAATTTTCAGTAACCACCAGAGGCTTTTCCCAATGACAGCGACTGGCGCCCCACCTTGGTCTCACACCCCTGCTCACCTGCTCCACCATTTCACCTTGGCCGATGCCTGCCATGTTCCTCACTCTGTTGCCTGCTATTCACGCCCATCTTGTTCCACGTGTGCCCCCTGGTGGTCAGTGCACATCATAGTGACTAGTTGTTCAGTTGTTCCGCCGTTCGGTCTATTGCATATTAGAGTTTTATATATATAGATACTTTCATTTTCCCTCACAGCCTTGGCACTTTGTTGTCAAACATTTAATTTTAGATGTTATACATGACCTAAGATATTGCTACTATTTTTAAAATTTAAACATTAATAATCTTTTAGATAGATTTAAATAATAATTTTTATGTTTTCTTACATGATTAGCATTTCCAGTGCTCTTCAATCTTTTGTGTAGATCCAACTTTATATCTGAAATTATTTTTCTTCTGCCTGAAAAAAATGTCTTTAGTACTTTTTGCAATGCAAGTCTGCTGATAATGGATTATTTAAGCCTTTGAGTGTCAAACATTTACTTATTTTTGCCTTTATTTTTAGGGGTGGTTTTATTGGTTATAGAATTTTATATTGGCCTTTTTGTTTTCATTTTTCCCCCCAGCAGATATTGTTCCACTGTCTTCCTGATCGTTTCTGACTCACTAGTAGAAATTCACTGCCACCTTATATTTATTTCTCTTTATTTAATGGGTTTCTTTTTCTTGGTGCTTTTAGAATTTCGTGTTTATCATTGCTTTTCAGGAGTCATGTGCTATGGTGCAGTTATCTATGTTTCTTGTGTGTGGAGTCGATTGAGTTTCTTGAATCTGTTGTTATAATTGTATCATTTTGGAACAATTTTGACTGTTATGTCTTGAAATATATATGTGTCCACCTGTCCACCTCTCCTTTGAGGACACAGCTGCAGGAGTAGCACTCTGTGGAATGGCGCACAGCTCACAGATCCTCTGCTCACTGTTTTCAGTCCTTTTTCCATTTGGGTTTTAGTTTGGACCTTTCTTATTTATGTCTTCAAATTACTAATCTTCTGCTCCCAGTAGCTAACCTGCTGGCCAGTCCACTTGATGGATTTTTCAACTCAGGCACTTCAGGGTTCATTATGGAAGTTTGATTTGGCTCTTTTATATGTCTAGATTTCCACTTAATATGTTCGATATTTTTTCTAGTTTATTGTACATATTTGTTATAACTATAACACCAGTTTTTGTTTCTGTTAATCCTCACCTGAGGATATTTCTCCCATTGATTTTTAGAGAGTGGAAAGGAGGGTGAGAGACACAGAGAAACATCCAAATGAGAGAGACACATTGATTGGTCACTTCTCACACATGCCCCTGGAGGCTGAGCCTGAGACTTAGGCACGTGCCCTGGATCACAATGGAACCAGCAACCCTTTAGTCTGCAGGTTGAAAATCTAACCACTGAGCAAACTGGCCAGGGCTATAGTACCGGTTTTAATGCATTTGACTGCTAATTCTACCATTTCTGTCATTTTCCAGTTGGTATATTTTCATTGATGTTTCTCCTCATTTTGGGTCATATTTTCCTGCATCATTACATGCTTGCTAATTTTTTTATTATATGTCAGGCATTGTGAGTTTTGTCTGCGGAGTGCTGGATATTTTTGTATGCCTATAAATGTTTTGAAGTTTTGTTCTGGGAAGCAGTTAAATTACTTGGAAACAGTTTGATACTTTTGGTTCTTGCTTTGTGCTGTTAGGCAAGACCAGATAGACAACCCTTTGTTCTAGGGTTCATTTCTCCCACTCCTGAGGCGGGGCTCTCCGAGTGCTGGGCTCTGTGAGTTAGAAGGGTAGTGGCTTGTTTTGGTGGTGGGGCACATCCTGTAGTTTACAAAGAAGGTAAATTATTTAGGAATTTAAATATCTTAAAACCACATCGTTCTTAGCCTTATATTTGGCAGGTAGTTTTTCTGGGTGTGGATTATAGTATCGATTGGGAAATGTTCTTTCAGGACCTGACAGCATCTCTCTATCGCTTCAGGCTTCTAGTGCTGCTGCTGGGAATTCCAAATTCCTCCAAGTTTTAACCCCTGACAGTGACCTGCTGTGTCTTTCTGAAAACTGGAGAATCTTCTTTGTTCTCACTTGTCTAAAATGTTTTTATGCTGAATCTGTGGTGCATCTATTTTTTATCCATTCTTCTGGACATCTAGCAAGCCCTTTCAGTCCGAACCTCTTGCCCTTTAGTTCTTGGAAACGTGCTTGAATTATTTTGCTGATCATTTTATTTCATTTGTTTTCTTGGAAATCATATTATTTGGATGTTAGACCGTCTGATATAATACTTGTATCTTTTAAAAATATGTTCCATCTCTTTTTCTCATTCTCAATGATATTTTCAAATGTTATCTTTCATCCTTGCTATTGAGTTTCTTTGTTTCTGTTATAATGTTGTCAGTTTCCAAAAAATGCTTCTCTTTTCTGACTGTCTTTTTTTCTGTGTCCTATCAGTTTTCTCTCTGACGCATGCAATGCCTCAGCATTCCACTGGCTGCCTTTCCGTGTGCTGGCTGCCTTTCCGTGTCTGGATGTCCTTCCGTGTCTGGTGGTCCTCGTTGTTTGCTCAAGTTTAAGAGTCAAACAGCACACTGACCGTGTGGCTCCGTCGCTCAGGTGTCCTCTCGTGTGGAAGGTGCTGGTTCAGTTCCTGGTCAGGGCACATGCACTAGGGGGAATGCAGGGGGGCAGCCGAGAGAAGGTTCGGTGTTTCTCCTTTTTTCTCCCTCTCCCTTTCTCTCTGTCTAAAAATATATAAATAAATGTTTTTAAAAAAGAGTCCAATGGCTCACGAACTCATCCCAAGCTCAGGTGTTTGGGTGTGGCTCCTGGACGGCCGCTTCACGGCGGGATCCACGGCCCAAGACATTTCCCGGGAGCTGGGATCTGCTGCCGTTCTTTCCTCTTGGCTGGCCAGGTTCCCTGGAAAGACCACTCCGCTCCTGCTGGCAGGTGTGGCCTGGGCCAGGGTGGGGTGCCAAGGAGGAAGGGCGGTCAATGTTTAGTGTGTGAGGTTCCCTGGCCCCGGTTTCTATGCGCTACTCTGCTGACTGCAGGGCGCTCCACTAGTCACACGGGGGCTCTTTTACTCTCTCCCAAGAGCAGTTGTTCCCAGCAGCTGAGCGGAGAAGAGGCAATTGCCCAGTGGTGTGAAATGAGAATGGGATCTACCATTTTCTAGAATTTACTATGTGCCAGCTGTGTTCTGTGCACTTGACAGTTCTTAGCTTACAAAGAAAGGCCTGCTAACCCCCCATCTTTCAGACACAGGCGCTAAAGCATAGCATATGAAAAGGTGCAGCTAGGCCCAGGACTCCCGGCTGTCAGAACACATGGTTCTTGTATGACTGTGAGCTCTTCAGTGGTGACCGACTCATCTGCCTGGGACATCGCAGCCAGCCACTGGCCAGCTGGGCCTTGGGGCCAGGCCACCGGGTTGTTTAGTGTCTTCTTGACAACATTGCACTGTCAGTGAGGGAGTGACAGCTACACAGCTTTCCCCTCACCCGCCTTTTCCCAGCCCTCCGCCATCCCCAATGCCACTTCCAGGAGCGATGCCTGGTGCTGCCAATTTGTGAGCCAGTTGAAGATGCTACATTTTTATTTGGATTATTTCTTGGCTTTCTCCACTGTTGGGCTGCTTTCCAACATCCCAAATTAGGTGAGCGTTGTCTTCCCTGCTGCTCTCCTGGTCCCTTTCTTCTCTTTAAACAAAGTGTCTGCTGTGACTTAGCGGGCTGGGGAGAGGGCGCCTACCTGCTGGTCCGCCATCACTGCCGGGGGACTTCAGGGAGAAGTGCCCACCCCCTGGGGGCACACGGATTTAATGGATTTACAGGTTCTAGAAAGACTATGTGTCCTTAAACTGGTGGACGGAACTTACTCCATATTCCTGTGCTCTGATGTGACTCCATTCTCCAGCCGTGGACAGATTCGCATGCCTCTGTGCTGCAGGCCATGAAGACATGCAGGGGTTTCTGAAGCAGAAAGTGGCCTTATCCAACCCTGCCCCCTTCCCTGCGCCACCTGGTCCTGGGGGGAGACTAACCCACAGGCTCAGCTTCCCAGCGCCAAGGCCTCTTCGCTTTGGAGGGATCTGGGCAGGAGGCGGACCCTCTGCCACTGGCAGGATCCGTCTCACGAAGCCGCGAAGTCAGACGGGGCCTCATGTCCTTCCCGGTAACAGGTTCCCAGAGGCGTGCCATGTGCCTCTGGCCCCTCACAGGTCCCGGCCAGCTCCCAGCGCCTTGCCCGCGGGTTTCAGGGCAGAGTGCACACGTTTGTGGCTGACTTGTCCTCAGGTGCAGCCCTTCCCGCCTCCTGCTCTTGGGGGGCCCCCTCTGTCAGGGCCCCGGGCCAGCGGGGCCTGCCCAGCCCCCTTCCCACGAGGAGCAATGACAGGGGAACGCGTGGAGGGGCACAGGACTGTCAGCGGGCTTTGCTGGAGGGTTGAGGGAAGGCCCTCAGGCTGACACTGCGTCAGCTTTCAGGAGAGGAGAGGCTTCCGGCCATGGCAATCCTGTGGGCAGAGTGGTGGCCATGGGGCAAGCGGCCAAGGAAGAGAGCAGGCAGTGGAGCTATGCCAGGCACTTGGCGAGGGGTGGGCGCGGGGTGGGCGCGGGGAGGCAGTGATGGGCGCGGGGAGGCCGTGGGCCTTGGCGCTGTCCAGGGGGCAGAGCAAAGTTGGCTGAGCAGAGCCCAGTGACCAGGAAGCCCTCAGGCTCCCCTGGAGCAGCACCTGACCCGCCAGGCCTGGCCCTTCCCCCGCTGACGAGGACAAACATGACAGCAACTCAACAGCCGCCGTGCGAACCAGTCAGAAGCAGGCCTGTTTTTGTCAGACCCGCAAACGGTGTGTTTTCCGCGTGCCGCAGAGCCGGCTGCCTCTCCAGGGGACGCTGAGGCTGAGAAGAGGTCACCGGCGTGGCAGGCGTCAGGAGGGTCAGTGGTGTTTGGGGATGCGCAGGCAGGCTCCGGCGGCGTGTGGGGTGGGAGATGGGGCGGTGACGAGAGCAGGGCGCCTGGAGACCCTGTGGGGGCAGGCCTGGGCGTGAGTCCGGTGCTCAGGGGGAGCGGCTCCACAGGCAAGTAGCTTGGGAAACGCAGCGTCTGGGTCCCTGGGCTCAGAACCGTGTGCACCACCTTGTCCCGCCATCTCCCTTTCGTTCTCGCCACGTCTCTGGCCAGCAGCTCTGCACGGGCTCTCGGCCTGCTCTCCAGCGTGCACCTTGCCTTTACTGCCCGCTGTCGCCAGGGGCCCTGTTTTGAGTCCCTACGGCTCATGGGTAGTTTTCTCTCTTTCTCCCTCACTGGGGACCACACTGAGCCCAGAGCACACAGGAGCCACACCCACCCTGCCCCATTTTCTCTCTGTTTTTCCACCTTTGTCCCAGCTTCATGGCAGAGCATTGCTCATGCTATGGCTCACAGCCCTCAAAGTGCTTGAGAAGGTCTCCTTGTCTTTATCCTTCCTGAGACCAGAGAGAATATGTATCTTGCCCAAAGGAACCGCCAGAAATAAGGTCCGGGAGAGACAGCACTAAGCCTGAGCAGTGCTTGCTGCACACGCTGAGGCACCCCTACTGCATGCGCCCCACGCCCGCAGGTGGAACCCCGGCACCCTGCAGTCTTTATCTCCCATGGGACATGCCGAGTGCAGACGCCGCTGGTCTCCGCTGGCAGGTCCCTGGAGCATGAGGAAAGCTCTGTCTCCATCCAGAGCCACAGTCGGAGGTGGGTGGTTGGGGAGGGACCCTCCTCTGCTTAGATGGACCTACAAGGACTGAGGGTGGAAAGCGTCAGGGCTCTTGGCTCAGTAACTGGTACAAAGTCCTGCCAATTATTGCAACCTGGAGTATCGCTGTGCGATGTTGGGTCAGCTGGTTGAGTCAGGGCTAGTCATGAGCACAGCACACACACAGACCATACACGGGGCGGGGAGGAAGCCCACCTACGGGCTGGGTTGTAATGGTTTTGGTGGAGTGGAAGGCCTCAGACCTGATCAAACCCACTTTCTCAGGAGGATAAAGTCTAGGTGAGCAACAAGAAGGAATTTTACTTGAGCTCTTATCTTTAAGGAGTGAAATCTCTTTCAGGCTTCCCAGCCGCCCATGTGGTCAGGCGTGCTGTGGGTGGGAGCAGGTGTGTGGTGCCTGAAACTAGCATAGGATGGAACCTGCAGGAAGTAGCTAGCAACACCCTGTCACCTGCTGACCACACCCCTTTAGCAGATAGAAGTCTCACAGGGTCCTTAACTCCCAGCCCACTCCCAGCCCACAGCTTCCTCTCACTTTACTGTGACAGCAGCTTTATTTGTAACTAGTGGCCCAGTGCACAAAATTTGTGCACAGGGTGGGGGTGTTCCTCAGCCCAGCCTGCACCCTCTCCAATCTGGGACCCCTCAAAAGATGTCCTACTGCCGGTTTACAGGGAACGGGCCTAAACCAGCATTTGGACATCCCTCTTGCAATCTGGGACTGCTGGCTCCTAACTACTCACCTGCCTGCCTGCCTGATTTGCCCTAACCACTCTGCCTGCTGGCCTGCTTGCCCCCAAATGGCCCCCCACCAGCCTGATCACCCCCAACTGCCCCCCATGCCAGTGTGCTCGCCCCCAACTGCACCCCCCTGCTGGCCTGCTCGCCCCCATCTTCCCTCCCCACTGGCATGCTTGCCCCCAACTGACCCCTGCTGGCCTGCTCACTCCAAACTGCCCCCCCTGCTGTCCTGACCACCTCCAACTGACCCCCACTTATGGCCTGCTCACCCCCAAATGGCCCCCCTGCTGGTCTGCTTACCCCCAACGGCCCCGACCCCACCAGCCTGATAACCCAATCCTGCTGACACATCCTGGCCAGATCACCCACAACTGCCCTTCCCTCTTGGCCTCTAACTGCCTCTACCTCGGCCCCGCCACCATGGCTTTGTCCAGAAGAACATCTGGAAGGTCTCCTGAAAGGTCTCCCAGTCTAATTAGCATATTACCCTTTTATTAGTATAGAGGCCTGGTGCACAGGTGGGGGCTGGCTGGTTTTCCCTGAAGGGTGATCTGGATCAGGGTGAGGGTTCCCTTGGGGCGTGGGGCAGCCTGGACGAGGAACCTCTGGTGGTTTGCAGGGCGGCCATGCCCCCATAGGGCGAGGGTACCCGCTGGGGGGGCGTGGCCAGCCTGGGTGAGGGGCTGAGGGATGTTTTCAAGCTTGCCACACCCCCTTCAGGGTGGGGGTCCCCACTGGGGTGCCTAGCCAGCCTGGGTGAGGGGCTGATGGCTGTTTGCAGGCTGGCCATACCCCGCAGTGACCCAAGCTCCCAGCCCCTCCTTTTTTTCTTTTTTTTTTCAGTGCCTCCTTGAGTGGAGGCCAGGGCAGGCTGGAAACAGGTATCTAGGATTTATTTATCTTGTATAATTGAAACTTTGTAGCCTTGAGTGAAGGCCAGGACTGGCCAGAGCGGGCGGGAAGCTTGGCTTCCTCCATCGCCAGAGGCAACCCAAGCCTCCTGCTCACTCCAGCTCCGTGGCTGCTGCCATCTTTGTTGGATTAATTTTCATACTTGCACTGATTGGCTGGTGGGCATAGTGGAGTACGGTCAATTTGCATGTTTCTCTTTTATTAGATAGGATAACTCCAAACTGGAAGCACCCCAAATGGCTATCAATAGATGAATGTGTGAGCACATTGTGGTACATCCATGCAATGGAATTCTCTCAGCAACAGCAACTGGTAGCCTGCTGACTCATGAGATGCTAAGGCTAAAGCGCAGACGAGTTGTGCTCAGTAGTGAGGCTGGACCACAAAGAGCACGATTCCGCAAGCACGCTAACCTCCAGTGACAGGAGCAGGCCGGTGGTCAGCTGGGGGTGGGTGGGGAAGGAGGGGTGCCACTTATACTTCAATAAAGGTCTTTAAAGCATCACAAGTTCTGAGCAGACTTCTCTGAACCCCATCTGTCCTAAATCTCAACGCCAGGTCTCTTTCCCACCTTTTCCAATGGATTTAGGGGCCACGCAGGAGCGGCCCCGTCTGGTTTCTCTCTGCAGCCAAAGTGTCTACCCAGGAAAAGGGTGCATCAGCACTTGCTGGTGGGTGAGTGCACGAACAGCTGGGCTGAGTGCTAGGTGTGCCTGGGCTGCACTGCACTCTGACATGCGTGTGCATTTGGGATCATCACTTGGAGCCTTTGTTTATTCGTAAATTAGGGATGATCTGCCCGCAGAGGCATTTTGAGGGTTACGTCTGAAAGTGTCTGTGAACTCCTCAGCATAGTCTCCAATGCAACGAGGCCCTTTCTGGTTCCTCGGCCCTAATGGGGGCTCAGAGGCTCCCCCCCCAGGTCCCATCCCTCAGAGGAGTCACACAGGCCAGAGCTCTGACCTGTGGCTGCTCCTCCCTTCCCGACGAGGCGATCGTGCTGATGGGGGTGCTTCACAGCAGGTGGAGGGGGCGCTTCTGCCAGCACTTCCTCAGAGACCCCAGGAACCAGCATCCCCTGGGGCAATGGAGCCACACTAACCTTTGAGGGCCATGGCCCCTGAAGAAGGGGCAGTTTGGATTCTGCCACCATCTGCAGCCTGGTTGGCCCCATGCCTGTGGGTGAGTTGTATCTTGGTATTGAACCCTGAAGGTGGGCCAGTTCTTGGGGTACAGGGATACCCCTGAGAAAGCCAGTGCGACCACGGAGGGTGGGAGGAGCTCAGCCTGCCGCCAAGGCCAGGGCTGGGGATTTGGAAAGAACATCACTGAAGACCTGTGAAGGGCCAGATTCTTTTTAAAATCTATCCTTTTGTTGAAAGTATTACAGATGTCCTCTATTTTCCCCCATTACTCCTCCGCCCTCCTGCCAGCCGCTCCCTAGGCCTTCACTGCACTGTTTCTGTGTGCGTGGCTGTGCATCTATGTGTCTATGTTCTTAGGTTAATCTCTTTCGTCCACCACCCCTTTCCCTCTGAAATATATCAGTCTGTTCCATGTTTCAATATTTCTTGATCTTTTTGGTTCATGAGATTATTTTGTTCATTAGATTCCAAATAAAAGTGAGATCATGTGGTACTTGCCTTTCTCTGACTGGCTTATTTTGCTTAGCATAATACTCTCCAGGTCCCTCCATGCTGTCTCAAAGGGTAACAGATCCTTCTTTTTTACTGATGCATAGTACTAATATTCCATGGTATAAATGTACCACAGCTTTTTTTATCCACTCATCTGCTGATGGGCACTTGGGCTATTTCCAGATCTCAGCTATTGTAAATAACACTGCTATGAACATAGGGATGCATACATTCTTTCTGGTTGTACTTCTAAGATATATTCCTAGAATTGGGATCACTGGGTCAAATGGCAGGTCCATTTTTAATTTTTTGAGGAAATTCCATACTGTTTATCATAATGGCTGCACCAGTCTGCATTCCCACCAGCAGTGCACTAGGGTTCCCTTTTCTCCACATCCTCGCCAGCACTTGTCATTTGTTGCTTTGTTGATGGTAGCCATTCTGACAGGTGTGAGATGGTAACTCATTGTCATTTTAATTTGCATCTCTCTGATGATCAGTGACCTTGAGCATTTTTCATATGTCTCCTGAGGGCCAGTTTCTTGGTAGGCACTCTAAGTGTAGCCCCTCTCTCGCCAGGGTAACCGGAAGTAACTGTCTGCTGGGGGAACCCTGGCCTCTGTGTTAGCAACTTTTATCCAGAGATGTCTCCCCTTTTCTCCTGGTGAGACATCTGAATCTTATGAAATCCAACCCAATACGCCAGCACCTTTATTCCTCACTGTGTCCAAGGTTAGGAGAGAGAAATACTCCAGATCATGTGGGGACTATACACCTCTTAGGGGAGGAATAAAAATACCAGCGATTCAAAAGCCAAATAACCCTCATGGATTTCAGCTCAAGGTTAGACGACTTTCTACCTTGTCCTTCCACCTCAGCACCAAAACCCAAACCTGCAAACGTAACAGGTCATTGGTTTCAAAGCGTCAATTATGAAGCATCTAGAATTTCTTAATTAAAAGAATATATTCTCAGACAATGTTGGCTTTTAAATTTTCTATTTTGGGTTTTGAGTTTTCCCCTAGAAATTGGTTTTATTTGAGGTACCCAACACTTAAGTTTCTCAATAAGGAAAAAATGTGCATAAAGAAAAAAACCGGAATGTCACCTGGACAGCTGTGCCCTCTCCAGCGGCCTCAGGCCCTGGCCTCCCAGCATAGGGTGCATCCAGTGTCCATGCCATTCCAGCCCCCTTTGTTCCAGCCCCACATCTCTATTTTCCCGCGGAAAACCATTCCTCTCCACTCTCAGCCTCGGGGTTTGGGTGAGACTGTGTCCAAGGGTGAGCACATGATAAAGGCCCAGCCCACTAGAGTTTCTTCCTTCCTGCCTGAGTGATTTTGTTCGGGAATAGGCAGGGGCCTCTCTGGTTCAAGAAGTCTTGATCCGGGACATTTATCACAATGACTGAGAAAGAGAGATTTGTTTCTGCCAGGTGGCTGGTCTGCGATTCATTCTGTCACCAGCCAGTGGGTAGTGGGGGTTGTTTGAGAGTGAGTCTCACACAAGAGGGGGCAAATGAGAAAGCTGAGACATGGGAGGAGGTGTGTGCATACGTTTGTGCGCGTGTGTGTAAAGAGAGAGCAGGAGGAGGAGAGGGGAGAAGGAAGGGAAGGGAAAGGGGCGAGTGGAGGGAAGAGAGATCTTTTTCTAATGCCATTGCTTACATTTGTGGAATTAGCAGCCCTTGGAGATAGAAACACCCTGGAATATTTCAGTAAAAGTAGTCAATCCACCCCTCTTTCTACCTTGTATTGATATATAACATATATACCAAAATGCATATAGAGGAAGTACATAATTTGATGAATTTTCCTTAAGCTCAACATGTATGTTATCCGAACTAAGATAACAGAAATAGCAGAAACTCACTAAAACCCAAAAACTCCCCTGTTCTCTGTTCTAGTCACTGTTGCAATATCTGGTGTCCAACAATATGCATTAGGTTGCTACTTATTATACTTCCTATGGATAGAAGCCCTGAAGTGCATCTGATTTTTGTGCTTCAACAGTGTTAGCGGTGATACTGGTGACATCACTGCACTCCTCCGGTGGCTGTGGGAGGCCAGTGCTCCCTGCCACATCACTGTCCAGATATGCTCTGTTGCTGATGCAGGTGAGTACTTCTGCTATGGGCATTCTAGTGCGCATCCTTTGTGAATATAGATGGACTAGGATGTCGGAAGCACCTCTATCTATATGTCTCCAGCCTTTCCGTGCCTAGAAATAGAGCAGCTGTGCCATTGGGCATGGCCTGTTCTGTACAGTGATGTACCAGGGCACTACCCGCTGGAAGTGGGTGAGTTCTGATTGCTCCACACCCACAGAACACTTGCTGATGTCTAGCTTCTTCATTTAGTCTCTAGTCTCTCTCTATAAAAGCCTAAGTGACCGTCACAACTGAAAGGATGACTGAACAGGCTGCGTGGGATGACCAGGCTGGCAGGGGGGTCAGTGAAAGGCATCTAAATGACCGAAAAGCAGGCTGCGTGGGGTGACCAGATTGGCAGGGTGTTAGTGAGGAGCGACCAAATGACTGAGCAGCAGGCTGCGTGGGGCTACCAGGCCGGCAGGGGGGTTAGTGAGGGGTGACCAAACAACTGAACAGCAGGCTGTGTGGGTGACCAGGCCCATAGGGGGGGCAGATGGGGGCAACCAGGCCAGCAGTGGGGGGCAGTGAGGGGCAACCAGGCTAACAGAGGGGGGCAGTGAAGAGTGACTAGGCAGGCAGGCAGGTGAGCAGTTAGGAGCCAATGGTCCTGGATTGTGAGAGGGATGTCCGACTGCTGGTTTAGGCCCAATCCTGGTCTAAACCAGCAGTCAGACATCCCCCGAGGTGCACAAATTTTGTGCACTGGGCCTCTAGTATATAATAAATCCGTTCTGGAGCATTGTCACAGTATTGCATGTATATGCTGTGCTTTTCTTCCTTTTGGAAAATTGTGGTGTAAGTAAATGCACAAATAGGAAGTGTACAGTTTGATGAGCTCTAGCAAATGCATGCAGCCATGTAGCACACAACTATTAAGATATATAATATTTTGCCTGGCCAGCATGGCTCAGTGGCTGAGCCCTGACCCATGAACCTGGAGGTCACAGTATGCATCCCAGTAGGATCAGAGTGCATGCCTGGGTTGCTGGCTTGGTCCCCAGTAGGGTCCATGCAAGAGGCAGCCGATCAATGATTCTCTCTTATCATTGATATTTCTATTTTGCTCTCCCTTTCTCTCTCTGAAATAAATAAAAACATATTTTAAAAAGATATATAATACTAGAGGCCTGGTGCATGAAATTCGTGAATGGGGGTGTGTGTCCCTTAACCCAGCCTGTAACCTCTCCAATCTGGGATCCCTCTCACAATCCAAAACTTCTGGCTCCCAACTGCTCACCTGCCTGCCTTCCTGATTGCCCCTAACCACTTCTGCCTGCAGGCCTGGTCACCCCTAACTGCCCTCCCCTGCAGGCCCAGTTGCCCCCAACTTCCCTCCTCTGCCAGTCTGGTCACCCCTAACTGCCCTCCCCTGAAGGCTTGATCGCCCCCAACTGCCATCCCTTGCAGGCCTGGTCCCTCCCAACTTCCCTCCCCTGCCGGCCATCTTGTGGTGGCCATATTGTGTCCACATGAGGGCAGCCATCTTGTGTGTTGGAGTGACGGTCAATTTGCATATTACTCTTTTATTAGGTAGGATTTGGTCACCCTGGAAAATTCCCTCTTGTCCCTTCCCAACCAGTACCCTGTACCCCAGAGACAGGCATCTCTGATTTATTTCACAGTTGAATAGTTTTGCCTGTTCTGAAACTTCATGGCAATGAAATGACACAATCTGTGCTCTTGTGTTTGGGTTCTTTTGCTCAGCACAGTGTTGGGAGACCCACCATGTTGTGGCATATAACAGCACTTGCTCCTTCTCGTGGTGTGAATAAGGCCACTGTGCATTCTCATTTTGATGGGCATTTGGATGGTTTCCAGTGCTTAGCCATTGTGAATAATGCTGCTGTTAAATACATTCTTGTACAAGTCTGAATGTGAACATATGTTTTCATTTTTCTTGAGTTAATATATCTAGCAGTAGAATAATTGGGTCATAGAATAGATGTATGCTTAACTTTGAAATAAACTGCCAAGCTGTTTTACAAGGTGTATATCATTTTACACTCCTTCCATACTTGAAAGTCTGGTTGCTCCACATCCTGGCCAATATTCAGTGTTGTCACTTTAAAAAAATTTAGCCACTTAAATGTGCATAATAGTATCCCATTGTGGTTTTTAGTTGCATTTCTTCTAATGACTAATGATGTTGAGAACTTTTTTGTTGTTCTTATTGGCCATTCACATATATTCTATCATGAAGTATCAAGATTTTTGCCTATTTTAATGTTTTTTATATTATTGCTATAAAGATTTATTATATACTAGAGGCCCAATGAATGAAATTCATGCAAGGGGCTCAGCCCTTGCAGCCACAGTGGCTTCCCTTGGCCCTTGCAGCCCAGGCTTCGTCTGGAAGGTCATCTGGAGGGACGTCCAGGAGGATGTCCCGAAGGTTGTTTGGCTCTCCAGTCTAATTAGCATATTACGCTTTTATTATTATACATATTATAACTACAAATCCTATTCATTTTATTTTGTGTATATGATATATATGATACATATAACATACATATATACTATCTAATAAAGAGGAATATGCTAATTGACCCTCACGCCATCACAAAGATGGCAGCACTCACAGCCAATAAGGAGGGAATATGGTAATTGACTGCCCCGCCCTCAAAGATGGCAGCACCCACAGCCACAAGATGGCATTGCTCAGTCCCTTCAGCCCTGCTGGGACCTTGCTGCAGGCCTGCCTCTGGGGTCCCCCAGTCCCCTCAGCCCTTCAGCTGCTCAGGGCTGGCCCAAGGCACAGGCAAGCCTCAGATGGTGGCTGCCCAGATGCCCAGGGCCACCAGAGGCTCGGGTAACCAGGACCAGCTGAGGCTTGCACTGCCAGCAGTGGCAGCAGCAGAGGTGTGATGAAGCGTCACCTTCCCCTGATTGCTGGGTTGCCTCCCGCCCCTGAAGGCTCCCAGACTGAGAGGGGGCAGGCGGGGCTGAGGGACCCCGCACTCCAGTGCATGAATTTTCCTGCACTAGACCTCTAGTGATATACATAAAATAAAATGAATATATGTGTGGACATAATATACAATATGTAAAAATAGATACATATATATGTACACACATATACACATACTGGCTATAAAATATTTATAAAGCATATTTCTCATTTTACTTTTTTCTTCCAAGTATAAGTCTATATTGTAAGGTACTCAGTGCTCTACGCCTTCCAGGATGATTCATCCGGGTGCTCAGACACCTCTGAGAGGACTCGCCGCCTGGCTGCAAGGATGTGTTTAGAGGACAGCCTCAGCTATTAGCTCCTACAGGTCAGTGTTCTCAGGGCAGCTCCTGCCAATGACAGAAGAAGCCAGTAGTAGCTGAGGTCATGCTCTTCTTGGGCAAGCCTTAAGCCAGAGACTGAGAAAAACAGTTGTACAGGCCTAAGTTTCTGCTAAATGTGCCAGTCCTCCAACGCACAGCTTTTGTTCCAAAGCCCCCTTTCGAGCTGGTAGAGATGTTCCCACACTGGCATTGCCATCTGACTGTTCCCCTAGCCCAGTGGTCAGCAAACTCATTAGTCAACAGAGCCAAATATCAACAGTACAATGATTGAAATTTCTTTTGAGAGCCGAAAACCGACTTCTGCCCATGGGCATGAAGTTTCAATCGCACTGTACATGCGCGCCCCCATGTGGTATTTTGTGGAAGAACCACACTCAAGGGGCCAAAGAGCCCATGAGGCTAACGAGCCACAGTTTGCCCACCACTGCCCTAGCCCAATTCTGCTCATTCACTTTGCCTTTTCCACATGTGTTATTCCCCAACCTATCTTTTGAACTTCTTCCAACTCAGTGTCTACTTCCCAGAGAACTCTAATGGGCCCAGTGGTTCCAAGAGAGCATTCAGTAAGGCAGAGTTTTGTGGCTGGGGCACCGCCCAGCGGGCAATGGCACCACATCCCGGTGGTCAATGGAACATGGATAGACTCTGGCACAAAGCGGTGGCCCAGCTGTCAAAACTTCACTGTGATAACTTGGGAGAATACTGCTGTGTAAGAGAATGCACGGGTCAGGATGGTGAGACATGGGGAGAATGACAAATGTTAGGATAATGGAAGAGTGGTTGTTATTAAGTTTCATTGACAACCTATAAATAGATAATGAAAGGGTGAGATCAATTAACTAGCAATTAAATATTGAGTGTTAGAGGCAGACAATTTCTTTGGTTGTGAACAAAAAGTCCTTATCTCATGCAGTGAACAAAGGAAATTCTGAATATCCACACCAGACCTAATAGAGCGACTATATTTCAAAGATGGTCGAATGCTCAACCAAGTCAGGTCTTTCATGCTGAAGTCAGGTCTTGACTGCGAATACCTAGGACTCTGACACATGGGATGGGGAGTGGCTGAATGATTCCCTTAAAGAGTTTGCTTCTCCAGTTTCTGCGAGTCTTCTGAGTGTATAGAACTTCCCCAGCACTCTACTAAGAGCTACAGCATGCCCCCACGTGAGGCGAAATAGAGAGCGTTTCCCCCACAAGGCAATGTCACCCTCTCAGGAGACGACCTGCTTCTTCTCCAGCTGCCAGGCTCATAACAGCATTGACTTGCATGTCACCCAGCAGGGGATGTGCTGAGCCTTGGGAAGGAGGAAAGCATCTCTGGGTAAGAGAACTGAGGGCCCCACCGGGAATTGGGTGAGTATCTGTGAGACTGGGTTCTGAATGTGCTCAATCAAAGGGGCCAGAGCATGAGATTGAATAAGGGACACAGGGTCCAATACCCTGGAAGAAATACAGGGATTGGTGCAATTTTGCTGTTAAGCTGATACTTAAAAGTCTGGGAAAAGCAACAGTCCGCATTGAGTAACCTTGAAATGCCTGCATTTCTGTGGCAGGTGGTACAGGAAGCGAATAAAAGGATCAGGCAATGGGTGTGCTGGAGTGGGTTTATTACCTAAGACTAAAAGACCACCGGAGTCTTATGTTCTCTGAGAAGGCCTTAGGGACACATTCATCAAGGGAACCAGGAGGACACCTACTGGAAGTGCACGCTGGGCTGGGAGGTGGAGGCTGTCACAGATTCAGTCACTAACAGCCATGGAGCAACAGCCCTTTTCCCCCCACAGAGCCATGAGGCCACATGGGTGCTTAGCTCTGGGAAGTGGGTGACTGTGGGTGGAGTGGGGGAGCTGCAGTTAGCCCATGGCTGACAGGTTTTGGGGGACAGTAAGCGGGTTTGGCTGCACAAAGAGGTGGGTGTGGGTAATACAAATGGCATCTGTGGGACAGAAATAGCTGGGAAGTCAAGAGGGGCCGCTTCAGTGCTGTAAGGGTAGCACAGTGGGGTCTGTTCGCTGGCCACCACGCTTTCCGGACACGAAATGGGTAATTTTACCTTCAGTCTGTTCACCTGGCTCCTCCTGAGGGGCAGATGTTTCTCTCCCCAGGATGCCTGGTGCTTGCCCCCAGGAGCCCGGTCCTGAGCATGTGTGAAACGAGCCCGAGACTCCTCCCTCTGTAATCCTGCTCTCTGTGCGCCTGTTTCCTCGTGTGTAAAAGGTGGACATAACGGTACCCTTGGCTGCTGGAAAATTAACTACGATTCTGCTACTTGAAAATTGGAGTGACGTTTGTCCACTTTCAGTCACTGAAAATTTCCATTTTCCATTAGGTCCTTAAAGATTACTGATAGAAACTTGATTATTTCATTTGAATGTTCTCTTTATAACATGAGCTCTAATGCGTTGGCCAGGAGACTTGAAAATGTGGCAGGAGAGTAAGAAGTGAGGTAAATTCCTGGGAAAGTGGAATGGGGAAACAGACCAGAAAATTAAGCAAAGCCAAATAGTCCAGGCAGCTTGCAGCCAGCTTGTGAATCACAAGACTTCATCTTCCCCAACCAAGGATACTTGGGAGCAAATGGTTTATACCTCTCCTCCTTAACTGGAGAATACATAGTTTAAAATTCAGTGGTTGCCAACTGGTGGTCCATGAGGTCCGAAAGGTTGGCGACCACTGGTTAAATCACCCTGGCCTGGGAAAATAGAGAACAAAGAAGTTAGCCATCTTGGGGAAGGGGGAAAGAAGGGAGAGTTTTGTTCACCCACTAAACAAAAAGTCATCTGCCTTAGACTTGCCACACAAGATAACCAGATGAACTAGTATATACAAACATTCTGAGACAAGCCACAACAATGTAGAAGGGGGCTTTGAAATTTAGTCAAGATATCTGGCAGGGGAACTTTGAAACCTATAGGGAGAAGGGTATAAATCCCTTGAACCCCACCAGGTGGGGTGTTCAGACTAGCTGAGTTGCCCCACTTATGCTTTATGCCAAGTGTGTTTTTTAAAAAGTACATTTTATTGATTTTTTTACAGAGAGGAAGGGAGAGGGATAGAGAGTTAGAAATATCGATGAGATTGATCAGCTGCCTCTTGCACACACCCCACTGGGGATGTGCCTGCAACTAAGGTACATGCCCTTGACTGGAATTGAACCTGGGAACCTTCAGTCCGCAGGTTGATGCTCTATCCACTGAGCCAAACTGGTTAGGGCCCAAGTGTATTTTTAATACATTTGTTTGCTTTGGGTCCTTGATCAATTCACTTGCTTTGCTTCAACACCGCTGTCTGTCACTCCTCTGAAATCTTTCTTGTGATATTGACAAGAGCCAAGGAGAGACAGCCCACCCCCCTCTGACTGGGGGCGGGAGGCTGCCTGGTAACAAAAACACTAAGAGAACAGGGGAGCCTCTATAATTTAATGAATTCTGAGCTCTAATTGTCTCATGGTGGGTTGATGCTATTCTTTTCAGTTCAAAAACCTTGCTCTTAGAGCAGAGAGATGTAAATGGAAAGTAAGCAAATTCACTTTCCTTCATCCGTCCATATTCCACAATTGATCCCAAATTTCCCCCTTCCTTGGGCTTTCCAGACTCTCAGAGTAACTGAGCAAGCCTTAGCATTTTGCAAACTGTAGCTCACCCTGGTCCCTGTTTTCCACATTCATATTCATGAACTTTATCATGTTTCTCCTTCCATTTTTTGAATGTGTTCTTTTATATTTGAACTAGAGGCCTGGTGCACAAAATTTGTGCACGGGGAGGGGGGTGTGTGTCCCTCAGCCCAGCCTGCACCCTCTCCAATCTGGGCCTAAACGGGCAGTCGGACATCCCTTTCACAATCCAGGACTGCCTGCCTTCCTGATTGCCCCTAACCGCTTCTGCCTGCCAGCTTGATCACCCCCTAACCACTCTGCCAGCCAGCCTGATTGATGCCTAACTGCTCCCCTGCCAGTCTGTTTGCCCTTAACTGCCCTCCCCTGCAGGCCTGGTCACCCCTAACAGCCCTCCCCTGCAGGCCTGGTCCCCCCCAACTGCTCTCGCCTGCAGGCCTGGATCCCTCCCAACTGCCCTTCCCTGCAGGCCTGGTCACCCCCAACTTCCCTCCTCTGCTGGCTTGGTCACCCCTAACTGCCCTCCCCTGCAGGCTTGATCGCCCCCAACTGCCCTCCCTTGCAGGCCTGGTCCCTCCCAACTGCCCTCCCCTGCTGGCCATCTTGTGGTGGCCATCTTGTGTCCACAAGGGGGCAGGATCTTTGACCACATGGGGTCAGCCATCTTGTGTGTTGGAGTGATGGTCAATTTGCATATTACTCTATTATTAGATAGGATAGAGGCCTGGTGCTTGGGTGGGGGCCAGCTGGTTTGCCCTGAAGGGTGTCCCGGATCAGGGTGGGGGTTCCCTTGGGGCATGGGGTAGCCTGGGCGAGGGGCCTGTGGTGGTTTGCAGGCCAGCCACACCCCTCCGTGACCCAAGCGAAGGCCCTGGTATCTGGGGTTTATTTATCTTCTACAATTGAAACTTTGTAGTCTGGAGCGGAGGCCTAGGCCACCAAGGGCAGGTGGAAAGCTTGTTTTTCTCCATTGCCAGGGAAACCCAAGCCTTTCTCCTTCTCTCTGTGGCTGTAGCCATCTTGGTTGGGTTTATTTGCATATCCTCTCCTGATTGGCTAGTGGGTGTGGCTGGTGGGTATAGCAGAGTGACGGTTAATTTGCATATTACTCTTTTATTAGATAGGATTAGTTATAGCTGAGTAGGCAGATCTGATATGTTGTTTAGATAACAGTTTGATTAGTTGACTGAAAAAATAATTAACTATTCCATATTTAATTCCTGGGAGGATTTCAAGCACCTGTAGCTATTGTAATCCTCACCCATTGCATTTGTTATTAAAAATAGCAGACAGTTGTTTGCGGGCAGGGAACAGCCTCATTCTATTTATGCCTCCTTTGCCTAGAATGGCACCTGAAGATAACAACAGCTCCATTTGTAGTGCTTAACCAGGTGCCAAGCAATTTAAATATATTATCTTATTCAATCATGACAGTAATCCCATGGAAAAATGCTCCCATGTAATAATCTCATGTAAACATACCCAGGTTTACAGAGAAGTTGAGCAATAGGCCCAAGGTCCCTTCTACAAAGTGGTGCATCACCGGGGCCAGGCTCCAGGACACTATGTCCTCTGTCTTGCCCAATGGGCACCCCAAACATGACTGTTGATTTGAGCACTCCACTGCTTCATTCTCACCAGGATCATTTACGAATGCAAGGTGGAATCACATTTTTGAGAATTGTCTTCTTGAAGAATCATCCTACCTAATAAAAGGGTAATATCCAAATTGACTGCCACTCCAACACACAAGATGGCCACCCCCATGTGGATACAAGATGGCTGCCACAAAGATGGCCAGCAGGGAAGGGCAGTTGGGGGGACCAGGCCAGCAGGAGAGGATAGTTAGGGGGTACCAGGACTGCAGGGGAGGGCAATTACAGGCGACCAGGCTGGCAAGGGAGGGCAGTTGCGGGGGACCAGGCCTGAATGGGAGGGAAGTTGGGGGCGACCAAGCCAGCATGGGTGGGCAGTTGGGAGGTACCAGGCCTGAAGAGGAGGGCTGTTGAAGGGGAACAGGTATTCAGGGGTGACCAGGCCAGAAGGGGAAGGCAGTTAAGGGTAACCAGGCCTACAGGGGAGGGCAGTTGGAGGTGACCAGGCTGGCAGAGGAGGGCAGTTGGGGGTACCAGGGCTGCAGGGGAGGGAAGTTGGGGGTGACCAGGCTGGCAGAGGAGGGCAGTTGGGGGTGACCAGGCTGGCAGAGGAGGGCAGTTAGGGGCGACCAGGCTGGCAAGGGAGGGCAGTTGGGGGTGACCAGGCTGGCAGAGGAGGGCAGTTGGGGGTGACCAGGCTGGCAGAGGAGGGCAGTTGGGGGTACCAGGCCTGAAGGGGAGGGCAGTTGGGGCATCCAGGCCTGCAGGGGAGGGCAGTTGGCAGTAACCATGCCTGCAGGGGAGGGCAATTAGGGGAGACCAGGATGGCAAGGGAGGGCAGTTGGGGGTACCAGGCCTGCAGGGGAGGGCACTTGGGAGTACCAGGCCTGCAGGGGAGGGCAGTTGGGGGTACCAGGCCTGAAAGGGAGGGAAGTTGGGGGTGATCAGGCCTGCAGGGGAGGACAGTTAGGAGGTACCAGGCCTGAAGAGGAGGGCTGTTGAGGGGGAACAGGCCTGCAGGGTAGGGCAGTTGGGGGTACCAGACCTGCAGGGAAGGGCAGTTGGGGGTGACCAAGCTGGCAGGGGAGGGCAGTTTGGGGTATCCAGGCCTGCAGGGGCGAGCAATTATGGGCAACCAGCTGGCAAGGGAGGGCAGTTGGGGGTGACCAGGCTGGCAGGGGAGGGCAGTTGGGGGAACCAGGCCTGCAGGGGAGGGCAGTTGGGAGGTACCAGGCCTGAAGAAGAGGCTGCTGAGGGGGAACAAGCCTGCAGGGGAGGGCAGTTGGGGTAACCAGGCTTGCAGGGGAGGACAGTTAGGGGGTACCAGGCCTGCAGGGGAGGGCTGTTGGTGGTGACCAGGCCTGCAGGGGAGGGCAGTTGGGGGTGACCAGGCTGGCAGGGGAGGGCAGTTGGGGGAACCAGGCCTGCAGGGGAGGGCTGTTGGTGGTGATCAAGGCCTGCAGGGGAGGGCAGTTGGGGGTACCAGGCCTGAAGGGGAGGGAAGTTGGGGGTAACCAGGCTTGAGGTGGGGGCAGTTGGGAGTAACCAGACCTGCAGGGGAGGGCAGTTAGGGAGCACCAGGCCTGCAGGGGAGGGCAATTAGTGGCAACCAGGCTGGCAAGGGAGGGCAGTTGGGGGTGACCAGGCTGGCAGGGGAGGGCAGTTGGGTTGACTAGGGCTGCAGGGGCAAGCAATTAGGGGTGACCAGCTGGCAAGGGAGGGCAGTTGGAGGTGACCAGGCCTGCAGGGGAGGGCAGGTGGGGGTGACTAGACCTGCAGGGGTGAGCAATTATGGGTGACTAGCTGGCAAGGGAGGGCTGTTGGTGGTGACCAGGGGAGGATAGTTAGGATTACCAGGCCTTCAGGGGAGGGAAGTTGGGTGTACCAGGCCTGAAGGGGAGGGCAGTTTGGGGTACCTGCCCTGAAGGGGAGGGCAGTTGGGGTGACCAGGCCTGCATGGGAGGGCTGTTAAGGGTCACCAGGCCAGCAGGGGAGGGCAATTAGGGGCAATTGGGCTGGCAGGGGAGCAGTTAGGTGTCGATCAGGATGGCAGGGGAGTGGTTAGGGGGTTATGAGGCTGGCAGGCAGAGGCAGGAAGGAGCAATCAGGCAGGCAGGCAGGTGAGCGGTTGGGAGCCAGCAGTCCTGGATTGTGAGAAGGATGTCCAACTGCTCGTTTAGGCCTGATCGGGCAGTCAAACATCCCTCGAGGGGTCCCAGTTTGGAGAGGGCGTAGGTTGGACTGAGGGACACATTACCACCCCCTCCCCCACCCCGTGCATGAATTTCATGCACCGGGCCTCTAGTGATGTATAATCCTGCTTAAACTTTTCTCCTAAGTTTATAAAATCTGCCTCCCAAAATCGAATGCATGCACCCAGCTTTACCCAATTGTTGTTTTTTTTTGCTACCACCAGAGGATATAATAATGTTCTCCCAAGTTTCTATAGTTTTTCCTTTAGTAACCATTTATTTCTGGGTAGTCAGAAGAAAGTCTAAAGTGACTGTTCTGATAACTTCATCATATGCCTCCTCTCTCTCCAAGTCAATATCTTTTAAGTAAGACAAACTCCTCCATTTGTATTTTTCCAACTTGACCTCATTCCTGTTAAAACTTGGTGATGCCACGTGGTGTGTTTCCCATGCTATTTTAATTTATCTTGACACATTATATGTTTTGTTTGATGGCTGTTGAAAACACTAACCATTGTTTGTTGCCTGAATGGTGAGTAAAACATGAGTGCTGCTATTTAATAGTCACAGCTGCTCCTTTTTTAATAGGTGTTAGGCTTGATCAAATAATTGAATTCATACCCCTCCCCTGGAAACTGACCTTACACCACTTCACAATGGACATTCCCTTTTGCTTCAACCACATTCCACTTGCTAAGACCATTATCCTTCCCCTGGGGACCTTCCCAGGATCTGGACCTGCACAGAGAGTCCCCGCACCACCCCTGAAAAAGCCCGCCTGGAGTCCTTTCAAACCTCTGACTCTTTTGGGGCTCAGCCCATCTGGTATTCAAATGACCTAATAAATTCATAATCGCTCACCACATTGGCCTTGTGTGTTCCTCCTTCAACCCTAACATTTGGGGTGCATGAGAGTGGTGGCGAGGAGCTGAAAGGCCTCCTTCTGGGCCTCAGCCTTGACCCAATCTGACTTTTGTTTTTGGATTTGGGTGTCCTTGTCTCTATTATTAAAAACCTTACAGGCCAGGTTAACACGGTCTTTTTGAGGTGTTTGTGGACTTGTATCTATTTTTCAAAGTTTGTGATGTATGCTGGGGTTGAACGATTGGGCTATAAAATGGGTGTTCAGAAAAAGGGCTCCCTCTGGGGAGGGGGGTCTAAGCTGGTAAATTTCTGTAAGGCCTCCATGAGGCAAGAGAGGAAGAGAGCTGGGTTTTTGTCAGGGGCCTGAGTGATTTTATTGTTTGTCATAGTTGATGGCTTTATGGGCAGCCTTTTTGAGTCCGGCAATGAGACAGGCGATTATATGGCTACAGAGCTGGCACCCTGGAGAATTAACCTGATAGTCCCATCTCCAGTCAGTTCTGGGGACCATATCAGTGCCAACCGGGTTGGCTGTTGTGTCCTGACTATGGAGGACATCAGCATGGTCCTGAGCTGCTAGCCAAATGCACTCCTTCTCCTCTGGGTTGAGAGAGGAGGACAGGATGGCATAGATGCCCTGCCAGATCCAGTAATTTCTTGGTAAAGGTAGTTGGGTCGGTGGAGAAATATGCAAGTTGCCTCTCAATCTGTGCAAGGTCGGACATAGAGAATAGGATGTGGGCTTGGACTGTGCCCTCCCTCAGGGGTGGAGTGGGCGAGGGAACAGAAGTGGCTGTTGAGGAAGGCGGTCTTTAGGTGGCCTGAAAGAGTACTAGGTAGAAAAAATCTGTATTGGAGCTCGCGTTCTCAGGATTTGGGCTCTCAGGGGCCAGGAGAAGGTGGTTGCTGGTTAGGAGGGTCTGGGTCTTGGGAATCTACTGCAGGTGAGGGAGAGGGCATGTAAGGGAGTGGAGGTCAGTGGTCTGCTGGGTCAGAAGTAGATTCAGAATCAGAAGTGTTAGGGGGTGATGCTTTGTGTGAAGGAGAAGGATCTGCTAGGTATCACAAGATGAACAGAGAAAGGGTTGAGACCAGAGGGTGAAAAAGGCCTGGATGAAGGGAATCTCTGACCATTTTCCATTGTGGTGACAACAATTATCTAAATTGCACAATGTGTTAAAATTGAAAGTGCTGTTTTCAGGCCATTGAGACTTACCATCTAGTTTATATTGTGATCGAACAGTGTTACAAAACAAAGTGAGGTGGTTGGGCATGATTTCCCCTCTAGTGTGTAGAGGGAGTGTGTCGTGGGCCATTTGTGAGTGACAGACCACAGATCTAAATGTGACTGTTTAGGACAGGCATCCCCACTGCTAAACAAATGACCACAAGAAATGAGAGGGTGACCCTCTGGACTGGGCATCTTGTCTTCTGACCTAGCACTAGGACTTTTGAGATGAGAGACTTTGGAGAAGTCAGTGAGAGAGAGTGGGCAGAAGACCAGAGACGAGGGGAATTGTGGGATGCCACTCAGATAGAGGATTGGCTGATGTGGGATGGAGGGTCAGCAATGGAGAAGGAGAGATTCCCGATCCAGCATCCTCCTTGGCTGGTCGGGGAGGGCCCATAAAGGATGGGGCCTGATTGAGACTGACAAGTCACCCAAGTAGTATTCGGAGGTAAGCCCAGGATGAGCTGCCGCTGCTGCCTACTGCTCTCCGAGTAGCAAACTCGGGTGACCGAAGCCAGGGTGATGGCTTCCCTTCCTTGTGGAACCCTCCCGGGTTTCGGCACCAAATGTTAGGGCCTCCAAAGGAGGAACGCATGAGGTCAATGTGGTGAGGGATTATGAATTTATTAGGTCATCTGGATACCAGATGGGCTGAGCCCCCAAATGGCACCAGCCCCCAGGGATAGGGAGTCAGAGGTTTGAAAGGACTCCAGGTGGGTTTTTTCGGTGGCAGGGGGACTCTCTGTGCAGGTCCAGATCCTGGGAAGGTCCCCAGGGGAAGGATAATGGTCTTAGCAAGTGGGATGTGGTTGAAGCAAAGGGGAATGTCCATTGTGAAGTGGCGTAAAGGTCAGTTTCCAGGGGATGGGGGGTGGACTCAATTATTTGATCAGGCCTAACAGTAGGAAATTGTTTCATTGATTTCCTTAGGTATTTCTCTCTTGGCCCTAGCCCAATCACCATATAACACACTTTCTCCCACCCTGCCCTTGGATTTTTAGGCTGAATTTTTTCTCTGTGGGATTCTGGAAAAGAACAATTCTAACTCCCTATAAGTTAAGGCTATTTGGATAATTCTCTCCTTCTGTCTGCAAGTTAGAGAAGAGTGCCATCCTGTGGGATGTCTGACTACTAGATGGCAGTCCAAATGGTTATATTATGGCAGCCCAGGGACCCCAGATAAGGTGTTATCGGACAGCCCCTGCGTCAGATGGAGAGAGCTGTCCCCGCTCCAGTTCCCGTCTCCTCATACAAACAAGTTTAAACCTGAGACCCTGACTGCATTGTGACAACGCCAATTTATTAAAGCAGCTAAAGCGTGCACAGAGACTTAAGCAGCAAGGCAAGCAGACACGTCTCACCTGGTGTGGAGTGCGGGCGGGCAGCGCTCAGCTGATCCTAGCAGTGAGCTGGGCAGGGGTTCCAGGCCTTATGCACCCTCCTGGCTTCAGGTTCCACAGTCCCCCGCTGCACATCTTGGTACATAGTAATACTCAAGCTCCCTTTTTACTTTGTGGTGGCTTTCCCAGAATTCATGAGAAGCACCTGGCAATTTTACCTTGCCAAACCTTAAGGATGCTGGCTTCTCTGCTTAGGGAGTAAAAGAAAGAAAACTGCCTTCTCTGTCCTTTCCTTTCCCCCCAAATGGCTGATTTTTTTTGTTTTTGTTTTGTTTAGCAGGTGAGAAAACCTGCCCCTTCTCTCTCCCTCCCCCTCTCCTTGTTGGAGAGTCATTAACCATTTGCTTTCAAACTTCCTTGGGAAAGATAAGGGCTTGCAATTTACAAGCGGGCTGCAGCTTGCCCTCACTGTCTGCCCTTGTCTAACTCTGCTGTCTCAGTTTCCCTGTTTCTCTTGCCCTGGAATTTTCCTAGCTTCTCACTGCCCTGTAACAGTTATCACAGAGTCTGTTCTTCATACTGGTTTTTCTAGACACTGACATAGAGAAAGAAGGAAAACCTGTAAGTGTGGGATTTTATGAAGGTTGAGTTGGAATGCAAGGTTTGGGGCTTTGGGGAAACGCTGAGGAAGAGGGGCTGAAGTGACCCTGTCTAAGCTCTGTGTCAGCCACAGGAATGGCGATGGTGCCACAACGTGCTGTAAGAAAAAAGCTCTGCCCCGTGTCATGGTGCACGCACAGGTGTGTGTGTGTGCGCACGCGTGATAAGATTCTCTGCTCAGGTAGCCATTCCTGTTTTCAGCTCACAGTTCTCTTACTGAGATCACCTGATCTCTGGGCACAAGCTTGGGAGTTAAGTGCCATGTTGGTTAAGAGCTCGCAGTGTTGTTATCTTCAGTTTTGCTCCCAAAATCCAAATCCAGTTTATTCACACCGTTCCCATGTCTTCTCTCGTTCCCAAACCAAATCGTCACTAGAAAGAGAAGTGAAGCTGCCACTCGGACTTGCAGACCAACCATTTTCTTGCTGCTGACCCAGCCTTGTTTCCTCTGCTTTCTTTCCCTGAAACTCTGGCTCTCTTTTGGGGGAGTGGGTTTATAAAATCCCCATTTTATAAACTGAGATATAGATGATGAGAAAGGCTCAGTAATTTGCTCAAGGCCACACAGCTGGCCAGTGGTGGGACCTAGATCTGACGGCTAACATGCTTTGGTGATGGTAGATCAGTGTGTTTTGTCCTACACGTGGCTTTACCAAATGGTGATGCTCAACATAGGGCTGGCTTTGTCATACACGCGCGCACTCACAACGCAAATAATGGCCTGTGGGTATCTGTAGGGAAAGTGTATGATTACTTGGACACAGATGAGAACAAATTTCTAATTAACTTCATTTCTTTGTTGATAAGGTCACTAGATACAAAAGTTGTGAGGAGTGACCCTAATAATTGATGCCAGGAACAGCAGCTGCGACTGCACCTCACTTCCAAAGGACTGGTCACCTACAGGATATTGCAAGCATTTTCCACTTTATCTGACCCTTGACCCCTACTCCTAGCTCCATACAGATTCTCCCATTTTGATTCTGCAGGAGGCTCTGGCTCCTGATACCTGGCTCTGTGCCAGAGTTGGTCCCACATTTATAACTGTCACAGAGCCCCTCAAAGTTTGCAAAGCCCTGTCTTTCCCGAGGATGGCTTGCATGTCACGTTCTTATATAACCTTAACCATTGGCTTGGACAGGTGAGCAGACAGGTGCAGTTTCCTGAGAGGGAGTGGCATTAACCATGCATCTAAAGCAACACAGGCAGGGGTGGAGATGACGGGCAGCAGAGCTAAGTTCAGGCACTAGAAGGACAAATCTCATTTTTATTCAGAACAAGATGGATGAGTCAAAACATCCCTGGACCCAACCAGGAGGCGGGACAAAGAATGCTGTGGGAGCAGCTCCTTCTCTGCCAGGGGCTGTACCCGTGGATGCCGGGCAGTGGACAGAGCAGACGTGAGACGTCATGGGCGCACAGGGGAGTCTTTACTGCAGACCAAGCAGCCATTGTTGGCAAGGAGCCAGCAGACAAAACAGTTCTCAAAGCAGCCGCATAGAGCGGCCCTCTAACGCAGCAGCAAACACAGGAGCCATTACTTAATGTGGCCCAGCCCATGTAAGAGCAGCCTCACACCGCAGTCAGTCACACACTTTACACCAACTGAGACAGAAGAGGCTTCTTGCCAATAGTGACATCAGCCTCTGATGCAGTGGTTCTCAACCTTTCTAATGCCGCGACCCTTTAATACAGTTCCTCATGTTGTGGTGACCCCCAACCATAAAATTGTTTTCGTTGCTACTTCATAACTGTAATTTTGCTAGTTATGAATCGTAATGTAAATATCTGTGTTTTCCAATGGTCTTAGGCTCTACAGCAGCGGTTCTCAACCTGTGGGTCACGGCATTAGGAAGGTTGAGAACCACTGGATTACAGAGAGGCTGCCTGCGCAGTGCACACAGTACTGCAGCTGTGCCCTGCCTTTGCACCTGCCTGAGGCAACTTGGCCTTGAACATCCGGCGTGCTCTGATTAGGGTTCCCACAGACTCCACTGTGCGATGGGAAGAGATGGCAGCTGTCTTGTATCTGCAGCTGCGTAACCAGCCAACCCTAAGCAGAGTGGCTCTAAGCAACAATAAATGACTGAGCTCAAGAGTCTGCAGGTTGAGTGGGCTTTGCAGGGAGGCCTGTGGCTGCTGAGCCACTGTCAGCCAGGGGCTCTGCCAGGCTCGGGTCCCCTCCCAAACAGCTCTCTCTGTGGCTGGCAAGCTGTTGCTGGCTCGTCCCTGGAGCTGAGCTGGGCTCGGGCAGGGAGGTCTTAGCTCCTTTCTGCGTGGGGCTCTGTATGCGGGCCTGCCAGGGGTTCCCAGAGTGAGGATCCGGGAACTTACAAGCTGCCTTGCCTTAGGGACCCTGGCCTCATGGGAGCACAATGAGGGGCTATAATAACATGAAAAATGATTAACCGATCACTTTGCCACATTCTGTTTGTGGAGTCAGTTGAGAGGTCTGTCTATGTCCAGGAAGAGGGAACAGGACTCAGTGCCCTAGGGGGGCGTGTCCGAGTCACCCTGCAGAGGGAGGGCAACAGTGAGAGTGAGCCCTGGGGCCATGTTTGGAGAGGGCAGCCGCCCCTGTGGCAGGGAGTGATGCAGAGGAGGAGGTAATAGAATGTCTTCCCGGGCCTTGGTTTCAGGATATGCGATTCCTGTCCCGAATGGATTGTTAACCCCGGGAGGCGATTCACTGATGTGGGAAAGCTCATGAAAAAGGTGTGTTCTGTTTTGAGAGTGTTGAAAACTTTGGTGACAAGTCGCCCAGTTATTGCCTCATTCCTGCCCAGTTACATCTGGCCCTCTTAGTGGCATGTTCCTTCGCGCTGGGCTGAGTGAGGGAAACAGAGTCTCTGTCCTTGGGAAGATGGCCGAGGACGGCCCAGAGTGTGTGAGACATCGCCTGTGTGTGCCAGACCAGCGGAGCTGAGAGGTGCTGTGAACCATAAGCCTCAGGACCAGTTCTCCGTGCGGGTGGGTTTTGGTGTTGCCCAGACACCGAGGAAGAGCTGTGCCCCTGCTGCCGCTGTGCAGGTTCCAGCGCTGGAGCCCGAGGAGCTGCCCTCGGGCAGGAAGAGGCCTCCTCGGTCTCGGTGCCCCTCCTCTGTGTGTGTGGCGAGTCTCGGCTCCAGCAGCTCCGGGGTGGGGGCGGGAAACCTTCAGAATCTTTGTGTATTCTGTAAACATGACTTTCTGTGTGTGTTTTAAATGTAGCAGAAAATGATATGGTGAACGATATGGTTAGAGCAGACACCGCCACCAGAATGGTCAAGGCTGAGGGAGACAGGGATTATGGGCTATTGGGTTAGGGAACGGGGAATTCTATTACACAGCTCCTGTGGTTCAGGGGAAGTCTGCTGTCATGGATGGATCTGTACTTGTGTCAACCTGTTGGGATAAATATGTGTGTAAATTTCACTTTAAACCTGTGATTTTCTTACTGGGTCTTCCCTACGGAGAATGTCTGAGCTGGTGCATTCTCAAGGCTGCAATATATCTATCAACAGACCAACAAAGTTAGAACTCTCACACATGATTCGAATATAAAATAGTCTTATAGATTGAAACTTTCTTAGGATTAGGTTTTCAAATCCCAATTTTGTATTTTATTTAATTATATTTCTCAGTTGCTCAGCAATATCGGGGGCTTACTTTGTTTCAGGTTTAATGCTGTGCAGATGGTGGAAGAATAACCAAACCTCAGACCTCAAGAAACCATGGACTGCTTTGGTGAGAAAAGAAACATGCAGATAAATGCAAACATATATACATATGCACATGTGTCAGATAGTGTGAGGTTAAAGGTCAGTACTATGACAGTAGTTGGCTGGGGGGATGGGCAGCTTTAACTCAGCACATCACAGGACATCGTTCTGAAGGATGACACTTGAACAGAGTAGTTGCTTGGGGACCTGGCTGGGAGGCGATCCAAGGAGACCCCGGTGGGGTGGCGGCGTGGGCGGACAGAGAGGCCGCCAGCTGTGAGCAGCGAGCACCGGCACAGGACGGGGAGGTTCTGGAGGGCAGACGGGAGGCAATGGCACTGAGACCTTGGCTCGGTGTGGAGTGGGCTTCACTCTCATGGCAATGAGGACCCCTGCAGAGTGTTCGGCACGAAGGGTGCGCTCTGGTTTGCAGTTCAGGATGGTCGTTCTGGGTGTGTGAGGAGCAGACGGACTGGAGGCCAGTGTGCTTGGAAGCCTGCGGCTGTTGCCCTTCGCTGGGGTTGTAGCAGCAGAGGTGTGAGTGGGGACCTGGTCCTGCTATGTCCTAGGGGTTGAACCAATTAAACTTACATAAGATTTGGGTGTGACTTTTGAGAGAAAGGAGCAGGGATAATTTTTGTTTTATGGCCCAGGGGACTGAGTGGGTGGCCACTGCACTTTCTGAAAGGAAAAATGGTGAACAGCTCCGGAGGATGCTGTGCGAGTCAGTGTCTGACAGGCCGAGCACCGGAGGCCAGGGCACTTCTAAGTGAGGGTGCTGACCTGACAGGTGGGATCTGGCTCACGGGGGAATCAAGGCTGCAGTGACCCACTTGAGAGTTGATAGACTAAGATTGGCACGTAAGCCAATGAAACTGGATGGTATCACTTAGGCGTTGAGGGGCAATAGAGAAAAGAGAACAAAAAGGCCAAGGACACAACTCTTGGGTTCAGTAACATTTACAGATGTGTCAGTGGGCAAGGAGGGAGAGAAAGACGGCAGTGGCACTGCTGTGAGGTAGGAAGAAATCCAGGCAAGTGTGAGGCCCTGGGAACCTGGAGAAGATGGTGTTTCAAGGAAGGCTTCATATTGAGCCCCATCCAATGGGAGCTGAGGGTGAACTATTGGGTTTGACAGTCTTAGATGCCATTTAGTGGCATGATGCTGCGAGGGTCGGGGCATAAGGTGGGTATAAGTATGGAATTTTTCACGAGTGTGAAATGAAAAAGTTCTGGGAGAGATTCATGGTCTTGTGAAGTTTCATTATTTTCTGAATGAGCAATATTAATACAGGGTCTGAGAAGATGGTGTGGTGGGGGGGAGAGAGAGAGAGAAAAGGAGAGAGAGAGAGAAAAAGAGAGAGAGAGAGAGAGGTGACAATGATGATATAGGGAACAGATGGGTATGATGTAAGGTAAATTGTTTTTATTTGATTGCATATATTTTATTTCTCTGTTTAATGTTTGAGGTGAGGTCATTAGATAAGAGTGGGAATGTGGTCATGACTGTAATGTTGGGTATGTACTTGAGTGCTGAGGACATAAACAAAAGTGAGGCTAGGAAATCTTATTTGCACCTTAAAAATGGTTTAAAGCAGGTTGGCAGACTTCTAATGTAAAGGGACAGGTAAAGGATTTTCGTAAAAGACGAAACATAAATGAGTGAACACAGCTATATTCCAACAAAACTTCATGAACACAGGCAGCGGCTCACATTTAGCCTAAGGGTTGACTTTTTGGACCCTGGTTTAGCTGCTTGAGTGTGTGCGGTGAAGGCAGAAGATGCATGGATAGCAGCAGGGAGGGCTTTCTCCAAAGAGGACACTGGAGTGAGAGAGGTGCCGGAAGAGGCAGGCGCTTACAGGTGACGTCCATGACCAGGATGCACTATGGACTCTGAATTCAGTGAGGACGGAAGAGAGAGGGCAGTGGTGGGGAACACAAAAGGGGCGGGGTCAACAATTCCCGGTCCCAGTAAGACGAGAGAATGGCAGCAATGACAAGACCAAAATAGGTGAGCTGGGCAAGTAGGAGGTAGAGAACAGGTGGAGAGAGGCAAGAGCTGGTGCTTGCTGAGGATGGGATAGTTGCTGCTGGTGATTATAGTGGGAAGGAAAGATTTTTGGAGCAAAGAATATCAAGAACCTGAGAGGAGAGATTTCTTGTTGAATCAGCTACATGTATTCCGAGAATAATTATGTTTTGGTATTGAAAAGACTTAACCCAGGGTCTGAGCTCTTTAGTAAATGAGGAGACGTGACCCCAGGTCAGCGGACGGCCACACTAGGGAAGGACACTGAGGGAAGGTTCGATGACTTGGACTTCAGAACAGCTGGAGGTTCTGAAGGAGGAAAGGAGAAAGGTGGTGCTTTAGAGAGAAGGAGGGGCGCAGACCCCCTCCTGGCAGAGCCATGCCAAGCCTGCGGGAGCAAAGGTGGCAGGCAGAGGGGCTGCAGCATCTGGTGGGCATACTGGCCAAGCAAGACAGGAGAAGGAAGTCAAGAAAGTCAAAGGCCGAAGACCTAGGAGCACTTACTGATGATGGAGTATGAGTTTCAGCGGCCACAGGGCTGCTCTCCGGAGCTGCTGTGGCTTTGGGAGGATGAGGCAGTGAGCACATCGGCGGCCAGCAGGTCGGGCAGTGCAAGGACAGCTGCTCCCTTCCGATGCATGGAGATACGTGCTTGCAGTTCTTTTTATGATGGGGAATGTGGTGAGCAAACCACACCTGTTCAGAAATTTAAATTGGAATGGCTAGAAGCCTACTTAGATGATTATTTAAAAAGAGTTTATGTTTAACTGACTTTTTAAATGTCTTACTTGAATTCAGGATGATAGTCTTCATAAACCATTTCTGACAGGGGTTGGAGGTGTTCCCACCTGAGTCACATTCCTCAGCCTTGGGGTGGGTAAGTCAGGGGCAGGGATGCCTGGGCCGCGGGCAAACTCAGCTGGGTGGCTCTTAGCTACAGTTTTTAGATTTTTCTGGGGGCAATTCTGTGTCTACAAAGTAGAACACATTCTGGAAATGTCTTTGCACTAAGGGGAAGGGCATCTACTGGTCCCTGGTTCCCGGGACTCACTTTTTCTTCCACTGTCAGAACAAGTCCCTGGAAAATCCAGCAGAACAAGGCACCCCAGGGAGGTGTGCTCAGTGACAGGCTGCAGCCAAGAGCATCATGGGAGAGGAGAGTGGGTGTGTGGCCCTGTGAGGGGATGTGGCGTAACTTTGCATTTCCTTTGCTCACAACAAGAAAAAGAAAGGAGAGGATAATACCATATGAGAAAATAATATGGGACAGAGAAGAAGTTAGGCCATATAACTAAAATTTGAATTATATAATTACATTCTTCATTTGGGCGACTGCCTTACTTATTTTTTGATTTGGTTAGAGAGAGTGTTGTGAGCAATTATTGTGAAACTATGTGTTCTTTGGGGGATGTGGTGAGGACAGTGGGACTTAAAAGCAGGGGTGCAAAGCTGTGGGCTTGCTGGAGACACGGCCGCTGGGCTCTGATGGAGCTTCCTGAGGAGCGCGAAGCCACTCTGTGCACATAGGTGTGTGTTTCCTGTACTTGCCAAGGGCTCCAGGGCCGGGCCAGAGGTGACTGGGAGTCAGAACCACAGTTGGAGGTGCCCACGGGTTGGAAGCGCCCCAGCCCTGCAGAGGGAAGCCGGCTCCCGCGACGCCCGGGATGCCCAGCACAGAGCAGACGGGTTTCCCTTTAAACGGGAACTAACAGCTGTGATTAGTTTCCTGAAAAAGTGGAAGCTGGTAAATGATTCTAAGAAATTCTCAACTTTTAGTAGTTTGAATTCCAAAAGATGTGAGAAATCTTCAAGAAAATGTTAAGAGAATTTTATGCAAAATGTTTGAAGAATATAGTTAGGCATATAGGATTCAGTAGTAAGGATTGATGCATTAATTCAACAATACCATTCATTATAGATTATTTCTTATTTTTATACACGTGCCAAGCATCATTCTAGGAGTTGGGGGCAAATCGAAACAGAGAAAGCCCTCTTCTCGTGGCACTCATATTGTCCTGGAGAGACTGTAACCGAGCAGAGAGGAGAGACATGAAAGCATAGGTGAGCGCAGGGCGAAAAGGAAGGCTGGGAGGTAGGTAAGGAACGTGGGGGGTCGGGGGAGAGTTTTAAATGGAGTGGCCAGTGGAGGCGTTTCTAGAAAGAGCATTTCAGCCAGGATTTCAGGAACTGCGGGTGTAGCAGGGTGAGACCAGTCCGGACAGGGCGCGGCGTTGGCAGAACCCGTGGCCCTGCTGCGTGTTTTGCTGCCTGTGTTCATTCGGCTGAAACACTGAGACCAGACTAAGCCAGCAGGGTGCAAGCAGAAGGACGTGCGTCATGTGGAAACGTGCCGGTGGGAGAGGGTCCCGTGGGCCAGGGCGGTCACAGCAGCAGTGGGAGCAGGTGTCAGGTCTGAGTGCACGTCAGGGAAGGCCACAGGGTTTGCTGACAGGCTCCTGTGGGAAGAAGGAGTCCCAGGCCAGGCTGAGCTTTGGGCCTGAACTTCTCATTGAAGAGGGAATGGCCGTGAGTTGCACTCAGCAGATTTGGTTGGGAGTGGGGGGGAGGTTTGAGAACTTCAGTTTCATACTTGCTCAGTGTGAGCTTCCTCTCAGGTTTCACATGATGAGGCTGAGTGCAACTCACGGCCATTCCCTCTTCAATGAGAAGTTCAGGCCCAAAGCTCAGCCTGTGCTGACTTAGGGTTTCCTTAGAGACTCCCTCCTGGGTCTAGCCTAACCCTGTGGTCCTGTCAGCTGTGTCCTCCTACCCCTCATCCTCCACAGGAGCCCGTTGCCGTGGTGGTGAGTGGGCAATTGGGTAAACGAGTGTGGAAATCAAAGAGGCCTAGTCCTGGGCTGTCAATGTGGGTGTCCAGCATAATGATAGGACCTAAGTCCATGACCCTGAGTGAGAACACTGAAGCGGGTAAATAGATAAAAGCAGGTCAGCCCTAGCCTGTGGGGTTCAGTGGATACAGCGTCAGCCTGTGGACTGAAGGGTCCTGGGTTCGATTCCGGTCAAGGGCACATGCCCAGGTTGAGGGCTCAGTCCCCAGTTGGGAGCGTGCAGGAGGCAGCCGGTCAATGATTCTCTCTTAACATTGATGTTTCTGTCTCTCTTTCCCTCTCCTTTCTTCTCTGAAATCAATAAAAAATATATTAAAAACAAACAAATAAAACCGAAGGTGAAGTAAAATGAAGATGGAGAATTGACCAGTGTCCTTAGCAACCTGATATCACTGTGATTTTGACAAGAGTGACGGGCGGGAGGCCCTGGTGCAGTGGTGGGAAGAACCAGGGGCCTGGAATGTTTTGGAAGCTGAACAGCTGTATTTGGTTGAAAGCACCGAGGAGAATGGGCCCTCAGGATGCAGTTCTATCTTATCCGGCCAGGAGTTAGGCTGTTGCGTACTTTTGCTGTAGGTGTCAGGCTAGCCTTCATTGCAGTGTCTTTGCTCGTGTGAAGCTCACAATGAGCAAGTATGAAACTGAAGTTCTCAAACCTCCCCCCCACTCCCAACCAAATCTGCTGAGTGCAACTCATGGCCATTCCCTCTTCAATGAGAAGTTCAGGCCCAAAGCTCAGCCTGTGCTGACTTAGGGTTTCCTTAGAGACTCCCTCCTGGGTCTAGCCTAACCCTGTGGTCCTGTCAGCTGTGTCCTCCTACCCCCCATCCTCCACAGGAGCCCGTTGCCGTGGTGGTGAGACGTGAGGCGGTGCCTTCTATTTCCTATTGATCAGGTCTCAGTGTTTCCATGTGCCTGGCCCCTAAGCTGTGACCCTTACAAGTGCGTTTCAGCTTCTTCCCTCCCCACGCAGGTGGCAGGGTGAGTCTCGAGGTCGTGGGAGGGTGTTTCCCTCCCGCTTGCTGGCTAGGCGTGGGCAAACGCAGGCTGTTTGGGACTGGTAGAATCATTTCCCTTGAGGGCGGGCCTTTGGAGTGAAAGTCATGGAGGCGTCCCCTCCACCCCAGGAGAGTGGGCCCTGGAGGTTTTGTCTCTCTAGTCCTGCTAACCCTCAGAGATTAGTCAATTCCCTCTAATTGGCCCCAGAAGCCGGCCGAGCTGCTGGCAGCCCTCACGCTGCACCTGCCTGTCTCTCCAGATTTGGGGCCACAGTGTCCCTCGTGCTCCTTCTTCGGATGGATCTAGAAAGAGTTGCCGATTTTCAGTTTTCAGCCTTCTTCTTGTGAGGACAGGAGTGACATCTCTCAAGCTCTCACATGTCAAATGGGAAACTGCAGCCCCAAGGCTTTTCAATGGGAGATCACTGGGGAGATCACTCAGGCCTTGGCCCAAAACAGAGTGAAGGCGAGAAGTCAGCACCCACTCCTGTTGAAGAGAAGAACAATGGCCAGGGGCGAGGGAAGGGAGTGGGGAGTGGTCAGCTTTGACAATAGCGTAAGGTTTATATTCTGATCCAAGCAGAGAAGGTCTTTCTCCTCCCCTCCTGTCCTTCCCTTCCCTTTACTTTCATCACCCTCTTCGTTCTCTTCTCCTCTCGTTCTCTTCCTTGGTATTAGGAGTAGAGGTGCCTGGCTGGTGTGCCTCGGTGGTTGAGTGTTAACCTATGAACCAGGAGGCCACTGTTGGATTCCAGGTCAGGGCACATGTCTGGGTTGTGGGCTCAGTTCCCAGTAGGGGGCGTACAGGAGGTAGCTGAACAATGACTCTCTCTTATCATTGACTAGAGGCCCAGTGCACGAATTCATGCATGGGTGGGTCCCTCAGGTTGGCCTGTGGGGATTGGGCCGACACCCTGCAGCTCCTACCTGCCACTCCTGCTCATCCCAGCCCCGTTGCACCTGATGTGGGCTTACGTCCAATCAGTCCCGATGGAGAGAGGCTCGTGCCACTGCAGTAGTGCTCACCAGCTGTGAGCCCTCCCAAGGGGAGTGGCCTGCGGGATTTGGCTGAAATCAGCTCTCCAACATCCCCTGAGGGGTGCCAGATTGCAAGAGGGTGCAGGCCAGGCCAAGGGACCCCGCTGGTGCATGATTGGATTAGGGAGGGACCATGGGAGGGCTCCAGGGCATGTCTGGCCCATCTCGCTCAGTCCCGATTGGCCAGACCCCAACAGCAAGCTAACCTACTAGTCGGAGCGTCTGCCCCCTGGTGGTCAGTGTATGTCATAGAGACTTGTTGACTGGTTGACTGTCTGCCCCCTAGTGGTCAGTGCATGCCATTGTGAGCAGTTGAGCTGCCTTAGCATATCATTAGCATATTATGCTTTGATTGGTTGATCAGTGGACCAGTCACCAGGTGACTGGACACTTAGCATATTAGGCTTTTATTATATAGGATGTTTTTCTCTCTCTCTCCCTTTCCCTTCCTCTCTGAAATCAATAAAAACATATTTAAGAAAACAATGGAAAGAGTTTGAGTCAATTCCTCTGTAGCCCCTGACATCTCTCCTCAGGGCAGGCAGTCCACCTGCTTTCCAGGCTCTGCTGGCGTCAGATGCCCAGAAAGTTGGGATGATGTTGATGCCCAGGGGGAGCCTGCCCCATAGTCGGGGCTTTTCCAGGACCTTTACTGCACATTTTTGGGAAGGGACAAGGGAGGCATGGGATGGCTGAGTCTCATGGCCTGTCTTTGAGGGCCCTGCATGAGCCACGCCCAGCCACAACCACGCCTCGCCTCGCTGCTCCTCTGGGGGTGCGGTGCTTCTCCTCCTCGGTGGGCCCCTCACAGCCCCTGGAGGCGCAGATGGGCCGGCTTTGGGGCAGCTTCTGGCGCTGCCTGCAGGGTGTGGAGGGCGCTGTCCTGGGCTCAGCGGACTTCCCCGGAGCACACTCTGTTGCCTTGTGACGGAGACGGGAGACGGACCTTGCCCGTGGGGACTGGGCATTCGCAGAGACAGGCACAGGCTGGTTGCACACGTAGTGGTGGCAGGGCGTGGGGAGGCATCGCTGACATCACGGCAGTATTCACCACACTAACTGGCGATCCCTGCCATTCCGTCCCCCCACCCCCCAAAGTCCCCGCCCCAGGATTGTGTCTAGGGACGTTTTGCAGGTTTACTGATCTGTTTTAGGCAGAATAATGGTCTTGCCTTTAGATGTTAACAAGTTGAGACCAATTTAATTCAGACTTCCTCCCATGTGCAGCCTGAAGCCTCTCACCTCACCCCGCCAGGCCGCACTCTGCTCACCCACCAGCTTTGCGGCCCGGTAACAGCCCTTCCACTCCCACCAGCAGCTCCCCTCTTCCCACAGTCCTTCCACTCCCACCAGCAGCTCCCCTCTTCCCACAGTCCTTCCACTCCCACCAGCAGCTCCCCCTCTTCCCACAGTCCTTCCACTCCCACCAGCAGCTCCCCCTCTTCCCACAGTCCTTCCACTCCCACCAGCAGCTCCCCCTCTTCCCACAGTCCTTCCACTCCCACCAGCAGCTCCCCCTCTTCCCACGGTCCTTCTACTCCCACCAGCAGCTCCCCCTCTTCCCACGGTCCTTCTACTCCCACCAGCAGCTCCCCCTCTTCCCATGGTCCTTCCACTCCCACCAGCAGCTCCCCCTCTTCCCACGGTCCTTCCACTCCCACCAGCAGCTCCCCTCTTCCCACAGTCCTTCCACTCCCACCAGCAGCTCCCCTCTTCCCACAGTCCTTCCACTCCCACCAGCAGCTCCCCTCTTCCCACAGTCCTTCCACTCCCACCAGCAGCTCCCCTCTTCCCACAGTCCTTCCACTCCCACCAGCAGCTCCCCCTCTTCCCACAGTCCTTCCACTCCCACCAGCAGCTCCCCCTCTTCCCACGGTCCTTCCACTCCCACCAGCAGCTCCCCCTCTTCCCACGGTCCTTCTACTCCCACCAGCAGCTCCCCCTCTTCCCACGGTCCTTCTACTCCCACCAGCAGCTCCCCTCTTCCCACAGTCCTTCCTCTCCCACCAGCAGCTCCCCCTCTTCCCTCCCTACTGGGCGGGAGGAGGGAGCCGCTCACTACCTCAGCAAACAGTCAAGGATTCTGAAAGGTGCCCAGCCCTGTGTGCGCTCTGGGTGTGGACCAGGTCAGTGACGGCCCCACTTTCATGGAACGGACATTCAAGTAGGCAAGGCAAAATCTATTAATAAACATATATTATGTCTGCAAATAATCGAGGCTCAGGCTGGGGGATAAAGCAGAAAAGGTGAAGAGGAAGTTCTGGGCATGTGATTCACTATTTTATACAGAAAGCCAATGAAGGACTTTCTGAGAGTGGCGTATGAGATGAGACCCAGGGGAGTAAGGGAGTGAGCTGTGGAGTCAAAGTGCACAAGGAACCCCGAGCCCCCAATGTGGTGGGAGTTAGGGTGGGGGTGGGGCGTGTGAGTGCTTGGGGAGGAGTGTGGCCGACTTTGGGGCAGAGAGGCAGAATGCAGTTGTGTTGGGCTTCTAGGCCATGGCAGGGAGTTGAACTTTTAGTTTGGGGGGCTGGGTAACTGCTGGAGAGTGTGTGTGGGTACAGGATGTAGTCTGACTCACAGCCTAACAAGATCTCTCTGGCTGCTGGGCGAATAAACTAAGAAAGCCAAGGTCCAAAGTGGGGAGACCAGTTAGTGGGGACCGCATCGTCTCGGGGAGTGGTGGTGCAGCGTTCCCCGGGAGGGAGGAGAGCCATCGTCATATTCTGAGCCTTTTGAGGGTGAAGCCAACAGTGTTCATCTCTGCAGTGTGCAAGGTGCAAAAGAAATGAGGGACTCCAGAGACTTCACTAGCAGCTGGGCTGATGGCTCTGAAAGAGAAAGGCTGCAGGGGAAACAGGGCTCATTTGGGGGTTAGTGAGAAACAGAAGTTTCTTTTCCTTTTTTCTTTTTTTTTTCTTTTTTTGACTCATTAAGTCTGAAAAGTGGAGGCAAGGATCTAGGCTAAAGATCTGAATTCGGGAGTTGTCACCTTAGATACCAGATAGAAAACGTGGGAGCGGATCCAGACAGCGCATGAAACGCCCGCTGCAAAGGCCATCTGGGAACGAAGAGGCGCTGCAGGTTTGGGGAGTGAGAGGGGTGAAGATGTGAAAAGGAAGGAGGAGAAAGGAGAAGGAAGATGTGATGGCAGGATTGCAGCAGCCCTATTGGCACCTTGAGGTTGGAAGTCATGACTTTAAACAAAACTAGTCATCTTAGTTTTACTTCAGCCTCATTCTGCAGCCTGAGTGAAGAGATGTTTTTCAAAACACGATATTGTGGGCTCTTTGGAAACCCCTGCAGGAGGCCTCTGTGGTACAAACCTGTGCCTCGTACCAGGCACTGTGGGCTGAACACTGTGGGTTCTTGATTTTGGCTGGTTACCCTAGTGTTCCTTTCAAAGTGACTTGAAGTCCTCCCTTCCTCCCTCCCTCCTTCCCTCCCTCCTATGCTTCCCACAGCATCCTCTTGCCGCATACACTTCTTTGCATCCCTTTCCTGCGGATGATGGAGGTAAAGCTGACCCTCCGCTGTCCTCTTTCCTTGCCCAACCATGGTTCACATTTGTCCAGGTGACAGATGGCAAACTATCTCTTTGCAACTCACAAACTAAGGAGTACATGCAGGTTCTTCCAAGAACTTTCTAGGCAAGAACTTTCAAGCCTCCATGTTTCTGCATCCAAGAATAATATGATAATTGCTTCTCTCAAAAGGACTGATCTCCCTGTATTATTTGGAAATAATCCCTAACTTACAGAAAGATTGCTACAATAAGAGGAGTATAAAGGGCACATGTACATTCTTTATCTTGATTCACCTATTGCTAACTTTTTACTCCGTGAGCTTTATCATTTGCATGCTCTCACTCTATAGATTGTTAGATAAATAAATCTTTCTCTTTAAGTAATTCAGCATGTATTTCCCAAGGGTAAGGATATTCTCTTAAATAACTACAACACAGTTCTCAGCGTCAGAAATTTAAGTTGATATAATTATTTTATCTAATCTATCATCCCATATTCCAATATAGCAGTTGATCTAATATCCTTTATAGCATTTTCCCCTTGAGTACAGGGTCCAGTCTAGTATTGGGTATTATATTTGGTTGTTTGCCTTTTCATCATTCTTTAATGTAGAACATTTCCATGTAATTTTATGACATTGACATTTTTGAAGAATACTTTCCTTCCTTAAAAAACAAAAGAAAACATTTCTCATTCTGTGTTTGTCTAATATTTCCTTGTGATAAGTTTGAAGTTATCTATTCTTTAAAAAACTAGAGATAAAGGTCATTTAGCATAAAATTTATCTTTAAGTTGTACAATTCAGTACTTTTTAGTACATTCACAGGCTTGTGCGGCTCCACCACTATCTAACTCTGGATAAGACGCTCGGTATCTGTTAGCAGCCACCCCATTTCCTACGCCCCTCTGCCCCTGGCAATCATGAATCTACTTTTGGCTCTGTGTTTTGTCTATTCTGAACATTTCACATAAATGCTACCATAAAATATATGGCCTTTTTGGGGGAGAGGTTTTGGGTAGAGGTTTAGCTTTATGTTTTCAAGGTTCAATCTTCCAGTACACATGAGTACTTTGTGGCTGAAGAGCATTCCATTGTAAGGACATACACCATTTATTTATCCGTACACAAGCTGGTGGGCATTGGAGTTGTTCCCACTTTTTGGTTACTGTGAACAATGTTGTTAGGAACATACACTTAGGAGTCTTTTGCAGACATATGCTTTATTTATCTTGAGAAACTGTCAAACTGTTTTCCAAAGTGTCTGCACTGTTTCACGTTACTACTCCCAGTGAAGGAGGCTCCGGTTTCTCCACATCCTCTCAACACTTGTTATTGCCTGTCCTTTCGATTCTTTCTATCGCAGGGGCGTGAGGTGGCATCTGCCATGGTTTCGATTTGCACTTCCTTAATGATTTATTATGTTGAGTGTTTTTTTAAAACATTTTTTATTAAATTTTTTTTCAATTACAGTTTACATTTAATATAATTTTGTATTAGTTTCAGATGTATAGCATAGTGGCTAGACAATCATATACTTGACAGTGTTCCCCTGGCATTTCTAGGACCCACTGCCACCATACCTAGATTTGATAATATCATTGACTGTATTTCCTATACTGTACTTTACATCCCAGAGGGGAGGGGAATTGGGGGGGTGTTGAATATTTTTTCATGGTTTTTATTGGCCACTTGTATATATTCTTTTAAGCAATATCTATTCAAATGTTTTGCTCATTTAAAAATTAGATTATTTGTTTTTTTATTGTTTACTTACAAGTGTCAGTGATATATTCTGAATGCTAGACTTTTATCAGATTTATTTTGAAAATGTTCTGTCCCATTCTGTGGGCTGTCTGTTTAATTTCTTGATGCACAAAAGTTATTAATTTTGGTGAAGTTCAATTTATCTGTTTTTTGCTGTTGTTGCTGCTTGTGCTTTTGGTAGTATAGCTAAGAAACTATTGTTTATTCCAAGGTCATGAGGCTATACCTCTATGTTTTCTTCTAAGAGTATATTAGTTATAATTTTTTTAGTTTTTTTATGCATTTCTAGATAAATTCAATTTTATTCTTTTACATGTAGATATCCAGTTGTTTCAATGCCATTTTTTTTGCAAAGACTGTTATTTCCCTATTGCATTGTCTTGACACATTTATCAAAAATCAATGGACTATAAAGGTATGGGTTTATGTTTTAGTTGTTTATTTTGCCTCTTGCCTTATTCTATTCAGCCCTAGCCTCTTTATCAGCACACTTTTTAAAAAATTAAAAAAAAAAATGAAGAGAATCCAAAATGGTGATGGGACAATGGGCTGCAAGATAGTGTGTGAGTGAGAGAGCAAAAGGAGAATACATGGATGTGCAGCGAGTGTCTGTATTTGTGAGTGAGAGACAACTATATTCCACAGGACTGTTGGGGACTGGTGGACCGGGCAGCCACTACTGCTGCTGAAATCTCTCCCAGAGTGGCCGGCTCTGTGGCAGAGACCACACCATCTTGAAGGGTAAGACTGGCTGTGATTGGAAGCCCAGACTTACCTTCAACTGGGGAAGACCTCAGATACCTCCCAGGACCCTACAACCATATTACCCAGGGACCAACTGCCTCAGCTGCGAACCCATGAATACCAGGACTCCCGCCTCCTCAACCACAGGTGTCTGAAAAGTGGTGCCGAATACGTGGGGGAGACAAAGTGGTGCCAAATACATGGACAGGTCCTGTGCCTTCTCACAGAGCAGATAAAAGGGACAGCTGAATCGAACAACACCCACCGGGAACTGGTGAATTAAACACATCTGGTGAGGCAATCCATGATGGAAAGGTCAGAGATCGCCTGGAGAAAGGTGAGATCTGGGATCCAGGCTGCAGGAAGAAATGCACACAGCAGGGACTAGAGTCTCAGAGGAATACTGCACCCCACAAAATCTGCAGCCATTGGGGTCAGTGTAGCCCTTGAATGTGTCCAGTACATAGGATCTTCCAATTAAAGACTGCAGGCGAAAGTTGTTTTTGTGGAAACTGGAGAAGAGTGGGGAGAGATGAGCATGAAAACAGTGCTGGCACAGTCTATCCCTCCAGCCCAGTGTTAAGTGTGGCAGGGGCCTTTTAGTCCCAGATATTAATACAGAAACACTGCCACCCAGGGGTTGTGCCAGAAATTAACTCTTGTGTAAATACAACTGAGAAACAAAGTGAACAGAGAGATACCGCCTGCTTGAAAACAGGGTTTTTGCATATGACACAGAGGAGCAGTGGATCGCAGGGAACTACAATACTGTGCTGACTACCTGACAGGAAGCAGATGTGCCAAGCAGAACAGTAGAAGAAGTGAACGACCTTCACTACTTCACTTTATTTTTTATCTTTTACTTAAACTAAACTTTTTTCTCGCTTGATTTTACTTTTTTATTATATTTTTAATTATTATTACTACTACTATTATTTTAGCTTTATTTAAAGTTTTATTTTATTTTTTTCTTTATTTTATTTTGGGATTAGTGTTCTACATTCTACTTTTATTTTTCTTTTAGCATTATTTTATTCTATCTCAATTTTACCTTTATGCCAACTCTCTCTTCCTCACTTTTCCCCCTTTTCATCATCTCTTTCTTACCCTGTTTCTGCTTTAGTTTTTCTCTATCCTTTCTTTTTACTCCCTGTTAAAAATTGATCTTACTCATATATCTAATTTCCTCTCCCCTGCTCCACTTCTCTATTCTCTTTCTTCACTATCCAAATTTTTTTTTCCTTTCTTCCTTTTTCTTTCTTTCTGTCTTGTTGTTACTGTTTGTTTGATTGTTAATTTGCTTTTTTCTTCTGTTTTTCCTCTCCTTGCTTGTTCTCCTCTTCTACTAATAGCCTAATTAATTCCAATCACCAACTCAGGCCTGTCTACTTTCTATTCTCCTTTTCCAATAAGAGACAAATACATAGATAGATAGATTAAAGAAAGGGGACATATTAATATATATATGTTTTCTCTTTTTTTGTATTTTGTTTTTTACTTTTCTTCTTATACACTCATTCTCTTTCTACCTCCTCTATACTGAATTGTGACTATTTCCCCATTCATTAAATTTCTGGACCCTACCTTTTGGAACTAAGCTCTGCATTCTCAGATTCATCTGGGTGTTTGTTGTTTCAGTGTTTGTTTTTTCATTTTTTTGGATTAGTTGTTGTTTGTTGTTTGCATTCATCTCTGGGGGTTTGTTATTTGCATTTTAAAAAATGAGTTGTATATATACATATACTTTTTCCCCCCTTCTTTTTTCTTCCCTTTCTTTTCTCTCTTACATTTTTTCCTTTTCTCAATATCATTTTTTCATGCTTTTCTATCCCCTAATTCTCTGGTGGTCACCTTTATCTAGGGTTATTAGTATCATGAATATATTTGTGTGTGGTACCCTGTGCATTGTGTCTTGTTGTGTTGTATTTTGTGCCTTTAAGTAAATGCATGAGAAAGAGCTACATAACTAGACACCCTGAGAGGAGCAATCATGGGGAGACAAAGAAACAGCCTGCATATGAAAGAAAAGGAGGAATCATTGGAAAAGGAAGTAAATGAAATGGAGGGAAGCAATATGTCAGAGAAAGAATTCAGAGTAATGGTTATAGGACACTGAAAAAGTTGGAAGACAAATTCAACAATATGTATAGGAATGAAGAAGAAATGAAGAGGAACTAGAAGAAATGGAAAATGACATAGCTGCAATAAAGAACTCAATAGAAAGCATCAGCAGTAGACTAGAAGAAGCGGAGGACTGTATCAGTGAGCTAGAAGACAAGGTAGGAAAATATACCCAAGCAGAGTAGCATCTAGAAAACAAACCTTAAAAAATCAGGAGGAGAGCCTAAGGGAACTTTGGGACAACACGAAATGAAACAACATCTGCATAATAGGGGTGCCAGAAGGAGAGGAAACTGAGCAAGGAATAGAAAACCTGTTTGAAGAAATAATGACAGAAAACTTCCCTGATATAGGGAAGAAAAAACTCACACAAATACATGAAGCTCATAGAGTCCCAAACAAGATGAACCACAAAAGACTGACACCAAGACACATTATAATTAAATTGGCAAAAACCAACAACAATGTAAGAATCTTAAAGGCTGCCAGAGAGAGACAGAAAGTTACCTACAAAGGATCCTTCATCAGACTAGGGACTGATTTCTCAACAGAAACACATCAGACCAGAAGGGAATGGAATGAAATATGCAAAGTCAGGCAAAGCAAGGGCCTGAATCCAAGAATACTGTACCCAGCAAGGCTATTAATTAATGTTGAGGATGAAATCAGGAGCATCACAGACAAAAAAGGACTAAGGGAGTTTATTACCACCAAACCAGCAATGCAAGAAATGCTAAACAGTCTGCTGTAAAAAGAAGAAATAGGAAGGGAAGAAGGAATACCAGCATAAAGAATAAAAATGGTGACAAACAAGTACCTATGAATAATAACTTTAAATGTAAATGTGTTAAATGCCCCAATCAAAAGACCAGCTGAGTGGATAAGAAAACATGACCCATATATCTGTTATCTATAGGAGACCAACATCAAAACAAAGAACTCACACAGACTGATGGTGAAGGGATGGAAAAAGGTTTTCCAGGAGAATGGAAATGAAAAAAAGCTGCGGTAGTAATGCTTATAGCTGACAAATTAGACCTCAAAGTGAAGGACATAACAAGAGATAAGGAAGGCCACTTCATACTACTAAAGGGAGCAATTCAACAAGAAGATATAACTCTGGTAAACATATATGCACCCACTACAGGAGCACCCAAATACATAAAAAAACTCCTGGAGGATATAAAGGGAGAAATTGACAAACAATACAGTCATAGTAGGGGACTTTAATACCCCACTAACACTACTGGACAAATCCTTTAAACAAAAAATCAGCAAAGAAACATCAATCCTATATGACTCACTAGATCAGATGGAATTAATTGACATCTTCAGAACATTTCACCACAAAGCCACAGAATACACATTCTTCTCAAGTGCACATGGGTCATTTTCAAAGATAGACCACATATTGGGACATAGGCAAAGTCTCTTCAAATTCAGGAAGATAGAAATCATATCAAGCATCTTCTCAGATTACAATGGCATAAAATTAGAAATAAAATACAATAAAAACAATAAAAAAATCAAACACCTGGAGGCTAAATAACATGCTATTAAACAATGACTGGGTTACCAAAGATATCAAAGAAGAAATAAAAAGTATCATGGCAACAAATGACAATGAAAACATAACAACCCAAAATCTATGGGACACAGTGAAAGCAGTCTTGAGAGGGAAGTTCATAGCTCTACAGGCCTACTTCAAAAAACAAGAAAAAATGGTAATAAATGATCTAACCCTACAACTCAAAGAGTTAGAAAGAGAGCAACAAGAAAATCCCAGCATAAGCAGAAGGAAGTAAATAATAAAGATCAGAGCAGAAACAAACGATATAGAGACAAAAAAATAAATAAAATAAATAAATAAAAAACAATACAAAAGATCAACACAATCAATAACTGGTTCTTTGAAAGGATAAACAAGATTGATGAACCTCTAGCCATGCTCACCAAGAAGCAAAGAGAGAGGACCCAAGTAAACAAAATCAGAAATGCAAGAAGTGAAGTAACAACCGATCCCACAGAAATACAAATGATTATGAAAAAAATACGATGAACAACTATATTCCAACAAAATGGACAACCTAGAAGAAATGTACATATTCTTAGAAAAACACAAGCTCCCAAAACTCAATCAGGAAGAATAAAAAAAACCTGAATAGGCCGATAACTACCAAAGTAATTGAAGCAGCGATCAAAAATCTTCCAGCAAACAAAAGCCCTGGTCCAGATGGCTTTACAGGGGAGTTCTACCAAGCATTCAAAGAAGAACTAAAACCTATCCTCCTCAGACTATCCCAAAAAATTCGAGAGGAAGGCACACTTCTAAGCTCTTTCTATGAAGATAGCATTACCCTAATCCCAAAAGCAGATTAAGACAATACCAAAAAAAGAGAACTACAGGCCAATATCCTTGATGAATATGGATGCTAAAATGCTCAACAAAATTCTAGCAAATCGGATTCAGCATTACATTGGAAAGGTCATACACCATGACCAAGTGGGATTTATTCTGGGGATGCAAGGATGGTACAATAGCCACAAATCAATAAATGTGATACATCACATAAACAAACTGAGAGAAAAAAAACACATAATCACGTCAATCAATGCAGAAAAAGCACTTTACAAAATCCAATACCCTTTCTTGATAAAAGTGGGAATAAAGGGATCGTACATCAACATAATAAAAGCCTTATATGACAAACCTACAGCTAATATCATACTCAATGGGCAAAAACTAAACTCATTTCCCCTAAGAACAGGATCAAGACAGAGATGCCCACTTTCACCACTCCTGTTCAACATAGTACTAGAAGTACTAGCCATAGCGATCAGACAAGAAGAAAAAATAAAAGGCATCTACATTGAAAAGAAGTAAAACTGTCCTTATTCACAGATGACATGATACTATACATAGAAAACCCCAGACTCCATCAAAAAACTACTATACCTAATAAATGATTTTGGCAATGTAGCAGGATACAAAATTAACACCCAGGAATCTATGGCCTTTTTATACACCAATAATTAACTCACAGAAAGAAAAACGAACAAAAAAATCCCATTTACCATTGCAGCAAGAAAAAAAAAAAAGATACATAGCAATAAACTTAAAGACCTGTACTTGGAAAACTTCAGGATATTGAAAAAAGAGATAGAGGAAGACATAAACAAATGGAAGAACATACCATGCTCATGGATTGGTAGAATTAACATCATTAAAATGTCCATACTACCCAAAGCAATCTACAGATTCAATACAATCCCCATTAAAATACCAATGGCATACTTCAAAGATCTAGAACAAACTCTCCAAAAATTCATCCAGAATAAAAAAGACCCTGAATAGCTTCAGCAATCCTGAGAAAGAAAAACAAAGTTGGAGGGATCACAATGCCAGCTATCAAGCTATACTGCCAAACCACAGTTCTCAAAACTGCCTTGTACTGGCACAAGAACAGACATATAGATCAATGGAACAGAACAGAGAACCCAGAAATAGACCCAAGCCATTATGCTCAATTAATATTTGACAATGGAGACAAGAGCATACACTGGAGTCAGCACAGTCTCTTCAATAAATGGTGCTGGGAAATTTGGTCAGATACATGCAAAAAAAATGAAACTAGATTACTAACTTACACCATACACAAAAACAAACTCAAAATGGCTACAGGACTTAAATGTAAGACAGGAAACCATAAAAATCCTATAAGACTCCATAGGCAGCAAAATAGCAGATATATGTCGTAGCAATATCTTTACAAACACAGCTCCTAGGGAAATGGAGACTAAGGAAAAAATAAACAAATGGGACGATATCAAAATAAAAAGCTTCTGCACAACAAAAGAAACCATTAACAAAACAACAAGAAAGTGCACTGCATGACAGAACATATTTGCCAATGTTATCTCCTATAAGGGTTTAATCTCCAACATTTACAGGGAACTCATACAACTTAACAAAAAAAAAAAGATAAACAATCCAATAAAAAAATGGGCAAAGGATCTAAATAGACACTTTTAGAAAGAGGACATACAGAAAAACCAGAGACATATGAAAACATGCTCAAAGTCGCTAATCACCTGAGAGATGCAAATCAAAACAACAAGGAGATACCACCTCACACCTGTCAGAATAGCTATCATTAACAAATCAAGAAATTACAAGTGCTAGCAAGGATGTGGAGAAAAAGAACCCTCCTGCACTGCTGGTGGGAATGCAGACTGGTGCAGCCACTGTGGAGAACAGTATGGAGTTTCCTCAAAAAGTTAAAAATGAAACTCCCATTTGACCTAGTAATCCCATTTCTAGGACTATATCCCAAGAAACCAGAAACACCAATCAGAAAGGATATATGCACCCCTATGTTCATAGCAGCACAATTTACAGTAGCTAAGATTTGGAAACAGTCTAAGTGCCCATCAGCAGATGAGTGGATTAAAAAACTATGGTACATCTACACAATGGAATACTACACTGCTATAAAAAAGAAGGAACTTTTACCATTTGCAACAGCATGGATAGAACTGGAAAGCATTATGCTAAGCAAAATAAGCCAGTCGGAGAATGATAAATATTACATGATCTCATTTATATGTGGGATATAATGATCAACATAATTTGATGAACAAGAATAGATCCATAGACAAATGGTAGGGGAAGTGCAGGTGGAGGGCGGGGGTAGTTGGAGAACAACCAAAGGACTTGTGTGCATGCATATTAGCATAACCAATGGACACAGACACTGGGGTGGTGAGGGCTTGCCCAGGGTGGGAATGGCTTGGGGGCAGGTCAATTGTGGAAAAAGGAGACATATGTAAAATTTTAGACAATAAAAAATGAAAAAAAAATTAATTACATGACATAATATTATATTAGTTTCAGGTGTACTACATAGTGATTAGATATTTATATAACTTATGAAGTGATTGCACTTGATAATTCCAGTATTCATCCAACACATATATAGTTATTATAATAAATTTACTATATTCCATCTGCTGTACTTTACATCCCTGGGACAGTGCTTATAACTGTCAATTTATACCTCTTAATTCCTTCCATTTTTTCACTGAGCCCCCTAATCTCCCTCCATTTTGGCAACCATCAATTTGTTCTCTGGATCTATGACCTGTGTGTGTGTGTGTGTGTGTGTGTGTGTGTGTGTGTGTTTTAAATTATTTTGTTTATTAGATTCTACATATCTATATCCTATATAATAAAAGGCCAGCGACCATAATGGCGTATGACTGGAATGACCAATTGACCAGTTGCTATGAGATGCATTGGTCCCTCCCCACAGCCCGCAGGCTCCGATTACCGAATGGCCAACAGGGAACCATGGGGAACTGGGCTGGTGGTGGCTGGGGCAGGACTGGGACTGGTGAGCAGGTAGAAGGTAGAACTCTTGGTCCTTCCTCCCAGCCTGCAGACTCTGATCAATCCTTAGTTTCTTCTGAAAGGAACATGGCACCTCCACTGTGCAGCCTCCCAGGACGTGGACTCACCACTGTGAGAGGTTCCAGAGCAGGGACTTCAACAAGGACTTCAGCACCTGCAGTGGCCCTCAGCCTTCACTGCTGGGAGGTGGATGGAGAGCATCAGCTTTAAACCACAAACACCCTCCTCAGGAAGAACCCACCACTTTCCTCTCCACAGCCATTTCTGGGTCTGCAAGAAACTGCGCATGCTCCTCCCTGTGGGAAGGGCAGAGCCACAGCATGAGCTGAGTGGTTTGTGATGGGGGAGGGGCCAAGCCAGGTGGCTGGGCCAGTGCAGGGACAGAGGGAGGGAGGGAGGGTGGGGCAGGAGCAAGGGGGAAGCCCTGGTTCCCTGCACCTCCTCCCACAGGCATAGCCCTTCCTGGTTGAGTTTCCCACGTCATTATTAGGGTTTTGGCTCTTGACGCTGGCTGTGAAAGGATTCACAAGGGAGAGAAGAGACAGGTGCAGAGAGAGGCCACTTATTTTACTTCTTTAAAGGGAGCAAAGGGCCAGGTGCCCTTTGATGGCACAAGGCACCTAAGTCAGATAGGGCTGTTCTTTTGATCACTGGATGGTGAATGGGGAACCAGTGTGGGTGGCAGTGGTGGGGCTGGACTGGGGACTGGCGAATGGGCGGAAGATGGTCCTGATCGCAGGCTAGGCCTAGGGACCCTATGTGTGCACGATTTCATGCGCTGGACCTCTAGTCATATCTAATAAAAGAGTAATATGCAAATTAACCATCACTCTGCTATACCCACCAGCCATGCTCACCAGCCACGTCCACCAGCCAATCAGAGTGAGTATACAAATTAATCCCAACCAAGATGGCTACGGCCACAGAGAGCAGGAGGGAGGCTTGGGTTTCCCCGGCAATGGAGGAAGCCAAGCTTTCCACACATCCTGGCAGGCCCAGGCCTCCACACAAGGGTACAAAGTTTCAATTATAGAAAGTAAATAAATTCCAACATAAATGGCAGCAGCCACTGAGCTGCAGAGATCAGGAGACTAAGGTTGCCCTGGACGATGGAGGAAGCCAAGCTTCTGCAGCCCTGGCCGGCTCAGGCCTTCACTCCAGGCTACAAAGTTTTAATTATAGAAGGTACACAAACCCCAACAGAAATGGCTGCCACCATGGAGCGAGCAGGAGGCTTGGCTCCACTCCAGGCTACAAAGTTTCAATTGTAGAAGATAAATAAATTGCAGATACCAGGGCCTCTGCTTGGGTCACCGGGGGGCATGACTGGCCTGCCACAGGCCCCTCGCCCAGGCCGCCCCACATCCCAAGGGAACCACCACCCTGATCCAGGACACCCTTCAGGGCAAACCATGTACCAGGCCTCTATCCTATCTAATAAAAGAGTAATATGCAGATTGACCATCACTCCAACACACAAGATGGCTGCCCTCATGTGGTCAAAGATCCTGCCCCCATGTGGACACAAGATGGCCACCCCAAGATGGCCAGCAGGGGAGGGCAGTTGGGAGGGACCAGGCCTGCAAGGGAGGGCAGTTTGGGGCGATCAACCCTGCAGGGGAGGGCTGTTAGGGTTGACCAGGCCGGCAGAGGAGGGAAGTTGGGGGCAAACAGGCTGGCATGGGAGTGGTTAGGGGGTGATCAGTCTGGCAGGCAGAAGCAGTTAGGGGCAATCAGGAAGGCAGGCAGGCGAGCAGTTGGGAGCCAGCAGTCCTGGATTGTGAGAGGGAAGTCCGACCGGGATCAGGCCTAAACGGGCAGTCGGACATCCCTCGAGGGGTCCCAGATTGGAGAGGGTGCAGGCTGGGCTGAGGGACACCCTCCCCCCCATTGCACGAATTTCATGCACCGGGCCTCTAGTATATAAATAAAAGCCTAAGTGACCAAACAACCAGATGACTGGTCGACTGGTTGCTATGACGTGCACTGACCACCAGGGGCAGATGCTCAGTGGTGGTCAGTGTGCTCCCACAGTGGGAGCGCTGCTCAGCTGACTGTTGGGCACCAGACGCTGGGCTCACAGCTGGCAAGTGCAGCTGCAGGGGCACAAGCCTCTCCTGCCTCTGTGGCAGCGCTACCAAGCAGTGGTCGCAGCAGGCGCAGTGGGGCTGGGATGAGTGGGAGTGGCGTGGTGCCCGGCCTGGGCCTGGGCTCCTCCCCGGCCGCCTGCTGCTTCGTACACTACTACATCCCCTGAGGGGTCCTGGATTGCGAGAGGGCACAGGCCAGGCTGAGGGACCCCACTGGTTCATGAATCCGTGCACTGGGCCTCTAGTAAGTGATATCATATAGTATTTGTTTGTCTTTCTGTCTTATTTATATACTCAATTCTATTCCATTGATGTAAACATCCATCCTTACGCCAGGATCAGCCAATCTTTTTTGCTGTATCTTTGCTCTAAATTTTGAAATTGACAAATGCAAGTCCCAATTTTTGTCTTTCATTTTCAAGACTGCTTTACTATCTTGGGACCCTTGCATTTCAATATACATTCTATGATTAATATGTTAATTTCTGGGGGAAAAAGTTCACTAGAATTTTCATAGGAATTATATTGAATTTGTAGATTAATTTGTAGACTATTGCCATCTTATTAATATTAAGTCTTACAATCCATGAACACAAATGTCTGTTGTTTATAAAGGTCTTTAATTTTTTTTCAAATACGATGAATATATTTTAAGTTTCAAGTCTTGTCCTTGTTTTTTTATAAATATACTAGAGGCCCGGTGGATGAAAATTGTGCATGGGTAGGGTCCCTAGGCCTGGCCGGTCATCAGGGCTGATCGGGCCTTCTGGCTGCCAGCCAGGGCCTTCCTTCCCCTGGCTGCCAGCTGCTGGCCAGGGCCTTTGTTCATTCCGTGCCGCCCCCTGTTGGTCAGCACACATCATACTGAGTGGTCCAACTCCTGGTTGGTTGAACTCCCAAGGGGACAATTTGCATATTAGCCTTTTATTATATAGGATTCTTAAGTATTTTATTCATTTGATACTATTATAAATTAAGTTGTTTTCTTAATTTCATTTTTGGATTGTTTATTGCTAGTATATAGAAATTGACCCAACCCATTATGCTCAATTCATATTTGACAAAGGAGATAAGAGCACACAATGGAGCAAAGATAGTCTTTTCAATAAACAGTGTTGGGAAAATTGAAAAGGTATATGCAGAAAAAATGAATCTAGACCACCAGTTTAAACCATACACATGAATAAACTCAAGATCGATAAAAGACTTAAATGTAAGTTGTGAAACCATAAAAATCCTAGAAGAAAATGCAGGCAGCAAAATATTAGACATCTCTCTTAGCAATATTTTGCCAACACATCTCCTAGGGCAAGGGAAACAAGGAAAAAATAAATAAACAAATGGGACTACATCAAAATAAAACCCTTCTGCACAGCAAAAGAAACCACCAACAAAATGAAAAGGGAACCCACTGTATGGGAGGACATATTTGTCAATGATACATCTGATAAGGAGTTAATTTGCAAAATATATAAAATACTCATACAACTTAACAAAAGAAGGACAAACAATCCAATCCGAAATCTATCTGGGTCTTCTGCCCATTTGTTTATCTCCAAAGTGGACATACAGATGGCCAAAAAACATATGGAAAAATGCTCAATGTCACTAATCATCTGAGAGATAAATATTAAAATGACAATCAGGTACCACCTCAAACCTGCCAGAATGGCTACCATCATAAATAAACAAACAACAAGTTCTGGGGAGGATGTGGAGAAAAGGGAGCCCTAGTACACCGCTGGTGGGAATGCAGACTGGTGCAGCCACTGTGGAGAACAGTATGGAGTTTCCTCAAAAAATTAAATATGGAAATCCCATTGATCCAATAATCCCACTTCTAAGAATATATCCTAAGAAGCCTGAATCACCAATCAGAAAGAATGTATGCACCTCTATGTTCATAGCAGCACAATTTACCATAGTTAAGATCTGGACACAGCCCGAGTGCTCATCAGTAGATGAGTGCATAAAAAGCTGTGGTACATTTACACCATGGAATACTATGCAGCAGTAAAGAAGGATCTCTTACCCTTTGAGACAGCATGGAGGGACCTGGGGAGTATCATGCTGAGTGAAATAAGCCATTCAGAGAAAGACAAGTATCACATGGTCTCACTCATATGTGGAATCTAATGAACAAAATAAACAGACAAAATAGATCCAGAGGCATGGAAGCATGCAACAGACTGATGATTCTCAGAGGGACGGGGAGGGGGAGAGGTTAACCAAAGAAGTTATATGCATACTAAAGGCCCGGTGCATGAAATTCATCTGGGGGGAGGGGGAGGGGTACCCTCAGCCCAGCCTGCACCCTCTCCAATCCAGGATTCCCTCTCACAATCTGGGACCACTAGCTCCTAACTGCTCACCTGCCTGCCTGCCTGATTGCCCCTAACTTTCCCCCCTGCTGGCCTGGTTGCCCCCAACTGCTCCCCCCCCCCCAATGGCCTGGTCACCCCCAACTCCTGCCCCTCACCAGCCTGGTTGCCTCTCACAGCCCCCCTCTGCCAGCCTGGTCACCCCTCATTGCCCCCCCCCTCGCTGGACTGGTCACCCCAACTGCCCAACTGCCCTCCCTGCTGGCCTGGTCACCCCACGCAGCCTGTTCGGTCACCCATTTGGTTGTTTCGGTTGTGACGGTCTCTTAGGCTTTTATATATATATATTTGCATAACCCATGGCCACAGATAATAGTGTGAAGTCCTGGTGAGGGGGCAGCAGCAGGCTGGAGGAGTGGAGTTGGAGAAGGGACATCTGTCATACTTGCAATAATAAAGGTACATTTTAAAAAAGAGAGAGGGAAGAGACTGAAATTCACACAGTGCCTTTGCTGGGAACGCTGGAAGGAGCATAGCCCTCACGCTCTCTGGGCTGCTGTCCCACGTGGGAGCTGCCTGTGCCTGGGAGAGGGGCTGCACAGAGCACACTGAGCGCTGGGCGTCACACTTAGTGTGACAACAGAACGTGAAGTGCTCTCTTTGTAACTGTATATTACTTGCATGTTGAAATGATACTACTTTGAATATATTGGGTTAAATAAAATATATTAAAATTAAAAAAAGAAATACAATTAATTTTTGTACTCTGATCTTTTATCTGCAAGCTTTTTGAGCTTGTTTATTAGTTTTAAGTGTGTGTGTGTGTGTGTGTGTGTGTGTGTGTGTGTGTGTGTGTGAATTCTTTTGAAATTTCTGTATGCAAGATTATGCCATCTGGAAACAGATAATTTTCTTTTTTCCCAAACTGGAAAACCTAATTTTTTTCTTTTGATTAATTACCCTGCCTAATACCTCCAATACAGTGGTGAGTGGAACTGATGAGTACAAAGTTACTTGTCTTGATCCTGACATTCAGGAGCAAAGCTTCAGTCTTCTACCTGTATGTGCGATGTTGGCTGTGGGATTTATAGATGCCCTGTCTCATGTTGAAGAGCGGCATTCTAGTCATAGTTTGCTGAGTGTTTTTCATCATGAAAGGGTATTAAGTTTCCTCTAACGCTGTTTTGGTGTCTATAGAGATAATCTGTGTTTTTTGTCCTTATTCTATTAATATATTCATATGATTTTATTACATTGGTTCATTTTTGTATGTTAACCAATCTTGCATTCCTGGCATAAATCCCCGTTGCTCATAGTATGTGATCCTGGTAATGCAGTGTTGATATTTTTTGCATCTATAATCATAAGGGGTATTTAGCTGTAGTTTTCTTTATTTGTGATGTATTTATTTATCTGGTTTTGGCATTAGCGTAATAATGGTCTCCTAGAATAAAATGGAATATTTTTCCTCCTCATCTATTTTTTCAAAGAGTTTGTGAAAAACTGATTTTAATTATCCTTTTAATGTTTGAAAAATTATCAATGAAGCCATCTGGTCCTCAGCTTTTCTTCATGGGAAATTGGATTACTAATTCAATCTTTTTATTAGTTATATGTATATTCAAATTTTCTCTTTTGGTTTGAATTAATTTCAGTAATTTGTGTCTTTCTAGGGATTTTTTTAAATCTAGGTTGCATAATTTTTTACAGAGCTCCCTTTTAATCCTTATAATTTTTGTGGCACTGATAGGAATAGCTCCTCTTTCATTTTTCACGTTAGCAATTCAAATGTTGTTTTTGTTGTTCATTCTAGCTAAAAGTTTGTCAATTTTGTTGATCATTTCAAGAAACTAACTTTTGGTTTCATTGTCTTTCTGTAATGTTTTTTTATTCTGTTTAATTTATTTCTCTAATTTTACTTTTTCTTTCATTCCACTTACTTTACATTTACTAAACTTTTTAAAAGGTTTTTCTCTTCCTCTAGTTTCTTAAAGATGGAAGTTTAATGTGCTGATTTGATATTTTCTCTGATATTATATATTTAAATATCAACACCTATAGGTATAAAATTTCCTTTGGGCACTGCCTTGGCTGATCCCATTAGTTTTGGTATGTTGTGTTTTCATTTTCATTTATGTTTATGTCTAATTATGTTCTAATTTCCCTTTTGATTTCTACTTTGACCCATTGGTTATTTAGAAGTATTTAATAAAATTTCTATATATTTGTGAATTTCCCAAATTCCTGTTTATATTGATTTCTAATTTTATTCCGTTTGGTTTGGAGAGCATGGTTTGTATGACTTTAGCACTTTTATTTATTGCTTTCCACAATGCTTTATTAGTATTATTTTTTTAATGTGTCTTTATTGTTGAAAATATTACAGATGTTCCTCTTTCCTCCCATGGGCACTCCACCCCACCCACTTTTGCCCTCCTCAGGGCTTCACATTCAACAAAAGGACCGCTTCACCTGTGGAACAGGAGTGAGGGTGCCCTGCCTCCCCGAGAGTGAGGTCATATGATGCTGATCTTCCTCTGACTGGCTTATTTCTCTCAGCATAACACTGCCCCGGTCCCATCAGGATTTCAGTACTTTTAAACTCCAGACCTTTTTGTCATCCAACACGGACTCTGTCCCTGAGCCTGTGTATTATGCTGTTGGACGGAAGCTCTATAGATGAGTTAGGTCTTGTTGGTATTTAGTGTTGTTCAAGTCTTGTATTTTCCTGTTTTTCTATTTATTGTGGAAAGTGGGGGGTGGTCCCAGCGGTGGTGGGGCTGAGCCCTGGACATGACTGACTTGATCTAAATGTTTGTGGTCAAACATAGAGTGATAAGGTCTCAATGTCTGCAGAGTATAATTTTAATTGTAGGCCCACAATAGGGTAAAAAACCGAACTTGTTAAGGCTCGAGTGGTCAGTGTAGCACTGGCGAAGTTGAAAGCCAAAACCTGAGGACAAATGGGTGTCACAGTGTCCGAGATAAAGAGCGTAGGTGCCAAAGTAGAGGTCAGGAGTCCAACAAGGTTAAGACGAAGGCTGGTCTCTGAGAGTGTACCCGCATTGGGCAGAATCGCTCCGACATCGTATTTCTGGCTTCTCTTATTTGCTTGTCCTCACGTGGTGTTTCAACCTCTTTAAGGCTCCCAGGACTTCTGACAGCTGCTGATTCCCCGAGTGCCTCCGGAAAGACGGCACCGATGTTTGGCAAACTGGTGAGGGGCCAGGCCAGGCTGACCTTGGGGAAGGTTGGGCACTGCTGCAGCATTTAGTGATCTAAGAAAGGGAGTTTGTGGAATTGTTTCCTTCTTCCCCTTCCTTCTGCCCGTGTGTGTTTGTGTGTGTGTGTGTGTGTGTGTGTGTGTGTGTGTGTGTGTGTGTGTCTGAGGGAGAGAGAGAACATGTGGCGTCTCACTCAGTTGGAAAGGCAGGTGCAAACACACAGGGATCTATTGCCTAGAGAGAGATATCCTGGTTTAGGCAAGCCACTAAATGGTTCTAACAGGTTTGTTCTTAAAATTGATCGTTTCTTTCAGCTAAACTAACCGGATGAAGCAGGCATTTTGACATCAGAAGAACAGGTAGACTAGTATCACTGCTGTCCAAGGACCTCCACCTCGTGGAGCAGGTTGAGGATGCCCTGCCTCCCCAAGCAGGTGACGGGGACCAAGGCGGAGCCTGGACAGAGCCCAGGCTGCACGTGAACGTCTCAGCACCTCTCCTGCCTTCTGTCCTCTGTGCTCTCCATCTCATGGAAATGGTGGTTGTGCTGCTGCACCTGGATTTGTAACCATGGTTACAGATGCATTCCCTGTGGAGGAGGGGGAGCTGTTTTTACAAGGGCAAATTGTACTGACATTTAAATTAGAGCCGTTACAGAAGACTGCAGCTGCCCAGGTTTGGGAGAGTATGCTCCCCTTGGCAACTGGGTTATTTGGAAGACTCTTGCTCCCTCTTTCTTGGTGTCTGTATATGTGTGTGTGTGTGTGTGTGTGTGTGTGTGTGTGTGTGTGTGTGTGTGTGTGTAGGTGTGTGTGTGTGGGGTAACATCCAGAAGACTGAGATTCTGGGTGGGGACAGGGGGCAGGCCTTTTTCAGGGAGGTTCTGCAGGTCAGGGCTAAACTAGGGGTTTCTGAGCAGATGCTACAAATGATGTCAAAGTGCAGGGAAAGGCAGGGTCAGAGAAAAGCCAGAGGCCACATCCATGGCGTCTAAGAGATGGCAAGGGTGGCCCCGTGGGAAGAGCTGGCCATGATGTGACAGACAGGAGCCAGCTGCCTGAGGATGGGGGCAGGCATCGGGAGGGAGCAGGCCTGGCCTGCCCTGGGAAGGCGCTCAGGGGACGGTCAGCTTCCGGGAATGTGACTGTGGGTTCAGTTTGCCAGGTGGGTCCCGCTCAAGGAGCCCTGATATGTGGAAGCAGGAGAGCTAACCAGGCTCCTGTGCCAGGCCTCTTCCCAGCATTCGGGAAGGTGACAGGTTTACGGCTAAATTAGTTGCTATGTTTTTTCTGAGAAGCAGCAGAATAGAAATCGTATTCACCCACAGATGTGGATGTACTGCTGGAGCTGTCGCCCTGTGCATCAGCCAGTGGGTCAGTCAGTCAACAAACACCCACTGAGCTCCCACTCTGCCGGGCCAACGTGCCTGAAGGCCAAGCGCTGCTCTTGTTCTCCACGCCAGCACCCTCTCTCAGCTCAGCATCCACACTCCGAGGCCATCTCCCCATGAGGAAGTTGGTCAATGAAAACCTGGAGCACTGGAGAAGTCTCTGGTTTAACCTTGGCCTTCAAGCAGCAACTATCCAGGGCTCCTTGGGGTCCCTGAGCCAGCTGTCAGCTGCGCAGCCAGGAGTCAGGAGCCAGGAAAGGCTGCCGAGGCCTGCTTTGCCCGCTTTCCACGTGGTTTCTGGCGTCGGGTAAACCAGGTGCACCCTTTACTAATAGAAACTTTGGGAGAGGAAGTGCTGAGCGGCTAGGCTCCCATTGGCCAGTGCTGCCCGACGGGACTGTGCACACAGAGCTACAGCACTTTTGTTTGGGGCTGTCCCTGCATGTGCCCCAGTGTGAAAATGTGTCTATGCCTGTGCACACTCATGGGGAAGAGACCTCTTGCTGTAGGTACGTGAAAATCACAGAGCTATGGATTGGAGGGTTGAATACTTCTTTTATTATCTACTAGGGGCCCGATGCACGAAATTCGTGCACTGGGGGTGGAGGGTCCCTCAGCCCAACCTGCCCCCTCTCACATACTGGGAGCCCTCAGGGGATGTCCTACTGATGGCTTAGGCCCAATCCCCATGGGAAGCAGGCCTAAGCCGCAGTCTGGCCTCCCTTTGTGGGAGGCAACCGGGCTGATCAGGGGAAGGCACCAGCCCCATCACCCTGCTGCTGCAGTCACTGCCAGTCACCACAGCCACCAAGGTGTTTTCATCAACACAACTCCAGTCCCTTCACCAAGAAAAAATGACAACTTTCTTTAGGCATTTTCAAGATGTGTCTTTCATAGGATATGCATTTCTTTCTTCCTTCCTTTCTTTCTTTCTTTCTTCCTTCCTTCCTTCCTTCCTTCCTTCCTTCCTTCCTTCCTTCCTTCCTTCCTTCCTTCCTTCCTTCCTTCTTTCTTTCTTTCTTTCTTTCTTTCTTTCTTTCTTTCTTTCTTTCTTTCTTTCTTCTTCCTTCCTTCCTTCCTCGCCTAAGGATATGTTTCCATTGACTTTTAGAGAATGTGGAAGAGAAAGGGAAAGACAGAGAGAAACATCAAAGTGAGAGGAACACTTTGATTGGTTGCCTCCTGCATGAGCCCTGACCTGGGCCCCCGCCAGGGAGGAGCCTGCAACCTAGGTACATGCCCTTGATCAGAATCAACCCAGACCCTGCTGTCGGCTGGCCGAGGCTCTATCCACTGAGTCAAACCGGCTAGGGCAGGATATGACATTTCTTAGCCCTCCAGCAGCGGACCTTTGTTTTCTTCTCCAGGAGTGAGGTGGGAAAACCCTAGATCACCTTTTTGGATTCTTATTACCCGAGTTACTAAGAATATTACCAGTGGCATACAGGAAGCTTAGCCAATGTGCAGTCAGAAAAGGTGTTTCCTCTATAGTTCACACCAATCACAGGCTGTGCCCTGCCCAGGCCTAAAGCGTCTGGCCAAAGCTTTAGGCCTGGGCAGGGGACCCCAGCTCCCTGAAATCCACCACAGGAGCAGACCCCCTCACAGGAGTGGACCCCCAGTTCCCTGCGATGGATCACAGGAGCGGACCCCCACTTCCCTGCGATCCATCGCTGGCTCCCCGCTCGTGCCCAAGGCCGGAAAAGCCTCCGGCAGATGCTTTCCTGGTGGGTGTGGCTGGTGGGCATGGCTCGTGGGTGTAGCGAAGGTACGGTCAATTTGCATATTACTCTTTTATTAGGTAGGATGTGCTTTTGAGTAGGCAACGTCAGACCTTTCAGCCATGGTTTTCTCATCGGAAAATGGAAATAATTAATTCCATTTTACAGGCATCTTTGTGAGGATTATATAAAGTAATTAATATAAAGCACCTGGCATAGTGTCTGGCCTAAAAAAGCAATTAACAAATAGTTTAGTTCCTGTTACTTCATATACCTTCCCTCTCTCTGCCATGGAAGGCATGCCTCAAATTTTGTGTCATTTTCTCAATTGGTGGAGGAGCTAATGACCCTCAAAGCAGGCATATCAATAGCTTGAATGGTAGGCAATTTGTAGAATTTTTGAAAGTGCATTCACACGCCTGATGTTCCCATAATGCCCCTCAGTTGAAGTGATGCAGTCACAGTCCCCTGGTGGGTGATGTGCAGGAGAAGGATCGAGAAGGCACAGTCGGAGGAGCCAGCCATGCCCTCAGCAGGCGGGTGGGGCTGCCCATAGCAGTCAGTGCAGGGAAAGTGACTGTGAAGAACAGGGGTCCCATGGCAGCTGCCAGAGGCCAAGGGCACTGCATACCTTGGCCTAGAAGTGAGCTCTAGGCCCCACTGACAGCCCCTACCCTGTGAGTATTGGCTTCATCTGGGCAGGCACCTTGAGTTGACTCCTTCTGGGTGGCAGCTCCCATTGCTCCTGCAAGGCCTGGGCTCTGAGTTTGGGGCTCACCGCCCAGCTGCGTGGGGTTCGTGTGCACGTGTGGTGCTCGTGCCTCCACAGCACTGAGCAGGAGCCCCGGGGCGGGAGTCGCTCTGCTCTGTGGGACCCGAGTGCACGGGAGTAAGGAGAAAAGCTGTAGCATGAATTGTGAAGATCAGGATTTGTTTCTTGAGGAATCTCCATCTGTGTTGCATAGGCACTGCACCAGCTTCCAGTCCCATGGTGGGGACTAGGGTTCCCTTTCTTCAGATCCTCACCAACACGTTATTTGTTGATTTTGGATGATAGCTATTGTGACTGGTGTGGGCTGGTATCTCAGTGTGGCTTTGATTGTGTTAGTGCTGATGGTTAGTGATGTTGATCATCTTTTCACGTGTCTGCTGGCATCTGTATGTCTTCTTTGGATAAAAGTCTTTTCATGTCCTCTCCTCATTTTTGATTGGATTATTTTTGTTGAGTTGTATGAGTTTCTTACATATTTGTATGCATCCTATGCTCATTGCAGCATTATTTGCAATAGCCAAGATATGGAAGCAACATAGCTGTCTCCCAATAAATGAATGGATAAAGATGTGTATATACAATGAGATATTAGGAAGTAATAAAAATAATGAAATCTTGCCATTTATGAGAATGTAGCTGGATCTAGAGGGTATTATGCTAATTGAAATCAGACAGAGAAAGACAAATACCATGTGGTTTCACTTATATAATGAATCTAAAAACAAAACAAAGTAAACAAAATAAAACAACAACAGACTCAGAAACAGAGACCAAAGGGATGGTTGCCAGAGTGGAGGATATAAGTGAAAAAGGCGAAGGGGACTATAGTCAATCATATTGTGACAGATAGTCACTAGAATTAGTGGGGTGATCACACTGTAAGGTATGAAATGTGGAATTGCTATATTGTACACCTGAAATGAATAAAACCAACATAAGATTATGCACAAACTACATGTAAATACAAAACAAATTTAATAGAAAAGAATAGGACTGAGGGCGGACATAGGGCAATTTGTTTCTCAGACATTCTGGAGTGTTAGTTTGTCTCTTTGCAACATTTTCTGTAGCAGTGTGCATGCCGGGGTGGAGGTGGGCAGGGGAGCGGGGAGGGGGTGATGGCCCTGAGCACAGGTACAAAGTGCTGAGACAGTTACTGCAGAGATGGTGATGGTGGTGTCCTTCTTAAATCCTCATCTGAAGGTAAGTTTAGAGAGGTGAAGAAAGAGAGAGAGAGAGGTGAGAGAAACATTGATCGGTTACCTCCTGTATGCCCCTGACCGAGGATTGAATCCACAAACCTAGGTATGTGCCCTGATAGGGAATCGAACCCACAACCTTTTGGTGCGTGGGACAAGGCTCCAACCAACTGAGCCACTGGACCAGGATCCAAACTAATTTCTTCATCTCTGTCCCCATATGGCTACAGGAGCAAGAAGCCAAAGGCCCTTATTAATGATCACCTCCTCCCCTAAGCCGCCATCTGAAGCAAGCAGTAGCCTCTGACCTGTCTCATCCTTGACTTGGGTGTGAGCTTGCCCCACCAAACCATGCAGAGTAAGAGTGAGGCAAAGGAGGACTTTCAACAAAAACTCCAGGCTCTGACACCAAAAGAAAAGGGGCTACGTGCTTGGCAGACAAAGCAACAGGTGACCCTTGTCATGACTATCCAGCTCTTACTAATTTGTCTTTTTCTGTTACATTTGGGGTCATTTGGGCTCCAGACTTAATGCCCAAGTCTTTGATTCTTATTTTTTTCTTGTTTCCTTTATTTAAGCTTCTTTTTCTCTCCTAGACTAGACATTGGGGAAAAATGCAATGCATTTAGAAAGAATAATACTTGTTTGAAACCAAATGTAGATTTCCAAATGCTCCATATATATTTTCAGCATCATTAATGATCACCACCATCACCATCACCATCACCATCACCACCACCACCATCACCATCACCCCCATCACCCATCACCACCATTGCCATCACCACCATCACCATTACTGCCATCATCATCGCCCATCACCACCATCGCCATCACCACCACCATTACTATTACCACATCATCTCCATCAACATCAAACACTTATTTCTTGAGTACTTAACATGTGTCAGCCCTAAATGTCTTCAATAATCTTCACAATTTAAAAATCATTTATTTCCTCTATTTTACAAATAACAATAATGAGGTTGAGACCACAGTAAGTAAAGCAGAGATTGGAGTTGGAACTGCCTGACCCGACATTCCTCATAACCACTGTTCTATACTGTTTATACCCTTCTGCCTCTCCCAAAGCACTTTAATAGTAACTGTTTAGCAAATATTAGATCTTAACATTAATTTTCCTCATTCTAGAGCACTATTTTTAACATATGATACAAGAATCACCTATATCAAAATCACTTGGAATTAGGTGTTAAAAACCCAGATCCCCGAGCCCTATCCAGAAATATCTTTTAAATTGAGATGTAATTAACATATAACATTATATTAGTTACAGGTGTACAACATAATGCTTCCATATTGTGAAGTGGCCATTGAAAGGTTCAGAGTCCGGGAGGAAGAGAGCTGAAAACCCAGAGCAGGTGCCAGACAGGGTGGTGGCGGTGGGACCTGCTGGGTAGGGTGCGGGCTCTCAGGCTGCTGAGAGGGGGGAGCCACAGGCTGGAGGGCCGGGGATGGTCGGTGGGATCAAATGTGGTGAGGGAGGAGGATCTGGATCCGGGGGCTTAGAGCAAGGAAGGAAAGTCTGTGGGAGAGCAGCTGTCACAGAGAAGGACGGTCCTGTGTGTGAAAAAGCTGGCTGTGCAGGCCCTCAGGCCACCTGCCCTGCCTGCGGGACTGTCCAGGTCAGGAAAGTGCCGTTGGGGGCATTGGGACCCACTGTGCAGTGTTGTGATGCAAAGTAAGTCGCCTAGGGCCTCAGTCCTGCGGAGCCCTGGGTCCGTGGTTAGGTAGCCGCAGGGGTGGGTGCGGGAATGGCCGGCTGCGAAGGCCCCTGGTGAGGCTGGGGCTTAAGGCCTGTCCTCCAGGAAGTTAAGGCGGAGAAAGGCGCCCCGTCTCCCCTAACGCTCACCAGAAACGGAGGGAGCCCCCCTCCGTGAGCGGCGCCCCGTCAGGAGAGGGGCGAGGGGCCTACTTCCCGGGGGCTTGCCCCACTGGCACCTGGTGCAGGTGGGCTGGATTTCCGCGGGGGCTCAACAGCGTCAGCCCGGAGCCTGCTCCAAACCCAAACGGCAGGACACCCCGACGGAGGAGGCGGACTGGGGGTCCGTGCCGGTGCTGACGCAGGAGGAGGCTAGGCAAGGAGAGGCCCACTGTCCATCACGGGCGGCCCGGACCCGTCGAGGAAGGCTGGGCCCGCGTCCAGCAGCAGCTCAGCCGAGCAGGAGGGAGCGTGGCTGGGGGCTTCCCGGACACAAGGGGGCTCAGGGGCCGGACCCAGCCCACCTGCACCAGGTGCTTGAAATAAAAGTTCTTTTGATACATTACGGCCTCATGTCATATGGCAACCCCAGCCCACTCAGAACCCTTCAGTCATAATAACTCGAGGTAACACTGGCCACCACACAGTTACATATTTTCTTGTGATGAGGACTTTCAAGATCTATTCTCTTCACAACTTTCAAATATACAATAAAGTATTATTATCTACTAGGGGCCCGGTGCACAAAATTCATGCACTGTGGGCGGGGGGGGGGGGGGGTCCCCTCAGCCCAGCCTGCCCCCTCTCACACACTGGGAACCCTCAGGGGATGTTCTACTGATGGCTTAGGCCCACTCTCCGCGGGAAGTGGGCCTAAACCACAGTCTGTTCTCCCTCTGCAGAGGCAACCAGGCTGATCAGGGGAAGGTGCCGCCCCCATCACCCCACTGCTGTAGCCACTGCTGGCCGCCACAGCCACCGACGTGTTTTCATTAACACAGAGTCCAATCCCTTCACCACGAAAAAATGACAACTTTCTTTAGTCATTTTCAAGATGTCTCTTTCATAGGATATGACATTTCTTTCTTTTTTTTTTTTTAATCCTGACCTGAGGATATTTTTCCATTCATTTTGAGAGAGCATGGAAGAGAGAGGGAGAGAGAGAGAAACATCAATGTGAGAGGGACACTTTGATTGGTTGCCTCCTGCATGAGCCCTGACCTGGGCCCTGGCCAGGGAGGAACCTGCAACCTAGGTACATGCCCTTTATCAGAATCGAACCTGGACCCTGTGGTCGGCAGGCCAAGGCTCTATCCACTGAGCAAAACTGGCTCAGACAGGATATGACATTTCTTAGCCCCTCCAGCAGTGGACCTTCGTTTTTTCCTCCAGCAGTGAGGTGGAAAAACCCTAGATCATCTTTTTGGATTCTTATTACCCAAGTTACTAAGAACACTGCAAGTGGCGGGGTACAGAGAGCTTAGCCAACGAGCGGTCAGAAAAGGTGTTTCCTCTGCAGCTCATGTGCAAAGGCAGGACTGCTGGCAAGCCGAGGCTGGCACACCCTCCTGTCTCTGGGCCTGCTCAAGCCTCTGCCATGGCTTGGGCAGGGACCTACTCCAACCCCCAGCTCTGCTCAGGCCCTGCTCAAGCCTCTGCTGCCCCGCCCCCGGCCACTCGGAGCCAAGGCCCATAGGCCAGTAATGGCCGGGGGCGTTCTGAGACCCTGGCAGCTCAGGACCTACACACGGGCCTACAGGCTCAGAGCGGTCTGGGTCCCAAGGATGTTCCTGGGACCCAGGCTGCTGGGCACCTGCATATGCAAATTAACTCTCCATCTTTGTCAGGTTAATTTGCATACCCACTCCTGATTGGCTGACGGGCGTTGTGGCGGTACAGTCAATTTGCATCTTTCTCTTTTATTAGTGTAGATGGTGACCATGCCGTGCCCCACACCCAGGTCTTAGTATTTATACCTGGAAGTCTGTCCCTTTACTCACATTTGCCCTCATCCTCCTCCCCCATTCCTTGCCTCTGGCAACCACCCATTTGTTTTTTGATTCCATGTACAATGAGGCACATGGCATTTGTCTTCCTCTTGTCTGTTTTATTTCCCTAGTGCCTTCAAGGTCCATCCTACTGTTGCTAATGGCAGGGTTTCCTTTATTATGGCTGAGCAACATTCCAGTGTGTGTGTGTGTGTGTGTGTGTGTGTGTGTGTGTGTGTATATCACATTTTCTTTATCCATTCATCTACTGATATACACTTAGGTTGTTTCCATGCTGTGGGTGTTGTGACTAATGCTGCAATCAACATTGGGGGAAGAGCAGCTATCTCTTTGCCATAGTATGTTCATTTCCTTCAGATAAATACCCAGAAGTGGAGTTGACGAATCATAGAGCAGTTTTTACTCTTTTTTGTTTTTTGAGGAGTGGCCACACTGATTTTACCTTCCCACCCACAATGAATAGCGTCCCTTCCTCCCCATCCTCATCAGTGTCAGGTGTTTCTTGTCCTTTCTCTGATGGCTGTTCTGACAGGTGTGCAGGGACATCTCACTGGGTGTGACTTGCACTGCCCGGTCTCTGTGATGCTGAGCCTCTTTCAGGTACCTGTTGGCCGTAGGAATGTCCTCTTTGGAAAAATGTCTACTTAGATCTTCTGCCAATTTTAAATCAGATTGGGGTTTAATTTGGCATTGAGTTGTATGAGAACTTTTAATATTTTGGATATTAGTTCTTTTTCAGATATATGGTTTGCAAATATTTTCTTTCTTAGGTTGCCGTTTTATTTTGTTGGTGGTTTTCTTTGCTGTGTAGAAGCCTTTTAGTCCCACTTTTTTTTTACTTTCTTGCCCAGAAATATTGAATCAGAATCCCTGGGAGTGGAGTTGAGTAATGTTATAGCTTTCACATGATTCTTGCTAAAGTTTGAGAACTATTGCTGAGGGAATAAGAGAATGTTCTATCTTAATAGTTGTCCTCAACTCTTCAGTCAGTTCCTCTTAATAATACTCAGGCATGCTGTGAACTCAATAATAGCTACAAGGCATGCTGTGAACTCAAAGGGAACCCACTGGGGAAGGGAGAAGCCAGGAGCAGGCCAAGGTCAGTATAAACAATCTGACTGTAGAGTTCAAACTGGCACCTACAGGGTGTGAGGAACTCGAGCTTCATCGGAAAAAGCTCCGAACTAGCCCAGCAACTGCCATGACTGGCTCAGCCCATCCTTCAGCTCAGATGTAACTTATTGTACCCTGTCTCATCACACTTATTATTTTCTTCATAGTATTTATTCATGTCTTTAATCTTTTTATCTTACATTTTTTATTTGATGATTTGTTCATTTTCTATGTGTTTAATTATTCCTATTTCATGAAAACAAGGGCCTCATACTTGCCTTTATGTTGTGCATGCCCACAAATATTTGCCAAAATAATGCCTCAGGGATGTAGTGGGGAATGCGCGGTGGTCGCGATCTCCTAGGTGGCCTGGAACTGAACTAGGCGATGCTGCAGAGTGCGACGCTGCGTGTTGCTTGAAATTGAACCTCAGCAACTGGGGGGATATTAGAAGAGCCAGAAATAACCCAGGGTACTGTACACCTGGAAAAATATCGACGTCAACTGTAATTGACAGAAATAATACAGTAAAATATTTAAAGAAGAACCCACCCAGCAGAAAATAAAAGAACTCCGTGAGTAAGAGCAAGGGCAGGCCTCTAGTGAAAGCAGCAGTCTGAACTAAGTAAGAGACCAGACTGAGAAAACAGAATAGAATTATGTGAAAACAACCTCCCGGGTTAGATAAGACATCCTTGTGTCCGAGATGGGGGTGCGCTGTGACAGCACCTTCTGCAGGGCTGTCATGACCGCTGAGGACCGGGTGGGGAGCTGATAGAGCGGTGGTTAGTGTTTGACCAGAAAGAAACCTTTCCCACCTGGAGCCTTCTCAGAATCACCCTTCGTCTGGGAGTAGATCCCAGGAAACATCAAATAGACCATTTGGCCCCAAGCAACTAAAAATCTACTTTGTGTCGTGGGTAGAGATCAACAGAAGACCAATGATACAAAGAAACTTAAGATAAATTCATGATTGCTCTCCCTGATAGATGCCAAGGGGGGCGCGGATTTGGGAGTCTTTCCAACATAACCGTCCCACAGCGAGTGGGAGGAGGCAGGGCTGCACCCCTCAGGGCCTGTCCTCGGAGCTGTGAGGTCTGATGCCTGGCACACAGGCTTGTGTGAGGCGTTAGTCATATTCCTTTCCTCGTGGGGACAGAGTTCTTCTCATGCCTTCCTTAGAGCTTTGCCTGCCCTGCCTCCTGCACTTACAGAAGTTTCTGGAGCAGGTGGTGTAATATCATCTCCTTGGCCCAGATACAAACTATCTTTCATAAACACTGAAACACACCGTCAGGTGCTTCCATGTCTTCATGTCTCAGCAACAGAATTTTGAAGAGTTTTAATTCTGCTTCTAATTTCTAACTCTTCTCTGCTTCTAAAAATTTGTTGGTAAAGATTTCAATATAAAATGAATGCATGCTCATTAAAATATTTGGAAAATATGGTAAACAGAGAGGCAAAAATAAACATTAGTAACGCTACCCACCCCAAAACAACTGCACTAATACTAGGTGTACTGATTAATAATGCGGATTTTGTAATCAAAGAAAACACGATAATTTCAAGAGAAACATCAAAAGTGCTTTATTCAAAGTAATGTCCATCGCTAGCTACACATTTCCCCCATCTTTCAGGTAATTTGTGGATACCGTCCCAATAGAACTTTTCTTGTTTTGAGGCAAACCATTCAGGGACCCAATTTTCCACTTCTTTGGACGTTCTGAAGTGCTGCTCAGAAAGTGCGTGTGCCATTGATCGGAACAAGTGCTAATCTGAAGGAGCAAGGTCTGGTGAACACGGCGGGTGGGTTAATACTTCCCAGGCAAGATCCTTTAACGTGTCTGTAACTGGTTTTGAAGTGTGTGATTGTGCGTCATCATGAAGCAAAATTACTTTGCCGTGTCTTCTGGCCCATTCTGGTCATTCACAATCAAAGTGTGGTTCAAATTGATTATTTGTTGTCGGTAGCGATCAGTATTAATGATTTCACCTGGTTTTAGAAGCTCATAATGCACCACACCTTCCTGATCCCACCAAACACAGAGCATTGTCTTCTTTCCGAAGCGATTTGGCCTTGCAGTTGATGTTGATGGTTGACCTGGATCAACTCATGATTTTGTGCGTTTGGGATTCTCAAAATAAATCCACTTTTCATTGCCAGTCACAATTCAATGCAAAAAAGACTTTCATGCTGTTGAAGCAACATTTTACTGGTGACTTTTCGGTTTTCCATTTGTCTTTTGTTCAGTTGATGTGGCACCCATTTTCCTTCCTTTAAAATCTTTCCCATTGCTTGTAAATGATTGGAAATTGTTTGCTGAGCAACGTTTAATCTTTCTGCAAGTTGTTTTTGAGTTTGGCACGCATCTTCATCCAATAATGCTTGTAATAGTTGGTCTTCAAACTTTTTTGGTTGACCTGGACGTTCTTTGTCTTTCACATGAAAATTTTTAAAGTGTATAAAGCGTTTAAACCAGCGTTCACAAGTATCTTGAGATGGAGCATGTTCACCATAAGCTTCCCGAAGTATAGGTAACTTTCAGCAGCACGTTTCTTCAAAATAAAGTAATTAATTAAATAAAATTCCCACAAATACTCTTTTTTAAGGCATGAAATTAGACATTTTTAATTGTAAAAATATCTATGATGTTAACACCTTCAGCAAATTTGACATATGAAGTTTTGAAGCTTGCTGTCAATACAACAAAATAGCATACATAGCAAATCGCATATATATCAACATATGTGTAACTCCATCTATTGAAAAAAATCCGCATTACTAACTGGTACATTACCATTTTTCATTTTATTGTGAATAACTTTTTAAGTTTTTTATTTGCTTTACATGGTAATCATGCTGTAGACACAATTTTGTATCCCTAAGTATAAAATTGTAATGATAACAACAGAAGCGTTCTCTCCATGTTATTATAAGCAATTAATAAATATCAATTGTGTATACAGCTTGGATTTAATCCTGTCCCTACTATTGGGCATTTAGGTTGTTTGCAATTTTTGAATGTTGCTGTGATGAACATCTTTGTAAATAAGACATCTTACACGTTGGCATTTTTTTACTTTGTATAGATTTTTTTTAAATGGAGCTACTTTGTTCACGCTTGTAAACCACCTCCCCAGCAGCGGACAAGGCAACCGTGCCACCCTTTGCATCAGACTCAGCTGCCATCTCCGGAAAATGGTCTTGATGGACTCTTCCAGGTTCAGGTGACTTGAGGGCTGTGCAGAACACAGTGTGCGCAGTTCTGATCGGTGTGCCGGACATAAACACTTCCAGCATCCAAATCCTTTCCACAATTGTAGCAGCAACATATTCTTCAAATAGTCACGCCATTTCTTCTAACTTTAGTCAGTATAAAGAATTATTTTAATTGTTCTAATTTGGAAAAGAGTATTTTACTTATTTATATTTATTTAGATGTGAGTTTTAAAATGTCACTCTTTCAGTTTCTTGAAAGAAAAAAAAACTTTATTCTTAGCAGAGGCAGATTTTTTCCTTTTTTTTTTTTTTTCAACAAAGAAACATGAAGCAGAAGTTAATAACTGAGCATAGCACTGGCTCCCAGGGACAGAAGGTGTGTGGGCCACAGCCTCCTGCCTCCCTCTCTGTGGCCGGGAAAACATGCCATTGGCTCTGTGCACCAGCCTTCCTTAGGAAGGTGTCCTCCTGCCTCAGGCCGCCTCTGGGCTTGGCCATGGGAGCAGGGAGAGGCCCTTGCAGGGAGGCCCACAGCACCACCTGATGCTGGGGGAGCGTCTCCCCTGGCTCAGTTGCTTAAGGCAGACTTGGTGAGATTGTGGGGGTGAGCCAGTGAGTCCCTGCTGACAGCTCTTCCCCTGAGACCTAAGCCACCTGCTGAAACCTCCTGTTTAAATCCCTGGATTAGGGTTCTCCAGAGAAACAGAGGGAATAGCATGCGCGCCCGCACACACACACACACACACACACACACACGCCCCTAACTCATTTTATTGTATTTCACATCATCATGCTTTGCAGATATGGCATTTTTTGGTTTGTGTGTTTGCTTTTTTACAAACTGAAGGCTTGTGGCAAACCTGCATCGAGCAAGGCTAGTGGCACCATTTTACCTACAAACTCAAATGATGGTTAGTATTTTAAACAATAAAATATCTTTAAATTAAGGTATGTACAAGGTGTTTTTCCAGACATAATGCTGCTGCACATTTAATAAACTACATTATAGTATAAACATAACCTTTACATGTACTAGGAAACAAAAAAATTTATGGGACTCGCTTTGAGATATGTAGTCACTTTATTGTAGTGGTTTGGACTGAGCCTGCAAAATTTCTGAGGGATGCCTGTGTTAACGTAAGAGACATTCAAATCTGTAAAGGATTTTTGTGGTTTTATTTGAGCCAAACTGTCGACAATTGCCTGGAAGCAGAATCTCGAGATAGTGAGATAATGTTCTGGAGAATGGTGGTTTTTCACCAATGTTTATAATTACCATCACAGAAGGAGATGTAAGTGGGTTACATGAAATCCATTGGTGATAGATTAGGGAGGTGGGAGAAAGCAAAGAGGGGGCGGGATAGCTGGGATTAGATAAAAAGTGAAATGATGGACACATACTTAGGTGGGTGCAGGATAGTTAGCAGTCAGCAATTAACAGTAACAAGGAGGGAATTTCTGGTCTCTGCCTGGTGCATTGGTTATGCCCTGAGGGGTCTGGATAAAGGAAAGCCACAACTTACCCTGACTCTGCAGGTATGTTATCTAGATGCAAAAAGATAATGGGCTCAGTTAAGATCAAAGTTGATCTTTGTCAGGGAAGATACTGGCCTAGGACATGACTACCCATCCTAGACTGCTTTTTAATTAAAACTTTTAATTTCAGACCATCCTTTGTGGTGACTTTAGGCCTCTGAGTTTGCAAGGCCACCAAGCAGGCCTCCCCTGAGCTGTCAGGTTAGCATGGGCCCCTCTTTGTCCGCACCTGTATGCTTACATAAAGTAGAAATTGGCTGATGCAATTATGAGACCAAGAGATCCCAGGGTCCTCTGTCTGCAAGCTGTAGAACCAGGGAAATCTCTTGTGTAATTCATTCCAAGTCCAAGAGCAGAAGGTAGATGTCTTAGCTCAAGCAGGGAGAGTGGTTGTTCCTCTTCCACCTTTTGTTCTGCTCAGGCCTTGGCGGGTTGGGCGAGGCCTACCCATGTTAGTGAGGGCGATTTTTACTCAGTTGACCAATTCAAGTCTGAATGTCTTCTGGAAGGACCCTCACAGACGCAACCAGAAATAACCTGTTGTCAGTTATCTGGGTGGGCATCTATGGGAACCAGACCAGAGTCACTGGATGCTCAAGGCCAATTAGGGTGTGAAGGCCCTGTCTACAGTACACCAGGTGACCAGCACCGCTCTGAGCATGGAAATCTTAATCAGGGTGTCCAAGGACCACGCAGGTGCAAGGTCACAGCAATCTCATGGCACACTGTACAAGCGTGCCTTCTATCACCCAAATATGATGTCATGTCCCTATTGGCAAGAAGCCTCTTTTGTCTAATTAGTACATACATGTTACTGACCAGCCAGCATGTGGGAAAGGCTGGAGGGAGTGGGCTCAGCTACGACTGAGGCTGTAGACCCAGAGGCAGCGCAGCTGCTCATATAATGGCTGTGGGGACAGAGCCTACTGCTATGTGGGAAAGACATATTGTCACCTAGCCGTGTGTGGCTACCTACTGCATGAGACTTTACTTTGAAGGACTGTTTTGTCTAGTAGCTCCTTGTTAGCAATGGTTACATGGTCACTGGCTCCTACAATAAAGACTTTCTTATGCACCTACAACTTCTCATGGCTTCTTCGTCTACTATCCAGCGTCCCAAGAGGTCCAACCCCAGGCAGAGGGGCTCAGACCCAACAGTTGGTCTAGTAGGGCAGGATCAGAATCTGTGTTTTCAACACTTAGTACAGTGCGCAGGGTTTGAGGAGGAGCCTGCTCTCACAATTAGTGCTGTAAGTTCTCCAAGAACTCGCCTTGCTCCGACAGCACCCTTTAGCCAAGATAAGGCCATCCTTTAAGGTTTCTTTCCATTCTTTAAGTTGACACATAAGATTAACCATCACAAGCCCAGAAGGCCATGTTCTGCCTGGGAGCTTGCCTGAAGCCCCTGTCCCACAGTCAGTGCCTCCCTCGTGCCCCTGTGAGACCCTCTCAGCAGAGCCATGCTTATACCTTATAGGTTATCTACTCCATAAATGGTTATGGTGTCTCTTGGTTTCTCCAGGATCTGCTTAGGCGCTAGGTAATACATACAGTGGTCATCAGGAACAGACAAACTCCCTGCCCCTACAGACCTTGTAGGAATCGACAGGGCAGAAAATGAACAAGTAATTAAATAGATGAATGAGTAAGTGAAATGGAATCTAAAAGGTGATGTGCTGGTAAGTGACTGAGTGTGGAGGTGTCATAAGGGCAGGGTCTTCTGAGGAGGTGACACTTGAGCTGAGATCTGAATGACCTTGTTGACAGGTATATGATGAAGGAAGGAACAACTACCTATGAAGATATTACTGGGTTCTTTGGGGATATAATTTTATTTAACTCACATTAAAAGATGTAAGGTGGTACCTGATACAGAACGTAAGTAACTTGTAAGGGTCAGAGTCCAATTGTATGTCAGAGGCCATGTATGTGCAGGTCCAGAGTGTGTGCCCTTTCCCCAAACCAGATCGTATATGACAGGTAGCTCATGGGACAGGTGCTGAGAAGCTGCTGTCTTGGCAGTTTGGGAATTGGTGAGGGTTAAAAAAAACAAGGACAATAATTGTACCTTCTTTTCTTCCTCTGCAGCTCTTTGATCATAATTGGAATGGCTCTTGGTGGGAAGGGCAGGCATAGTAGACAGAGAAACATAATTAATTGGTTCAGGAAAGCTCACATGTGACCACCTCAACCTCCTCTACTGAGGAGATAAGTGCTACATCTATTTTATCATCTTGGCCATCAATAAAGATAAGACTTGCCTGTCAGTGTGGCTTAGTGGCTGAGCGTCGATCCATGAACCAGAAGGTCATTGTTCGATTCTCAGTCAGGGCACATGCCCAGGTTGCAGGCTTGATCCTTGTGTGGGGCGTGCAGGAGGCAGCCAATCAATGATTCTCTCTCATCATTAATGTTTCTACCTCTTGCACTCCCTTCATCTATGAAATCAAGAAAAATATAAAAGATAAGCCTCATCCTTCTATTCCCTTTATTGTAATGGTTTGGACTGAACCTGCAATCAGAGCAGGCAGAGACCCCATGAATCCCACTTCAACCTGTTCTGGCCACCGAGCATTCTGGGAGCTCTTGTGGCTGGAGACGGATTGTAAAGGCACCTTGGGTTAGAAGTACATGATTCTGGAAGGACAGAAGATGAAATAATTACCCCAGAGACTGCTCTCTTGCTCAGGGTTCTGTGCCTTTATTGGCGTTTAGAAACATTAGGAAAAGAAACAGTATGTCCCTTTGACTGGACAGTTTCTTTGGCCAACATAAGAAATTGACCATCCCTGAGTCTTACTTTGTCCAGTGGGAACTTGGATAGCTTAATGGTCTTCTTACGCAGTTTCCCATAACTCATGCATTTTCCTGGCAGAGCCAGTATCTTTCATAAGAAGAACAATGGGATAGATTGTGATCACAAGAACCTGCTGAAGTCTAATCTAAATTGTTCCTGAACCAGTGATCAACCACATTGATACAAATAGACACCAATTTGCAGAAATGTGAGCTGTCCCAGGGATGCTTTTGACTTGGGGAGAAAGAACTTTTGATCCTGAGTACATCAGGGATGTGCAGTGGAAACAAACCAAGTCTCCGTGGAAAGAAGGGTGGGATCAGGCCAGTGGTTTGGTCTCCCTCTGTTTAGTACCATGTTTATTAAGTGCCCAGACCCAGTTCTGAACACAGGGGCTGGAACCCAGCTCTCTAGAGACGGAAGGCTGAGTAAGTCAGATAAGAAAGGACACTCTACCTTGGGGGCAGGGAGTCAACTAACAGTGTGCCAGCATCCTCAGGTGAGTCCCTGCTTTGGAAGAGGAGAGAGGAGCAAGTACTTGTACTCTTCTTTCCTCCTTTTCCCCTGTAGCTCTCCTCCCTCCCTCCCTTCCTTTCTCCCTTCCTTCCTTCCCTTCCTTCCCTCCTCCCTTCCTTCCATTCCTCCCTCCCTCCCTTCCTCCCTTCCTTCCTCCCTCCCTTCCTTCCTTCCTTCCTTCCTTCCTTCCTTCCTTCCTTCCTTCCTTCCTTCCTTCCTCCTCCCTCCTCCCTCACTCCCTCCCTTCCTTCCTTCCTCTCTCCTTTCCTCCCTCCCTCCCTCCCTCCCTCCCTCCCTCCTTTCCTTCCTTCCTTCCTTCCTTCCTTCCTTCCTTCCTTCCTTCCTTCCTTCCTTCCTTCCTTCTTCCTTCCTTCCACCATCCCTCCCTCCCTTCCTTTTTTAAAAACAAAGGCTGTTTCAATAAAAGTGTCTTTATTTTATAAAATTTAGAAAATAAACCTAAAAGGAAGAGAAGAATGCTACCTGTAATCTGACTATCCAAAGACAAGAAATAATAATATTTGAGCCAACTTTATTTCAGTTTTTATTCTGCCGGATTACTTTTTCATAGTTATTATTATTTTACCTACATTTTATTTTACATTATGTTATTACTAATTCTTTAGAAACAACTTTAATGGCCACACAATATTCCAACAGATGGTAATTATATAAAATACTTTACAATTTCCCTATTGTTCTTCAATATTCATTGTTATAAATAAGAGTACAATAAACATATCTGCAAATGAATATTTTTTATTTAAAATATTTCCTGAGGACACCACAGTGGTAGAAGTGTAATTAGTAGACCAAGTATGCAAACCACACCCTCCTGCGATAACACGTGTGTCTGTGCACGCATGTGTGTGTGCATGCATGTGTGTGTGCATGCATGTGCACGTGAGTATAGTCACGCTGTTTCCTGAACCCATTCTCCTACATTCTACAGTAAATAGTCACAATCACCATAGAGCTTTGCTAATTATGTAGAATCTGGCTTTGTGCTGGCAAATCAGAGAAATGGTTTCCAGGTGCATGCTGAAGCTAAAATACAGCGAGGGCCCAGACGCTCTGGTCACCAAGATGGGATTAGCCTGTGGAGCCTTGCGAGCGCTCCTTCCTCCTTGGAGCCCCTGGCTGCCCCAGAACAGACGTCACCTGTGTTAATCCCTGGCCTCACACGTGACACCAGTTTAAAGGACACAAATCGCTCCCAGTTCCATACTGAGCTAATCACAACGATAGAAAGCTTATATAATGAGCCAAAGTAGCAACCAGGGGGCATGCATGCAGAACATGGCGGGCGTTGGCCATGGCGGGATGGTGGAGGAGGTGCGGGGAACCGACCAAGGCGGGGTGATGGTTGCTGTCATCGGGGTGAGCCTCTGATGGTTACTGAAAATTCTTTGCTCCCATGTGCTGTGGTCCTGACCGGCACTTGTACCTGCTGCCAGCACCGGCCCCACTCACACCCGCTGCTGGCACTGGAGCCACCACTAGCACCTGATGCCAGTGCTCAGACCCACCCCAATCACTCGGCGCTGTCAGGTGCAAGATGCAGCTGCCAGCCTCGATTGCTCCTGAGGGCTTCTCCATCTCCTCCTGCTCCTGAGGGGCAATTAGGGCAGCAGCTGCTGCTCACACCAGCTGACAACCCTGCTTGCACCCGCTCCTGATGCCAGCCCCAATTGCTCCGCACTGTCAGTGGGTGGGAGCGCAGCAGTGGGAGGAGGACGACTGGCAGACAGGGGACTGGGGGCCTCAGCAGGAGGGGCCAGGCAGGGGTATGGAGGATCACCCAAGACCCACCCCTGTGCCCACCGCAGCCTCGTGGACCACAGTTCCTTTCAAGGTGCACAGATTCGTGCACTGGGCCCCTGGTTATATTATAATTCTGCATATACATTTATTTCTTTTTCTTATTCCCCAGGCACACTATTTAAGGCTTCCCATTATTCTATTAAATTATGTTTATTTATTATTTACAAGAGCACTTCCTCAGTATCTGAGAATGCATATAGAGAATGTGGGAACCTTGTCTGAATGTAACAACCAGCAAACAATGACAACACTAGTGGAGCGCACATTTATTGCTGACTATGTGCAGGAGACTATGTGGGGTGTCGTGACTCAGATTCTCTCATTTAATCATCAGAGCAATTCAGTGGGGTTGGAACTACACGTATTTCATAGAGGAGGAGGTGACTGCGATCTGGAGAGGTTAAATGACTTGCCCAAGTTCACATGGTGAGGACATGTGGGTGTCAGCGAGATGACAGGTAGTCTCAGTGTGAGAGAAAGGATTGAGTTTGTGGTTCTATCCCTGAGTCCTCTTACTTTGAAAGTTAAGAAGCTTTGCCAAGATGAAAGTGACTGGTTTGCCAGGGCCTGCTTCCTGAGTGGGCACCGGCTTTGTACATGCAAAGCTGACCTTCCATTTGATTCAGTCAGTGCCCACCAAGGCCGGAGTGGCCAAGGCTGAGGGGGGAGAAGTGAGCTGCGTGATTTACAGTGGGCCTCGAAGTGCATTGCTCATGGAGGAGGTGGAACAGTGGAACCTTTCCTAACATTGTTCAAAAGATAAGCAACTGTAAATATATGAATTGTTTTGTATTTTAAAAGTGAATTTGTGGCAAAGTCATAAGGTATAAAATTCTTCTTAGGTGTCATTATCTCTCTCAGTCTCACAGCCAGTGACAAGCTGTGTTCCCTGCATGTGCTCCATGCCCCTCAGTGAGCTGAGCCCTGGCCCTGCTGGGGCTCACACTCATTCAAGGACTGCCTGGAGGGACTGCTGAGGCTGGGGTCCTTCCTGGTGAAGCAGGGCCTGAGGAGGGACCAACACACATGATTGGCCAATCTGGTTACATGGCTGCTTTCTGCATGTTGCATGTCTAAGCATTTTATAAGACTTACATTTTCTACCAGGGGTCCAGTTCAAAGGATACTTTCAAATGTGTCATCATCAAGGAATATGAAATTTTAGTTAAAACTAATTAACAGTCAATTACTAGATTTGATAGGAAATAAAACCTTACCTGCAAAACAACGAGACAGCAATAATAAAGGCATATCATGGCAAAAACCTATGGCAGAGAGCTAAGGCTATGCTTGAGGAAATTTTATAGCCTCAAACACCATCATTTTCCAAAAAGAAAAACTAAAATAAACTAATCACACATCTCAAACATTCAAAGAACAAGATAAATCAAAACAAAATGTAGGAGGCATTCAGATGTTAGTGGGAGTGAATGAAATAGAAAATACTGGTATATAGGAGCTGCTTGAAGCACAGTTTGCAAAGGAGGAACAAACTCTGCTTTGTTTTGTGATTTTTGCTTTTATTTGTTGGCTCTGCAATCCTGGGTATTTTGCTCAGCCCCTGAGCATACTTTCAGGTGCAGACGCTGAGGCCTAAGGAGGGACCCACTCAGGCAGATGCATGTCCCTGCTGCGCTGGATATGTTCACAGTGCTGCTGGCTGGTGTGCTGTTTGCTGAGCACTGCTGCTGCCAGGGGCCGTGTGCTCAATCCTCCAGCACCTCTATGTGCGAGGATTTTTCTACTATATATTTTAATACCAGGGAAGATTTAGATGTGTTCATTCATCCAACAAGTATTAGTGCATGTTTGCCCTGTGCTAGGCGTGTCCTCAGTGCTGGAGGGACGGTCAGGACCAGAAGATTACACTCTGCCTCAGGGATGTCATTTGAGTGGCAGCTGCCCAGTTACCCACAGTGGAGATTTGAGGCTCATCTGTCCTCTTAGTCACGTTGCTCTACAAAGTATCTTCAATCTGCATCCTATACATTTACAACTTGATGAGCAGAGGGGAGAGTCAAGTCTAAGCACCCCTGGGCACCGACCACAGGGCCTCAGGACCCCTATCTCCCCCGGGGGGCCCAGCACCTGTTCTCCCAGGGGGTTGGTACCCATTAAAGGGGTAGGTAGTTCCTGGCACAGACAGAGGGTAGGGAGTCCTGGCTAGTGCTGTTAATATTTGCTTTATTATCATCTGGCCCCATCTCTTTCCACTCATACATCTCTCCTGCATTGGAGGCCCAGTGCCTGGGCAGGAGTCTAACCTGCCGTTGTCCTCTTCAAGGCCTTCCTGACAGGAGTGTCTTTGTTTAGCTGGAGGCCTTGGTCAGGCAGTAGGTGATGTGACTTAGTGTGGGGCCTCCCTGCTAGAAGAATAGGAAGTGTGGTCTAGGGCGGGGCTCTGGGTCCTGCAGAGTCAGTCAGCCTCTCAGGGATGGAGGCTGAGAGAAGCTGCGGGGGACCAATCCATCAGGCGTGTCTGCACAGCAAGCCCAGCAACAACCCGGGCGCTACGCTCGGGCAGGTGTCCTGACTGTCCAGACTCCGAAGCTTTCACCTAGTCGCCAGAGTAACAGGCCTGTTTCCTGTGGAGAGCACAGCGGTTTCCTGTGGGGAGCATAGCAGTTTCCTGCGGGGAGCACAGCTGTTTCCTGTGGGGAGCACAGCGGTTTCCTGTGGGGAGCATAGCAGTTTCCTGTGGAGAGCACAGCGGTTTCCTGTGGGGAGCACAGCGGTTTCCTGCGGGGAGCACAGCTGTTTCCTGTGGGGAGCACAGCGGTTTCCTGTGGGGAGCACAGCAGTTTCCTGTGGAGAGCACAACAGTTTCCTGCGGATAAGACAGTGGTTTCCCGCGGAGAGAACAGTGGTTTCCTGCAGGGAGCACAGTGGTTTCCTGTGGAGAAGACAGCGGTTTCCTATGGGGAACACAGCGGTTTCCTGCTGGGAGCACAGCGGTTTCCTGTGGAGAGCACAGCAGTTTCCTGCAGGGAGCACAGTGGAGCTCTGTGTTGGCTCCTCGCCTGGACTCTGTCCTACATGCTCCATTTCTGAGCTGACTTTATCTGTATGTTTTTCTGTAATAAACTGTGACTACAATAGCCAACAGTGAGTTCTTTGAGTCCTCCTAGCAAATTACCAAATCTAAGGGTGATTTTGGGAACACCTCAAACTTGCAGCTGGTATCAGATGAGAGGGTAGTCTTGTGGATTGTTCCTTCAAACTTCACAGTTGTCTAATTTCAAAACACCAATTGGTTTTATCTGGGAAGATGATAGATTGAGAGGAACTGTCAGAATTCCTATACTATCCGTACAAACTCACAAATAGGAGAGAAGAAAAGTGAAATAAAATAGTAACAAAATTCCCCTCCTGCACACCAAAGCTCCAGCGGTGGCCAAGGCAAGCTGTGCCTCTGGGATAGAAATAACGGGGGTCACTGCGAGGTTTTAACCATCTCCCAGAGGTGGGGGGCTCTGCCTCTGGCAAGGGCAAAGGTGCCCGTGGGGCCTGCAGCTATCCTGGCTTCCTCCACGGCCTCGGGACATTCTCCTCCTTCCTTATTTGTTTATCCATGTCCCCATCATTCTGAAGAGATTTGAAGTAACTTGAAAAAACATATATTTAGTCTGATCCAATTTCTTCACTTTCTTTTTAAAAAAGTGAGAACTGGAAGCAGGGAGGGAGGAGGGAGAGAACAGGGAAGGGAAGCTGGGTTAAGATTATGACTCAAAGTGCAGGCCACATGCAGCCACCGTGCCTCTGGAACCTGCTGTGCTGGTTTGTGTGTTTGTTTCCTGCCTTTCCCTACTTCCCTCCTGTCATCTCCGACATTTGGTGGCACCAAAGCCTTCCCTGGGACAGTGCCTGCCAGTTTCCTGCTGCATTCCTCGTGGCTTCCCTACACTGGATGTCGTGCAATTCATTCCTTTCCAAAGGCGCCTGATGGGGAGGTCTTCATTGGAGGCTGTGCTTTCTATCTGTGTAGAGTAACCTCGCTTGCCTGCATGTATGTTGCCTTGAATTCCACGTTGATACACAGATGGCTACCTCTGGGTTATTTTAACTGCTAAGCAACCACTATACTAGTAACCTTGAGTAATCTTTTAATTTTTCAGTGTCATTTGGCTTTGTGTGTTTAATAAAAGCAGCATATACCTGTGTTTTGTTTTCAACTCAGTCAGATTTGGATTTTGAGAGAAGTGTTTAAATAATTGCATTTCTTTTTCTAGAGTTGATGTTTGATGTTTTCGCATACTACATTAACACATCTAAAATAGAATTCTGCATTTTCTTCACCCATTTCCCCAAATCTCCATTACTTTCTCCAACTAATACTCCCCCTGCCTTCCTCACCTCCATAACTTGTTGCCTGTTTGTGAGTAAAGATGGGTCTGTTTTTCTAGCCAGTGTCTTCTTGGCGTGGAAGGGCCGGTGTGGCTTGGTGCAGAGGGAGAAGCCCTACGTAGACCCGCCACGTTGCTGCTGCTGAGCTTGTGGAAGAAGAGCAGGCTGGCAGGTGGAGACACCCCTTGTCTCTCAAAATAAGAACAGGTCTTTGCTGGGGAACGGAACTTTATTCCTGTGAGAAACGGTCATCTGTCCGAATTAAAATAACGACTCAGAGACACAAAGTAGGGTGAAACCGAGACCTTTAATGCAGTCTTGCAAGAGCGAGAGTCTGTGGGCGGCCACACTGAGTGCGAGAGCCCCGCCCCCGGCTGGTTCCTCACTGGCTGAGTACTATGGGGTTAACGGTTTCCCCCACGTCACCTCATTCTTATTGTCTCCTATTTGGTTATTTTTTTAAAAGCGCTGAGCCTTTTTCAGTTGTCTCCACCTCCGTTGTGTGGTCGTGGTATTCAGATCTTCCTGGAAAATGTGCTGCTGGGCACGTGCACAGTTCTTTGTTCATATACCCTCTCCCCTCCTCCCTGGGAAAGTCCAGGGACCGACAGGCAGCGTGCTGCCAAGTTCTCTCCACTAGCAGCTGACTGCGAAGATGGGTCAGAGGCCTGCTTCCTGCACATCCCCGCAGCTGCTCCACTGCCTTTTCTTTCCTGCCCCTTTCTTGGTGCCTGAGGGAGTCCAGGGAGGTTCCCTCTGCCTGGCTTCCCTTTATGGACTCTGCACCCACCTTTGGAGGTGCCCCCAGCACTTCACCTCTTTTCTCCAGAGAGCACTTCTCTGACGTTGGCCCAAGGCCTCTCTGCTTCCAGGAGCTCTGCTGTGTAAGGCAGAGCGGGAGAGAATTCTCTTTGCAGCTGGGCAGGACCCAGCTTTAAGTCGGTGCTTTGACAGAGCCCAGGACTATGGCTGCGGGACTGTAGGCGGGCTCATGGTCCAAGTGCTTTCCAGAGAGATCTCCGAGGTCACTTTCAGAAACTCTAGTTTCAAATTCTCCAAAATTTTTTAAATAACAGGAATATCTTAAATTCCTATTAAAAAATCTATAAATCTGTGATTTTAATGCATTCTGTCTATCATAGGTTATCACAGTGATGGATATTGTGTCAGGGGATTGTCATTGCCATGTTAACTTTGCATAAGATGTTGTTTGCAAGTTTCTCCTCTGCAGTTATTTAATTTTCCCTTTTTTGAACTCTCTTCTGTAGAATTGTTGCAATCTTATTTTACAATCTTTTTTAGTGAAGGTCTGCAAAAGTTTTAAGTCAATAAAGCTGATTTTGATGCCATATTTACCACTTCCTACTTGTAAACTGCAGAAGAAATGACTTCATCTCCATGGCCCTCCCTCGTCTATGAAATCGGCAGAGGCTGACCTGTGGATTCCATGAGCCAGGGTGTCTATTTGCCTGGGAAGTACTTACTGAGCATCGTGATTTGGTAATCATCATGTTCAGTAAAAGAACAGGAGACACAGACTTCACCCAGGGGCAGGTCACAGCATGGCAGCAGGAGGACTCCCTGACGGAGACGCCAGTCAGGTGCTGCGCGCCCAGCCGGGGAGGCACAGGCTGTGAGGTGCTTACCTTGAGGACCTGCCGCAGACATCGGACAGTCACCTGCACTGTGCCTGGCTTATCAGAGCGCAAGGGGGCGCTCTCCCTCCTCTCAGTCTCTCAAATGAACAGGGTGAGAGGACAAGAGGTGGCTCTCGCCCGCCCCTCCCGCTGGCTCCCTGGGCAGGAGCCCGGGCAGGGCCTCCTTACCCGAGCCAGCCAGGCCTGCTGGGCGCGCCCCCCGGTGCTGTGCGGGAGCTGCGGGAAGGGTCGTTTGCACATTGGTCTCTTCCCCACACATTAGCCGCCTGAGATGAAATTCACCTAAAACACCTTAGTTTTCAACATGTTCAGATTTTCACACGCACGTCACTCAGGGTTTGGCATGTGCGTCCCAGGTCTCTTCCTTCTAAACGAGAGGCTGCTCCATCAGGGCTTATGTGTGGACACACAGGGCGGCAGAAGTAGGCTTTTAAGTTTAAAGAAATGAACCCCTACCTCCCACCACCAAGATTTGAGCACACCTGCTCTCCCCGTGTGTGAAACATCGTGAGGTGCATTCCAGAGACCCTGCCAGTCCACCCCACCGCCTGTGTCCGCATCGCGGAGGCACAGCCCGCGGGGGCAGGGACTTCGGCCCCTGGATCAGGCCAGGCCTGGGCGCCGGGCGGCGTCTCCGCACCAGCGCAGCGGGAGCGACGGCCAAATGGAGGCAGTTTGGGGCCGTGTGTCCGGGGTCACAGGGAAGCCCCAGACGCGGCTAGGAGTGGGGTGCACAGTGTGAGAATCACCAAGATCAACCTGCGACCTTTCCTGTCCGAGAGGGACGTTCCTCAGCTTGAGAGCGGGCTGCGCTGGAGCCTCGCCTGCTGCACCAGTGGACGCGCTGCCTGCGGCCCGGCTCCGGTGCCCTCTGCGCCCCGCCCGCCCCCTCCGCGGAGCCCCCCGCCGCCCGCCCCCCCCTCCGAGAGCACCCCGTCCGCCCGCCCCCTCCGCGGAGCCCCCCCCCCCCGCCCGTCCCCCTCCGCGGAGCCCCCCGCCGCCCGCCCCCTCCGCGGAGCCCCGTCCGCCCGCCCCCTCCGCGGAGCCCCCCGCCGCCCGCCCCCCTCCGCGGAGCCCCCCGCCGCCCGCCCCCCCCCCCGCGGAGCCCCCCGCCGCCCCCCCCCCCCCGCGGAGCCCCCCCCCGCCCCCCCCCCCCCCCCCCCGCGGAGCCCCCCCCCGCCCGCCCCCCCCGCGGAGCCCCCCCCCCCGCCCGTCCCCCCCCGCCCCCCCCCCCCCCCGCCGCCCCCCCCCCCCCCCCCCGCGGAGCCCCCCCCCCCCCCCCCCCCCGCCCCCCCCCCCCCCCCCCCCCCCCCCCCCCCCGCGGAGCCCCCCCCCCCCCCCCTCCGCGGAGCCCCCCCCCGCCCCCCCCCCCCCCCCGCCCCCCCCCCCCCCCCCCGCCGCCCGCCCCCACCGCGGAGCCCCGTCCGCCCCCCCCCCCCCCCCCCCCCCCCCCCCCCCCCCCCCCCCGCGGAGCCCCCCGCCCCCCCCCCCCCCCCCCCCCGCGGAGCCCCCCCCCCCCCCCCCCCCTCCGCGGAGCCCCCCCCCCCGCCCCCCCCCCCCCGCGGAGCCCCCCCCCCCCCCCCCCCCCCCCGGAGCCCCCCCCCCCCCCCCCCCCCCCCGCGGAGCCCCCCCCGCCCCCCCCCCCCCGCGGAGCCCCCCCCCCCCCCCCCCCCGCGGAGCCCCCCCCCCCCCCCCCCCCCCCCCCCGCACCCCCCCCCCCCCGCCCCCCCCCGCGGAGCCCCCCCCCCCCCCCCCCCCCCCCCCCGCGGCCCCCCCCCCCCCCCCCCCCCCCCCCCGGAGCCCCCCCCCGCCCCCCCCCGCCCCCCCCCCCCCCCCCCCCCCCCCCCCCCCCCGCGGAGCCCCCCCCCCCCCCCCGCCCCCCCCCCTCCGCGGAGCCCCCTCCGCCCGCCCCCTCCGCGGAGCCCCCGCCCGCCTCCCGCAGCCTGGGGTCTGTGCGGGGAGCCCGTGCCCGCTGAGGGAAGGGTCATGGCTGCCCCGTTCTGTTCTCCAGGTCCCAGTCTTCAGACTGAGGGTGGGGGCTCCTCAGACTCCGCCTCCTGCTCTTCCCAGAGGAGCCGGGTGTCCTGGCCGCCCTGGGAGGTGGGAGGGAGAGCACCGCCCTGTGACTGCTGCCAGGACGTCCTGTGGCCCAGGCCAGGACAGCAGCGGAAATGACCCGCTGGAACTGTGTCTGTGACGGGCACGCTCTCGGCAGAGGGAGAGCGGTTGTGAGTGTGCGCTCAGGCAGTGTGTGTGAGTGTGTGTGTGTGTGCGCTCAGGCAGTGTGTGCTGTGTGAGTGTGTGTGCGCTCAGGCAGTGTGGGCTGTGAGTGTGAGTGTGTGTGCGCTCAGGCAGTGTGTGCTGTGTGAGTGTGTGTGCGCTCAGGTAATGTGGGCTGTGAGTGTGTGTGTGTGTGCGCTCAGGCAGTGTGTGCTGTGTGAGTGTGTGTGCGCTCAGGTAATGTGGGCTGTGAGTGTGAGTGTGTGTGCGCTCAGGCAGTGTGGGCTGTGAGTGTGAGTGTGTGTGCGCTCAGGCAGTGTGTGCTGTGAGTGTGTGTGTGTGTGCGCTCAGGCAGTGTGTGCTGTGTGAGTGTGTGTGCGCTCAGGCAGTGTGGGCTGTGAGTGTGAGTGTGTGTGCGCTCAGGCAGTGTGGGCTGTGAGTGTGAGTGTGTGTGCGCTCAGGCAGTGTGGGCTGTGAGTGTGAGTGTGTGTGCGCTCAGGCAGTGTGTGTGAGTGTGAGTGTGTGTGCACTCAGGCAGTGTGTGTGAGTGTGAGTGTGTGTGCGCTCAGGCCGTGTGGGCTGTGAGTGTGAGTGTGTGTGCACTCAGGCAGTGTGTGCTGTGAGTGTGAGTGTGCACTCAGGCAGTGTGTGCTGTGAGTGTGAGTGTGTGTGCACTCAGGCAGTGTGGGCTGTGAGTGTGAGTGTGTGTGCACTCAGGCAGTGTGGGCTGTGAGTGTGAGTGTGCACTCAGGCAGTGTGGGCTGTGAGTGTGAGTGTGTGTGCGCTCAGGCAGTGTGTGCTGTGAGTGTGAGTGTGTGTGCACTCAGGCAGTGTGTGCTGTGAGTGTGAGTGTGCGCTCAGGCAGTGTGGGCTGTGTGAGTGTGTGTGCGCTCAGGCAGTGTGTGCTGTGAGTGTGAGTGTGTGTGCGCTCAGGCAGTGTGTGTGAGTGTGAGTGTGTGTGTGCGCTCAGGCCGTGTGGGCTGTGAGTGTGAGTGTGTGTGCGCTCAGGCAGTGTGTGCTGTGTGAGTGTGTGCGCGCTCAGGCAGTGTGGGCTGTGAGTGTGAGTGTGTGTGCGCTCAGGCAGTGTGTGCTGTGAGTGTGAGTGTGAGTGTGCGCTCAGGTAATGTGGGCTGTGAGTGTGAGTGTGTGTGCGCTCAGGCAGTGTGTGCTGTGAGTGTGAGTGTGCGCTCAGGCAGTGTGTGCTGTGAGTGTGTGTGCGCTCAGGCAGTGTGGGCTGTGAGTGTGAGTGTGTGTGCGCTCAGGCAGTGTGTGTGAGTGTGAGTGTGTGTGCGCTCAGGCAGTGTGTGCTGTGAGTGTGAGTGTGTGTGCGCTCAGGCAGTGTGTGCTGTGAGTGTGAGTGTGTGTGCACTCAGGCAGTGTGGGCTGTGAGTGTGAGTGTGTGTGCGCTCAGGCAGGTGTGAGTGTGTGTGTGTGCGCTCAGGCAGTGTGTGCTGTGAGTGTGAGTGTGTGTGCGCTCAGGCAGTGTGGGCTGTGTGAGTGTGTGTGCGCTCAGGCAGTGTGTGCTGTGAGTGTGAGTGTGTGTGCGCTCAGGCAGTGTGTGTGAGTGTGTGTGTGTGTGCGCTCAGGCCGTGTGGGCTGTGAGTGTGAGTGTGTGTGCGCTCAGGCAGTGTGTGCTGTGTGAGTGTGTGCGCGCTCAGGCAGTGTGGGCTGTGAGTGTGAGTGTGTGTGCGCTCAGGCAGTGTGTGCTGTGAGTGTGAGTGTGAGTGTGCGCTCAGTGTGGGCTGTGAGTGTGTGTGCGCTCAGGCAGTGTGTGCTGTGAGTGTGAGTGTGCGCTCAGGCAGTGTGTGTGCTGTGAGTGTGTGTGTGCGCTCAGGCAGTGTGGGCTGTGAGTGTGAGTGTATGTGCGCTCAGGTAATGTGGGCTGTGAGTGTGAGTGTGTGTGCGCTCAGGCAGTGTGTGCTGTGAGTGTGAGTGTGCGCTCAGGCAGTGTGGGCTGTGAGTGTGAGTGTGCGCTCAGGCAGTGTGTGCTGTGTGAGTGTGTGCGCGCTCAGGCAGTGTGGGCTGTGAGTGTGAGTGTGTGTGCGCTCAGGCAGTGTGTGCTGTGAGTGTGAGTGTGAGTGTGCGCTCAGGTAATGTGGGCTGTGAGTGTGTGTGCGCTCAGGCAGTGTGTGCTGTGAGTGTGAGTGTGCGCTCAGGCAGTGTGTGCTGTGAGTGTGTGTGCGCTCAGGCAGTGTGGGCTGTGAGTGTGAGTGTATGTGCGCTCAGGTAATGTGGGCTGTGAGTGTGAGTGTGTGTGCGCTCAGGCAGTGTGTGCTGTGAGTGTGAGTGTGCGCTCAGGCAGTGTGGGCTGTGAGTGTGAGTGTGCGCTCAGGCAGTGTGGGCTGTGAGTGTGAGTGTGTGTGCGCTCAGGCAGTGTGTGCTGTGAGTGTGAGTGTGAGTGTGCGCTCAGGCAGTGTGTGCTGTGAGTGTGAGTGTGAGTGTGCGCTCAGGCAGTGTGGGCGTGCGCTGGCCTCACGGAGGCCTTGGGCCGGCCCTGTGACGCGTGCACATTGCTAACTGAATCCCGGCACCCAGGCTCCTCCACGAAGAGGAGAGCACCCTGCTCAGCGCAGCCACTGACTGGCCGCTCACAGATGCTCTGCACCTTCTGCGCTCCCTCCCCAGGGCGGCAGTCGCCCATTTTATAAATCCGGCCTCTAAGCAAAGACTCTTAGAACCACCACCGCCATCATTGCAGCCCCTGCATGTCCAGGACCCTGGTGCCGGGCAAACGTGCGACTTAGCTTCATGTGACTTAGATGTGAGCCATCTGGGGACCGGTCGGGACAAGCGCCCGCTCAGGAGGAAGGAGAGGCCGTGGCAGGGCTGTGGGCTCATGCAGCAGCGCCTTCCTAATGGAACCATTCTCCTGTTGTCCCTGCTTTTCCAAAGAGCATGCGAATTTTCTAAAGTTCCTGAAAACCTCCCCACTGTCTACTATTCAACCCCAACTGAGAAGCGAGCTTGGGCTTCAGTCTTTATTGCTCTAAGATGTGCTACAACTGAGAGAAGTGCTTGTTTGTGCCCAGGCCTCCTGTCCACTCGCTGGCCTCTCTGCTGGGCACCCCCAGCTCCAGGGCACCCCCAGCTCCAGGGCCAGCCCAGCTCCAGGGCACCCCCAGCTCCAGGGCCAGCCCAGCTCCAGGGCCAGCCCAGCTCCAGGGCACCCCCAGCTCCAGGGCCAGCCCAGCTCCAGGGCCAGCCCAGCTCCAGGGCACCCCCAGCTCCAGGGCACCCCCAGCTCCAGGGCCAGCCCAGCTCCAGGGCACCCCCAGCTCCAGGGCCAGCCCAGCTCCAGGGCCAGCCCAGCTCCAGGGCACCCCCAGCTCCAGGGCACCCCCAGCTCCAGGGCCAGCCCAGCTCCAGGGCCAGCCCAGCTCCAGGGCCAGCCCAGCTCCAGGGCACCCCCAGCTCCAGGGCCAGCCCAGCTCCAGGGCCAGCCCAGCTCCAGGGCACCCCCAGCTCCAGGGCACCCCCAGCTCCAGGGCCAGCCCAGCTCAGGGCCAGCCCAGCTCCAGGGCCAGCCCAGCTCAGGGCCAGCCCAGCTCCAGGGAACCCCCAGCTCCAGGGCCAGCCCAGCTCCAGGGCCATCCCAACTCCAGGGCACCCCCAGTTCCAGGGCCAGCCCAGCTCAGGACCATCCCAGCTCCAGAGCACTCCCAGCTCCAGGGCCAGCCCAGCTCCAGGGCACCCCTCATCTCCAGGGCACCCCCAGCTCCAGGGCCAGCCCAGCTCCAGGGCCAGCCCAGCTCCAGGGCACCCCCAGCTCCAGGGCACCCCCAGCTCCAGGGCCAGCCCAGCTCCAGGGCCAGCCCAGCTCCAGGGCCAGCCCAGCTCCAGGGCACCCCCAGCTCCAGGGCCAGCCCAGCTCCAGGGCACCCCCAGCTCCAGGGCACCCCCAGCTCCAGGGCCAGCCCAGCTCAGGGCCAGCCCAGCTCCAGGGCCAGCCCAGCTCAGGGCCAGCCCAGCTCCAGGGAACCCCCAGCTCCAGGGCCAGCCCAGCTCCAGGGCCATCCCAACTCCAGGGCACCCCCAGTTCCAGGGCCAGCCCAGCTCAGGACCATCCCAGCTCCAGAGCACTCCCAGCTCCAGGGCCAGCCCAGCTCCAGGGCACCCCTCATCTCCAGGGCACCCCCAGCTCCAGGGCCAGCCCAGCTCCAGGGAGATATAGGAAAGCCCCATGCGTGTTCCTTCACTCAGATTTGGAAGGCTGTTCCCTGAGTCCGCCCGTGTATTAAACAGTGTCCCTGCTCTTCTTTAAAAGTGTCGCTTAGTTTTTCTTTGGTCTTCTGCAACACCTCCTTCCTTTGACACCTGTGGATCCCGGGCGTGCTCCCTAAATACACTCCCACACAATCATCACACTCTCACTGCTTCCTTGGGATCCCCATAGGCAACCCTTGGTCACTCCCCTCAACTCCCTCCTCCACCTCAGGGCCCAGCCTGATGGTGCCACAGTGCCTTCTCTTTGGCCTTATTGCTTCTCCCTTGGCAATCCTGACAGCTGGCTTCCTCACTTCAAGTCTCTGGTCAAATGCCACCACATTCAGCAGGCCTTCACGGACCCCGGTATACGGTAAATTCAAAGCCCCTTTCTCATCATCTCAACTTATTTTCCACCATGCCTATCTGACTGAAATATTTCTGCCTTCTGTATCTCCCTCTACCAGTGTGTAGTTCTATGGAAATATTTTGTTTGTTGCTTTTCCCCCAGTGCCTGGCACATAGTGAGAGACAAATAAATATTTGTTGAGAGAATGAATAAATGAGTGACTTCGATCTGCTTTCCTGCTCCAAGCCTGCAAGCACATCCTCTTTCCAGGCCGCCTGCTGGGCTGCAGTTGGAGGGCCAGGATTTCCCAGGGGAAAGAGCACATTCCAGAGTCTGCTCCCGCTGGCTGTTGGGAGAGAGGACAGCATGGCAGGATTCTTGAAAGAATGGCTAGGGAAACCTGTTTTCCCAGGTGGGGGAGGGGAAATCTCCAGGCTTGTTTATTTTCTTTTTCCTTCTCTTTATTTCCTCCTCCTTCTCCTTCTGTGTAGCTGAGCGGTCATATTTTAAAGCATTGGACACTGGTCTCTGAGGCTGCAACCCTTTTGCCTTTAACCTCATCACTGCCTGTTATGTGTGAATTACAAGGGGAGAGACCAAGCTGTCACCATAGCCATCCGAGTGTTAACGGAAAAAAAAAACATTGAAACCTGTAAAGAATTTTAGTGAGTTTATTTGAGCCAAACTGTCGACATATGCCGGGAAGCAGAACCTCAATGAATTGAGATAATGCTCCAAAGAATGGCGGGTTACATCTGTATTTATACATTGCCATCAGAGGAGGGACGTAGGTGGGTTACATGAAATTCATTGGTGACGGATTAAGGAGGTGGGATAAAGTCAAATGGTGGGAGAACCCTGGTGATTGGATAAAAAGTAAAATGATGGACACATACTTAGGTGGGTGCAGGAACAATGAACATGATAATGAAGGAATTTGAGGTATCTGTCCTGGCGCCCACCACATTTGGTTGTGCCCCAGGGAGTACAGAAAAAGGGAAGTTACAAGTTACCCAGACATCTCACAGATATGTTATCTTAGAGGCAAAAAAGGCAAATGGGCTCAGGAAAGATCTAAGGTGATCTTTGTCAGGGAAAATATCGGCCTAGGAATGACTGCCCACTATAAGCTGTTTGTAGTTAAACATTTAATTTTCAGACCATCTTTTGTGGTTATTTTAGGTCTCTGAGTTTTCAAGACTGCCACACAGGCCTCCCCTGAGCCTGTCAGGTCAGCAGGTGGCTCCTTTGGTCCACACGAGGCCTTTTGCTGGGCCGGAGCGGGCAGGCAGGCGTCATCATTTCTGAGCTGCTGCTGAGGTTTCCCAGCTCCTCAGTCACTGACCTCACACGTCCGCGCTGCTCTTAGGTATTCGCTGTAGGTTCGGGGGCAGGAAACGGGAGTGGGAGACCACCAAGACGACTGAAGGGAGGGTTAGTCCGCGGCGAGAGGGGAGTTCTTTACGGAGCAGGTAGAGAACCAGGAAAGCGGGAGGAGAAGGAGGGACCCAGCCAGACTGCCCCCTGCAGACCCGGAGCAAGAGGAAGGGACAGGAACAGGCGGGTCGGCCGAGAGGCCTGTCAGAGGAACGAACGGGAGGGGTGGGCCCGGCGCTCGGCGCACGCTGATGGGGGTCAATGTCTTGGGGGTACCGTCGTAACTGCGCCCACCAGTGTTCGGGGAGGACCTCACAGGAACATCCTCCTTCATCACCAAGAGGCCCTGTGCCCCGGGAAGTGTGTCTGCGGAGAGCAACGGAAACCAGGGAGCCCTGCGCCCACGCTCGGCCGCCCCAGTAACCCCCCAGGACGGTCCCCCCACGGCGGGCAGGCAGGCGGAGCGGGAGGCTGCCACCCACCGTCCCACTCGGGGTCTGCTTCGCGCCGGGAAGCCGGCGGGACTGATCCAATGGCTGGTGCGAACCTGGTGGCTCCATCCCAGCCCTGTGCGCCGCAGAGCGCCCGCACCGTCCGGGAGGCGGGGGTCCTGGTGCCGGTGCGGGGCGGGGCGCCCGCACACCGTCCGGGAGGCGGGGGTCCTGGTGCCGGTGCCGGTGCCGGTGCGGGGCGCCCGCACACCGTCCGGGAGGCGGGGGTCCTGGTGCCGGTGCCGGTGCCGGTGCGGGGCGCCCGCAGCGAAGGGCACCCCGGGCGCAGGCGCTCGGCCGCTCCGGAGGGACGGAGGGGCGTCTGCGGGCCCTCCGTGGGGTGTGGGAGCGCACCCGCCTCCTGGCCTGCAGACCCTGCCCTCGGCCGCGTTTCCTCCAGGCGGAGTGCGGGGGCGCGGGAATCCTGGCTTACATCAGTCCTGCGGCCCTGAGCAGGGCACTTAACCCTGGTTTGTTCACTGCGATTGAGGATGAAGGAGCCCGCCCTGCCCTGAGCATTAGATGAAACACCGAAGGCCAAGTGTCATACCGATTGTCGGGTTTGCGACCCAGCTTCGTTTGAACGAGGAAGGGCACCTTATGGGTGACCAGCCTTCAGAATGGCTGGAGGGTGGACAGTGGGCAGCCTCAGCCCTCGGCTCTCAGCCCTCACCTCTCAGCCCTCAGCCCGCAGCCCTCAGCCCTCAGCCCTCAGCCCTCAGCCCTCAGCCCTCACCTCTCGGCTCTCAGCCCTCAGCCCTCAGCCCTCAGCCCTCACCTCTCAGCCCTCAGCCCTCAGCCCTCACCTCTCGGCTCTCAGCCCTCGGCCCTCGGCCCTCAGCCCTCAGCCCTCAGCCCTCACCTCTCAGCTCTCAGCTCTCAGCCCTCAGCCCTCAGCCCTCAGCCCTCAGCCCTCAGCCCTCAGCCCTCAGCCCTCAGCCCTCAGCCCTCAGCCCTCAGCCCTCAGCCTCTCAGCCCTCAGCCCTCAGCCCTCAGCCTCTCGGCTCTCAGCCCTCGGCCCTCGGCCCTCAGCCCTCAGCCCTCAGCGCTCACCTCTCAGCTCTCAGCTCTCAGCCCTCAGCCCTCACCTCTCAGCCCTCAGCCCTCAGCCCTCAGCCCTCAGCCCTCAGCCCTCAGCCCTCAGCCCTCAGCCCCTCAGCCCTCAGCCTCTCAGCTCTCAGCTCTCGGCCCTCGGCCCTCGGCCCTCAGCCCTCACCTCTCAGCTCTCACCTCTCAGCCCTCAGCCCTCAGCCCTCAGCCCTCAGCCCTCAGCTCTCAGCCCTCAGCCCTCAGCCCTCAGCCCTCAGCCCTCAGCCCTCAGCCCTCAGCCCTCTCGGCTCTCAGCCCTCGGCCCTCGGCCCTCAGCCCTCAGCCCTCAGCCCTCAGCGCTCACCTCTCACCTTTCAGCTCTCAGCCCTCAGCCCTCACCTCTCAGCCCTCAGCCCGCAGCCCTCAGCCCTCAGCCCTCAGCCCTCAGCCCTCAGCCCTCAGCCCTCACCTCTCAGCTCTCGGCCCTCGGCCCTCGGCCCTCAGCCCTCAGCTCTCAGCTCTCAGCTCTCAGCCCTCAGCCCTCAGCCCTCAGCCCTCAGCCCTCAGCCCTCAGCCCTCAGCCCTCAGCCCTCAGCCCTCAGCCCTCAGCCCTCAGCCCTCAGCCCTCACCTCTCGGCTCTCGGCCCTCGGCCCTTGGCCCTCAGCCCTCAGCCCTCACCTCTCAGCTCTCAGCTCTCAGCCCTCAGCCCTCAGCCCTCAGCCCTCAGCCCTCAGCTCAGCAGCCCTCAGCCCTCAGCCCTCAGCCCTCAGCCCTCAGCCCTCAGCCCTCAGCCCTCAGCCCTCAGCCCTCAGCCCTCAGCCCTCAGCCCTCAGCCCTCAGCCCTCAGCCCTCAGCCCTCAGCCCTCAGCCCTCAGCCCTCAGCTCTCAGCCCTCAGCCCTCAGCCCTCAGCCCTCACCTCTCAGCCCTCAGCCCTCAGCTCTCAGCCCTCAGCCCTCAGCTCTCAGCCCTCAGCCCTCAGCCCTCAGCCCTCAGCCCTCAGCCCTCAGCCCTCAGCCCTCAGCCCTCAGCCCTCAGCCCTCAGCCCTCAGCCCTCAGCCCTCAGCTCTCAGCTCTCAGCCCTCAGCCCTCAGCCCTCAGCCCTCAGCCCTCAGCCCTCAGCCCTCAGCCCTCAGCCCTCAGCCCTCAGCCTCACCCTCAGCCCTCAGCCTCTCAGCCCTCAGCCCTCCCAGCCCTCAGCCCTCAGCCCTCAGCCCTCAGCCCTCAGCCCTCAGCCCTCAGCCCTCAGCCCTCAGCCCTCAGCCCTCAGCTCTCAGCCCTCAGCCCTCAGCCCTCAGCCCTCAGCCCTCAGCCCTCAGCCCTCAGCCCTCAGCCCTCAGCTCTCAGCTCTCAGCTCTCACCTCTCAGCCCTCAGCCCTCAGCCCGCAGCCCTCAGCCCTCAGCCCTCAGCGCTCACCTCTCACCTTTCAGCTCTCAGCCCTCAGCCCTCACCTCTCACCTCTCAGCCCTCTGCCCTCGGCCCTCGGCCCTCGGCCCTCGGCCCTCAGCCCTCAGCCCTCACCTCTCACCTCTCAGCCCTCGGCCCTCGGCCCTCAGCCCTCAGCCCTCACCTCTCAGCCCTCAGCCCTCAGCCCTCAGCCATCAGCCCTCACCTCTCAGCCCTCAGCCCTCAGCCCGCAGCCCTCAGCCCTCAGCCCTCAGCGCTCACCTCTCACCTTTCAGCTCTCAGCCCTCAGCCCTCACCTCTCACCTCTCAGCCCTCTGCCCTCGGCCCTCGGCCCTCGGCCCTCGGCCCTCAGCCCTCAGCCCTCAGCTCTCACCTCTCACCTCTCAGCCCTCAGCCCTCGGCCCTCGGCCCTCGGCCCTCAGCCCTCAGCCCTCAGCCCTCACCCCTCAGCCCTCAGCCCTCAGCCCTCAGCCCTCAGCCCTCAGCCCTCACCTCTCAGCCCTCAGCCCTCAGCCCTCAGCCCTCAGCCCTCAGCCCTCAGCCCTCAGCCCTCAGCCCTCAGCCCTCAGCCCTCACCTCTCAGCCCTCAGCCCTCAGCCCTCAGCCCTCAGCCCTCAGCCCTCACCTCTCACCTTTCAGCTCTCAGCCCTCAGCCCTCAGCTCAGCCCTCAGCCCTCAGCTCGCAGCCCAGCCCGCAGGACCAGTTCCTGTGCGGCCACCTCTCCTTCACTCCTCACCAGAGCTGGGCACCTGTAGACTTGAAGTTTGTTCATACCACCAGGCTCAGTGTCATGACTAAGCATCAAGCATTACCTCCCGAGAGGAGAAGAGTGCGATGTTAGGTCTTGGGAGAGACAAGGGAGAACCAGGACAATTGAAGACTCAGCCCTAGAACATACATCAGGTGCCGCGGAGCCAGAGCGGAGGGAAAAGCAAGCGTATACATGAGCAAAGAACGCTCGGAGCTCTGAAGTGGAAGCTTAGCCCTCAAAGCAGGGAATTTCACCTGCTTGGGAAACTGGGGTTGTTGACCTCTGGGATGCTGAGATTTCTGGTAATTAAGCCAAATGTTGAAGTTGCGGCTCCATGAAGGACGCCTTCAGCAAGCAGCATGGGCAGTGGGCAGGTTGCTATGGAAACCTGGATCTGAAGTGCCTCCATGCCTGGGAAAAGCTGCCAATTAGGTCCAGAACTGGGGACATGAGCCACTCTCCCGCAGCACCTACATGGCAGACGTTGGAAATACGTCCACGGAAGAAATGCCGTGGTTCAGGTCAGCTGCTTATTCTAAAAGAATTCCCGTGTGTAGCTTCGACAGGGAAGATTTTTCCTCTCCTTCTACATTAAAGGGGAGAGTGAGGCCCTCAGTGCTGAGCAGACACATTAGCGCCACGTGCAGAGCCTGCAGCCACAGGCAGGGCGCACTGTGCTCCGGGCCTGCTGGCTTCGGAGCGACCTCGCCCCTGCTGGTGCCGCTACGGAAAGACAGCTCTTGCTTGGCCTCCCGATGGAACTGGGGTAATTACACGTATCCCCCAAGTGCGTTTATTATGGGCTCCAGATAGAGATGATCTTATGAAACCTTTCTGGATGGTAATTAGTGCAATAAACACAGGCAGCAGCAAGCGCAAGTCCGGCACCTGTCCCACAGCGCTCCCCTCTAATATCAAGCCCTGCAGAGAGGCGGTCGGCAGAGGGATCCCCACATCAATGTACTGAGGCAGGAAGTGTGGCCAAGGTTAGGGTGTGAGGCTGGCCGTGGGCTGGCCCATTCCTGACTGTGGTCCGGAAGCCACTCACCGGGCGGCTGCCAGCCTTACCGCCTGTATCACCAGAGAGCGGCTCCGATTGACATTCTCCGAGTGCAAAGCCTGCCACTGCCTTTAGGAGATGAGCAGGTCCCTTCCCTGGACGGGAGGGGAGGCGTCCCCACAGGGCACAGGGTGCTGTGCTTCCCAGCAGCTCGGAGGACGTGGAGCACCAGCCCAAGTGTCCTGCCTGCGCGAGGGCAGCATCCGCACCCCTCTGTCCACGGCCAGCGAGCCCAGGCCGCCCGCCAGCGCCCTCCACAGGTCCCTGCAGGAAAGGGCGCGTGTTGCTCTGGGGTCTTGCATTGGGCGGGTATGGGCTGTGAAGCTGGGACCTCGTGACAGCAGCTTAGATCCCCTTACAGCCTGTGGTTTACTCCTTGGTCTGGTAGCACTGAATTAGAAACTTGAAACAAGCGGAGGGTGCCCCCTCCCTGTGAGCTTGCTAACGACAGGGATCACAGAGGAAGTGGTGCTCCGGGCCGCCTCTGCTGAGATCTCCGTCAGCAGAAGGTGAATTACAACATGACCAGCCTGGTCTTGGCGGGGACCCTGCACGACCCCTCGGCGGGCCCTGGGCCATGCCTGAGGCTGCTAGCTCCGCAAGGAGACGAGCTGTCTCCGCACTTGCTGCTGGGGCCCCACCACGTCACCGTGAAACAACAGTTCGCAATCTTGCCAATCGCTTTCCCATTTGGTGCCGACAGGTGAACTTGAACACACTTGTTTCCCTTGTGTCCGTGTTATTTGGGGAATTGGATGCTGTGAAGCACTTAGTATCTTTAACTCAATCCTCACCAGCGTCCATCAGTGTCAGCGCACTGCCATTCTGTTTCAGGTTTATGTGACCCTATTGGTTGGCAGCAACTCAGTGATGTTTTTCTTTCCTCTGGCCGCTCCCTCGTTGCCTTTGCTAGAATCCAGGGATCGTATGCCTTTTACCAAATCAGAATTCGGCCCCTCTAACCAACCACCTTCATAGACCTGTTTTTATGCCTGCACTGGCAACAATGCCTCTCCGTCAGAGACCGGAAAGACCCCTCTTACACGACCAGACTGAGGCTTTACCCTCAGCCCTCTCCACGTGCCCCGTGCCCTCTCCACGGAGGTGACGGGAGTTTGGGGGCTACAGTACATCAGGCTCACAGCCCAGGAGCGGGCCTGGTGTGGCTGCCACGTGCGGGAAAGCTGTCCTCCCCGGAATGGAATGATCTCCTGTCGTTTCCAGGTGAACCACGTCCCCTGTTGTCAGTGAGTCTGTGCCACCCGCCTGGTGGAGCCAGTCCTTCTGGGAACCTCGCTGGCCACAGGCCCCAAGAGAAGCATACTCACTCACTTCACCGCAGCCAGAAAGGCAGGCGCTTTCTCCCGCACAGCCTCCACCCTGCACCGGCTGGGAGGGGGCACGAGCGTCCAGCCCAGGCGCTGTCAGTGCCACAAGTCCTGGGTGCGAGTGCGCAGGTGGGAGTGGGGCAGCTGGGGGTCAGTGCCTGCTGAGGGTCGCACTGCAGTGGGTTCCATGTGGGACATCCGCGGCCTGCACATGCCCTCGGGAGTGGGACTCAGGCCAGAGGCCTGGGGCTGTGCAGATGGCCACCGGGAGCCATAGGGTCATCCACACAAACACGGCCTTGCAGCTAGTTAGGCCGGTGAGTCAGGACCCGATTCCACACAAGGGCCAGTGCCGGTCAGTGGGCTGCTGAGTCCTGGCCACGGGAGGGGAAGGGTGTCATTGTGCGCGTGAGCCCACCCCCTCTGCTCCACACAGTTCCCTGGGCCCCAGGCCAGCAGTGATTCGGGTATGCCCTCTTCATGGGACTGCTCCCCGCCAGGCTGGTCTGCCTCCTGCCTGACCTCCAGGGACTGGGAGCCTCTGGCTCAGCGCCTGCCATCTCTCCAGCGACACTGACCTTTGCCAAGCCTCCTTGGTGAAGCAGCATCTGCATCTGACCAACTGCCCTGTCCTTCCAGCCAAGGCTTGTGTAAACTGCAGCTCCACGTGGTCAGCAGGACACTCAGCAAATTCATCACGTCAGCCAGACTCCTGCCGCCTGCTCCTTAGACTCTCCGCAGCTGGGGCCAGTCTGGTCTCCTCAGGAATAAACGTGAGCCCTCGGGGTTCGGCGCACGGGGCCCATGTGGTCAGGACACGTGGTTGCTCTCCCCTTGGCAGCACCAGAGCCTCCCCTGCTCCACCCTGGGCGAGCTGGCAACATCTGGTCAGCATCCTGACGACACCAGTGACGTCCTCCCGGCGTGGTGCCTGCCCATCGCACATGACTGATTGTCAGAGTAGTAGCCACAGCCATTCATGGGTAGTTAAGCCAGATCGTGACATTTAAAAACCCTGCAAGGATTTTATTTTATTCACAGTGAAAACCAGCGTCCTTATGAGGGCAGGTGCCCAGGGTCCAGCTGCAGTGCTTCTCCCTTTCCATCCCTGAGGCCTGTCCAGTGGCTCCATACCAGCCCTTTGGCCTCCCAGCACCCACTCCCCCATGGGCCTGGCTGTTCCTCCTGCATTTGTGCCTTCCTTTCCTTCTAGTCTTCGCTCCAGCGTCCTTCATAGCCCAGTTCCAATGACCCTATTATAAACATGGCCTGGGTCCACCCTCCCCAGCATCCTCCTTGGGCAGGAATTCCTGGCCCTTAATAAACTTGCTTCACTTTTGTTTTTTTAACCCTAGAAATGATCACCTATCAACATAAGAATTTTTCCACTTAGTACTAGAGGCCCGGTGCACGGATTTGTGCACCAGTGGGGTCCCTCGGGCTGGCCTGTGCCCTCTCGCAATCTGGGAACTCTCAGGGGATGTTGGATAACTGGTTTCGGCCTGATCCCTGCAGGCCTGATCCAGAAAGGAAGGAGCCCAATCCTGTGCGTTGAGCATCTGTCCCCTGGTGGTCAATGCGTGTCATAGCAACTGGTCGACTGGTTGACCAGTCGACCGGTCATCCAGTCATTCAGTCGCTTAGGCTTTTATATATACTAGTATATAGATGTTTGTTGTTATCTTCCCTCCATCCTCCCTTCTCCATCCTAGAATGTAATGTCCACAGGGTAGGGTTTTTTAAATTTTTTGTTTACTGTTGTATCACAAGCCCATTGCAAAGGGTCTGGTAAACAGGAAACTCAATAAGTTTGTTGAATTAATAAATCCAGCAACTCCACGCTTTCTAAATCAGTACATCACTTTTAAGTACTGGAAGATCTGGAGTTTTAATTTGAAAGAGAATGGTCAATGGATTCTTAATCTACTTGTTGCTTTTATTCAGTCCTGGAATGTACAGAATTTAGATGTAATAAAAAATGTCATCATTTTTCCCCTTCTGAGAAAAAAACCACCACTGAAATATTTGGCGAGAATCAGACTGCCCACCATCAGGTGGCCCGCATTACACTCTGGTCTTGGTTTCTGGTGCATTATTCTGTACACCACACAGAAGCCATGTCAGCCCTGACTGCCAGGCCAGGGTGCGGGAGACAACTGGCACATCACTATGGAGTGAGCAGGTGGAGTGAGCCCCCGAAGTGAGCCCCCTGCAGGTGGAGTGAGCCCCCGAAGCCACAGTAACTGTCTTTGTTGTGTTGTCTATGCCAAGGACTGCTCTGATAACAACTTTCACCTTGAAAACCTGTGTGTGTGCATCTTCCTCCTTGGAGACAGAGAGCTGTATCTCACCCATCTCTCCATGTGGAGACTGGAAAGCATGCTCTCAGGGCTTGAAGTGATCAAGTCCACATTGTCTTCAATAAAGAATCAAGATGAGGAAATAATATTAACCCCAACTTTTTAAGACTGTAAAAAAATGATTGCTATTTAAGTGCAAATTCTTGCATAATCCAGCATACCTAGGGGCACCCAGTGGTGAGTTCTGGCATAAACAACGCTTTCTAGTACATTGAGATTTTGATGCTATCAGGAATGCCTTTGATTGTTTTTTAACTCTTTGGTAAAAGGAGTATGATTGATTCTGGTAGCTTTCCTCTAAAGCAGAATCTTCTCTACTTTATACCCTTTTGAAGCAAAGAAAGATGGAAAAGAACATTGCTGATGGCTTTGTAATATAAATGAAACAGGAGATAGAAAAGGAACAGGCCTCCTGAACTCACGCTGCGCTTTCCTGTGAAGATGTTTCTGTGATTCTTGGCAATTCTCTTGAGGGCCGATGATAAAGACTGTAATAGTCAATTAATAAAGATGACAAGAAAATAATCATCTCTTTATATTGAATGACAGGGAAACACAAGTTAGGGAATTTTTTACTTATGATTGAACAGAATCACATTTTAGTCTTCCATATTTGTCTCTATCTGATTATTTCACAGACAGTTTTTTGTTTAGGTTCCTGGATAATGAATATTCGGAGTTCTTAGGTTTTCTTATCAGAAAAAAAAACCCATAATTTTTAACATGGGGCCTGAACAAATAAAGTACTTTAGTCTCTTTACAATTTCCCTACTAGAAAAGTAGAGAAGTTGGTTCCCTGCTTAAAAGGGAAACTATTTCATATTTTTCTTGATGGCAGGAAGGGGTTTTATTATTATTTCCTTATTTATTTATTTTTTTTTAGGGAGAGGAGGACTTGTATTTTTCAATTCCACAATACTAATTTTGAGACACCTTTTCAATTCATATTGTATCTCTTAAAATACTCATTTACTCAAACAACTATTTCTCTAAACTAACACAAATATTTGTTAATTATAAATACTACACACATATAACAAGAACCAATTTATCCTTTTTAATTCAGTGATTTCATCTCATAGTAAAGAGGCAGATATATGGGGTTTATTTACTATAGAAATTTTACCAAAAGATTATTCTCTGTGAGCACCTTTGTCATTAATTCTGTGTTAATCATGAATCTTATCAATAAACTAGAGGCCTGGTGCATGACAATTGTGCACTGGGGGAGGGGTCCCTCAGCCTGGCCTGCGCCCTCTCACAGTCCGGAAGTCCTCGGGGGATGTCTGCCTGCTGGCTTAGGCTCACTTTCAGAGAATCGATTGCTGCCAAAGTGACAAACAGCCTCGGGGTGTGAGTGAGTGAGCGGGGAGCGAGCCTAAGCTGGCAGGTGGACATCCCCTGAGGGGCCCTTAGCGCTTCTGCAGAAGCTGGAGAGGCTCTCATCACCGCTGCTGCACATGAACCTGGCTTCTGGCTGAGCAGCACTCTCCTGGTGGGAGAGCACTGACCACCAGGGGGCAGTTCCTGCATTGAGCATCTGCCCCCTGGTAGTCAGTGCACATCATAACCACTGGTCGTTCTCCTGTTTGGTCAATTTGCATATTATCCTTTTATTATATAGGACTAGTGGCCCGGTGCACAAAATTTATGCACGGGGTGGGGGTGGGGGTTCCCTCAGCCCAGCCTGTACTCTCTCCAATCAGGGACCCCTTGGGGGATGTCTGACCACAATCTGGGACCACTGGCTCCTAACTGCTTACCTGCCTGATTGCCTGTAACCCCTCTGCCTCCTTGCCTGATTACCCCTAACCTCTCTGCTTGCCTGCCTGGTCGCCCCTAACTGCCCTCCCCTGCTGGCCTGATCTCACACCCAACTGTCCTCCCCTGCCAAACTGGTTACCCCCAATGGCCCTCCCCTGCTGGCCTGATCTCACCCCAGTGGCCCTCTTGTGCCAGCCTGATCTTGCCCCTAACTGCTCTCCCCTGCTGACCTGATGGCCCCTAACTGCCTCTGCCTGCCTGATCAAACCAAACTGCCCTCCCTTGCTGGCCTGATCTCACCCCCAACTTCCCTCCCCTGCTTGCCTGATTGTCCCTAATGGCCTCTGCTTTGTCCCCCACAACCATGGCTTTGTCCGGAAGGAAGTCGGATGTCTGGAAGATGGCCAGTTGACCTGGTCTAATTAGCATATTACCCTTTTATTAGTATAGATAGATTATATAGGATAGGATTGCTTAAATAGGGGGGGGGGACTTTTCAGCAGGAGGAGATGCTCTTGGCAGACAAAAACACATAATCCCTATATCCAGACTGATAGCCAGCCATATGCACTATACTACCAAACTGGTCATTAAAAAATTGAACTGCTTTCTTACACCTTATGCCAAACAACTGTTGCCCTTAAAACCCCTCCTCAGCCCCCACCGTATGTTCTGCCTTCGTATTTCACCCAGATTAGGTTCTGATTGGTCAGTTTCTATGCCAATCAAACTTTTGACACGAAAGCTCCGCCTCCTAGGCATCCATTGGCTCCTCACACTTCACCCAGATTTGGTTCTGATTGGTTGCTTTCTATGCCAGTCAGCATCTCTGGGCCTATCAATGGGCCTAATCAGAGAGGCGGGGCTGATCAGTAGCCCCAGCAGAGGCCTGAGAGAAAGAGAGGTGCAGCTGCTGGCCAGGCCCAGAGAGAAAGAGACAAGTGCTGATCAACAACTTCCACGGAGGTTATGGATCAGACCCTGCTTCTCTCTCCCCAGGCCTCTCTCTGGGCCTGATCTGCAGCCCCCTCAGCAGTCAGTGCTGGGTCAGGGCGCCTGCAGCTGTGGCAGTCAGTGCTGGGACACCACGGCAACCCAGCACTGACTTCCAATTGGTTGAGCCTTCGGTCATTTTGGATGTTACGGACCCTGGGTTTTTATATATTAGAATAGCTTGTAACTTTTTTCCTTACATGAAATACAGCTTTAAAAATGAAAGTGGGAACATCTGTAATAGTGTTAACAATTAAAAAATTGGCATGACAGCTAAAACAAATAAATACATATAAAAAAGCCTCTTTTGCTTTGGTCAAGATGGTGGCATAGGTAATGATGGTACTCATCTCCTCCCACAACCACATCAAAATTATAACTAATCTATAAATAGCTATCACTGAGAACTGCTTGAAATCTAGCTGAACAAAAGTCCTATAACTTCAGGATATAAAGAAGAAGCCACATCAAGACTGGGAGGAAGGGTAGGGACTTGGAACAGGATGGTCCCACACCCACATGTGGCCGTTGAAAATCAGAAGAAATTTCTTAGTTGGCAAGGACCCCCTGAGGAGCAAAGGATCCCTGCCCCACTCCAGGCCCAGGGTTCCAGTGCCAGGAAGAGAAGTCCCCATGTCTTCTGGCTGTGAGACTCAGTGGGGATTGTAGCTGAGTGCGATTGGGCGGCTGCTGTAGACCCAGGCCTTCCTGGGCATGAACTTACTCAGACTCACTCACTGAGCTCCAGCGCTGGGGCAGGAGTTCAAAAGGCACCAGGGACGTAAAGGCATCAGGGCAGGAGCTGGAGGGGCAGATCTCTCCCAAATAGAAACACTGGTGCAGGTCACTGTTTCTCTGCAGAGCCCTCCCCATGGCACTGGCAGGTGGGCTCCATATCTGAGTCTCCATCAACCTGGCTGATACAGTTAGCCTTGCCCTGGTGATTCCCTGAAACCTGCCCCACCCAACTTTTGGTCCAATTAAGGCCTTTTCCAGTGGCTTTTCCATACAAATGGACTGTCTTTGTTCATGCTGCAGATTTTCCTAAATGCTCAAATGTTCACAAACCCAACAAGGAGCATCTGGCCTTGGCATTCACTGTACATCTTGCTAAGTGGTCCCAGGCCTGACACTAGTAGCAGTTGGCCTTGGTTTGCAATTTGACCTTGCCAGAGAACCTCCAACTCCAACAACTTAGCAACCATCTACAGATTGCTTTGTGGCTCATGCTGGGTGGCCCCAGGCAGGGCACAGGCAGTGGTTGAACTTGACCTGCACCTCCCAGGAGGCTCCAGAGTTAGAACAGGCAATGGACAGATTAAGACAAGCTCAGGGCACAACCCAAACACCTCAGTGAGTGACAGACTCAGGTGACAGACTTATCTGGCACCAGAGCCCCACTGACGAGAGTCCTGCTCCATGGGATGGGCTTCTATACAGCAGGGCAGATCCTCCACTGTGGCTGTGGTCAGTCCATGCAACTTATGGGTCTGGGGTTAAATCCTTCTCATTGACACACCAACAGCAAGGAGGTGTAAACAGACCACACAGTGGTCGCAGCCAGAGTGCCCAGTTCGAGTGACCTGAGAGGCTGAGCCATGGGGCCCTACAGGACACCTACTACACAAGGCCACTCTATCAAGACCAGGAGACACAGCAGCTCTACCTCATACATTGAAACAAACACAGGGAGGCAGTCCAATTGAGGAGACAAAGAAACATGCCACAAATGAAACAACAGAACAAAATTCCAGAAAAAGAAATCAAATGGAGACAAAGCAATTTACCAGAGTTCAAAACACTCATTATCAAGATGGCCAATGAACTTAGAGCAAGAGTAGATGAAATTAGTGAGAACTTCAACAGAGAGATAGGAAACATAAAAATGGAGATAGAAAATATAAAGAGGAACCAGTCAAAAATGAAGAGTAAATTATAGGGAATCAAGAGTAGAGCAGATGAAGCAGAAGGTAAGGAAGCAGAAAACACTAACTTAAGCAGAAAAAAAAAAATCCAAAAGAAATGTGGGTAGTGTAAGAAATCCCTGGGACAACTTCAAGTGTACCAATGTTCTTATCATGGAAGTGCCAGAGAAGAGGGAGAGCAAGGAATGGAAAACCTGTTAAAGAAAATAAGGACAGAAATTTTTCCTAACCTGATGAAGGAAAGAGACATACAAGTTCAGGAAGCACACATCTCAAACAAGATGAACTCAAAGAGGCCCACATCAAGACATATCATAATTAAAATGCCAAAGTTTAAAGACAAAGAGAATCTTAAAAGCAGTTAGTTACCTACAAGGGAGCTCCCATAAGACTGTCAGCTGATTTCTCAACAGAAACTGAATATTTCATGCCAATTCCTCCTGGCCTGCGAAGTGATGAATAGCAAGGACCTATCACCAAAACTATACTACCCAGGAAAGCTATCATTTAGAACAGAAAGGCACATAAACAACTTCCCAGACAAGAAAAAGCTAAAGGAGTCCATTACCATCAATCCAGTATTACCTGAAATGCTAAAGGATCATCTTTAAAAAAAATAAAATAAAATAAAAAAGATAAAAAATATGAATAATAAAATGGCAATAAATACCGTATTTTCCGGTGTATAAGACGACTGGGCATATAAGACAACCCCCAACTTTTCCAGTTAAAATATAGAGTTTGGGATATACTCACCGTATAAGACTACCCCTCTTCCAATGCACACCAAATAAAAATTAAAAAAACCATCAGATTAGATTTCAATATGGTAATTTTAATTCAAATGCTTATGACATGCAGGTACTTAGCAGGAAAACTGTCACTTATAAACATAAGGCTGTTTGTCATCAAACAGGTAAACATAAAACAGTGCAAGTGGATTAAACTTTTCCTAATTCACTCTAGAGCTGAAAGGAAGGATAAGACAATAAACCCATGGGAGCTTCCATGCTGTTTGTTTTCTAAGCTGTCAACCAAACTGGAACTGATGATAGGAGGAAGATAACAAACAATAGAGAGAGAGCAAGTGCCGGGCAAGTTCCTGGCGAGTTAGCAATGCCACTTCACTGCAGTCCTCAGGAGTGAGATCTGAGAGGCAGAGAAGAAGGTACGGTAATAGGATACAAGGGCGGGCCAGATGGGTGAAAGAGGCGTGTTTTTCTGGGCACAGCTCTATCTCTTTTTTCCATACCCTGGGCATCCCGGATGCCTGCAGCTTGCTCTGCCCTTCACTTACACCTTCCTGGTGAGGCACCCCCTCACCTTGTCATCGGGACCACGTTAAGTCACTTCTTTCCACGAATCCTGGTGAGTGGATTTTCTTCTACCGTACTTGTACAGCGCCGCCCTTGCTGCTTTCATACAGTCGCTGCATACAGTGGGGAGAGCTCAAAAACGGCCGTGGCCACATCCCCGCCATATGCGGCGAGCACCCAGCCGCACTCCATTCATTTCAGTGGAGCCTGACGGAGACCATATGCGGCACAAAAAGAGCCGACCGGAGACACTTGCGGTCTCCATCCGGCTCCATTGAAATGAATGGAGTGCGGCCGTTTTTGAGCTCCCCCCACCGTATGCGGCGACCGCAGATTCTCCAGTCCGGCTCGGAAGTTTCAGCACCCGCCCTATAAGACGACACCCGGCGTATAAAACAACCCTCGACTTTTGAGAAGGTTTTCCTGGGTTAAAAAGTCGTCTTATAGGCCGGAAAATACGGTACATATCTATCAACAATTACTTTTAGTGCAAATAGATTAAATGCTCCACAAGACATAGGATGGCTGAAAGAATAACAAAACAAGGCCCTTACATATACTTTCTACAACAGACTTACTTCAGATCAAAAGACACACACACACTGAAAGTAAAGGGATAGAAAAAGATATTTCATAAAAATGGAAACAAATAAAAGCTAACAAAGCAATACTTATACCAACCAAAGTAAACTTTAAAACAAAGACTATATAGCAAGAGACAAAGAAGGACCCAGCAATTCCATTTTGGGGTATTTATTCCAAGAAACCCAAACCACTAAATAAAAACTAAATATACATTCATGCTTTCATTGCAGCATTATTACAATAGCTAGGATATTGAAACAACCTAAGTGCCCAGCAATAGATGAATAGATAAAGAAGGGTGCATATATATATAATGTGACACAGCCCTAAAAAAGAATGAAATCTTGGCATGAGCCACAACATAGATAAACCTAGAGGGTGTTTTTTGAATGAAACAAGTCAGATAGAGAAAGACAAACATTGTATGATTTCACTTATATGTGGACTCTAAACACAAAATGAATGAATAAACAGAACAGAAACAGACTCACAGATACAGAGAACATTTTGACAGTTACCAAATGGGAAGGGGGTTAGGAGATGGGTGGAAAAGGTGAAGGGATTTAGAAGTACAAATAGGTAGTTACAAAATAGTCATGGGGAGGTAAGTACAGCGTAGAGAATACAGTCAATGAGATTGTAATAACTGTGTATGGTGTCAGATGGGTACTATATCTATCAGGGGCATAACTGTAAGTTATATAAATATCTAATCCCTGGATTGTACACAAGAAACTAATATACTAATATAATATTGTGTGTCAACTATAATTGAAAAATAAAAAAATATATATATTAAATAAAAGAAAATGCCAAAAGGAACAAATTCAATGTCCAATTGGTTAATGGCAGCTTCTATAAAACATCAATTAAAAAATGCCTCTTTTCTTTTGGTCTCTAAGATGACTTACATGACTAAATTAATTTTGGGACACAAAGCACTGTTACTATTGTGTGTGTTTATTTTTCAGGGAATACATTGCACCTTTAAAAACACACTGCACGCATTGACTTGAAGCCACTATGAGCTGAAGCTTTCCCCAGACAGCCAGCAGCATGCTCTTCCCATCCTGGGGCTGCAGGGGAGAGAGCTGGGCTGGCTGCACTGGGGGCTGGGGCTGCAGGGGAGAGAGCTGGGCTGGCTGCACTGGGGGCTGGGGCTGCAGGGGAGAGAGCTGGGCTGGCTGCACTGGGGGCTGGGGCTGCAGGGGAGAGAGCTGGGCTGGCTGCACTGGGGGCTGGGGCTGCAGGGGAGAGAGCTGGGCTGGCTGCACTGGGGGCTGGGGCTGCAGGGGAGAGAGCTGGTTGGCTGCACTGGGGGCTGGGGCTGCAGGGGAGAGAGCTGGCTGGCTGCACTGGGGGCTGGGGCTGCAGGGGAGAGAGCTGGCTGGCTGCACTGGGGACTGGGGCTGCAGGGGAGAGAGCTGGCTGGCTGCACTGGGGGTGTGGTTGCAGGGGAGAGAGCTGGGCTGGCTGCACTGGGGGCTGGGACTGCAGGGGAGAGAGCTGGCTGGCTGCTTTGGGTCCTGGGGCTGCAGGGGAGAGAGCTGGGCTGGCTGCACTGGGGGCTGGGGCTGAAGGGGAGAGAGCTGGCTGGCTGCACTGGGGGTGTGGTTGCAGGGGAGAGAGCTGGGCTGGCTGCACTGGGGGCTGGGACTGCAGGGGAGAGAGCTGGCTGGCTGCACTGGGGGCTGGGGCTGCAGGGGAGAGAGCTGGGCTGGCTGCTCTGGGGGCTGGGGATGCAAGGGAGAGAGCTGGGCTGGCTGCTCTGGGGGCTGGGGCTGCAGGGGAGAGAGCTGGCTGGCTGCACTGGGGGTGTGGCTGCAGGGGAGAGAGCTGGCTGTCTGCTCTGGGGGCTGGGGCTGCAGGGGAGAGAGCTGGCTGGCTGCACTGGGTCCTTTCAGTCTGTTAATGAGGATGTGGCCTTGCAATTGTAGGCTTTGCTTAATTTTACTCAGGAAATGTGAGTGTGTCATATTTATAAAGTTTCCCTCAAAAGGGGGTGTTTCTCGGTGTCTATTTGTTCAGTGTAGTAATGTAAGTCCTTCCCTCTTCAAAAGTAAGTGGCAACATCAGGGACTGGCTTCCTTGTACTTCTGGCTGGGCCTTACCTGACCGGCAAGTGTCCATGAGAATGGAGGAGTCAAGAGCCAGCTGTGCCCGCTTCTGTCAGGGGCATGGCCATGCTTCGGTTAAGGTCTGTTTCCTTTGTCAAAAAAGTTAGGAATCCATATAGGTGTATGGCTATATGTCTGTCTGTTATCTACCCACAAATTAAAAAACTATTTCCAGAGATGGAATAACACACTAAAGGACTAGGAGTTAATAAAGTACTGATTCAATCAATCCAAATTTCAGATATTTATCATTGTATTTTCTGGTCAGGTTTTATTTTTTTAGATGCTTGTGCTAAATCACTATAGGTACAAATTACTTGTCCCAGCACATAGAGTTATGTTCCCACTTAAGTCCACTCTTTTATTTGTATTCACAGCCTCAGGGAGAGTGGTATTACAAACTCCTCCATGCTTTGTTAGGGTAACTTGATTTACAATGAGACACACACACACACACACACACACACACACACACACACACACACACACACATATATATATATATAGTGTGTGCAATTTGATAAGTTGCAAAGATGTATATACCCAGGAAACCACTTCACAGTCAGGATGAAGAACATGCCCATCTCCCTGGCCACCTTGTGCCTATTTGTGATTCTACCTCCAGTTCTAAAACTCCCCATCCCTAAACACTACTGATCTCATTCCTGTTATTGTAAAAGAGTTTGCATTTTCTGGTATTTAATATGAATGGAATCATGCAGAATGCAATTTTTTTAAAATCTGGCTTCTTTCACTTACCATAGCTCTTATGAGATTCATTCATGTTCTCTGTATTTGTAGTCCCCCTCCATTTTCATTTTACAGAAGTATTTCATGATATGGACTTACAACAGTTTCTTTATTCAGTTGATGGAAGTTTGTTTCCAACTTGTTGGCTACTACAAACAAAATTATTATTCACATTAGTGTATAGGTCTGTAGGGGCATGTGCTTTAATTCCCTTGAGTAATGCTGAGGGGTGGCTGTGCACACATAAACAGGGAAGATGCACCCTGTGGCAGATGTGGCAGATGCACCCTGTGGCAGATGTGGCAGATGCACCCTGTGGCAGATGTGGCAGATGCACCCTGTGGCAGATGTGGCATATGTGGCAGATGTGGTAGATGCACCCTGTGGCAGATGTGGCAGATGCACCCTGTGGCAGATGCACCCTGTGGCAGATGTGGCAGATTTGGCAGATATGGCAGATGTGGCAGATGTGGTAGATGCACCCTGTGGCAGATGTGGCAGATGCACCCTGTGGCAGATATGGCAGATGTGACAGATTCACCCTGTGGCAGATGTGGCAGTTGTGGCAGATGCACCCTGTGGCAGATGTGGCAGATGTGGCAGATGCACCCTGTGGCATATGTGGCAGATGTGGCAGATTCACCCTGTGGCAGATGTGGCAGATGTGGCACATTCACCCTGTGGCAGATGTGGCAGATGTGGCAGATGTAGCAGATGCACCCTGTGGCAGATGTGGCAGATGTGGCAGATGTGGCAGATTCACCCTGTGGCAGATGTGGCAGATTCACCCTGTGGCAGTTGTGGCAGTTGTGGCAGATGCACCCTGTGGCAGTTGTGGCAGATGCACCCTGTGGCAGTTGTGGTAGATGCACCCTGTGGCAGATGTGGCAGATGCACCCTGTGGCAGATGTGGCAGATGTAGCAGATGCACCCTGTGGCAAATGTGGCAGATGTGGCAGATGCACCCTGTGGCAGATGTGGCAGATGTGGCAGATTCACCCTGTGGCAGATGTGGCAGATGTGGCAGATGCACCCTGTGGCAGTTGTGGCAGATGTGGCAGATGCACCCTGTGGCAGATGTGACAGATTCACCCTGTGGCAGATGTGGCAGATGCACCCTGTGGCAGTTGTGGCAGATGCACCCTGTGGCAGTTGTGGTAGATGCACCCTGTGGCAGATGTGGCAGATGTGGCAGATGCACCCTGTGGCAGTTGTGGCAGATGCACCCTGTGGCAGTTGTGGTAGATGCACCCTGTGGCAGATGCACCCTGTGGCAGTTGTGGCAGATGTACCCTGTGGCAGTTGTGGCAGATGCACCCTGTGGCAGATGTGGTAGATGCACCCTGTGGCAGATGTGGCAGATGTGGTAGTTGCACAATGTGGCAGATGTGGCAGATGCACACTGTGGCAGATGCGGTAGATGCATCCTGTGGCAGTTGTGGCAGATGCACACTGTGGCAGATGTGGCAGATGTAGCAGATGTGGCAGATGTGGCAGATGTGGTAGATGCACCCTGTGGCAGATGTGGCAGATTGTAGCAGATGCACCCTGTGGCAGATGTGGCAGATGTAGCAGATGCACCCTGTGGCAGATGTGGCAGATGTGGCAATGTGGCAGATGCACCCTGTGGCAGTTGTGGCAGATGCACACTGTGGCAGATGTGGCAGATGTAGCAGATGTGGCAGATGCACCCTGTGGCAGATGTGGTAGATGCATCCTGTGGCAGTTTTGGTAGATGCACCCTCTGGCAGTTGTGGCAGATGCACCCTGTGGCAGATGTGGTAGATGCATCCTGTGGCAGTTTTGGTAGATGCACCCTCTGGCAGTTGTGGCAGATGCACACTGTGGCAGATGTGGCAGATGTAGCAGATGTGGTAGATGCACCCTCTGGCAGTTGTGGCAGATGCACACTGTGGCAGATGCACCCTGTGGCAGATGTGGCAGATGCACCCTGTGGCAGATGTGGTAGATGCATCCTGTGGCAGTTTTGGTAGATGCACCCTCTGGCAGTTGTGGCAGATGCACACTGTGGCAGATGTGGCAGATGTAGCAGATGTGGTAGATGCACCCTCTGGCAGTTGTGGCAGATGCACACTGTGGCAGATGCACCCTGTGGCAGATGTGGCAGATGCACCCTGTGGCAGTTGTGGCAGATGCACCCTGTGGCAGTTGTGGTAGATGCACCCTGTGGCAGTTGTGGCAGATGTGGCAGATGCACCCTGTGGCAGATGTGGCAGATGCACCCTGTGGCAGTTGTGGCAGATGTGGCAGATGCACCCTGTGGCAGTTGTGGCAGATGCACCCTGTGGCAGATGCATCCTGTGGCAGATGTGGCAGATGCACCCTGTGGCAGTTGTGGCAAATGCACACTGTGGCAGATGTGGCAGATGCACCCTGTGGCAGTTGTGGCAGATGCACCCTGTGGCAGTTGTGGCAGATGCACCCTGTGGCAGATGTGGCAGATGCATCCTGTGGCAGATGTGGCAGATGCACCCTGTGGCAGTTGTGGCAGATGCACCCTGTGGCAGTTGTGGTAGATGCACCCTGTGGCAGATGTGGTAGATGCACCCTGTGGCAGATGTGGCAGATGTGACAGATGCACCCTGTGGCAGTTGTGGTAGATGCACCCTGTGGCAGATGTGGCAGATGCACCCTGTGGCAGATGTGGCAGATGTGGCCGATGCATCCTGTGGCAGTTGTGGCAGATGCACCCTGTGGCAGTTGTGGTAGATGCACCCTGTGGCAGATGTGGCAGATGTGGCAGATGCACCCTGTGGCAGATGTGGTAGATGCACCCTGTGGCAGATGTGGCAGATGCACCCTGTGGCAGATGTGGCAGATGCACCCTGTGGCAGTTGTAGATGCACCCTGTGGCAAATGTGGCAGATGTGGCAGATGTGGTAGATGTGGCAGATGCACCCTGTGGCAGATGCACCTTGTGGCCAATGTGGCAGATGCACCCTGTGCTAGATGCGTGCTAACCCTTTTATGAAACTCAATCAGCTTTACGAAGTGTTTGCACCATTTTCTATTCCCACTGGCAGTTAGCTGGAGTTCCACTTGCTCCACATCCTTGACAACGGTGGGGATGGTCAGCCTTTTAAGTTTTGAGCTTCTAATAGGCGCATGGTGAGATCCTATTGTGGTTTTAATTTATGATTCCCTAGTTCCGTGGTTGGCAAACTGCGGCTCGCGAGCCACATGCGCCTGTTTGGCCCCTTGAGTGTGGCTCTTCTACAAAATACCACGGCCTGGGCGAATCTATTTTGAAGAAGTGGTGTTAGAAGAAGCTTAAGTTTAAAAAATTTGACTCTCAAAAGAAATTTCAATCGTTGTACTATTGATATTTGGCTCTGTTGACTAATGAGTTTGCCGACCACTGTCCTAGTGAGTATTGATGTTGAGCTAAAGACTCTAGACCAATGTGTATGCACTTGTCTACCATCTTTTGTTGTGAAAGAGCCACTCAAATATTTTGCCCATTTTGAATTTTTTATTGTTTTCTGTTATTGTTTAGAGTTCTGCATACATTCTTGATGTAGTTTCTGATTTTTTTCTATTATTCCCTTTTACCTATTTCATTGATTTCAATCTAATTTTTACTCTTTTGCTTACTTTGTCTTTAGATTCTTTTTCTAGTTGGTTAAGATAGAACATGTGGTCATTGGATTGCAAACTTATTTTTCTAACTCTCAGTGTTTAATGATATGAACTTCTCCTTTAACACTGCCTTAGATGCATTTCACAACTTTTGATATGCTGTGTTTTCATTATCATTCAGTTCAAAATACACATTTTTAATTTTTATTTCCTCATTGGCCAGTGCGTTTTTTTTATTTTAAGGGGAGATGAGCCATGGATATTTAGAAGCGCAGTACAGAGAGACTTGATGTAAATGAGGAGGTGAGCACCCTGTGGGCTGGCCTCTGAGCAGGTCACAGAGAGTGAGGGGAAGACTGAGAAGAAAGGAGGGCGTGGGAGAGCAGTATTTCCAGAGGAGGGTTTTGACACATGTGAGAAAATACAGAACCCATCTGAGTCCACATCCATCGCGATACTGGTTACTTGGTAATTGAAATAAACAGCCTTGAAAACGTGTAAAACCAGAGCCACAGCCCTGGAAAGGCTCCATTTACGAGGGCCTGAGAGGAACAGGCAGGGGGTGGGTTGGAGGTAAAGATGCAGAAATAGAGGAAATAAACAATCCCACACACACTAAAGAGGACTGATGGATTGCAAGATACTGTGGCCTTCTGCATTTATGATTCTGTCCCCTAAGGTGGTATTCTCTGTGCTACGTGAGAAGGATGCTCTGGACTGGGAAACCCCATAGACTTTCCAAAGCTTTAACCTCCCTGCACAGAAGGAGGCCAAGTGCTGAAGTAGAAAAATGGAAGATATTTTAAAATGAAAGAAAATGAAAATGAAAATAAAATGAAATTCATACAAAACAACTCTAAACAAAAAAGAGAAAACAATGCTCACTCTTATTAAGCTCGAAAATGTTTCCTTAAAGTGAAATAAAAGAGCAAAACAGTAACGCAACACTCTCCAACAGGAATTAAACATTGTTAAATAAACATCTGCAGGCATTAAAAACACCTCGATTCAATATTTAACACTTTGATTCAAAATTAAAAATGAATAAGAAAAATGAACCGAAAACGTTTAAAATGAAAGAAGGATGAAATTCTTCAGAAAAGAATTTGAAGATAAAGGGTACATAATCTAAGAAATGAAGATTAAATTAAAAGTGCCAAAGGATAATGAACTGATATAATACAACAGGGAAAAAAAGTTAATACAATTAAGAAAGAGATTAGAAGAATCAGAAAGATAAATTCAAAAGATAAGCAAAGAAGATCGAAAATATCTCTTATGTATTGGAATCTCTGAAGAAGAAAAGCAAAATATGGATTGAAACTAATATTTAAACTATAATCCAAAAATGTGTAAATACAAAATATGTGTATCTACACATGAACATGTTACACAGTCTGCTTGGAAAATGGACCGCGATGATCAGCTCTGGGACCTCTCCCGGGCGCGAGTAGATGGTACAGATAAGCAGCATCGCGGGGCCAGGGGGAGCCCACAGCGCCGGGCAGAGAAGCAGGTGGCGTCCAACTCCCTCCGCAGCCGGCCAGCGGGGCAGGGGGCAGCGGGCGCCGGGGGGACAGCGCCAGCAAGGGCGAAACGCCCCGCCCCGGCGTGCTGTTGTCCCTGAGCCACAGCTTAACAGCTGCTTAAGTATTGGAACGCCCAGGGAGCCTCGGATCAGAGGCCTTCCTGAAGGACCTGGGGCAGGCGAGCCTCGCCTCCGCCAGGAGCGCTGGGAGCGCTGGCCAAAGGCTGTGGTGACCGGGCCGGGCTGCGCAGGGCCGCAGTGGGGCTCAGCCGGCCGGGCCGAGGTGGCTCCTGGGAGCGCCGCCTGTGTGGGACTGCTAAGCCTTACTTAAAGTACGTTTTCGAGGGGAAGGGAGAGAGATCATGGATGTGTGAGCGATGGAGCCCACAACCTGGGCCTGGGCCCTGACGGGGATGGAATCTGTGACCTCCTGGTACATGGGGCGATGCTCAACCACCGAGCAACACCGGCCAGGACAAGTTGCTAAATCTTAAAAAACAAACAGAAAGCAAGTGCTCCATGGCTTCCCTCCGCAGTGAGGCTGCCTACGTCACAGACCAGTGGGTGGCAGAGAGGAAGGCAGGAGAGCGAGGCTGCAGCCCCATGAGAATGCGCGGAGCCCAGGAATCCCAGTCGCACAGCCAGGAGCGGCAGCGCTCAGAGGAAACCCCAAGGAAGGTGAGGAGGTCCCGTTTCCTGCGCTCTCCCCACTGGTGTCTGAATGTCTCTGTGCGGACATGGCATGGCATGGCATTGCAGTGTTCTGTGCCTTTCTTGTGCTAAGTTTGGGGGGCAATGTGTTCTTGGAATTTCACAGAGGCCTCAGCTCTCCTGGAGCAGGAGCAGGAGCAGGAGCAGACATGGTGAGCCTGCGGGGTGAACCTGCGGGGTGAGCCTGCGGGGTGAGCCTGCGGGGTGAGCCTGTGGGGTGCAGGCTCCTCCCCTCCCTCCCTTTGCGGTGAGCTGCCTGCTGCCTGGCACCGGTAGTCAGTACTGTGAGCTTGTCAGAAGGCAACTCCCTCTGCATCTCTAATGTGTGTCTCAGACCTGACAGATGACTTATCTGCAGATCATGATAAAAGCAGATACTGGTTCCGAAATCTGGGGCCTGAAGCTCTTCATCCAACAAGATCTCAAGTGACGTCCATGCCCTGGTCCCTGCGGGCACTACAGTGTGCTCCTGAGGGTTTGCCAGGGAATGCTTGCTGGTGTCCCCTGGCCAACAAATGACTTGCTTCCCTGTAGATATTAGTAAGATTGAAAACCCATCCCAGCTGGGGAGAATCTCCAGAGGAAGCAGGACTAGGTTTTGTCTACAGTGGTTATTTTCAGATTAAATTTCCCTTTTCTTCATCTTTTCAGGAAATCTCGTGAGCCCATGAATCAGTTATTCACACCTGCCTTGGAATTTTTAGTGCTTTCTTACTCATCCTATATAATAAAAGCCTAATATGCTAAGTGTCTGGTCATCTGGTCATCCATTCAACCAATCAAAGTGTACTATGCTAATGATATGCTGAGGCCACTCAACCACTTGCTATGACATGCACTGACCACCAGGGGGCAGATGCTCTGGCTGGCAGGTTAGCTTGCTGCTGGGGTCCGTTCGATCAGGACTGAGTGAGACAGGCAAGACATGCCCTGGAGCCCTCCCGCGGTCCCACCCCTGCTGGCCAATCTCCTGCATCCTTCCCCAGCCCCAATCGTACACTGGTGGGGTCCCTCGGCCTGGCCTGTGCCCTCTCGCAATCTGGGACCCCTTGGGGGATGTTGGAGAGCCAGTTTTGGCACGATCCCACAGGCCGGGCCGAGGGACCCCACTGGTGCACAAATTCGTGCACTGGGTCTCTAGTTGTATAGATTCAAGGCAAGGCTGGGCAAATTTATTTTCAAGACATCAGTAGGAATATAACATAGTAAAATTCAACAACAACAATATCCTAGTTGATCTTGATTGTTCATCATAATTACATGAGGCCTCTTATTTTATTTATTTATAATTTAAAATGTTTAATTACCCTTGACATTCAATATTACATTAGTTTCAGGTGTACATCGTTTACAGGTTAGACATGTATAGAACTTATGAAGTGATGGCCCAATACACCTGGCACCATACATAGTTATTACACTACTAGAGGCCCGATGCACGAAATTCGTGCAAGCGTAGGCCTTTCTTCCCCTGGCTGCCGGCACTGGCTTCCCTCTGGCACCTGGGACCCGGGCTCCTCTTGCAGCCCTGATTCATCTGGAAGGTCATCCAGAAGGATGTCCAGAAGGACGTCCAGTCTAATTAGCATATTATGCTTTTATTATTATAGATTACTGACTGTATTCCTTGTGCTGTACCTTACATCCCTGTGACTATTTTGTAACTGCCAATCTGTACTTAATCCCTTCACCCTTTTCATCCACTCTGCCAATCCTGGCCCATCTGGCAGCCATCAGTTTGTTCTCTGTATCAAGAGGTTGTTTATTTTGTTTTTTAGATCCCACATATAAGTAAAATCATATTCTACTGTCTTTCTCTGACTTATTTCACTTATCATCGTGTTCTCCAGGTCCATCCATGTTGTCACAAATAGTAAGATTTCATTCTCTTTAATGGCCGAGTAGTATTCCATTGTCTATTTGTACCACATCTTCTTTAACTGCTGTCTTTCAATTGGGGCTTTTAATCCATTTATATTTAAAGTAATTATCGATAATTGTGCAGTTATTGTCATTTTCTTTATTGTCTTCTGATTGTATTTGTAGTTCTTATTAGTGACTTTCTGTAGTGTTATGTTTGCATTCATTTATCTTTATTTCTTGTATATCTCTGGTAGATTTTTGATTTGTAGTTAGCATTTATTTCATATATGCCAAGCTATGCTTATAGCCATCTATTTTTTTTTTAATTTCTTTATTGATTAAGGTGGCACATATTTGTCCTCATCCCCCCATTCCCATCCCACACCCCTTCCCACGGATGCCCCAACCCCCTGTTGAACTTAACCATTGGTTAGGCTCATATGCATGCACACAAGTCCTTTGGTTGATCTCTCCCCCCTCCCCCCACTCTCCCCTATTTTCCCTCTGAGGCCCGATAGTCCGATCGATGCCTCCTTGTTTCTGGTTCTGTTCTTGTTCATCAGTCTATGTTGTTCATCATTTCCCCTAGATGAGCAAGATCATGTCACTAGAGATATACTTATAAGAACTGAATGTGAGACGAGCAATAATAGTTATGCTGACAGGCAAATGAATCAGTCTGTAGTGAGTTTCTTTCTGGACCAACAGTTCTTTTGAGACCCAATATCAATGTCCACCAGTTCCTTATGTGTTCATGTCAGTACTGACCCCTCAGCTCTGGATGGTGGACAAATGGTGGTAATGCAGGTCCGACACCCTCTGTTTTGGTCTTGGCCGGACCCAGGGGCATGGCTTCACCCGGACTCAGGGGCACGTGGCCTCACCCGGGCCCAGGGGGCGCATGGCCTCACCTGGACCCGGGTGCGTGTGGCCTCACCCGGACCCAGGACCCAGCCTCACCCGGATCCAGGGGCACACGGCCTCACCCGGACCCAGGGGCGCACGGCCTCACCCGGACCTGGGATCCAGCTTCACCCGGACCCAGGGGCACGTGGCCTCACCCAGACCCAGGGGGCGCGTGGCCTCACCCGGACCCAGGGGCGCATGGCCTCACCCGGACCCGGGATCCAGCTTCACCCGGACCCAGGAGCGCGTGGCCTCACCCGGACCCAGGGGTGCACGGCCTCACCCGGACCCGGGATCCAGCTTCACCCAGACCCAGGGGCGCGTGGCCTCACCCGGACCCAGGGGCGCATGGCCTCACCCAGACCCGGGATCCAGCTTCACCCGGATCCAGGGGCGCGCGGCCTCACCTGGACCCAGGGGCGAACGGCCTCACCCGGACCGGGGATCCACCTTCACCCGGATCCAGGGGCGTGCGGCCTCACCCGGACCCAGGGGCGCACGGCCTCACCCGGACCCGGGATCCAGCTTCACCCGGACCCAGGGGCGCATGGCCTCACCCGGACCCGGGATCCAGCTTCACCCGGACCCAGGGGTGCGTGGCCTCACCTGGACCCAGGGGCGCACGGCCTCACCCAGACCCGGGATCCAGCTTCACCAGGACCCAGGGGCGCACGGCCTCACCCGGACCCGGGATCCAGCTTCACCCGGACCCAGGGGTGCGTGGCCTCACCTGGACCCAGGGGTGCATGGCCTCACCCAGACCCGGGATCCAGCTTCACCCGGACCCAGGAGCGCGTGGCCTCACCCGGATCCAGGGGCACACGGCCTCACCCGGACCCGGGATCCAGCTTCACCTGGATCCAGGGGCGCGCGGCCTCACCCAGACCCAGGGGCGCACGGCCTCACCCGGACTTGGGATCCAGCTTTACCCGGACCCAGGGGCCAGCTTATAGCCATCTATTTTAATTGATGGTCATTTAAGTTTGAACACATTCTAAAATCTCTACCATTTTTATTCATTCCCTCCACATTTTGTTATTATTTTTTAATTTCTTTTGTGTGTATGTGTGTGTGTTTGTCTGTATCCCTTAACTTACTGCTGCAATTACATGTAATCTTCCTACTTTTGCCTTTTAGTGTTGGTTGATCCACTACTTTTATTACGTGTTTTCTTTGAAAAATGCAGTTTCCTAGGACTCGTCTCAGAAATACTGAGTCAGAATGTGGGCGTTGACAGGCACCTGCGTTTTTAAAACATTGTGGGTGATGCTGAGGCACGCCAGTTTGAGAATACTGCTCTATAAATGAGTCCCTAGATTCTATAACTGGTGGTACAAGGTCAAACATACAAAAATGAACAAAATAATAAGAATACTGAAGATTCAAACAACCCAGTTAACAAGCTTGATCTAATGGAGAAATATAGAACTGTGTACACAGTAACTGGAAAACACACATTTCTTTTCAAACACATGTGTGATGCCTGAACTGTCCACATACTAAGATATTGATAATGTCTCAACAAGTATGCACACCATATTCCTATGAACAATACAATTATATTGTGTTTCAACAACAAAAACAATTTTACTAAAAAAGTCCACATGTTCAGAAATTAGAGATATACTTCAAAACAAAGATAAATCATAATGAATATTAGGAAATGCTTAGAATAAAAACTAAAACTACTAAATATTGACGTTTATGGGATGAAGAAAAGTGGTAATTCCAGCTCATCTTTGGAGAAAAGAAAACCTAAAAATCTGTAAACTAAGAATACAACTTAAGAAATTTAAAAGTGAGTGACAGACTAAGAACAAAAAGAACAGAGAAAAGGAAATATAATGCAAATGCAAAGTTGGTTCTTTAAAAAGATCACTTGAAAAATATTCAGAAAGATAAAAAAGAGCAAAAATAGCATTATTAAAAATTAAAGAGAGCATGCCTAAATGTAGATAAAAATAAAATACATAAATGGGCTTCTCTATAAATTTGAAAATCAAAACAAGATTACCAGAAAGTGTAATTTATCAAAATTGGACCAAGAAAAAATGAAAACCAACAAAATTAAGCTAATCACTAAAAAATTGCCCTATTCAGAAGATAGAAAAACAATGAGAATAAGAAAAAAGACCAAAGCAATTTTACATTTGAACAAACACTCAAGTAATGGATAATTCTAACAGTGTGTATATTCTGCTAGATAATACAATCTTTATTTATCCTATCTAATAAAAGAGTAATATGCAAATTAACCATACCTCTGCTACACCCACAAGCCATGCCCACAAGCAATGCCCACCAGACAATCAGGAGCTAGTATGCAAATTAACCCAACCAAGATGCCTGCAGCCACAGAGAGAGCAGGAGGGATGCTTGGGTTTCCCCAGCAATGGAGGAAGCCAAGCTTTCTGCACACTCTGGCCTGCCTTGGCCTCCGCTTAAGGCTACAAAGTTTCAATTATAGAAGATAAATAAATCCCAACAGAAATGGCTGCCACCACGGAGTGAGCAGAAGGCTTGGGTCCGCTCCAGGCTACAAAGTTGCAATTGTAGAAGATAAATAAATCCCAGATACCAGGGCCTCTGCTTGGGTCGCTGGGGTGTGTGGCTGGCCTGCAAACCACCACAGGCCCTTCGCCCAGGCCACCCCATGCCCCAAGGGAACCCCCACTCTGATCCACCCTTCAGGGCAAACCAGCTGGCCCCCATTCATGCACCAGGCCTCTATGCTATCTAATAAAAGAGTAATATGCAGATTGACCATCATGCCAACACACAAGATGGCCACCACAAGATGGCCAGCAGGAGAGGGCAGTTGGGAGGGACCAGGCCTGCAAGGGAGGGCAGTTGGAGGTGATCAAGCCTTCAGGGGAGGGGAGTTAGAGGTGACCAGGCTGGCAGAGGAGGGAAGTTGGGGGTGACCGAGCCTTCAGGGAAGGGCAGTTGGGGGGACCCAGGCCTGCAGGGGAGGGCAGTTGGCGGGGACCAGGCATGTAGGGGAGGGCAGTTAGGGGTGACCAGGCCTGCAGGGGAGGGCAGTTAGGGGCAATCAGGCTGGCAGAGGAGTGGTTAGGGGGTGATCAGTATGGCAGGCGGAAGTGGTTAGGGCAAATCAGGAAGGCAGTCAGGTGAGCTGTTGGGAGCCAGCAGTCCTGGATTGTGAGAGGGATGTTTGACTGCCCATTGGGATCAGGCCTAAACGGGCAGTTGGACATCCCTTGAGGGGTCCCAGATTGGAGAGAGTGCAGGCTGGGCTGAGGGACACCCCTCCCCCCCCCGAGCATGAATTTTGTTCACTGGGCCTCTAGTAATAATAATAAAACCCCAGAGGACAGCATAGGAAAGAAAGTCATAGGCCAATCTCACTCATAAACATAGATGGAAAAATCTTAAAATATTTGTCAAATGAATCTATAGTATATAAAAATATGATGTATCAGGTTTGATATGAACTATCCATGGAAAACTTGGGTGATTTAACATTAGAACATTATTACTCTATTTCATTACATTAAAGAAATAAAGAATAAAACTACATCAATACATACAAACATCCACAGTGTCAGTGTGCATTCAGTAATACAAATTCCCCCCAAACTAGGAAATACTAGTAATAGAAAGAAACTTCCTGAATCTGATAAAGTGTATCTATGAACAATTTATTGTATATAATGTATTCTGTAGTTTAAGTCAAGAACCATTTCTCAGTGCAATAGAAGTAGGTTTAATCTTGTACTGAAGGTTCTAGCAAGAGCTGTCAGATAAGAAAAAAATAAAAAAATATAAAAGTAGTAAAAATCTGTTATTTATATACTAGAGGCCCGGTGCACAAAATTCATGCATGGGTAGGGTCCCTAGGCCTGGCTGGTGATCAGGGCTGATTGGGGCCTTCCTTCCCCTAGCTGCTGGCAGCTAGCAGGGACCTTCCTTCTCAGGCTGCCAGCTGCCAGCTGGGATCTTCCTTTGTTCCATGCCACCCCCTGGTGGTCATCACACATCATAGCGAGTGGTCAAACTCCCAGTTTGTTGAACTCCTGGTTGGTCAAACTCCCAAGGGGACAATTTGCATATTAGCCTTTTATTATATAGGACTAGTAGCCCATTTGCACGAAGATTCGTGCAATAGACCTTCATTCACCTGGCTGCCTGCACCAGTTTTCTGCCGGCACCGGGGACCCAGGCCTTGGCTGTGGCCACCGCCTTCTGCCTTCTTTCAGGGTCGGGGCTTGGCCCCAGGTGGTGGCCTTGGGCTCGGCCGCACCCAACATCCCTGCTAAGGATCGCAGGAGCCGACCCCCAGTGGTTTCCTGCGATCCGTGCAGGCTCCCCGCTGGTGCCCAAGGCCAGGAAAGCCTCCACCCGAGGCTTTCCTGGCCTTGGGTTCCGCGGCACCCAGCATCCCTGCTAGGGATCGCAGGAGCTGACCCCCAGTGGTTTCCTGCGATCCGTGCAGGCTCCCCGCTGGTGCCCAAGGCCGGGAAAGCCTCAGGCGGCTTTCCCAGCCTTGGGCTCGGCTGCACCCAGCGTCCCTGCTACTGATCGCAGGAGCCTACCCCCAGTGGTTTCCTGCGATCCGTGCAGGCTCCCCGCTGGTGCCCAAGGCCGGGAAAGCCTCGGGCGGCTTTCCCGGCCTTGGGCTCCGCCACACCCCAACGTCCCTGCAATGGTTTCCTGGTAGGCGTGGTTGGTGGGCGTGGTTTGGTAGGTGGGCGTGGCTTGGGCGAAGCGAAGGTGCGGTCAATTTGCATATTTGTCTATTATAAGGTAAGATGATATGAATATAAATATGGCTAGCCTTGAACATTGCACAGGCAAGTATTTATAAATAACTAGAGGCCCAGTGCATGAAATTCATGCACTTGGGGGAGGAGGGTCCCTCAGCCTGGCCTGCACCTTCTCGCAGTCTGGGAGCCCTTGGGGGCCATCGGTCTGACATTCTTAGCGCTGCTGCTGAGCCTGGCTTCTGGTGCACTGATCACCAGGAGACAGCTTCTGCATTGAGCATCTGCCCCCTGGTGGCCAGTGTGCATCATAGCTACTGGTCATTCCACCATTCGGTCTATTTGCATATTAGCCTATTATTATATACGGCTAGAGGCCCGGTGCACGAAATTCATGCACAGGGGGAGGGTCCCCTCAGCCCAGCCTGCACTCTCTCTAATCTGGGACATCCCTCTCACAATCCTGGACCGCTGGCTCCTAACTGCTCACCTGGCTGCCTGCCTGATTGCCCCTAACTGCCCCTCACTAACCCCCCTACTGGCTGGGTCGCCCCACGCAGCCTGCTGCTTGGTCATTTGGTTGCCCCTCACTAACCCCTTTGCTGGGCGGGTCGCCCCATGCAGCCTGCTGCTTGGACATTTGGTCACCCCTCACTAATCCCCCTGCCGGCCTGTTCGCCCCACGCGACCTGTTTGGTCGTCTGTTCGGTTGTGATGGTCACTTAGGCTTTTATATCCTATCTAATAATAGAGTAATATGCAAATTAACCATCACTCTGCAACAAAATGGCGGCCCCCATAGCCACAAGATGGCGGTGCCCAGTCTCCTCAGCCCCACTGCTGGAGTGTCTGGCCTGTCCGAACAGCAAACAGAGCCCAGAGAACAGGGCATGGCGGCTTCCTTAGTGCGGCAGCGGGGAAGCCCCAGGCCTGGCAAATAGAGCCTGGACAGGAGGGCATGGAGGCTTCCTTAGCACGGAAGCGGGGAAGCCCCAGGCCCTGCAGAGAGAGCCCGGACAGCAGGGCATGAAGGCTTCCTTAGCACTGTGGCAGCGGGGAAGTCCCAGGACCTGCAGACAGAGCCTGGACAGCAGGGCTTGGGGGCTTCCTTAGCACAGAGGCAGCGTGAACACCCCCAGGCCCAGCAGACAGAGCCCAGACAGTAGGGCTTGGGGGCTTCGTTCACAGGGTGATGGCAGCGAAGTCCCCAGACATGGCAGACAGAGCCCAGACAGCAGGGCTTGGGGGCTTCCTTAGTGTGTCCGTGTCTGGGAAGCCCCCAGGCCTGGCAGACAGAGCACACTGCAGGGCATTGGGGCTTCCTTTGCATGGCGCATGGCGGTGGCAGGCAGAGAGCAGACAGCAGGGCTTGGGGGCTTCCTTAGCACGGTGGCAGTGGTAACACCCCTAGGCCTGGCAGACAGAGCCTGGACAGCAGGGCATGGGGCTTCCTTAGTGTGTCAGTGTCAGCGAAGCCCCCAGGCCTGGCAGACAGAGCACACTGCAGGGCATTGGGGCTTCCTTTGCATTGCACATGGCAGCGGCAGGCAGAGAGCAGACAGCAGGGCATGGGGGCTTCATGTCCATGGCTGCAGCGAAACCCCCAGGCCCTGCAGAGAACAGAGAACCACGGGGAGTGGGCCTAAGCCATCAGTAGGATATCCCCTGAGAGCTCCTGGTTTGTAGAGGGTGCAGGTTGGGCTGAGGAACCCCCATGCACGAGTTTTGTGCACTGGGCCTCTAGTAGATAGATAAGAGTGATTTGAAATTTTACAACACATAAATTCTATATTCAAAAGTTTTTTGTATTTCTATATGCCAGAAACAAAGAAGTAAAAATTTTATTATTTTTAAAGCTACATTTAGCAAGAACTACAAAAAAATGTAATGGACCAAAGAATATATTTAATAAAAACTACACAAGACTTCTATTAAAAAAATCATAAAATTTTATTATTTTAAATAATTTTTAAATTGATGGAGAGATATACTGAGTTCATTGAAAGGGAGACTCAATATTTTATTACCTTCTTTTTTATTTTTATTGAATTTACTGTGGTGATTCTTGTTAATAAATTATACTGGTTTCAAGTATATAATTCTATAAATAGCATATATTGCACTGTGTATGCACCACCCAAGCCAAATCTTCCTCCCTTACCATAGATCGATACCCTTTCCTACCTCTCCCCATTTCCTCTCTGTGGTGCCACCATGTTGTTGTCTGTCTGGGAGTTTTGTTTGCTCACTTGCTGCTCTCAGTTTTATATCCCACATATGAGTGGAATCATATTGCTCTTGAAGTTTTTCACTGATTTATTTCTCTTACTATGATACTCTCAAGATCCATCCATGTTGTTGTAAATAGCATTATTTTATTTTTTTCTTATGGCTAAGTAGTATATGCACTGCATCTTCTTTATCCAGTCCTCTATCACAGGACACTTCAGCTGTTTTCATGTTTTGGCCACTGTGAATAACACCACAATGAACATAGGGGTGCATATATCTTTATAAATACATATTTTAAAATTTTTCGGGTAGGTACCCAAAGAGGGTTTGCTAGGTCAAATGGTAACTTTAGTTATAATTTTTGGAGGAAACTCTGTAGTGTGTTGTTGTTTTTTTTATTTTTTATTTTTTTTATTGGCTGTACCAGTTTACATTCCCACCAGCACTGAATAAGGGTTCTTTTTTCTCCACAGTCTCTCCAACACTTCTTATTACTTGTCTTTTTGATAACAGGCATTCTAACAGGTGTGAGGTGGTGTTTCATTTTGGTTTGCGTTTTTCTTATAGCTTGTGAAGTTGAGCATCTTTTCATATCTGTTGGTCATTTGCATGTCTTTTTAGAAAAAGTCTTTGTTCAGGAGATTCAATCATTTTAAAATGTCAGTACCCCCCAAAAAAAGAAAACAAACAAACGAAAAGAACCTATAGATCCTTTTTAATTTGAATAATAATCCCAACAGAGTTTTTCTTGGAACCTAACCAGCTGATTACTAAATTTATTGAGGGAACAATGTCAAGTAGAACAAAACATACTTCAAAGGGAAAAGGAGTTGATGGAAAATGGCCTCGTAAGAAAAAACACACGCCCTCGTGGGTTTCATGACTTGTTATCCAGCTGTGAGGATTATTAGTCAAGGGATAGACAACTACAACAATAGACAACTGAGGTCAGAAACAGAAACACTTGACCTAGGATGGAGCCAGCATTGCAGACTTTTAAAAAAGAAAACTAGACAATGGTGTTGGGACAGATAATTACATACATAAGAAATGAAATTAGATTAATATCTTACACAGTTCACAAAAATAAATTCTAGGCGCATTAAATACTGTAATCAGATAATACTTAAAAAATTTTGAGTGAAAATGTAACAAAATGTTTTTATGACTTTAAGGTAGAAAAGATTATCTTAATCAAGACACAAAAAGCACGAACTGTAAACTTGATTGACTTGACTACAATAAAATTATGAGACCTCCTGTCAGACCTGAGAGAAGGAGGAAAGACTAGTTATAACCTGGGAGAAGGATTTTCCATTGGTACAACTAACAAGCTATTGGATCCAAAATGGACAAAGAGCTCCTCAAACTCATTAAGAATCAGAAAGAGAAGTATGCAGAGTAAAACAATGAACAAGGGGCACATAGTACAGAAGAGGAAATGCAAATAGCAATCAACATGTGAGGAGACACCCAAACTCATTGATATCCAGGTGACATATATGAATGTAAGATCATGTGTATCTCCCAGAACAGCAAAATTGACTGTTAAATAACACAAAGAGCTGGTAAGAATGTGGAGCAATGCCAATTCTTAGAAACTGTTGGAGGGAGGTTCATGTGGTAAAACCACTTTGGAAACAGCTTGGCATTCACCAGTGGGCTGGGCGGACCTTCCCATGTCGCTATCCATCCCCCACAGTGCAGGCAGGCTCTCGTGCTTGGGCAGAGGGGCCTGAGCAGGGGTGCTGCTTGGCTGGACTGTTTGGGATACCCCCAAACTGCGCACAGTAGGGAACTAGTGTCATGTTCATACAAAGATAGACTGCGAGTCTATAATGGTACCAGAGAGAGAAATACATTATCACAGAGACAATTCTCCTGTACAAAAAACAAGGTTCAGAAGATCTCTTTTTGAATAACACAAATTTTATAAATTAAAAACACACAGTGAATAAGAGAAAAGGGGATATTAGGATAAATGCATATGTTAAAGCTGTATAGGAAAGGAAACAGTGATAAATAAAAAGTTCAGGAATGTGGTTACCTTTATGTGGGAGAAAGGACATAATTTCAGATTTTCATGCAGAACATTGAAATAGTTTATATCTTAAATCAGATGGTGAGTTCATAGGTGTTTCAGTGTTATATTTTATATCTTACAAAGAATACATTACTTAACTATATTAAATGTGGTGATAATAAAATATTTGAAATGAATGAATCAGTCTAGTATATTTTTAGGTATTAAAAACTCCTAAGAAAGTCAAACAAAACAAACCAGCCAAACAAAAAAACACACGACTGTCTAGTCTAAGTAACAGTGAAAACTTTACTGTATGATTCAAAATTGTTCTGACATCAGATGCATGAATGGACCCTGGAGATGCTGTTAAAACTATCGTTATGTAATAACTAGAAGCCCAGCACTCAAAATTCTGTAGCCCTGCCCACCTTCACGGCCTTGCTGTGCTCACAGCCTCACCCACCTGCATGCACCCAGCCCACCCACCTGCCACACCGCCGTGCTCACAGCCCCACCATGCTCACAGCCCCGCCCACTAATGCTGGTCTTTGGTCGTTACAACGTTAGGGCCACAGCCTTTTATAATATAGATTATGGGCCCAGTGCATGAATTCGTGCACCTTGAAAGGAACTGTGGGCCAGGAGGCTGCGGTGGGCACAGGGGGAGGTGGAGAAGCCCTGAGGGGTGATCAGGGCCAGCAGGCACCGCTCACACCTGCTGATGGCACCAAACGATTGCTGGCAGTGGGTGCAAGTACCAGGCGGGACCTCAGCATGCGAGAGCAAAGAATTCTCAGTAATCACCAGGGGCTCAGCCTGATGACAGTGACCACCATGGTCTGGTATCCCCACTCACCTGCTCCACCATCCTGCCGCAGCTGATGCCCACCATGTTCCATGCGCAACCTCTGGTGGTCAGCGCACGTCATAGTGACCAGTTGTTTGGTTGTTCGGTTGTTCCGCTGTTCGGTCTAAATGCATATTAAGGTTTTATATATATAGATTGCTATCTTTCTGGTTGTTAAAGTTAATAATTGCTTAACTTCATTAAACAATTTCTAATTGACAATGATTTAAAAACAAATAAACAAACAAACAAACCTAAAAACAGCATCTGCAAAGCTGAGGCAAAACTGTTATCCCAGCTCTAACCTGGGCAGTGGGATGGTGTGCCTGACCTGCCCGCTCACCTGCACGTGAGGCCTGCAGCAGCCCACATGCAGCCAGACCCTTGAGGGCATCATCCTTTCCATTTTATCTGACCTCTTAGCCACTTATTTTCCAACTAGAGGCCTGGTGCATGAAATTCACGCACAGGGGTCCCTCAGCCCAACCTGCACCCTCTACAATCCAGGAGCTCTCAGGGGATGTCCTACTGATGGCTTAGGCCCACTCCCCATGGTTCTCTGCTCTCTGTGGGGCCTGGGGGTTTCACTGAAGCCAGGAGATGAAGCCCCCATGCCCTGCTGTCCGCTCTCTGCCTGCTGCTGCCATGTGCAATGCAAAGGAAGCCCCAATGCCCTGCAGTGTGCTCTGTCTGCCAGGCCTGGGGGCTTCGCTGACACCGACACACTAAGGAAGCCCCCAAGCCCTGTTGTCCGGGATCTGTCTGCAGGGCCTGGGGCTTCCCCGCTGCCGCAGTGCTAAGGAAGCCGCCATGCCCTGCTCTCCAGGCTCTGTCTGCAGGGCCTGGGGCTTCCCCGCTGCCACAGTGCTAAGGAAGCTGCCAAGCCCTGCTGTCTGGGCTCTGTCTGCAGGGCCTGGGGCTTCCCTGCTGCTGCCATGCTAAGGAAGCCACCATGCCCTGCTGTCCAGGCTCTGTTTGCTGGTCGGACAGGCCAGACACTCCAGCAGTGGGGCTGAGGGGACTGGGTGCCGCCATCTTGTGGCTATGGGGACCGCCATTTTGTCACAGAGTGATGGTTAATTTGCATATTACTCTATTATTAGATAGGATTATTTTCCTGAGCCATTTTTGTATTTTGACTTCGCTTGGTTCTACTGTTTCCTTACTATTTCAGGGCACATTTTTGGCTCCCTTTACCATTCATGGAAAACAGAAACCACCACAGGCGTTTTAGCTGAGAGGATTTAACAAAGATCTGGTCACACAGGTGTCTGAGTGCTGAGAACGTTCCAAGGGACCAGAAATAGGCCTGCAGAATGGGAACCAGCTGGGCACACTGGGTTACACAGCCAGCCTCTGGGCGTGCATGCTGCCCACCCGTCCCAGAGGACAGCCCTGGGCAGCGGGGACTCGGTGCTCTCTGGGACCATGAGGCTGCAGCGAGGCTCACTGAGGGAAAGAGCCGGTGCAGGGCACAGGGAGGGTGGCACTGCTTCTTCCACTGGTGTCCTCCCAGCATTGCCTAGAGGAGGCTGGCTGGCCAAGAAAGGTCGCCCTCAGGTTCTAGCCCAGCATCTCATGAGGACTGTCCGGCGTGGGCTTGAGGCTGTGAGGATGTGCTCAGTGACCAGGACTCCTCACTGCTCTTTAGGCCCTAGTGTTGGAGAGCTTCGGACTGTAGTCTTCAGCCCAGGTCTCGCCCCGCTGTGTTCTCTACTCATGGAATCACATCTGGTTTCATGCTTTCTGAGTCAGAGAAACCAGAATACTCCACAATGGTTTCTCCAGCGTTCCCTTGACCTCGGACCTGCACATGTCACCTACATATTTGACAGCTTGAGCTGGATTCCCAAAAAGCAATGGCAAACCCAACACTTGCCAAAAGGAATTCTTGCATTTGCAAGTTTTCCAGCGTCTTCTTCCTCCCACTCACAGGCACCACTGCTCACACAGTTCAAGCAGCTAACTCAGACCGCCATCTCGATCTCCCCTTTATATCCATCCTCCCCTCCCACAGCCAGCCCATCAAAATTCCTGAGTATTATCTTCCCAAATACTCTCAGACCCTCACCTTCACCTGACGCTATGGCCACAACGTGACAAAACCCACCTGTCACATGGACCCCGCGGCCGCTTTTCACTGGCTGCACTTTCCTAAGTTCTTTGTCCCTCTTAACGCCTCACACCATGACCTGTGTGACCTTTAGAAACACAAATGATATCGTGTCACCCCCCTTAATGTTTTCAGTGATTTCCGTCAGCAGACGCAAAGCCCTTCAGCGCACGTGATGAGGGCCTCCCTGCCTCCTCTTGCACTGTCTCTAAGTCACTGCTCTCCAGCCACACAGCCTGGGTCCTGTGTGTGGGCCACGCATGGCTGGCTACCCGCCTTCAGACCTTAGCGTGACGTTACTTCCACCCAGCTCCCTTCATGACTGTAGGGTAAAGTAGTCACCTTGCCTTCCAGGTATTGTCTTCGTTGCTTTTTTCCTTGTTAATGAATTTATTGAGGTGAAACTGGTTAATGAAATTATACAGGTTCCAGGTGCACCACCTGTACACTGCATGTGTGTCACCACCTCAGGTCTCCTCTGTCCCTCACATTTATTCCCCTCTACCCCCACGGCCTACCCCCTCAGCAACCCCCACGCTGTTGTACCTGTTCATGAACATTGTTTGTTCTCCTTTTTTTGGGCTCATTGTCACCCTACTTTCTATCTATGAGTTTGTCTCTATTTTGCTTTTAAAAATTTTTTATTTTTATTGATTTTATGGAGGTCACATTGGTTGATAAAATTATATAGGTTTCAAGTATACAATTCAATAATACGTCACCTGTATATTGAATTGTGTGTTTACCACCACCAGTCAAGTCTCCTTCCATCATCATTTGTCCCCCCCATAACCCTCTTCTACCTTCCCCACCCCCCTTCTCTCTGGCAATCACCACACTGTTGTCCGTGTCCATGAGTCTTTCCTTTTCTTTGCTTAACCCTTTCACCCTTCTCACCCAGCCCCACCAACTCCGCTCTGACAGCTGTCAGTCTGTTCTGTCTCCACGAGACTGTCTCCACTTTGTTACTTTATTTTCATCATTAGATTCCACATTGTCTGTGTCCATGTGTGATGCATATTTGCATACAAGTTCATTGGTTGATCTCTTCCCACCCACCCACCCTCCCCTGCCTTCTTTCTGAGGTTCAGCAGTCTGTTCATGCTTCTATGTCTCTGGTCCTATTTTGTTCATCAGTTTATTTGGCTCATTAGATTCTATATATGAGAGAGATCATGTGATACTTGCCTTTTTCTGACTGGCTTATTTTGCTCAGCATAATACTCTCCAGGTCACTCCATGCTGTTGCAAATAGTAAGAGTTCTTTCTTTTTTATAGCTTCATGGTATTCCATGGTATAAATGTACCACAGCTTTTTTATTCACTCATCTACTGATGGGTATTGGGCTGTTTCTAGATCTTAGCTATTGTAAATTGCACTGCTATGAACATAGGAAGACATATTATCAACATACTAGAAGCCCAGTGCATGAAATCATGCAGTGCCGCCCACTGCATGGCCTCGCTGAACTCACAGCCCCACCCACCCATGCTGGTCTTTGGTCGTTATGGCGTTAGGGCCACAGGCCTTTTATAATATAGACTAGGGGCCCAGTGCACAAAATTTGTACACAGGGACAGGAGGTTCCCTCAGCCCAGCCTGCATCCTCTTCAATCGTGGACCACTTGGGGGATGTCCGACCACCAGTTTAGGCCCGATCCTAAACTGGTGGTCAGACATCCCTTTCACAATGTGGGACCACTGGCTCATAACTGCTCACCTGCCTGCCTGCCTGACCACCCCTAACTGCCTCTGCCTGCCTGTCTGATTGCCCCTAACTCCTCTGCCTGCCCGCCTGATCTCGCCCCCAAGTGCCCTGCCCTGCTGGCCTGGTTGCCCCCAACTACACTCCCCTGCTGGCCTGATTGCCCCTTATCCCCGGCCGGCCTGATCTCACTCCTAACTGCCTCTGCCTTGGGCCCCACCACCATGGTTTTGTCTACAAGGAAGTTGGACATCCAGAAGATGGCTGGTCAACCCGGTCTAATTAGCATATTACCTTTTTAGTAGTATAGATAGATTATATAGGATAGGATTGCTTAAATGGGAGGGAAAAGCCTTTTTCAGCAGGAGGAGATGCTCTTGGCAGACAAAAACACATAATCCCTATATCTGGACTGATAGCCAGCCATATGCACTATACTACCAAACTGGTCATGAAAAAATTGAACCGCTTTCTTATACCTTATGCCAAACAACTGTTGCCCTTAAAACCCCTCCTCAGCCCCCACCTTAGGTTCTGCCTTCGCAGTTCACCCAGATTTGGTTCTGATTGGTCAGTGTCTATGCCAGTCAGTGTCAAGAGCTCTGCCTCCTACGCAGCCACTGGCTCCTGGCACTTCACCCAGGTTTGGTTCTGATTGGTCGGTTTCTATGCCAGTCAGTGTCTCCGGGCCTTTCTCTGGGCCTGGTCAAAGAGGTGGGGCTGATAAGCAGCCCCCAAGGAGGTCCAGAGAGAAACAGAAGCCCAGATGCTGGCAAAGCCAGGAAAGAAAGAGAGAGGCAACGGCTGATCAACAGCTACCATGAAGGCTGGGGATCAGACCCTGCCTCTCTCTCTGCAGGCCTCTTTCTGGTCCTGATCCACAGCCCCTAGGCAGTCAATGCTGGGTCGCTGCGCTGGCACCAGCTGCAGTCCATTGGTGTTCGGTGGAACCTTGGTCCTTACGGACCCTAGCTCTTTATATATACAGATTCTTAAAACATATATGTGTAACCCATAAACACAGACAACAGTGTGGTGATGGCCAGAGGGGGGAAGGGGCTGGGTGGAGAGAGGCAAAGTGGTAGAGAATGTGGAGATCTGTAATAGTGTCAGTGATAAAGATAAAGAAAAATATATTCTTAAAGCAATTCATTGTGGTGGGAACCAGTGAAGTTAAAACCTTGTTTGCAGGTATGTGGCTACAGGCTGAACTTGAACCCAGGTCTGGGACACCACTTTGCTCACAGGCAGTGTATCTACTATAGAGGAAACCCAATTGTTTTATTGGCTCTGCCCTAGAGCTTAGGCCAAAGGTTGGTCTGGAAGCTGCTGCCTTTGTTGTCATTAAGCTTTATTGCATTAAGCTTTCCTACCTCATGCTTCCACCCAACCCCTCCACCCCTGCGGACACTGCCTGTGGGAGGAGGTGAAGGGGGCTGTGCCAGGAGGGTGCACTAATGCTGATTCTATTACTGCTCCTCAGGCCTGCAGCTCAGAGCTGTTTTCTACTCACCGAGGTAATGATAGCCCTTCTGAATCAAATGTGATTTTCCTTCCTAGGAAAAAAGCTCAAAGGACGCAGCAGAGTTAATGAGAGAAAGCGACATTGTGTTGCCAACAGAAAGAAGCCCATCAAAGGCTCTGGAGCGGGGGGCGCAGTCAGCAAGGCAGAGCCTCCAGGTGCCAATGCTTTCTATCCAGCTCTGTGGCCAGGGTCCTGGCTCTAGCTGGTCTGCAAACACCTGGCTCCCTGGTGTCTGGGGAGAAGACTCGATGCCCCAGGGAAGAGGAGCTGGCCATCAGCATGGCCTTCCTGGTCTCTGGAGTCCTAATGTTTACCTGAGTCTTCTCTCAGGGCACCAGGTCTTTCTCCAAATGGTGATGAACAGAATGTGAATTTCCTGAGGTGAGCAGACATAAGCAGTTTCTAGGTTTTCTATTCAAATTCACCAACATGCGGTGCACAACTTCTGTGGTAGGTACTAGCTGCCTTTGTCCGCCAAAGATACTTTTGCCTGTTTCTGATAGCCAAAGTGATAAAAAAAGATTGAAATTTTGCCCAGCTGGTGTGGCTCAGTGATTGAGCATCAAGCCAGGAACAAAGAGGCCACTGGTTCGATTCCCAGTCAGGGCACATGCCCGGGTTGTGGGCTTGATCCCCTGTGGGGGACGTGCAGGAGGCAATCGATTGATCATGTTTCTTGCTCATCGTTGATGTTTCTCTTTCTCTCCTTCTCCTTTCCTCTCTCTCTCTCTAAAAAAAAAAAAAAAAAAAAAAAATCAATAAAATGTATCTAAAAAACAATTGAAATTCCAAAGGTTTTTTAATTCATTTTTTTGGCAGAGACATTCCACTCCTGCTACAGGGCCTGTAACATTCACTGTCAGTCTGCTCCCCACCTCTCTGGGCATCCCTGGCATCCTCAGGCCCTGAGCATCCCCGGGCATCCCTGGGCATCCTCGGACATCCTTGGGCATCCCTGGGCATCCTCGGGCATCCCCGGGCATCCTATAGGCATCCCCAGCCATCCCCAGACATCCTCTGGCATCCTTGGGCATCCCCGGGCATCCTCGGGCATCCTCGGACATCCCCGGGCATCCTTGGGCATCCCCGGGCATCCTTGGGCATCCCTGGGCATCCTCGGGCATCCCTGGGCATCCTCAGACATCCTTGGGCATCCTCTGGCATCCCCGAGCATCCTCGGGCATCCCTGGGCATCCTCTGGCATCCCCAGGCATCCTCGGACATCCTCAGGCAACCTCGGGCATCCTTTGGCATCCTTGGGCATCCTCTGGCATCCTCTGGCATCCCCGGGCATCCTCAGGCAACCTCACCATCCTCTGGCATCCTCTGGCATCCCCGGGCATCCTCAGGCAACCTCGCCATCCTCTGGCATCCTCGAGCATCCTCAGGCAACCTCGGGCATCCTCTGGCATCCTCTGGCATCCCCGGGCATCCTCAGGCAACCTTGGGCATCCTCTGGCAACCTCGGGCATCCTCGGGCATCCCCAGCACTTCTTTCCCAACTGCTAGATGCCCCCCTCCATTGTCTACTGGAGCTGAGCAGTCGTCTGATATCTTCTCTCCCAGGGCAGTACTTGTGCAGGTTGGGGTCGTACTTTTCCTCCCCAGCTTTACTGAGACCTAATTGTCAAACAGCATTGTATTAGCCTCAGATGTAAGACAATGCTTTTACCTATGTATATGTTGCAAAATGATTACCACAATTAAGTTTAGTTAACGCTTATCACCTCACTTCACATACATTTTTTCCTGTGATAAGAACTTTTAAGACCCACTCTCTTGGCAACTTTCAAATATACAACACAGCCTTGTTAACTTTAGTCCCCATGCTGTGCCCCCCTCCCCAGAACCTACTCCTTTATAACTGGACATTCTGACCACCTTCAGGCACATCCCCCAGGCCTCTGGCCCCACCAGTCTGTTCTCTGAATCTACGAGTTCAAATTTTGTAGATTCCACATATAAGTGTGATCACATAGTATTTGTCTTTGTTTTGGTCTGATTTATATCACTTAGCATAATGCCCTAATGCCCTTAAGATTCCTCCGTGCTGTCGCAAATTATATATATACATAATGCTGAAATAAACATGCAGGTGTGGTATTGCTTTGACAGAGTGATTCTATTTCCCTGGGGTGTCTAATGGGCTTACCTCTATGGCTTCCCTGACACTCTTCCCACTGAGATGACTCATGTGTCTGCTCCCCAAACCTAATGGGCTTCTCCTTGGGCCTGTCTCGCTCTGCTCTCAGCACAGCCCTGCTCTGCCACATGCTCCCCGACCTCTCAATTCCATGCCCGTACCTGCATCTTTTACGCTTCTTGTTACACACCCTCTCACGCATGCTTTCACTATATTTGTTGCTTCCTTTTTATTTGACTGCTTTTATTTTTATTTTTTAAACTTTTGTTTGAATCATAATCAAAATGAGGTTCACATAGCATAATCATTTCCATGTCTTTAAAACATTTTTAAATCCAGGTATTGGCAAAGCTATTTCTGTAAAAGGCCGGATAGTAAATACTTTAGTGTTTGGGGGCATATAATCTCTGACACAACTAGGCAACTCTAGCATCGCAGCACAGAATCAGCCACACTCAATTCATAAGTAATGGAAGGGGCTGTGTTCCAATAAAACTTTATTCACAAAAACAGTGTGGTGGCCAGATCTGGCCTGCAGCCCATAGCCTGCCGACCCCTGTTTTATGCTCTAGGTGCTCACTTCCTTCTTTTCCTCCATTCATTTATTTGTTGAAGAAATGATACCAGTTGTTCTATAAAAAGTCTGGATTGTGCTGTTGACATGTTCCTGTGTCTCCTGCATTTCCTGTAAATGTGTAGTTAGATTAGAGGCTTGATCAGACTCAGTGTTTATTGTTTTGACAAGACTAATTCAAAGGTGATAATGTGCATAACTGTCAACTGGCCCTCTTGTGAAGCTGATTCTATGATGTTATTAGCTATCCATGACCTTGCCCAGCACTTCATTGGGGCCTCGCAAAACACTGCTTTTATAATCGTTCCTTCTGCATCGCCCAGCCGGAACATTCCTATAAAGAGGACACTTCCGTCATCAGCCATTTGCTTCCCCAGAGGTGTATCTCATATAGGAAAGGAAGAATAAGTGTTTGCTATTCCCTCTATTTACCAGTTATCAAAATAATGAGTTGATAATTGACCTAAAATAACGAATGAGAGCAATTTTTCCTTTAGTATAACGTTGAACTAATGGACTTAGGAATATTTGAAGCATTTCAAATCCGTCTGTTAATACCCTTTGCTGAGCAGAGTGTGCTACTTGTGGCCAGTGGGGATTCTTCAGGGTGACCCCTGCATCCTCGCGGCTGCCCTCGGTGGCTCTTCAGGTAGAAGGGATGTGCGGACATCATGCACATGTGTGGCTCTTGACCTGGAATCAGGAAGTGCTGGTTTCTTTAGTGGGAAATGGTATTGACAGACCACAATCTGGGCAATAAGGGGGTTCATTATTATTGGGTTGGTCTTTATTTCTAGGCTTTGTTCTGTGTGTGAACAAATCTAAGAAGTATTTAAAGTTAAACTCATCCTGGGGTCATATTGATAATTCCATTCCAATTCATAACCATAGGATTTGACATAACTCTGCTTACTAAGCATCCATCCGTTTAAATTTCTTTGTTTTAAAATTACCAAAAATACTCTCTGTGTTATTCCCTACAGTGGTGTACCACCTAGAGTTGTGCGCCTTTGTTTCATTATATTTAGAAATTTTAGAATTTAATGGTTATGTAAAAATTTTACATAATTCAAAGTCAAAGTTACAGATCTGAGAAGTACAGTTTCTCTCTCACACCTGCCCTCTGTTTCTTCACTCAGTTTAGAGGCAGCCATTATTTTTGTTGTTTATTTGCATGATTCCTAGACATCATCCATCCTGGAGAGCAGAGCAGAACAGCAGACGGAAACAGCCCAGGGCCTGTGCGGCCGCAGGTCCTCCACCGTGTGGAGCGTTCTCCTTTACCGGCCACTCCTTTGTTAATGGTCATTTGGGTAATTTCCAGTTTTTGCCTGATCAGGTGTCTCTGCAGCTAACTTATGCAGTTTTCTTTTTTTCCTCTTTTTCAGTGTATTATCCAGATAAATCCTAGAAGTTGAATTGACAACAGAAAGGGTAAAAATGCATGAAATTTTGCTAGAAATTGCCAAATTACCCTTCACATCATTTGGTATTCCCACCAACAATTTATAAGAATGCCCATTTTCCTGTAGACTTTTCAAAATTATGTTATCAACGTTTTTGGAAACTTATCAATTTGATTGAAAAATATTATATGTGTAGTTTAATTTTCATGTCTCTTTTAATAGGTGAGACTGAGCATCTTTTCATATAAGGAACATTTCTTTGTGCTAATCTGGATCCTTGAGTTTCTTGCCATTTTTTAAATGAGATTCTTTTTGGTCTTTTCTATTTTTATAAAAGCTTTTTATACTAGGGATGTTAACCCTTAAGACAGAACTTGTAAATCTTTTTTCTCAATTTTCCATTCACTGTTTGAAATTTCATATGGTTATTTTTGCCCTGGAGTTTGTTTTCACTTTAATGTAAAATATGTAAATAATTTTTCTTATTGCATTTGGATTTTAAGCCATAGTTAGGAAAGTTTTTTCTACTCTCAGATTCAGGAAGAATTCACCCATTTTTTAGTTCCCTTTTTTTCGGTTAAATACCTAACACATTTCAAATATGTATCTGAGCATGGTATGAGGAATAGATCTAGTATTAATTATGTGGTTATCCAATTATTTCAAAAGCACTTTTTAAATAATTATTTTTTCTTACTGATTTGAAATATTGCATTGATTGTGCACTAAATTTCCATATAAAATTAGATTGATTTCTTGATTTTCTATTTTCCATCGGTATGTATATTTATATATGTATCAATATATATTGTTTTAATTTTAAAGTTTTTGTAATTAGTTTTAATAACCAAAAGGGCTAGCTACAACAATCTCCACCAGCCCGCACTCGTCTTTTTCAGAAATTTTTTGGCTATTCTTGCTTGTTTTTTCAAATATATGGTATAATTTCCTTGCATAGCTCCAGAATACAATCTGATGATATATATTGCTAATGCATTGAATTTCTATATTAACTTAAGGAACAGCTCTGCAACATTGATTGCCTCTACCTAAGATTATGGCACGTCTTTCCAACTGTCCCTTCACTGGCCACGCACGCATGAGACTCCTGTTTTCTTTCATTCAGGGTGTTATTGCTAGAAACCTGGCTGCCCGTCAGAAGATGCACTTTAGCAGCTTCTGTTTAATTGTCTTCCACACACACCAGGCAGAACCACGAGTCACGAGAAGAACTGGGAGAGGTGGCTGACTTCTAGGGTATAGGAGTTGCCAACTCTGTTTAAGAAACTAATATAAGGAAGGATGAGCTTGCTGGAACTGTCTCAAAGTGACTGACATCACTCATTCTTCCCCAAATTGTACGTGAGCCTTTAAAACTAGCTGCAGCACAGAGAGAGAAACAGTGGAGATGGTCCTTTGCTGTGAATCAGACCCGGAAAGCTCTTTGCTCTCCCTCATCCCGTGGTGAACCTGGAACTTTAAATGGGACCTTAATAATGAAACAATCACCAGGTTTATTGATTTTCTTCAATAACTTCCTTAATATACTCAGGCATGTTTTTGGTTTCCAACATAAAGCAGAGCCTAATTCCAAGTGCTTCATGCTAAGTTATTTAAAGAGTTGAAATGAACACAGAAGTTCGGTGGAAAGTAATTTCATCTGCTGTAGTTGCAAGGAGGTAACAATATAAATGTCTGTTAGGCAATAGTTTTTTATTAAATGCCACAAAGCATAAGAATTTGATGTCAAAAATGTAAAATAAAATTGATGTTCTGTAAGGAAATAAATCCCAGGATGAAGTAAAATTTAAATCAGGACACAAGGTCAAGATTGCTGAGGGCTTGAGGGTGGAGGATCCAGAAATAGTGACTAGTGAATATTAGATATTTATTACTGATGAGCTGACTATTCATTTCTAAGATTCCTGGTGCCAAGTTACAAAGAGGAACATAGTAATCAACTTCATTGTCTGTGTGGGAGGTATTGAACCGTAGACTTGCAGTGCCGTCTTCAGAGTCCTTGTGGAGTGTAGTCACAGGTCTTCATCACTCCTTGCAGCAATGCTTAAATAACCGCCTTAAATATAAATGGAGTAAATGCTCCAATTGAAAGACATAGGGTAGCTGAATGGATAAGAAAACATGACCCACTATGTGCTGTCTATAAGAGACCCACCTCAGAACAAAAGATTCATACACACTGAGAGTGAAGGGAAATGAAGAAAAAAATGTCCATGCAAATGGAAACAAAACAAAGCCGGGGTAGCAATGCTTACCTCTGACAAAACAGATTCAAAGCCAAGGCCATAACGAGAGACACAGACGGCCACTACATAACCCTAAAGGGATCGATCCAACAAGAGGGGATAACCCTGCTAAACAGAGATGCACCCAATATAGGAGCACCCGATAGATAAAGAATAATTCTAGAGACTTTAACGGAGAGATCAACAACAACACAGCCATAGTAGGGGCTTTAACAGCCGCTGACGTCACTGGACAGATCTTCCTGACAAAAGATCAACAAGGAAATGGGCAGAGCCAGGACACAGAAGCCAGTCTGACTCAGGAGGAGACTCTGAGACAGGTGATGCTAACTCGCGGTCGGCATCCATGCTGCCCCGTAGCAGACCCAGAGGAAAGGCATTTCCGTGCATCAGAGGATGACATTAAGTTTTTATGAATTATAAAATCTCAGATTACATAGTTGTGTGTATAAGGGAACTATTTTCTGAAGTACCAATGGAACTTCATACGTTATTGTTTCTAGAAAACCAACATTCTTAAAGCTTGCTTTCACTTTGTAACCACTGATGTCCTACAGAACACCTTGCTGTAGTGGCACCACTGTTGATGTCGCCTGGTTGGGCCCACAGCCCGCGGCTGTGATTAGATGTGGGCCTGGAGTGTAGGAGGACACCTGCCCGCTTCCGCCAGGAGCTTAGCGTGTGGCCGCGAGCACTGCTGGTAAAATCAGACTCTTTGGAGAATTTGCGAGCTGGAAAATATTATTTTGATAAGAGTCAATGTGCAAAGCATCTGATCTCAAACTCATTGGCCTCATGAATAATTAACGAAGGTTTATAGACAGGGTGATGGCACACGGACATGCAGCTTATGCTGTAGGCACATGCTGCCTCCAAGTCTTACAGCGCTCGCTGCACTCACTTCATGAGACAAAACGAGACGGGAAGCTGTGGGCTCAGCATGTCTCCAGCCACGGAAGCAACTGTGATTCTTTCACGGTGTCACCCCGAGCCTCTCAGCAGCAAGCAGAGTGGGAGACCGGGGCCACCTGCCATGAACGCTCTTCACTGCCTTTGCTCGTGGGAAGCCAGGGTGGGGCTGCATTCAGATAGTGAGGCCCCCCCTCCCCCCCGTCACTTGGGTTCCCATAACATCTAAGAGGTCAGGGGCCTCGGGCTGACTTCTGCAGATCCACTCTGAGGACAACACAGAAGCCTGGGAGCTGCTTCTCCATCCTCTCCGCTGTTTGGACTATCTTATCTGCTTTTCATCTCAGAATAAAAACAGGAGAGGATTGAAAATATGTAAGTCAGATCTCTCTCTCTCTCTCTCTCTCTCTCTCTCTCTCTCTCTCTCTCTCTCTCTCTCTCTTCTCTCTCTTCTTCCTTTCTCCTTATTCGTGTTGCTTTTCTACTATTTCCAGAGCATTCTCTATCACTTGACTGAAACATACTGGCTATTTGCATTACTATTCTTTTTCCAGACAAAAGATCAACAAGGAGGAATGCTGCTTTTGGACCAGATGAGCCTGTTTGAATCTCACATCTGCTGCTTAGTCATCCAAGGAAGTTGTGTAATTTCTCTGAGCCTTACCGTTTTCTCTTTAAAATGGGGACAGTGCTTCTGGCTACTAAGGGCTGTTGTAGGGCTTAAATACAAACCACATTGCCCAGTGCGTGGTCCACAGTGGACTCAGTAATAAGCAAGCATTTATGATCTGGCCTTTCACGTGTTTGGGTGCCAGGCCCAGGCTCTTTAGAGACGGCCTCGCTGTGGGCAGTGGGGAGTGGTGGAAGCCTTGGGAAGCCACGGGTTACACCCCAAAGAGACCTGGCTCTCCAGGCTGCCTCTTCTTTCCGAGGCCCAGGCAGAGATGGCTCAACGCGAAGCAACTCCCAGAGCCACGGGCTCCTGGGCTTCCAGGGCAGTGGGGTTCCAGGGCAGTGGGGTTCCAGGACAGTGGGGTTCGTTTTTCTAGAGAAAGGTGTCTTCTCCTAGAAAGAGACAAATATGCCCATTGGCACAGAAGTCAGGGTGGAGGACTGGCAGCTCGGGAAGGGCCAAGGAGGTGGTCTCAGGGCGCTGAGGTGTGAGTGAGCCCTCGGGGTATTGCCAGGCTCCCAGAGGCGATGAGTCTTGAGACCCTGCCCCTGGCCCAGCTCACCAAAGACCAGCAAGTGAACCAGGTGCCAACTTCCTTTGTGCTGTGCTGGGTATTCTTGCACCTGGACCACTCCCTCCAGGGGTCAGGGATTGTACAAGCAGTTGGTGACCATCATCACACCTCTCAGAGCACCATTTCCTGAGTGGCCGCTGTGTGCTGACACCAACATTCTCACAACCCTAGGGTGACTTTCCCCAAAGCAGGGCCTGGGACCGCAGGTGAGTGAAGTTAGGGTATTTGGAGACGTGATGTCAGGGAACAGGAGTGGGGGGACCAGGAAGAGTAAAGTAGGGAGGAAAGGAAGGCCATCCCAGGGTGGCTTAGGGGCTGGTCACAGCTGGAGCAACTGGGCCTCCATCGCACCGAGGAGCCTCTGGGTAAACTGGCTTCGGACTTGTCTGGGAGACACGGGGGTGCTCACCCTGGTTCCTGTCCCTTGCTGGTCGCAGGTGATGCTGGGAGTCAGTTCTTCCGACTTCAGGTGGGGGCTAGTGATGGCCTAGCTCTGGGATCCTGCAGGCACCGTGCAGGGAGGCACCAGGCATGCGGGAGGCGCTTTCAGCTGGCCGGGCTGGGAGGCTCCCTCTGTGCAGCTGGTTGGAGCAGCCAGGGCTGGCCACACCGCTGGTCTGGCAGGTGTGAGACAGGACACATGAGGTGTCTAGCAACACCTTCCATCCTTATGGCAACGCCGCAGGTAGGAAATGCTCGGCGCCTTTCCGTGAAGGGCTGAGGCTCAGGAGGGGGTAACTGGGACAGAACTTGAACGGAGGCTGTTCTGCAGCTCTCTGCCATGACGCTGGCCTAGGCACCTGGCTCCCTCTGCATTCTCTACCGGCCCCCTCTGCCCGGAAGATGGGCTGTAGGAATGGTGTCACAGTGCTTGCGTTCCCTCTGGTTGCTGGTGGGGTGTGTGATGGGGAGCCCACAAGTGGTCAGAGGGGGAGGGGTGAGGTCAGGGCAGGGAAGGTCTTTGTTTGGGTGCCTTCCTTCAAGGCTGCCTGGGACTGGCTGGGCTCCAGGCGAAAGGTCACACTTCCCAGGAGGTGTGTCCACACTTCTCCTTTCCTCCACACTTCACTCTTCCCACTCGGAGTGCCCCCTTTTCTGCTCCTCAACCAGGGGAGCGGTGGGGTTGGCCACATGGAGGCTTCCTTTGCTCTGCGCACCCCCTGGTCGTGTCCAGTCTGAGCGAGCTGTGCCCGGATGCGCTGCCTCCAGAAGTGGGGGAAGTGCAGTCCAGCATGGGAGCACCTCACCTTGTCGGCCTCAAGGTCAAGTACCCACAGCAGAGAACTCTGTCCAGTGACCAAGGATGGTCCCAGGCGAGGCCTGCCCTATGCCCGGGCTGTGTGGAGCGACATCAGGACCCTGTTGCTCAAGGTTTCTTCTTATCTAACTTCCATGCACCTGGACTTGAGGGTGATTGCTAAGAGGCTGAGCCCATCGCCCTAAGCACACCCTTTCCGGAAGGATAGGGATGGAAGGTCCGTCCCTCTGCCAGCCTCTCAGTGTCCAGAAGAGTCCTGCCTGCCCCCCCATGCAGACAAACTTTGTTCCATGCACAGTGTCTCTGAGGTAGATCACAGCTTAACAGGAATAGCACAACCTTCAGCCACAATGGCTTCGATGTCCAAGCCATTTCTGCCTCTGTAGTCAGGGTGACGCTATTCTTTGAGGCGTTCTTGCCAGTGGCTAATCTCATTAGTTCTGGATGGGTGGTGCTTATGTTCCTCATGGGAGACCAGAGGAGTCCCCAGTATTTGGGAGATAAGGACCAGCTATCAGTTCATCAGGTGGTGAGCCTGCCGGACTGGCCACCACTCCTTCTGTGCAGCCAGGACTGTGTTCCCTCAGCAGCGGGACTGGGGGGGTGCTGCGGGGGAAGGGGGGGAAGAGGAGGAAGGAGGGGAGCTCTGCCTCCCTGCACGCGCCAGCTCCGCCTTGTGCCTGGGAACACTGCTAGGTATTCAACAATCCCTGCATTCATTTCGAATAATAAAAAAAGACCAGATCTGGACGTGAGCAAACATGTTTTTATTTAAGGTTTAGACATTTCTTTTATGGCTCTCCTGCTGGGCCTCTGATCGTTCCCCTCTCTTTAGAACACGGATGATTGTTTATTAAAAGTAATCATAATAATAAGTGGAGCTGGGGGTCTCTTCGCTGGCATCAGTGCAGATTTCAATTTGCTCTTCCCCCAGCTTCCCTTCATTGCAGTCTATTTGCTTGCATGTTTCATAAGCAGCATGTGTCACGATGAACAAGTCAAGCTTCAGAATAACATGTCAGTAAGAACAAACACGCGGTCCCTCCAGTCTATAATTTACAAAAATATGGGCTCACAAATAAAATAATGGTAAGAAATGTGCTTCACTGCATAGAACCAGAGCGTTGTAGTAGCAGAGCCGCCTTCCTGAACCCGGGGCCTCTTTCTGTGCATGTCAGGAGAGGGAGGGATGTTTCCTGGCTTTTGGGGGTGGGGGGTGGGGGCGGGCAGGACTCTTCTGGACACTGAGAGGCTGGCTGAGGGACGGACCTTCCATCCTTATCCTTCCAGAAACAGTGTGCTTAGGGCGATGGGCTCAGCCTCTTAGCAATCACCCTCAAGTCTTTCAACTACCAAGTGGGAGTGATGATAACAGATCCTGCAGCTGTTGTACAGATTATAAGACAACATCCCACAGTGATCAGCAGTGTGCAGCACAGGCCATGCCCAATGCCTGGCAGCTGTTTTCATTCTTATGTAAGATTTCATCCAAATAATATTCCTTGTCAGAGATCATGATTGTCTCAAAGGGCCGAGGGCAGTGGTCGGCAAACTCATTAGTCAACAGAGCCAAATGTCAACAGTACAACGATTGAAATTTCTTTTGAGAGCCAAATTTTTAAACTTAAACTATATAGGTAGGTACATTGTTATTAACTTAACTAGTGGCCCAGTGCACGAAATTTGTGCATGGGGGGGTGGGGGAGAGGAGATGCCTCTCAGCCCAGCCTGCATCCTCTCTAATCTGAGACCACTGTGGGATCGGGCCTAAACTGGAAGTTGGACAACCCCCTCAAAATCTGGGACTGCTGGCTCCTAACCGCTCACCTGCCTGCCTGCTTGATCACCCCTAACCACTCTGCCTGCTGGCCTGATTGCCCCCAACTGCACCCCCCTTCCAGCCTGCTCACCCCCAACTGGTCCTCTCTGCCAGCCTGCTCACCTGCAACTGCCTCCCCCCTCCGCCGGCCAGCCTGATCACCCCCAACTGCCCTCCCCTCCTGGCCTGATCACCCCTAACCGCCTCTGCCTTGGCCCTGTCACCATGGCTTTGTTTGGAAGGTCTCATGGTCTAATTAACACATTATCCTTTTACTAATATAGATAGGATATGACATACTGCCATAACTATAACATGTACCAGTATTACTCTATGAGAATACATACTTCATGCGATAGGAAGGCATCTAATACATTACATTGTATATGTTGTAAGTAGTAGGAAATACTGTATTCATAGCAATAATATATACCCTGTGACTTCCCTTCTTGATCTGGGAATGGTTCCCCAGTTCTTTGAATGTTTCCTGGCCCGTAATGTATTTTTTTTTTGTCATTTAGTGTAACTTTATTTACTGTTTATCGCACATGATTTGAGATCTTTATTTTCTAACCACCAAAGATTCAAAGAACTATTTTTTTTCCATGAAGTTTAACATTAACATCAGTGAATTCATGTATTCATGTGTTTTTATTGTAAACATCTGAATTATTCACATTGTCATAGATCCTGAACTCATAAGCATGGACCATGCACAGACTGGCAGCAAGCCAGGAAGCCACTCTGCAGGGATACTCTGCATAAGGAGAAAAGTCATAGCGTAACATTTAATGTCACCTCAGAATGTTACATATATTGACTTCTTAATTCATGTGGTATTGGGAGCTCAACTGCTTGGTTGGTGACAGGGTTGACCTGGTTTCAGGAGGATTATTCCTGAAATAATTAAGGAAAGGGGGGCTCAATCTTTTCTTGGTTGCTTGCTCCTCCCCAGCACATTCATCTTTCTTCTCATCCTCAGCTTCTTGGGCATCTTCTCCTTCACCTTCACCTCCTTCTTCTTCCTCCTTTTCATCCTCAAATTCTTCCTTGGCACCTTCTTCCTCTTCCTCTCCTTCCTCTTCATCAGCCACTTCCTTCTCCTTCTCCTCCTCTTCAGCTTCTCCTTCAGAGGGGTGTTCATCCTTAGCTTCTTCGGCTTTTGCAGCCTCAATGGTCTCCTCCACCTCGATCTGTTCCTCCTGGACGTGGCTGGTATATTAAGAAGGGAAGGAGCGAGCGGACATCAAGTAGGAGCTAGTCTGTAAACCACCTTAGGCAGATTGACCAAAGATCTGGGAACTCTGGGAGTAGCCACTGGCTATGCTTCCCACTCTGGTGAAACTGAGCTGGGTCTCCTCACCTTCCAAGAGTTTCCTGTAAGCTGCAATGTCAATGCCCAAAGCCACATTGAGGAGGTCCTGGTATTCTTTTAAATATGCCATTTCACTCTTAGTAGTTCTCAACTCATTTTCTAATTTGTTGATTGTGTCATGCATAGCACTAACATCAGAGTTCTCCTTATCCTCCAGCTCTCGCAGCTGCTTTCCCAGAGCTTAGTTCATGCCCCGGCATGCTTTGATCTCCAGGGTCTTGGCCTTGAGCAGGCAGCGGCTTTCAGACACCTCGTCCTTGGCGGTGCGCACCCCGTAGGTGTTCTTGGCAGTGCTCTCGGTCAGCATGGTGAAGCAGCTCTTGTACCATTCTTCTGCATTCTGCATGTCCTTGGCCGCCAGCTTCTCCTACTGGGCGCGGATGTCCTTGAGCATAGCGGAGAGGTCAGACTTGAAAACATGTCCATCTCCACAGAGATCTGAGCATACTGGATCTGCGCCTGCAGCTCAGCGATCTCCTCTTCATGCACCTTCTTCAGAAAGGCGATTTAGTTCATCAGGCTGTTGGTGCGCTTTTCAAGCTCAGCACCAGCGAGAGCCGCCTCATCTGCACCTTTGTGTGCCTCCATCAGCCAGCCCTCTACGTCATCATGGTTCAGCACCTATTCCTGGTAGCATGCCTGCAGGTTGCTCCCAGTCCCTTTCAAGCCCTGGTGCCTGGTAACTGCCCACTGCCCTCTCCTCGCCAGGGACTGGCACAGTGGGTTGGGGCACAGAAATCCCATTTTCATTAAAATGTTCAATCCCGGCCTGCTCCACCAGTGTCCACAGGCGGCCCGACAGTGATCCCAGAGACTCTGGCCACCCCAGCTTACCCAGGGTCCTGATGGCTGCCTGGACACCATGGGTGGCATCAGGCACTGCCCCCCCGCCTTGCCCAGTTACCTATTGCGGCCTCGACCCAGCAGGTGACATCAGGCTCTGCCCGCCCGGCCTGCCTGGTCCCCGATGGTGGCATGGATACCGCGGGTGGCGTCAGGCACTGCCCACCCAGTCTGCCTGGTCCCCGATGGTGGCCTGGACACCGCGGGTGGAGTCAGGTGCTGCCCGCCTGGCCTGCCTGGTCCCTAATGGCAGCCTGGACACTGCGGGCAGAGTCAGGCGCTCCCCCCACCCCTGCCCGCTTACCTATCAGCTCAACCCTGCAGATGATGTCAGGCGTTGCCCACCTGGCCTGCCTGGTCCCCAATGGCGGCCTGGTCCCAGCTGGCGGCGTCAGGCGCAGTCCGCCCCTCCTGCATATGCAAATTTACCCTCCATCTTTGTTGGCTTAATTTGCATATCACTCCTGATTTGCTGTGGGTGTAGCAAAGGTATGGTCAATTAGCTTTTTTCTCTTTTATTAGTGTAGATTAGGGTACTCTTAAGCTGGCCTTTGCTAAAAACTCAAGGAGCCAAAGAGCCGCATGTGGCTCAAGAGCCGCAGTTTGCGGACCACTGGCTTAGGGTCAGGATCGGAGAAGATTGTGGGTCCTGTTTAGAATGTGGGTCCAGGTAAGCACAAAGACTCAGAACTGGTAGAAAACGTCATGGCAATGTCTTTGGCCATCCCAACAGAAGAGGACACCTCACGGCTGTGGGGTTGGAAGCAGCTTCCCAAGAACATGCTCAAGTCCCATAAGAGGTGGTTATGGGGCAGGACCCACGATGGCAGTGGGGGAGGTGGAGAACTCCATGTCCCAGGACCACACTGGAATTACAGCTGAAATATAGAAAATCAACCTGAATAACCAACTGAAGACCAGCTAGACAGAATCTCATAACCAGAACTTATAGAAGCAGCCACATGGAGACTGGGAGGAAGGGTGGAGACACAAGAAGATCTGGCCCTGCTCTCACAGGCAGCTGCCAAGGTCCCCCCTGAGGAGTGTGAGGTCTCAACCCCAAGCCAGGTTCCCCCCAGCTTTGTTATAGCAACAGATGCCCACCCCCGCTCCCCGCAACACTAGAGTTGGGAAGAAGTGCCCACATACCATCTGGCTGTGAAAATCACTGGAGACTGCCCACCAGGGAGAGACAGAGGTCCATTAGAAAGACAGGCGCCCTGTTAAATGGTGAGCGCACAAAATCCCCTTCTCAGCCACTCACCCTGGGCTCTGGTAGAGGGAGGGCAGAGCAGACTAGAGTTCTGTGAGGAGAGATTAAGGTTTGTGGCTCAGGGGAGTGAGCAGCAGGGACAGCCACAAGGGCTCCTGTGCTGAGGTTCTGTCCCACACCACAGATGCCATCTCTCTTGGGTGGAGCACCCAGCTCCTTAAGGCATTAGCCCGGAGGAATGCCATAGCCCCACCTCTGAACTCCCTGACACCCACCCTGCTGAGGTCACTTCTGCTGAGGACTCAGCTGCCTAGGCCTGGGCAGAGAGATCCAGGCAGACCTAGGAGGTGTCAGTGACTGAGTTGTGTGGCTTTGGGAGGAGGGCTAAGACCCCCATTTTTCTGGGAAACTGACTGGTGTCTCCCCCTCACAGCAGATTCACTAGCCCTGTCCTCCCAACTCCCGGTGGGCCACCTCTGCCGAGGTCTGGACAGAATCTGAGACAGACTGCTTGTGTGGCTCTGGTGATGGGACCATTCCCTTCACCTTCCCCCAAACCTGACAGGCACCTCCCTCCGCACAGGAGATGCACGAATTCTGCCCTCCCAACTTGTGGTGGCGCCACTGACGAGCTTGGGCTCTCCAGGAGGACTGGATAGAATTCTACACAGACTCAGTTGTGTGGCTCTAGGACTAGGGCCATTGTCCCCTCACACACCCGACTGGTGCTGAGCTTTCTCTTCACATGGTCATTAAACCATACCCTGAGAAGAACTACATTTTACACTTACTCTAGAAAACACACATATACAATTAAAACAAAAGTTTATCCTTACTATGTACACTTTCTGATATCATGTATTTTATTTCATTTGAATATTTGTCGAAAGTTCCAGTCATCACACACTATTTTTTCATGATCTATTAAGAGGCTACATTCTATAATCTGAGAAACACTCCTAGTCTAGCCATCATTCAGTTTTAATTCCTTGACCTTGGTCTTAATTTACATTCCAAAATTGTCAAAAAAGAGAATTTTGTTTAGCTCTTTTTGGATCTAGGTCTTCCTTTATCCTAATCAACAGTGGCTGGGTTCTATTCATGGCTGCCGATGCCCATCCCTGCTTAGTCTCTGGGAGCTGGACAGACACTTCAGGTGGTGTCTGCCACATGCAGATAACTGGGAACTGAGGCAGAGCCCAAGCGAGTCATATAGTAATGGGGACATGGCTCAAAGGCCAGGTACAGCTGGGGCCAGAATTGAAGCCACAGCCATCCAGGCAGATACACATGCAAGAGGACTGCAAAGAGGGAGAGGGGCAGATGTTAGACACATGTGCAGATGTTCAACAACAAGGAAGAGAACAGAGGACAGCCACATGGCTCTCAGCTGTGCTGGAGAGTAGACTCTGCCCTGTGGAAGCGAGAAGCCACTTAGGATGTGGGTTCTGATCATCTTTGTTAATGCTTACATAATTTTGAATTATGACGTAGATAAGAAGGGGAGCTTAAAACATTTTGTTGTATATATCAGGTGGAAAATTTCTCCAATTTTAATTAACCAACTATGTTCCCATAAAGAGGGAGTAAGGGCCTCTGTGTATAAGACAGAGCGTGGGAGTGCACACTGTCCTGGCCTTGGCTCAGTGACCCCAGGGTCCTTCCTGCTTCAGCTAATCTGTTCCCAGTAACAGTGGCCTAGTGTGGCTAAAAGGCAGCTGGGGTGCCATGGTATTAAGATCTCCTGGAGTGAACAAAACAAAATACTCCAAATGTCTTTAGTGGTGGAAAATGAAAAACAGTTGGCATGGTATAGAAGACAGGGAGTCAATGGAACACTATATATCCTACCTAATAATAGACAAATATGCAAATTGACCATACCTCCGACACACCCACAAGCCACTCCCACAAGCCACGCCCACCATCCAATCAGAGCGAGCATGCAAATTAACCCAAACCAAGATGGCTACAGCCACAGAGAGTAAGGTTTCCTAGGTAACAGAGGAAGCCAAGCTTTCTGCCTGCCCTTGCCAGGCTTAAGCCTCCACTCAAGCTACAAAGTTTCAATTATAGAAGGTAAACAAATTCAAACAAATGGCAGCAGAATGGAGCTTGAGAGAGCAGACCAGGGTTGCCGCCGGCAACAGGGGAAGCAAAGCTTTCCGCAAACCCTGGCCGGGCCCACCCGCTTAAGGCAACAAAGTTTCAATTATAACCCCAACAGAAATGGCTGCCGGCCTCAGAGGGAGCCCCAGGCTTGGCTCCACTCCAGGCTACAAAGTTTCAACTGTAGAAGGAAAATAAATTCCAGATACCAGGGCCTCTGCTTTGGTTGCCAGGGGGCGTGGCTGGCCTGCAAACCACCACAGGCCCCTCACTCAGGCCACCCCATGCCCCAAGGGAACCCCACCCTGATCCAGGACACCCTTCAGGGCAAACCAGCTGGCCCCCACCTATGCACCAGGCCTCTATCCTATCTAATAAAAGAGTAATAATGCAGATTGATCATCACTGCAACACACAATATAGCTGCCCCCATGTGGTCAAAGATCCTGCCTCCATGTGGACACAAGATGGCCACCACAAGATGGCCGGCAGGAGAGGGCAGTTGGGAGGCACCCGGCCTGCAAGGGAGGGCAGTTGAGAAGGACCAGGCCTGCAAGGGAGGGCAGTTGAGAGGGACCAGGCTTGCAATGGAGGGCAGTTGGAGGTGATCAACCCTGCAGGAGAGGGCAGTTAGGGGTGACCAGGCCAGCAGAGGAGGGAAGTTGGAAGCAGAGTGGTTAGAGGGTGATCAGGCTGGCAGGCAGAAGCGGTTAGGGGCAATCAGGAAGGCAGGCAGGCAAGCAGTTGGGAGCCAGCAGTCCTGGATTGTGAGAGGGATGTCCGACTCCCCGTTTAGGCCCGATCACTGTGATCGGGCCTAAACGGGGAGTCGGACATCCCTTGAGGGGTCCCATATTGGAGAGGGTACAGGCTGGGCTGAGGGACAACCCCCTCCGTGCACGAATTTCATGCACTGGGCCTCTAGTATATATATAAAAGCCTAAGTGACCATTACAACTGAACAACCAGAATGACTGGGACGACTGGTTGACCAGTCGCTATGATGTGCACTGACCACGAGGGGGCAGATGCTCAATGCAGGAGCTGCCCCCTGGTGGTCAGTGCACTCCCACAGCCAACCTCCCATGGATCCTCCCCCCACCTGGCCGGTCCCCTTCGGCCCCTGGTGCTGAACTATTCATAGAGACCAGCTTCTGGGTCTGGGTTTCCTACATAGCAGAGCAGCTCCCTTGCTGCAATCTATTGAAATTCAGCCCTCGACACAAGGGTTTGTCTCGCTCCCATCCTCTCCCTTCCCCTAGGACCTGCCTGCCCACTGAGGTGGTGGTGTGGCAACGAGGGAAGGAGGAGGGAGGAAGGCGGGGAACTGTGTGGTGGTGGGACACCAACAGCAGCATTGGTGTCCAGGATTGGTTCTTTCTGCACCCAGCCCGGCGACTGTTGCCTCCTCTCCTGACCCCGCCAGGGCCTTCGCGTCCCAGGCTCGGATGGGGAACCGAGGGTGGGTGGCAGTGAATGTGGTCCCTTTCCCAGGGGGTCTGAGGGCCAGCTCCCTCCTTGGGGCCAGTGGCCAACCTCCCTCGATCCCCCTGCACCCCCGTGCACGAATTCATGCACCGGGCCTCTAGTTCAACAATAAAATGAAATGAACTATCAAGCCATGCAAAAGCATAAGATCTTAAATGCATATTGATAAGACTAAGCCGAAGAAGCCAATCTCAGAAGACTACAGATTGTATGAGGCTATATTGAGATAACATTCTGGAAAAGGTAAATTATAGAAGAGTTTTAGGGGAGAGATGGCCAAAATATATGGCTCCTAATTTGGAGAACTTTACAATATGACCTCTTTCTTAAAATACTGGAGATATACTCATGTTTAACAGAGAAAAGAATGAGAACTAGCATAGGGATTAAGTAAGGGTTTATAGTTGTGTCTATTCAAACACAAATTCTGTGAGTTAGGCATTACCAACATTTCCACTGACAGCGAGGCTCAGAGAGGCTTTGAGCCTTGAGGTAGGTCTTTAAGGTGAGAGAAAGCCTCTCAGTAAAAAGAAAACATCTGTAGCATCCTCAACAGAGCTATTCTATCCTGAGAACAGCAAATTGCCTATTGGTTCTCTGCCCTGCCTCTCTTTGCTTTAAGAATAACTTAGTAGCTTGGGAGAGCAAATGCATGACATTTGCTATTGTCTTGGGAATCTAATTTCCTTCAAATGATTGTAATATGCTTTGACCTTCATTGTTTTATTCTAAAAGGTTTATCCAACCAGGAAATTACTCTTTCTCTGTGCCTCTTAAATTGTTAACAGCTTATTTTCATATTGTGTTGGCTTAGTTTATTCCTTTCATCATTTAACACCTTGTATATGAATGTGTAATTAATGCTCCTACTATTTATTTCTTCTTATCACTCCATACTAATTTCTTTTATAAAAAAAAATATTTTATTGATTTTTTTTTTTTACAGAGAGTAAGAGAGAAGGATAGAGAGTTAGAAATATCAATGAGAGAGAATCATCGATCAGCTGCCTCCTGCACACCTCCTACTGGGGATGTATCCACAACCAAGGTACATGCCCTTGACTGGAATCAAACCTGGGAACTTTCAGTCCACAGGCCGATGCTCTATACACTGAGCCAAACCGGTTAGGGCCATACTAATTTCTTTATCCTAGGTGTTTATCATGTAGTTATTTTTGCTATCACTATTCAACGAAATCCATATATCTGATTTATACCAGTTTAATAAACATGGATATAATAGGATCACAATTTTCAAGCTGTTTTTGTTCCCAAGCTGAGTCTTCATCTGAAGAATAATCAAAATTTTTACCCCGACCCTCTCCCAAAGCTTAGCCAATTAGAACAGTAGATACCTATGAAGTGACTTGTGTGTGCTTGCAAAGTTAGCCTTCTTGTACCTATGCGAGTGATATTTACAACGTCCCTTTTCTGTCTTTGGCCCATACCTCACTTCACCCAGAGAGATTTACATGGTAATTCCCTTGGCTGTTCCCATGCAGGGATGCCTCAGCTTAGTCTTGGATTCATTCCTTGCCATCACCTGCAATAACAGGGACAAATGTACACGACCCCATGTGGAACAGCTAGGAGTGCAGTGCTGCTTTCCAATGTCTTAAAGAGATTTCGGTGATGGAAATTTTTAGTCCCCACCTGAGGATATGCTTATTGATTTTAGACAGAAGGGTAAGGGAGAGAGAGAGAGAGAGAAATGTGACAGAGAACATCCATTGATCCATTGGTGGTTTTCCATATGTGTCCCAACTGGGGATCGAACCTAGATATGTGCCCTAACTGGTAATCAAACTCACAGCCTTTTGATGCATGGGATGGCACTCTAACCAAACAAGCCCCTTGGGTCAGGGCTCAGTGACAGACTTTTAAAATTCAGCCTCCCCAGTCTAAGGGGTTGGTCAGTGGAGAGATGAAAAGCAGCCATTTGTGGGACTCAGTATTTCAGCTCCACTTCCATATCGCCAGGGCCTTGAGATTACTATATTCTTCAGGTTTCAAGCTCCCTCTGCCCTTGTGGAGAACACTTCCTAAGATGCTCCAAACAGGTTCCCTGGTGGGGCACGCCCTGCCATTCTGTACACACATGCATGAGTGCACACGCACACAATCACACACACGTGCAGAAATCTCTGAAATCTTATCTTTCCATCAGCTTCCGTCTAATTTAAAAAATGGATGGATTTTATTCTTAAACTATAAAAAGACCTGTGGAATCGTGTCAGAAAGATCAGCTGGAAAGGCAGTCTCTACTTGAGCAATGAAGGCCACACACCTGTTTCTGAAAGAACCTGGGAGTGGTCACCACAGATCCTCCGAACGGGTGTGCATGGCCCTGACAACATGGAATGATGATGAGAGGATCCTAGAGTAAGGTGACCAGATTTTAACATTGGTAAAGCGGGACACCATTGACCGGGGGGGGAGGGGGTTCTTTATAAAAAAAAAATTTATTGATTTTTTACAGAGAGGAAGAGAGAGGGATAGAGAGTTAGAAACATCGATGAGAGAGAAACATAGATCAGCTGCCTCTTGCACACCCCCTACTGGGGATGTGCCCGCAACCAAGGTACATGCCCTTGACCGGAATCGAACCTGGGACCCTTGAGTCCGCAGGCCAACGCTCTATCCACTGAGCCAAACCGGTTTCGGCCTGGGGGCGGGGGAGTTCTGGATTAAAAATTTGGTCTATATTGTAATCACTTTTGGTTTTTTTAATAAAAGGAAATTCACTTCTTAGATCATCATTGGATTTGCATCCTCTTTTCTTACTCATTATGTTAAAAATCTAAAAAAAATAATTTAAAATTATATTATAAATTATTATATACATATTGCTTAAAAACACAGTAAGTAGGTACATAATTACATGAACATATTTTATTGTTAGTTTATAAATTAAATTAATTTGATTGTTATAAAGTAACTATATTTTAAAAATTATTTTAATCCTATATTTCTTTCTAAATAATAACAATGCTAACTTGTATTATTTTTCCTCTGAATTTGCCGTAACGTAAGTCATAAGTGTCACTTTCAAGGCCGGCGCTAGACTTTTTGCCACCACTGTAAAATATAAATAATACGAGTACTGTTTGCTAAATTCAAGAAAATTTATGTATTTATGAAATAAATAAATAAATTACTTACCTAAATTATCTGAATAGCTGATTTGTAATGACATCACTTGTTTAACTAGCTTACTAGCACGCAGTACGATGTGTATCGTCTGAGAGACAGTTACAAAATGTTTTCGTCGTTGCCAATCCCAAAAAATGCCATTGTTCATTAAGTCCAAACAATGGTGGTCGAATTCTAACAACTGATCAACAATGCGAACTTTGATAAGCAATTCTTGATAATCAGTTCTCAACAATTATTTGTTATTATTAAAGTTTACCATTATAAAATTAACAAAAATGATATAAAACTCATATCCTGGCTAAATAGCCACATGACCGCCGAAAACCGTATATTCCCTTCCCGTTCTCCCGCCGTTCCCTAGCTTGTCGTGCATTCTTTCCAAAAATTGGGACTTTTTTAAAACGCTGCGGCACGCGGGACAAATTGTTAAAAATCTGGACTGTCCCGCCAAAAGCGGGACGTCTGGTCACCTTATCCTAGAGGCATTTTAATTATACATGTAAAACATCAGAATTGATGAACAAGTATCATTGTTTTAGATCGTGTATTGTCCTATACTTCCATGAGAATGTATAGATGAAAGATATGTGATCCCGAATTACCCAGTGAGTCCGTTGGTGTAGAAGGCTACATTACAGGCTGCTGCTGGTGGGAGCTACGCTTAGGGAGAAACTTTAAAAATAATGCTCATGGCTTAATTCTCTAAAGCAACCAGGTGGTCTTGATAATAGTCAGTGGAAGGTGATGCAATAGGCTTCTGAAATATTTATACTTTCATAATGCAGATTTCTGACTCCACGATTGTTTTGACATAAAGATTGTCCCAAATAAGAATCGTATAGTTAATCGCATAGTTAATAAGAATTTGGTAAACTTAAATTAGACCCAACAATTTTTTATCAGAAAAAGCTTTTCTTTCTCATTACAGAAAATAGAAAAACACAGAAAGAATCACATATAATAATAATACCAAGAAATGGTATGATTATTTTTTGAGAACATTTTATTGCTATAAAGTGTTCAGGCTCTTTTATTGGAGGTCCTTGATGATCCTATGCAAGTTCTTTAGCCTTCTGAGTCTTAATTTCATTATCTTAAAAATGAAAATAATTGTAACCTAGCTGAAATAACAGGGTTGTTGTGAGCATTGAATGAATCAGTTTATGTGAAACATTACAGTGCTTGGCACACAGTAGGTGCTACCTATTAACACCATCATCATTGTCGTTTTCCTCATTGTGAGTCTTATTATTTCTCCATAGTCTTATTTTTCTTCTAGATATGCTCTTTTATATAGCTGAATTTTTGTCTATATAATTTTATATACTGTTTATTCAGAAATATTAAAAAATAATTGCCCAAAGTTATTGCAAACTATTTATACACATAATTAAAAACAGTGAAGCAATATTCCATTTACATGTGAAACCTTAATTTACTTAACGATTGTTGGATATTTATGTTGTTCATACTTTTTCAGTTTTACGAATAACGAGACAAGAAACATCTGCGTGTAGTTTTTGTGCGTGTGCTTATTTCTTTGGAGTAGAATGACTATTTCAAAATAACACTTGAAATGCAGCATGTAAATTATTTTCTAAAAAGGTTGTGACAAATTATATTCCAAGGGCAGCATCCAGGTGGGTATAGTGCACTGCACGGTTGACAATATTTGAAATTCTTGTTAAGATTCACTAATTTTATAGGTGAGTGTGTGTTAATTCACTCAACACACCTTTTTTAATTTTTAAATTATCATTTTTAAAATTTCTTTATCGATTAAGGTGTTACATATGTGTCCTTATCCCCCCATTACCCCATTCCCCCCTCATGCCCTCACCCCCTGGTGTCTGTTCAACACACCTTCTGAGGAGCCTGCTGTGTGTCAGCCACTGCACTAGACACTGAGATGAAGTGGGGAGATGAGACTCAGTCCTTGTTCTCATGGAGGTTATATTATGGGGCAGATTTAAGCAGGAGAGAGGCAAGAACTCAGACAGTCACTTGACCGTGTGCGTGGCCCATGCCACAGAGCAGAGGACGGCTGCCTGTGGGGTACAGGAAGCAGCGGCTCAGATTGAGCACTGCCCCATGTGCCCTGAGCCGTCCCCACAGGCCCTGAGCCGTCCCCACACTCCCTGAGCCGTCCCCATAGGCCCTGAGCCATCCCCATAGGCCCTGAGCCATCCCCACACTCCCTGAGCCGTCCCCACACTCCCTGAGCCGTCCCCACACGTCCTGAGCCGTCCCCATACTCCCTGAGCCGTCCCCACACTCCCTGAGCTGTCCCCACACTCCCTGAGCCGTCCCCACACTCCCTGAGCCGTCCCCATAGGCCCTGAGCCGTCCCCATAGGCCCTGAGCCATCCCCACACCCCCTGAGCCGTCCCCATAGGCCCTGAGCCATCCCCACACTCCCTGAGCCGTCCCCACACTCCCTGAGCCGTCCCCACACTCCCTGAGCCGTCCCCACAGGCCCTGAGCTGTCCCCATAGGCCCTGAGCCGTCCCCATAGGCCCTGAGCCATCCCCACACTCCCTGAGCCGTCCCCACACTCCCTGAGCCGTCCCCACACTCCCTGAGCCGTCCCCATAGGCCCTGAGCCATCCCCACACTCCCTGAGCCGTCCCCACACTCCCTGAGCCGTCCCCACACTTCCTGAGCCGTCCCCACACGCCCTGAGCCGTCCCCACACTCCCTGAGCCGTCCCCACAGGCCCTGAGCCGTCCCCATAGGCCCTGAGCCATCCCCACACCCCCTGAGCCGTCCCCATAGGCCCTGAGCCATCCCCACACTCCCTGAGCCGTCCCCACACTCCCTGAGCCGTCCCCACAGGCCCTGAGCCGTCCCCACACTCCCTGAGCCGTCCCCATAGGCCCTGAGCCATCCCCATAGGCCCTGAGCCATCCCCACACTCCCTGAGCCGTCCCCACACTCCCTGAGCCGTCCCCACACGTCCTGAGCCGTCCCCATACTCCCTGAGCCGTCCCCACACTCCCTGAGCTGTCCCCACACTCCCTGAGCCGTCCCCACACTCCCTGAGCCGTCCCCATAGGCCCTGAGCCGTCCCCATAGGCCCTGAGCCATCCCCACACCCCCTGAGCCGTCCCCATAGGCCCTGAGCCATCCCCACACTCCCTGAGCCGTCCCCACACTCCCTGAGCCGTCCCCACACTCCCTGAGCCGTCCCCACAGGCCCTGAGCCGTCCCCATAGGCCCTGAGCCGTCCCCATAGGCCCTGAGCCATCCCCACACTCCCTGAGCCGTCCCCACACTCCCTGAGCCGTCCCCACACTCCCTGAGCCGTCCCCATAGGCCCTGAGCCATCCCCACACTCCCTGAGCCGTCCCCACACTCCCTGAGCCGTCCCCACACTTCCTGAGCCGTCCCCATACTCCCTGAGCCGTCCCCACACTCCCTGAGCCGTCCCACACGCCCTGAGCCGTCCCCACACTCCCTGAGCCGTCCCCATAGGCCCTGAGCCGTCCCCATAGGCCCTGAGACATCCCCACACTCCCTGAGCCGTCCCCACACGTCCTGAGCCGTCCCCACACTCCCTGAGCTGTCCCCACACGCCCTGAGCCGTCCCCACACTCCCTGAGCCGTCCCCATAGGCCCTGAGCCGTCCCCATAGGCCCTGAGCCATCCCCACACCCCCTGAGCCGTCCCCATAGGCCCTGAGCCATCCCCACACTCCCTGAGCCGTCCCCACACTCCCTGAGCCGTCCCCATACTCCCTGAGCCATCCCCACAGTCCCTGAGCCATCCCCACACTCCCTGAGCCATCCCCACACTCCCTGAGCCGTCCCCATAGTCCCTGAGCCATCCCCACACTCCCTGAGTCATCCCCACACTCCCTGAGCCGTCCCCACACTCCCTGAGCTGTCCCCATACTCCCTGAGCCATCCCCACAGTCCCTGAGCCGTCCCCACACGCCCTGAGCCCTCCCCACACGCCCTGAGCCGTCCCCATAAGCCCTGAACCGTCCCCACACGCCCTGAGCAGTCCGTGGGCCTGGGCGGCAGGTGCTGGGGAGCGAGGAGGAGCAGGGGACTGTGGAGATGCTGATGATGAAGTAAAAGGAGATACTGGCGCAGCAGGAGCTTCCTCTGGTTGTTCTGTCTGTCCGTTGTTGAGAGGTCAGTTTTAAAGCTGTACTATTTGCACATTGTAAAGGTCAACCTGGCTCCTTGGGTTCACCTGTTATCTACATTGCATTAGCCTCTTGAGACGTTTTCATTCATGGATTTTCCCCATTTAACACAGACTTTTAGTGTTTCTTACTTATGTATTGTATAAGTCATTTTTATGCTAGGATTATTAAGCTTTTGTCTGCTATTTGTTGCAAATATGTTTCTAAATTTAAATGTGGATTGGGGGAGAAGTTATTAACACAGAAATTAGGGTCAAGTACAGAACTTACAAGTTTTAAAGCAACATATCTATGTGTCTTTCTTGGTATTTGTTTGTTTAATTTAAAATTTAAAACATTCTCCCAGAACCAAATATTTGATTAAAATGTATTAACTTTTACTGTACATCTTAAAGCAATTGTGACATTATTACGTAACTTCTTTTGTTCCTGAGGATTTCCTCTTATATTTGGTGGTAGACAGTTTTCTATAATTTTCTTTCCTAATAACCACCACGAGGAGTTAACTTCCCCTGCCTGACTCCAAGCTGCCAATGTGCCTCTGCCAGATGGCAGCCCTCCTGGCCTGTGCCCACCTCACTCACCACCTGCTCTGACTCCTTGCTCTCCATAGAGAACTTCACTGGCTTCATCTTTGATGAATGTGCCTTGATGAACTTTGAAATCATTTCATAAAGTTCTCCTCAATATTAATCATTTTTATGATAAAAATAAAATTAAACCAATGTATTAATGATATACTACTTAATATTATATACAATACAGTAAGCTTCCTTAGCTCAAGAATTTAAGAGTTTATGTGACATTTTATGTATACTTTTCATATATTTTCCACATTTTTCTTTCTAGCTGGTTATAATAATACTAGAGGCCTGCTGCACGAAATTCGTGCACTTGGGGGGTGTGGGTCCCTCAGACTGGCCTGCGCCCTCTCGCAGTTCAGGAGCCCTGGGGGGATGTCTGACTGACGGCATTTTGTGTACATCATCAAAGGGAGAAATTAGCATTGCTGTGACTCCATCTAGTCGCCTTGGATTCACAAGCGGTATTCCTTAAAATGAAACAGAAGAGAGCAGAATGGATGAGAAAGAGTACATTGGAGTACATCATGAGAAACAAGGGTTTGTAGTTTTATGAAAGTAAAATGTCAGAGCTGTGATATCAAATGTGTTTTTTTATTTGTTTAATAAATTTTTATTGTTGACAATATTACAATGTCCCCCATTTCCTCCCTTGTAATCCCCTTCACCCAGGCCCTCCCCTCCTGGGCCTTCACCAACTTACTGTCTGTGTCCATGGGCTCTGCATAGAAGTATGTAAGTTATTTGGTTTATCTCTTCTGGTCCCTGCACCCCTGCACCAGGTATGTGAGTCTGTTCCATGCCTCCCTGCTTTGGGTCTTATTTTGTTGGTCAATCCGTTTTGCTCATTAGATTCCACAAATAAGTGAGATCATGTGATACTTGTCTTTCTCTGGCTGGCTTATTTCACTCAGCATAATATTTTCCAGGTCCACCCATGCATCCCAAAGGGTAAGAGATCCTTCTTCTTTACTGCTCCATAGTATTCCATGGTGTAAATGTCCCACAGCTTTATCCACTCATCTACTGATGAGAACTTGGGTTGTTTCCAGATTTTAGCTATTGTAAATAATACTGCTATGAACATAAGGCTGCATATATTTTTTCTGATTGGTGTTTCAAGATTTTTAGATATATTCCCAGAAGTGGAATCACAGGGTCAAATGGCAGTTCCATTTTTAATTTTTTGAGGAAACTCCATACTGTTTTCCACAGTGGTTGCACCAATCTGCATTCCCACCAGCAGTGTACGAGGGTTCCCTTTTCTCCACATCCTCACCAGCATCAGCAAGGTTCTCTTATTAATGGTAATAATCTGTTAAAATTTTTACTGAATTTATTGGGATGATATTGATTAATAAAATCCTATAGGTTTCAGGTGTACAACTCTATAATACATCATCTGTCTATTGTATTGTGTGTTCACCACCCAAAATTAAGTCTCCTTCCATCACCATTCATCCCTCCTTACCTCTGGTAATCACCATAATGTTGTCTGTGTCTACAAGTTGTTTTTTTTTCTTCTTAAGCTCTTTACTTCTTACACCCTGCCCTCTTTACCTCTGACAACTGCCAGTCTGTTCGCTATCTAAGAGTCTATTTCTATTTGGTTTGTTTATTTTGTTCATTAGATTCCACATATAAGTGAATCATATGGCACTTGTCTTTCTCTGACTGGCTTATTTCACATAGTGAAATGCTCTCTAGATGTCACGAAATACTATGCTGTCACAAAGGGTAATACTTTTTTGTGGTGTCTGGGCTGGTTTTGAATGAGGGTAGTGGTATCTTTGTTGTTTTGAAAAGATTTGAAAATAAGCATCTTTGTTCTGTTTAAAAGGCACGAGGCCTCAGGAAGGAAGGACATCATTTCCTGGATGAATGCATCTGTATCATTTTGCATCCCTATCTATCATCTATCTGTCTATCTATCTATCTATCTATCTATCATCTATCTATCATCTATCTATCTATCTATCTATCTATCTATCTATCTATCTATCTATCACCTATCTATCTATATCTATCCCATCTATTATCTATCTACTTATCTATCTATCTATCATCTATCTGCTATTTATTTTATTAGTCACTAAATTATTATTGATACTACTCTCTAAATACTTTTTTATGAAAGTATACTTGACATAAAATGTTATATTAATTTCAGATGTAAAACCTAGTGATTAAAAATTTATATGCCTTACAATGTGGTCACCATAATAAGTCTAGTAACCATTAATCACCAAACACATTTAGTATGATATTAGCTATATTTCATATACTACACATTACACCCCTGTGACTGCTTTCTTTTATAACTGGAAGTTTGAAATTCTTATTCTTCTTCACCCTCTCCAATCACTACCCCCTGTCTAACCCTGCAACCATTAGTCAGTTTCCTGTATCTATGAGTCTTTCTGTTTTGTTTTGTTTTTTAATTTCTTTTATTTTGTTTTTAGTTTACACATATAAGTGGAATCAAATGGTTTTTGTCTTTCTCTATCTGAATTATTTAACTTGGCATAAGTCTATCTAGATCCAATCATGTAGTCAAAAATGACAAGATTTCATTCTTTTCTATTGCTGAATAATATTCCATTACATATTGGTTATTGTAGATAACGCTGTAATAAACATAGGGGTGCATATATCTTTTCAAATTAGAGTTTTGGTTTTCTTTATTTTCAAGAAAAATGATTTAAAATATAATAATATTACATACCATAAACATTAATATTTCAAGAAAAACAATTTTAAATATAATAATGTTACATGTAATAAACATAAATATTTCAAGAAAAAAAAGATTTTAAATATAGTAATATTACCAAAACTCTACTAACATAGTATATCACAAAAGTTGTAGGAAATATTCAAAATCTGCAAATAACAGGGTTACTTCCATTATATCCTAGAATATTTTTTCCTCTGGCTCTATTTTTGTTCATCAGTTTATGTTGTTCATTGTATTCCACAAATGAGTGAGATCATGCGATACTTATCTTTCTCTGCCTGGCTTATTTCACTTAGCATAATGCTCTCCAGGTCCATCCATGCTGCTGCAAATGGTAAGAATTCCTCCTTTTTATAGCAGCGTAGTATTCCATTGTGTAGATGTACCATAGTTTTCTAACCCACTCATCTGCTGATGGGCACTTGGGATGTTTCCAAATCTTAGCTATGGTGAATTGTGCTGCTATGAACATAGGGGTGTATACATTCTTTCTGATTGGTGTTTCTAGTTTCTTGGGATATATTCCTAGAAATGGGATTACTGAGTTAAATGGGAGTTCCATTTTTAATTTTTTGAGGAAACTCCATACTATTTACCACAGTGGCTGCACCAGTCTGCATTCCCACCAGCAGTGCATGAGGGTTCCTTTTTCTCCACTTCCTCACCAGCACTTGTTGTTTGTTGACTTGTTGATGATAGCCATTCTGACAGGTGTCAGATGGTACCTCATTGTGGTTTGATTTGCATCCCTCAGAAGATTAGTAACTTTGAGCATCTATATATATAAAAGCCTAAGCGTCCAAATGACTGAACGACCAGTCGACTAGTTGCTATGATGCGGACTTACCACCAGGGGGCAGACGCTCAATGCAGAAGCTGACCCCTGGAGGTCAGTGTGCTCCCACAGCACTTAGCTGACCTACCTGTCCCAGTGGCTCACCAGCCTGGTGGCAGTCACTCACCCCCTCAGTAGTCCTGTAGGTCTAATCTCCTGAGAACAGGCCAGGCACGATCTCAACAGCACCACCAGCCTCCTGGAAGTCAGCCTTTGGCACTGCAGCCACTTCTACTCCCTAGACGCTCCACAAGGAAGAAATTACATAAAAGCGGCCACCAGGTGGCTCCTGAAAACCTGCACAAACGTCAGCAGGACAGATCCTGAGCTGGCAAGGGTCTCACTGCCCACCCGGAGGGCTGATCGCTTCCCAGTCCCCCCCAACCCTCCTTGAGATGGGCATCAGATGCAGGCCTCATGGCTGGCAAGCGCTGCTGTGGCGGCATGAGCCTCTCCTGATCAGGGCTGACTGGGTGCGAGCCCGTGGCAGGTGCTAGGGGGGCGGGATGAGCAGGATCGGTGGGCAGGAGCTGCAGGCAGCATTGGACTACCAACTTCGGCTGAATCCCCACAGGCCAAGCTGAGGGACCCCCCACTCATGAACAAATTCATGCACCGGGTCTCCAGTGTTTCATATGTCTCTTGGCCTTCTGTATATCCTCTTTTGAAAAATGTGTAGTTAGGTCCTTTGCCCATATTTTGATTGGATTGTTTATCTTCCTTTTATTAAGTTGTATGAGTTCCCTGTAAATTTTGGAGTTTAAAGCCTTATTGGAAATAACATTGGCAAATATGTTCTCCCATGCAGTGGGCTTTCTTGTTATTTTGTTGGTGGTTTCTTTTGTGTGCAGAAGCTTTTTATTTTTATGTAGTCCCATTTGTTTATTTTCTCTTTAGTTTCCATTGTTTTAGGATATGTATGGGTAAATATATTGCTTTGGCATATGTCTGATATTTTCCTACCTGTGGTTTCCTCTAATATTTTTATGGTTTCCTGTCTTATGTTTAAGTCCTTTATCCATTTTGAGTTTATTTTTGTGTATGGTGCAAGTTGGTGGTCTAGGTTCATTTTTTTTGCATGTATCTGTCCAGTTTTCCCAACACCATTTACTGAAGAGACTGTCTTGACTCCATTGTATGCTCTTGCCTCCGTTGTCAATATTAATTGAGCATAGTGGTTTGGGTCGATATCTGGGTTCTCTGTTCTGTTCCATTGATCTATATGTCTGTTCTTGTGCCAGTACCAGGCAGTTTTGAGAACAGTGGCTTTGTAATACAGCTTGAAATCCGGTATTGAGATCCCTACAACTTTGTCCTTCTTTCTCAAGATTGCTGTGGCTATTTGGGGTCTTTTTTATTCCAGATGAATTTTTGGAGAGTTCTTTCTAGGTCTGTGAAATACGCCATTAGTATTTTAATGGGAAGTGCATTGAATCTATAGATTGCTTTGGGTAGTATGGACATTTTAATGATGTTGATTCTACCAATCCATGAACACAGTATATTCTTCCATTTGTCTATGCCTTCCTTTATCTCTTTTTTCAATGTCCTATAGTTTTCTGAGTAGAGGTCTTTTACCTCCTTTGTTAAGTTTATTCCTAGGTATCTTAAATTTTTTATTGCAATGGTAAATGCGATTGATTTTTAGTTTCTCTTTTGCAAGTTCATTATCCTACCTAATAAAGAGTAATATGCAAATTGACTGCACCTTCGCTACGCCCAAGCCATGCCCACCAGCCAATCAGGGAGAGTATGCAAATTAACCCAACCAAGATGGCGGTTAATTTGCATACATACCTGGGTCCAGGGAACCTCCTCAGCACCCAGGTCACTCCCAGCCGGCCATCAGGCAGAGGCTTTAGGCTTGGGAAAGGGCTGAGCCTGCCATTGGAGGGGCGGGTGGGAAACCCCTTCCCAAGCCTAAACCTGGGGCGGAGGCTTTAGGCTTAGGAAGGGGCCGAGCCTATGATCAGATGTGGGGGAGGGACCCCTTCCCAAGCTTAAACCTGAGGAGGAGGCTTTAGGCTTGGGAAGGGGCTGAGCCTGCAATCAGAGGTTCCGGGCGGTGCGGGGGGAGGGGGACAACCACTTCCCAAGCTTAAACCTGGGGTGGAGGTTTCAGGCTTAGGAAGGGGCCAAGCCTATGATCAGAGGTGCCAGAAGAGGGGGAGGGGACCCCTTCCCAAGCTTAAAGCCTGGGGTGGAGGCTTTAAGCTTGGGGAGGTGCTGGGAGGAAACCCCTTCCCAAGCCTAAAGCCTGGGGTGGAGGCTTTAGGCTTAGGAAGGGGCCAAACCTATTATCAGAGGTGCTGGGTGTGGGGAACCCCTTCCCAAGCCTAAACCTGGGGCGGAGACTTTAGGCTTGGGAAGGGGCCAAGCCTATGATCAGATGTGGGGGAGGGACCCCTTCCCAAGCTTAAACCTGAGGAGGAGGCTTTAGGCTTGGGAAGGGGCTGAGCCTGCAATCAGAGGTTCCGGGCGGTGCGGGGGGAGGGGGACAACCACTTCCCAAGCTTAAACCTGGGGTGGAGGTTTCAGGCTTAGGAAGGGGCCAAGCCTATGATCAGAGGTGCCAGAAGAGGGGGAGGGGACCCCTTCCCAAGCTTAAAGCCTGGGGTGGAGGCTTTAAGCTTGGGGAGGTGCTGGGAGGAAACCCCTTCCCAAGCCTAAAGCCTGGGGTGGAGGCTTTAGGCTTAGGAAGGGGCCAAACCTATTATCGGAGGTGCTGGGTGTGGGGAACCCCTTCCCAAGCCTAAACCTGAGGCGGAGACTTTAGGCTTGGGAAGGGGCCAAGCCTATGATCAGAGGTGGGGGAGGAACCCCTTCCCAAGCCTAAACCTGGGGAGGAGGCTTTAGGCTTGGGAAGGGGACGAGCCTGCAATCGGAGGTTCCGGGCGGTGGGGGAGGTGGGGGGGAGGAGACAACCATTTCCCAAGCCTAAACGTGGGGTGGAGGCTTTAGGCTTAGGAAGGGGCCAAACCTATTATCGGAGGTGCGGGGGTGGGATGGGACCCCTTCCCAAGTATTAACCCTGGGGCAGAGGCTTTAGGCTTGGGCAGGGGCTGAGCCTGAGATCGGAGGTGGGGGGGGGGGACCCCTTCCCAAGCCTAAACCTGGGGCAGAGGCTTTAGGCTTGGGCAGGGGCTGAGCCCGGGATCAGAGGGAAGGGGAAAATAAATCAATGGAAACATATCCTCAGGTGAGGATAAAAAGAAAAATAAAGAAATGTCATATTCTATGAAAGACACATCTTGAAAATGCTTAAAGAAAGTTGTAATTTTTTCATGGTGAAGGGACTGGGGTCTGTGTTGATGAAAATACCTGGGCGGCTGCGGTGACTGGCAGTGGCTGCAGCAGAGGGGTGATGGGGCGGGCACCTTCCCCTGATCAGGCTGGTCGCCTCAAGCAAAGAGAAGCCAGACTGTGGCTTAGGTCGGCTCCCAATGGGGAGTGGGCTTAAGCCATCCATAGGACATCCCCTGATGGCTCCTAGTATGTGACAGGGGGAAGGCTGGGCTTAGGGACCCCTCCCCAGTGCACGAATTTTGTGCACCGGGCCCCTAGTCCTATATAATAAAGAAGTAATATGCAAATTGACCCTCACACCATCACAGGATGGCTGCCTATGACCAGGCTAGCAGGGGGGGTTAGTGAGGGATGACAAAACAACTGAACAAGCAGGCTGCATGGAGCGATCAGGCTGGCGGGGGATTAGTGACTGAACAGTAGGCTGTGTGGGGTGAACAGGCCGGCAGGTGGGGGCATGCAGTTGGGGGTGACCAGGCTGGCAGGGGGGGAAGTTGGGGGCAATTAGGCTGGAGGGGGCAGCAGTGAGGGGTGACTAGGCTGGCGGGCAGGCAGTTGGGGGTGACCAGGCCAACAAGGGGGTCAGTTAGGGGCAATGAGGTTGGCAGAGGGGGGCAGTTGGAGGTGACCAGGCCAGCAGGGGGGCAGTTAGGGGCAACCAGGCAGGCAGGCAGGTGAGTGATTAGGAGTCCTGCAGTCCAGGATTGTGAGAGGGATGTTCGACTTCCAGTTTAGGCCCAATCCTCAGGATTGGACCTAAACCAGCAGTCGGACACCCCCCAAGGGATCCCAGATTGGAGAGGGTGCAGGCTGGGCTGAGGGGACTGCCCCATGCATGAATTTTGTGCACCAGGCCTCTAGTTGGTGTATAAAAAAGCCATAGTTTTCTGGGTGTTAATTTTGCATCCTGCTACATTGCCGAATTCATCTATTGGTTCTAGTAGTTTTTTGATGGAGTCTTTAGGGTTTTCTATGTACAATATCATGTCATCTGTGAATAATGACAGTTTTACTTGTTCTTTTCTAATTTGGATGCCTTTTATTTTTTCTTCTCATCTGATCGCTTTGGTTAGCTCTTCCAGTACTATGACAAACAGTAGTGGTGAACATTGGTATTCCTGTCTTGATCCTGTTCTTAGGGGAAATGGTTTTAGTTTTTGCCCATTGAGTATGATATTGGCTGTAGGTTTGTTATCATGTTGAGATATGCTCCCTCTATTCCCACTTTGCTGAGAATTTTTATCAAAAAATGGGTGTTGGATTTTGTCAAAAGCTTTTTCTGTGTCTATTGATATGATCATGTGATTTTTGTCTTTCAATTTTTTATGTGATGTATCACATTTATTGATTTGTGGATATTGTACCAGCTTTGCATTCCTGGAATAAATCCCACTTGATCATGATGTATAATCTTTTTAATATATTATTGGATTAAATTTGCTAATATTTTGTTGAGGATTTTAGCATTTATGTTTCATTAGGGATATTTGCCTGCCATTCTCTTTCTTTGTAGTGTCTTTATCTGGTTTTGGAATTAGGATAATGCTGGCCTCATACAAAGAGTTTGGAAGTGTTCTTCCTCTTGGATTTTCTGAATAGTTTCAGGAGTATAGGTGTTAGTTCTTTGAATGTTTGGCATAACTTTCCTGTGAAGCTGTCCAGAGCTGGGCTTTTGTTTGTTGAGAGTTTTTTGATTACTGCTTCTATTTCAACAGCTGTTGTTGGCTTATTCGGGTTTTCTGATTCCTCCAGATTCAGTTTGAGTGGATTATATTTTTCTAGGAATTTGTCCATTTCATCCACATTGTCCAGCTTGTTAGCAGTTATTCATAGTGTTTTCTTACAATCCTTTGTATTTCTGTGGTGTCAGTGGTTACTTTTCCACTTTCATTTCTGATTTTATTTATTTGTGTTCTCTCTCTTTGTTTCATGATGAGTCTGGCTAATGATTTATCATTTTTGTTTATCCTTTCAGAGAACCAACTCTTGGTTTCATTGATTTTTGTATTGTTTTTTAGTCTCTGTGCTATTTATTTCTGCTCCAATCTTTATTATTTCCTTCCTTTTACTTACTTTGGGCTTTTCTTGTTGCTCTCTTTCTAGTTCTCTAGGTTGTAGGGTTAAATAGTTTATTGCTGATTTTTCTTGTTTTTTTGAGGTATGCTTGCAGTGCTATGAATTTCCCTCTGAGGAATGCTTTTGCTGTGTCCCAGAAATTTTGGATTGTTGTGTGTTCAATTTCATTTGCTTTCAGGAATTTTTTTATTTCTTTCCTGATCTCTTTGGTAACCCATTCATCCCATCTAATAAAAGAGAAATATGACCATCACTCCAACACACAGGATGGCCACCCCCATGTGGACACAAGATGGCCGCCACAAGATGGCCAGCAGGGGAGGGCATTTGGGGGGGACCAGGCCTGCAGGGGAGGGCATTTGGGGGTGACCAGGCCTTCAGGGGAGGACAGTTAGGGGAGACCAGGCCTTCAGGGGAGGGCAGTTAGGGGTGACCAGGCTAGCAGGGGAGCAGTTAGGCATCGATCAGGCTGGCAGGGTAGTGGTTAGGGGTGATCAGACTGGCAGGCAGAAGCAGTTCGGAGCAATCAGGCAGGCAGGCAGGTGAGCAGTTGGGAGCCAGCAGTCCAGGATTGAGAGAGGGCAGTCGGACATTCCTCGAGGGCTCCCAGATTGGAGAAGGTGAAGGCTGGGCTGAAGGACACAACCCTTCCTGTGCACAAATTTCGTGCACCAGGCCTCTAGTTGTTTAATAACATGCTATTTAGCCTTCATGTGTTTGAATGTTTTGGGGTGTTTTTACTATAGTTGATTTCTAATTTCATTCCACTGTGATCTGAGATGATGCTTGGTATGATTTCAATCTTCTTGAACTTGTAGAGACTTGCTTTGTGTCCTAACATGTGGTCTATCTTTGTGAATGAACCACTTGAGAATAATGGATATTTTGCTGCGTTGGAGTGAAATGTTCCATAAATGTCCATTAAATCCATCTGATCTAGTGTATCCTTTAGAGTAGTGGTTCTCAACCTTTCTAATGCTGCAACCCTTTAATACAGTTCCTCATGTTGTGGTGACCCCCAACCATAAAATTATTTTTGTTCCTACTTCATAACTGTAATTTTGCTACTGTTAATGAACCGTAATGTAAATATCTGTGTTTTCCAATGTTCTTAGACTCTACAGCAGCGGTTCTCAACCTGTCATGATTCACAGGTTGAGAACTGCTAGCAGAGTCACCTAAGACCATCAGAAAACACAGATATTTACATTACGATTCATAACAGGAGCAAAATTACCGTTATGAAGTAGCAACGAAAATAATTTTATGGTTGGGGGTCACCACAACATGAGGAACTGTATTAAAGGGTCACGGCATTAGAAAGGTTGAGAACCACTGCTTTAGAGACTCTGTTTCTTTGTTAAGTTTTTGCTTGAAGATTTACCTAGTGAAGTCAGAGGGGTGTTCAAGTCCCCTACTATGACTGTATTATTGTTGATCTCTCCATTAAAGTCCTCTAGAAGGTTTTTTTTATATATTTAGGTGCTCCTATATTGGGTGCATATATGTTTACCAGGGTTACATCCTCTTGTTGGATCAATCCCTTTAGTATTATGTAGTGACCTTTGTTGTCTCTTGTGATGGCCTTCATTTTGAAGTCTATTTTGTTGGATATGAGTATTGCTACACCAGCTTTTTTTTTTCCTTTTCCACTTCATGGAAATTTTTTCTCCATCCCTTCATTCTCATCCTATGTGTGTCTTTTGTTCTGAGGTGGGTCTCTTGTAGACAAATATAGTTGGGTCATGTTTTTGTATCCATTCAGCTACCCTATGTCTTTTGATTGGAACATTTAATCCATTTACATTTAGGGTTTTTATTGATAGGTTCTTATTTATTGCCATTTTAATTCTGTATGGCTAGGTTTCTCTCTCTGTTTCTTCTTCTCATTACATCTCATTACAGCAGTCCCTTTGACATTTCTTGTAATTCTGGCTTGGTGGTGATGTACGCCTTTAGCTTTTTTTTTTTTTTTTTTTGGTCTGGGAAGCTCTTTATTTTACTGTCTATTTTGAATGATAGCCTTGCTAGATATAGTAATCTTGGTCTCAGATCCTTGCTTTCTATTACCTGGAGTACTTCATACCATTCCCTTCTCTGGCCTGTAGAGTTTCTTTGTTGTATATAAACGTGGGCTTATTGCTAAGCTCTCTATTCTGTTTTATTGATCTACTGGAGGCCTGGTGCACGAAATTCGTGCATGGTTAGGAGCCCTAGGCCTGGCAGGAGATCAGGGCTGATCTGTGGGACAACCAGCAGGACCTCACTGGTTGGGGAGGCCCCGCTGGCACCTGCCTTGGCTGGCCTGGTGCTGCCCACTCACCGACCCTGCCCCCTGCCACCACTTCTGGTAGTCTTCCTTTGTGGGGTGACCAGTGGGGTGATTGGGGAGCCCCCACTTGCACCTGCCTTGGCTGGCATGGGGCCTGTGGGCTGGGGGAACCTCCTGCATTGAGCATCTGCCCCCTGGTGGTCAGTGCACATAATAGCAACTGGTCGTTCCACTGTTCGGTTGATTTACATAATAGGCTTTTATTATATAGGATTTGTCTGTTTTTGTGTCAGTACAGTACTGTTTGGCCACTATTAGCTTTATACTATAGTTTGAAATCAGGAAAATTGATAACTCCAACTTTGTTCTTTCTCATTCTTTAGCTATTTGACATCTTTTATGGTTCCATATCTATTTTAGGATTATTTGTTCTAGTTCTGTGAAAAATGGCACTGGTATTTTTAAAAAAATATATATTTTTACTGATTTCAGAGAGGAAGTGAGAGGGAGAGAGAGAGATAGAAACATTAATGATGAGAGAAGAGAATCATTGATCACTGCCTCTTGTATGCCCTCTAGTGGGGATTGAGCCCACAACCCAGGCTGCCTTGATTGGAATTGAACCTGGGATCTTTCAGTCCACAGACCAACGCTCTATTCACTGAACCAAACCAGCTAGAAACTAGTATTTTGATAGGGATTGCATTGAATGTGTAGATTGCTTTGGGTTAGTACAGATCTTTTAATGATGTTAATCCTTCCTACCCATGAGAACAGTATAGCCTTCAATTTATTTGTATTTACCTCAATTTCTTTTTTTAATGTCTTATAGTTTCCAGAGTTTGGGTTTTTCACTTCCTTGATTAAATTTATTCCTGGATAATATATTCTTTTTGATGTAATTATAAGTGGTATTGTTTTCTTAATTTCTCTTTTTGATAGTTCATTATTAGTGTATAGAAACACAACACATTTCTGAATATTAATTTTATATACTGAAAACTTTACTTAATTTATTTACTGGTTCTAATAGTTTTTTCTTTGGTGGAATCTTTAGGGTTTTCTATATGTACTACATGTCTTTTGCATATAGTGACAATTTTACTTCTTTCTTTTCAATTTAGATAACTTATATTTTTATCTGAGTGCTATCACTAAGACTTCCAATACTACATTGAATAAAAATGGTAGAATTGGGCATCCTTGTCTTGTTCCTGTTCTTCAAGGAAAAGATTAATTTTTCACTGCTGCATATAATGTATCTGTGGGTTTGTCACATGTTATATTTATTATGATGAGATATTTTCCTTCTACTCACTTTGTTGAGAGTTTCTATCATAAATGGGTGTTGAATTTTTTCAAATGCTTTTTATGCGTCTATTGATATGATCATGAAATTTTTTCCTTTGTTTTGTTATTATGGTGTATTATGTTAATTGATTTGTGGATATTGAGCCATCCTTGCATCCTTAAAATAAATATAATTTGATCATGATGAATGATCCTTTTAATGTATTGTTGAACTCTATTTGCTAATGTTTTATTGAGAGTATTTACATTTATATTTTTTCAGGATATTGGCCTATACTTTTCTTTTTGTGGTAATTTTTTTAGTCTGGTTTGGTATCAGGGTAATGTTGGTCTCATAGAATAATTTTGGAAGCATTCCTTCCTCTTGATTTTTTGGAAAAGTTTGAGAAGAATAGATATTAGTTCTTCTTTAAATGTTTGGCAGAATTCACCTATGAAGCCATTTGGCCTTGGACATTTGTTGAGTGTTTTGATAACTGATTTAATTCATTACTAGTAATGTGTTCAGATTTTTTTTTGTTGTTGATATTCTGGTTCAGTCTTGGAAGGTTGTATGTTTCTAGATATTTATTCATTTCTTCTATGTTGTCCAATTTGTTGGCACATAATTGTTTGTAATATGTTTTATGATCTTTGTGCATTTGGGACTTGAACAACACAAGGGATAGAGGCACCAAGACCATGCACAGTCACAAATAGGTGTATATAAGGCAGACTGCCACATCTGGGAACTCCTACCCATGGAGAACATTATGCTACGTGAAATAAGCCAGCCAGAGAAAGACAAGTACCATATGATCTCATTCCTTTGTGGAATCTAATGAAAAAACTGAACTAACAAGCAAAATAGAGACTGACTCATAGATAGAGAGCAGACAGACAGCTCTGGTGTGTGTGTGGTATTAGAGGAGTGAAGGGATTGAGAAAAAAAAGAGAGAAGAACTCATAGATATGGACAACAGTGTGGTGACTGCAGGTGGGGAGAGGGGTGGGTGGAGGTGGAAGCGGGTATATGGGGAGTAACTGGGCCTAGGGCAGGTCAGCAAAAAGCCCAAGGCACCTGCCACCACTGCAGCTGACCATTAGTCTCAGCCATGGAAAGAACCTGAGGCAGCATATGAGTTGTGTGAGGCAGGTTCTTAAGGAGCCACCATGTTGGGGCGAGTGGTGTTCTCAAGGTTAATTCAAACTTGGTGGCTGTGTTGGATCTGAGAAAACTCAGCAAAAGTCTCAGGATCACTGAAGCCAGCTTCCATCAGCCTGGGCTTTTATAGTGGGGCCAGGTCTCCAGGAGAACTTGGGTGGAGCTAGTAGAGTTCACCAGGCTAAAGCAGATGAATATCCGGCCATGTTGAGGGAGCTTAATATAGGAAAGATGGCACCTGTGCGCGTGTGTAAAGGTGGCTGTCATCTTGAAGCCACACAATTCAGTTTCTCCATGTGTTTCTATGGCACCTGCTTGATCAAAATGCCTCAATAGCTTTTCAAGAAAGAGTGTAACATGGGCCCAGGCTGGCTGCTGCTGACAGAACTCTTGGCCCTGTGTGAGTTGGCCAGGCTGGGGCCCAGGGAGTCATTGGGGCAGAGCTAGTTCACCAGGTTAATGCCATGTCTGGGGTTGGAGGGGGTGCTTACCCAGGAAAAATGGCACTTGTAGGTGATCTAGTCGGGGGACTCAACACAGGAACATTGGAGGCTGTCCTTCCAGCCCTCACCCTGAAGCCACATAATTCAGTCTTTTCCCTTATTACTCTGCAACTCCCCTGACCCCTGCTTCTGTTTCTTCACCAGAGCCCAGGGCAAGTGTCCATGAGTGAGACTGCGCTGTGTTCATAGAGGATGCCTGGGCTCCCAGCAGCCTTCCATTCACCCATGCAGATGGAACCCCCTGACTTCCCCAGCCAGACGGTAGGTGGGCTCCTCTTTCCAGCACTGGTGCTCTGGGCTGGGAAGTCTGGCTCCGCCTGAGACCTTGCTCCTCAGGGGGCACCTTTGCAGCTGATTCTCAACCACCGCATGCGGGTGTGGGACCTGACTCTTTCCCAGCTCTTCTCCCCACCAGCCTCAACATGGCTTCTCCTGCATATCCTTGACTGCTGTTCAGCTCACCTTCACTGGGTTATCCAGGCGAATTTTTCTATAATTTAGTTCTAATTTTGATGTCGTTATGGGAGAGGGTGAGTGAAACTTCTACCTGCTTCACTATCTTAGACCTTCCCTTCATGTTGGACTTCTCTTGTTTCTTGAGTTAAGCTTATATTTCTGTAAACTTCTCTCTTATAACGGATTTTGTTGCATAGATTTTTAGAAAGTTGTGTTTCTATTTTCATTTTTCTTAAGATACTTTCTAATTTCCTTTTTCTGTTTCTTCACTGACCACCCATTGGTTGCTTCCTAGCATGTTTTTAAGACTCCATGTGTTTATGCTCTTTTCCGTTTTCTTCTTGTAATTGATTTCTAGTTGATACCGTTGCTATTGGAAAAGATGCTTGATATGATTTCAATCTTCCTAAATTTATTGAGGCTTGTTTTGTGGCCTAACATGTGATCTATCCTTGAGAATGTTCCATGTGCACTTGAAAATGTATATTCTGCAATTTTTAGATAAAATGTTCTGAATATGTCTATTAAATATATCTCATCTAATGCGTCATTTAAGGGCAAAGTTTTCTTAGAGATTTTCTGTCTGGATGATCTATCCATTGATGTAAGTGGAGTATTAAAGTCCCCTTCTATTCTAGTAATACTGTCAATTTTCCCCAATATGTATGTTAATGTTTGTTTTATGAATTTAAGTTTCCTATGTTGGATACACAAATATTTACAAATGTAATAGCCTCCTATGGGATTGACCACTGCACCACTGTGTAATGCCAGACTTCGTCTCTTTTCAGTCTTTATTTTAAGTCATTTTGTCTGTCTGACTAGAACCATGCAGTTCACAGAAGCACCCCCTGCCCCAGTGCACAGTGGCGTCCCCACAGCGTGCTGTCAGCCTGCTACTTGGAGCCTTGCCGTGCAGCTGTGAGGTGTGTGGCCATCAGGAACCCTGAGCAAGCCACTTCCACACGTCACTGGGCCTTTGGATTTTGTACAATCAGGAAAGAAAGTCTTCGATTTGAAAAAAATGGATAATTAAAGATGTGGATGCTTACCATTTCCTATCAGAGTTCTGGAGGCAGCCATTTGGAATTGTGATCAATTTTTAGTGAAGAAAATGACATTGAAAACATCCTGGATTGGAATGTCATGTAGCAAGTGGACATAGAGTGCCGTTGAAGCCTGCCGCGTCATCCTGCAGACTGATGGTGCCGGCTGTCGTTGGCTGGGCTGCAATGTGTGACGCTGGGAAAAAGTTATGAGGAAATGCGGAGGAAACCAGTCTTGCCTGAGCTTGTAACCGATCGTTTCCTCCAGGCGGGTTTCACCACCAGGGCAGACAGTCACAGAGGAATCAAGACCTGGAATTTGAGAGACACAGAGAACAATCTGAATTTCAAAGTGGGGTTTGTAGGCTTTGTGCAACACATGGACTCTCTGCCTCGCTCAGGAACTTCCCACGGTGAATCTGGCGGGAGTGGTTTTAAGCGGGAGGAGTATTAGTACCCAGGCAGCCCGGGCGTCTTGGACTCACCCTGAACCATGCTCCATGGTTTGAGTGTTCTCGGTTGGGATGCAGGTGGAATTGAAGAAGCTGTCGTGCTGGGTCCTCCAATGAGCATGGTGCTCCCGGGATGAGCTACAGGTTGGGAAATCCTTGCCCCTGCTCACATCTGCTGACATTGTTTTAACCCCTGGCCAGCACCTCAGCCAGGTTGGGGTGGTGGGCAAATTTGCTGAGTTTTTCGGACCAGGAGTAGCCCAGTTGATCATTGCCGACAGTCGCCAATGTATGTCCAGAGTGCAGATGGACTGCTGCCTTTTCCCTCGTTGATGAAGTTAGTGGCAGATGCCTGGTGCACACAGGAGTGATGAAGACAGTCCAGCACCTTAGGAAGTACCCCCAGTATGCAGGACTGAGTCAGGCGTCAGGGACCTCCTCAAGGCCCAGACTTGCCCAGGTTGTGGGATTAAATTTGGAAGCAGTGGTGCCTTGTTGCAGTGGACCCGAAAGGCCTGGGCACAAAGTCCCCAGACAGTTCTAGGGCGTGGGTGGCCTCAGCATCGTGTCTGACATGAGGAGGGACTTTAGTCAGAGACAAGTTATGGTTTGTGGTGGTGGTGGGGGGGCGGGGACCTCTTCCTGCCCAGGGCCATGTGGATGTTCTAACGCCGTGGTCGACAAACTGCGGCTCGCGAGCCACATGCGGCTCTTTGGCCCCTTGATTGTGGCTCTTCCACAAAATACCATGGCCTGGGCAAGTCTATTTTGAAGAAGAGGTGTTAGAAGAAGTTTAAAAAATTTGGCTCTCAAAAGAAATTCCAATCGTTGTACTGTTGATATTTGGCTCTGTTGACTAATGAGTTTGCCAACCACTGTTCTAACAGAATTATCACCTTAAAAATTAGCTGCTGTATTTGGTCAAACATTTAGTTAGCTCACCCCTAATGTCTTGGCAGGGCCAGACCAAATGATTTCAAGGATCTTATATGGTCCTCGTGGGCTGGACGTTCCCTACCCCCAGAATAAGGGTTTCAGTGGCTCCAGACCCTCCTAACAAGGCCAGGATATTTACTTATAATGGTAGCCATCCACCCTTGTTCAGGGCTCTGTGGTAAACACTGCTGTTATCAGCTACACAAACACTAGTGATCCGCCTGGCCCCTACTTCCTGCGAGATAGCGAGTCATGCTTCCCTGTCCCCCTGGGTCTGATGTGCTGCCATGCTGCATGCCCTCCCCTGGCGGCAGCGGGCCTTGCCTGAGGCTGTGGGAGTTGTCACTGCACGGGGCTACTATCTGGGAGCAGGAATTTTGAAGGTCGAGTCCACGCAATACCTGGCCAGCTATTGATTCTCTCCACCGTTAGTGACGGCATGTGCCATTGCTGGGACCATTAAGCTTGCCTCTGAGAAAGAGCCATTGGTAACAGCAAAGGGACAGCAGGTGTTTCTGAAAGATGCTTGGCCAGCCTCCGAGGAGACCCAGGCAGCGGAGTCAGCGTGGCCACCTGGGGTGTTTCCAGAAGCTTTCAGGAGAGAGCCCAGATGGGAGCTCACGCCTCAGCAGCCCCGGCCGACGAGCTGTATTCTGTGATCTCAAATCTACATGCGACATCACGGTTGCCTTTGACCCTGACTTTGGATCTGGAACCCCTCGCTCTCCAGTGGAGGCCTGTGTGTTATTATGTGTAGGAGTGTCAGCACACTGACCACATCTCTCCAGCCGGAAGCACTGCAAGAAACAGCCCGCCTCCCTACTTACCCCCTGTGGCCTGACCTGATGCCCAGGCCACGATTCCATGGCAACAGGGCATTTGCCAACATTCGCTTATTGAACAAACAGGTGCACAGACTGTCCGTCTGCCTCTGAGAATTCTTTTTCAGTCCCGCTGAGGGCGCCGGCAGGCGGCCTCCCAGGCCAGCGTGGCCTGCACCCTGTGGCGCAGCTCAGCAGCTCTGGGCCTGGGCGGCCAGGGCGCTTTCCTCCTGGGAATCAAAGCTGTTTGGGCTGAGACTTAGCCTTGTATGCATGGCAGTAACTTGGTCAGAACGGGGGCGATCCCCCTCCACTCTCCCCTTGGGGAGTGGGCTGACGCCCTGGGACTCAGGGTGGGAATAGCACGCTTCCCGCATCCAGAGACCAGCACACCAGGAGGGACAGTCTGGGTTGAGCTGGACCCAGAGGACTTTCCGGCTCTGCTGAGGTTTGACACCGACGAGGAGCTCACCTACTTCCACAAGGAGCATCCTCAGCACAGGATCCCCAAATGGCCAAGTCGGCCCCGTTTCTCAGCAGACCTGCGCTCAGAGCTGCCCCAGAGTGTGTGGGTGTCCACAGCCCTGGAGCCCTGCACTGTCCCCAGAGCCCCCACATGGGCTGCCTTGCAGACGGAGCCATGACGCTGGCGTCCAGTGCCCTTCCTGCAGGCATGAAGCCAGCAGTTCCTTGTCTGTCTCACATGTTCTCTACGTTGGTTCATCCTTTCACCCTTTTCTAGAACTCGGCAGCTGGAGTGGAGGGAATGGCTGTAGTGCCAGAAGGAGCTGAGCTTGCTGACCGCAGCGGCGATTTCTCCCTCAGCTGAACATGAACACAGCTTCTCCCAGGGCGGCTCAGTCCTCTCCTCCTTCCTCTGTTACTGGCTCCACGAAGCCTTCCCCTCCAGGGCTGTTCACCTTGGCGTGTTTGCCTTTGCGAGTTACACCAGCGCATCCCTAGGGAAGCACTTTCCCACACTTCAACTCCCAGGAGTGACTGTAGTTCTGAAGGAATGATCTGGAACTCTCCTTGACAGGTCAAATGCTGAAACTTAGATTATGGATCTTTTGATGGGTCAACATTAAAGAAACGTGAAATTTTCTTTGACTGTTTTCAAAATGTTCCCCCGGAAATGGTTTGTTTTCCAAGAGGATAACTTTGGAGGTGATTTTGGAGCAAGACACAGAACATTTCCAATTTAAATAAAATTAAATCTACTTTCAGGGAAAACACAAAATAGTTTTTTGTCTGATACAAGTATTGTGAGAGCCCTGGGTTTTTGTTTGTTTGTTTTTCTAATTTGCATGAAATGTATTTTTCATTCCTTCACTTTTAGTCTCTCTGTGTGTTTCAATCAGAAGTGAGTCTCTTGTAGAGAACCTATTTAGCCCCCAGCATCTTTCAATCAAAGCACTTAGTCCACTTACATTTAAAGTAATTATTAATAGGTAAGTTTTTATTGCCATTTTGTTCATTGTTTTTGGTTATTTTTGTAGTTCCTCCATATTTAGTTATTCACATGTCAGGTTTCAATATGACAATATCTCAAGTTCTCTATGTTTTAGACACTGGGCAATTAGGCTTATTATTTCAGAATATACTAATTTCAGAATTGGAGTATCTGTGAGATAATTTGGATGAAGAGAGTAAGGTAACTTGTCAATGGCAGATGTCTGATTCTGAAATTCATATTTCGGCAAATAACCATGTTTGTGTGAACATATAGTTTCTCTGCTTAAGACATAAAAATTCTTCATTTGTTCCCCGGTAGATGCGGAGGTATTTGTACATTTAGCACAATTGCTCCAGTGTTTTGATGGTTATTATGGAGGGACTCGCAGTGTTGCGGGAGGCACAGGAAGCAGGCATGTGGAGGGGCTGGTGGTGGCCTCACAGCACGTGAATGACTCCGGAGCCCAATCTTGGGGACTCCCGGAGTGCTCAGGTGGATGAGAGGTGGAGGGTGTGGCCTGAGGGGCGAGCAGGTGCAACGCTCAGAGATGGTGGCACTGGGAAGGAAAGGGGACACTGAGACTTTTCTTCTCTTCATTGGTGTATTTTGGGGGGAAAATTATACAGACAGTGAAGAAAATACACCATTTTTACTGTGGCAAGTAGAAGGGTCACAAGAAAGGGTGGGCATGGGGGTGTGAGGCAGCCAGATGGAGCTGTAATCACCACTGGACAAGTGACCAGGAAGTCCAGTGGGAGAGAGGGCCTGCACCTGCAAAGCATTAAAAAGGAGTCATCGACCTCAACAGGTGCTTCCCCGGGAGCTCGCAGGTCTGCGCCAGGACTCTGTGCCCAGCCTGGCAGAGCGGCATGGCTCTTGCACTCGCTCTGCTGCCTCAGCCCACTGTTTCGCTGCCAGCATATACCAATAACCTCCGGGCACAGCGGGGCTGGAGGTTCGGCTCACAATGAAAGCAGAGCAAACCCAACTACAGGGAAACCCATAGCCCAAACCCACAGGCTTCCCAAGGCCCAGAGAGCCAGGGAGCCATCCAGCGTTCTGCAAGGGCCATGGGTGAGGAATAATGAACCGCGGTCATGCTTTCGTCCTCACCACTGCATCCCCGGAGGCCTCCAGTGGTGAAGAAGGACTGGGGCTGTTGTGGGAGAATTCTGGTGAGGCCATGTGCCCGGGCACCCGGGAGGCCCTCCCGCCTCTCACAGCCAGTGCCCCTGCATCGCACACGTGTGGGTGTGTGAACCCAGTGGGATGGCTGCTGACAGTGGGCCACAGGCTGATCCACTCACCATGACCACTCGCCATGTTCTTTCCATCCTCCTGGGGCTCACCCTTGTGATTGGAATATTTTAAAAAATACTCAAGACTTCATAGTTGCAGTGAATGTTGCTTTACAAAATCACTTGAGGAAAGTTTGCAAGTTCCAAAATTCTAAAAATACTCCATAAAATCCTCATTTGGGAATGGAGGTTTTGCTTCCAGATACTGGCAATAGGCCAAGGCCCAGGGAAAGGAACACAGAGCTGGGGTATCACCCTCACCCTGGTCTGCTGGCTCCTGTCACTAACCCTGAGGCACCATACTCCTGCCCCTCTGACTCAAAGGATCGGAGGCCTTCACACTCCTGCTCCTTACACTTCTCCCTGTGAACGTGCCCCACGCCGAAGTCTGGATGCTCAGGAGGGGTTTCCCTCAACAGCACCTGTGGCTTCCGAGCGGGACCTTGATGTATGTAGGCCGATTCCGATCAGGAATCTGGCTGGGCAGAACGTGGGGGAAGACATGGTTGGGCCTAGGCAGAGAAATGTAAGGATCTGTGAGTCCCCTCATGTCCACTCAGTAATTTGCTGGGCTTTTGCCTCCCAATCTTGAGTTTGTGTCATTCCCTTCTCCGAGAGCCCACAACACCGGTCCCAGGTGGCGCCAACACTTGGACTCAAAGGAGCTCTTCACTCCACAATGGGAAGGTCAGATTTTGCTGGGGATAGGGTGAGGTCTCTAGTCCCGGCGGGAGAGAGAAACGCGCGTGCACTGCGGGAGCTGGAGGACCAGGGAGGTCTGTGCCTGGAGAAGTCCGTGGCTGTTGGGGCCGGTGTGATCTGTGATTGTGGAAGGGGGTCCTCAGAGCTGCTAACAGGGGGGATGTCTAAAGGCCAGACTTGCTTCTTTCCTGCCTCCCGATTGGAGAAGCTTAGTCTAGTGTGAGGATGAGGATCTCTATCAATGATCCAAGTATTTTATTTATGGAACTAGAGGCCCGGTGCACGAAATTCGTGCACGGAGGGGGGTTGTCCCTCAGCCCAGCCTGTATCCGCTCCAATCTGGGACCCCTGGAGGGATGTCCGACTGCCCGTAAATGGGCAGTTGGACATCCCTCTCACAATCCAGGACTGCTGGCTCCCAACTGCTTGCCTGCCTGCCTTCCTGATTGCCCCTAACCGCTTCTGCCTGCCAGCCTATTTGCCCCCAACTTCCCTCCTCTGCTGGCCTGGTCACCCCTAACTGCCCTCTCCTGCAGGGTTGATCACCTCCAACTGCCCTCCCTTACAGGCTTGGTCCCTCTCAACTGCCCTCCCTTGCAGGCCGGGTGCCTCCCAACTGCCCTCTCCTGCCGGCCATCTTGTGGTAGCCATCTTGTGTCCACATGGGGGCAGGATCTTTGACCACATGGGGGCAGCCATATTGTGTGTTGCAGTGATGATCAATCTGCATTATTACTCTTTTATTAGATAGGATAGAGGCCTGGTACAGGGGTGGGGGCCAGCTGGTTTGCCCTGAAGGGCATCCCAGATCAGGTGGGGGTTCCCTTGGGGTGTGGGGCGGCCTGAGCGAGGGGCCTGTGGTGGTTTGCAGGCCGGCCACACCCCCTGGCAACCCAAGCAGAGGCCCTGGTACCTGGAATTTATTTTCCTTCTACAATTGAAACTTTGTAGCCTGGAGCAGAGCTAAGCCTGGGGCTCCCTCCGAGGCCGGCAGCCATTTCTGTTGGGGTTATAATTGAAACTTTGTTGCCTTAAGCAGGTGGGCCCGGCCAGGGTTTGCGGAAAGCTTTGCTTCCCCTGTTGCTGGCAGCAACCCTGGCCTGCTCTTTCAAGCTCCATTCTGCTGCCATTTGTTTGAATTTGTTTACTTTCTATAATTGAAACTTTGTAGCTTGAGTGGAGGCTTAGGCCTGGCCAGGGCAGGCGGAAAGCTTGGCTTCCTCTGTTACCTAGGAAACCTTACTCTCTGTGGCTGTAGCCATCTTGGTTTGGGTTAATTTGCATACTCGCTCTGATTGGATGGTGGGCGTGGCTTGTGGGTGTGTCGGAGGTATGGTCAATTTGCATATTTATCTATTATTAGATAGGATAATCATTGGAGCCAATAACCTTCAAAACTCAGGCTTTTGAAATCCATCAGTCTCTTAACTGCTCTCGTGGTGTGCCAGTTTTCTCAACAGAGCAATGCCACTGGTGGCTGAAGCGGGTAGGAAGCACAAGGAAGGGGTACACCTAACTGCGGGAGACCTTATTTCAAAATACCATCCCACAGCTCTTACATGATGTAGAGGAAACTTCTAGGTGTTTGGATGCCCACATTCCCCAACAGTGGTTGGTATTGTCCTGAAAAGTCTTGTAGTAAGACATGGAAAAGCCCAGCTAGTGGCTCAGTGGTTGAGCATTGACCTAAAAACTAGGTCATGGTTGCATTCCCCGGTCAGGGCACATGCCTGGGTTGTGGGCTTGATCCACAGTGAGAGGCATGCAGAAGGCAGCCAGTCAATGATTCCTTCTCATCATTGATGTTTCTATCTCTCTCTCATTTAAAATAAAAAAAAGACATGAAAAAGAAGTGAGACATAAATCCTATCTAATAAAAGAGTAATATGGGGGGAGGAGAAAATGGTGGCAGAATAGACTAGACAGACGTGTTCTGAGACTTGTCCCGGAGCAGAAAGAAAGAACAGCTGAGGGTCACACTGAGAGTGTTTGTTAGCAAGCTAAGGGACAGCTGAACTCCAGGAGAAGGTGAGGGACTGCTGGATGGGGTTCCCCTGATATGGCAGCCCCCACGGCGGCTGGGTCCCCTCCTGGAGCTACGGGTTTGGACTTGGATATCTCACCATCTTAAAAGGGAAAGTGGATCTTGTCAGAGGGTCGACCACCAAACAGCTGTGAGCCCCACAACACCGATCCCAGGTGGCGCGAACACTTGGACTCAGTGGAGCTCTTCACTCCACAATGGGAAGGTCAGATTTTGCTGGGGATAGGGTGAGGTCTCTAGTCCCGGCGGGAGAGAGAAACGCGCGAGCACTGCGGGAGCTGGAGGACCAGGGAGGTCTGTGCCTGGAGAAGTCCATGGCTGTTGGGGCCGGTGTGATCCGTGATTGTGGAAGGGGGTCCTCAGAGCTGCTAACATGGGGGATCTCTAAAGAGAAACCCATTTTGATCTGACATGGAGGGATAGCCTGGGAGTTTCAGGGGTGTGCAGTCTGCTTGAACTTGCCCACCAGCCTCCACAAACTGGTATTGAGTGCCACAGAGAAAAAAAGCCTAGAGAGGCCTTAGAGTCCTGGAAGTCAACCCAGAAACACTGCCACCCAGAGGCTGAATCACAAATTGACCCTAGTGTAATAAAAAATAAAGGAATACCGGAAATTAAGACGCCATCTGCTTAAAAATCAGGACTGGATTACAACACTGAGGAGCAGTGAAATGCAGGGAACTGCAATACTGTCCGGACTGGGAAACAGGCGTGCCAAACAGAACAATAGAGGAAGTGAATGACCTTCACTACTGCACATTTTTTTTTACTAGAGGCCCGGTGCATGAAATTCGTGCATGGGGGCGGAGGGGGTGTGTCCCTCAGTCCAACCTACATCCTCTCCAATCTGGGATCCCTCTCACAATCCAGGACTGCTGGCTCCCAACTGCTCGCCTGCCTGCCTTCCTGATTGCCCCTAACTGCTTCTGCCTGCCAGCCTGATCACCCCCGAACCACTCCAATGCCAGCCTGATTGATGTCTAACTGCTCCCCTGCCAGCCTGTTTGCCCCCAACTTCCCTCCTCTGCCTGCCTGGTCACCCCTAACTGCCCGCCCCTGCAGGATTGATTGCCTCCAACTGCCCTCCTTGCAGGCCTGGTCCCTCCCAACTGCCCTCCCCTGCTGGCCATCTTGTGGTGGCCATTTTGCATCCACATGGGGGCAGGATCTTTGACCACATGGGAGCATCCATACTGTGTGTTGGAGTGGTGGTCAATCTGCATATTACTTTTTTATTAGATAGGTTAGAGGCCTGGTGCACAGGTGGGGGCCAGCTGGTTTGCCCTGAAGGGTGTCCCGGATCAGGGTAGGGGTTCCCTTGGGGCGTGGGGCAGCCTGAGTGAGGGGCCTGTGGTGGTTTTCAGGCCAGCCACGCCCCATGGCAACCCAAGTGGAGGCCCTGGTATCTGGAATTTATTTACCTTCTACAACTGAAACTTTGTAGCCTGGAGTGGAGCCAAGCCTCCTGCTTGCTCCGTGGCCGGCAGCAATTTCTGTTGGGGTTTGTGTATATCTTCTATAATTGAAACTTTGTAGCCTTAAGCAGAGGCCTGGGCTAGCCAGGGTGTGCGGAAAGCGGGGGGCAACCCTAGCCTCCTGCTCTTTCCAGCACCAAAAAAATTAAGACACCTAGGAATAAACTTAACTAAGGAGGTAAAAGACCTATACGCGCAAAACCACAGGACACTGAACAAAAGAGACAGAGGAAGATGTAAACAGATGGAAGAACATAACATGTTCATGGATTGGTAGAATCAACATCATTAAAATGTCCATACTACCCAAAGCAATCTATAGATTCAATGCACTCCCCATTAAAATACCAATGGCATGTTTCACAGACCTAGAAAGAACTCGCCAAAAATTCATCTGGAATAAAAAAAGACCCCAAATAGCCACAGCAATCCTGAGAAAGAAGAATATAGTAGGAGGGATCTCAATACCAGATTTCAAGCCATATTACAAAGCCACGGTTCTCAAAACAGCATGGTACTGGCACAAGAACAGACATATAGATCAATGGAATAGAATAGAAATCCAAATATCAACCCAAACCACTATGCTCAATTAATATTTGACAAAGGAGGCAAAAACATACAATGGATGCAAGACAGTCTCTTCAATAAATGGTGCTTGGAAAACTGGGCAGATACATGCAAAAAAAAATGAAACTAGATCACCAAGTTACACCATACACAAAAATAAACTCAAAATGGATACAGGACTTAAACATAAGACAGGAAACCATAAAAATACTAGAGGAATCCACAGGCAGCAAGATCTCAGACATATGCCAAAAGAACTTCTTCACTGATACTGCTCCTAGGGCAATGGAAGCTAAAGAGAAAATAAACAAATGGGACTACATCAAAATAAAAAGCTTTTTTACAGCAAAAGAAACTATCAACAAAACAACAAGAAATCCCACTGCATGGGAGAACATATTTGCAAATGTTATCACTGATAAAGGTTTAATCTCCAACATCTACAGGCAGCTTATACAACTTAATAAAGGGAAGATAAATGATCCAACAAAAAAATGGGCAACGGACCTAAATAGAATCTTTTCAAAAGAAGACAGAAGGAAGGCCAAGAGACACATGAAAACATGCTCAGAGTCACTAATTATCCGAGAGATGCAAATCAAAATGACAATGTGGTACCATCTCACACTGGCCAGAATGGCTATCATCAACAATCAACAAACGACAAGTGTTGGCGAGGATGAGCAGAAAAAGGAACACTCGTTCACTGCTGGTGGGAATGTAAACTGGTGCAGCCACTGTGGAGAACAGTATGGAGTTTCCTCAAAAAACTGAAAATGGAACTCCCATTTGACCCAGTAATTCCACTCCTAGGAATATATCCTAAGAAACTGGAAACACTAATAAGAAAGGATATATGCACCCCTATGTTCATAGCAGCACAATTTACAATAGCTAATATTTGGAAACAGCCTAGGTGCCCATCAGCAGATGACTGGATCAGAAAACTATGGTACATCTACACAATGGAATACTATGCTGCCATAAAAAAGAAGAAATTCTTACCATTTGCAGCAACCTGGATGGAATTGGAGAACATTATGCTAAGTGAAATAAGCCAGTCAATGAAAGAAAAATACCACATGATCTCACTCATTTATGGATAATAAAGAAAATTATAAACTGTTGAACAAAAAGATACAGAGACAGTAAAGCATCAAACAGAATGTCAAATTATAGCGGGAAGGTTAGGGAAAGGTGGGGGAGATAAGAGATCAACCAAAGGACTTGTATGCATGCATGTAAGCATAACCAATGGACACAAAACTCTGGGGGGTGAAGTCATGGATGGGAGTGGCGTGTGGGGCAATGGTAAGATATGCACACATATAATACCTTAATAAAAAAATTTAAAAAAAATTAAAAGAGTAATATGCATTAACCATCACTTTGCTACACCCACAAGCCACACCTACAAGCCACGCACACCAGCCAATCAGGAGAGAATATGCAAATAAACCCAACCAAGATGGCTATGGCCACAGAGAGCAGGAGGGAGGCTTGGGTTTCCCTGGCAATGGAGAAAGCCAAGCTTTCTGCCTGCCCTTGCCGGCCTAGGCCTCCACTCCAGGCTACAAAGTTTCAATGATAGAAGATACATAAATCAAAACAGAAATGGCAGCAGCCATGGAGCTTGAAAGAGCAGGAGACTAGGTTTGCCCCCGGAGATGGAGGAAGCCAAGCTTTCTGTACACCCTGGCCGGCCCAGGCCTCCACTTAAGGCTACAAAGTTTCAATTATAGAAGGTAAATAAATTCCAACATAAATGGCTGCCGCCACGGAGCAAGCAGAAGGCTTGGCTCCGCTCCAGGCTACAAAGTTTCAATTGTAGAAGATAAATAAACCCCAGATACCAGGGACTCCGCTTGGGTCGCCAGGGGGCATGGCTGGCCTGCAAACCACCACAGGCCCCTCGCTCAGGCTGCCCCACGCCCCAAGGGAACCCCCACCCTGATAAGGGACACCCTTCAGGGCAAACCAGCCAACCCCCACCCATGCACCAGGCCTCTATCCTATCTAATAAAAGAGTAATATGCAGATTGACCGTCACTCCAACACACAAGATGGCTGCCCCCATGTGGTCAAAGATCCTGCCCCCATGTGGACACAAGATGGCCACCACAAGATGGCCAGCACGGGAGGGCAGTTGGGAGCCACCAGGCCTGCAAGGGAGGGCAGTTGTGGGTGATCAGGCCAGCAGGGGAGGGCAGTTGAGAGGGACCAGGCCTGCAAGGGAGGGCACTTGGGGGTGATCAAGCATTCAGGGAAGGGCAGTTAGGGGTGACCAAGCTGGCAGAGGAGGAAAGTAGGGGGCGACCAGGCCTGCAAGGAAGGGCAGTTGAGGGGGACCAGGCCTGCAGGGGAAGTCAGTTAGTAGTGACCAGGCCTGCAGGGGAGGGCAGTTAGGGGCAAACAGGCTGGCAGGGGAGCAGTTAGACATCAATGAGGCTGGCAGGGGTGTGGTTAGGGGTGATCAGGCTGGCAGGAGAAGTGGTTAGGGGCAATCAGGAAGGCAGGCAGGCGAGCAGTTGGGATCCAGCAGTCCTGGATTGTGAAAGGGATGTCTGACTGCCCGTTTAGGCCTGATCCCGGGATCGGGCCTAAATGGGCTGTTGCACATCCCTCGAGGAGTCCCAGAATGGAGACGGTAGAGGCTGGGCTGAGGGACACCTTCTCCTCCCATGCACGAATCTCATGCACCAGGCCTCTAGTATTGAAATAAAATGAACAAATAATTTTCTGGTGACATGAATACCTAGATACTATTAAGCAATCAAGGTAACAACTATTATTATTATACTTCAAATGTAGTAGAGTGGCATAATAAAAATAGTAAATAGATTTTTTTTACTTCCACCGCCATTATGAAGATGTAAGCACATGCCTGACCAAGAATAAAAATTCTGTTCACAGTAATAAAAAGTAAGGTACATGCACACTGGTGGTTTCGGGACTTAATTTAATCTTTCTTCTTAACTCTCATATGGGACATGCAATATTACCCCCTATTGCTATTTTTCTCATAATAATTTTGAGTATCAAAAAGCCATTTTACTGCTAAGTTACCATGCTACCTCATCTTGGAATCAATAGAGCAACATCATCTACTAGGTGCACATATTCTGTAAACAAAACACACAACACAACCTTATGTGCAATGGAACATAATAAAATTGAGAGAAAAAAATACTACCTTCTTAGAAAATGTTTACATAAACTGCCAGGTTGTGGGAAAAGATAGAGGGTTTAAAGAGCTTATTTTCAGATATGCAGGCACTCTCCAGGACTCAACAGTTTGATGCAAACAGAGTGTTAACAAAGTGCATGTACAATTAGTAAAGAAGTTAGGCATCCATGCTGTTGCAAATGGTAAAAGTTCCTTCTTTTTTACAGCAGTGTAGTATTCCATTGTGTAGATGTACCACAGTTTTCTAATCCACTCATCTGCTGATGGGAACTTAGGTTGTTTCCAAATCTTAGCTATGGTGAATTGTGCTGCTGTGAACATAGGAGTGCATATATCCTTTAGAGACAAATGGCAGGGGAGTTGGGGCAATTAGAGAGTAACCAAAGGACTTGTATGCATGCATATTAGCATAACCAATGGACACAGACACTGGGGGAGTGGGGGCTTTCCCATCGTGGGAATGGTTGGGAGAGGGGTCAACTGAGGAAAAAGGAAACATGTATAAAACTTAACACAATTAAAAAAAAAAAAGAAGTTAGGAAGTGCCCGTCATTCTTGGTGCTCAAAGAATAGCTAATGTAAAAGACCTGTAAAAACCATTTTGCAGCTATTTAAAAAGGAAAATGAAAACTTATAATAGAACTCGAAGTTGGCCAGTGTTATAGTCCTAATGACATGATTATTTATTGAGGGTGGAGTTTGAAGTACAAAGAACTCTTTTGAGTGGCTTTGTGCAAATATTTAGTAAGAATGATAAAATATACATATTTATTGATCCAATAATTTCAGATCTTAGGATTGTTTTTCTAAGGAAATATTTGTCAGGAAAATAAACCCCTTGATTGCACAGATAGGTTTTTGTTTGTTTGTTTTTCTGCAGAGGTGTTTTAGTGCCTACTTTCAGGAATCAGATGCCCTTGGACTTGTGCATGAGCCTCCCACTCAACTCCCTGATGACCTTGGGCAAGTAATGTGCCTTCCCTTTGTCTCAAATTCTTCATGCAGATAATAGTTTTGCAGCCTAAATTGTGGGTTGTGTGGATCAAATGAGTTAACAAATGAGGAGCACTTAGAAAATGGTTGGCATGTTGCAAGCAGTCTGTTGTGTAAACTATAATTATACCAAAAAATGTAAAACAGGAATCGACTTAACTACTACTCCACATTAGGAAGATTTTAAAGATAGATTGCCCTGACATGATGTCATTTTATAAAATCGTGATGATGGCACTGAGGATTCTGAGAAATAAGTTTATGATGCAACGTTCAGTGAAATAAAGACTAAACATTCTGAGTTCACTGCATGGCCAACCATACGAAGTATGTCGGAAGGAGGAAGAGGGAAATTGTTCTGTGAAAGTGGCTGGATTGTGGGGGTTTACAGAGTATTTTCTTTAATCTTAAATAAATTGCCTTTTTAATTAAATATTTAAAGCAATACCATAAAATACTAATGCCGTTTGCATACTGCTGTGGCTTTGACTGCTCTGGTGGGCAATAGAAGCCCACCTGGAATGAGGCCACTGGGAGGCCTCCGGGCACAGGTGTGAGCCAGGTGCTACAGTTACAGATCACATGCACTCTGAAAGCTCCGCCTTGTCTATGGTGAGGAGTCACGTGATCCCTCTTCCCCCATCACCTCTTTGTAGGTCATAGTGAGATTTTTTGGTTTTCTTTCTTTCTTTTTAAAATGATGGCTGTAAAGTCTTTTTAAAGACAGCTTTGTTGAAGTGTAACTAATATACATAACACTCCCCATGTTTAATGTACTTAATATGATGCGTTTAGACATATGCATATACCTGTGAGACTGACCACAGCCAAGGCAGTAAACTCCATCACTCCACAAGCCCTTTGTTTTCCATTGAAAAGGTGTTAAGACACTTGGGAACCTTCTAGGAATGGAAGTTTGAAGTAAAAAATCTAAATGTTCCTTCCTAAGGAAGAGATGAGCAGTGAGATGGTTGAGTTGCTGGTGCTTTGTTCTGGCCATGGCCTTGAGTGAATTTGTCCCAGAATGATGACTAAACTTGGAGGACTGGTTTAGGGTAAGTAAAGTAAAGAGAGTCTAGAGGAGCTGGCAGCATGAGGATCTCTTATATAGTAATGGTTCAGTTACTGGTCTACTACTTAGCTGTGTGTCTGGGCCAGTTTCTTTCCTTATATGTGGAAATGGGAAAACAAAGGTACCTTAGTCTATGAGTTTCATAGGACTAAAAACACAATGGAAATGATGGCAGCACCTGGCATCTAGTAAGTGCTCAATAAAAATTTCTATTTTTGATGTAAGAAGTCTGAAGGAAGCTTCAGTATGCAAGAACAGGACATAAAACAGAAATGGGGTGGGGGTAGGGGCAGGCAGCTGGCCAAAGCCAGGTTGATTATTCATGCATTAGATTATTAATTTCAAGGGTCTTACTGGGTTGAATTGTCTCGCTGTCACCCACAGTAAAATTAGCCTCACAAGCCAGTCATTTCTTCGTCAGCTCCTCCCTTTGGTGACATCCTGGTGGCTCTCAGCTCATCAGTCCAGGGAGCATCACTGATTTTAAGAAAAAGATGCTTTCCACTGAGGTTGATGAGCGACACATAGTGAGCAAGACTGACAGATACAGGAGACTCCCGCTGGCTTCTGGGTCATGGCTGACCCACGTGTCTCTCACTTCTCAGGTGCCTCTTACAGCTCCAGATAAAGCTGTTGCCAGTGAGGCCAATGGCCTTGGTCTTACTGGGTATCAGAACATAGCTTTCAAAAATTGGGATGTTTCTTTATTTCATGAAACTCACAATATCCAGAAGGCTGGGGCCCCTTTGGCCAGACTAAGTTGACATTTGTTAATGTTCAATAGCATTGATGATAGTGGCAAATGTTTTCTGTGGTGATTGGTTCAAACCCTGGGGTTCTTGAGTCATACACAGATGAAAACTGGAAAACTATTGAATGTTGTTGATCAAGATGGTGAGGCAAAGAAAATGCCTGAGAAGTATGCAGAACCAGAGCTGTTTGATGAGATTGGCTCTAGGCCAATAGATGAAACTGGGGTAGGCTTTAGGCCAGGCCACCTTTTCTCCGACCCCTGAGAGAGACCTGCACATAGTAAATATGCTCAAGAAGAGGGCCTTGTATTTATTGCTTAATGTGCTGGGATCAAGATTTGTGGCCCCAATGAGATTGATTGAATCACTTCACTTACTTAACAAATATCTGAGTGTCAACTCTGGGTCATAGCTCTGGGGATATAGTGAGGACAAAGGCCAGTCAATGTCCTCTTTAAAATAGAGCATTTTATTTGGATAGCTAGACAATGAACAGATAAAAAAAAAATCACATCTACATTATAAAAGGTCAGGGGCCATCATGACCTAAATGACCAGACAGAAGACCAGTCACCAGGAAGTGCATGGAGAACCTCTGGTTCCTTCCTAGAGGCCCGTAGGCTCCTATCACAGCAAGGCTAGCAGCAGGTGGGCAGGCAGGGTGGCGGGGGGGGGGGGGTCGAGGCGGGCATGGCGACTGTGGATCAGGCCCAGAGAGAGACCCGGAGAGAGAGGCAGCACCTGATCTGCAGCCACCATAGCTGCTGTCGAGGGCCAGAGAGAGGCCTGCAAGGCCTGATCTGCAGTTGCTGTGGTGGCTGTGGATCAGGCCTGGAGATAGGCCTGGAGGCACTGACTGGCATAGAAACAGACCAATCAGAACCAAATCTGGGTGAACTGCGAGGAGCCAATGGCTTCCTAGTAGGTGGAGCTTATGACGCTGACTGGCATAGAAACTGACCAATCAGAACCTAATCTGGGTGAACTGAAAAGGCAGAACCTAAGGTGGGGGCTGAGGAGGGATTTTAAGGGCAACAGCTGTTTGGTGTAAGGTGTAAGAAAGCGGTTCAATTTTTTAATGACCAGTTTGATAGTATAGTGCATATGGCTGGCTATCAGTCCAGATATAGCGATTATGTATTTTTGTCTGCCAAGAGCATCTCCTCCTGCTGAAAAAGCCTCCCCCACCCCATTTAAGCTATCCTATCCTATATAATCTATCTATACTAATAAAAGGGTAATATGCTAATTAAACCAGGATGACCGGCCGTCCAACTTTCTTCCAGACCAAGCCATGGTGGTTGGGGCTGAGGCAGAGGCAGTTAGGGGTGATCAGGCTGGCAGGGGAGGGCAGTTGTGGGCAAGATCAGGCCTGAAGGGGAGGGCAGTTGGGGGCAACCAGGCCAACAGGGGAGGGCTGTTGGGGGCAAACTGGCTGGCAGAAGAGGGCAGTTGGGGATGAGATCAGGCTTGCAGGGGATGGCAGTTGGAGGTGAGATCATGCCAGCAGGGGAGGGCTGTTGGGGGCAACCAGGCTGGCAGAGGAGGGCAGTTTGGGGCAATCAGGCTGGCAGAGGAGCAATTAGGGGTAATCAGGCAGGCAGACAGAGGTGATTAGGGGCAATCAGGCAGGCAGGCAGAGGCAGTTAGGGGTGATCAGGCTGGCAGGCAGAGTGTTTAGGGGTGATCAGGCAGGCAGGCAGGTGAGCAATTAGGAGCCAGCTGTCCCAGATTGCGAGAGAGATGTCCGACTGCCATCCCCTAAGGGGATGAGGAGAGGGTGCAGGCTGGGCTGAGGGGACCCCCCCTCCCATGCACAAATTTCATGCACCAGGTGTCTAGTCCTATGTAATAAAAGACTAATCTGCTAATTGACCCAAGGAATGACCAGTCACTATGATGTGCACTGACCACCAGGGGGCAGATGCTCAACACAGGAGCTTCCCCCTGGTGGTCACTGTGCTCCCACAGGGGAAGCACCGCTCAGCCAGAAGCCAGGCTCACGGCTAGTGAGCGCAGCATTGGTGCCAGAAGCCTCTCCTGCCTCTGCGGCAGCACTAAGGATGTCCAACTGCCGTCACTCGGACATCCTCAAGGGCTCCCAGACTGTGAGAGGGCACAGGCCCAGATGAGGGACCCCCATCCCCAGTGCAGGAATTTTGTGCACTGGGCCTCTAGTACCGTATTTCTGGCGTATAAGACGACTGGGTGTATAGAAGATTTTCCTGGGTTAAAAAGTCATCTTATACGCCGGAAAATACGGTATATAATACAATTTCAAGGACATAAAACTACAGGGAAAAAGAAAGTCGGATAAGATGGAGAGAGATAGGAATAATGGGCTATTTCAAATGGAGTGTTTGGGGAACCCCTGAGAGTATTATATTTGGCAGAGGGTTAATGAAGAAAGGAAGTGAATTATGAGATCTAGGTAAATAACAGCTGGAAATTAAGTTGGCTCCATCATTCAAATATAGCAGAATCCAGACACTTCTTACTGCCTCCATTGCTAACCCTCCCTCTGGACTAAGTCACAATTAATATTGTAACTTACGCAATAACCTCCATACTGATCTGCTTTTACCTCCCCACACCAAACAGTATAATCTCAACATAGCAGCCTGGGCACATCTTAAAATCTCCAAGTTACATAATGTCATTTTAGTGCTAAAAATCTGAATTTCCCCCCATTTCATTCAGTGTGAAATTCCCAGCTCTTACCAGGGCCTCCAAAGCCTGTGGGCCTGTGAACATATTGGAGGAGGCGTGAACAGTGGGGACTGATAGCTTTAGACCAAGATGGATGCCAGTCTCCCAGGCTCCTCCCTGGAAGATGATGAGATCATTTGGTAAATGTCAAAGGGTCAAACCTAGTCTATTAGTCATGGTAGCTAAAACAACAACAGTTTATTTTGTACTCAGGTAACATTCAGGGATCGGGCATATGTTTTTACACTAGTTCTGACATCTGCCAAGGACCAGACAAGTGCTGTGGTCTGTGGGGGGAGGAGGGGTGTGAAGGAGGGCACAGACTATTCTGGAGACTTGACATCTGGAGGAATCTGGCCCTCTCAGTGTGCCATCAAAACAAAAAATATAGAGTCTACAGAACAGTCTAACCCTGTGCTTAACTTAGGATCATCATAGCAGGAGAGGCCAGTCATGCCTGGTAGGGAGGTTCCCAGTGAAGGTGTTGGGCTCTCTGGAGTAGGGTCAATGTCAAGACTAGAGGGAAGTCACCTCATTCTAGCACCGAGCTTTCCAGTTTGCATCTAGCTCATCCATATGCCTATCACCTGCACTTCCTCATCTGACCCACCACCTCAAGCATTCTCCAGTGCCATTCCTTCGAGATAGAACAACTGGTTCCAAGCGGCCCCTGTTGTCTGTGAATATGCTGATTAGATCAGGAGGCAGATGAGAAGTCACGTTAGTCAGGGGCCAGAAGTCATTACTGGGGCCACAGGCAGGACTTATTTATTTTTTATTATTTTAGATCTTTATTGATTAAAGTATTACATATGCCCCCCACCCCCCTTGACCTCTTCTAGACCAAATAAGGGGAAGGGAAAAGAGAAGAGGCATGTCAGTACTTTCTGGGACATGGGTGACCAAGATGAAAACTGAGATGGATCTCAGACAGAGGATGGAGGGCGAGGTAGGCAGGAACCCATGGAACAAGGAAGAAATGGAGACATGAGTTTCCAAGCAACAACCCAGTTACAGATCAGAATGGTAACAGCATCCATTGTGACTTCCTACTGAAACCCTTAACCCCAATATTCCACACAAAGACGTTTCCAGAATATTCCACACAAAGACGTTTCCAGAACACAGGTGGATGGGACTCATGCTTGTCACTGCCAGCTTCCTGCTGTAGAGGTGAGGCTCAGGCAGGCAGGAGAGGAGAGGAGCTGAGGAGGGAAAAGGCTCGGGGAAGGGTGGCGGTTGACTGCATTTTCTCATCAACTCTGGCAGTTGGCTAGGAGGAACTCTTACCCTATTTTATAGATGAGGAGTGGGATTCAGTGACGTCAAACAGATCACTCAGCTGCAGGCCAGGGCGCTGCAGATGTGGGTTTACAGCCTGTGCTTTGATGCCACAGACCGCGCTCTTAACTGCATGCCAGCCGGGCGTGCCGAGGCCCGGGGAGCCTGGGTCTCAGCAGTGAGGCGTGGGCAGCTCGAGGGCAGCGCAGACTCCCCACGGCCTGTCACCAGCACCTGGCCCAGAGCTTCGCAGATGCTTAGGGAAAATAAATGTGCCAAACCGCACTGGACTGATTTCATGTTATCTTTCAGATAATTAAAGAAACACACATGTGAGCACCAGGAGCTTCTAATACTTTGAGAATGGGTGATAGAGGTTGGTGTGTCCATTTTTATCAGTTAAAATTTACTTTATTGAACCGGACTTCCATTATTATCCTGAATCTTATACTTTATACCTCTCACCATTGGACCTTGGGCAATGCAATGTCAATGGGCGAGCTCACTTTCTGTTCTTGGGAAATCCCCAGCCGGGTTTTCACGATGACATAGCACCCTGAGCACCAAAGTCTACTGACATTGCAGGCACATGCCCTCTCACAGGCTCTGTCCTTAAAGGCCAGGGGGATGGGGAGAGGCATGATTGGGTGTGGGGAAGTGTCATTTTTGTTACATGGAACAGCTAATTGGTGGCAGAGCCTATGTCTGCATTTCAATGAGCAGGGCACCTCCCCCCGCTCCACCCCGCCCCGCTGAGGAAAGGGAGCAGCCTAATGCAAGTCCAGCATCAGAGAAACGAGTGGTGTTGTAACACAGCACCCAGCGAGCCATGCAGTCAGTGTCTGAGCCTCAGCTGAAGGGTAAATGGAACCATCGTAAACTCTGCCTTCCTTGGGCCCGGGGGTGTGGGGCCTGGCCTGTGCCCTGGGTGAGAAGCCGCTGTGCCATGGCTTCTGCTTTGGGAACTGAAGGCAGCCAAGGCCATGGCACCGCTGCAGCCTCCCAGGCCTCGGGGTCCTCTCAGGGCTGGTCACCGTCAGGGGACTGCTTGCAGCTCTCCCACCGCCGCGTCACTGTGCACCCAGGGCAGGAGCTGGGGGAGAGGGTCCCTTCCCCCCGAGGGGTTTGCGTCCTGCCCTGGAGGCTGGGCACCATTTTCTCCTTTTAACCCATGGACAGCGTCCTGGGAAACTGGTTAGACAGGAGCATTTCCAGCCCCACCGAGACCTGCTGATCAGAAACCAGGCTGGGCGCAGTACTGCTGACGCACGTTAAGGTGTGAGAGCCACGGCCTTAGGCCCTGAGCAAAGTCTATCTTGATGTGTAGAGAGCTTCACAACAAAGAGGGAGGCTGGCATTTGATATTTAACCAAAATCTCTTTTTGCCAGTCCTCACCAGTCAGCGTGGTCCATCCAGAATTCAGACTTCCTCCCACTCCAGTTTGCACACTGGGCCTGTGCCTCGTGCCGGCATCTTTGCGTGTCTTTGAGAAATGTCCGCAGCCCTGAGGTGAGCACGAGGCCTCTTCAAGGAACCCACGGGCCTCAGTGACGTGTGAGGATGGGAGCAGGCCGGAGGGGGCACCAGCTGGGCCTGGGGCAGGAGTGAGGCCGCCATGTGAGGAGGGCAGGCGGCACCGCGTGGGTGGGAGCCCGGGCCCTTGCCCAGGCAGTGGGCATGGCACCATCAGGGTCAGTGTGAGGAGCACTGCTGCCAGGGCGGGCTGGTCCTGGAGCCACCCTCCCTCCCCCCCATCTGGCCTGTCGAGGACATTCCTGACCCGGACCCGCAGGACGGGCGGAGTCAGGGCAGAGGTGCTGGCTCAGGCACTGAGAGTTCCATTTCTAGGTTCTCTCTTGCAGGCCAAGCTGCCTTTCACTCTCCGCTCTCCCGGACTCCTGGGTCAGGCCTCCTTAGGTGTGCTGATCGCTGTGGCAGGAGGTACCTCGTGTCCAGCTGGGTTTCCGTAGAAACAGCTAGAAACCTCGAGTTCTGCGCCTGGTGGAGACCGTCTCTGGCAATTTATGTTAGAATGTCCTTTTGGGAAGACATTTGCACTCCCTGGAGAAAAACACAATGAACAAAACACTCCCAGGACAGAGCTGTTCCACTCCCTGCTTCGTATTGTTTGGTGTTTTCTCTCCCACAGGCCTGGTTCAGCCAGCCCCAGCTCCTGAGACTCCACCTGGGATCCTGACTCACCCTCCGGCCCCCATCCCGGCCCCCATCCCGGCCCCCATCCCAGCCCCCATCCCAGCCCCCATCCCGGCCCGCATCCCAGCCCCCATCCTGGCCCCAATCCCGGCCCTCAATCCCAGGCCTCCCTCCAGCCCCCATCCCGGCCCCCATCCTGGCCCTCCATCCTGGCCCCCATTCCAGCCCCCATCCCGGCCCTCCATCCCAGTCCCCATCCCAGCCCTCCCTCTGGCCCCCATCCCGGCCCCCATCCCGGCCTCCATTCCAGCCCCCATCCCGGCCCTCCATCCTGGCCCGGCTCTCCAGTCCCTAGGTCAGCCCAGGGGTCTGTAAGCAAGGAGCGAGGGGCGAGGGGCGAGGAGAGAGGAGTGAAGAGAGAGGAGTAAGGAGAGAAGAGAGAGGAGTGAGGAGTGAGGAGGAGAGAGGAGAGAGGGGAGAGGAGAGAGGGGAGAGGAGAGAGGGGAGAGGGAGAGGGGAGAGGGGAGGGAAGGAAAGGGTGTCATGAGAGCAGCCATTGCAGCAAATCCAGAGTGTGACACAGGCTCAAAGGAGGCTGTCAATTACACTATGGAGAATTGGTAGTTTGAGGTAAAGCTGTAATGTGATGTATGTGCAAACACTTTGGGGAAGTTTGCATTTTGATAAAAATATTTAGACAGTGATTATTATCGTGATCTGAAAAGTAACTGAATTTTAGAAGCTAAGAGAAGATCAAAATGTAATCAATCAAAATCTCTTAATAACCACATCGGAAGGGCTCAGAGAGGAGAAGCCAAGTCAGATTGGGATGGAGTAGCATTACGGGCAGACATTAACAGGAACAAGTCTGAAGTCAGCAGACACTCCCAATTGCTTTGGCCTTTTAGTTCACCCACTTGTCCCCAGGGCAGTCTCTGCCAGCCCACATTTGCTTATCTGTGGGTGGTGCCACCTGGTGGTCATTCAGATAAACTTATAGTTTCCACTTGTGATACAAGCAGAGTCAGGCAGTTACTGCTGGGATTCATTCCCATCCTTTTAGTTAATGTGTAGAATTTATGTAAGTTTACTGTCCCTTTAAATTTCCAACGTGTACTGGGTATTGTAGAGGACTTATCTGATAGAGCACCTCCCTTGGCAGGAATACCCACAGGCATTAGGAATCCACCTGGGGGTGGCTTTGTGAGTTCTTCCCTGGAACTGATGAGTGACTCCTGTAGGTTACAAGGGGCGCCTGGAGGTTATTATTATTTAACAGATAGAACAATGTCTTGCAATCAGTGGTAAAGTTTTTTTTTTCTTTTCTTACTCCATGCATTTCTTTCCCTGCTCCATACTGTGGACTGTGTATCATTTTGGGAATGTGAGGATGCAAGCTAAGAAAGAAATTTTAAAAGATGATAACATTTGGAGACACAGCTTAATGATCATAATTTGTGAAAATGGTGTTTTGCATTAAGCTTGCGATGTCACATTGCCCACAGCTGTGTTCCCGTGGACACCACATGATCAATAAACTGCACAAGAAAATAGAAATGGAACAGCTCTCTCCTCCTTAGGTGGCCTGATAGCCCCTGGTCCGTGGCTAGTCCACAGGCAGCACGATGTTGATGATGCAATAAAAAGACGACATTGAAGACAGAAAGGCTGCCTGTATTTGCACACCCTTTCCCAAGAGAACAGTGAGTGTGGTGGTGGTGGTTTTAAACAGGCTACATGTTCTTGGGTCATCTTCACATGGAGGTGAGTCTGTGTCCCATGCCCTTGAACCTGAACAGGCTGCTGAGCGCTTCAACCACGGGGTGTGGCAGAAGGCTTTCTCTTGACTTGAGGTGAGGTCATGAAGGCCATCCAGCTTCAGCCTCATTTTCTGGAACATTCACTCTTGAGGCCCTGGTGCCAAATGCCTACATTTGGTCCTTTGTCTATTTTACATTTCCTTTTGAGGGCTAATGAGCATCTCAAATATAACAAGTCTAATTGAGAACTCTTAATTCATCCCTCTAAAATCTGTTCCTGTCCAGTATGTCTATTCCTAGTTAATATCCAATTATTCAAAGCTAAAATCTAAGATACATATTTAACTGCTCTTCTCAGAACCTTCCAAGATGGTGCGATACCCAGTATCTGTCTCCACTGTGACCAAGTCTTTTCTCTGCTAAAAGCTAATATAGAGTCAACATTGTTTCCCCATGACACTAAATTCATAGATCTTTAAGTGGTCTCTTCGTTTCTGGTCTTCCCCCAGCATAAGGCACCCTCAATGCAGAAACCATCGCGATCTTGACAACTGCAGTTGCCCTCAAGCTGCTAGATGGGCAGGTGCATGCAGGAGCTTTGCTTGGTCCCACCTCTCAGACCCCTGAGTGAATAAGAGCACAGCAGATGAGTCGACCTCGCCTGTGCAGTCTTCCCAGCTGGGGCCCAGAGATCAGCAGCCAGTAAGCTCTGCCTGAGCAAATACCTGACCCACGGGATCTAGAAGCATCATGAAATCATTGTTGCCTTATGCCACTAATTTTTTTTTTATTTTTAAAATACATTTTTGTTGATTTCGGAGAGAGGAAGGGAGAGGGAGAGAGATAGAAACATCAATGATGAGGGAGAATTATAGATTGGTTGTCTCTGCATGTCCCCTACCACGGATCAAGCCCACAACCCAAGCATGTGCCTCAACAGGGAACAGAGCTGTGACCTCCTGGTTCATAGGTGACGCTCAACCACTGAGCCATGCCGGCCGGACAACACTGAATGTTAGAGTAGGTTGTTGTGCAGCAGATGATCAGACAGTAGGTTAAGCTGGAATTTGCACAACATTAATAGCCACACACTGTATAGTTCTTATTCTACATTTAGGAGAGCATGGCAAAGCAAGGCATTTCAGGTCCCTTGGAGTTGAGGTAGAGACTTAAATGTTTTAATCATGGATAACCATGCCTTCACTGAGAGGCAACTGTTTAAGGGGAGTATCCCATTACCATGTGGGGTACGAGTCACCAGGACAGTGAAAAGAGCCATGGACCTATTAACATTCATGCTTTTTGGCAGGGATAGTTGGTGTATTCGTCAGTGTCTATTACAGAAAAACTTTGTTACAATGAATTCACCCCATAAATTCAATATAAAGAAACCTAAGACTAATCAGTGATGGCGAACCTATGACACACGTGTCAGCACTGACACACATAGCCATTTCTGATGACACGTGGCCGCATGCCGAGGATGAAACATTTGCTGCTCCTGAGGATGAAACATTTGCGACTAGAGTCTTGGAGTTCGTTTTTTCCTCAAAGTGACACACTACCCGAGTTATGCTCAGTTTTTTGGTGAAGTTTGACACACCAAGCTCAAAAGGTTGTCCATCACTGGACTAAATAATTATTAGCATTGAATTCTTAGCCCTAATTGGCCCAGAATGGTTACCAGCCAGATGCCATGCAGTCTGGATGCGGGATGCTGGGTGACCTGGAGGATGGGTACCAGCAGGTGTGGCCACGCCCAGTGACTGGATGTTGAGTGGATGTAGATGTTTGTCCTCAGGGGGTAGTCAGAAGGTTACCTGGAGGTCCAGCTGTATATTCAGGCATTGGCACAGGACTGAGAAGTTAAAAAAGTTACTTTCCCAGGCTAGTTAGAACAAGAATGGAGTCCTCCTCGTGCCTCAGCTTCATTATGTGAACAATTTCAGCAGCTTGATTAAAATGTCTCTACTTTGTGTATCCCCTGTCTATTCTTTCCTTATCTATTACCACTGTAGTGCTCTCCCACTAATATTTGGTGGCTTAATACACAAGCATACATTTGTCTCATATTAACCCTTTGTACTCGCTTGCTTTTTTCTTGATTCCTTTATTCTACGCGGGATTTAATTTTTTAAATACCCCAGATTTTACAAAGTGCGGCAGTAGAATAAAAAGCTGGAGTTTCTTTTCATACAAACTTATTTATTTGGATTTTTTATATTTCAAATTATTGATACATTCAAAGAGTAATTTTAATCTCTATAATTTTTCATGGTGTGATATTTTTTGAAACATTCACCCACATGAAGATCTAGTTTACATTCACATGTTTTGCAAATATAAATCGTCTCTCTTCTTCCTCCTTTGATTTTTCTGTTAGAACAAACAACACAATCTTTGTGTTTTTTGTTAGGGTGAGGTGTGATTATATGGAGCTTTCCATCTAAAAGTTGCTCTAAGTTAGTGGATGATAATCTACCCCTGGAAGTTAGTGTACCATCTCTGAATTCTCCAACAAGATCATGTACTAGTTTCCTAATAAATTTCACATGCGTTATCAGTTTTTCATTTTTTCTTTTTTGGCATCAGTTGAGATGGCATTTACATTTTACTTGTCCTTTCTTGCTAATGAAAACAAGAAAAGATACTGGAAAAATAGACAAAAATTCCCCTTCCCCCCGCGGTGAAACTACGTGTCGAGTGTGGCTCGACATACGAGCTGCTACCGATGCTAATTGTGTCGAATCACACTCGACATCCTAGTGCAAAAGGTTAATGTAAGAAACATTTAAACCTGTAAAGCATTTTTGTGAGTTTATTTGAGCCAAACTGTCAACAATTGTCAGGAAGCAGAATCTCAATGGATTGAGATAAAATGCTCTGGAGAATGGTGTTGTGTTTTTTTTTTTTTTTTTTTTTTTGCCTATTTTTATAAATTACCATCAAAGGAGGAGACATAAGTGGGTTACATGAAATCCATTGGTGATAGATTAGAGAGGTGAGAGAAAGCAAAGCACAGAAACCTATGGGATTGGATAAAGTAAAATGATAGACACATGCTTCTTTTACACAGGTGGGTACAGGGTAGTTAACGCAATAACAAGGAGGAAATTTGTGGTTCATTGGTTGTGCCCTGAGGGTCTGAGAAAATGGAAGTTACAAGTTACCCTGACATTCCACAGGTATGTATCTAGGTGCAAAAAGACAATGGGCTCAGTAAAGATCAAAGTTGATCTTTGTCAGGGAAGATACTGGCCTAGGACATGACTACCCACCATAGACTGTTTTTCAATTAAAAAAATTTAATTTCAGACCATCCTTTGTGGTGACTTTAGTTCTCTGAGTTTGCAAGGCCTCCACGCAGGCCTCCCCTGAGCTGTCAGGTTAGCATGGGCCCCTCTCCGTCCACACTTACAGGTCTAGGCTAGGACACGAAATAGTAGTGAGGCCAGCAGAGCAGCAGCAGCAGCTTGAGAGGAACCCTGGAGGGTGGCACCACCGCTGTGCTCTGTGCAGGGTGCCCGCTGCTGCTGCTGCACAGACTTGGCTTCTGAGCAGAGGAAGCACTGCAGCTGCTGGGGGCACCACACAGGAGCTCCGCTGGCAGCCCACTGAGTGACCCAGTGCACGAAATCCGTGCACATTAAAATGGGATTAAGTAGAGGAAATAATTTAATATTGCTATTTGCCCTTTCTCTATAATAGAAGTGTCAGAGATGAAAGAAAATCAGTAAAATGTATATGAAAACCTTCCTCCTGTCAGAGTCTGGGGCACACCATGGGATCCAGAGTCAAGTCCCCGCCACCCACATGCACCTCAAAATCGCGTGAGACCCAGACCCGGCCAGCACCCCCCCGCATTGGGCTAGATCCAGACCTGGCCACTCCCACCCTTGTCAAGCCCTGCTGGGCAGGGGACATAGCCTCAGGTCCCCTGGCCCGGCGCCAGGATGGGGGGCGTGGCCTGAGATCCCCCAGCCCAGACCGTGCCTTCAGGTCCTCGGTCAAGCCCCACCAGGTGGGGGACATGGCCTCAGATCCCTTGTCAAGCCCCTCTGGGTCGGGGGCATGGCCTGAGTTTCCCCCGTCAAGCCCCGCCAGGCGGGCCGGGGGGCTGCAGCTTAAGGTCCCCTGGCCCAGCACCGGGAGTCGGGCGCAGCCTCGGGTCCCCCGTCAAGCCCCACCAGCAGGGGGGTGCAGCCTCAGGTCCCCAGTCAAGCCCCGCTGGGTGGGGGGCACGGCCTGAGGTCCCCTGTCAAGCCCCATGGGGGACAGGGAAGGGTGTAGCCTCAGGTCCCTGCTGATTTTCTCATTAAGGCTCCTTATGGGAACTTGGCCTCAGCTGTGGGTGCAGCCATCTTTGTGATGGAGTGATGGTCAATTAGCATATTCCCTCTTTATTAGATAGGATATCTTCATTATTTTCTTATTTCTGGTTTTTTACTTTCTGCCTCATTGCTATAGATCTTGGCACAAGTTCTGCTGATGTTAAGACCAGAGCAGACACATGGCCCTCCATCAGACACACCTGCTCAGCCACCATACTGGGGTACGTGAGACATTTCAATTTTCATACCTATTCCCTTCTGTGGGTTACACAATAGGAGATCCCCTTTGAGATAACAAGTGTCATTTCCCTATGATTGGACTCCATGGCTGGGACAGGTCAGAGACAATGTCACTAGCGAGGATGAGGAGGCAGTTGGCTAAGGCTCATCGACACGGGAAGGTGTGGCTCTCAGAGGTAACAAATGTCCTAGTTCCAAGAGCAGACTCTGACAGAAGTCAGGTGACAGCGAATCCTGGGAATGAGAGCATGTCCTGTATTTACCATCTTCCGAGGACCTGACAAGTGACCCCGAGTAGCAGCAAGCTCTGCAGGACAGGGGCACGCTGGGCGCGTGGATCGCACCGAGTGGCAACTGGCCCCTGAATCCTGTCTCAGATCCACAGCTAGACTGAGGCTGAGGTGTCATCTGATATTCCTTTCTCTTCTGAATGGAGGCCTTTTTCCAACCCACAGTGCCTTGCACAATGAAGCCATGGAGATTATGATTTCAGTAAGTTTGACTGTAGTGTCTTTTGAGTCCAAGCCTTTATTTATAACACCTTACTGATAGGTACTACATCTCCCCAAATGTGCTGGCAATACCAGTTTCTTTAGCTACAGTTTCCTTCAGTGTTTCGTTGGAATCTGAATTATTTTTCCTCCATGTAAAACACCTGTCAGGTGAAGGGCACTGGGGTCACGGGGTCAGCCCTTTCTCAGAGCACCATCCTCTGGGGAGGAGTTGGTGTGTTCCCCAGTTTTCTGACTGTGCTCAGGTCTCTGACTCAAACAACAAATGGTGGCGAAGACACTCATTTTCCTCCTACAGTTTTGAAGGTGGTCCCGTCCCCCTTTCCTAACATTCAAGTGGGTGCCCCTTTGATGGAAGCTTTAGTAAGATTTTCCCAAATCAGTTTTGTCTAGATCAGAGAGTCCCTTCTCCTCAGTGCAGCATTGGTGCACAAACCACATGCCACACAGCATGAACCACATGCCACACAGCATGAACCACACCCCACACGGCATGAACCACATGCCACACAGCATGAACCACACCCCACACAGCATGAACCACATGCCACACAGCATGAACCACACCCCACACGGCATGAACCACATGCCACACAGCATGAACCACACCCCACACAGCATGAACCACATGCCACACAGCATGAACCACACCCCACGCACCATGAACCATACCCCCCACGCCAGTGGACCATGTACTGTGAACCACGTGACATGCCCATGGACTGCGCGCCATGCAGGACTCACGTTTCCCAGGTTCTTGGCTGCGATGCCATGTGGCTGGAGAGGCCGCGCTGGGCTGCGCGGGGCCATCTGGGGAAGTCCGTAGGCTGCTCATCTCTCTCCCCTACCAGCCCCAGCTCCAGTGTTTCTCACTCACACTACTCATTCGCCCTGACTTTTCTGAGGCGGAACACAGTTTCTGTTCTTTAGGGGACCTGAGATTATTCATGATTGAAATATTTCTTGGCTTAGGAAGGTAGGATAGGCGAAGAGGCAGTTTCTCTAAAAAATAAGACAAAATAAACGTCCTGAGGTGTTCTTTGCCAATTAGGGGCATTCCCCGTTGTTCTGGGCTCTGTAAGGGTGCTGGCGAGTGGCAGGCATCTTTAGTGGCTTCCCGGTGTCTCAGGGATCACGAGAAAGAGGCTGGGAGGGCGGCACTGAGGCTCCCATGCCTCCCACCGGTGAGGATGTCACCTGCTTCCCAGCACGCCCTGCTGAAGGGGAGGGACCATAGCTGAGCTTCAGACTGTCAGGCAGAGGCGGGAGATGCAGTGTCATTCCAGAGGAGCTGATGTAAGGAGTCTGGGTGGGCGGTGGGCGATGATTTCTCCATAGAAAACAGATGTGAGGAAGAGAAGAGTAGGAGCAGAGGAGGCGCGGGGGCAGGGGCACCATGAGGATGGGGGTCAGATAGGAGGCTGTGAGGCGGGGAGCCTGCCCTGTGGGGGCAGAGGGTGCAGATGCTGTGAGGTGAGACATGGACTAGGGTGAGAGGAGAGGGCAAGTGGGGGAGGATGAGGATGTGAGGATGGCTAGAGGTAAGCTGGGGCCCAGGAGAGAGTGCTGGGTGTAGTGGGACGGGCTGTTGGGGGGGCGGGTTGAGACCTGGAGGGGCCTCAGGAGGGACGGGAGTGGGTGTGAGAGGACAGTCAGTGTGGGAGAAGGTGAGCGTGTGTGGAACTGACCACAGTAGAATGGAACTTCATAAAAGTCCAACAACATGCAGGCACCAGGCGAGAAAAAACATATCGATGGCTTGAAACTCAAGGAACATTTAATCGCACTGTTTTTGATAAACGATGGTGAAAAGTACTGTTTTCTCTCTGCTCCTGACAAGCTCCCGCTGAAAGTCCTGCAGTGAAGGGCGGTCGCTGTGCCACGCGGAGGCCCAGGCGGGGGTCTGCCTCGGGCCAGGACATCCTAGGAGCCTCCGGGACTAACCAGAGGGCGCTTAGTGAGAGGCTGCAGCACAAGCTTGCAGGACCTCGCGGGCCTTGCACACAGCGGCATGTCCCTCAGCCCCTCAGGACCCAGTGCAGCCCCTTCAGGTAACTCACAGCCCCGCCCCAACCTGCATCCAGGATGGATCAGGCCAGCCTTGTCTCTCAGGGCCCCTCTTTCCCTAAAATGAAGACAGCCCAGTGCAGGGCGAGGCGAGTCTGCCTTCCCAGGGACGCGAGGCTGCTCGAATGGATGGCTTCTTCCTTCAAAACTGAGAAGCCACTCACTGTGGTGCTGAGAGATGGTAACCCCATGCCAGGTGCTGTCCCCAGAGAGGCCAGCCTCTGGTTCTGCCACCCCGCCTCTCCCCACGCCACCCGCCTGCCCCTTGTCCTATGTAGACTAGCAGCCACAGGAGAATTTGCCAATCTAGCTCTGACTCTGCTTTCTAAAACAGTATGTCCTCAGAAAGGCTCCAAGTGCTATTTCATCAGTCTCTCAGTAATTTAATTGTGGGAGCTGCAATCCATCATACTTTCAATTAACAATTAATTACGTAGAAAGACACATGTTTTATTGAGACCGAGAAACAGCATGCACCATAGGTAGAGTGGCACTTTCTCCTCGCCCCATGGGGAGGGGACTAAGGGCTGCAGATGCAGGAACCAGTTTTGCACTGAAAACTACAAATCCCCCTGAACCCCCTAAGAGTGACGCCCTGTGACTGGGAGACTTGAGGGCGGCACTTGGAGCACTAGTGCTAGGTCACTCCTTCACACCCGAGGAAGGGCCCGCCCGGGCACGTGTGGTCCCATCAGGGGCTCCAAATGCAGGGCCCCTTGCTCAGTGTACACAGGGTTCGAGGGCTCTGGTGTGGGGAGCAGGGAGCCGTGGAGCACAGTCTCCATGCAGAGAGGTGCTCAGAAGAGGAGGAGAGTCTCTTGCTCAAATCAGATCTCTTAAGCGTTAGTGTTCCTACGCGTGGCCTTTGCGGGAGATAGTCCCAGGTTGGGCTCAGCATCAGGTCAGGGAGGCCTGAGTCCCGAGAGTTCTCAGCACTCAGTCAGGCGATGTCTCTGCCTCCCGGAGTCCATCACCCATTTCTCTTTCCTGACAGAACTCCGCTTGCCCATCCCTTTAGGAGGGACCCACCCTGCCCCAATCAGCACACCCCGCCTTTCAGACACTGTGATATATTCAGGGAACCCAAGGGAGCAAAGGAACCTCATGGAATGCTGGAATGTAGACCCCACCTTTTTTTAGTACTGCTGCTACTACTATTACTGTTGCTACTAACAACAATAACACCACTAACACTTGCAAGACCCTTACCTTACTCAGTGATGGACACAGTTTTAAATGTTTTATGTGCATTTCCTCATTTAATACAACAACCCTAAGAAACAGATCACAGTATTGTCTCTGTTTTACAGAAGAGTAGGAAATTAAAGCATGGCTTTTTAACTTGTCTAAGGTCACACAGTTAGTAAATGGTAGAGCCGAAATGTCAATCAAATCTTCATTATTTGGAACTTCCAACTGCTGCAGACGCGGGCGGGCGCGGGGGACGCGGGGGGCGGGGGGGGGGGGGAGTCTGGTGCTCTGAGAGCCCTCATGAGGGCCCCAGGAGGAACTGAGCCTGGAGGAGGCAGAGGGGCTCCTCCTGGAGAAATGTCCAAGTCTTCTCTTTTACTGTAAGTTATGTGAAACGGTACATTCGTTCCATTTTTAGCCATTTTGGAATCAGTCTTCTCTGCCTCTCAATGGAAAGAATCAAACATAGAATGTATACCAGGAACCACAGTTGAAAGGTCAGACACATAGAATTGACTGAATTGATGGATTGAGAAGGATGACGGGAAACCCTCTACTTCAGGTAGTGGGGTCCATCTTGTTATCCAGTAAGGAACCAACTGGTTGGATTGTTCTGTGTTGGTGTTTGAGATTCAGATCACTCATCTTTCAAATGGCAGCATGAGCACGGTTGAAAACAACCAGGATGTTGAACCTGGCTACTCTCACAGCCTGCAGGCGTGTTCTGGTCTTGTAGCGTGTGCTCCAGAACCCAGTGGCTTAAAACACCTGTTTATTAGGATGTGTTGTGGCTCTGCAGGCTGCCTGAGCTCCGTGTGGAGGTTTTGCTTGGGCTTTGTCATGCTGCAATCGGAGGATCTGCAGTTACCTGAAGACTCACTGGTCAGACATTCGGCAGCTCACTCACAGCGTGGGGAAGTGATGCTGGTTGCTTTCCGGGAATTCTGATGGGCTGTTGACCAGAGTGCCTTCGTGTGATTTCTCCAAGTGCTTAAGCTTCTCCAGGCCTGGAAGCTGGGTTTTAAGAGGAAGTGCTCCAAGCATTTGAAGACCAATGTAAGCTGAAAGACCACTTATAACTAAGCCGTGGAAGTCACAACTTGGCACTTGCTCTGATTCTATAGCTTAAGAAAGAGTCAAATAGGCATCCCAGGTTCCAGGGGAGAGAAGGTTGCGAGGGAAGAGTACCCAGAGATATGGTCTGGTACCACAAGTGCCTCCACAAGGTGAGGTTCTTCCTTCGGATCTGGCCTGAGGAGAAGCAGAGAGGCGTTAGGCAGGAAGAAGTAAGACAGACTCTGTCTGCAGCCTGCAAACCAGATCAGCTGGGACTACCTGAAGCCTTGCAGGGTTGGAAGAGCTGACCCCAAGCTGTAGTAAGTTAGACTAGGCTGAAACATGGAAGGGGGAAATACTGTGGTGCAGGAAATCCTAATTGCCTCCTCCACATCCAACAAAAGCAGACCTCCAGCCAAGTCTCTCACGCTGGCCCTAATTCCACGTTCCCTGCCGCGCACAGGGAGAGCCCCACAATCCTGCTTTGCAAGGGTCAAATCTGAGGTGCATCACCTTCCTGGTCTGTGCTTCAGAGTTGCTGAGGAGGGTCTGAGGTAGACCCTGAATGTCAGTGCAGAAGGATGGGCAAAGCGCCTGCATCTAACCCCAGGGGACCAATTTCCAAAGACCCATTCAGTTGAAATAGGTCTTGACAAGACCTTGGGCTGAAGCTGCTACTTCCTGGACTGGCTGGAAGCAAATAGACCAGAAGCCCACAGAGCCTTTAAAACAGCTCTCCTGACAAAGAAACCCAGCTCCCACCAGAGTTGGTCTGTGATTGTCACACCCAGGAACATGAAGAGACACTTGCATATCTCATTCCTAATGAGGTCAACATCTTAACCTACATATTGATTGTTTAGATTTCCTCTTCTATGAATTGTTCTTTATATAATTTACTTGTAGAATGGTTGTCTTTCTGTTGTAAATTTGAGGCTTTTGCCATATTGTAGGCATCAATCCTTTATCATATATCTGTGTTATAGATATTTCCCAATCAACCCTTTATCTATTGACTTTAATAATGATACAATTTATTAAAGTATATGATAATTAAGTGTACCTGTGTTTTTAATGACTTCTGGATTCTTACTTTTGTTTTAAAGGTATCCCTCAGACCTCCTGGCTACTATCAGTCAGGGAGATCCTAAAAGGTTTTTTTCATTAACTTAGAGTCCTCAGAGCCAGTTCCACACATGGTCCAAAGAGGCTGCTCAGTTAACGCTAATTTTTTTTTAAAAAAAAAGAAAGACAAAGGGTGTTGGTTTGAGACAAATCAATGCTATAATTGGAATTATTTTTGTTTATGCGTAGACTTTTTGTGGCAGCGAGAGTCAGGAGGATCCTAAAGTGCAGCATGATGCAGAGGGAGGTGCAGGTGTCATTGTGGCCACCTTGTAGCTACAGTGAAGTTTGGCAACATGCAGAGGCGGAGCACTTTGGGCTAATCTAATGGGAAAGGTCTGAGCTGAGGGTGTCCAATGTTTGTCTCTATTTCCTTTCTCCTTCCAATCATCGCCCTTTCTCCATAGTCTGCCATTTAGTCTTCTTCATCCCTTCCTTTCTTCTTCCTCGTTTCTCATCTTCTGTTGCCCTTGCTACTTCTTCAGTTTCCTTCCTTGAGTTAAATTCTCATGAGCACTATATTCAGGGATTATCTGAGGATCAGGCCCACCTTGTAACTGATCCAGAATACAGCCCAGCACTCACTTTTTCTGTTGCAAAGTTTGGGGATAACAAGAATATTGGATGTCACTCACATCCTTTTCCTCTGAGGAAGGCATTTTTTCTACAAAGAGTTTGAACTTCCCTCAGAGAACAGAATTTTGATAGCATCTCCTAAAGCCTCGGCTCTTGACCCTCCCCTTGGATCGCATGACTTTAATCTCAGGCACATAGAAGAGAAGGTTGTTTTCAGAGCAGTGAGCTAGAGGGGAAGTAAATTATATTTATTAGAATTGGTAATCATATTTTCCTAAGTTGGATAAAATTAGTCATTATGTAACCAGACCATAATTTTAGTTTACTTTGTCATTTATTAAGCTACTGTTTATATTAAGATCTGTGCTAAGTGCTAAAGAACATAGTATGTATTGTCTTAAGGCAAAGATAAAGCTTAAGGTCTAGTATGAGAGAAAAACAGTTTCAAAAAACAAAATAGCTCAAAGTAGAATATAATTAGTGTGCAAATAGAAACACCAAATATTGTGGGGACAGAAGTGAGTTGTAACTATGGAGATAGCACAGCTACGAGTAATAGTAGCAGTAACACCACAGAGTCAGTACTTACTGAGTGTTTGTTATATGCCAAGCAATTGTTGCTCCACCAGGAATCATAACAACCTTCAATGCGACAAGACATGAATTGGTGATACTGGCCTTGGAACTGAAAGGTAAATTGATGGAATGCAAGAGACTTCGATTTATGGGATATTGGTTTTGGGAAATCATGGCATTTTATTCAGTGGATAAAAGATGGCTAATTCTAAAATAAATGGATTTAGGCTATTTTTGAAGGTCAAATAAAGTTGTACCTCAACCTCATAGATTATATAATTATATAGGGTGTCCCCAAAAAATGTATATGCACACTTTGAATTATTATAAAGGCAGTGTTTATTAAAATGCATTTCATTTTCAAAATTGAGCTATCAGCAGTTAAAGTGTGTCTACATTTTTGGGGATGCCATATATATTAAAAGGGCCCAATAAAAACCTATAAAGAATTTAAAAATCTATAAATATACTTTAACAATTTGTTTGTGGGCAAGGTTTTCTTTATGTCAACACAGAACTAAAAAAACACACAAGGAAAAACACCTGATTTGATTATATATAATCTAAACCATTCGAATACCAAATATTTAAAACAAAGTTAATTATATTAAAGAAAACATTTGCCACACAGATATTGTTAAGAGGACTAATATTTCTAATATACAATGAGTTCTTAAATATCAGTAAAAAGTAGACATTGACAAAATAAAAGGTAAAAAATGAACAGGTTATTTAAACAAAAGAAATACCAATGGCTAATACACACTTAAAGAAAGACAACTTTACTAGCAATTAGAAAAATGCAAATTAAAACAAAAATGTGATACCATGCTTTTGCTATCACATGAACAGAACAAAACCAGAAAGCTGATGGTGAGAGCATAGGAGGGCACTGGAGAAGAGCCCCCGCATATATCAATCCAGGCCTGTGTGTTTGGGAAATTGCCCTCCTCAGCTACAAGCTCCTGCAGTAGTCACATTTCACAGGCCTCTCAGCCTAGAAAGAAGGAAGGAACATTCATTGGGAAAGGCCATGTTCTTCATGTTTTCTTAATAAATTATTTTATTTTGAGGTAATGGTAGATTCACATGCAGTTCTAAGAAAGAATACAAAGACATCCCTGTACCCTTTATTAAGAGAGTGGGACTTTTTGAGCACTCCAGAGAGGCTGTGGACTGTGCCCCAGATAGATTTGTCAGTGCTGACACCAGGCCAGGCCTTGAAATACGGTCTCATGGCCCCTTCCCAGCATGTAGGCCTTCTTTCATAGAACACTGTCAGCTTTCTGAAGAACAGGATGACCCTGTGACTAACATGGTCGTCAATGGCATGACCCTGACGTAGCTTAGGAAAAACTGTTTTGTCTTGGGTTGCTAGCTCTGCAAGAACAGGATGTGGTAAATGTGCTTAAAAGTGGTCCTGCACAAAGGGTCGGGGCTGCTCTCTGGACTCCCTGCATGGAGAATGGCAGAGCAGTGCCCGCCTGGCCAGCTAATAAAGGCTCCCTAAATTTTAATTTGGTCTGGACTACAGTGGTTGATCACTCCCATTTGCTTCACAACACCCTTTACTCAGTTTCTTACTCAGTGTCTTGGAAAAGGATAGGCCATCACAGCCAAGATATAGCCATGGATGCAATCAGATGCAGACCATTGTCATCAGCACAGTGATCCTTCTTGTTGTCCTTTTAGAGCTGCCCCCACCTCCTCCTTACCCCACCCCACTAACCTGTTCTCCATTTCTATTATTTGTCTTTTCAGAATGTTTTGTGTGTGGAATCACACGATATGTAACCTTTGGGCTTGTTTTTTTCATTCAGTATAATTCCCTGGAGATTTATCCAGTTCTTGTACATGTCACCAGTTCCTTCCTTCCCACTGCTGCCTGGCAGCCGAGGTGTGGTGGTGCCACCGTTCAGCAACAAGCCAAGGTGTGATGGTGCCACCATTCAGTAATAAGCATTTGAAGCAATACAGCTGTTTCCAGTGTGGGGCTTGTAGTGAGTACATGTGCCATAGACGTTCATATGGAGGCTTCTCGGTGAACCTGTTTTGGTTTTCAGGAACGAGTGCCCACGAGTGTGGCTGTTCGGTTGTTGTATAGTGAGTTGTAATTAAAAAACAGTGCCTGCCAGACACCACTGCAGTGTGGCTGGACCTTTCTGCACGTTCCCACGAGTGCTCCAGCTTCTCTACACCTTCTCCAGCATTTGGTGTTGTCAGCTCCTCTTCTTTTCAAATGCATTCTGATAGTGTTCTGATGATAATTTGCATTCTCTCATGATAATGATGTTGGACATCTTGGGTACTATGTCAAGAGACTCTCCATCTTAGTTAAGCCTCTGTTTTTAGTGAAGGGTGACACTGCTGTAGCAGGGGAAGGGTGCGCACAGTCTCGAAGTTTCTAGGTTGGGGTAGAATCTAAGGTCTCCTCCACTCAGCCTCTGTTAGCGCCTGGGGTGGGTGGGCGGGCTGTGCATTCCTGCCCTGTGAGGCTGGGAATCCCGCTTCTCAGAGGTCATCTGGCTGCAGGCAACAGTGCCTCCTTCCTGTTCCCTGTGTGTCCTCCCTTTGACAGCACTCCGGGGCCTCTTTATCACTCAGCAGGGGTCTCCACTGACACCACAGGTCGGGGCACGGCCACAGCAGGGATGAGACCCTGAGCTTTCTGCTCAGCCCTTCCTGGTAGCCATGGTGGTGATGCTGGGCACTGGGCCCTCCTTGGGCAGCCTGGCCCTGTGGGAGCCGAGGCTCTCTACCTCCCGCAGGGGCTGGGTGAGACAGCAGGTCTTTTTCTGGGGTGAGAATGGAGTCAGTATTGCCTAGCACATTTTTGCATTGCTAGGCTTTTCATCTCTTGATCCTGTGGCCAGAAAGAGCAGGATCAAGAGTTGGGGCTTTTAAAAGATTTGTGCTCGTTGGAATTTCTGGGTCGCTGGCTCCTTCAGCCCCCATCCAGGGCATAATAAAAAACCAAAAAGGCTCCACTCTTATTCTTTCGATGCTGGCATCTATGATCTATATGACTTCTTTTCTGCAACTTTCAGAATCTTAAGTTTGTTTTACATAAAATGTCCACAGTATATACTCTAAATATTGGGCAACAAGATTACGGGAAAGGAAGCCAGGATCGTCCTGCTTCCTGTCCCGGGACTCTCTGGTGCCTTTTGATGTCTCCTCCGCAGGGTTCTGCTCATCTGTCATTATACCATCAGAATAATTTAAAAAAATATATTTTATTGATTTCAGAGAGAAAGATATAAACATCAATGATGGAAGAGAATCATGGATCAGCTGCCTCCTGCCCGCCCACACTGGGGATTGAGCCCACAACCCAGGCATGTACCCTGACCAGGAATCCAACCATGACGTCCTGGTTCATAGGTTGATGCTCAACCACTGAGCCATGCTGGCTGGACTGAATAATTTTGAAATGTTTCCTCAAATTTCATTTATTTTAAGAACAACCATAAAATTGGAATTTTAATTAAAATTGAATTAAATATAATTATTAATTTCATATTAATTATGGGAAAAATCATGTTTTTCTTATATTGTCTTACATCCAAAATATGCTTCTTTTACTCTTATTTGATTTTATTTCTTTTAACATCTAACAGTTTTCATATTATAATACTTTTTATTGTCAAATTTATGCCTAAGAAATTTATTTCATTGAGTTGTTGCTGTGAATTATTTTTCTTTCATTTGTGTCTAACATAGAAAGACACTATTGTATATCCCTGTCTTGTACCTGGTCACCTTATTAAGTACTATTATTCATTTCACTAGAGGCCAAGTGCACGAAATTCATGCACTGGGGGGTGGTGTCCCTCAGCCCAGCCTGCACCCTCTCTAATCTGGGACCCCTTGGGGGATGTCCAGCTGCCAGTTTAAGCCCACAGGAATCGGGCCTAAACCAGCAGTTGGACATCCCTCTCACAATCTGGGACTGCTGGCTTCCAGCTGCTTGCCTGCCTGCCTGCCTGATTGCCCCTAACCACTTCTGCCTGCCAGCCTGATCACCCACTAACCACTCTCCTGCCAACCTGATTGATGCCTAACTGCTCCCTGCCAGCCCCATTGCCCCCGACAGCCCTCCCCTGCAGACCTGGTTGCCCCTAACTGCCCTCCTCTGCCAGCCTGGTTACCCCTAACTGTCCTCCCCTGTTGGCCTGGTCGCCCCTAACTACCCTCCCCTGCTGGCCTGATCACTCACAACTCCCCTCCAATGCTGGCCATCTTGTGGCAGTCATCTTGTGACCACATGGGGATGGCTATCTTGTGTGAGGGTGTGATGGTCAATTTGCATATTGCCTTTTTATTATATAGGATTAATTTTTTTACTAAAATCTCATAAGTTTTCCAGCTGGTCAAAGTGGTCTTAGTGGTGCTCATGGCCTCAGTCAGATTTCAATTTTACTTTTTATGAATTATTCAACATGCTTACTTATAAATGCATTATCCTAATATATAGAAAGCCAGGGGCCGTCACGACCAAAACAACTGGATGGACAACTGAAGAGAAGGTTGTGTGTGTGGGGCAACCAGGCCGGCAGGGAGACTTAGTGAGGGATGACCAAACGACTTAACAGCAGGCTGCATGGGGCAACCAGGCCAGAAGGGGGGTTAGTGAGGGACAACCCAATGACTGAACAGCAGGCTGTGTGGGGCGACCAGGCCATCAGAGGGGGCAGTTAGGGTAACCAGGCTGGTGGGGGAGGGAGTTGGGGGCAACCATGCTGGCAGGGGGGCAGTTTGGGGCAACCAGGCCAGAGGGGGCCCAGTTGGGGGCAACCAGGCCAGCAGTGGGAACAGTTGGGGGTGACCAGGCTGGTGGGGGAAGCAGTTGGGGGCAACCAGACCAGCAGGGGGGGCAATGAGGGGTGACCAGGCTGGCAGGGTGGGCAGTTAGGGGTGACCAGGCCAGCAGAGGGGAGCAGTTGGGGGCAACCAGGCTGGCAGGCAGGGGTGGTTAGAGGTGATCAGGCAGACAGGCAGGTCAGCAGTTAGGAGCCAGTGGTCCCTGATTGTGAGAGGGATGTCCGATTGCCAGTTTAGGTCCGATCCCAGGGATTGGGCCTAAACTGGCAGTCGGACATCCCCTGAGGGGTCCCGGATTGGAGAGGGTGCAGGCTGAGCTGAGGGGTCCCCCGTGCACAAATTTCGTGCACCAGGCCTCTAGTATAATCATAAAAACACAAGGTACTTTGTTTGCCATGGGGGAAATTAATAAACAAAAAATCAAAATGCAGTAAGGGCAATTCCAGCTCAAATATCAACCCAGGCCTCTGTTAATTTGTACTATTGGTTAAGCAACTGATGGAAAACATAAGAAACTGGAAGACTTACAATTAAAACCAGATAATTAGCATATCCTGACTGAGATATTGAGTCCTGCCAAGAACACAGGCAGTAGGGGAGGAGGATAATTTATTAAAAGGTGCATGAGCCTGTGGACTTAGCAGTCCTCATTCGGAAGCCCACACAGCTCCATAATTCTAAACCAGGATTAATGAGTAAGCTCTCAGTACTTCAGGGAGAATCACCTCGGAGCGGTTTTTCCTTTGGGCCACTGTGGGCACAGTTTAGTGAAGTGGAAAGTCCCGTTCAGGTTACATGCTCACCATCGGCCAGAAGAGACTGGACTTAGCTGGTTGAGTCCTGCCAAGAACACATGCAGTAGGGGAGGAGGATAATTTCTTAAAAGGTGCATGAACCTGTGAACGAAAGGGGACATGCTGACCTGACAAGCTCAGGGGAGGCCTGCATGGCGGTCTTGCAAACTCAAAGACCTAAAGTCACTGCAAAGGATGGTCTGAAATTAAACTTTAACTAAAAGCAGTGATGATGGGTAGTCACTTCTAGGCCGGTATGTTCCCTGACAAGGTTAGCCTTTACCTTAACTGAGCCTATCTGTTTTTTGCATGTATAATAACATATCTTTGAAATGTCTGGGTCACTTGTAACTTCCCCTTTTCTGGACCCCTCAGGGCACAACCAAATGTGCCTGGTCCCCAAGACAGATACCACAAATTCCTTCATTGTTATTGCTATCATGTTAATTGTTGACAGTTAACTATCCTGCACCCACCTAAGTATGTGTCTACCATATTGCTTTTTATCCAATCCCAGCGGTTTCTCCCACTTTTCTTTCTCCCCCCTCTCTAATCAATCACCAGTAGATTTCATGTAACCTACCTATGTCCCCTCCTTTGATTGCAATGTATAAAAAGAGATGAAAAACTGCCGTTCTCTGGAGCAGTGGTTCTCAACCTTTCTAATGCCTTGGCCCTTTAATACAGTTCCTCATGTTGTGGTGACCCCAAACCATAAAATTATTTTCGTTGCTACTTCATAACTGTAATTTTGCTACTGTTAATGAATCGTAATGTAAATATCTGTGTTTTCTGATGGTCTTAGGCAACCCTGCTAGCGGTTCTCAACCTGAGGGTCAAAATTACAGTTATGAAGTAGCCACAAAAATAATTTTATGGTTGGGGGTCACCATAACATGAGGGACTGTATAAAGGGTCGCGGCATTAGAAAGGTTGAGAAACAATGGCTCTGGAACGTTATCCCAATACATTGAGATTTTGCTTCCCTGAAATTGTCGACAGTTTGGCTCAAATAACTCACAAAAATTCTTTACAGGTTTGAATGTTTTTACGTTAACAAACCCAAAGAACGGGTAGTCAGTCTGCAAAGGTTAAAAGCACAGAGACAGGGTTTGCCAGGGCTGGGTCCTGTGCTGAGACGCCACCGCACTGTGGGCCCTCACCCAGTGTCTCTGCTCCCAGGGCAGGAGGGTCTAGCCTGCTCTCCTCTCCACTGAGTGCATCAGGGACTGCTCTTCCTCCAGGTCCCACCGACTCGGCTCCTATTTGTCCTTCCCATCGGTCTTGCCTGTTGACGGTCAGGCTCCCTGCTTCCGATGGACATGATGAGACAGCAATGAATCAAGCAGAGCGAGATAGGGAGGTACATTGTAATTATCTCTGTAAAGCGATGCCTGACCTGAGGAAAGGCTGGCCAAGAAAAGGTCCTCCCATGAACAGTTCTGTTTTCATTAGACTCCTGGTTCCATCCCCGGAGCAGCGGAGGGAAGCACTAGTGAAGGAAACATCCCCAACCTGCCCCCTGGCCGGGCCTTTCCCCTGAGATGAGTGCCATCCATGCCAAGTAGTCAGGGAGACTAAGACCCCTTCCTCTGACAGGAGGCTGCCAGGAGCCCTGCGTGGGGCCTGCACTGGGTGCTGGCCTGCAGGTACCTGTCCACGGGTGGTCTCAGTGGCCGAAGGACAATCGTTCATCCCCCTCAGGCTCAGGCTCCCTGGGGGTTCTGCTCCCTTACCCTAGGCCCCACAGCAGGGGCAGCTCTCCTCATGGAAATGGGGTGAGTGGGAGAGGACAAGCCTCAAAGGACGCACATTCCACGCTTCTGTTTGCAGCACATCTGCTAACATCTCAGTGGTCAGAGCGCATCAGGAGCTGAGCCTGACCCCGAAGGGGGGGGTTCCTGCTCCTGTGGAGCCACAGGGCTGGATGCCACATCCCCCCCAGATGCTTCCCCAGGCAGTGGGAGCCACCGCTGAGCAGATGTGCAGGGTGTGGCTTCTTGAGTGGACCAACAAATAAGCAACGCCTGAAAAACTATTGAAAGCAGAGAAAGGGGGAAAAGAGAAGGGAGGAATCTGGAATTATATGTTAAATGTCAACTATCATTGTTTCGAGTGACAATATAATACATAATTAGGATTTTTTTCTATAGCATTTTCAGCATTTTCCACAATGGCTATCTCATGCTTTCATAATCAGAAATAACACACACGCACACACACACACACACATGCACACGCACACGAAAACAAATGCTGTCTAAGTTATCTTTTTCTTCTCAGCCAATGGAAGCAAGAACAGCATAGCAAGGATGAGAGGAAGGGAGAGCATTAAAAAAATCTATGTAATTTTTAAAGGGAAAGTGAATGTTACAAACACACGCACCTCTTCTATGCTATTTAAATGGTACACTCTAAGCAGAGACTAAAGTCACGTTTCATAAGGCGCTGATTTTGTTCTGCAGGCAAGAGGCAAAAAGCTTTTGAGGATTTAGTGAACATCCTCAGCTCTGGTAAGAAGGTGAGATTTATTGGGTCAAAGATGCTGCCTTTCTTCTCCTATTCTTCTCTCAGTTTCCTCGCCTGCAACTCTAAGAGCCTGAATGTAATGATATCTAATAATCTCTTAGAAGCTCGGTGATTTACCATTTGAAAACGCTTGCTCAGAAGTGAAGGTTTTAATTCTTTACTTTGTCTTATATTGACTTTTATTTTTTAATACTCACCCGAGGACATGTTCATTGATTTTTAGAGAGAGGGGAGTGGGAGGAGAGAGAGAGAGAAAAATAGATGTGAGAGAGAAACATCAATTGATTGCTTCCCATATGAGCTCAACTGGGGATCAAGTCCTCAACCTAGGTACGTGCCCTGACCAGAAGTCAAACCCGTGACCATCTCCCACAAATAGAGCCGTGTGGGCCAGGGCTAGATTGACCTTTCTACAGTAGCTCTCTGAGGAGCATGTCCGGCAGCTCATTATTGTTTCCCAGTTGTACAATTATCAATGTGTGTTATAGAAATTCGCAAATACAGTGAAAGGAAAAGAATCACCTGCAATTCCACCTGTATTCACCTTTCACAGTTATTTCCAGCATTTTTTCAGGGCGTGCATATTGTAACTGATTTTTCAAATCAGAGACCTATTTTAATTTTACCTTTTGTGACAGATCCCGTGCAATTACATAGTCTTCTCAGCAGCTATCTGCCATGGCTAGGAGAGATTTAATAATTTAGCGTTTTATTTATAAGCTGTATTTTCCGTAACCCACTTTTTCACCAGTATGTTCTTCCAGGATGGGTTAGGAATCATGGTCTTTGAGATTTGACAGCCTGAGGCTGACGCCCTGTCCTGGGTCTATTTATAGACCATGTGACCCCAGGCAAAGCCTTGACTTCCTTCAGCTTCGTTTTCCTTTTTCCTGGTCTACGGCATGGGAATGAAGCCTACGGTGCGTGCCGAATGTCTATAAGGAAGTGAGGCCACACGTCCATAGGGTTTCCTGTGAAGATTCAATACAGTCATGGCTTGCAGCAGGGTGACATTTCAGGTCATAAGTCACATGCTTACCCTCCATCCTGAATGCCTTCACCTTCATGTCACAGTGGGCCCTTCCACTTCAGAATGATGGGCACACCTCACTCAATGTGGAACCAGAAAACAAAGGCTGTGCATACTTGAAAATTAAAGTTCCAATATTCCCGGTCTGAGCAGAAGAAAGACAGATTAGTAGACACACTTGTAGACTGATTGTTCCTGCCTCCAAACTGGGTAAAAGCGAATCTGGGCTCATAACACAGCACCCCCCAGTGGGAGAGCTCCATGACCAGGAGCTGTCCTCGGATCCCAACTTCTCACCAATACACGTGGAACATTCTTGTCGCAGCATTTTTCGTATCTTTTATTGATTCTGTAAGACAATCTTTTTGGGCAGCAATTATCCTTATAAATTGATGATGATCTTGCATTCAGAATGATTTAATGAATTTACCCTGCAATTAGAGGACAGCCTTTTCTGTTTCACAAAAATATAAATAAATAGCTAGCTTTTGGTTTTATAATTCTAAAAGTATCACTTACATGTTTATTGCAGAAACATTTGAAAATTCTGAAAAAGCAAATATGTTTTTGACAAGATTAGTTCTGCATGATTATTTTTAAGGCAAGTGTGACATTATTTTATGTAGGCAGCCCTTTATTAATAGGCTGTTAGGTTGGCTATATTATTTTGCTACTTGCTAAATTTTATGAGTTTGTTGAGCACATATTTTTGTGAATTTGCCCAGATATGTCCTTAATATAATATCTTTATTCATTTAATATATCAATCTGATATTTTTAGTGTCTCCTAGACAATCAATCATACTATTTGAAAACCATGATGCTTTTGGCCCTTCCATTCTATTACTTTTTTCCTTTGTGGCATTGCCTAGAAGTTCTAGAAAAACACAGCACAACTGCCGTGACCCTGGGTTCCCTCTTTTTCTCCGACTCCAATGGCAGGGCTTCTAGATATGGGCAATGTTTTCTACTGACTTCAGACCCTACTTAATCATCATAGAAAATAATAGCTTTCTATTCTGAATTTTCACACACTTTAAAAAATTAGAAGTGAATACTGAAATTTATCAAAGGCTTTCCAGCACGTATTGGTATGTTCATGCATTTTTCTTCTATTAGCTAAAATGTGGTGACTTATATAAACATATTTCTAATGCTGAACTCTTTACATTTTCTGAATAAACTCTACATGACTTTGAATCTATTTTATAATATACTCCAGGATTCAGTTTCCAACAATTTTGTTCTTGATGTTGCAACAATTCTACCACCAGCCATCATCATCACAGAGAGGCAGCCTTATGCTAGATAATTGCAATGTCCTATACTTCTTAATCACTTCTTAATTATCACAGTTACTCTTTTTATTTTTCAGCTTTATTGAGGTACAACTGACATATAAAATTATAAGATATTTAACCCTTACAGTTATTCTTAAGGTAGATATTATAATCTTACATTAGAGAGATGATTCAGAATAGCTAATTATCCAAGTCACAAAATATTTCTTTTTTTGGACTTGAATACTCTATTCTAAAATAGAGCAAGTACTGAGATAGGAAAATGGCTGCTGATAGAAAGGCAGGCTGCAAGGTGGTGTGTGAGTGAAAGAACAAAAGCAGAGTGTGTGGACGTGGGGGAGTGTCTATCTGTGAGTGAGGGACAGCTATACTCCAAGGGACTGTTGGGGACTGTTGGACAGGGCTCCCCTGACCGGGCAGCCTCCACTGCTGCTGAAATCTCTCCCGGAGTGACCGGCTCTGCCGCAGAGACCGTGCCATCTTGAAGGGCAGAGTGGCTGTGAGCGGAAGCCTAGCCTTACCTTCAATCGGGAAGAATCGGATACCTCCCGGGACCCTACAACCACTACACGCAGGGACCAGAGGCAAACCCACAAACACCAGGTCTCAAGCAGCGTGAATATGCGGACTCAGACAAGCCCTGCACCTTCTCACGGAAAGGTCAGACTTCGCCCAGAGAAAGGTGAGGTCTGGGATCCAGGCTGAAGGGGAGAAATGCGCGCAGCGGGGTCTAGAGGTTCAGAGAAGTCTGCGCCCCACAAAATCCGCGGACATTGGGGTCACCATAGTCTGCGAATGTGGAAGGGGGTCCACAGGGCTGCTGACAGAAGGGAACTCTAGAAATCAACCCAAAGCTGGGCTAGGCACAGAAAGGCAGTCTGAAGTTTACCAGTAAACCGGCTGCACTGTGAGGGGGGGGGGGGGGGGGGGGGGGGGGGGGATGTCGAGAGGTTGCACACTTACTGTCTCTCTTTTTCTCTTTAAACCCTTGCTTTTGATTACTAAGCCCAGTACATAAGATCACCCAATTAAAAACACTCTCAGAGACTGCAGGGGAAAGTTGTTTTTGTGGATCCTGGGGATCAGAGCAGGGAGAAAAGATCAGAAAACCAGCTCTGGGGCAGTCCATACCCCCAAACCAGTATTAAGTGTGTCAGGGAAAACAAATTCTAAATACTGGGTATTGAGGACTTAAAGCCCTGGATGTCAATACAGAAACACTGCCGCCCAGGGGTTGAATCACAAACTGGCTCTTGTGTAAATACAACCACAGGCAAGCTGAGTAAAAAAAAATACTACCTGCTTCAAAACAAGATTGTGGCATACGACACAGAGGAGCTGTGGAATGCGGAGTACTTAATACTGTCCAGACTATCTGACAGGAAACGGGCATGCAAACAAACAGCAGAGGAAGTGAATGACCTTCACTACTGCACATTTTTATTTTTTTACTTAAGAAACTATTTTTTTCTTTTTTCTCACTTGATTTTACCCTTTTAATTATTATATTTTTATTTTTAATCAATATTATTACTACTACTATTTTACCTTTTTTTAAAGTTTTATCTTATTTTCTCTTTATTTTATTTTGGGATTAGTGTTCTACATTCTATTTTAATTTTTCCTTTAGCATTATTTTACTCTATCTCAACTTTGCCTTTATGCCAACACTCTCTTCCTCATCTTTCCCCTTTTTCTGTCCTGTTTCTCTTACCTTATTCCTGCTTTAGAGTTTCCCTATTCCTTCTTTTTAACCCATTAAAAATTCATCCTACTTATATATGTAATTTCCGATCCCCTGCTCCAAGTCCATACACACTTCTCTCTTCTCTTTCTTCACTACCCAATTTTTTCTCTCTTCTTTTTTTTTGTTTTTATTTATGTTTATTTTTGTTTTACTTTGTTTTGTTTTGCCCTTCTTTCTCTCTGTCCTATAGTTGTTGTTAGTTTGATTATTGATTAGATTGGTCTTTTTGCTTGTTTGTGTAATTGTTTCTCTTTTTTTGCTTCTGTATTTCCTCTCCTTGCTTGTTATTAGTTGTTGTTTGCATTCAAATCTGGGTGTTAGATGTTTTCATTTTTTGGATTAGTTGTTGTTCTTCTGGAGTTTCTCCCCATATAAATAGTTTTTTCCCCTTCATTTTTATTCTCTTTCTTTTCTATCTTACTTTTTTCCTTTTCTCAATGTCATTTTTGCACCTTTTGTTTATCCCCAAATTCTCTTTTCTTTGGTGGTCACCTTTATTTGGGGTTATTAGTATCATGAATACATTTGTCTTCAGTGCCTTGTGTATTGTGCCTTGTTGTGCTGTATTTTGTGCCTTTAAGTCATGCAGGAGAGAGAGAGCTACATAACCATATACCCAGAGAAGAGAGATCATGGGGAGACAAAGAAACAGCCTGCATATGAAAGAAAAGGATGCATCACCAGAAAAGGAAGTAAACAAAATGGAAGCAAGCAATATGTCAGAGAAAGAATTCAGAGAAATGGTCATAAGGTGACTGAAAAAGTTGGAAGACAAATTCAACAATATGTGTAAAAACCAACAGGAAATGAAGAAGAACCAAAAAGAAATGAAAAATGACATAGCTGCTGTAAAGAACTCAATAGAAAGCATCAACCATAGACTAGAAGAAGCGGAGGACCGCACAGTGAGCTAGAAGACAAGGTAGGAAAAAATACCCAGGCAGAGCAGCATCTAGAATAAAAGCTTAAAAAACAAGAGAACCTAAGGGAACTTTGAGACAACATGAAATGAAACAACATCCGCATAATAGGGGTGCCAGAAGGAGAGGAAACTGAGCAAGGAATAGAAAGCCTGTTTGAAGAAGTAATGACAGAAAACTTCCCTGATATAGGGAAGAAAAAACCAACACAAGTCCAAGAAGCTCACAGAGTCCCCAAAAAAATGAACCCCAAAAGACCAACACCAAGGCACATTATAATTAAATTGGCAATCACCAACGACAAAATAAGAATCTTAAAAGTGGCCAGAGAGAGAGAGAAAGTTACATACAAAGGAACCCCCATCAGACTAGCAACTGATTTCTCAACAGACACATCAGGCCAGAAGGGAATGGAATGAAATATACAAAGTCATGCAAAGGAAGGGCCTGAATCCTAAAATACTGTACCCAGCAAGGCTATCAATCAAAATTGAGGGTGAAATCACGAGCTTCACAGACAAAAAAGAACTAAGGGAGTTTATCACCACCAAACCAGCAATGCAAGAAATGCTAAAGGGCCTGTTGTAAAAAGAAAATATAAGAAACGAAGAAAGAACAGAGGCATCAACCTAATAAAAGAGTAATATGCTAATTGACCATACCTACGTGACACCCACCAGCCAATCAGGAGTAAGTATTCAAATTAACCCAACAAAGATGGTGGGCTAATTTGCATAGGCACACACCGAGTAGCAGGAGGCAGGGCGGGAAACTTGTGTCATTGCCATGATGATGATGCAGGTGCTCCACACCAACCCAGCCACTCCAGGCCTCTGGGCAGCATGGGAAGGTGGAAAGGTGGTTCTAGGCCAGAGCAGAAAGGTGGCTCCAGGCCGGAGTGGAAAGGTGGCTCTGGCCAGAGTGAAGGCAGTGCTGGCAGCCAGGGTGAGGAAGGCCCATTCTTGCAGGAATCTTCATGCATCTGGCCTCTAGTAAAAAATAAAAATGGCAACAAACAAGTACCTATCAATAATAACTTTAAATGTAAATGCATTAAATGACCCAACCAAAAGACATAGGGTAGCTGAGTGGATAAGAAAACATGACCCACATATCTGCTGTCTACAAGAAACCCACCTCTGAAAAAAGGACTCACACAGACTGATAGTGAAGGGACAGAGAAAGGTATTTCAGGCAAATGGAAATAAAATAAAAAGCTGGGTTAGCAATACTTATATCTGACAAATTAGATCTCAAAGTGAAGGACATAACAAAAGATAAGGAATGCCACTTCATAATACTAAAGGGACCAATCCAACAAGAAGATATAACTATGGTATACATATATGCACCCAATATAGGACCACCCAAATACATAAAAAAAACTCCTGGAGGATATCAAGGGAGAGATTGACAGCAATACAATCATAGTAGGGGACTTTAATTCCCCACCAACACCACAGGACAAATCCTCTAAACAAAAATCAGCAAAGAAATATCAATCCTAAATGATATACCAGATCAGATGGAATTAATGGACATCTTAGAACATTTCAGCCCAAAGCCACAGAATACAGATTCTTCTCAAGTGCACATGGGTCATTTTCAAAGATAGACCATATGTTGGGACACAGGCAAAGTCTCTTCAAATTCAAGAAGATAGAAATCATATCAAGCATCTTCTCAGATCACAATGGCATAAACTAAAAATCAACTAAAATAAAAACAATTAAAAAAATCAAACACCTGGAGTCTAAATAGCATGCTATTAAACAATGACTGGGTTATCAGAGAAATCAAAGAAGAAATAAAAAGCATGGAAACAAATGACAATAAAAACACAGCAATCCAAAATATATGGGACACAGTGAAAGCAGTCTTGAGAGGGGAGTTCATAGCTCTACAGGCCTACCTAAAAAAATAACAAGAAACAATGGTAATAAATTATCTAACCCTACAACTCAAAGAGTTAGAAAGAGAGCCAGAAGAAAAGCCCAGCATAAACAGAAGGAGGGAAATAATAAAGATCAGAGAGGAGATAAATAACATAGAGACAAAAAAAACCACACAAAAACAATACAAAACCAAGAGCTGGTTCTTTGAAGGGATAAACAAGATTGATGAACCTCTAGCCAAGAAGCAAAGAGAGAGGACCCAAATAAACAAAACCAGAAATGAAAGAGGCGAAGTAACAACCGATCTCACAGAAATGCAAATGATTATGAAAAAATACTATGAACAACTGTAGCCCAACAAAATGGACAACCTAGATGAAATGGACATATTTTTAGAAAAATACAAGCTCCCAAAATTCAACAAAGAAGAATAAAAAAACTTGAATAGGCTGATAATTACTGAAGAAATTGAAACAGCAATCAAAAGTCTTCAAGCAATGGTCCAGATGGCTTTACAGGGGAGTTCTACCAAGCATTCAAAGAAGAACTAAAACCTATCCTCCTCAGACTATTCCAAAAAATTCCACAGGAAGGCACAATTCCAAGCTCTTTCTATGAAGCCAGCATTACCCTAATCCCAAAAACAGATAAAGGCACCACAAAAAAAAAAAAAAAAAAGAACTACAGGCCAATATCCTTGATGAACATAGATGCTAAAATCCTCAACAAAATTCTAGCAAATCGGATTCAGCAATACATCAGAAAGATCATACACCATGACCAAGTAGGATTTATTCCAGGGATGCAAGTATGGTACAATATCCACAAATTAATAAATGTGATACATCACATAAGCAAACTGAGATACAAAAATCACATAATCATATCAATTGATGCAAAAAAATCATTTGACAAAATCCAACACCCTTTCTTGATAAAAACTCTCAGCAAAGTGGGACTAGAGGGATCATACCTCAACATAGTAAAAGCCCTATATTACAAATCTACAGCCAACATCATACTCAATGGGCAAAAACTAAACTCATTTCCCCTAAGAACAGGAACAAGATACTTTCATTACTCCTGTTTGACATAGTACTAGAAGTACTAGCCATAGAGATCAGACAAGAAGAATAAATAAAAGGCATCCAAATTGGAAAAGAAGAAGTAAAACTGTCCTTATTTGCAGATGACATGATACTATATATAGAAAACCCCAAAGACTCCATCAAAAAACTACTAGACCTAATAAATGAATTTGGCAATGTAGCAGGATACAAAATTAACACCCAGAAATCTATGGCCTTTTTATACACCAATAATGAACTTACAGAAAGAGAAATGAAAAAAACAATCCCATTTACAACTGCACCAAAAAATTAAGATACCTAGGAATAAACTTAACTAAGGACGTAAAAGACCTATACTCATAAAACTACAGGACGTAAAAGTCCTATACTCAGAAAACTACAGGACATTGAAAAAAGAGATAGAGGAAGATATAAACAAATGGAAGAACATACCACGTTCATGGATTGGTAGAATCAACATCTATAAATATCAATACTACCTAAAGCAATCTATAGATTCAATGCAATACATATTAAAATACCAATGGCATATTTCAAAGTTCTAGAAGAAACTCCTCAAAAATTCATCTGGAATAAAATAAAGACCCTGAATATCCTCAGCTATCCTGAGAAAAAAGAACAAAGTTGTAGGGATCTTAATACCAGACATCAAGCTATGTTACCAAGCCACAGTTCTCAGAACTGCCTGGTATTGGCACAAGAACAGACATATAGACCAATGAAACAGAATAGAGAACGCAGAAATTTGACCCAAGCCATTATACTCAATTAATATTTGACAACGGAGGCAAGAGCATACAATGGAGTCAAAAACAGTCTCTTTAATAAATGGTGCTGGGAAATTTGGTCAGATACATGCAAAAAAATGAAACTAGATTACCAACTTACACCATACACAAAAAAAAACCCCTCAAAATGGCTAAAGGACTTGAATGTAAGATGGGAAACCATAAAAATCTTACAAGACTCCATAGGCAGCAAAATATCAGACATATGTTGTAGCAATATCTTTACTTATACAGCTCCTAGGGCAATGGAGACTAAGGAGAACATAAACAAATGGGACTATGTCAAAAAAAAGCTTCTGCAAAAGAAACCATCAACAAAACAACAAGAAAGCCCACTGCATGGGAGAAAGTATTTGCCAATGTTATCTTCAATAAAGTTTAATCTCCAACATTTACAGGGAACTCATACAACTTAACAAAAGGAAGATAAACAACCCAATAAAAAAATGGACAAAGGACCTAAATAGACACTTTTTGAAAGAGGATATTTGGAAATCCAGGAGACATATGAAAACATGCTCAAAGTCACTAATCATCCAAGAGATGCAAATCAAAACAACAATGTCAGAATGGCAATCATCACACCTGTCAGAATGGCTATCATCAACAAATCAACAAATGACAGGGGCTGGAGAGGATGAGGAGAAAAAGGAACCCTCCTTCACTGCTGGTGGGAATGCAGACTGGTGCAGCCATTGTGGAAATCAGTATGGCATTTCCTCAAAAAATTAAAAATGGAACTGCCACTTGACCCAGTAACACCACTTCTAGGAATATATCCCAAGAAAACAGAACACCAATCAGAAAGGATATATGCACCCTTATGTTCATAGCAGCACAATTTACCGTAGCTAAGATTTGAAAACAGCCTAAGTACCCATCAGCAGATGAGTGGATTAGAAAACTGTGGTACATCTACACAATGGAATACTATGCTGCAGTAAAAAAGAAGGAATTCTTACCATTTGCAGCAGCATGGATGGAACTGGAGAGCATTATGCTAAGCGAAATAAGCCAGGCAGAGAAAGAGAAATACCACATGATCTCACTCATTTATGGATAATAAAGAACATTATAAACTGATGAACAAAACCATAGATACAGAGGCAGAGAAGCATCGAACAGACTGTCAAATTACAGCGGGAAGGCTGGAGAGGGGGAGGTAAGAGATCAACCAAAGGACTTATATGCATACATATAAGCATAACCAATGGATGCAAGACACTGGGGGGTGAGGACATGTGCAAGGGGTAGGGAAGGCCAGGCAGGGGAAGGTCAATGGAGGAAAAAAAGGAGACATATGTACTACTATTTGTAATACTTTGAACAATAAAAAGTAAAATGGAGCAAGTACTTAAATATATACCTATTTAACTTCCAAGACTACATTTTTAATCATTTTATGTATATGTAGTGGAAAGACTCACCTGTAGGTTATTTCTTAGTGCTCTCTTTGACAAATTTCATTATCAGGGTCACGCTAGCCTAGTAAAACAAATTGAAATGCTTTTCATCTTTTCAAATGTTCTTAACTATTTTAAACAGCATGGAATTAAAATTTCTATCCATACCTGAGAATATATCTATTTTATTATTCCAAAAATATGTATTTGTTTCCTTTCATTTTTTTATCAGACTTCCTTTATTAGACTTACACATTTTGTTGATCTTATCAAAGGAAAAATAATTTTATATACCAATTGTAATGTTTTCTTTCTACTTTTTTTGTTTCACTTTGAGGATATTTTTCTTCTTGAGTTGAATGTTCATTTTATTTGTTCTCCAGGATGACGGTCAGTGCTGTGACCACAGTTTACACTTTTTCTCTCCCACTTCAGTGTCCTGCTGCAATCACACTTAGTGATATGGGAAATCCTATACATCAAACACATAAACAGGTGACAATGCACCAAAGCGCATAAGAAATTCTGCTCTGAATTCGGTTCATAATCCAAATTCACATTTTTTACATTTACTTGCAGAGCATACAAAGCGGAGGTATTGGGGGTGGAATGGGGGTGGAGGAGTGGGGGCAGGAAAGCCCACCAGGGGCGTAAGGAGCAGGATTCTACCTGTGCACCACACCCTTACTACCAGGGCCCTGGAGTGAAGTAGCTGAAACGTGACAGAAATGTCCTTTGAATGTGCTATTCTAACTATCAGTAGATGATATCAACTATAAGTTTGTGCAACAAATAATCTAAATAACCAGAATAATGACCCAAGGGAATAGAATGTTTTTAAACTGGTGTTATTAGTAAGTTTTAAAGATCAGAGACTGAGAACAAAAAAAAAATCATAGCTTACAAAAAGATCTTTTAACTACAGAGGTTTTGCATAGCAAAGCAAAATGAACACTTGAATTAGGGAGCGCCGAGCCTAGGCTGCTCTCCTGCCAAATGCTCCATTGCCCTTGAGGGGCCTCTAGGTTAGATGTCCCCATTAGACCCCGCCCCCAGGTGGGCGGCCCCCTGGGCGGCAGTCCCCTGGGCGGTCCCCTGGGCGGCAGTCCCCTGGGCGGTCCCCTGGGCGGCGGTCCCCTGGGCGGTCCCCTGGGCGGTCCCCTGGGCGGTCCCCTGGGCGGCGGTCCCCTGGGCGGTCCCCTGGGCGGCGGTCCCCTGGGGGGCGGTCCCCTGGGCGGCGGTCCCCTGGGGGGCGGTCCCCTGGGCGGTCCCCTGGGCGGCGGTCCCCTGGGCGGTCCCCTGGGCGGTCCCCTGGGCGGTCCCCTGGGCGGCGGTGGGTGGTCGCGTGGCTCCGGTCCCGCTGAGCCGGAGCTCCGGGGCCTGGGTGTGGCCGGACTCCTCCTCCTGCGTCTCCGTGGGGGGCGGCGGGCCTGCTCCGGGACTTTTCCAAACATGCAGTTGGCTAGAAATCCAGTTTTAGTAAAGTTCCATAACAATTTGACTTAAAGTAGAGGTTTGCCCACCCGTAGAAAAACGTGCTTTGAAGTGGTTTCCAAATGTTCCACTTGGTTCTCTTTTTACTTTTTTCAAATGGAACCCCCCCCCCAACATGAGGATTAGAACGTCCCTCTCCTTTTCACCCCTCAGAAGGACGACCGCCTTAAAATCACAAAAACTTAAGCCTTATAGCGGTGGGCCACGTCCCGTTTGGCCGGGCGCCCGCTTGTGCAGGGCCTTGTGCGTGCGGCTCTCTGGGCGCGGGCGCCGTGTGTCCGGGGGCGCGTGACCCCGCACCGCCCTTCCGCTTTGTGGGCCCCCCCCCCCCCCCCCCCCCCCCGGCTTCAGGCCACAGCCCCGCCCTGCCCTTGCTTGGAGAACAGAGGGCAGCTTCCAAGCCCCACCTCTGTGCAACTACGTGGGGGTTTCCACCCCCTTTTCTTCTAAAGGAAAAAGTAAAACTCATATAATTAATTAAGATAGAAAAGTCAGCTTTTACTTTCTGTGTGTGTATTATAATAAATGGTAAAAAATCGGGTATTTAAAAATGCAAGCCAAGTTATAATACAATTTATGACAGTAATATCTGGGAAGCTCTTATTTCTATTATTTGAAAATTTATTTCAGACCATCTTTTAGTTTAGAAAGAAAAAATAAAACACTTGATTTAAAAATAATAATAATAACAGTGTTCCCAATGAGCTAGCATATTGCAGAGAAAGAAATGAAAAATTTAAACCTCACGTATTCATGCAAAATTAATATCCACCATGGGTGTACACCCATCTGTTCCCCAGCACAATTCTTATCATAACGTTACAATGTGATCCATGGTTCAACTTCCTAACTGAAGTTCTGCATTCTTCCCCTCAAAAATATAAATCATTATTATGTATTTTAGCTATATCAAAATATAATGTAGAATAACATATAGTAAATATTTAAATATGTAGATCATATTTAGTGAACAACAAAGTACTCAAATAATAAACAAACCTTATCCCAAATAATTATGTTCTCTATAAATTTTTTACATAGTTGAGATCATTTAGTGAGTATATGTTCACATCCTGCTATTTGCCTGATAGCTTAAGAATAACTCATTCATTAAAAATTTATAATCATATTTTAAGGAATATTAATAGTATACTAACTGAAGTTAAAGTGAATGGTTTTGGTGTTATAGTTCTTATCCATATGTTAATTTAACCTAAATGTCAGGTCAATTGCTTTCCGAAGCTACTCTCAGCTCACAGCACGAAGGAGGACCAGTGGCTGATGTACTGGCACGTAAAGCGCGGTGTGAGCGGCCTCAGGAGCTCGCAGCGGGGGCGGAGCACGTGCAAGCGCCGCCTGGAACTGATAGGCCCACCTCCGCACGTCTCGGCGTCTGGGCCACCGGGGCGGGCCGGGTGGGAGAGGGCGAGTGTGTTCTGAGCAGTCTTCTCCTCTCTCCCGTGGCAAAGGCGGCGGGGTGACCTCTCAGGCCTGGTATCAGGAATGGGCTCTTAGTTCATGTAAAATTGGCTTAAAATTATTAGTGAATAAATTTAAAAGCAGAGGTGGTAACACCTTCGTCCATAATACTTGAAGCTGTTTGGCCCAGAGGATTTGGGGCCTTCCCAGAACCGCAGAACACAGGCGGCGAGGACGTGTGCACGCAGCTCTCTCCGTCCCGCAGGGCCGCGCCGGAAGCTGATGCCAGCACTGGCCTCTCGAGCTAGTTTTAATCCAGTTCGTTTTGATTATTGCTTATATTTCATTTCAGATGCATGCATTCCTACGTGGCTGGTTCTGTGTCTCCCTTGGCGCCCACAGCTCCTGAGCTTCTCCCCGCCTCGCTCTGCTCCGCGGCCTTTCCCGCTCGGCCGCTGCGCCTCCGCCTCCGCGGGCCGCCGCTGCGGGCGGGCGGGCGGAGGGGCTGCTTTCCCCGCCCGCGTTTGCACGGTGTCGGCGAACCCACGGCCATGGGGTCGGCGGCCAGTGGCCCAGCTCTTCCCTGTCCTGGTTCTCCCGCAGCCAGGCGCCCAGGGCGGCGCGGGAGGCCTGTCTCCTCCGGGAGCTCCGGTGCGGCTGTCTGCAGGCCGGCCGGGTGGTCGTTCCATTTCCCGGCAGGAGGAAGAGTCCGCAGCGCGGACCTCACAGAGGCGGGGACTGCACTGGCTCCGCAGGCCCAGGGCGCGGCACCGGGCTGAGGGAGGGAGCCCTGGGTGTGCACCTTCCCGCTTCTCTCCGCTCACACCCGCTCTCCCGCCCGAGGGCCGCGCCCAGCCAGAGGCTGAGGAATCAGGTCCCAGCCGCTCCAGGCTTCTCCAGCTGGGGGTGCAGTCCGCTCCAGGCCTGGGGCCCGCTCCAGGCTTCTCCCGCTGGGGGTGCAGTCCGCTCCAGGCCTGGGGCCCGCTCCAGGCTTCTCCCGCTGGGGGTGCAGTCTGCTCCAGGCCTGGGGCCCGCTCCAGGCTTCTCCCGCTGCTCCAGGCTTCTCCCGCTGGGGGTGCAGTCCGCTCCAGGCCTGGGGCCCGCTCCAGGCTTCTCCTGCTGGGGGTGCAGTCCGCTCCAGGCCTGGGGCCCGCTCCAGGCTTCTCCCGCTGCTCCAGGCTTCTCCCGCTGGGGGTGCAGTCCCCGCCAGGCCTGGGGCCCCGCTCCAGGCTTCTCCCGCTGGGGGTGCAGTCCGCTCCAGGCCTGGGACCCGCTCCAGGCTTCTCCCGCTGGGGGTGCAGTCCCCTCCAGGCCTGGGGCCCCGCTCCAGGCTTCTCCCGCTGGGGGTGCAGTCCGCTCCAGGCCTGGGACCCGCTCCAGGCTTCTCCCGCTGGGGGTGCAGTCCCCTCCAGGCCTGGGGCCCCGCTCCAGGCTTCCCCGCTGGGGGTGCAGCCCCTTCCAGGCCTGGGGCCCCGCTCCAGGCTTCTCCCGCTGGGGGTGCAGTCCCCTCCAGGCCTGGGGCCCCGCTCCAGGCTTCCCCGCTGGGGGTGCAGTCCCTTCCAGGCCTGGGGCCCCGCTCCAGGCTTCTCCCGCTGGGGGTGCAGTCCCCTCCAGGCCTGGGGCCCCGCCTCTTGAGGCGCCCAGGGAGGGGAGGGCTGGCTGGCTGTAGGCTTCCCCTGGAGAGTCCATTTCTAAGGAGAGCTGGTGGGGGGCTGTGGAGCTAGGTGAGGGGGACAAGAGGTGGAGAGACTTGGGCGAGGGGACCCTCTGGGGCAAGGATGGTAGGTGGGAAACGTGAGAAGTGGCTTTTCCCGTGAGGCCTGGTGGAGGCCCGGGGATCAGATCCCGCGATGGGTTAGAGCCCAGAGAGGCCCCAGCCCCCTGGCCACCCCGCCCCGGGTCAGACGTGGGCCTGTGACAGCGGCTTTAGGCCCCAGGTGCGTGTGGCATGAGCTGTGCGTGTTCCTGCACAATTCACTCCATCCCCGCCAGGCCTCTGAGGACCGGGCGTTATTGCTCTGCTTCAGAGGCCAGAGGCCAGTTAGAGGCCTGTGAGCTTCCTGCGCCAGCAAAGCCCAGGCCCGCGCGGCTCAACCCACTGGAGCCGCTCTACCAGCGGGACCATCGCAGCTGCCAAGAAGCCAGAAGGCAGAGAGCGATGAGAGCCCTTCACTGCAGGTGACCTGCCCAGGGTCTGCGCTGCACCCCCTGCACCCGCACCCCCTGCACCCACACCTCCTACACCCGCACCTCCTGCGCCTGTGCCCAGGGTGGGTCTGTGTCTGTGCAAATCTTTCCATGAAGAGCATTGTGACAGCTGGCTGTTCTGCTGTTGGAAGGGCACCTGTTCTCTCCCTGCTGAAGGCCTGGGTCCCCAGGGCGCTGTTGGTCTTGCTTGGGGAGGCAGACCCTGCCCCAGGGACACTTCAGAGAACAAGACACGCCCTCGGCCCTGGTCCTCAAGCGGCTGTGGCCAGGAGCCCGAGGGGAAGGGAAGAGGGGGAGGAGGATGGGGTCCCAGAGCCGCTGCTTCTCTCTCCCCTTTCCTCCTCTTTCTTCTTAAGCCCCATGAACATTCCCAAGGGGCCTGTTAGCAGGGGAGCAGTTAGGCATAGATCAGGTTGGCAGCAGAGTGGTTAGGGGTGATCAGGCTGGCAGGCAGAAGTTGTTAGGAGCAATCAGGCAGGCAGGCGAGCGGTAGGGAGCCCGCAGTCCTGGATTTTGAAAGGGATGTCTGACTGCCTGTTTAGGATCGGGCTTAAACAGGCAGTTGGACTTCCCTTGAGGGGTCCTAGATTGGAGAGGATGCAGGCTGGGCTGAGGGACAGCCTCCCACCCCCCGCCCCCGTGCACAAATTTCATGCCTCTAGTCTAACTATATTTTACTGATTCCCTCATTACCTGCCCTCGCCCAATGCAGGACATCTGTCTGTTTGGTTCATTGGTTTATCTACATTTTCTAGTATAGGACTTGACCTTAAGAGGCTGCCCAATCATAATTCAGGTGAATCAATCAATACCTTTTCTTGCCTGATCCCCTCTTTCCTGGACAGAGAATGTCCTCTCAGTACCAACCAAGCCTATCCCGTTTTCAGAACTTAGAGACTTTCCACAATCTCCAAGAAGCCTTTCTGACTGCTGTTGTCCATCCTGACTACCACACTTTCTTAAGCTAAGTTACAAATGAAAAAATAATTAGAAATGATCACATTTATCCAGAAAATTGAGGAGATTATGTTGTCTCCATGCCAACCTCCACAAGTATTGGTGGGAGAGTGACCCCCAAAACTCCGTGTTCTCAGACCACCTGTGCTGTAGCTGTTCTGTCTGAACTTGCCGAGCACCCTCCCAGGCTCTGCCAGGCTGGAGTTAACACTCAGGAATCCTCTGAAGAACTGAGACAGACAGAGATGCAGGAGAAGAGGTGGAATACCTGAAGATCTGAGTGCATTGGTATCTGCTGCTGCATAACCAACCACCCCGGCACTTAGTGTTTATTCTTCATCACAGAGCTCTGAGTGAGCATTGTTGTTGGTCTGGGCTAGGCTCCCTTTACGTCTGCTGGGTTCACTTGGGTTCCTTCACCAGCTGGTGGACAGGCAGAGGATGGCTGGTCCAGGATGGGCTCACCCTCATTTCTGGTGGTTAAGTGGCTGTTGAGCAAGCGTGGAGACTGTTGGCCACATCCTCCTTCTCAGCATGCTCACCTGACTGCTCGTGCGGAGGGCCAGGTTTCCCGCAGCGTGCATGGAAATACATGCAGTTTGTTGGGGGCAAGTGGGGCTTACAATTGTGTAGTGTTATCATATAAACTGCCTTAAGAGTTTGCAGTTGACTATTTTAATTCTCAGAGAAAAGCTGGGGACAAAACAGTAATTGCAAAATCAGCGTCTTTGTATTTATGACAACATCTGAGCTGAAATCTTCAATATGGAAATAAAGAACTTTAGAGGGCACTGTCCTGCTCTGCTTAGGAAGAGCTGGGCAGGCACTGGGCCGCGTGCGCATGAGCCTGCCGCTCCCTGCCATAGACAGCCCAGGGGCCGCCGGTTCTCTACGCTCGAGGCTGGGTTTGTTCTGTCAATGAAGCAAAAGGAAAGGATGGAAATGAATATAAGAGAAGTAACAGAGGATTGTTCATGGACGCAAGGACATTTCAGAATGAAGAAGTTCAGGGCAGATCAGCTGGGAGAGGGAGGATGTAGGGTTGAAACCAGTGTAGTTGGAGCTGTTTGGCTTGGGGGCTGCTTGGTCTTGCTATATGAACATGTTGATGAAATCATGCTTATTCTACAGGATACAATCCAGCACCCAAGATTGTTAAGTGGAGCCAGATGGTAGGTGGAAGGGTAGGACAAGTTGAGGAAACTATTTTCTCTCTCTTTCTCACACCTTAATATTTTTCCTAAATTGGTTTATATCAGCCAGGTCATAATTTAATTTTCTTCAAAATTAACATGTTTCACTTTGTTTTCTTTACTCACTATTTTAGAGACAGCCTGGTTAAAATCTTCCCACTCATGAAATTGCTAGTCACAATATTTTAAGAAGAAAGCTCAAACAGTCACTGTTTTCCTCATTAAAAACAAACGCAGGCAGATGGAGGAGAGTGCAATGTGTGCTCTTGTCTTAGTCCCACTTGTTGTCTGTCTCTGCCTTCATCTGCCGGCCGGGCTGCAGGTCAGCTACCCACAAGGGCCGTGCACCAGGCCCAGAGGCTCTCTTAGCTGCATTTCACAGAAACGGGGTTGAGGTTGGCAGATCTTGCTCACACACACACGGAAAAAGGAACGGTATCATGGCCAGAGCTGATTATCTGGGAAGACCAGTGTTTCTCCTCAGGTACCATAGAAGGTCAAGAATAAGACCTCAAACTTTTCTTGTGCAGAAACACTGTGAAGCTTGTCTGCTGTGAACACTCACCTACTCTCTGGAAACTTGGAGGAAACACATCAGAAACTGTAGTTTGTTTTTCTAGTTGCTCTGCCCTCCATCTGTTTTTTTTTTTTTTTAAACATATTTTTATTGATTTCAGAGAGTAAGGGAGAGGGAGAGAGAGATAGAAACATCAGTGGTGAGAGAATCATCGATCGGCTGCCTCCTGCACACCCCCTACTAGAGATCGAGCCTGCAACCTGGGCATGTGCCCTGACCAGTATCCAACCTGGACCCTTCAGTCCACAGGTCGATGCTCTATCCACTGAGCCAAACCAGCTAGTGTCCTCCACCTGGTTTTGAGCGCCCTGCCTAAGTAATTCATTGGACCCTTTCCATTAACTCAGTCATGCATTCATTTCTACAAAGGTGCGTTGAGTCCTTACCATGTTCCAGGCTTTCTCCAGGTGGTGCAGCAGGGACAGGTATGCCCCCGGCCCTCACGAAGGTCATCTTGCAGGGATGTGGGTCATAAAAGTCTATTGCAGCAAAATTGGTCCTCTGATGAGGCCAGTGCAGGGGTTTTGGGAGCAGAGAGCAGGGTCACTTGGCTCAGCCTAAATTAATATGCTTGTTTGACAGCACAGCTCTTACCCTTACCTTTAGCAACTTTCACCCCAGAAATGGCTGGGATTGAGAAGGGTAGATGACTATTGGAAGAGAGACACCCCTCCAGCCAGAGTTGGGTGAATTGCTAAGCTGGTATGGAGCCCCTTAGACAACACTGTCCCTAAAGTGGGTCAGAGCCTGGACCCTTAAAACTAAGTATTTTGCAGAAGCAGATACCAATGCACTCAGATCTTCAGGTATTTGCAGAACTAGAAATGCTCCCATATTTTCTACTCTCACCTATGATTCTGATTCACTCCCCCAAAAGTGCCATTGTCCATTCTATCTCTCATTATCTAAGGAGAGCCAGCATTATGTCAGCCATTCTGTTCAGCAGTTTCATGCTATTGTTTAATCCTCCTGACAGTGTTCTGAAGGAGTTATAAGTTTCCCTGCTTTATAGATAAAGAAACTGAGACAGAGAGCAGTTTGTTAACTTACTGAAGGTCACACTGCTTCCAGATGAGTTTGATTTGTGTGTGGGGTGGGGGACCATGGAGGTCTGATATGTCCAAGAGTGGGCTGAAACCTGAGGGAGAGCAGGAACCAGCGAGAAAGACTATAGTCCCAAATGCACTGGGAAAACTGAGTGACCACTGGGCTAGCATGGTTTGATGTGAGCAAGGGCTCTGGCCTGGCAGGTATGGGCCAAATAGTAGGGTCCCTGGAGGGTGGGGTAAGAGACAGAAGGGCGCAGTACACCCTATACTACATCTGCCTCTCAGGGGCAAATCAACCCAGACCCCCTCATGTGAATTGGAGGGTGGGATGGACAGCAAACAGGATCTGGGCGAACATTCCCGCAGGGATCCAGGTGCAACCGTATCTGGGCACAAACTAGACTTGGACACCTGAGTATCTGGTCTGAAGAACGCCTGCCTGTGTGTTGTATCCACTGAAGACGCAATCCTGTCCCACCTGCAAGTGGTAAGGGGTCTCTGAAGAGAAAACAAGGCCTTCCTAGAATTTATTATAACCAGTTGGGTCTGAAACTCAGCACGAACCCTCATCCTGGCCTTGAGACACATGGCCCTCTAAGTGCCAGCTCCGAGCAGTGAGCACTGAGCCCAGTGGCTCCTTGCAGGTTACGCCCCTGGTTGGCACTGTCCCACTGGTTGAATTTCCTGCAAAATAAATCCATTTTCTCAGGATTCTCTCTTTAGGATGTGGAGGGAGGAGAGAATCCTACCCTTCTGCCATGCCAGAGCCCTGCCTTTGGGGCCCTGGGGCTTCCTCACTGGGTCCTAGAAGTCATAGAGATTCCTTTGTGCAACTGGATATTAAATTCAGACCCATTTCCTTAAGTCTTTAACCTGGATCTTAGCAAAAGCACTGCCTCCCAGCTATGGACCGCTGCTGGTAAAAGGCTTCAGGGTGTTAGGTCTGCGCCTCACACAGTGGCAGGCAGACATGAAGGTCAGAACAGCAATGAGGAGACGATCCATTGTTCTCACTGTCATATCAGAGAACACTCCTGCCTTTACTCCTCCATCTGCTCTGTTTGTCCATGAGGAAACCAGGAAAGGCTCCTAAAGCTCCTCCTCCCCCCCTGCCCCCCCAGGGAACTTCTGGAACTCTCTATTAAGCAAATAATATAGTAGTCTTACGTAAAGAATGCATGCCAAGATTCCTTGTAATGTAAGCCTCTTTATTATCAGATAATACTGTTTTCAAACTCAAAGCTATTTTTCTAGCTCAGGTCCTCTCCAATCTCTTTATTTTCCTCTGCTTCATTGACCCCCAATACCTGAATGTCCCTGACTATGTCCTTCAGGGGTCCAGCCCCTTGTCATTGTTCAATTGCTCTCCCAGCTGGGGAAGGCCTACATGTTGCCATTTCTCAGCACCGCCCTTCTTTTAGAGCCCAGTTCTCAGTGGAAACGCCTTCATGCTCCGGAGAGTGAACACAGTGTCTTCATGCCCACAGGCTCCACAGTCAGCCTTCTCACACCTCTTCTCAGGCTGCCTTTCACTCCTCCAGACCAGGAACTTCGTGAAGGCAGCAGCAGTACTTAACTGTATCGTGCAATGCAAACCAGTGCCAGCCTGACCAGAATGACTCAGTTCATGTCAGGGTTGTAACAGTCACCTACTGCCAGGCCCACCCAACAACTTCCAGCCCGAAGCTGAGGCAGTGGCGAGAGAGATAATAGACTTTGGGTTCAAGGAGACTTGGTGCGATCCTGAGGCAATCACTTACTGGTTTCATGTTACTTACTGCTCAGAACCCGTCATTTCCTCCTGTGTAAAGCTGGATTAAAAACAGGTGCTGAGAAATAATGCCAGACTACAGATGTCTGAGTACTTGATTCCTTCCCCCCCATACTCCCCTGGGGAGAATGCGAGTGTAGTGGGTGCCAGACACAGTCTTGGCTGCCAGCAGTAGCTCTGGTTCCACGTGCCACATGGCTCCTCCTCTCACACGTGGTTGCTCTCATGTGGACTAGACAGAGTGGCTGTTCTTAGTCCAAGATCCACACTTGCAGGCACGCTTCAGAAGTTTGCTGCACACACATCCTTTCTCTAAAGCTCCTTCCTGGCTCTCCATTGGCTAACGTAAGACAAGGGATGAAGGCAGTCATGGGTCCCATCTTACTTACTGAATGCAGAAGACAACAACCCAAATTTGCTGTCCACAAAAAAAAAAAAAAAAAAAAAGGATATTCTGCAGTCTGGTTCTGTTTAGAATCTTTTCACTTTTCCCACAAGAATTCCTGTCCTGCTGGACCAGGCTGTTTGAGTAACTCTATGTTCCTTAGTGCACCAATTTCGAAGTTTCCCTTTGGTAGTGAGGTGGTAGGAATACATATGTTTGGGGGAAATCACCTCTTTATAAATAAATTATTTAAACAATAACATTATGACCTGGATTAGGCCTAGAGTAGAACACACACACAAAAATGCTGATGTTGGTGTCAGGTTTTGCCTCTTACCGACTGTAACACATTGGGAAATTCTCTTAGCACCTCAAACCTTCAATTGTAAAATAGAGATGATCATATCTACACCCTTGGGCTGCTATGAGCATCCAATAAATAATGTGTGTGGAGATCCTATGATAGTAATTGGCATGATACATGTTGACACTTTTCTTTTCTCTCTTGAAAGGTAACCCAACAATGTGTGTTCTTCCTATTTGGCTACAAGTCAGCTTCTTATGAGAGAGACCTAGAAACTCAGAACCAAAGGCTCATGCTAATTTTATGATCTCAACACTTTCTGTAACCAAAAGGAAGATCAATCTCAAGACCTAATTCCAAACCTTGTGTGGAAGAGAATTTTTTATAAGTCCACGATGCTCCTGAGTCTTCCCTAGCCCACTCAGTGCCTGCCTGTTTGACAAGCTCAGTCCTGGTAATATCTGCTCCACGTTGCTCAGGTCACAGCAGCTGATTTTGCCCCATGGAAAGTTGTGTACATACTGACCAAGAAGGAAGGAGCTTCTGGGATTATTTTGGTTAAAATGGAACCATTGTCATTAATTGTCATGACTGACCTAGCTAACAGAGGGTTCCACACACTGCTCCTTGGGGTCATAGAGCACTGTGATCTCCCAGTTGCTCTTTCTCAGACCCCTCTCAACATTGCTCCTGTAGCAAGGGATCTCCTCTTTGTCTGGTAGTTGGGCTTGAAGCAAAATTAAAGAAACCATTCACACCAAGGAGACTACCTCCAGGTGTGTGTGTGTTAGGTGTCTATAGTTTTTTCAACAATGCTCTTGGGAATTAGGAATGATGGTGGTGAAGTCAGAAGATTTTTCATGAGACCCAGAGAACTAAACTAAAGTCCTTCCAGGTCAACATTGTGACCCAACACAGACAGAGATGATGGGGAGCAAGCTGGGGCAATTCTCTTAAGAGAACCATATAGTCCAGCTATTGAAGGTATTGGTTTCAGGGTCAATTCTCTGTAGATGCGAGTCTGAAATCTGCACAGAAGTGTGATCATGGCCCACGTCATGAGCGCCTCCATACCTCAATTGCTCTCCCTGTGCAATGGGAATAATAATATAACCAAATTTATCTTTCATAAAGATTAAATAAAGCTTATGGTTGGTGTGGCTTTGTGGTTGAGCATCTGCCTATGAACCAGAAGGTCATGGTTCCATTCCTGGTCAGGGCACATGCCTGGTTGCGGGCTCGATCCCCAATAGGGGGCATGTAGAAGGCAGTCAATCAATGATTCTCTCTCATCATTGATGTTTCTGTCTCTCTCTCCCTCTCCCTTCCTTCCTAAAATCAATACAAATATATTTTAAAAAAGATTAAATAAAACAATGCATGTAAAATGTGAATGAAGTGTTTGACACTGCTCAATAAAAGCTCTAAAATCTACTTAAGAGTGAGGAACTCGGTGTCACACTGTAAATTTCAGACTTGAGAAATTACTGAATGACAGGAATCTAAATGAGTTTGGGTTGGATTGATTTATTGAAAAATGAAACAGTGATAGTTTGCCTGGGAAAAACATTAATTAGTAGAGAGAATATTAAAGAATTTTTATTCTAATTTAAGCTTTAAAAAAGCTTTATATATTGTAGTTCTCAACTTTATTTCAAATGAGATATTGGACTAAGCTTAGCCAGAGTTGATTGAATTTGCTGATCTGATTTCCAAGCTTTCATTTCCTTACCGATTCATTTTTGTTTGCTGTCTCCATGCTCTTTCTCACCACTATGGAGGATGAGCTCACCAAGACAGGGAGGCAGTTCAGACAAGGCAAAGCTTCCTCCCAGTGGAGCCATGTCAGTGGTGTCCTGACGTCAGGAAATTGCTGGGCCTTGATGGCCCCTTCCCTTCCCTCTGGTTGTGGTTCATTCCTGCCACTGTGTTATATCCTTCAGATGCATAGAAACCATGGGTCATTATCAATCACATACTGTCCCAGCCATGTATGTGTGCATGCATGTTTGCCTCCACACATACAAACACATGAGTACACAAAGAAATTGCATGTAGTGTACATCCACACAAACATACCTAGTACATTGACTAAGTCAGAAACCCTCTGATATACATAAATGCACACAGGAAGGCCACACCATATCTAATCAATAAGAATAAGTGGCCCCAGCCAGTGTGGCTCAGTTGGTTGATTCAATTCTGGGTCAAGGGCATATTCCCAAAGTGTGGGCTCAATGCCCAGTGGGGGTGTGCAGGAGGCAGTCCCATCAGTGTTGGATATTTCTCTCTCACTCCCCCTCTTCCTTCCTCTACCTCCCAAAATCAATAAAAAAATAAGGAAAACAATACTTGCAAGCACATTTGCCCATACCTACTCTCACACATATTTACAAATAAGCACCACATGTACACACTTTAACCATGTGACTGGACTGTGAGAGTTGGGAAAAGTGAAGTTCTTGTTCTAATCCCCTTCTTTTAATGAAGAGCCTTCTATAGACCCCTAGATCAGCAGGACAATTCCATATCCTATTACAATCTGACAAAAGGAAATGGATAAATCTATTAGCCTGCCCTTTGCTTGCTTCATCATTATGACAGCCTCCCAGAGGTCTACATCCATCAGGCTCTCACACCTCCAGGTAGCCAGTCTCTACCACCAAACTGCAGGTTAATAGCTCCTTAATCGCTATTTAATTGCTCATTAATAATTTCAATACCGACTTCTTCCGTTAATTGATTAAGAAACAGTTTTGGCAGAAGTGAATAATGAAATTTGGTAGCAACCAACTAGGAAATGAGTTTTCCTGTCATCAAGGCAATCAAGTAGAAATAGTGAGTAAACATGCCATGCTCCTGGTGAAGTTTTGGACTGTCAGGGCCTTTGTGACTCAGCTGCATCATCATTTCTCAAACTGTGATGACAGTTTTCGAGGGAAACCAGCATTCCATGATTACATAAGTCAGGCATGCACATCTCTCATGTTTTGAAGTTTTAAATTAATATCGGCATAAAAAAAAAAAAAAAAAGCTCTGAGAGCCCTCACTTTGAGAAACCCAGTTTCATGCCTCAACTGATCTTCACCAACTTTATTTGTTGCATTTCTTACTGAATACCATGAGAGCTATCAATGCTGCATCATGGATCACCCCATATTTAGTGGCCTAAAGCAACAACCATGGGTTACTTTTCATAATTTTGTGGATTCCCTGTACTGAAAGGTACATGGTGGTTGGCAGTTGGTGTTATCGCCTCATGTCTTCTCCATGTGATTTCTCATTCTTCAAAAGGCATCCTTGCAAATGAGCTCATGGCAATGTCTCAGCAGGGCAAACAACAGGAACAACAAGGCTTCTAAAGGTCTACCTCTGAAAGTTACTGCATCACATCTGCTGTATAATATGAAATGATTCAAGTGCCAAGGCCAGGCTAGATTCAAGGTGGATATAAATCAACGTCTTCTGTTGATGGAAGAACAGTCAGAATGCAAATTTTGTATGACACAAAATGGGGCAAATGGAATATTGTCGCCGTCTTTGAATATAATCTGCTACTGAACTGTGAACTGTTTTTGGAGGACTGTTTAGGAAATGTGAATGTAGAACATAATGCCAGATGTTGGGCACAATTTAATGCCAGTGGTCTTGATCCAGCATCTAGAAGGGTTCAGGAATCTGGAGAAAGGGCTGTGCATAGATTATGTCCAGAGATGAAACATAATTTTGAAAGGCATATTGGGGGAGGCAGAGGAACCTGGCTAAAGAAACCAAGTTCTCCTTGTCTCAGGATCCCTTGCTTTTTATTAACAAAAATTGTCCCAAGGCAAGGTGGAGATATACATTTCAAAGGGTAGGGTTTCGTACAGAAGCATTGTCAGATTGGGGAATTGCCTTCGGCTGTTCAGGTGTTTGGCCAACAGGAGGCAATAACATGTAGATTAACATTATGGTAAGTGAAATAAGCCAGGCAAAGAAAGATAAATATCACATGATCTCACTCATTTGTGGAATATAATGAACAACATAAACTGATGAAAAAAAAAATAGATCCAGAGACAGAGAAACATCAATCAGAATGTCAAACCTTAGGGAAGGTAGGGGACAGTGGGGGTAAGAGGGAGAGATCAACCAAAGGACTTATATGCATGCATATGAGCCTAATCAATGGACACAGACAACAGGGGGGTGGGACATGAGCGGGGGGTGGGGGTAATGGGGGAATAAGGACACATATGAAAAAAAAATAATAATTAAAAAAATAAAAAATAAATTGTGAGGTAACCAGAAACCCAAGAACGCCTGAGAAAGTCTTTCTTGCCATGCTAGCAGTCATCAGCTGTTCGGTAATATTACCTGGGGCAAATGGGGAAGTATTCTGGACTTATGTTCCTGACCCTTCATGGGTAAGAGCCCTTACGTGGGGTGATCCCCTGCCTAATGTAGTCACCAATAATACCAAACACCTTGGTCATCCAGGAGGACCATGGGTGGGGCAAGAAAGTATAATTACACAGGGGTCTCCACCCAGCTTCCCTTTTGTATGACACAAAATCAAACCACTGCCCCTTTGTGTGTAAAATTAAAGAGAGGTTTCTGGCTTGTGTGGACACCAAAGGAAGGGACTATCACTACTTGCTCCTGGGAGAGGTGAAGAAAATGTAACTAAGACCTTGTCTATACAAAAAGAAATTGACAGCCAATTTGAAATGGAATTGCCATGGCCTAGAGCAAAGAATATCCTTACATGATATTTTTCTACAATGTCATTATAATTTTTTCCCAGATTTGTGTTACCCCCATTACCTATAATAGTACCTCGCACCCTTGGGAATCAATAAAATATCATCTTTTTGGTGCTTGGAGACAAAGGTAACACATCTCTTGATATTTTAGAATTATAGCATAATATACAATTATCCCAAACAAACTTATAAACTAATTCTTTGAATGTCTGGAAGCAATTTAAAAAGGACATGAAAGGATTTAGTCCCTTCCATTGTGTAGAGGGCCCCCTGGGAAGGCACCTGAGCATTCTATATTAGCCCCTCTTACCCTTTTGGCCAAGAGGGACCCTCTTCTCACAATCCAATTGCCCACAGCTGTTGCCTGAGCTTTCTGTTCATGCTGAGGTTGAAGCCTTGTGATGGCTGGTACCATGGATCTATCTCTCACCCAGTGGGGCGAGCTGGGAAACTCCCTGGAGAACAAACCTGGGTTTCCCAAGATATGTGATCAGTGCTGGGGCCCCACCAGCAGGCGAGGGGATCCCAAGGCAGGTGCTGGGCGTGGAGGCCACGGGGGCATAGGCTACCAGGGAGATAGAACTGAACCTCACATCACCCTGCTTGGCCCTGGAGGATGGCTGGTTAGCCAGAGATGGGTAAGATTCCTCAGGGAAGGAACAACCTAAGACAGGCACAGTCACAGAGGGGCCATCAGGAGAAAACTTGGGGGTCAACAGAGGTTGGACACAGACCCTCACCCCCCCAACTTTGCAGGGGCCTGAACCCTCACGCCTTATGAGGGAGATCTCCTGCCCCCATGGCTGCTTAGCTTCCCATGCCCAGCTCAAATCGGGACCAAGGTAACAGACAGAGACTTGGCCAACAGCAGCTGCCCTCTCACTGCAACAAGACTTGTTTGAGTTGTCTTGTACAAGGTGTGGGGAAGTGGGTTTTTGATATCTAAATCCACCCTACCACCAGGAATGCTCAGGGCCTACTCAAGAAGGCAAATCATCATTTCCACTAATATTTATAGGGTAAAATAAGATGTTGTTAAAGTATTAAATTTGACAGTAAAATAGTAGTCAAGTTTTCAGGCTAATTTAAATTGGCTAATTGAAATAAGCAAATATTCTAGAAAAATTAATTGTACTGGACAAAAAGCTGTTCCTAAAGTGTTAACTAAAATTCTTATTGGTAGTTCATCTCATGATAAAATTGCATAACATGTAATGGACCTAAAGCAGTCATATTTTAGTGCAAAAAGTTAAAATTTAAAAGCTATCAAGACTACATTATAAAATTTCCAAAAGCATCCTAATATTTAAATAAAAAAAGGGGGGATGGTAGAAGAATATCATGTAAGGAAAAATATCCTGTAAGTAAATTGCATCTAGAAAATTTTTACTTTAGAAAATTAACTTTCATTTGTAATGCTAACAGCAAGACATCAAAACAAGCCAAAGGAAAATCGTTTGGGCAAAAAATGAAAAAGGATAGCAAGTCAAATTTATAGAAAAGATTCCTTTATTAACTTTTGGTCGAGAATATGTTCCTATATTTTCAGAAAACAACTCCAAGACCATGTGGATTCCTGCAACAGAGAGGAATTGACAGGACTACTCCAGCCATGAAGACAGAAGAGAAACAGTCTAGAGATGGAAGATGCTGACGACGCCTTGCCATACTAGCAGTCAGCAGCTGTAGATCACTGCAGGTTGCCCAGGACCAAACCAGAGAGGGTCGGACCTGCATTACCACCGTTTGTCCACCATCCAGAACTGAAATATCATTGCTGACATGTACACATAAGGAACTGTTTGACATTGAAATTGGGACTCAAAAGAACTGTTGGCCCAGAAAGAAACTCACTACAGACTGATTCATTTGCCTCTCAGCATAACCATTATTGCTTGTCTCATTTTCGGTTCTTATAAGTATATTTCTAGTAGCACATGATCTCACTCATCTAGGGGAAATGATGAACAACATAGACTGATGAACAAGAACAGACCTGGAGACAAGGAAGCATAGATCAGACTGTTAGACCTCAGAGGGAAGGTAGAGGAGGGTAGGGATAAAGGGGAGAGATCAACCAAAGGACTTGTGTGCAAGCATATGAGCCTAACCAGTGGTCACGGACAACGGGGGGTGGGGACATGCGTGGAGAGGGGTTTGGGATGGGAATGGGGGGATGAGGACAAATATGTAATACCTTAATCAATAAAGAAATTAAAAAAAAAAAAGATGCCCTGAGCTGTCTGGCAGCAAACAATCAATTTAATGCATCCTTTTCAGGTTTGGGGAAATACCTTTAGCCATTCCAGCAGGTGATAACATATGTGACTCAGCCCTTGTTTAGTGCCCAAGTTCCATCAACCTTTTAATGAAACTCTTGCAATTATGACATGTTGGAATTGACTTCTGGCAGAACAAACTCTGCACTTTCTATATTAGGACACAGGGACTCATGTATGGAAAGATTTGCCCAAGGACATATATCTGATCATCAACAGAGAGAGATTAGAATCTAAACCCCAGATGCCAATCTTTTGTCTTCACCACCATGCTTGAAAAATATTCTCAGCTGACCCCAAATGACTAGAATGATACTCAAAACCTACTCCTGGATTTTGCGAGCCCAGACCCTGATCCTGGCCATCTAAGCAGGTCCAGCTGGACTTGTCAGATCATGAAAAACTGACCATAAACCATGGATCCAGCTTTCTGTGCCTTTATCCCATGAGTGTTAGGCTCTAGAAATAGTTAAACTTGGAGACTTTGAATTACATGAGCGAGGCTCAGAAGCTTTTTGTAAGATAAAGTAACCCTCTTCCCCCCACAAGTTTTCAACCATATTGTCTGGAAGTCCACTGAGTCTTGAATAATTATGATTCATATCAGATCTTCACCTAATTTCCCATGGCTCTCAAACCACAATTCAAACCAACCCTTTGACATCACATTAATACAACTATGAAATGCTTCTTTTACTTGGCAACTTATCCTAAGCATGCCTTCTATACTCTTACAATGCTTTTGAGAAAACCCTGGAATAATAACTATTTCATGAATTTTTGCTGAACTATACAAGATAAGCACTAAAACCCCAGTTTTTTAAAAAAATATATTTTTATTGATTTCAGAGAGGAAAGGAGAAGGAGAGAAAGAAACATCAATGATGAGAGGGAATCATTGATTGGCTGCTTCCTACATGCTCCCTACTGGGGATCGAGCCTGCAACCCAGGCAAGTTCGCTTGGCTGGAATCAAATACAAGTCGCTTCAATCCACAGGCTGATGCTTTATCCATTGAGCCAAACTGGCTAGGGCCTTACCCCAGTTCTTATGTCTATAAATTTAGCTCAAGCCTTCTCCATTTATTAGAATGGACCCTTACTTCCCATTCTTTGCAAGATTTTTTTTATTTTTTTTGAGTCAACTGACAATATAATATATATATATATATATATATATATATATATATATATATATGTATATTTATATGTATATGTATATGTATATGTATATGTATATTTATATTTATATTTATATTTATATGTATATGTATATGTATATGTATATGTATATGTATATGTATATGTATGTGTATATGTATATGTATATGTATATGTATATGTATATTTATATTTATATTTATATATTAGGGGCCTTGTGCATGGAATTTGTGCACTGGGGGGGGTCCCTCAGCCCAGCCTACCCCATATCACAGACTGGGAGCCCTCAGGATATGTCCTACTGACAGCTTAGGCCTGCTCCCCATGGGGAACAGGCCTAAGCCGCAGTCTGGTCTCCCTCTGGGGGAGGTGACCAGGCTGATCAGGGGAAGGCACCAGCCCCATCGCCCTGCTGCTGCAGCCACTGTCAGTCACCACAGCCACCAAGGTGTTTTCATTAACACAGACTCCAGTCCCTTCACCATGAAAAAATGACAACTTTAGGCATTTTTAAGATATGTCTTTCATAGGATATGACATTTCTTTCTTTCTTTCTTTTTTTTTTTTTTATCCTCACCTGATGATATGTTTCCATTGATTTTTAGAGAGTGTGGAACAGAGAGGGAAAGACAGAGAGAAACATCAATATGAGAGGGACACTTTGATTGGTTGCCTCCTGCATGAGCCCTGACCTGGGCCCCAGCCAGGGAGGAGCCTGCAACCTAGGTAAATGCCCTTGATCAGAATCTAACCCGGACTCTGCAGTTGACAGGCCGAGGCATTATCCACTGAGCCAAACCGGCTAGGGCAGGATATGACATTTCTTAGCCCTCCAGCAGTGGACCTTCGTTTTTTCCTCCAGGAGTGAGGTGGGAAAACCCTAAATCACCTTTTTGGATTCTAATTACCCAAGTTACCAAGAACACTGCAAGTGGCAGCGTACAGGGAGCTTAGCCAATGAGCAGTCAGAAAAGGTGTTTCCTCTGCAGCTCATGTGCAAAGGCAAGCCGAGGCTGGCACACCCTCCTGTCTCTGGGCTTGCTCAAGCCTCTGCTGTGGTTTGGACAGGGCCCCCCTGCTCTGCTCAACCCTCTGCTGAAGCTTGGGCAGGGCCCCCCAGCTCTGTTCAAGCCTCCACCGTGGCTTGGGCAGGGTCCCCCGGCTCCACTCAGGCCCTGCTCAAGCCTCTGCTGTGGCTTGGGAAGGGCTCCCTGGCTCCGATCAAGCCTCTGCCACGGCTTGGGAAGGGCCCCTGGGTTCACTCAGTCCCTGCTCAAGCCTGTGCTGCAGCTTGGGCAGGGTCCCCCCAGCCCCTCTCAGGCCCTGCTCAAGCCTCCACCATGACTTGGGCAGGGCCCTCTGGCTCCCATCAAGCCTGTGCCACGGCTTGGGCAGGGTTCCCCTGGCTCCGCTCTGGCCCTGCTCAAGCCTCTGCCAACCCACCCCTGGCCACTCAGCGCCAAGGCCCATAGGCCAGGACTGGCTGGGGGTGTTCTGGGACCCTGTCATCTCAGGGCCTACAGGCTCAGAGCAGCCTGAGTCCCAAGGATATTCCAGGGACCCAGGCTGCTGGGTGCCTGTGTATGCAAATTAACCCACCAGCTTTGTCAGGTTAATTTGCATACTCACTCCTGATTGGCTGGTGGGCTTAGCGGAGGTATGGTCAATTTGCATCTTTCTCTTTTATTAGTGTAGATCAATATATATATATATATATATATATATATATATGTATGTATATATATATATATGTATGTGTGTATATATACATATATATATATACACACATACATATATATATATATATATATATATATATATATATATATATATATATATTAAAAGCATAATATGTTAATTCAATCAGACAGCCTTCCAGATGTTATTCTGGATGTCCTTCAAGACAAAGCAGTGGTGGTGGGGGCTGAGGCAGAGGTGGTTAGGGGCGACCGGGCAGACAGGCAGAGGCAGTTAGGGGTGATCAGACAGACAGGCAGAGAGGATGGAGTGATCAGGGAGGCAGGTAGAGTGGTTAGGGTTGATCAGGCAGGCAGGCAAGCAGTAGGGGTGAACAGGCAGGCTGGCAAGTGGTTAGGGGTGATCAGGCAGGCAGGAGAGTGGTTAGGGGTGTTCAGGCAAGCAGGTGAGCGGTTAGGGGCAATGAGGCAGGCAGGCAAGTGGTTAGGGGCGATGAGGCAGGCAGGCGAGTGGTTAAGGGCAATCAGGCAGGCAGGCAGGCAGGACAGCGGTTAGGAGCCGGCAGTCCCAGATTGTGAGAGGGATGTCTGAGGAATGCTGGATTGTGAGAGGGTGCAGGCCGGAATGAGGGACCTCCCCTCCCTGGTGCACAAATTTCATTCACTGGGCCTCTAGTACAGTAGGTCTTTGGATTACATTGGAGATCCATTCCTATGGTGTGACATAATGCGATTTTTGCCGTAAGTCGGAACCCACCTACATAAGCACCTACATTACTCAGATGGAGCACATACACAGCAGTAATGAAGTGAATCAGTAAAAAAATAAAAGAAAAGAAAAAACAATTCCCGACCTTTACTTGTGGTAAATAAATAATAAAAAATATAAAGCACACATGTACATATGTCGAAATGACGGAACTGTTTTTGTAATAAATAAATGGGAGATGGTGACATAACGATGAAATGACGTATGTCAAGTTAGACGTAACCCGAGGACTGCCTGTATATATATATAAAAGCCTAAATGACTGAACGACCGAATGACCGGTCGACCTGTTGCCATGATGCACACTGAACACCAGGGAGCAGATGCTCAATGTAGGAGCTGCCCCCTGGTGGTCAGTGCACTCCCACAGTGGGAGTGCTGCTCAACTGACTGATGGGCTCCAGAGTGGGTCTCATGGCTGGCGAGCGCAACTGCAGAGGGGTGAACCTCTCCTGCCTCAGTGGCAGTGCTACCGAGCAGCAGGGCGGCAGGTGCAGCAGGGCCAGGATGAGCTGGAGCAGCACAGTGCCCAGCCTAGGCTCGGGCTCCTCCCCACATGCCACTTCGTACACCTCTACATCCCCTGAGGGGTCCTGGATTGGAAGAGGGTGCAGGCCAGGCTGAGGGACCTACCAGTGCATGAATCCATCCACCGGACCTCTAGTATATATGTATTACTTGAATGTATTATAAGTTCAGTTTATCTATATCTGTGTATATCTATGTATCTATATATGTATGTATCTATCTGTCACCTCTTTTTATTTATTTGTAATAGGTTCCCTTTTACTCTGTTTTATTATAATACCAGTACTGTTACTCTTGAACTCTAAGATGGGAGGATCACATCTGAAAGGCTTTTTGAAAATGCCTAAGGTCAAATCTGCTGCCTCAATGCCTAGGATGCCTAGGAATACTTGGTGGTGGTGACTTGATCAGTATTTTCAGGACATTGGCTCCTAGCAAAATTGCTTAAACATTTTGCATTGGCTTCAAATGTTCCAGCTTTCTTTGCTCAGAAAAGCTAATGAAAGAGAAACATTAACACTAAGGCTAATAATTGCAGAAAAAAGTTATATGTACACTTCACTGACAATATATAAGCCTACTAGAGGCCCAGTGCGTGAAATCACGTGAGACCCAGACCTGCCGTGCCGGTAGGACCCCAAACCTGCCCTGCACAAGCCATGGGACCCCAGACCTACCCTGTGCAAGCTGTGGGACCCCACACACACGCCTTGCACGAGCTGCGGGCCCACCTCTTGCATACAAGCCGCAGGTCCCGCCAGCCTCCACCACACAAGCCGTGAGTCCTGGACTGTGAGAGGTGCTCCATGCACCTCCCGGTAACCGGTTGTTTTGTTGTTCTGCCATTATGGCATCACGACCACAGGCCTTTTATGATATAGACTAGAGGCCTGGTGCATGAAAATTCATGCACTGAAGAGGGGCGTCCCTCAGCCCAGCCTGCCCCCTCTCACAGCCTGGGAGCCTTCAGGGGCAGGAGTTGACCCAGCGATCACACCTCTGCTGCTGCCACTGTTGACAGCGCAAGCCTCAGCTGACTCTGATTACCTGAGCCTCAAGTGGCCCAGGGCAGCTGGGCAGCTGCCATCTGAGGCTTGACTGTGCCTTGGGCTGGCCCTGGGCAGCTGGGGGGCTGAGGGAACTGGGGGATTCCGGAGGCAGGTGCACGGAGCAGCCGGGCCCCCCTGTGGGCAGGCCTGGCCTTGCCACATGCCTGCTGCCCTGGCGTGGCTCAGGGGAATGGGTCCCGCCATCTTGTGGGCACCACCATCTTTGAGGGCGGGACAGTCAATTAGCATATTCCCTCCTTATTGGCTGTGGGCACCACCATATTTGCGATGGCATGAGAGTCAATTAGCATATTCCCTCTTTATTAGATATGATAGCTTTATCTTCCTTCTGTACTGAATTTATTATTATCAGGGCACAACCTTTCTCTAGATGTCATTTTCAGCTGATGCGTCATGGCATGGCAGAGTATTAAGATTACATGTACTTTCCATTCTTAGCCCGTTACAGGTAGGAGGATCCCATGGCTTTGACTTATACAGGAAGAACAAGGGTGGGGTGAAGTCTGTAGGCCGGCACTTAAATCTAAGATCACCTGGACACTGAACAGAAGGAAAAAGAAGAGGCTATATTATAAACAGCCAATGCCAAATAAACTCTGAAAGATTTCTCTGGAAATGCTGCTGAAATTCAGCTCAAACCTTTATTTGTTGATGTGTTTGATTTTCACTGCGGCTGAGGGTAGGAGCAGAAAGGCAAATACCCCCTGTGGTGTCTGTGTTTGAGGACAGGGAGAAAGGTTAACTGATGAAATTCATGGGCCAAGAAGAAAATCCCCTTTGAGCCACCTGAGACCTTGGGAGGCACCAATCTTCCTGGGACTGATATTAAAGGCCCCTGAGTGTGGATCTTGGTCTCGTTGGCAGCACTCAGCAGCAAGTGACATTTCGGAGCCTGGCCTAATCTGAGGAACAATTAAATCATATTCCCCTGAAGTGCGCCTTTCCAAATATTGCCTATGCTTAAGTCAAGACAGACAATCAAACAGTGAAAATGTATTGGATTAAAAATGAAATGGCCTCTTACACACACTGAAGCTATCCCCTGTACAATGATCCATCTTTCTATACTCTCCATGTCACCTCAAACCTCTTTTCTCTTTCAACCACCTGCCCTCACACTCACCGCTCTGCTCCCGGCCTGGCTTTCTGCTTATTGTCACACATGTCCGTGTTGTTTCTGCTGCCTGGTTGCCCCAGTCAATATGCATGTAACTGTGGATTACTTACAGTTCTCTGCAGCTCGGTGAGTCCGTGGCAAATGCAGAAGCAAAGGGCAAGGAGTATCCTAAGGAGACAGTAGTTACTGCAACCTCGTAACTGGGGAGTGGGGCCAGTTTCCTGTGAAAATGTCAGGCTTCAAGGGATCGGATTCATGAAGGAGTGAAGAGAAAATGCTTCAAATTATACTTTTAAAGGGACGGGCAGCCCACGGGAGAGCTGCGTGTCCTGGGTGAAGAAGGGTGTTCAAAGGTGTGTGAAGGATGCGGGAGAGCCCTCGCCGCCTGGTACAAGCTCCAATGGCAAGTCCTATTGAGCCAACACATCAGAAACAATCCAGGAAGATGGATGGTTAGGACTTGGGCTCAATAATCACTGACCCAAATATTAAAAAACAAAACACAAAACTCAGCTTTATCCCTTAAAAAAGTGGAGGCCTGGGGAGGGGTCAGGAGTGAGGAGGAGATGGTCAATGGGGGTAAGGGGGTACATCTGTAATACTTTCAACACAAATAATAAATTTTAAAAAATCCATTCCCCTCAGTGGAGTGGGTAGTCTCTGCAAAGCAAATTATCTTTAGAGACTACATAGAGGGGAGTTGCAATAACTCTGTCTATAGGCTAGAGTAGGTACACCTGCTCCTCTCCAAGCAAACTGGAATGAATTTCCCAATAAATACAGACATTTTATTATAAAGGGGCTTTTAGGACTTCTGATTCTAGAATATAGAGTAAACATACCTTTCTATATTCTTCCCACCATGTACAACTGAAAATTTTGGACATTATCCATAAAACAAACATAGAAGTTCTGAGAGGCTGAGAGAAAGAAGACTGGCCAGAGACTGCAGGACCTAGGAGACACACCGCGATGTGTCCTGGGTTTATTTTGGCCTCAGGTATTCCATCTGCTGAGGAAGCCAGCACCTCAGAAATGCCAAGTGCAGGCCACATAAGCCACAACAAAAGGCCGTTCTCTCTGAGAGGGCCAGGAAAGTTCGGTCTTGCTAAACAGGAAACTTTCAGACAAAAATTGTTTTATTCCCACCAAACATGCAGAAAAGGACGGAAGCTGCATCCTCAACCACACAAGAGCCAGGCAGGAGCCCAGACCTCCCGTGTGGCACTTCAGTGAGGCACCCGCATCTCACCAGGGTGGCGTCGGGAAGGCCAAGCAGGGACCTGGGATTTGCATCTCCACTGGCCTCTAAACAGGCGTCCTGAATGTCCATGCACAGCCACGCCCGAGGACACCCAGGGGAGCCTGGACATCCTGCATTGCCCACTGATCCCACGCCACCCTCACTGGTGTTGGTGGGTGGCAGGTAAGGAGCCAGGCAAGTGCTGGTGAGGACGCAGAGAAACTGGATCACTGCCACGGTGCTCACTGCTCACAGGAATACGAAATGGTACAGACACTCGATACAGTTTGAAAGTGTTGTTAAAACTAAATTAAACAGACCACTTACCACATGGCCCAGAAATCACACTCCTGGATATTTCTTTGAAAGAAATGAAAACTTTTGTTTATACAAAAACTATACATGGATGTTGATAGTAATAGCTAAAAACTGGAAACAAATCTGGTGTCTTTCAATGGGTGACTGGCTGTACACAATGTGGGACATCCATACCAAGGAAATGCTCACTGATAGAAATCAGTGAACTAGTGACACCACACAAAACCCAGGTGAGTCTCCAGGGAACTGTGCTGAGTGAAAAGGCCCATCCCCCAAAGTGTCATGCTGTACAAATCACGTTATGTAACAATTCTTACAGGGAAGACAATAGAGCAGTGGCGCCTAGTGCTTCCAGGGTCAGAGGGCTTCTGCCGGGCAAGAGGCTGGCTGTGAGGACAACATGGGCACCCTGTGATGGGAGGCTCAGTGCCGGGGCATCGATGTCAGCGTCCTGGGTGACACTGACTACCCTTTTGGAAGATGTTATCATTAGAGGAACATGAGTATGGGGTACAGAGGGTTGGTTTGTATTCTCACTTATAGTTGCTTGTGAATCTATAATGATCCTCTCTAATAAAATGATAATATGCAAATTAACCACCACTCTGCTACATAAGCCACGCCCACCAGCCAAGCCACGCCCACCAGTCAATCAGGGTGAGTATGCAAATTAACTCAAGCAAAGATGGCTACAGCCACAGAGAGCAAGGTTTTCCAGGTAACAGAGCAAGCCGAGCTCTCCATAGCTGTTGCAGGCCTAAGCCTCCACTCAAGCTACAAAGTTTCAATTATAGAAGGTAAACAAATTCAAACAGAAATGGGGGCAGAACGGAGCTTGAGAGAGCAGGCCAGGGTTGCCAGCGGCAACAGGGGAAGCAAAGCTTTCCACACACCCTGGCCGGGCTCACCCTCTAAAGGCTACAAAGTTTCAATTGTAGAAGGTGAATTAACTGCCACAGAAATGGCTGCCGCCCTGGAGGGAGCAGCAGGCTTGGCTCCGCTCCAGGCTACAAAGTTTCAATTTTAGAAGGAAAATAAATTCCAGATACCAGGGCCTCCACTTGGGTCACCAGGGGGTGTGGCTGGCCTGCAAACCACCATAGGCCCCTCGCTCAGGCCACCCCACGCCCCAAGGGAACCCCCACCCTGATCCGGGACACCCTTCAGGGCAAACCAGCTGGCCCCCACCCGTGCACCAGGCCTCTATCCTATCTAATAAAAGAGTAATATGCATATTGACCATCACTCCAACACACAATATGTCTGCCCCCATGTGGTCAAAGATCCTGCCCCATGTGGACACAAGATGGCCACTATAAGATGGCCAACAGGAGAGGGCAGTTGGGAGGCACCCAGCCTGCAAGGGAGGGCAGTTGTGAGGAACCAGGCCTGCAAGGGAGGGCAGTTGAGAGGGACCATGCCTGCAAGGGAGGGCAGTTGGAGGTGATCAACCATGCAGGAGAGGGCAGTTAGGGGTGACCAGGCTGGCAGAGGAGGGAAGTTGGGGGCAAACAGGCTGGCAGGGGAGCAGTTAAGCATCAACCAGGCTGGCAGCGGAGTGGTTAGGGGGTGATCAGGCTGGCAGGCAGAAGCGGTTAGGGGCAATCAGGAAGGCAGGCAGGTGAGCAGTTGGGAGCCAGCAGTCCTGGATTGTGAGAGGGCAGTCGGACATCCCTCCAGGAGTCCCAGATTGGAGAGGGCACAGGCTGGGCTGAGGGACAACCCCCCTCAATGCACGAATTTCGTGCACCGGGCTTCTAGTCTCAAAATAAAAGAGGTTTGATTTAAAAATCCATAAGTAAAAAGAAGCTTTTTATATAAAGCAGTTTGCACTTGGAAGATGTTAAAAAACAGATGAAAACTAAGAATAAACTTAGAACTAAAATTACATACTGTTATACTTTAATGTATAACTGTCTAAACTTTTTTTCTATCTATAAAAGCCTAAGCAACTGAACAACTGGTCAGCCAGTTGCTTTGACACGCACTGACCACCAGGGGGAAGATGCTCAAGGCAGGAGCTGCCCCCTGGTGGTCAGTGTGCTCCCACAGCCAACCTCCCACAGCCGGCCAATCTCCTGTGGTCCCTTCCCCTGGCCAGCTGCCCCCCGCCCCAAATTAGCCCTGATTGCTGGCCAGGCCAAGGGACCTCACCTGTGCACAAATTCATGCACCAGGCCTCTAGTACATATATAAATACATACATTTACTTTCTTTGAGATGAAATCATGCCATATGTATATACTCTTGTATATTAGATTTTGCAGTTAAATATATGTGGTAAATACATATATTTCATGTTTAAGAAATAGTGTTCAGACTGAAGTAAGGTCAGAGTTAATCCTTTGACCAACTCTTGGCTCCTGACATCTCCTCCCTTTCTGTTTAAGAATCGGGAGTGGGCATTAACCGACCGGGGAGACATTGACCTGGTTCCTCCCGTGGGCTTTTCACGCCCACCGTATGTGGCTCTTGACATCTTTTGGGGAGGAGAGGTAGAGCCATTATTTTTATCGATGTCAACCTCTATGCAGACCAGGTGTACTCTCAGGGAAATCCAGAGGAGGTTGTTGGACCTTCCCTTGCAATGCTTTGCTCTGCACCTGGTTTGATACCCATACCTCTGGCTCTAAGAAGAGCGTAGGGGAATCAGATTTAAAGTCAATGACTGGGCAGAAGGCTGAAAAAAGATGGCGACCGGCAAGAAGGTAGGGAGAGAGAGAGTGTGAGTGAGGAACCCATAGAGGAGAGTGTAGACGTGTAGACGTGTGTGGTGTGTGTGTGTGTATGAGCTAGGGTCAGTTAGATTCTGCAGGTCTTCCAAGGGGCTGCCTAACCAGGCAGTCCTAGACGGCGGAGCCCCGCTCACAAAGAGGATACTTCTCGGCGGCTGGTGCGGACGCGGAGACCACACCATCTTGAGAAACAGAGCTGCCTGAGACTCGGATCCTGGCTTCTGACACAAACCAGGACCCTGCAGCCACTGGGGACAGAGAACTGCTATCACAGCTTCAGAGGAAGAAACAACAAGAATCCAGACTTCACGGCAGATTCCCATGAGTCAAAGAGCCTATCCCCCTCCCCGCAGGCGCACGCGGATAGCGCCATAGTAACTAATAGAGACACCCCTCGCTCAAGTTGCAGAGCTTTGAGCAGGGACGCGCTCCGCCTTAGGGAATTTGGCGCACAGGACAGAAGCAGCTCACCTTCGGGGAAATCTGTCAGTGTGCACAGAGGGTTCCCCTTTGGGGAATTGGGGGGAATTTGGCTTGCGGGTCATAGCTCCCCTTCGGGGAATCTTAGAGCGTGCACAAAGGGGCTTCCCTTTGGGGAATTTGGCGTGCAGGACGGACTCCACCCCTCCTTGGGGATTCTGGGAGAGTGCACAAAGGCAGCTCACCTTCAGGGATTTGAGAGTGTGCACCAGCCGGTTTGGCTCAGCAGTGAGAGCACACACAGGATGCAGCTCCACTTCAGGGAATTTGGCACGCCGGACACAGCTGCCTGGGATCCCTGACTCACAGCGCATTCACACTAAGAGCCAACAACCCCAATTGTTGGTGCATGCACACACAGGGACCCTGATTCTCAACGAGAAACTGCACAAGGCAACAGAGACTCTGACGCTCGATTCTTGGTGCAGATACAGGGAAACTCTGACTCCTGGCACATGCTAAGGATCTCATTTTCGGCACATACCAACAGTGTGGTGCTGACAGGGCCCCTGATTCTAAGTGTGCACACGAGACCACATGGAACACTGGGGACACTGACCCTGGGCAAGTCTGGTTCCCACCAACCGAAGGCAGCCACACGTCCTAGTGTTAGAGCACTTCAGTGAAACTCGGGTGGAGAGAAGTCCCCACAGCGCACGGCCGAGGTGCACACAAATGGAAGCTTGAGCTTTCTGGTGATAGCCAGAATGGGGAAACGAAATAACTCACAGAGGAAAGAAAATGTGGAGTTGCCAAGAAAGGAAATTAGTGAAACTGAAGCTTGCGACATGACCGAAAAGGAGTTCAGAGTAATGGTCGTGGAATTTATACATCGGATGGATGAGAAAATCAACAACTTATGCAAGAATCAGGAAGAAATGAAAAGTGATATAGCTACAATCAAAAACACCATGGAAAGTTTCAACAGTAGACTACAAGAAGCAGAGGACCGAATTAGTGAGTTAGAAGATCAGGTACAGAAACAAGCTCAATCTGAACAGCAATTGGAGAAAAAAATTAAAAAGCAGGAGGAAAGCCTAAGGGAGCTTTGGGACAACATGAAGCGAAGTAACATGCGTATAATAGGGCTGCCAGAAGGACAAGAAGAGCAGCAGGGATTAGAAAATCTATTTGAAGAAATAATGACAGAAAACTTCCCGGATATGGGAAAGATAAAAGTTACGCAAGTACAGAGAGTCCCAAGCAGGATCAACCCCAAAAGACCCACACCAAGACATGTCATAATCTCAATGGCAAATATAAATGATAAAGAGAGAATCTTAAAGGCAGCAAGAGAGAGACAGAGAGTTACTTACAAAGAATACCCATCAGATTGTCAAATGATTACTCAACAGAAACACAACAAGCTAGAAGTGAATGGAAGGAGGTATACAAAGTGTTGCAAAGCAAAGGACTGAATCCAAGAATACTATATCCAGCAAGACTATCAATCAAAATTGAAGGGGAAATCAGGAGCTTTGCAGACAAAAAAAGACTCAGGGAGTTTATCACCACCAAACCAGCAATGCAAGAATTGCTAAAGGGAATACTGTAAAAAGAAGAAATAAACAGGTAAGAAGGAATACAGACACAAAAATAGATATGACTACAAACAAATACCTTTCAGTAATAACGTTAAATGTAAACAGACTAAATGCTCCAATCAAAAGACATCGAGTGGCTGAATGGATAAAAAAGCATGACCCACATATATGCTGTCTACAAGAGACCCACCTCAGAACAAGAGACTCACACAGATTGAAAGTGAAGGGATGGAAAAATATCTTCCAGGCAAATGGAAATGAAAAAAAAGCTGGGGTAGCAATACTTATATCTGACAAATTAGACCTCAAAGTAAATGCCATAACAAGAGATAAGGAAGGCCACTTCATAATACTAAAGGGAGAAATCCAACAAGAAGAAATAATTCTGGTAAACATATAGGCTCCCAATATAGGAGCACCCAAATACATAAAAAACTCCCGGAGGATATCAAGGGAGAGATTAATAGCAATACAATCATAGTAGGAGACTTTAATACCCCACTATCACCATTGGACAAATCCTCTAAACAAAAAATCAGCAAAGAAACAGCAATCCTAAATGACTCACTAGACCAGATGGAATTAATTGACATCTTCAGAACATTTCACCCCAGAGCCACAGAATATACATTCTTCTCAAGTGCACATGGGTCATTTTCAAAGATGGACCATATGCTGGGTCACAGGCAAAGTCTCTTCAAATTCAAGAAGATAGAAATTATATCAAGCATCTTCTCAGATCACAGTGGCATAAAACTGGAAATCAACTACAATAAATACAATCCAAAGAAATCAAACACATGGAGACTAAACAGCATGCTATTAAATAAGGACTGGGTCACCAGAGAGATCAAGGAAGAAATAAAAAACATCATGGCAACAAATGACAATGAAAACACTACAATCCAAAATCTATGGGACACAGCGAAAGCAGTCTTGAGAGGGAAGTTCATAGCTCTACAAGCCTATTGCAAAAAACAAGAAACAATGGTAATGAATTACCTAACCCTACAACTCAAAGAGCTAGAAAAAGAGCAGCAAGAAAAGCCCAGTGTAACCAGAAGGAAGGAAATAACAACGATCAGAGCGGAGATAAATGACATAGAGACCAAAGAAACAATACAAAAGATCAACAAAACCAAGAGCTGGTTCTTTGAAAAGATAAACAAGATTGATGGACCTCTAGCCAGGCTCACCAAGAAGCAAAGAGAGAGGACCCAAATAAACAAAATCAGAAATGAAAGAGGTGAAATAACAACAGACCCCGCTGAGATACAAAGGATTGTTACAAAATACTATGAACAGCTCTATTCCAACAAACTAGACAACCTGGAGGAAATGGACATATTCCTAGAAAAATACAACCTTCCAAAAATCAATCAAGAAGAATCTCAACAGCTCAATAGGCCAATAACTATGGACGAAATTGAAGAAGTCATCAAAAAGCTTCCGGCAAACAAAAGTCCGGGGCCTGACGGCTTCACAGGAGAGTTTTACCAAACATTCAAGGAAGAACTAAAACCTATCCTCCTCAGACTATTCCAAAAAATTCAAGAGGAAGGAACACTTCCAAGCTCCTTCTATGAAGCCAGCATCACCCCAATACCAAAACCAGATAAGGACAACACAATGAAAGAGAATTACAGACCAATATCCCTCATGAACATAGATGCCAAAATCCTCAACAAAATTCTAGCAAATCGGCTCCAGCAGTACATCAGAAAGATCATACACCATGACCAAGTAGGATTTATCCAAGGAATGCAAGGATGGTACAATATCCGCAAATCAATAAACGTGATACATCACATAAACAAATTGAGAGATAAAAATCACATAGTCATATCAATTGATGCAGAAAAAGCATTTGACAAAATCCAACACCCTTTCTTGATAAAAACTCTCAACAAGGTGGGAATAGAAGGCTCATACCTCAACATAATAAAAGCTATATATGATAAACCCACAGCAAACATCATACTCAATGGACAAAAGCTAAAAACATTTCCCCTAAGAACAGGAACAAGACAGGGATGCCCACTCTCACCACTCCTGTTTGACATAGTACTGGAAGTATTAGCTATTGCAATTAGACAAGAAGAAGAAATAAAAGGCATCCAAATTGGAAAAGAACAAGTAAAGCTGTCTTTATTTGCAGACGACATGCAATTGTACATAAAAAATCCGAAAGACTCTGTCAAAAAACTAATAGACTTAATAAATGAATTCGGCAATGTAGCAGGATACAAAATTAACGCCAAGAAATCTATGGCCTTTCTATACACCAATAGTGAACTTACAGACAGAGAGACTAAAAAGGCAATCCCATTTACCATTGCACCAAAAAAATTAAGATACCTAGGAATAAACTTAACTAAGGAGGTAAAAGACCTATACACGGAAAACTACAGGACACTGAAAAAAGAGATAGAGGAAGACGTAAACAGATGGAAGAACATACCATGTTCATGGATTGGTAGAATCGACATCATTAAAATGTCCATACTACCCAAAGCAATCTATAGATTCAATGCACTCCCCATTAAAATACCAACAGCATATTTCACAGACCTTGAAAGAACTCTCCAAAAATTCATCTGGAATAAAAAAAGACCTCGAATAGCCACAACAATCCTGAGAAAGAAGAATAAAGTAGAAGGGATCTCAATACCAGATTTCAAGGTGTATTACAAAGCCACTATTCTCAAAACAGCCTGGTACTGGCACAAGAACAGACATATAGATCAATGGAACAGAATAGGGAATCCAGATATTGATCCAAACCACTATGCTCAATTAATATCTGACAAAGGAGGCATGAACATACAATGGAATAAAGACAGTCTCTTCAATAAATGGTGTTGGGAAAATTGGACAGACACATGCAAAAAAATGAAGCTAGATCACCAACTTACACCATACACAAAAATAAACTCAAAATGGATACAGGACTTAAACATAAGATAGGAAACCATAAAAATACTAGAGGAATCCACAGGCAGCAAAATCTCAGACATATGTCAAAAGAACTTCTTCACCGATACTGCCCCTAGGGCAATGGAAGCTAAAGAGAAAATAAACAAATGGGACTACATCAAAATAAAAAGCTTTTTTACAGCAAAAGAAACTATCAACAAAACAACAAGAAAGCCCACTGCATGGGAGAACATATTTGCAAATGGCATCACTGATAAAGGTTTAATCTCCAACATCTACAGGCAGCTTATACAACTTAATAAAAGGAAGATAAATGATCCAATAAAAAAATGGGCAACGGACCTAAATAGAATCTTTTCCAAAGAAGACAGAAGGAAGGCCAAGAGACACATGAAAACATGCTCAAGGTCACTAATTATCCGAGAGATGCAAATCAAAACAACAATGCGCTATCATCTCACACCTGTCAGAATGGCTATCATCAACAAATCAACAAACAACAAGTGTTGGCGAGGATGCGGAGAAAAAGGAACCCTCGTGCACTGCTGGTGGGAATGCAGACTGGTGCAGCCACTGTGGAGAACAGTATGGAGTTTCCTCAAAAAACTGAAAATGGAACTCCCATTTGACCCAGTAATCCCACTCCTGGGAATATATCCTAAGAAACTGGGAACACCAATAAGAAAGGAAATATGCACCCCTATGTTCATAGCAGCACAATTTACAATAGCTAAGATCTGGAAACAGCCTAGGTGCCCATCAGCAGATGACTGGATCAGAAAACTATGGTACATCTACACAATGGAATATTATGCTGCCATAAAAAAGAAGGAATTCTTACCATTTGCAGCAACCTGGATGGAATTGGAGAACATTATGTTAAGTGAAATAAGCCAGTCAATGAAAGAAAAATACCATATGATCTCACTCATTTATGGATAATAAAGAACATTAAAAACTTGAACAAAAAGATAGATACAGAGGCAGTAAAGCATCAAACAGTCTGTCAAATTACAGCAGGAAGGTTAGGGAGAGATGGGGAAGATAAGAGATCAATCAAAGGACTTGTATGCATGCATATAAGCATAACCAATGGACGCAAAACTCTGGGGGGTGAGGGCATATATATGGGAGTGGGGGGGTCAATGGTAAGATATGTACACATATAATACCTTAATAAAAAAATTGGAAAAAAAAATAAAATGTAAAAAAAATAAATAAATAAATAAAAATAAAGTAAAAAAAAAAAAAAAGAAATAGTGTTCACTTTTGTATCTCCAATGCCTCAGGTCAGGCTTGGTTTAATAATTATATTTTTAGTGAATAAATGAATAAGGTATTGCTAAATTGTTCTCCAAATGATAATATCAATTTAAAATCCCTACTTTTCTAAATTTGAGCATTTTCATTTAAAAAATCTGACCACAGGATGCAGCAATTTCACTTGTGGGTATTTATATGAAGAAAATGAAAACACTAAATAAAACAGAAATATCCTTCCCTATGTTCATTGCAGAATTATTATAATAGCCAAGATATGGGAGCAACCTAGGTGTCTATCAATAAACGAATGGATAACAAAGATGTGGTGTATATATACAATGGAATATTACACAGCAATACAAAAATAAAATCTAGCAATTTGTGACCCAGAGGAAAAGTGAAATAAGTCAGACAGAGAAAGACAAATGCTCTATGGTTTCACTTATATGTGGAATATTAAAAACCAGAACAAATGAACAAACAAAACAAAACAGACTCATAAAAACAGAGACCAAAGGGATGGTTGCCAGAGGGGTTGCTATGGGTGAAGAAGGTGAAGGGGACTATATTTATATTGTGACAAGTTTGCATGGTGACAGATGGTCACTAGAATTAGTGGGGTGATCATACTGTAAGGTATAAAAAAGTGGAATCACTGTATTGAACACCTGAAACTAATATAACCAATATAAGATCAGATACAAACTACACTTAAATAAAAACTTCCTAGCTTATTTAGGCAAAACATATAGTTATTAAAATCAACACTTTTTTTTACTAATTAAATGGAGTACTTTTTTACATATTAGATGCTCATTTGTGTTGTCTATTTTATGAATGTAGGCTTTGTGGATTTTGCCACTGATTCTTTCTTTAAAAAAATTATATTGGGAATTTGATAGGGACTGCATTAAATCTGTATATTGTTTTGGGTAATATGGCCATTTTAAATATGTTGATCCTTCCAATCCATGAACATACCATATTTTTACATTTTGTTGGGTCTTTTTCAATTTCTTTTAATAATGCTTTGTAATTTTAAGTATATAATTCTTTCATGTTCTTTGTTAAGGTTATTCTTTTGGTTGCAATTGCAAAATAAATTGTGTTTTCCACTTTTTCTGAAGTTTTGTTGTTAGTATACAGGAAGGCAATGGATTTCCGCACATTGATTTTGTATCCTGCAACTTGACTGTATTTGTTTATTGTTTCTAATAGTTTTGTGGTGGATTCTTTAGGGTTTTCTATATACAGAATGATGTTGTCCACAAAAAGTGACAGTTTGACTTCTTCCTTCCCAATTTGGATGCGTTTTATTTCTTTCCCTTGCTTTATTGCTCTGACTAGACTTCTAGAACTATGTGGAATAAGAGTGGTGAGAGTGGACATCCTTGTCTTGATCCTGATCTTGGAGGAAAGCTTTCAGTTTTTCATCATTGAGTATGATATTAGCAGAGAGTTTATCATATATGGCCTGTATTATGTTGAGGTACTTTCCTTCTATTCTTATTTTATTGAGTGTTTTAATCATAAATGGGTGTTGTATCTTATCAAATGCCTTTTCTGCATCTGTTGGTAAGATCATATGATTTTTATCCTTTCTTTTATTAATGTTGTGTGTTACACTGATTGATTTGCATATGTTGAACCATCCTTGTGCCTCTTGACTGTGATGTATTGTTTTTTGGATGTACTGTTGTATTTGATTTGCTAGTATTTTGTTTAGGATTTTTGCATCTATGTTCATCAGAGATATTGGTCTGTAGTTTTCTTTTTTTGTGTCATCCTTGCCAGGTTTTAGTATCAGGGTTATGTTGGCCTCATAAAATGTGTTAGGAAGCATTATCTCATCATTTTGTTGGAAGAGTTTCAGAAAGACAGGTTTTAAGTCTTCTTTGAACCTTTGGTAGAATTTACTGGCAAAGCCATCTGGTCCTGGTCTTTCATTTTGGGGGAGATTTTTATGGTTGTTTCAATTTCCTCACTACTGATTGGTCTATTTAGGTTTTCCAATTCTTCATGATTTAGTCTATGAATGTTATATATATTTTAGGAACATATGCATTTCTTCTAGGTTATTGAATTTGGTGGGATATAATCCTTCATAGTATTCTAGTATGATTCTTAATATAGCTGTGATGTCTGTGGTGACTTCTCTCTCATTTCTGATTTTGTTCATATGGGTCTTTTTCATTTTTTTCCTTAGTGAATTTAGCCAGGGGTTTGTCAATTTTATTAATCTTTTCAAAGAACCAGCTCTTTCTTTTATTAATTTTTGTGTAGTCTTTTTGTTCTCTATTTCATTCAATTCTGCTCTCTCATGCTGCCATTTCTCTGATGCCACTTCTTCTCTATTCTTTTTTATTTTGTTCAATGAAACCTCTGTGTCATATAACCACAGGAGACATTAATGTAAGAGAAATAATCTCAGTTAAAGAGAAAAATCATAAACTCACATGCTTCTCTTAACTATAATCCACTATTCTTTAAATTATGGCCCTGGTATGCCCGTATTTTGGGGACAACTCAAAGCTTCATAGATTCTCAGGGTAGAGACTAGGATTCTCCATTTATTATAAATTCCCCAGATATTCTTATGTAAACTAAGAATTGGAGAAGCATTGCCATAAACCAGTATTACCAAATGGCAATCTATTGCCTAGATATAGTTTTGTTCTCTGTCTATAGGATTTCATTCCTGACTAGATAATAATTAGCATATTCTTTGGTGCTCATCTACATCAATGAGATAAACATACAATTGAGCTTAAAAGAGGGCATTTCTTTTATAAACACTCTCTCCTTGTCAATAATATGGCCATTTGGAACACCAAACTGGCATAATAAGGTCAAAGAGTCAAGAAGGCTGAGATGGAATGAGAACCTAAGCTATTCCTGGAAATAGTGGCACATGTGATGTGTGCTGTTGACTTCACTGTCAGCCTGGAGCAGTGGGAGGAAACTGGCAGAACTGGAGGTGAAGGTACTGGTGGGAAGAATGGAGAGGGTGAGGAGTGAGTGTGTCATGCTTAACCACAGGAAGAAGCTAATATTTGTAAAGCCTGTTCACAGAGGAGCTTCGCAAATGCAGGTAATTTCTCAGTAGATTTTTGAAAGATTAGTGGTCTTGTCCAGAAAATAGATGTGTGTGTGTGTGTGCGTGTGTGTGTTACACAGCAAGGTGGTTAGAATACTGGCATAACAAGATAATATTGATCATCAGTCCTCACCTTTGCAGAACTGTGAGGCAGAGGATGAGGTAAGATAGAGGTGGATAAGCAATACTAGTAGCAAATATTAAGAGGAAACTCAAAATCCCATCATTTCTGGCCTTAATTCTTTTTTCTTTTTATTGAGATACAGTTGACATATAACCTAGTATTAGTTTTAGGTGTATAACATAACGCTTTGATATATGTATATATTGCAAAATGATTACCTCAATAATTCAGTTAACATTTATTGCCATACATAGTTATGATTTTTTCTTGTGATGATAATTTTAAGATATAATCACTTAGCAACTTTCAAATATACAATACAATATTGTTAACTATAGTCACCATGCTGTACATTACATCCCAGGACTTATTTATCTTATAACTGGAAGTTTATACCTTTTGATCTCCTTTATCTATTTCACCCTTCATTCTTTATTTTATCCTTCATTTATCCTTCATTCTTAAGAAGAGAGTTCTCACATGTTCTCAGGAATAGAATGGGGTTCCTGAGCCCACAAATGGGCTTTAGTTTGAGGTGGCTGGGGGACCTGGGGTGGAGAGACTCCATTATTTTTCTTCTTAATTTTTGAATCTATTCATTCTGCATTTTTAAAAATTTTATTTACTCTTTTTCAGGGATGTTCTTCTTTCACTAAGAAATGGGCCTTTGGATCCTCCCTCTCAAAAGGAGCCACTACCAAACATCAAGAAATAACAAGAGGTGGGTTAGTGGAAAGGATTATTAGGTAAGCTGCTTGGACAGCTTCTTGGCTATGACATGACATGGACCAGATGGGCCATGAAGGTCATGTAGTTGTGGGAACATGTGGGAGAACAGACAGTGCTTGAAAACAATGGCTAAAAAGGGCATTGTTCAGTTCTCATTCTGGGTAGCAAAGGTAGATTACCTAATAGTTGACATTTAAGGATTGAGAATATTAGGTTCTAGGCATCCCATTTTTACCTTGAGATACAAGTAGTGGGGTCTGTGAGGAGGTATAGGACAACCTGTAGAGGGTATAGTAAGTAACCCCTATGATTATTTTACCTGATGTTCTTGTAGCTTTCATATGAACGGAGTCAGCTCCTCAAGCAGTGATATCACATTGTGTTAATGCAGAAAGGGGACTGTTACTTCAGCAAAGCACCAGCATAGGAGAAATCAATCCTGTAAATATGTTTGAATTTTCTCAGAGACTGTAAATAGAAACTGATAGTTTGAGAGAGTTCTGTTGAATAACAGTATCTTATCCTAGAGTATATGCTTTAGACATATTTCCTAATGTCTCAATATCATCTGACCATGATGCTGAAGATCATGGCCTACAGAACTACAAATGCCTGTATGTGTCCTGTTGACTTTTGTGTTTGGTCCATGAGGTGGCAGTATGGAGATGACACTTATTTGTTAGCTGGATACTGTGAGAACCTTCCTTTCTGCTATTGTGGATACATGAGTGTTTATGTAGAGAATGTCCCACTCTTAAGAGCCCTCTATCTATCATCTATCTATCTATCTATCTATCTATCTATCTATCTATCTCTCTATCTATCTATCTATCATCTATCTATCTATCTATCTCTCTATCTATCTATCATCTATCTATCTATCTATCTATCTATCTATCTATCTATCTATATCTATCTATCATCTATCTACTGTATCTATAATCTATCAGTGTGTTTTTCTAAATGCCTCCTATTATATCACTCTCCATGAATTTCTATCAATAAATTGAGGCTTGGGAGATTATTATATAGATCATATTATATAAATGTATATTATGCAGTGTTATATAAATATACTAGTGGCCCGGTGCACAAAATTCATTCACGGAGGGGGATTCCCTCAGCCTAGTCTGCACCCTCTCCCATCGGGGACCCCTTGGGGAATGTCCGACTGCCAGTTTAGCATATCCCTTTCGCAATCTGGGACCACTGGCTCCTAACTGCTCACCTGCTTGCCTGCCTGATCACCCCTAACTGCTTCTGCCTGCCTGCCTGATTGCCCCTAACCCCTCTGCCTGCCTGCCTGATCACCCCTAACTGCCTTCCCTTGCTGGCCTGATCTCACCCCTAACTACCCTCCCCTGCCAGCCAATTTGGTTCTGATTGGTCGGTTTCTATGCCAGTCAGCATCTCCAGGCCTATCTCCAAGCCTGATAAGAGAGATAGGGCTGATCAGCAGCCCCCGCCCCCCCACCATGGAGGCCCAGAGAGAAACAGAGGTGCGGCTGCTGGCAAAGCCTGGAGAGAAAGAGAGAGGCAACGGCTGATCAACAGCTGCATGGAGGCTGCAGATCAGACCCTGCCTCTCTCTGAGCCTCTCTCTGGGCCTGATCTGTAGCTCCCTCAGCAGTCAGTGCTGGGTCGCTGCGCCCACATCAGCAGCAGTAAGTGCTGGATTGACACGGCACCCCAGCACTGACTGCAGGACTGACTTACAGTGTTTGGTCGAGCCTTCAGTCGTTTTGTACATTACAAACCCTGGGTTTTTATATATTAGGATTATGGCATAGATTATAGGATTAGAAACCAGGGGCCTCATAAATTTAAGCAATTTTTATTAAGTTGCACAGCTCAGTAAAGTAGAAACATGGAACTCATCCCAGACCTTCTGGCTCTGAGGGATTGTGTCTAACAGACATGACAATTCTATTTCACAATGTCTGGGACATTGTAGGTGCTCATATTGTAGAGTAAATGAATGAATGTCTAAAAGGGGTCATGACCTGATTACTTCATTCTTTTGTCTTTCTTTTGATCTGCTGTGTCAGCTTAGGCAGGTACTCAATTTTTCTCCTGACAAAGTCTCTCAGTTACATTTCCACCCCTGGGGACTGCTATAGTTTTTCCATCAAGCTCTGTACTAGCCCTGCCAAGGAGCAAATGTTTTTATTGGAACAGCATGAAATGGGACATTTCTCATAGGTTCTGACAGAAAATTAGTGGTAGTAAAAACTCCACAGCACAGCTGGGCAGGATTGCACCTCCTCCCCAGAAGCAGTAAGCTGAGGATTGTGGGGAGTCATGATGGTGTAATGATGGCTAATGGTGAGGAAATGATGAACCCAAGGCCCATAAATCAATCTGAACACAGGGATGCTTGAATAACAGTCACTTGAATAACCTACAGGGATGGCTAATGAAACACTCAAGGGATGCTTGAGCTCATCTGAGCGTTGTTCATGAATCATTATATTTTGTTACTTAAGGTGGACATATATAGAAAGTCTCAGAAGGCTGATATTTGCAGGTTAGCAAATAGGGAAGTAGAAGGCCCTTCTATATCTTCCAGAGCTTTAAGATAATTCTTCCCTGGTCTGGGGCTTATTCCCTACTTTAGGTATTTGCCAAAATTGTAGCCTTGTTCTATTTTTTTGTATGCAATGAACAATGAGGCATAATATTTAAGACATCAAGAGACTAGAGTTTAGTCAAATGTTTAGAAATTGCTTTTGCATTTTCCAGTCCAACCAATATTACTAACAATTCTGATATTACAACAATGGTTTTTATCCTCCCTTTGCTTGCAATATTGTTTTGTTTCAAATCTTTACTTTTTAGAAAGAATCAAAATATAAAGTTTGAATATAACCATATAACACTTCTAAGTTGATTTTTTTTCTCAGCCCTTTTAATAGTTTAGAGCAGAAATGCTTAACAATAACGATGTGCAATGAAAACTGCATGAGTCATGGGAGGCAGATCCAAATGCAGACCCTTCTTTCTGTTCTTTCACAGAAATATTAAACAATGAGTTAGCTCAGCTTGTAAGCAGATATCTCTAATTGAACTTTGTAGGCACAACATGTTATGTTTGAAGAAATAATACAAAACATGTTCTGGAAAAAGAAGCACACATATTTTGAGGTGATTTACTTGAGAATAATAGTTAACCATGATTATTATTTCCAATTTTTTCAAAACAATTTTTTCCTGCTTTTTTGGAAATATGTGGTGAGAGTCAGAATCTTTAGGACTATAATGGGGCATTTTCCCAAAAGACTCCTGAAAGATGCCCACATATAAAATTATAACAACGATCTTTTCATAGTTGAAGATGATGATGAGAGACTCCATTAAAGCCTTCCTTGTGACCCTGCATCGGAGATGCCTTGGTTGAGGTGTGTTTCCCTGGGTTCCTAGAAGAAGGTGTCAACTGGAGGAGTTGCCACAGAGATTGGAATGGGACTGGGATAATCATATAACTCTTCCAGTCACTTGAATAACCTACTGGCTTTCAGACAGAGACTTGTTGCACAATAGTTCTTTGTCCACAATGTACGAAAATGCACAAGCTTGGTTATAATTACTTGAAGGGAGTGTGGACATGATCAGCAGCCATGGATGTTAAGACTGGAGGTAGAGCAGGGAACAGGGCCATGACTTATACAAGCAAAGCAGAAAGGAGAGCAAAATAATTCCAGAAAGAAAAGTTAGTGTCTGCAAAATCACATTCTCACAGCAATAAGATTTGGGGACTAATTCTGGTTTCCGGCAAAGTTTGTTTCGGAGACAGCCTTTTCATTTTCACCTGTCCCAACTTCTGCATTTTAACTCAGAATCATTCTGATCTGTCAGCTGGTTTGCCTTAACCTTTTCCAGGCCCAAGCATTTAGCCTGAATCAAGTACCAAGAATGTTGTGCCATTCCGAGTGACCATGCTCCTTCCTTCAAATGAGGTGGAACAAAGGCTCACCCTGGTCCTGGGATTTTTTCTGTTCTCTGTCTTATGATTTAAAAATCCACCCCATTATTACCAGAGATAAAAGTAAATGAAAATTCAAAGGGAATGCCGCTGAGATTTTTCACTACTAGGGTTCTGACTTTGGCTCTACAGTGCCTAGGAAGAGGGCTCCTGATCACAGTATTAGGGAATTATTTGGCAAATACTTTTGCCCAGATATGGGCAGAGAACTTCCGAGGGTAAATGACTTCTAAGGTGGTGAGGACTGAATGAGTGCTTCCTATCTCCTTCTTCCATCAGTGTCTACTTGGAAAGTTCAGCAGATATTTGGTCCCCTCATTGTGGGGGTTGGAGTTAGGAACATTTTGGGATCTGCACCTGACACAACGGAGGGTAACTCACATGTGGAATTGAGTGTAACTCACATATGGGATGTTGGTCCACTATCTGAGACTGGAAATGCAATGTGGCTCTCAGAGGTGGTCCATGGACCTACGGATGCGTATTGTACACCTGCCCCCCAGAGCGATACAGTTTTACTAGAAGGACTGTTCCCCAAGGCTTTCCTGGAAGTGTGGATAGAGTCAAAGAGTGAGAGCTGAGTAAGCAAATTTTCAAATGAAAATATCTTACCTTAGGTAAGTAAGGGTTTCTGGATATCGACTCATTCACATGAGAAGTTGTCAAGAATAATTCTTCTTCCAGCTGATAAACAAATGTCTCATTTGTGTTATTTACTTAGAAATAACTGTCTAATAGTTCTATCAAAATGAAGTGGTCATGTTTTAACAAATGCAAGGATCATAAGCCAAATAGAGTCAAAATCTTTTATCCTTCCCTGAAGTCCCATTCCTGTGTGATCCGGGCCATGCTCTGAGTAATGTCTGGCAAAGCTAACTAATTACTGGAGGTCATAAATAAAGACATTGCCACTTCCTATGACACGTGGCACCTTCTTGGAGTAGCTGGAAATTGGTGATAACAAACCACAATACCCTGAGCTTGGAAATGGATTTGAATTTTTTTATTGTACATTTTGCAATTTTGGCAGTTTTGAAGGTAAAAATGTGTCAAAGGATAATATGCCTCAAGGACAGCAGTGTTAAATCAATATTAATTAAATAGGTTTATTCTTATTTGACAAAGCACTGAAGTGACTGAAGTGTGGAAGACAGGATATGCTGTGACCATTTTCTTTTGCCATCTGTCAGGTAAGGTAAGACTTTAAATTTCCATACATCAGCATTTAAAAAATATATCCAATTTTTGGCTTAGGTTGCTTACCTAATGATGTATTTACTATGTCTCCATTATGAGTTACCAGAGATAAGCTATATGATTAAGCAGAAAAGTCTACAATGACAATGGGGGTTTTGAGGCAAGAAAAGAATTGAGATCAGTTCTTTTAATAAAATCAGAAATCCCAAAATCTGTTGGCTGTGAAGCATATATAGAAGAAGCCTTGTGTGAGCCGGATGAACTGAGGAAGGCAAATGAATTGTCTTTGACTGTTTCATATCTGTTAAGGACCAAGGTCCTTATTCCTAACTCAGCAAAATGTAATTCACATAAAGAGGCTAATGGTTCCTTGAAACGTAAAAGACAGCCCTGTCCACTGGTTGCACCTTGCCAGGTTATAGGTGTCCTAATGGCTGGTCAGGAGCCGTGCTTCACTGGCCGCTGCTGCGGCTGAGGTGTTGGGAGGGAGGGGAGAATAGATCTGAAACGCTACGAACAAAGCTTATCATAAACACGAGGTCCTTTTACCAACCACAGAACATCAGAACATCATTCTAAGCTCTTTGCAGATAAAAGCTCCTCTCAAATATTATTTGGATCACCCACGGTGCTATCCAGGGTGCTGAATAGGCAGTGTTCAACCTTATTCTCAACTGAGAAGTCAGAATCCCTTACCTTGGGGCCTGACTGCCTACCCTGTCTCCTTTCACCTTATGCTCATTGCACCAAATGCATACTTATTTTGAACTTCATCCTGTAACTTCAGAAAATTACATATGTTTGGACTAATCCAGGAGCTATCTTTATATCTGAACTCCTATAACCATAACAAAGAGTAGCAAAACACAGTCCTCATCATCAATAAATAACATTATTTTCTGATAGGTTGCATCGGACAGTTAGACAAGTAAATATAGGCACTTCGGAGGGGCCATGCATATAATATTTTGTGACCTCAGAGGAAGACTTTTCTTCTGGTGTGAAAAGAAGGAAACACAACCTTAAACATTGTTTTTGCAAATATAGGGTTTAAGTCACTTCTGAGTTACACTTGGAATTGAAACTGGTCAGGGATGAAGTTGTCCTTGTCAAGGCATAGGTTCCCCCCTGGATCACCAACTTCTGACATGGATCCCATCTCTGACTCCTGCAAGTGAGCAACAACAGCAAATGCACCTTTGTACCACCCTTACCGTCCCATCCTTACCCTGTGTTTCACAGTCTCTAGAACACAGTGTGAATTCTTTAGATTCTGATGACTATGTTACTTTAATTTAGTGCCCATTCTCTCCCATTTCTGTCTAAAATAACTCAGTTTAATGATCAAGGATAGTTATCTATTCTGGAGGGTCACAACACTCCATGCTAGAATTTATGTTCTTGATTTATGTGACAAATCTGATTGAATCCAATGTAATTGATAAAAGAACATGCACATACAGATATAATAATACTTTTGAAGAAGATTTAGTTGCAAAGAAGTTTTGCTTCAGGATAGATGCATGGCCCACAATGATGCAATTATATGGGCTTTCCCAACCAAAATTTTTGGAAAATTTAAACCCTTCCCCTCTCTTTTACAAAGGTAGACTAGGAAAAATAGCTTTAAAATGCTGATAGAAACTAATATTGTTCTTATGTTGCCCTAACATTAAACATTTTACAGGTAGGAAAAGATAAGAGAGCCAAGAAGGTGTTGATTTTCTGACTATTTGAATACCTCATTTGTATTTTTACTGATATTAAGAAACAGTTTCAGATTTAGTAAGAATCCAGAGCAATGCATTTACTTATATTAAGAAATAAGATGGTCACAAGAACCAATATTTAGCTGTCAATAGTCAAATTAAGCATCACTAATTGGATAGTACCCACACCCGTTGTGCTCATTTGAGGACCTAGAGATACTGAATAATTACAGTTGTTCAAACCATCATGGAAATAAGTCCATTTTATTCTATTACTTTGTAACATGGGCTTAACTGTATGTGTCCAAAATCCTTATGCTGAGGACTTAACCTCAATGTGACTGTACTTAGAGATAGGTTTCTAGAAGGTAATTACAGTTAAGTGAGAGTATTAGACTTTTTTTCTGATGTGAAAAGAAGGAAACACAACCCTGATCCCGTAGGATTGGTGGCTATAAGGAGAATATGAGAGAGATCTCTCTCCATGTGCACACACCAGGGAAGCCATGTGTGCACAGCCAGAAGTTTGCCATCTGCAGGTCAAGAGCAGAGCCTTCACCAGAGCCTGACATGCTGGCTGCCTGAGGTGAGCTTCCAGACTTCGGAGCTGTGAGAAAATGAATGCTGACTAACCCATCTAGTCTGAGGTATTTTGTTATGGCATCCTGAACAGATGATCACACCTTGTCTTAGGAAACACAGACCATTTCTGAGGGAATATACTCACACCTGGATTTTTGTTATTTGAGCAATTGCTAATCCAATTTCATGGTGTAAGTTGGCCTTTTAAAACACACATCCCTCCTCCCCGACACACACAGCCCTAGGGTAACTTGTTCATCCTTCCCTGACCTGAAACAGCCCACATCTCTGTCCCTGACTGCTCCCATCCATGAACAGCCATTTCCAGGTCAACCAAGTGTCAGGGAGTCTTATGTGCTCTCTACAAATCTCAAGTAATTGACAAGTGGTACAAAGTGAGCAAATGCAAAGTATATTTGGTACTTGGCAGTTTTGCATGTAACATTGGATGCATAAACCTCACTTTCTAAAATGTAGTTGGAATCAGGTTGTGAGAATGTTTCCTGAAACCCAACAAATATGTGGTTTGAGAGAATACAAGGCTCTTTGGAAACAAATAATTCACTTTGAACCTTTTTACAATGTAGAATATATTAAAAGCAAGTAAACATAAATACTTTTCATATTTTAGAACAACTCATTTATGAAAGACAAAGAGGCCCAGATTAGCCCTTTATCTGATATATAAATTGCAAATATTTTCTCCCATTGTGGAGTGTGATTTTTCATTTTGTTAATAGAGAAACTTTTTAGTTGGATGCAGTCCCATTTATTTATTTTTGCTTTTGGTATCAAATAAAAAAAATCATTGCCAATACCAATGCTGAGGGGGTTACTCTCTAGGTTTTCTTCCAGACATTTTATGGTTTCAGGCCTTATGTTCAAGTCTTTAATCCATTTTTAGTTGATTGTGTAGAGTGTAAAATAGGAATCTACTTTTACTCTTGTATATGGCTTTCTAGTTTTCACAACACCATTTACTGAAGAAACTATTCTTTCTCCATTGTATTATGTATTTTTGGCTCTTTTGTCATAAATTAATTTACTTTATTTGCATGGGTTTATTTCTGGGCTCATTATTTTGTTCCACTGATACATGTGTCTGTTTTTATGTCAGCACCTATATATATATGTTCAAAACATATAAGGGATTCAAGCCACTGCAATAGCAAAAAACAAACCATTAAATTAAAAAATGGGCAAGGGAATGGAATAAACATTTTTTCAGAGAAGGCAAATGAGTACCTAACAAGCTCATGAAAAGGTGCTTGAAACCACAATGAGATATCACCTCACCTCTCTTAGAATGAGTATCATAACAAGTGTTGGCAAGGACGTGGAGAAAGGGGAACCCTTGTGCACTGTTGTAGGAATGTAAATTGATTCAGCCTTTTTGGAAAACAGTACCAAGTTTCCTCAAATAGTTAAAAATAAAACTACCATGTTATCCAGCAATTTTACTTCTTGTTATATATCCAAAGGAAATGAAAAGAGGATCTCAAAGAGATATCTGAGTTCCCATGCTCATAACAGCATATTTACAGAAAACCATGCTGTGGACACAATCTAAGTGCCCATAAATGAGTGAATAAATAAAGATGTGGGATGGATGAATATTAATCAACTATGAGAAATAAGGCATCCTGTCATTTGCAACATGTGTGTGCCGCAACCTTTTGCAGCAAGGATTCAGAATCTGGAGAAGGGGCCATGTGCAAATGGATATACTAGATAAGAAATATAAATTTGGAAGGCACTGGGGGAACCAGGCGGAGGCCCTTCTCTAGTGGAATAGCTCCCCCAATCTCCGGACCCATAGCTTTTTATTTACTAGAATATACATTTGCCCTTTAGCAAAGCAAACATGCATATCAAAGGTAAGGTTTGATAAACAGTAAAAGATTATCAGGTTAGGGGATTGCCCTGAGCCACCATTGTCTTGGCGGGACAATTGGTGCATAGCTTTTAGCCCTTGCTAAAGCCCAAGGTCCATCAGCCTTTTGAGGACATCTCGCATTTATTATGCTAACTATTTGTTGGTATTTGCCTCCAGCATGTGTGGACCTTGAGTCCATCATGCCAAGTGAAATAAGCCAGAAAGAGAAAGACAACTACTACATGCTATCACTTATATTTACATATAAACCTAAAACAAACAAAAGAAAAGCTAAGAGTTAAACTCAGAAATAGTAGAAAATGGTTGCCAGGGACTGGGAGGGGGATTATGAGAAGAGTTTGGTAAAAGATCACAGACTTTCAAGTATAAGATGAATAAGGTGTGAGGTTCTAATTTGAAATATGGTGAATGTTGTTGATCACACTATATTGCATAACTGAAATTTTCTAAGACAGTAAAACTTTATGATCTTCATACCCACACACACAAAGGTAAATGTGTGAGGCGATAGGTATGCAAATTCACTAGGTCTGGGGAATCCTTCACAATGTATACATATATCAAACCACGATATAGCTTGGATATCTTATACTTTTGTCAATTATACCTCAGTAAAGCTGAAATCTAAACAAACAAGTAAGTAAATAAATAAAATGGCAGTGCAGAAGGAATATGATTTAGAAGTTTATTTGATATAAAATGTTTGATTAGATCATTTTTGGTGGAAGATGTTACTAATTTATTAGCTGAGGGTATTGTTTTTCCTGGAACTCTATCTCTGAGATAAATATACCTCTCTAGAACTATTAAGAATCTTTAACTTAAGCCATGCTAATTATTTTTAAATCTACATTTTTAGTTTTAATTATATCCAGGAAATAACCTGGATTATGAAAAGGAGTGAATTAAGAAGATGTTACCTGGGAAGTTTCAAATGCTCTGAGTAATGCCAAAGGTCCACCAGATGAGACCAGTGGGGTTTTTAGGTCTGAGGTCAGCATTGATCTGTGGTGCACAGGCAGGTTCACACTGAACAGGTGGTTTTCTTCCTGGGGCTGATGTCTTCATCTGAGTTCCTAATCTCAATGAGGACTCTACCAAATTTTCATCTAGTTTATCTAGATATCAATCAAGAAATTTTCAGTATTAAAATCTCAATCTGTGCAGGAATCAGTGCCCAAATGTATTTTAAAAATATATTTTTATTCATTTCAGAGAGGAAGAGAGAGGAAGTGAGAGAGAGAAACATCAATGATGAGAGAAAATCATAGATTAGTTGCCTCTTGCACACCCCTCTCTGGGGATCGAACCCACAACCCAGGCATGTGCCCCAATTAGGAATTGATGCTCAACCACTGAGCCATGCTGGCCGGGCCAATGCCAAAATATTTTTTATTTCATATCTCCAACAGTTCTCAAATCTGTCTGCTGCTCTCATCTACATTTGACAAACTAACGGTAAGCTTCCATTATCTTTTTTTTTTTTTTAATTTAAGGTGAAGTTGGTTTTTATTAACTGGTCCTGGCAGAAGGCTTTGAATCTGGAGTGGGTCCTAGACATCATACAATTCAATCCCTTCCTTTACAGACAAGGAAACTTAAGACCAGAAATATCATTACTTTATTCAAGTTAGCAAAGAGCTTGGCTGTCTCAAGTCCAAGGCCAGGACATCTTCCATTACCCTGTTCTTGTCTTTCCTTCTCTGTCTCTGTGCTATGTGCTACAGTGCCCACATGGTTTCTGGTTCCGCATCAGCTCCTCATTGCAGTCTCTGTCTGTTCTTGCCCCAACTCAGTCTCTAAATCTGAGCCATTGCCACAGTGTTGCTGATCAGCTCACTCTCATGCTGAAGGCCTTTTAGTCTCTTCCTGGTACTCCTAGGTTACAGTGCAAGTTCCTTTTTAAAAAAATAATTCTTTATTGTTGAAAGTATTACATATGTCCCCTTCTCCACCTCCTCTGTTGGCCCCCTCCAGCCCGCTCCTATCACCCTCCCCGACCCCAGGCCTTCAGCACCCTACTGTCTGTGTCAATGGGTTATGCATGTATGCATACAAGTTCTTTGGTTGATTACCTCCCTTCCACCTACTCTACCCTACCTTCCCTCTGAGATTCCACACTCTGTTCCATGCTTCCATGTCTCTGGATCTATTTTGTTCATCAGTTTATTTTGTTACTTAGATTCCACATATGAGTGAGATTATGTGATACTTGTCTTTCTCTGACTGACTTATTTCACTTAGCATGATACTCTTTAGGTCCCTCCATGCTGTCTCAGAGGATAAGATATTCTTCTTTTTTACTGCTCATATTATTCCAAGGTGTAAATGTACCACAGTTTTTTAATCCATTCATCTACTGATGGGCACTTGGGCTGTTTCCCGATCTTAGCTATTGTAAATTGTGCTGCTATGAACATAGGGGTGCATGCATTCTTTCTGATGGGTGCTTCAGGTTTCTTAGGATCCTAGAAGTAAGTCAAATGGCAGGTCCATATTTAATTTTTTGAGGAAGTTCCATACTGTTTTCCATAATAGTTGTACCTGTCTGCATTCCCATGCTGACTGGCATAGAAACTGACCAATCAGAACCAAATCTGGGTCAACTGTGAGGAGCCAATGGCTGCCTAGGACGCAGAGCTTTGACACTGACTGGCATAGAAACCGACCAATCAGAACTAAATTGGCCGGCAGAGGAGGGCAGTTGGGGGCAATATCAGGCTGGCAAGGTAGGGCTGTTGGGATGAGATCAGGCCGGCAGGGGAGGGCAGTTGGGGACAACCAGGCCGGCAAGGGAAGGGCAGTTAGGGACAAGATCAGGCCAGCAGGGAGGGCCATTGAGGGTGAGATCAGGCCAGCAGGGGAGGGCAGTTGGGGCAATCCAGCCAGCAGGGGAGGGCAGTTGGGGTTGAGATCAGGCTGGCAGGGGAGGGCAGTTGGGGGCAAGATCAGGCAGGCAGAGGCAGTTAGGGGCAATCAGGCAGGCAGGCAGAGGCAGTTAGGAGCGATCAGGCAGGCAGGCAGGTGAACGGTTAGGAGCCAGCAGTCCCAGTTTGTGAGAGGAATGTCCAACTGCCAGTTTAGGCACAATCTACAAGGGCCTAAACTGGCAGTCGGACATCCCTCAAGGGGTCCCCAATTGGAGAGGGGACCTCCCACTCCATGCACAAATTTAATCCACTGGACACTAATGTTGAATAAAAGTGATGAAAGTGTACATCCCTGTCTTGTTCCTATTCTTAGGGGAAATGGTTTTATTTTTTGCCCATGGAGTATGATGTTGGCTGTAGGTTTGTCATATATGGCCTTTATCATGTTGAGATATGCTCCCTCTATTCCCATTTTCTGAGAGTTTTTATCAAAAATGGGTGTTGGATTTTGCCAAATGCTTTTTCTGCATCTATTGCTATGATCATGTGATTTTTGTCTTTCAATTTGTTTATGTGATGTATCACATTTATTAATTTGCGGGTATTGTACCAGCCTTACATCCCTGGAATAAATCCCACTTAATCATGGTGTATGATCTTTTTACTATATTGCTGGATTCGATTTGCTAATATTTTGTTGAGGATTTTAGCATCTATGTTCATCAGGGATATTGGCCTGTAATTCTTTTTCTTTGAAGTGCTTTTATCTGGTTTTGGAATTAGGATAATGCTGGCCTCATAAAAATATCTTGGAAGTGTTCCTTCCTCTTGGGTTTTCTGAAATAGTTTGAGGAGGATAGGCATTAGCTCTTCTTTGAATGTTTGGTAAAGCTCCCCTGTGAAGCTGTCTGGACCTGGGCTTTTGTTTGCTGGGAATTTTTTTATTATTATTTCTATCTCATCAGTTATTATTGGTCTATTCAGGTTTTCTGATTCCTCCTGATTCAGTTTTTGGAGGTTCTATTTTCCTAGGAATTTGTCTATTTCATCCACATTGTCCAGTTTGTTTGCATATAGTTGTTTATAGTATTTTCTTATAATCCTTTTATTTCTGTGGTGTCAGTTGTTGCTTCTCTGCTTTTGTTTCTGATTTTATTTATTTGGGTCTTCTCTGTTTGTTTTTTGATGAGACTGACTAATAGTTTATCCATTTTGTTTATACTTTCAAAGAACTTGTTTTTGGTTTCACTAATTTTTTGTGTGTTTTGTTTTTGTTTTTGTTTTTGTTTTAGTTTCTATGTTATTTATTTCTGCTGTAATCTTTATTATTTCCTTCCATTTCCATTCTCTGGGCTTTTATTACTATTTTATTTCTACTTCTTTAAGTTGTAGGGGTAAGTAGTTTGTTGCTGAATTTTCTTGTTTTTTGAGGTATGCCTGTAGTGCTATGAACTTCCTTCTCAAGACTGCTTTTGCTGTGTCCCAGAGATTTGGGGTTGTTGCGTGTTCTTTTTCATTTGTTTCCAGAAAGCTTTTGATTACTTTCTTGATCTTGTTGGTAACCCATTCATTGTTTAATAACATGCTATTTAGCCTTCATGTGTTTGAATGTTTTTGAGTGCTTTTACTATAGTTGATTTTTAATTTCATTCCATTGTGATCTGAGAAGATGCTTGATATGATTTCAGTCTTCTTGAACTTGTAGAGACTTGTTTTGTGTCCTAACATGTGGTCTATCATTGTGAATGATCCATGTGCACTTGAGAAGAATGTATATCCTGCTGCTTTGGGGTGAAATGTTCTATAAATGTCCATTAAATCCATCTGATCTAGTGTGTCCTTTAGAGTCATTGTTTCCTTGTTAAATTTTTGTCTGGAAGATTTATCCAGTGAAGTCAGCAGGGTGTTAAAGTCCCCTACTATGACTGTATTGTTGTTGATCTCTCCATTAAAGTCCTTTAAAGTTTGTTTGTTTTTAAATAATATATTTAGGTGCTCCTATATTGGGTGAATATATGTTTAACAGAGTTATATTCTCTTATTGGATTGATTTCTTTAGTGTTATGTAGTGACCTTTTTGTCTCTTTTCATGGCCTTCATTTTAAAGTCTATTTTGTCAGATATGATTATTGCTACTCCAATTGCTTTTCTTTTCCATTTGCATGTAAATTTTTTTTTCATCCCTTCACTCTCATCTTGTGTGTGTGTGTGTCTTTTGTTCTGAGGTGGGTCTCTTGTAGACAACATATAGTTGGGTCATGTTTTTGTATCCATTCAGCTATGCCTTTTGATTGGAGCATTTAAGCCATTTACATTTAGGGTTATTATTGATAGGTTCTTATTTATTGCCATTTTAATTCTATGTGCCTAGCTTTCTCTCTCTGTTTCTTCTCATTACAGCAGTCCCTTTGGCATTTCTTGTAATGCTGGTAATGCTGACTTGGTGGAGATGTACTCCGTTAGCCTTTTTTTTTTTTTTTCTTTTTTGTCTGGGAAGCTCTTTATTTGGCCATCTATTTTGAATGATAGCCTTACTGGATATAGTAATCTTGGTTTCAGATCCTTTATTTTCATTACATTGAGTACTTCATACCATTCCCTTCTGGCCTGTAGAGTTTCTGATGACAAATCAGGTGTCAGCCTTATAGGAACTCCTTTGTAGGTAACAGTTTTCTTTTCTCTTGCTGCCTTTAAGATTCTCTCTTTGTCTTTAATTTTTGGCATTTTAATTATGTGTCTGGGCATGGGCCTGTTTGGGTTCTTCTTGCTTGGGCTTGAAGACTTTTGTACCTCTTAGACTTGTGTGACTTTTTCCTTTACCAGGTTAGGGAAGTTTTCTGCCATTATTTCTTCAAACACATTCTCTATCCCTTTCTCCCTTTCTGCCTTTTCTAGCACACCTGCTATTCTAATATTGTTACATTTCACATTGTCCCACAGCTCCTGTAAGCTGTCTTCCTGCTTTTTAATTGTGTGTTTTTTTCTTTTTGGTTCTCTTATTGAGTGATTTTTTCAACCCTGTCTTCTAATTCACTGATTCGATCCTCAGCTTCCCCTAATCTGCTGTGTATTCCTTTCAATGTTTTCTTTATTTGTGTTATGACATTCTTTGTTTCCAAGCTGTTCTTTTTTCATAGTTGCTATATCTTTTTCCATGCTGATGAGCATCTTTTCCATCATTGTTCTGAAATTTGTTTCAGATAAATTTCTTATCTCTGTTTCATGTATCTCTTCTTCTAGACAATTATCTTGTTCTTTCATTTGAGGGTTGTTTCTTTTTCTCATTTTGGTTGTCTATTTGGGTTTGTATTAGGTAGATCCTCTATGCCTCTCAGTCTCTAGTGCAGAACTGTATCAAATGCTGTTTCTGACTAATTAGATCAGATGAAGACTCAAATCCTCTGCCTACAGACTGATAGGATTCTGACTTGAATTGCCCCAGGAAATTGTCCTCAGGTGTGGGGAGAATATTTTTTTCAATAGGGTGGGGCAGTTGCTTCTTCCTGGATGCTAATTGTTATTTTTAGTCTTTAAGTGGCCTCTATACAAGGTATTTTTCAATAGGATGCACCAACTGTCTTCCCCCCAGGCAAGGTAAATGACTGTATGTGAAAGATGTCCTCTGCTGTGTGAGGGAATGATTCAGTACAGGAAACTTTGGGTGTCTGCCTTCTAAGCACTAACCCCTTGAGTCCCCAATCCTGGCTTCTGCTCACACAGTGCCAGTCCACTCTGTTTTCCCTCTGCCAGAGCACAAGGTGGGTGGCTACACAGGGAATTTTGTGCATTGCCCCTTTAAGAGAGTGCCTGAATTTTCAGTCATTACTCCCTGGCAGACAAAAACCCCACTACTTTTCACAGCCAGATGTTATGTGGGTGCTTTTATCAGTTCTGGTGCTCTCTGCTGGGGGGGCCAGCTTTGGGATTAGATCCCAAGAGTTCTCAATGACAACCCCCCACAGCTGAGATATCTTTCCAGAACTTCAGTTGCTCTCTGAGGGGACCCAGCCAGCCCTTTTGTACTTCTACCCCTTTTAGCAGTCTCTATGCAGTCTCCACTTTTGGTCTTTGGGTATCAGGGTTCTCTCCTATGAGTCTTCTATTATTCAGGAAAATTTTCTATATTTTAGTTGTAATTCTAGTTTGTTCCTGGGAGTGTGTCCTTGCAGCATCCACTTACTCCACCACCATTTTATCTCCCAGTGCAACTTCTTAATACAAATTACTAGGCCCAGAGTATCTGACAGTCTTATCTCACTAACATTGGTCCTCTGTGGTCCAAGTATTGAGGAGGCTACAGTTCTTTGTGACTCAGGCTCTGTGTATAATTAATTTGATAACATTTAAGAAGGAAAGTATAAAATAAAATCATCTAATATCACATTGTTATTGATTGTTAAAATTTACTAAAAAGGAATAGGATTCAAAAATATACACATGCAAGTTATTTGTTATTTCAATTTAGTTGTTTAAATTTTCCTTTATTTCTGTGGAGGTTAACAAAAGCCATGTGTATGGACCCTAGGGATAGGGGAGCTCAGATAGAATTCAATCTCTTGCAATAAGAAATGGCTGCTGAAGAACAGTAAAGATCATGGCATGAGGCCAAAAACTGCATGAGAGTTAAAATTGCAAGATGGATTTCCAAACCCTAGCAGCCAAAACATATTGAAGGAGACTAGTTATATCTGCTGTTAGGTGTTATTAAATTGCTTGTTTTGTGGTGTGAAATGAAATGCACTTGTCTTCACATTGAACACACACACACACACACACACACACACACACACCACTGATGAAGTGAACATGGGTTTGTTTGGAGATACTTGTCAAGCACTCAGCATTCATTTCATCTTCACCCCAAACAACATAGAGCTCATTACTTTTCCCACTTTATAAGTGAGGAAACTGAGTTCCAGGGAGGTTTGTTAATGTGTCCAAGACTGTGGTATTGAAGAGTGTTGTGACCATGGTACACACCCAGGAAGTTTATGCCAAACTGGACTGGACTGTATCAAAGCAGTCTGAAGGGAGAGGTTCAGAATCAGAGGCTTCCCAGGAGAAACCAGCTAATACTTAAGAATTTGAAGATGCTTGTACTTTATCTTCCTCAAACCTCAAGTGAGCAGGAGTCCTATTCCTGTTTACAGGGAAGATCAGATGATAAGGTACTCAACATTTCCTTGAAAATATTTGTACTAAGACTTCAGTCAAAATATTTAGATGACTCAGCTTTTGTGTTTTCCTTTCCTCTTGGGTTCCTCTTCGGTGCTGGAGAAGGACATGTGCCACCTTCTGGGGTCCTGTGGCTTGGCGTCGCACCACAGGGATCGACTCTCAACAGTTGAAAGACTAATCTGCTTCTTCACTTGGAATCTTCCAAAGTCTTTAGAGAGACTTTAGCCAATTAGTCTGGGTTGTAAAACTCTCACTGATTTGGTGGCTCATTTCATTTCAGATCAACACCTCACTATAGTTGGAAATCACTTGCCCAAACTTATCCGACTCATTGGCTGAGGAGATGGATGTTTCCCTCTTTAGGGAAGTGAGTTTGCTTTCCACCCTGCTGGCTGGTTTCTTGACATGCTCATTGGGTATTAAGAGACTGCTGTGTCTTCAGATTCCTAGGCCCTATTCACTTGTTTCATGTTTATGTTTAATGAAGTATGCACAGGCAAAGTAAAGAGAAACAAATTGCATAGGACAATACAGCAGAAGATGTAGCATAGAGAGATCTTTCTAAGTTCTGGATTATCCTAGTACCTTCTAGTCACACACCTGCCGCTGCTCCTAAGTCAAATTTGGATTCTGTATCTTGGCCTTCCATGGCCACACCTGGTCTTCCATGATCTCCGCCACCCTTTCCGTTTTTACCTCTTGATAATCACATTCTTCTCTGTAAGTGTTTCACCTGTGGGATAGGTATCTTTTACTCTGGATTTACCCCACCCCCACCCCCGACACACACACATTCACACCTACCTCATCTCTCGGCTTCACTTTCTTCCTCTGACATGATGCCCCGTGCTTCAGGACCATTGAAATCCCAGAAAGGCAACTAGCCCTTCTGTTTAGTTAGTTCTGGTGAAATACTTTTAAATTGTAAATTTGAAATCTGGTGCCACAGTCTTCGGTGTCTCTGGCCCCCAACATGAAGAGCAATGCCCACAGCAGGAGGACCAATGGTGCTTCCCAGCCGTAGTCTCGCTGGTTGGATCCTGAGCTGCACACAGAATGCCAACACCTACCTGGAAAACTCATTTCAATGTCATAAAGTCACCATCCTGTCATCCAAAATATAACATTTCTCAATGCCTAAACTATTTCACGAGCTGTGCGAGCTGCACTGCACAGAAGGACCTTGGTTTCGGTCCCTGACCCAGAAGGTTCAGTAACAAGAATAAATATCTCTTTAATGGAGAGTTCAACTAAGTTTTCAGAAACAACATTAAACAATGCTCTTGAGGCCCTGCATTTTCCCTTTTCCTTTTGCACTCACGGCCTTCTCGTTCTGTGAAGAGGAGTCGCTGACCTTCTCTTTGAAGAGCCAATGGTCCACATCCATTTTGACGGTTAGACCCTCTCACTTGGCTCCCACTGGCAATGACTACGCCCATCGTCCCACCACAGTGGCAAGGCACCTCCCAAGTTTCAGAACCCAACTGAGGGACAGTAGCAGTGGTTAGTGTAGTGAGGTTCAACATACAGCCACGTCACTGTGATTTTAAAAATAATAAATCATGAAAGATTTTACATATATAAAACTTTAAGAAAATACAGTCAACACCTATGTGCAATATATCCAAGAAACAGAAAATTAATTGAGGCCCCTGCATACTATACATCAATTGAATTATTTGAAGGTCCATCTGCTAAAATGTGCCCAGTATATTTAGCTGCTGTTTTCACATGTTAAAATAAAAATCATTCAAACCTGTAAAGAATTTTTGTGACTTTATTTGAGCAAAGCTGTCAACAATGGCCAGGAAGCAGAATCTCAATGAATTGTGATAATGCTCCAGAGAATGATGGATTTTCACCTTGGTTTTTTACATTACATTCAGAGGAGAATAAGTGGCTTATATGAAATCCATTGGTGATAGATTAGGGAGTTGGGAGAAAGCAAAGTGGGGAAACCTCTGGGATTGGATAAAAAGTAAAATGATAGACACATACTTCTTTTACTTTGGTGGGTGCACGATAGTTAACAGTCAACAATTGACATCTATATATATAAAAGTCTAAGTGACCATCGCAACCAAATGGATGACTGAACAGGCTGCGTGGGGCAACCAGGCCCACAGGGGAGTCAGTGAGGGGCGATGAAATGACCAAGCAGCAGGCTGTGTGGGGTGATCAGGCCCACAAGGGGGTGGCAGTGAGGGGCGACCAGGCTGGCAGAGGGGGGCATTGAGGGATGACCAGGACAGCGGGGGGGGGGGCAGTTCAGGGTGACCAGGCCGGCATGGGGGGCAGTAAGGGGTGACCAGGCCAGCAGGGTGGGTAGTTAGGGGTGACCAGGCTGGTGGGAGGGACTTGGGGGTGACCAGGCTGGCAGGGGGGGGCAGTAAGGGGTGACCAGGCCAGTGGGGGGCAGTTAGGAGTGAGCAGGCCAGCAGGGGGGCACAGTTGGGGGCAACTAGGCCGACAGGGGGGTCAGTTGGGGGTGACCAGGCAGGCAGGCAGGTGAGCAGTTAGGAGCCAGTGGTCCTGGATTGGAGAGGATGCAGGCTGGACTGAGGAGACATCCACCCCCCGTGCACGAATTTCATGCACCGGGTCTCTAGTAATAATAATAGCAATGAAGGAATTTATGGTCTCCATCCTGGCACCCAGGCACATTTGGTTGTGCCCCAGGGGTCTGGAAAAAGGGAAGTTACAAGTTACTCTAGCATTTCATAGGGATCTTATCTTAGATGCAAAAAGACAACAGGCTTAGTTAAGGTGAAGATTGATCTTATCTGGGAAGATACTGGCCTAGGACACAACTACCCACCATAACTGCTTTAGTTAAAAGTTTTAATTTCAGACCACCCTTTGTGGTTACTTTAGGTCTTTGAGTTTGCAAAACTGCTATGCAGGCCTTCCCTAAGCTTGTCAGGTTAGCATGTGGCCCCCTTCATCCACATACACCCACACATTTCTTTGTGCTGCTATTATGCATCTAAGCATCCCTAAAGAATATACAGTATTTATTTGCATGTTTTTCAAATTCGTGTAAATTGTGTTATATTACACATATTCTTCTGCAATTTGCTTTTTTTTTTGCTCAACACCCTATTGGTAAGATTTACTTACTTATTTATATTGATTTTTCAGCTATGCTCACTTATTTCCAGGACTATATGTGAATATATCACAATATATTTCATTGTGTAGATATATTGAACTTACTTACTATTTTGTTATGAACATTTTATATACAGCTCCTATGACACAATTGTAGGATGGTCTATAGAATATATATGTTGGTACAAAGATACTGGGTATTAAGGTCTCTAAATTTTCCCCTTTATTAGATATTTACAAATGGTTTCTAAAGTGGTTGGGCCAGTTTATATGTCCATCGGTGGTGTAATACATCTCTCCACAGCTCTACACCCTCATCATTACTTGGAATTTTCATATTTTTAAGTGTTTGCTAATTTGCTGGTGTGGAATAATATTATATGTGGTTCAAATTTTTAAAAAATATATTTTATTGATTTTTTACAGAGAGGAAGGGAGAGGGATAGAGAGTTAGAAACATCGATGAGAGAGAAACATCAATCAGCTGTCTCCTGCACACTCTCTACTGGAAATGTGCCCGAAACCAAGGTACATGCCCGTGACCAGAATCAAACCTGGGACTCTTGAGTCTGCAGGCCAACACTCTATCCACTGAGCCAAACCAGTTAGGGCATGGTTCAAATTTTAATTTCTCTAATTACCACTGAGATTGGGCATATGCTGTACATTTCTTGGTCATTTCAACTTTTTTTCTGCAGATTCCTAAGAATGGTAGTTTTGTGTCTATGTTTGTTCATTTGCATTTGCACAGAAGGCTGAAGCCTGCCAATACCTAGAAATTTGCTTCACTTTGACTCTCTGACAAGGCAGATGGGTCTTTGTCACAGTGGCTGAACTTTATCCTATAACTAGAGGCCCGGTGCATGAAATTCATGCATGGGGGGGGTTGTCTCTCAGCCCAACCTGCACCCTCTCCAATTTGGGACCTCTTGGGATCGGGCCTAAACAGGCAGTCAGACATCCCTTTCACAATCTAGGAATGCTGGTTCCCAACTACTCGCCTGCCTGCCTTCCTGATTGCTCCTAACCACTCTGCCTGCCAGCCTGATCACCCCCTAACCACTCCCCTGCCAGCCCGATCGATGCCTAACTGCCCTCCCCTGACACCCTGGTCACCCCCAAATGCCCTCCCTTGCATATTCCCTCTTTATTAGATAGGGTTTTTTCTTTAGCATATTGGACAGTCCTAACTGGTTTGGCTCAGTGGATGGAGCACTGGCCTGCAGATTCAAGGGTCCTAGGTTCGATTCTGGTCAAGGGTATGTACCTTGGTTGGGGGCACATACCCAGTCTGGAGTTTGCAGCTCTCTATCCCTTTCTATGTTTCTAGCTCTCTATCCCTTTCCCTTCCTCTCTGTAAAAAATCAATAAAATATATATTATAAAAAAAGAAACATTTAAGATTCCTCCATATCTGCCTGGCTGGTGTGACTCAGTGGTTGAGACCCCAGGCTGCCACCGCTGGAGTGGTTCGGGCCCTGGCCAGGCTGAGACCCCAGCCCAAGGCTGCCGCCTCAGCCCACCCAGATGATACCCCATCTCAGCCTGGCTGCGGATAGCCCGGTGGGTGCCTTCCCTGGCCTGAAGATTGTGCATTGGGGGTGCACTATGCTGCCGGCCTGACACCCCAACCCCAAACCCCGCTGCCCGCTTCGCCCCCGATCGCGTGTGGCTTGGGGGGCGGGTCGCTGCCAGTCTGAAACCCCGGCCAAAAGCCTCGTGGCCTGCTTCACCCTGGATCCCGTGCGGCTTGGGGGGCAGGTTGCTGCCGGCCTGACACCCTGGCCAAAAGCCCTGTGGCCCGCTTCACCCCCGATCACGAGTGGCTCGGAGGCGACCAGCCGGACACCGCGGACTGCCACCACTGGGCAGGAATTGCTGTGTGTGGGGAGGGCGCCTCCCAGCTAGACACCCTGGACTGCTACTGCTGGGCAGACTTAGGGACTCCGCTGGGGCTCGGGGCTAAGAGGACTGGGTGCCGCCATTTTTGTCGAGGAGTGATGGTTAATTTGCATATTATCCTTTTATTAGATAGGATTATTAGCACAGAAATTGGAAGGGTGAGAAGAATGAGGTGTCCAGGTCCCTGGGGCCCTGGGGACTTAATAGTGCTGCTGTTTCATTAGAATGGAGAAGGGATGCAGGGCGATGCAACATGGAGTGAATAATTATGGTGTGACTTCATGTTTCAATTAGCAATTCTTTGTCACCACATTCTCTATAGGGCTGTCTTAATCAGAGGACTTCATAAAATATGTAACAGTATTTGAGACTAAGAAGAGGAGAAGTGGAATGTTGTCATCAGAATGCAAATGTGTTTTTTTTTCTTACTTTAGTGTCCCCGGGATGTCATGTATGTGCCAGATAAGTGCACCAGCCACCAGGGAGAAACACATTCTCTTGGTCAGTTTTCTCATTCCTTTTACTTCTGTTACCCTTGGGTCAATATTTGGGAGAGAAGTCAGAGCACATAATCAGAAAATCTATATCAATAAACACGAGAAGAAGCAGGGAGATGGGCGTTTAAAGGTGGGAAATAAAGAGGGATAAACAACCATTGGTAAGTTCTGGTAGAGGTGTTGGGAGCTCGCCAGGGATGCTGCATGGGTCTGTTGTGTTGCCAATCAGCGAGCTAGACAAGATGCCTTAATGAGCCAATTAGTTAGGAATCATCTTTATTGCATGCGGGTTCAGAGCAGAATACCTCTGTCAAATTCTGAACAAACACAGGAAGGAGTATTCCCTTTTTATATCCTTCTAGGTCTTCGTGTAAGTTATTTTTGCAGACAGCTTGTAACCTTGAGTATATATCATATCTAATAAACATCTGTCATATCTATACAGACAACTTGTAACCTTGAGTACATATCATATCTATACAGACACCTGGATACATAATGAACAAACACTTGGCATGAGAATATGGGAATTATTATCAGTATCAGCGTATCAGCCCCTTTAGATGGCAAGGTCAGACAGTTAAGTTCATCTTTTATATTATTCAAGCTAAAAAATAAAGTTATTTTTATAGAATAAGAGACCATCTAAAAATATCAGAGTTGACTTATGGAACAAGGGACTAGCAAGAAATAGCAGAGAACTTCAAAACAGCAGTTTCAAACAGCCGTTTTCCCAAAGGAGGGATCATTACTGTGCTTCAGACCAGCTGTGGGCTCTGGGTTTTCTGGGGAAAAAGCCTCTGAGTTCATCAGAGTAATGGTAGGAGGCATTCCTTAGATCCTTAATTGTGTTCTTTTGAGAGATGCAAAGGAGAATATGGAGCTGCTTCTGCAATTACTTTGATTATGATGTCAGAAAAAGGCAGATCTTATAGGAGCCTAACATTCCTTAGGTCCTAAGGCTTAGGATCTCATAACTATCGTAAAGATGTACCACCCAGGACCTGTTAAAAATTCTACCTTCTTATGCTGGAAACCTAGAGACTAAATTGAGAGTTCTCATGAAAATGTAATTGTCATTATTAAGATTGGATTTTTGCATTCTCAAATTTGAGACAGTCTGATATCATGGAATAAGCACTGGATTAATGTATAATAGAAAGAAACCCTCCAGGTCGGCTCTTCTTAGGTGTTAGCACGTGGGATGAGTGCAACCTCATTGAAGATGTCTTTGCCTGTGTGACCTGAGGTGAATTACTCTCTCCCTGCCAACCTGGCGGCATTGTTGTGAAGGTCAACAATCAAAGATATTTATGAAAGCTGCCCAGCAATGCCACAGTGTTGGGCTGGTTATATTTTACATCATCCTCATGCTGAAGAGGTGACTGTGCCCTGTGGTTTGCGGGTTTTGCTGTGCTAATGGGGAAGGGACTGGTGTCCACAGCTACTCTCCTCAACAGACGCTGCGCAAAAATGAGACAACAGGAAGAATTGAAAGAGAAACCCTGTGCACTTCAATGTTGTGCCTGGATTTGGAAGTTTATGACAGGAAACAACTCTGTGCACTTTTCTGAAGAGACTTGGTAAAGCTTTGGCCTCCATTTAGACACTGATTGAGCTCAGAGAACTGCTGTAAATTGCCCAGGGCAGCAGGGGGCGACCGGGCATCTCCTCCCTGGCAGCAAGTGTCTTCCAGAGGATGCAGGGCCTGCAAGCTGGGGAAGACAAACTGTCATGTCAGAAGAAATATGACAAGTATGAGACAGCTATTTATTTTAAAGGAAAACCTGCCTTGTTGTAGGTGTCTCATGTTCTTTGGATACAGGTGAAATAAGCATACCTATTCTATTGCTATTAATATATCTGAATGACAAATAAAACATTTCTTTTGAGTGAGAATGTGGACCAGTGGGTGTGTTTGCTCACAGATAAATAGGAAGCCTGGGTGGGACACAGGAAATGGGAAAAGAGAGGCTCAGGGGAGCAAAAGAAAACCCCAAACTTGTCAAGTCTCCCTAACCCCTGAGGACAGGGACATATGGTAAACCACGGAAACTTCCACATAATGATGGCCTTAAATGTCTAAAGTACTTTGGGAGATTACCTCTAGACTTCTGGTTGCTAGCCGTTTTGCATTTCAAAACCCTTTGAAAAGTTGCTAAAAACTATGGGAATTTTTCTACTTGAAAAACAATGCAGATATTCAGACAGGCAAAGTATTTTGCATAACATCCAAAGGGCTGAGGTTTCCTGAAACCCATCCATGTACCTCCCTCAGCACTCAATGCTGGCCTCTTCCTCATCTATATGATGTGACATGATATGACATCTGTATGATATGATCTGATATGAAATGACATGTTGTGAAAACAAGACAAGATTGACTTCTTTTAAAGACATAACTGTAGTGTGCATGGGAGGAGAGCTGGGGGAGACTTTGCTGTGGGCCAGTGTCTTTACCAGGTCTTGGCTCCTGTTTCTTGTTTACAATTAGGGGAGGATATATGCTGAGGACACATCGATTGCTCTGTGGGTATCCAAATATTATTAGGCTTCCGTGAATGCCCTGGGCCCCAAGAGATGCTACAGGGAGCCCTGAAGAGAGTGGGTATCACTATTCCAGGGATACCAGCCGAAGAGGTTTCCTGTGACTGGTGGCCCTGGGGGAGTTCTGGGTAGGGGCTTGCACAGTAGTTCCTCTGAGATGACATTCTCACCATTGTAGTTGGACAGCAGAGCTACAGAGAAGAGGAGTAGTTACAGAGGCTGGAGCAGGTCAGCAGTCATCACGGAGATGCCCATGCCCGAGGGCAACTTCTCCTGTAAACCAAGAGCCACAGACCATCCCTAGAGCTGGAGGAGTCTCTCTTGGGGCTGTTATTTCTACTAGTACATCTGAGGTGATTGTCCAAGGAGTGTGTGGATGGCAAGCTGTTGCCCGGTGACTGCTGATCTTTGTCTCTGGTGCTCCGTAAGAGGGTGGTCAGGACACTCAGGGCCCTGCCAGCACTTCTGAGGAAGGGAACAGCCCTGATTCCAGCCCGAAGTGCATAAACCCACCGGAAGCACTTCTCTTAGGGTCCTTCTCTTTCTGACAAGGTTTTGCTTCAGTCAGTGGAGGTGCTCACTGTGGAACCAGACAGAAACCACAGGGAATGACATGGACTTCTCAGTTCTTTGAACAATTGGACCAGTTTGGGCTAATTACATGACTCTGGAGTGAAAGGAGTCACTCCCAGAAAGCATCCTGCAGATTCCCAAAGCTCCTAGGAGGCCAACAGCTGACTTTTTCTTCTGCCAGTAAAGGAAGCAGCGTTACACTTGCTGGACCAGCTGGGGTTGGGCTCTGCTCCCCAAGAACTCTCAGGGACAGGAGAAGACAGAGTAGTGCTTACTGACCACCTGCTCTGGGCAGCTTTCACTGCCCAGCTCTGCCTTCCCATAGTTCTTTGGAAGTCATTCATTTACAAGATCACTGTCCATCACTTCTTCTTAAATTAAATACTTTAAACTTTAATGGCCTCTGTTTAGAAATATTTACTGGAATCGCACCTACATGTCAGCTTAATTGTGGAGAACAATTTAAAATAGTAATAATGAATTTCAAAGAGAAGCAGGTGTGTGGGTGTTTGTGACAATGGCATCGTTATATGAAATGCCAAATTTATGTCTAGGTTCTGTGGTAGCAGAGCCTCCAGGTACCTGTTGCCGTTTGCTGTTCCACAAAATGGATTTTATGTCCATTCTCCACTGCTACCCACAGAATAATAACAGACCCAGAAGTAACCCCAGCAACAGCTAGGCCCTGATGCAAGCCCTCCTTGGAGAGGGAGCAGGGCTGAAAGCAGTGTTTTACCTGCAGGCACTAGCTCCTGCCAAGTTACCCATGGCTTCTTCCATCCGTCCATTCACTGGGGCAACGGACAATATTGACTGAGGACTGTAAAGTTTTGGACGCAAATGTGCTGAGCACCCTGTCATCTAGTAGCTTATTACCCACAGTTGTGGTCATGAAAAATATTGTATAAAGCCACTTAAGTGCAGTAAAAGAACTGTTTGACAGCCTAAGGAATTGGCAGGGCGGGCAGGGGGTGGGGGAGGGGAGGGCGGGGTCCCAGTGGAGGTCACAGCTGAGCTGTTATGATAACAGAGAGATTTTCCTTGTGAAAAAAGTGAGGTAGGGGTCTCGCCTGGTAGGAGCATTGAGAGAAAAGGATGGACATAGGCCTGCCTGGGAGCTCAGCGTCCCTGAGCAGGGCTCTCAGGAGGTAGTGCCTGGATAGTGCGCAGGATGCACACCAGCAAGTCCTCTGTTTCATTCTTCAGTTCTGGCTACTTTGTTGTTGCTCTTTGGGTCAAAGCGTACATCTTACCACGAGGGAAAGGTGGGCAAATATGGGAGACAGAGGAAAGAGTGCATGACCAGAGAGACTGGTGTAGCTAAAGAGACCTCCGGACTGAAGAGTCTTGCATTGTTTGAGATAAGGTGGAACCAAGTTGTAGCTGTCTGAGCAAAAACATTAAGCAGATCTATATTTTGTGGTAGACCATAAAAAGAACTATAATAATTTTTTAAATTATTTTTTAAATATTTTAAATTTTTTCAATTTACAGTTTGTATTCAACATTATTTTGTATTAGTTTTAGGTATACAACATAGAGGTTAGACAACCATATACTTTACAAAGTGTGACCCCTGATATTTCCAGTACCCAACTGGCAGCATATGTAGCTATTACAGTATTATTGACTATTTCTTCTGCTATACTTTGCATCCCATGACTATTTTGAAACTATCAATTGTACTTTTTAAACCCTTTACCCTTTTTACCCAGCCCCCCAATTCCAAACCCTTTGGCAATCAGCAGTCTATTCTCTGTATCTATGAGACTGTTTCTGTTTTGTTTGTTTAATTTGTACTTCAGATTCCATATATAAGTGAAGTCATATGGTATTTGTATTTCTCTGACTGACTTATTTCACTTACATAATACCCTCTAGTTCCACCCATGCTGTCACAGATGGTAAGATTTAATTCTTTTCTAAAGCTGAGTAACATTTGTAGCACCACTGATTCTTCTGTCTGTTGATGGACACTTGGCTTGCTTCCATAGCCCGGCGATTGTTAATATGCTGCAACAAACAGGGATGCATATATTCTTTCAAATTAGTGTTTTGGGCTTCGGATATATACCCACAAATGGAATTGCTTGGTCATAAGGCAGATTCATTTTTAACTTTTATGAGGAACCACCATCCTGTTTTCCACAGTGGTTGTACCAATCTACATTTCCACCATCAGTGCATGAGAGTTCCTTTTTCTCCACTTGATAACCAACACTTGTTGCTTGTTGATTTGTTGATGATAGCTTTTCTGATAGGTGTAAGGTGATATCTCATTGTGGTTTCAATTTGCATTTCCCTGATTATTAGTAACATTGAGCATCATTTCATATATCTATTGACCATCTGTATGGCCTCTTTTTAAAAATTTATTTTCTTTATTAAGGTATTACATATGTGTCCTTATTCCCCGATTGCCCCCCCCCCACCCACCCACTCATGCCCTCACCTCCCTGGTGTCTGTGTCCATTGGTTAGGCTTATATGCATGCATACAAGTCCTTTGGTTGATCTCTCCCCCTTACTCCCACCCTCCCCTAACTTCCTTCTGAGGTTTGATTGTCTAATTGATGCTTCTGTCTCTGGTTTTGTTCATCAGTTTATGTTATTCATTATATTCCACAAACGAGTGAGATCATGTGATATTTATCTTTCTCTGACTGGCTTATTTTGCTTAGCATAATACTCTACAGTTCCATCCATGCTATTGCAAATGGTAAGAATTCCTTTTTTTACCTCAGTGTAGTATTCCACTGTGTAGATGTACCACAGTTTTTTAATCCACTCATCTGCTGATGGGCACTTAGGCTGTTTCCAAATCTTAGCTACTGTAAATTGTGCTGCTGTGAACATAAGGGTAGTACTGGCACAAAAACAGATATATAAATCAATGGAGTAGAATAGAGAACCCAGAAATTGACCCAAATCATTATGCTCAATTAATATTTGACAAAGGAGGCAAGAGCATACAATGGAGTCAAGACAGTCTCCTCAATAAATGGTGTTGGGAAAATTGGACAGATACATGCAAAAAAATGAAACTAGACCACCAACTTACACCATACACAAAAATAAACTCAAAATGGATGAAGGACTTAAACATAAGATGGGAAACCATGAATATATTAGAGGAATCCACAGGCATCAAAATATCAGACATTTCCTGAAGCAATTTCTTCACCCATACAGCTCCTAGGGCAATGGAAACTAAAGAGAAAATAAACAAATGGAACTACATCAAAATAAAAAGCTTTTGTACATAAAAGAAACCATCAACAAAACAACAAGAAAGCCCACTGCATGGGAGAACATATTTGTCAATGTATGGCCTCTTTGGAGAAGTGTTTATTCAGGTCCTTTGTCCATTTCTTAATTGTCTTGTGTGTGTGTGTTGAGTTGTATAAGTACATAAATGTTGGTTATTATCCCCTTATCAGATTTATCATTGGTGAATATGTTCTCCCATTCAATGGGTTATCTTTTCATTTTGGTAATGGTTTCCTTTGTGGGTCAAAAACTTTTTAGTTTGATGTAGTCCCATCTGTTTATGTTTTCTCTTGTTTCTCTTATATGAGAACATTTATCAGAAAAAATCATTACAAAGAGAAATGTCCCAGATTTTACTGCCAATGTTTTCTTCTAAAAGTTTTATGATATTGAGCCTTACATTTAAATCTTAATCCATTTAGTATTTATTCTTGTGTATGGTGTAAGAAGGCAGTCTAGTTTCATTTTTACACATATCTGTCAAACGTTTTGAATACTATTTATTGAATAGACTGTCTTTACCCCATTGTATGTTCTTGCCTCCTTTGTCAAATAGAAAGTGACCATATGTGCATGGGTTTGTTTCTGGGCTCTCTTTCTGTTCCATTGATCTATCTGTCTAGTTTTATGCCAGTTCCATATTGTTTTGATTACTATGGCCTTGTAGTATAGTTTGATATCAGGTAGCATGATTCCTTCAACTTAGTTCTTCTTTCTTAAGATAGCTGTGGTTCTTTTTTATAGAACTAGAACAAAAATCTAAAAAATTGTATGGAACCACAGCAATCTTAAGGAAGATGTTCTAGTTCTATAAAAAGTACATATTTTAATAGGAATTCATTGAATATATAGATTTCTTTGTGTAGTATGGACGTTATAATGATATTAATTCTTCCTATCCATGAACCTTGTATATGTTTCACTTATTTGTATTTTATTCAATTTATTTTTTCTATGTCTTATAATTTTCTGAATACAGGTCTTTTAAGTCCTTGGTTAAATTTATTTATAGGTATTTTATTTTATTTTTGCAATTGAAAGTGAGATTGTTTTCTTAGTTACCCTTGCAACCAATTTTTGGATATTTATGTTGTATTCTGCTACTTTAATGAATTTAGTTATCAGTTTTAGTAGTTTTTGGTGGAATCTTTACGATTCTTTATATACACTATCATGTAATCTACAAAACAAACAAACAAACAACAACAACAACAGAAAACAAAACACACCCACACCAAAGTTTTACTTCTTCCTTTCCAATTTGGATATCTTTTATTTCGTCTTGTCTGATTATTATGGTTAAGACTTCCAGTAAAATGATGAAGAGTGGTGAAAGTGGACATCCCTGACTTGTTTCTGATCTTAAGGGAAATGCTTTTAGTTTTTGACCATTGAGTATTATGTTGGTTGTATGTTTGTCATATATGGCCTTTATTATGTCATGTTCCCTCTAGTCCCACATTTCTGAGAGTTTTATCATAAATGAGTGTTGAATTTTGTCAAAAGCTTTTTCTGCATCTGTTGATAGGATTATATTATTTTTGTATTTCATTTTGTTTATGTGGTATATCATATTAATTAAATAGAGGCCCAATGCACAAAGATTCATGCAAGAATGTGCTTTCCTTCCCCTGGCTGCCTGCACTGCCTTCGCTCCAGCCCGGAGCCACCTTTCCGCCTTCCCACACTGCCCAGAGGTCCAGAGAGGCTGGGGCGGTGTGGAACAGCAACAACACAAGCATCCCACCCTGCCCCCGGCCACTTGGCACCTGTGTATGCAAATTAACTCGCCATCTTTGTTGGGTTAATTTGCACACTCACACCTGATTGGCTGGTGCATATCGGAAAGGGATCTTCAATTTGTACCCTACTCTTTTATTAGTGTAGATTTGTGGATATTGTACCAACTTTGTGTCTCAGGAATAAATTCCACTTGATCACAAAGTGTGAACTTTTTAATTTACTGCTGAATTCAATTTACTAATATTTTGTTGAGGATTTTAGCATCTATGTTAACCAGGCATATTGGCCTATAATTTTTTTTTGTAGTCTTTATCTGGTTTTGGAATAAGAATAATAATAGCCTCATAAAATGAGATTGGGAGCCTTTTTTTCCTCTTGAATTTTGTGGAGTAGTTTGAGAAAATCACGTGTTAATTTTTCTTTGAATATTGGATAAAAATATTGGATAAAAATTTTTCTTTGAATATTGGATAAAAAGTCCAGGACTTTTGTTTGTTTGAAGTTTTTTTGATTACTGCTTTAATTTTACTAGTTATAATTGGTATGTTCAATGTTTCTGTTTTTTCTTTTTTTGTTGTTAATCTTTACCTGAGGATATTTTTTCCATTTTATTTTTATTTTTTTAGAGAGAGAGTGGAAAGGAAAGATGAGAGAGAGAGAGATCCATGTGAAAGAGACACATTAATTGGTTGCCTTCCGAAGATGCCCCAACCAGGACTGGGAGTTGAACCTGTGACCCATTAGTGCAAGAGTCAATGTTCCAGTTATTGAGCAACACTGTCCAGGGCTTCTGTTTCTTCTTGATTCAGTTTTGAAAGTTCATATGTTTCTAGCAATTTATTTATATCTTCCACATTGTATAATTTGTTTATATAGTTTTTCATAATATTTTCTAATAATCCTTTATATATTTGTGGTGTCAGTTGTTGCTTCTAGTTTTTAATTTATGATTTTATTTGGGTCCTGTTTCTTTTTTTCTTGATGAATCTGGTTAAAGGTTTAATAATCTTGTTTATTTTTTCAAATAACCATCTCTGGTTTCATTGATCTTTTGTATTTTTTTAGACTCTATTTCATTTATTATTGCTCTGATTTTTATTCTTTCCTTCCTTCTACTCAACCTGGGCTTGGCTTGTTTTTCTTTTTTTTAGTTTCTTTAAATGTAAAATTAGATTGCTTATTTGAGATTTTTCTGTTTTCTTGAGGTAGGTCTGTAATGCTATGAATTTCTCTCTTAGGACTGCTTAGCTGTGCCCCATAGATTTTGGGTTGTTGTGTTCTTATTTTCGTTTGAAGGTATTTTTTACTTTCTTCCTTTATCTTATTATTAACTCATTCATTGTTTAATGACATGTTATTTAGCCTTCTTGTGTTTATGTATTTTTCATTTTTTTCTTCTGATTAATTTCTAGTTTCACACAATTATGGTCAAAGGAGATACCTGATATGATTTCAATATCCTTAAATTTTTTGAATCTTGTTTTGTGTTCTAACATGTGTTATGTCCTAAAAAATGTCTGATGTGCACATGAAAATAATATATATTCTGTGCCTTTAAGGTGAAATGCTCTAAAGATTTCAATTAAATCAATCTGATCTAGGTGTCACTTAAGGTCACTGTTTCCTTATTGAATTTTTGCCTGGAAGATCTATCCATTGATGTCAATCGGGTGTTAAAATCCCCTACTATGACTATATTACTGTCAATCTCTCCCTTTATGTCCATAAAAATTTACTTCATATATTTAGGTGGTCTTATGTTGGGTGCATAATTGTTTACAAGTGGTATATCTTATTGTTGCATTGAGCCCTTTATCATTATGCTGTGTCCTTCTTTGTCTTGAAATCGATTTTTTTCTGATATAAGTATTACTACCACAGCTTTTTTTTTTTCATTCTCAGTTGCATGAAATATCTTTCTTCTATCTCTTTACTTTTAGTCTGTGTGTATCTTTCATTATTATGTGGGTCTCTTGCTGACAGCATATATATGGGTCTTGTTTTCTTATTTATTTAGCTACCTTATATCTTTTGATTATAGCATACAAGCCATTTACATTTACAGTGATTATTGATAGGGACATATTTATTACCATTTTATTCTTTTATAACTATGTTCCTCTTTCTTTTTCTTTCTTCTTGAAGAAGACCCTTTACATTTCTTTGAATACTAGCTTGATGGTAATAAACTACTTTCATTCTCTTTTTTTCTTTTTGCCTTTTTTAGCTCTTTATTTCTACCACAATTTTAAATGATAGCCTTATTGGGAAAGTAATCTTGATTGTAGGCTCTTGATTTTCATTACTTTGAACATTTCATGTCAATCCCTTTGGGACTGAAGTATTTCTGTTGAGAAATCAGCTGACAATCCTTTTGGAGCACCCTTGTAGGTAACTAACTGCTTTTCTCTTACGGCTGCTTAAGATTCTCCCTTTGTCTTTAATCTTTGCCATTATAATTATGATGTATCTTGGTGTGGGTCTCTTTTGGTCCATCTTGTTTTGGATTCTCCATGCCTCCTAGACTAGTGTGTCTTTTTTCTTTAACAGGTCAGGAAAGTTTTCAGTCATTATTTCTTCAAATAGTTTCTGAATCTCTTGCTCTCTCTCTCTTCTCTTTCTGCTACACCTATCATGCTAATGCTGTTATGCTTCATGTTGTTTCTAAGTTATCATAAATTATACCCATTTAATTTTTTTTTTCTTTTTGTTGCTCTAATTGGGTATTTTCTGCTACCTTGTCTTCCAAATCACTGATTTGATCCTCTACTTCATCCAACTTAGTGTTTATTCCTTCTAGTGTATTCTTCATTCCAGATATTGTATTCTTCATTTCTGACTGGTTCTTTTTTTATAGTTTTGTGTCCTTTTTCATGCTTACTAGGTCATTAGGTTCTCACTGATTTCATCCATTCTTCCCCTAAGTTTTTTGAGCATGTTTATAACCATTGTTTTGAATTTTGTATTTGGTAGATTGCTTGCCTCCATTTCATTTAGCTCTTTTTCTGGAGATTTCTCCTATTCTTTCACTTGGGGCCTGTTTCTTTTTGTTCCCATTTGGCCACCTCTTTGTGTTTGTTCGGGTGTATTTTTTTAAATATATTTTTATTGATTTCAGAGAGGAAGGGAGAGAGAGAAACACAAATGATGAGAGAATCATTGATTGGCTGCTTCCTGCTCATCCCCCATTGGGAATTGAGCCTGCAACCTGGGTATGTGCCCTTATTTGGAATTGAACCATGACTTCTTAATTCAACCACTGAGCCATGCTTGTCAGGCTGTTTGGGTATATTATGTAGATCTGTTATGTCTCCCTGTCTTGGTTGTATGGTCTTATGTAGTAGGTGTTCTGTGGGATCAGTAGTGCTGCCTCATTGAACATTTGAGCTGGATGCTCCAGGAATGTCCCTTGTGTGGGTTACATGAGCCCTCCTGATGTAATTGAGTCTTGATTGTTACTAGCTCATTCACGCATAGGGTCAATCGTCAGGCTGGCTGACTGTGAGGTTACACCCCAACCACAGTGCATGAGCTGCTGTGTAGGTGCTGTTCACACAAAGTGTAATTTACCTCATCAGGTTCTCCAGTCTGCTGAAATCTCCCTTTGGATATGCCACTCTTGAAGCTAATTAGATCTAACTCTGATGTTGTGTGTAGTTCTCTACTGAGTGTACTATTTGTGGGAACTCTTGGGAGGGATTCTGGTTCACATCAATGTCAAACACTGGCCTTGGGCAACTTGCTTGGAGCTACAGAGTACTCAACAATTGTGGCTTCCTCTGCTGGGCCTGGGTTTGTATGGGAAGAACTAAGCTATGCATCAAGGCCTGCTTACACCAGCACCAAGGTAGCACAAGGCCCAAGGCACCCCAGATTCACTGCTACCCACCTCCACATGCTCCCACCTGCTGGCTTCCTGTTAGGCTAAGTACTGAAAGAGCCTTTGGCAGTACTCAAACTGCATGATGTAGGTTCTCAGTCACCAGGTAGGTGCAAATGGTGTTTACCATATGGATACACATTCAAACTTGGTGTCAGTGCTGAGTCTGATGCTACTCAGCCAAAGTCCCAGGGTACACCAAGACTAGCTGCCATGTATCAGGTGCCAGCAGACCTTTGTGGCAGGGCAAGTTCTAATGGAGTCATCAGGGTGAAGCAGAGTTTATGAGGCCCCAAAAGTCCAAGATTTGGCCTGGTGAAGGGAGGGCTCTGTACAGTTTGGCTTGTGAGGGATAAGTGGCCCCCCAATGCAGTCTATTCCAGATTCTGCGAGCACCTTCAGAAAAGCCCCAGATAGGCAGGGCAAAGCCACTAGTAGTTGGGAGATTGGAGATACCAACAGTCCACAGGGTAGGGATAGTGGATATCCCATGAAGAGGAGGTGCCAGTCAGGCTCAAAGGTAGATAGGGGAATGGCCCCCATCCCAGAGCCAAGCAACTCAGCCACTGACAACCCCTGATTCTTCCCAGACCACTGTATACTGTATCCGGGCAGCTGATTCCTTCTCAGGTTGTGAGCTCTGTGGGGGCAGGGTTGCTACAGGGAGTCTGGAGTCTAAGTCTGCATTTCCTTAGGCTGATGTTGTATGGAGTGAAGTGCTCTTCCCAATAAAGATGTATGTAGTGTGGGAGAAAGACTTGACACATACCTTGGCAGCTGACCCTTTAGTTTTCTTCTCAGAGCCAGCCACAAAACTGAATCTTCCCTCACACAACTCTTGTCCACTCTGCTCTCCCTCCACTGGATCCCAAGGTGAGTTAACGCAGATGAGATTTTATGCCCTGCCCTGGTGCTTTAAAAAGGCATCTGGGTCTCTAGCACACTCCAGTCTCTTCCTGCTGTTAAGAATTTCTACTGATTCCCACAGCCAGATGCTATGTGGGCACCGCCTCCCAGCTCTGTGTTCTGGGCTGAGGAGCCCATCATCAGGTGAGACCCCAAACACCTCAGGGGGAACCTCTGCAGCTGAGATGTTCCTCTAGATCCTCAGCTGCAGTCCGTGGGAGCAGAGCCAGCCCTTTTTGTGTCCCCACCCTGCCTACCTGTCTCCATGTGGTTTGTTGTATAAATCCTTGGTTATAGGACTTCTCTTCAGCTAGTCTTCAGTTGGTTATTCAGATTCACTGCTCTTTATTTTAGTTGCAATTCCAGTTTGGTCCTGGGAGGAGGTGGGTGTAACTTCCACTTACGTTGCGGCCATCTTGGCACTTCCCCAGGAAGAACTTGTACATTGAAGATGTATACAATCTGGACTATCATAAGGAAGGGGAGATATTTTCTGTGAAGACTAAAAAGGAATTTTACCTTTATAGGTTATTTTTAAATGAGACTTCTAATAAGGCATATTTCTGACAGAACCTGTCTAGATTCTTCATTGTTGATTAATACAATCATTTTATCTAAAATTGGTAAGGTATGAATATTGTCTTCACTGGGATACTAGTATATAAACAATAAGTAAATTACGTAAGAAAATGCTTATTTTGTAGTCTGCCACATATATAGAATCAGAAAGTATGTTTCCTTTTCTCCCCTTTCCTTTCCTCCTTTCTTCCGTTCCAATCCTTCCTTCTTTGATTATTTAGATAGCTAAGGGAGATTTAAGTCTAGCTAGGGTTTTCCACAAGCAAGCTGTTGAATTTTTATCTACTAACACCCATGCAATGAAATAATAGTGACAGTTTCTTTCAAAATTTTCAAACTTGTGATTGTTGACAGTGAGCCCTCGGAACTGAAATACATTTCCTGACCATATTCCCCTCCTTGTCACACATGGTGGCCCTTATTTGCTTTGAAAACTTGCTCCTAAGTTTATTACTGAGAGGGTGATGACAATGTTGTAGGAAAACAAGCTTTGGAAATAAAAGGAGTCATGTTGTAGTGAAGTTTTCATACACCTGGGAGCTCAGTGTGTAATCACAGAATCTTGACTTGAGCTTATTTCTCTTGGGGCCTCTGTGTGGCCTGATGATATAAGACAGTGTGATTCTCCCAGGCCTAGCAGTGGTCAGCAGACAAAACCAGTTGTTAGACAAAGATTTGAGGCTGCTGACCAAAAAGATTATATTTTCGCAGGGGCACCTAATTAAACAAAGGGATGCAAGAAGCTCAGAAAATATGGGTGTTTCAAGAGAATAAACTCTAGCCAAATGGCATTCTCTCAATAAAGCTCCTACCAGAGTTGTTTGAAAACATAAGTTACTATGTTGTGATCATGTGCAAAACCTTCTTCAATTGCTCATTGACTTCTATATAAAGTTTTAAATCTATTTTAATGGATTAGTGAAACTCACACATTTTCAGTTACTAGTAATTCTGAAAACCTAATACATGAGAGTTAATTACCAATTTCTACTCTCCTAAACTTCTTGAGGTCTCTACAATATCTGTGTAGAGCTGAAGCTAGAAATAGCAACTCTGGTGACACTAAAAGAAAGATTCCCAGAGCGGAGCATCACTGTCATGGCATCGTGAGTGTTATCCTTGTGGTTGTCTCAGGAGAGCGACCTGGGAAGAGTTTCAGATATTCTGCAGCAGTTGGTGTGGATTCTCAGTGACCCAGGTGCTGAAGCTCATTCCAGCAGGTCAGAAATGCAAGAAGTTTCATCAAAAGGTTGATGGAACCTGGAGGCTTCAGCAGGCTGGATACATATTATTGCCTACTGGAATGGCCGAAAGCAATTCCCCAAACCTAAAGATCTGCATATATTATTCCCTGTTACCGGATAGTTGAGGGCATGTTATTGCTTCCTGCTGGCCAAACACCTGAACAGTGGAAGGCAGTTCCCCCAAACTGACAATGCCTACTGTATACTAAACCTTATCTTTTGATATGTATATCTGCTTTGCTTTAGGGAAATTTGTGTTAATAAAGAGCAAGGGGTCTGGAGATTCAGAGAACTTGGTTACTGAAGCTAGGTCTCCTCTGGCTCCTCCATGGATTACAAATTTATGTTATATTTCTAGTCTCTTTATTAATTTACTAGAGGCCCGGTGCACGAAATTCGTGCACGGAGGGGGGTTGTCCCTCAGCCCAGCCTATACCCTCTCCAATATGAGACCCCTCAAGGGATGTCCGACTGCCCGTTTAGGCCCGATCCCACCAGGATCAGGCCTAAACGGGCAGTCGGACATCCCTCTCACAATCCAGGACTGCTGGTTCCCAACTGCTTGCCTGCCTGCCTTCCTAATTGCCCCTAACTGCTTCTACCTGCCAGCCTGATAACCCCCTAACCACTCTGCTGCCAGCCTGTTTGCCCCCAACTTCCCTCCTTTGCCGGCCTGGTCATCCCTAACTGCCCTCTCCTGCAGGGTTGATCACCTCCAACTGCCCTCCCTTGCAGGCTTGGTCCTTCTCAACTGCCCTCCCTTGCAGGCCTGGTGTCTCCCAACTGCCCTCTTCTGCTGGCCATCTTGTGTCCACATGGGGGCAGGATCTTTGACCACATGGGGGCAGCTATATTGTGTGTTGCAGTGATGATCAATCTGCATATTACTCTTTTATTAGATAAGATAGAGGCCTGGTACAGGGGTGGGGGCCAGCTGGTTTGCCCTGAAGTGCGTCCCGGATCAGGTGGGGGTTCCCTTGGGGTATGGGGCAGCCTGAGCGAGGGGCCTGTGGTGGTTTGCAGGCCGGCCACGCCCCCTGGCAACCCAAGCGGAGGCCCTGGTATCTGAAATTTATTTTTCTTCTACAATTGAAACTTTGTAGCCTGGAGCAGAGCCAAGCCTGAGGCTCCCTCCAAGGCCGGCAGCCATTTGTGTTGGGGTTATAATTGAAACTTTGTTGCCTTAAGCGGGTGGGCCCGGCCAGGGTGTGCAGAAAGCTTTGCTTCCCTGTTGCCGGCGGCAACCATGGCCTGCTCTCTGGAGCTCCATTCTTCTGTCATTTGTTTGAATTTGTTTACCTTCTATAATTGAAACTTTGTAGCTTGAGTGGAGGCTTAGGCCTGGCAAGGGCAGGCGGAAAGCTTGGCTTCCTCTGTTACCTAGGAAACCTTGCTCTCTGTGGCTGTAGCCATCTTGGTTTGGGTTAATTTGCATTCTCGCTCTGATTGGATGGTGGGCTTGGCTTGTGGGCGTGGCTTGTGGGTGTGTCAGAGGTATGGTCAATTTGCATATTTGTCTATTATTAGGTAGGATGTGCAGCACCTTCTTCAGATTCCTGAACCCTTCTAGATGCTGGAGAAAGACCCCAGCACCCAGGGAACTGGGATTCAGGCTTGTGCATTACCTTACTCAGGCCCTGCTCTGAGAACAAGTCTGGCCAGCCTGCTTGTGTCCAGGTCCCTGTTTACTAAGGACTGGTCTGCTGACCTCTAAGGTACATGATTATCTCCTCTCTCTCATAAGCTGTGAGTGGAGAAGTAATACAGTGCTTTAGGTTCTGGTTTTCCTGAAGATAGTATGTAAAAAAAAAAGATAGAATTCTGGGTCATAGTGTATTACAAACATATTTTTCAGTTCTAAATGCATTTCATAATGAATATCGTGGGGAAGTGGAAGAAGGATAGCCATTGCTTAAAAGACAGAAGTGGGCAGGAACCAAGTCAGGAATTGCTGGAAGGTAAAATCATACTTTCTTCTCAGTTCATGAACCACCTGGTGGGAAACAGTGCCCTTGACCAACAGTTTCCAAAATGGGTAATACACACTCAGGGGGTGCTCAAGGTCATTCATTGTAACATGGATAGAAAATATTAGGGCTTCTATTTATGTATCTTATGAAAAGATAGTGAGGTTTCACTATATTTTAACAAATGGATTGACACTGGTATCTTTACTTGGTTGGATGTTTCCACCTCATGTTTAGCTGATGAGATACCAGGGCTCCAAACAGGAGCAGTTTGCAGTGGTACCGTGTACTTCATTCACTTTTGGTTTATGGTGATATTTTAAAGTTTCTGTCTGCCTGGTTAAAATGATGTATTACTTACTTAATTTTAACTAAAATAGCTTTTCATAAAATACAAATGGCTGCAAAAATTCTGGCACAGAAATTGCAGATTGAGTAGAGTAAGGTATTACTTAGCGTACAAGCAAAACAGCATGGTGATAAAATGACAGCATGGACATTTTCACTCATTGAATGAAAATTATCAATGTTGAGAGGTAAAAACAGTTTCAATATAATAAGATCTGAAAAGAATCAGCCAAAAAAACCAGTTATCCAGAAAGTTATCTGAAATATCTATAAAAGCACTATGATCTGGGGGAGCTTTGCCCTAGGAACTAGCTAATAACAAAACAAAGCCAATATGATAAACAACATGCTTAAAAATATAGTTTATTTGTCCTGGCCTGTGTGTCTCAGTTGGTTGAGCATCGTCTTGAGCACCAAGAGGTCGCTGGTTCAATTCCAGGTCAGGAGCAAAACTGAGTTGTGAGCTTGATCCCCATTAAGGGGAGTGCAGGAGGCAGTTGATCAATGTCTCTCACTCTCCCCCCTCCCTTCCTATCTCTCTAAAATCAATAAAAACCATATTAATATGTATGCACATATAGTTATTTCATCTTAACTTACCCTTTAAAATTTTACATTTCTGTTTATATTTTATAGTAATCATTAATTACTACTATAGAAATATGCATATGTGGAGTTAAAATAGAGACATACATATGTAGAGAAATGCTCAAATACTTTTACTGATGTGGAGCGTTATCAACACATTGCTTTAGGAAATTATGATAATCAGAAGAAAAACATCCCAATGTTAATGAACTTTAATTCTCGCTAGCCCACCACTCTATCCACCTGTCATTGTATCATGAAATGGTGAGATAGATTATTTTAATCACTTCCTTCATAAAACATCACAAAAGCAAAGTTTCATAGTTGAGTAAATTCATCTTCTCGGAATGGAAAAATATGGACTTGCTATGATGTTTTGTTATGTTGGGTTAGTTTGGCACGGGACTTCATTCACCACTTGCTGATGCAGATCGGCTCTCCTTGCTTGCTAAGAAGAGCATGTCTGTCTCAAGGTATGTGATCTTCCACTGACACATGCCTTTCGGCTCTCAGGACCTGCTCTGAAGCGAGAGGCCTCAGTGAAGCCTGGACATCACAGGACACGCTGCCGTCTCTGCAGACTGTACTGGACAAGAGAAGACAAAATAATGAGCTTCATTCTGGACGAATGATGGTGTGTGACAATCCAGATTAAGCAGTGAGCTTCTAGCTATAATGGGGAGTGAGACATGGAAGTCAGACTTATAGAGCATTTTGTGGCAACATTAGTTTAATCTGCTGGTTCAGCCATAAAGGTTGAATGTAAGATATTGTCAAGGAATGATTGAAAACAACAACTTTTTCCATTAAGTCTACATTCAGCAAATTGTTGGTTGAATACCTGCTATGTGTTTGGATGTTGTAATGATACAGTTCTGCTTAATACAATTTAAAATACCCTGAGAAAATTAAAAAAGTCCAGAAAATTAACTAATACAGTGGGCAGGGTGAATTGGAGAAAGATCGCCACAAAGTATAAGCTTCCAGTTACAAGATAAGTCCCAGGGATGTGATTTGGAACATGCTAACTATAGTTAATACTGCTGTATGATGAATGGAAATGTTAAGAGAGTAAATCCTGAGTTCTCATCACAAAGAGAAATACAATTCTTTTGTTTTTTTTCTTTTCTTTTTTATTGTATCTACTAGAGTCCCAGTGCACGGATTCATGCACATTGAAAGGGAATTAATTTGAAGAAATATTTTAATATCGCTATTCACCTTGTCTTTATAATAGAAGTGTCAGAAATGAAAGAAAATTAGTAAAATGTATATGAAGGTAACATATAAATTGATTAATAAACAATAACAACATGATATAACAACAAAGACATGATATAACAAAAACATGATATGAAAACAACAAAAACATGATATAAAAACAACATTGATAAAAACAATGACTGATAAATTGATTAACCTTATTCTAATATCTCCCTGTATGCCACATTAAAAGTAAAAACACTTTCAGAGTGCTTGACTTATTTCCCTTGTGATAAAGCATTTACAACTTTAACGTCACATGCTCTTCGAACTCAAGAGAAAGCAACATATAACTGACCATGTCTGAAAATGGGTTCAGGTAGGAATATTCCTACTCTGTCTATAGTTTGTCCTTGTGATTGATTAATAGTCATTGCAACTGCTGGCATCACGGGAAACTGTCTTTGAATTAATTTAAATGGAAGGCCAGTGTCAGATGGGAACAAATATTGTGCATGCGTGAGTCAACGTTTATTTTTTAAATTGCCAGTGCATGTCATACGTACCAGCTGGTCGGTCGATCAGATGGACAGATGGTCAGTGGATCAGACAGACAGGTGGTCTGTCTGTCAGACAGATAGTCAGTCACTTAGCCTTTTATATATATAGATGAGTTGATGGATGTTGGTGAACAAATTGTGGTAACCATTTCACAATATATGTAAATCAAACAATAAAAAAGGAGCTAGTCTAATAGTTGAAAAAAAAACTAAGAAAGAGAGAGTATAAGTAATTCTACCTTAGAATTATGAATGTGGAAGGATGGGGCTAGCTCATTAGAACAATTTTTGTGTTTCTTTTTTAAAAAATTGTTAATAAGAACTAACAAGAGGAAGGAAGGGATAGGATAGATATAAACCAGTTGAACCAATTATATGTACACTAGAGGCCTGGTGCACAAAATTCGTGCACTGGGGAGGGTGTCCCTTAGCCCAGCTTGCACCCTCTCTAATATGGGACCCCTCGGGGGATGTCCAACTGCAGGTTTAGGCCTGATCCCTGTGGAATCGGGCCTAAACCTGCAGTTGGACATCCCTCTCACAATCCGGGACTGCTGGCTCCTAACCGCTCACCTACCTGCCTGATTGCCCCCTAACTGCTCCCATGCTGGCCTGATTGACACCTAACTGCTCCTCTGCGGGCCTGATTGCCCCCAAATACCCTCCCCTGCTGGCCTGATCACCCCCAAGGCTTTTATTAGTATAGATATGACCCTGCACAGAAAATTTTACTAACCCTGCTTTACAATAAGGGCTTGACGATTGAATCATTAGGACCAGACACCAAGATTTCCTTTCTTTGAATAGTGGAGGGAATAATTATCTTGTCTTTAAGTTGCCCAGAAATTAAAATGAGATAATGACTTAGAAAAGTATAAAAGCACCATATAAAGACAACTGTCTTTTTAATGAAATGGTAAAATGAAAAACACTATTTTTATTCTCCCCTTCCTTCCTTTACAGCTTTTATTTAAACTTTGAAATTTATAAAAATTTCACTCCAATTTTCATTTCTTTACATTCAACATTATTTTGTATTGGTTTCAGATTTTATATTAGTTACAGAATAGTGGTTAGACAATCATATACTTTACAAAGTGTTCCCCGATATTTCTAGTACCCACCTGGCATCATACCATCATTACAACACTATTGACTATATTCCCTATTTAAATGACAATAGGTTTACAGGTTCCTTTCAGTCTTTCTTTTGCGTTGCTCGTCCTTCCTTTTCTTTCTCACTTCTTCCCTCCTTTTCTTTATATAGTATCTCAATTGGCCATCAAAGCTCAGTGAAGGCACTGGGACACGCTTCATCCATTCTATAGACCAGGAAACCAAAGCCAATTCCAGTTGGCTGTGGAACTTGACTCAGCACACAGGAAGCCCTCAGAGCCATGCTCTTTGCGCTTCCTAAGAGGCAGTCGCCCAGCAAACAGAACAAACCTTCCAGTCAGGCTTCCGAGCCTCTTTCTCGAGCACCTCTTCATTGCGGATGCTCCACATTCTTTCCTCTCCCCGTCCTCTGCCCCCCATTCTTTACTGCCTCCGCTTCTCCGGAGCAGGTGGAAGGCTTCACACTCACTGCCTAGGCATGCTCTGCCATGGGGCAGGGCACTGCGGGCTTGCTTTTGAGTCCAGGCAGGAGCAGGAGTCGCTGCCTCTGAAGTGTGAAGGCCGCCTGAGCGAGGCCCGTTAGCACTGGGAGCTTCTCTGAATCACATCAGTCAGTCCAGTACCCTGCAGTGCAGCACCCCTCCACTGAGGTGGCACCACCCCTCAACCCCTGCCTCAGGGGTGAGGGTCCTTGCCCCTCTGCCAGGAGTCCTTCCATGCCCCTTGATCCCTGGCTGGGCCCACCCACGTCTTGGGGGCACTGCAGAACCTCTGTCTCTCTGCAGATGAGGCAGATCCCTGCCCTAGGTCTCCGCGAAGCTATGAATCTGTGGCCAGAGGCCTGGTCTGGGTCTCAGCAACCCCATGCCTGCAATGTTCCTAGGGACCCCCGGGAGAGGCTGGGCGGGCCGGCCACGCCCTCCTGGTTGCCGATCTCCCCAGGGACCCCCGGGAGTGGCTGGGCAGCCTCCCATGCCCACCCCCAGTTGCCGATCTCCCCAGGGACCCCCAGGAGCAGCTGGGCGGGTCTGGCCATGCCCCCCGGGTTGTGGATCTCCCCAGGGACCCCTTGGAGTCACTGGGTGGGTCCGGCCACGCCCCCCCTCCCCCCCCAACAGCCGCGATCTCCCCAGGGACCCCCTGAACTAACAGGACTGGGCGCCGCCATCTTGATCTTCTGGATAGGCCACTCCGAGTCCCGCCCCCCAGCTTCCCGCTGGCCCAATCGTGGGCGTAGTGGAGTGATGGTTATTTGCATATTACCCTTTTATTAGGTAGGATGGGTTCCACAACAGATTCCCCAAACAGTCCTAAGTCCTATTGCTGAACAGGCAGGGCATCAACAGCAAGCCTCCAGCTCCACATCCCCAGAAAAGCTGATCAAGTCCTCACCTGAGTCTTCTCTTTTCTCCAACAGAGAAAAGAGAAGCCATCCCCTCTACCTCATTCCAGTAGTATCCCTTTTTCATGTGGGATTTGATCAGGAAAACACTCTAAGGACCCAAGCAGGGAGATATTTCATATAGAAAACTACACTAGATGGACTTGAGGGATCATAGGAAAAGTTTCCAATGGGTTTTAAGAAATCAATATATGATAGAATAAATATACCCCCTCCCCCCCATTACCTCAGCTACATGCAGCACCAAAGCGGGTGGTTCACTAGAATGTGCTTTACCTGCCTGGCACACCTCTGCCATCGCTGAAGCCCAGGCATCTGATCTCACCTGTCACAAACAGCATGGCTTCAGTTTTTCTTTCTTCTTCCACCACTTCACAAGGGCTTCTCGTTGGCGGAGTCTAAACAGAACCTGGCTGGGTGGGAAATGCGCCCCTGGGCTTGTAGCACTTCTAATGTCCAAGAGAAGATAGAAAAGGGCAAATGGTGTTCATTTCTAGCGGGGACCTAGCACATTAGGTTTTCTCCTGGTGCAGTTAACACATTTCTGCTCCACTGGTATTCCTGGGTGCTTCAGTACCCACTCACTTAACATATAGAACCTGTAATATGGGCCTTTGCTAGATACTATTTCACTAATAAACGAATGCAAATTCATATTTTAATTGAGTTCTGGTCTAAGAAGAAAAGACCCCCTCTCTTGCTCTAGGTGGGGCTCCCCCTTACTCTATGCTGATGTCAAACCACCATTTCAAAAGGTTGTCATTCCCTCTCTGGGGGCCTCCCCGCATGCTCCTGCTCCCCTCAGCACTGTGCTGCTCTCCCATGCCAAGAGCTGCCCTGTCGGCAGTCTGAGGTGGAAAGTGCTGCTCCCTAGCAGGCACACACCTGTCACTCAGCCACAGGCAGGCTTTGTATTCAGACTTTTCTAGTGAAAATCCGGGAATTCTACCCTTGCATTCGATTCAAACTTTCAGATTATCCCTGAGAACTGGAGGCACCTTCCCTAGGACTGAAGACACCATGAAAGAAAATGCCTTGCGGAAGGTCCCAAACTGCTGATCACAAAGAAGATGGTTTTCTAAGACTTACTCCTCAGGCAGGCGGACGGGGCAGTATTTTCTCGTTTACTTTGTGTCTGAAGTTATGAGAAAGGTGTTTATTGTCATCCTCCTTGTCAAAGAGTTCCAGACTCAGGGCAGGTCCTCAGCTTCAGCTGTGCAAATACCTCTTCCCCATAAGAGGGCAAATACCATGCTATGAACGAGTGCCGATGCCCAGCGCACACCCGGGTCTGAGCAACGGGTGTGCAGATCTGCTCCTTTTCTGTGACATCGGCTGCATATCAACGAGGATAATTGCAATAATGTTTTGAAGAAGGCAGTTAAAGACTGAAAACATAGGCATTTACTTAAGGTTACAAGTTAGAGAAAAATTATGCTTTAAAGTTTTTCAGTAAAGCCTGAAATTATAACTAAAGGCACAGAGCAGCAATGATTAACTGAGCCTGCTTTCTCCCCATAGGATAGTCATGCTGAAGGCGGGGCCTGGTGTCCAGGTGGCATGTGCTCCCTGTGGAAACCACGGATTCTCCTCATTGGCCATTGCTGGTCACGTGCACAGAGACCCAGGGCAGAAAGAAGATGCCATGGATTGTCACATTTTCCTCTGCCAGTCTCTTCATAGAGCACTGATAATTAATGTTGATCCAAGAGGCATTGGTAACAACTGAACTTCCTTCCACTAAATTAAAAGAATAAGAGAGAATTTTGATTAATTGAACAAAGTTTCAATGGTTTATCTTGCACTGACATGTTGATTTTTAAAGAAAATGCCTCTCTAAACATTAATTTTCTCATTTATAACTGGGATACTCTTAGTTTTTGTCCTGAGGAATTATTGTGAGACACGGGTAAAATTCCTTTTGCAGAATGCTTAGTGCGAGTCCTTGCATAGGGGAAGCACTGGAATAGATGCTGGCTACCACCCTTCTCCTTCCCCCGCTGCTTAGCATCAAGCAGGGAGCACTTCATTGCCCTGGGTGACCCACCTGCCGTAGGAGCCTTCTCAGCTGATACTGACTAGCATAAATGATGGGGTTGAACCTGCAAAGAAAGGAGAGGAAAGAGCTGTGCAGAATAGCGTGTCATCAAATGGGGCTAGAACACAGACATAGCCAAGTTCCAGAAAGGTGACTAGATTGAGAAGTTGAGGCTGGCAGGCCACCTCAGCAGGCGCAAGGGGTAACGGTCACGGTAACAATATGGTTAAAGCATGATACACACTCAGGCCAGGATTTGTTCTAGAGCTAAGAGCAGGGGAATCATGACCTCCCTGGGAGCTGGTGAAGGAGAGCATCAAGTTGACAGCCAGGACATTTGGACCAATTGTTCTGGCTCTAACAAGCTTTTCATGGAGCAGTGGTAGAGTGAGTGTAGGGAGAAGGCACTCCCAGAGCCTTCAGGGAAACACACAAACATATGATCACATAGAGCAGATGTTGGTTATAATTAGGTATTTTCTCTGTGATATCAGTTGTTAAATTGTGTTGGGAATAATTTTCTCTTTTTAGTCCCAATAGATACTATTAATAATAGCTGAAATGTATTGAGCATCCACGATGTGCCAGTCATTGTGCCATTTTGCTTTTTACAACTTATTTACAAGATAAGTATGACTGTCATTCCAGTTTAGGGATGGAGAAGCAGGTACATTTTCACTTAGCAAGGCAGCTTCAGAGCCAAGATGACATCTGGATCAGTTCCCGTAAGTTTAAGACTGCAATGTTAGGACACAGAGGAGGGCTTGGGTGGCAGCACAGCTGCAGGCTCCTGACCTATTTGCTTCTCACTCAGCAAATGCTCTGGAAAGGCCCGCGGAGCTGGATTTCTGCTCCTAGCTTATCACTTCCTTTCTCTGGCCTCAATGTTCTCATCATAAACTGGGAAAACAATGCCCACCTCACTGATCCAGGTGTTAAATGATATAAGATGTGAAAAGTCTTAGCATAGAAAGAATACTAATTTATAACCATTCCTAATTTTATTTTATCACATTCCACTTCAAAAGGTCATCCACCATCTTAGATACCTCTAGTGATAGGGACCTTGCCACTTCCCAGCAGCTCTCATTTGGCCCATTACAGAGTAGCCCTGATGATTAGAGGGGGAGCCTTTTATAATGATGCTTGCCTGCGGTCAGTCTGAGTTGACATAGCCTAAGTCTAATCCTACCTCACATACTGGCCTTTTCACATTATAAGATAATGCTCATGGCCTCTTATGTTTTTCTTCTTCAAAATAAACACCTATAGTCACTTCATGCAATTCTCAAGTGAGAAGCCTATGAACTCTATCACCAGACTTCTCATCTCTTTGATAGTAATATTTGTCAATTTTTCTTTTCAATTTTTGTTATTTCCCAGGAAGCAAATGCTCACTATTGAAAAAAGCAAAACTACAGACTTTATAAAATGGAAACAGTGATTTATGATGCCAGGCTGGCTCCTCCACATCTGCCCTGGGCGTCTGCCACCTTGGTTATCACGAGTTACCTGCAGTCACTCTGGCTGCTGCTGGCGTGCTCTCGGTAGAATAGCTCTCCTGGCCTGATACCAGGCGACAGCATGTATGCCTTCTTAAGTTATACCATAGAGATAATTGAGAAATGAATGAATAAAGCAGGCCAAATCCTCTAGAAGATGTTAGATAACTTATTAATCTGCCTCATTTGGTGCTACCATTATCTCAAATTGCAAATTCACTGTGGTTCCATTATATTTGTATAAAAGGAAATTGCCTGCCGAGAGACTTCATGCAATTGGATGGGACCTGTATAATTTGGCCAAGAACAACATCCATACTCCAAATATTGGGTCACAGGAATCAAAACCATATTCTCTAAAGTCAGGTAATTAGTCAATTTATCCAGTTGTCATTTCACATGACAATCTTCTCTCAAGAACTTCATATTGGTATTCTGGGAATTGTCTTATTGAGGTGTGAACTAAATCATGACATTTTTTACTTGTCCTAGAGCTTAAAATTCTAGCTTTATTCATTGCCTAGCTTCCAATTTCCAGTCCTTTCATGATTTTAAATATCCATAATATCTTGGACATTTAGAAATAAAGTTATGTAACCAATGTGGTCTTGGAAAATGGGCAATCCCAAATGCAGAAGTAGTTTTCCATATTCCACACACTAGGCATGGTTATGCAATCTTACATGTATTCTCTATAATGTCAGTGCAGATGTGCAATAAGAAAATGTATATGGTCTCTATTAGTTTTTTAGCTAACTTATGCATATGCATGCACACACACAGTGAAAACAATGCAGAATGAATTGGTTCTGAGGTCGAGGTTTTCTTATTTTCTTCAAGGCTGGATTATCTCTGCTCTTTCGAACAAAAAGTTATTTTTGGGGAGAGGGGAACCTAAGCATTTCCTGTGGCTCTGATTCTAAATGTCCATTGGGTTGACGGTAAAGTTCCACGTTTGTAGCTGACATGTGGAACAGCCCTCCTGGCCCAGGTATGTAAAGCTCTGCATGTGCAGCTCTGCGGTTCATAGTAAAGGGACGAGGGCCAAGAGGAAGGGGCACAGAGGACGATCAGTCAGATGCTCTTGGTATTTAGAATTAGACCAAAGTCAAGGCATAGCTTTTCCTCCATATTTCTGTTTGTTTGTTTGTTTTGTTTTGTTTTGTTTTCATGGAAATGGGTATGGAAGTAAACAGAAATTTCTATCCCTGGAAGGTAGGCACAAGAAGAGATTCACAAAAGATGGCAATATAAACCCAAACAGCTTCCTCCTTCGTTCCAAGGAGGTGGGCTCCTGGGCAGCTCATTATTGTGTTGTTAGCTCCTGGCACTTAGTGGGTGCTCTATACATGCTTGTTGAACAAATAAAGCACTTACTAGGGAATGACAGTTGACTGACTTTCTTTGCTTTTTATCTTCTTCATGTTTACTTTCTTTTTTCTTTTCTTCCTTAGGTTTTACAAAGTCTTTTTGGAAATCCAATGCTGTTTCATTTGCTTAGGGTTTAGGTTTTAGAAACTGGCATCAATAGTCCAGAGGTTCGAAGTACCGTATGGGAAGTGACATAACCTTGAAGCCATGAATGAGGTGGGGTGAGCAGAATTGTGAGTGGGAGAAAGAGAAGAATGCTCCTGTGAGATTAAACCCAAGGATCTAGGTTCATCCATGGAAGAATTTTAATCTTTGTTTTAAATAAGATGCTGATTCCATTATACACAGGACGTTCTGCAAGGCTGTCTTTGTTTCTGTAAGTGAAAATCAGAGGCAGGAGTGACAATTGTTAAAAAACTCAGCTGCCAGAAATCTAAGGCTGATCCTAGGGTGAGAGGTCAGAAAGTTACATGCCCGGAGAAGAAAACCACTTCAGGAGAAAACACTCAGGCAGGGCCCCTCACACCTTCCTGGCCCTGCACCAGATCACCAGGCTCCAGCTAACAGTCTGCTTGCTGAGTTTGAGTTTTAAAGCCACATTTTGCAAAGGGCTGGTCCTCTAGGGCTCAATAAATGACACTAGAAAACCACCCAGAAAGAATGAGTGAGATTTGCCTTAATCTAACTATTTCATCTCCCCCAAAAAAGAGTGTGTTTTTGTTGTTGTTTTCTTTTAGGAAGTTGTGGTCTGAGTGTTGAAAGGTCTCAGAAGCTCCCAGTCCAGCAGAGGGACAGACACTGGACCTGGCCCCTAGGTTCTAACTGGGATCTCCAATGTTTGCTCTTAGACCTCAAATGCTCTTCTCTCATTGTGGCCAGACATCACCTGAAGAGTGCCAGTGGCTGAAGTAAAGCAGGCACAGCCTGAATCAGTTTGCCCAGGGTGCCCCCTATCCCTGCCCCCACCTCAGTGCTCCATGTTCTCCAATCCCTTCCCCAGGACCCTCCCCCATTATGCCGCATGGCCCCACTGTACTGATTGATTCCAGATTTGTGCCAGGGGCTCCGTCATAGTCTTGTCCAATGGCAGAGATGAGCATTAGTTGAACAGTGTTTCCTTCGCAGGTAGAAGACTGTGGTCATGGGTTAGCTTTTCAGGAGACTTTCCACACGTTCTAGGGGAGAACGCTCACATGGTCTCTCTCTCTGGTCAGAATAGCAGCCCCTGCACCCTTCCTGCCTGGCCAGCTTTTCCTCTGCGACCCAGGCATGCTGCGCTTTACAAGAAGGGAGAGGGCAAGCTGCTGCTGCCAATGCACTGTGGGGCTGGGCAGAGACTCCCGGGGAGGCCATCCACCCTCCAAAGTGTGTTAAAAGAGAGCAAAAAAGTGCAGTCAGAATTAAAGTGAGATGCCTTGGAGAGTCAGTGTAAAACTTGTGAAAGGTTCTTATGTCTTTCTTTATTGAAACAGGTAACAGTCTTTAAAATAAGTAAGACTTTCTTCAAGGTCTGCGGCCCCAGGATCTCTCTAAGCATTGAGTAACAACAACCCCATTGCTGTTTCAATGGAGGCCTTCAGAATTCATTAACTTGAGGGGAGGAATGTAGCATGGGAAAAAGAGAAAGGAAAATAGAGGGGCATGAGCCACCCCCAAATAGCCCAGCATAAGTTCTTTATCCTGATATACACAAGGGGAAAATATGTAACTCTTTGACCTTCTGGTCAGTTTGCAAATCATGAAATGGCACAGTTTTATTGCTCAATTTTGTGAAAAAAATGTTTAAATAATCATCATGGGAGAAACAAAAACTGAATAAATGAGCGGGAAATGCCAAGTACCATTCCATGGAGAGGCTTATCACTGTCAACTAGTCTCTGCTCAGGGGTCTTTGCAAATGCAAGTACCCAGTCCCTGGGACACAGGGCCCACCTGGGAGTGTCAGGAATGCCCAGAGGGGCCTGGGCCAGCACAGGCCAATGGTGGTGCAGTGAGAAGTTTTAGACAACATGGGAGTCGGTTGCCTGATATGTGATCAGTTGCTGGAAGGGAAGAGAATGGGAGTTGTACTGCAGCTTGACGAACAGCCTCATTCCTGGTCTCCTCGCTGACTCACCAGGTGCTTGCCCCTGCATGCTGACAGGCTTACACTAGGCCACAGGCCTCTCAGCCGCTGGTAGTCAGCGTGTTCCCTTCCTCTACTTCATTACCCCTGTGCTCCAGTGGCCATGTGCCTGGGTGAAAACTAATGCTGGAGAGAAGTTATTCTGGCCAAGTGGTTCCAGGATTCTATCTGGGTAAGTGTGCTGCCCGACCCGCTTCCTGGCCAGATGCTTCTCTGGTTGGAAGAGAGAAACATTTCTGGCTTGAAAGCTTTGCCTTCCATTACCTTCTCTCCTGTTTTTCTCACTATTTTCTTCATATTGCAAGTCTCTCAACTGAGAAGGAGAAAATTAAATGTGAAAACAAAGCTGTTCCTGAGTAGGGGAGAGAGAGAGATCCCCATCTTAGGTTTTGCAAGCACCAGTGTTTTGGCTTCAAACTTAAAAATCACACAGTGAGGTAGTAACAGCCCCTGGGATCAGGGTGGGGCGAGGGGAAACAGAGAAGAGGTTCCAAGGCAGCTGAGGCCTCCAAACCTGAGCGCAGGGCTCCTCCTGCAGGTGAGTGCCCCCCCCCCCCCCCCCCCCCCCCCCCCCCCCCCCCCCCCCCCCCCCCCCCCCCCCCCCCCCCCCCCCCCCCCCCCCCCCCCCCCCCCCCCCCCCCCCCCCCCCCCCCCCCCCCGTGCTCACATCACATGCAGCTGGGGCGGACACCCCGGGTTGCTGTGCAAGGTCCAAGGCATCCCACAGGCGATATGAGAGCTTTCCAGAAGAAACCGTTCCTCCTTGATGTGCGTGTGGCTTGCTTGGTAGGGATGGCGAGACAGGGCTAATTTAGCAGATGTGTCCAGCCACTCCTCCTTAAGATGAGCTTTCTTCCGGGACACACCGCCATAAGCCCCCCTCCCTCCCAGCCATGAAGATGCCTGGTCAGCGAGCCGAAGAACATCTTTCTAAACATCAGGGAAAGAAGGTTTCTTAATTAGGCACAAAAAAACACAAATCATAATAATAAATGGATAATTTTGATAACATAATTATATTTTATTTATTAAGAAATAGACATACACAACGAAAATTCAAAATCTATAAAATTATATTTGCAACACATATAAACCACTCCCCCCCAAAATAAATAATATATAGAATAATATAACATTTTGCAAATCATTAAAAAAAATACACTGGGGAGTGAAGGGTATCAGCAAAACTAAACATAAAATTCACAGAAGAGATTTGAATAACCAGTGTAGATATGACAAAATGTCCCACATTATTAGTAATCATATTTCAAATTTAAACCACAAAATTTCACACTATTCAGCCGGCAAAATGTTAAGTCTGCTGATGTCATGTCGGCAAGTATGTGAGCACAGGGATACTGCACTTGTCCAGTGACTATGCATGTGGCCACTGCTCCTTTGAAAAACATTTTGACAGTGACTAGTAAGTCAAAGCTGCCAAATCCCAGGGCTGGTAATCACACATCCATGTACCTCTGAGCTGTCTGTGACGTGTATGCCAGCAAACTCAGACAAACACTCAGAGCAACATTACCCCTGACAGAAACATCTGCAACCCGTGCCCCTATCTATCATCTGTTTGAATGTATCAATTGAGTTATGATATATTAAAAAACTGGAATACAACACCATAGTAAATGAAAGGACTAGAGCTAAATATAACAAACATAACAGAGAAAAAGTTGTAATAAACATATGGCTAACTATAAAAGAACTGTATATATTTTATATAATAAATATATATTTATAAAATGTAAACATATTGCTTAGAAATTAATAAAATCATAGTTAAAATATGAATACAGGCATATGAATACAGTTACTAAATCAGAATAGTGTTTTTCTGGACAGGAAGTGTGGACGAAAGGGGCCACATGCTAACCTGACAGCTCAGGGGAGGCCTGCATGGCGGTCTTGCAAACTCAGACCTAAAGTAACCACAAAGCATGGTCTGAAATTAAACTTTAACTAAAAGCAGTTATGGTGGGCAGTTACGTCCTAGGCTGGTATCTTCACTGACAAGGTCAACTTTACCTTAACTGAACCTATCTGTCTTTTTGCATCTATGATAACATAACCTTGAAATGTCTGGGTAACTTGTAACTTCCCTTTTTCTGTACTCCCTGGGGCACAACCAAATGTGCTTGGCGCCAGGACAGATACCGTAAATTCCTTCATTATCATGTTCATTGTTCCTGCACCCACCTAAGCATGTGTTCATCATTTTACTTTTTATCCAATCCCAGGGGTTTCTCACACTTTGCTTTATCCCACCTTCTTAATCTACAGTAGATTTCATGTAACCCACCTACTTCCCTCCTTTGATTGCAACGTATAAATACAGATGTAACCCACTATTCTCCAGAGCATTATCTCAATTTGTTGAGGTTCTGCTTCCCAGCATATGTCAACAGTTTGGCTCAAATAAACTCACAAAAAATTCTTTACAGGTTTCAATGGTTTTTTACGTTAACAGAAGGAAAAGGACTAGGGAGAAATCTAAAGAGATATTTGGACATGTCTTATTCCTACTGGCAATGTATTATTTACTAGAGATATGATGCACAAATGCTCAACATATTGCTGTAATATATATTTGTATATCTAAAATACAGTAAATCACCTTTGTATAAAAGTAGTTATGATCTCTGGTAAGGCTCTTATTCTCTTTCCTTCCAAGAAAAAGGTCACTTTTAAGAACATTCTCCATAATTTTCACAAATCTGTTCAAAGAAGTAATAAGAGAAAAGAACTGGCAAGACAAGCTACAAAATAAAACCTATTGCACATGGGGAAGACCTCATTCCATGGCTACGTGGACCTGCCCATCATATAAAGGGGACATCCGTTTTGTCATGTGTTAAATATCTCTTCCCTTTTGTTAAATATCTGTATTTCCCTCTGAAGGACTCTCCCTCCTTCAGTCATTGCCCAGGTGTTTGCACAGATCTCTGTGGAGGATGTGACCTAATTCAAAGCTCTTCACCAGGTCAGAGTGACTGATTCAAGGGTATAATCCTATACAATAAAAGCCTAATATGCTAACTGTCTGGTTGTCTGGTGACTGGCCTACTATTCAACCAATCAAAGTGTAATATGCTAATGATATGCTAAGGCCACTCAGCTGCTTGCTATGACATGAATTGACCACCAGGGGGCAGACGCTCTTACTGGTAGGTTAGCTTGCTGTTGGGGTCCAGCCGATTGGGACTGAGCGAGATGGGCCGGAAGCACCCTGGAGCCCTCGTATGGTCCCTCCCCAGATGACCAAACTCCCACATCCCTCCCCGGCCAGCCAGCCCCTGATTGGCCCCGATTGGGACTGGGCAAGATGGGGTAGGACATGCCCTGGAGCCCTCCCACAGTTCCTCTCTGGCCCCAATCATGCACCAGTGGGGTCCCTTGGCCTGGCCTTTGCCCTCTCATAATTCGGGACCCCTCGGGAGATGTCATAGAGCCGGTTTCAGCCAGATCCCACAGGCCACTCCCTTGGGAGAGCACCAGACACAGAGCTCACAGCTGGTGAGCACTGCTGTGGTGGTGTGAGCCTCTCCCAATTGGGACTGATTGGGCACAAGCCCATGGCAGGCGCAGTAGGGCCGGGATGAATAGGAGCGGCAGGTAGGAGCTGCAGGTGGCATTGGACTGTAGGTTTCAGCCCAATCCCCGCAGTCCACCCAGAGGGACCCCATCCATGCACAAATTCATGCACTCAGTCTCTAGTCTATATTATAAAGAGGTAATATGCAAATTAGGCCGGGACTCCGTAATGGGTCATGACCAGACGGGAGGAGGTTGCACGCGCAGGTGAGGCCTGGAGCAGAGATGCAGACAGAGGCAGTGGGGCCTGCCCAAAGTGGAGTAGACACAGGCAGGGGGGCTGGAGGACAGTGCAAGTCAGGCATGGGTCCTGGCCCCCTGCGGCGCCAGTCCAGCCTCGTGCAGGTCCCGGCCCCCCATGGGGTGCCTCCTTGCATGATTTCAATCACAAGCTCGGCCTCTAGTGTCCAATAAATAAAAGTCAATGAGATTTTAAAGATTTCATAGGTAGTCATTGGGAAGGGACAAGCTGAGACCAGAGAGAATGGAAGCCCCAATCCTGCTTAGGCTCCTATGACCAGGTGGCTCTCCAGTTGGTCTGAGCATGAAACCCCTCGGAGGAGGACCCTGGTGAACAAACAGAGCAGGAGAGACCAGATCTCAATGGATTCATCAGACTTTCCAATCAAGCTGCGTCTGGCACCAGCCCCACACTGAGCTCTTCAAAACTGAAGGCCACACAATCTGTTTAATATGATTTGACTTTCAATCACAAATCCTTTCTTGAAACCAAATTGACCCTAATTGGTAAGTCTTTAATTAGCAGAAAAATATCAGAATAAGCCCCCCTGTTGTTATAGAAGTGATCACCAATTGATGAAAGCAGAACACTGCCCTCTGTGCCACCCACCTCCCACCTGCCAACTCCTTTGCTCCCCTGAAACTTCCTAATCACATCAGGCAGTGATGGAAGAGACAGCTGGCTCCACTCAGATCCAAGACCAACCCCTTGTCACAGAACTGCTTAATTACAACAACTAAAATTGCCTTTCAGAAAGTAGGCCCTTCTTTTGACTAGAGACACTTATCCCAGCCAAAAAACACTTGAACACCAGTGAGGGGCCATTGTTATCTTAACTAGGAACACCTGAGAAAAATGAAGGAAAATAAGATCAGTCTGTGAGGAGGTAATTTGTTTCTTCTGTCAGATGTTTCCCCACACAGATGATGGTCTAAATTTAGAGTCTTTGAGGCACATGTACCCAGACTAATGAAAATCAAAGTTCAAGGGTTTGTTTCAATTCTAATGGACAAGTCACCTATTTGTAAGGATTTATCGACTAGCTGGAGAATATTTAGAATTTGCATTTCACTTGCCACTTTTGGATTTTTTCCCAAGAACACTTAATCTTCTTTCCTCATTCTCTGTTATTTAAGAGTTCTTGACTCACTGTTCTTAAATGAAATTATATTTGTCTGCTTCCTCTTCAGTAAAATGAACCCAACTTTAAATAACTCCATGGGACAGCCAAATTTTTAAAGTTTTTGAACAAATAGTTTATCTTTAAGTCCCTATATGTTGTGATGTGCTCTATTTTATCCTAAAACCAGTGGTCAGCAAACCGCGGCTCATGAGCCACATGCGGCTCTTTGGCCCCTTGAGTGTGGCTCTTCCATAAAATACCATGTGTGGGCATGCACGTACAATTGAAACTTCGTGGCCCATGTGCAGAAGTCGGTTTTTGGCCTGGGCGAGTCTATTTTAAAGAAGTGGCGTTATAACACTCAAGGGGCCAAAGAGCCACATGTGGCTCATGAGCCACAGTGTGCCGACCACTGTCCTATCCTGTTTAAAAGTATCTTGGTTAAGACCCACTAAACTGGTTTCTGCTGAAGTGATTTTTCTCTTCCAGAGTTTTCTGATATTAGAAACATCTTTGAATTGGCGAAACCATTTTTTTCCTTTAACTTCATCTTTTATCCAATAAAAGAATATTTCAGTCAGTGAAACAAGATGATGGAACCTGGGAATCCTGTGTGTTCTACCAGTTTCCCTGCTCGTTGCTCCAAAGGGAATTTCCTGGTGAATTGCCTTTTTCACTTAGGTGCATTTAGTGTCTATACTCTGGGATCACAAATAAGGCTGATCCTACATCTCTCCAGCTCTTTCCCCAACTACCAGTTAGGTTTGTCTAAAAGATGCATTGGATAATAAGTGGCAGGCAGCAGGAGGGGAGATCACATTTCTTCCTCTCTTTCTGGTACTGGTTGGGGCTGAGTGATCCCTACTTGTGTGAACAGCCTTTGTTCTGATTCTGGAGTCTACCTGATAGATTCATTTCCTAGATTCTGTCAACACCTCCTAACATTGTTCTCCTGTCCTGGGAGTAGAAACAGCTTTCTGTTGTTGCAAATTTCTGTATTGATTTTTTATCCCCTATTTGGCTTTGTGATGCTTTCAATAACTTTGTTAACTAGTTCTTATACTAAGTTCTTTCCACAGAACTACCTGGCATTCACACTTGCTTTAGACTGATACATTAGATTGATAAATATTATTAATTTTACCCACATCTTGAACTTTAGTTCTGGGAATGGGTGGATTTGAGTAATCAAATTTCTGGAGAGGAGTATCATGGAAAAACAAGCTCACCATTCTGCATAAAGTTTTCTCTTGAGGAATTTTCAAATTCCCAGGAGGTTGAGAAATCAAACTGATATGTAAGACATTAAAAAGCTAAGCCCTTATTAAGTGACTGAGATTAGCAGCCTGCAGGCAGAGGTGGAACTCTGAGTGCCTTGAGTCTCTGCCTGACCTTCTGGGCCTGGAGCTAGGAAAAGCAGACCTCGGTGCCCAGCTCAGCCCTTTTCACTCAGACCAGTTCCCCAGAGGGAGCCACACAATGCAGATCATTGATAGCTCCAAACAGGGTACCCAGGGCCAGCCACAAACAGCACCTGACATTGGCCTGCACCAGAGACCCTCCAAAAAGGCCCAAATCTAACAAACATGGTGACCAGCTCCAGACAATAACAGAGTAGGATCCAATAAGCTTCAATTGGCAACTCCAAACCCTGATGAGGTAAATTCCACTTTGTGTGATAAACACCTACACAGAAGCCTACATTCTGTGTTAGGAACTGAGCCTCTCTGCCAGCCAGCCTGAGGGTTTAGCCCAGGAATGGATGAGCCAGCAGCAATCAAGGTACAATTACAACAGGAGGGCCCACACAACACACACAAGGGACATTATTAGAGCACTCAAGTCTGGTGATCACGGAGACTGTGCCACAGGTCACCTACTACATAAGGCCACCCTACCAAGACTGGGAGTCATAGCAGATCTACCTAATACATAGACACAAACCCAAACAGACAGCCAAATGGGGAGACAAAGAAATAGCCACAAATGAAAAAACAAGAGTATTCTCCAGAAGAAGAGCGAAATGAAATGGAGATATGCAATTTATCAGATATAGAGTTCAAAGTAAAGATTAAAAGGATGCTAAACAGCATGAAAAAAAAGATATAGAAACTATGAAAAACAACCAATAGAAAAAAAGAATAAACTAGAAAGAATAAACTGCAGATTAGAGAATTGGATCAGTGAATTAGAAGACAGGGTAGAAAATTTCACTCAATCAGAGAACCACAAAGAAAAAAAACACACAAGAAAACAGGAGTACAGTTTAAGGGAGCTATGAGAAAACATTAAGCATACTAATATTGACATCATAGGAATGAAAGAAAGTGAACAAGGAATAGAGAACCTGTTTGAAGAAACAATGGCAGAAAACTTCCCTAACCTGATGAAGGAAATAGTCACACAAGTTCAGGAAGCACAGAGAGAGTCCCAAAGAAGAATTACCGAAATAGGCCCACACCCATACATATCATAAATAAAATGCCAAAATTTAAGGAAGAAAAGAGAATCTTAAATACAGCAAGAGAACAGCAATTTGTTACCTACAAAGGAGCTCACATAAGGCTTCCAGCTGATTTCTCAACAGAAACTCTAAAGGTAAGAAGGTAATGGCATGAATTATTCTAGGTAATGAAAAGCAAGGATCTGAAACCAAGACTACTCTATCCAGAAAGGCTGTCATTCCAAAGAGTTGGTGAAATAAAGAGCTTCCCAGACAAAAAAGACTGAAGATCTTTATTACCACCAAACCATCATTGCAAGAAATGTTAACAGGACAGCTGTAATAATAAGAAATATATATAGAGGAAAACATAGACATAAAAAATAAAACTAGCCATAAGTAAGTACCTATCCTACCTAATAAAAGGGTAATATTCAAATTTTCCATACCTCCACTATACCCACAAGCCACACCCACCAGCCAATCAGGAGAAAGTATACAAATTAACCCAACTAAGATGTCTGCAGTCATGGAACAAGCAGGAGGCTTGGGTTTCCCCGGAAATGGAGGAAGTCAAGCTTCCCGCACATCCTATCTGGCCCTGGACTCCACTCAAGGCTACAAAGTTTCAATTATAGAAGATAAATAAATCCCAAAAAAAATGGCTGCAGCCATGGAGCGAACGGGAGGCTTGGGTTTCCCTGGCGATGGAGGAAGCCAAACTTTCCAGGCACCCTGGCCTCCCCTCAAGGCTACAAAGTTTCAATTATAGAAGATAAATAAATCCCAGATACCAGGGCCCCCACTTGGGTCGTCGGGGGGTGTGGCCAGCCTGCAAACCAACACAGGCCCCTCACCCAGGCCACCCCATGCCCCAAGGGAACCCCCACCCTGATCCAGGACACCCTTCAGGGCAAACCAGCTGGCTCCCACCCATGCACCAGGCCTTTATCCTATCTAATAAAAGAGTAATATGCAGATTGACCATCACTCCAACAAACAAGGTGGCTGCCCCCATGTGGTCAAAGATGGCTGCTCTCATGTGGACACAAGATGGCCACCACAAGATGGCCAGCAGTGGAGGGCAGTTGGGAGTGACCAAGTCTGCAAGGGAGGGCAGTTGGGGGTGATCAGGCCAGCTGGAGAGGGCAGTTGGGAGGGACCAGGCCTGCAAGGGAGGGCAGTTGGGGGCAATCAAGCCTTCAGGGGAGGGCAATTAGGGGTGACCAAGCTGGCAGAGGAGAAAAGTTGGGGGCGACCAGGCCTGCAGGGAAGGGCAGTTGGGAGGCACCAGGCCTGAACGGGAGGGCAGTTGGGGGGGATCAGGCCTCCAGGGGAGGACAGTTAGGAGCAATCAGGCTGGCAGGGGAATTGTTAGGTGGTGATCAGGCTGGCAGGCAGAAGCAGTTAGGGGCAATCAGGAAGGCAGGCAGGTGAGCAGTTGGGAGCCAGCAGTCCTGGATTGTGAGAGGGATGTCCGAATGCCCATGTAGGCCCAATCCCCCTGGGTCCCAGATTGGAGAGGGTGAGGTTGGGCTGAGGGACACACACCCCCATGCACGAATTTCATGCACCAGGCCTCTAGTCAATAATAATATTAAATGTAAATGGATTAAATGCTCCAATGAAAAGACATAGCGTAGCAGAGTAGATAAGAAAACATGATCCATATATATGCTGCCTATAAGAAACTCACTTCAGAACAAAAGACTCACAGAGGATGAAAGTGAAGGGATGGAAAAAAATATCCCATGCAAATGGAAAAATATCAGGGGTAGCAATACTCATATTTGACAAAATAGAGTTCAAAGCAAAGACCATAACAAGAGACAAAGAAGGTCACTACATAAAACTAAATGAATCAAACCAACAATAGGATACAACCCTGGTAAACACAAATGCACCAAATTTAGGAGCACCTAAATATATTAAAAACCTCTTGGAGGACTTTAAGGGAGAGATTGACAGCAATACAGTCATTACTGACTTCACTGTATAAATCTTCCAGACAAAAAGTCAATAAGGAAACAGTGACCAAAATGGCACACTAGATTAGATGAATTTAATTGATAATTATAGAACATTTTACCCCATATATACTTACTTCTCAAGTACACATGGCTCATTCTCAAAGATAGACCACATGATAGGATACAAACTAACTCTGTATAACCTCAAGAAGATTGAATTCATATCAAGCATCTTCTCAGATCACAATGACATAAAACTAGAAATCAATTATAATAAAAACAATCAAAATATTCAAACACATGGAGGCTAAATAACATGCTATTAAACAATAAATGGGTTATCAAGGAGATCAAGAAAGAAATTTAAAACTTTCTGGAAAAAATGAAAATGCACATACAACAACCCAAAATCTATGGGACAGAGCAAAAGCACTTCTGAGCAGCATTACAGGCCTACCTCAAGAAACAAGAAAAATATCTAACAAACCATCTAACACTACAACTAACAGAATTAGAAAGAGTACAAAAGGAAAAGCCTAGAGTAAGCAGAAAGAAGGAAATAATAAAGATCAGAGTGGAAATAAATGACATAGAGACTAAAAACAAACAACAAAAATAATACAAAAGATCACTGAAACCAAAGGCTGATTCTTTGAAAAGATAAACAAGACTGATGAACCCCTAGGCAGAGCCATCAAGAAACAAAGAGAGAGGACCTATATAAACAAAATCAGAAACAAAAGAAGTGCAGTAACAACTGAAACCACAAAAATATAAGGTATTGAAGGAAATATTATAAACAGCAATATGCCAGCAAATTGGACAACTTGAGCTAAATAGACAAATTCCTAGAAGCATACAATTTTCCAAACTGAATCAGGAAGATTCAGAAAACCTGACTAGACCAATAACAATTCAATAATGAAATTATTTCAATTCAATAATGAAATTGAAACAGTAATAATAATAAATAAATAAACTCCCAACAAACATAGTCCTAGACCAGACCACTTCACAGGTAAGATTTAGCAAGCATTCAAAGAAGAACTAACACCTATCCTCCTCACACTATTCCAAAAAATTTAAGAGGAAGACTCTTGAGCTCCTTTAATGAGGCCAGCATTGTTTTAATTCCAAACCCAGATAAAGCCACTAAAAAGGAAGACAATTACAGGCTTATATTCCTGAAGAACATAGATGCCAAAATCCTCAAAAAAATACTATCAAATTGGATCCAACAACGTATTAAAAATATTATCCACCATGACTAAGTGGGATGTATCCCAGGGATGTATGGAAGGCCGGTACAATTTTTACCAATTGATAAATGTGATACGTTATATAAACAAAATGAAAGATAAAAATCAGTCATATCAATAGATGCAAAAAAGGCATCCACAATATACAGCACCCTTTTTCTTATACAAACTTTCAGCAAAGTGGAAATAGAGGGATCATAACACAACGTAATAAAGACTATATATAACAAACCTTCAGCCAACATCATACTCAATAGGCAAAAACTGAAACCATTTCCCCTAAGAACAGGATCAAGACAGGGATATCCACTTTCACTACTCTTATTCAACATAGTATTGGAAGTTTTAGCCACAATGATCAGACAAGAAGAAAAAATAGAAGCTTCCAAATTGGAAAGGAGGAAGTGAAACTGTCATTATTCACAGATGCCATGATATTATACATAGAAACCCTAAAGACTCCACCAAAAAACTACTAGATTTAATAAGTAAATTTGGAAACATATCCAGATACAAAGTTAACACCCAGAAATCTATGGCATTTTTATACACTAATAATGAACTCTCAGAAAGAGAAACTAAAAAAAAAAATCACATTTATCATTGCAATAAAAAATTAGGATACTCGGGAATAAATTTAATTAAGGAAGTATAAGATGTGTACTTGGAAAACTATAGGACACTGAAAAAAGAAATAGGACAAGATACAACCAAATGAAACAATATACCATGCTAATGGATTGGCAGAATTAACATAATTAAAATATCCATACTACCCAAAGCAATCTACAGATTCAATGCAACTTCTATTAAAACACCAATGGTATATTTCACAGATCTAGAACAAATACTCCAGAAATTTATATGGAACCAAAAAAAGATCCCAAATAGCTGCAGCAATCTTGAGACAGAAGAACAAAGTGGGAGGGATCACAATATCAGATACCAAGTTACACTATAAAACCACCATAATCAAAACAGCCTGGTACTGGCACAAGAACAGGCATATAAATCAATGAAGCAGGACAGAGACCCCAGAAATGGACCCAAACCATTAGCTCAATTAATATTTGACAAAGGAGGCAAGATAATACAATGGAGTAAAGACTGTCTCTTCAATAAATGGTGGGAAAATCAGAGAGATGCATGCAAAAACATGAAACTAGACCACCAACTTACACCATACAATAATAAATTCAAAATGGATAAAAGACCCAAATGTAAATCAGGAAACCATAAAAAACCTAGAAGAAATCATAGGCAGAAAAATCTCAGACATCTCTACTAGGAATATGTTTGTGGATATTAGGGCAAAGGAAACTAAGGAAAAAGTTAAAAAATGGACTGCATCACAATAAAAAGCTTCTTTACAGCAAAAGAAACCATCCACAAAATGAAAAGGGAGCCCATCTGATGGGAGAACATATTTTGCAATGATATACATATTCCAAAATATTCTTGGAGTTAATTTATAGTTTATAAAGTATTTATACTTTTAAATAGAGTTCCAGCTGCTAGTTGATAGTAGAGTATCCTTAATATGATTGTGATTCAAGAACTTCTCAGGTGAAGATTCTATCTGAAAACCATTTGCCAGCAATGTAAATAGTATTTGGAAAGTCATATTTAATGTTTTTTATTATTATTTTAGAGAAAAAGGGAGAGGGATAGAGAGATAAAAACATTGATGAGAGAGAAACATCAATAGGCTGCCTCCTGCACGTGCCCCCCCTAGGGATTGAGCCACAACCTGAGCAGGTATCCTAACCAGGAATTGTTTCTGGGTTGACAGTCAACCACTGAGCCACATTGGCTGGGTTGCAAATTCATATTTGAATGAGTCAGGACAGATATTTAGATAATCATCCTTTTAGATTTAAGAAGTTTTTGTTTGCTTTCTTCAGAAGATTTTATATATATTTTAATTGGATTTAAGGGAAGATGTTAATGAAATATATTAAATCATTTTTAGTTACTTTCCTAAATGGTATTGTCCCACTTCTCCACAATTAAAAAAGTCTCAGTAGTATTAAGCTTTCATAAAAAGAAACATTTTTAAATAAATCTTTATTGTTCAGATTATTACAGATGTTCCTCTTTTTCCCCCCAAAGCTCCCCTCCACCTGGTTCCCACCCCACCCCATGCCCTTAACCCCCCTCCCCCGCCACCACCACTGTTCTCATCCATAGGTGTAAGATTTTTGTCCAATCTCTTCCTGCACCCCCACACCACCTTCCCCCTGAGGATTGTCAGTCCACTCCCTTTCTATTCCCCTGATTCTATTATATTCACCATTTTGTTCTCTTCATCAGATTTTTTATTTACTTGATTTTTTAATTTAATTGTTGATAGATATGTATTTGTTGTCACTTTGTTCATAATTTTTATCTTTACCTTTTTTTTCCCTTCTTTCTCTTCTTAAAGAATACCCTTCAGCATTTCATATAATACTGGTTTGGTGGTGATGAACTCCTTTAGCTTTTTCTTGTCTGTTGAAGCTCTTTATCTGACCTTCAATTCTGAATGATAGCTTTGCTGGGTAGAGTAATCTTGGTTGTAGGTTTTTGCTATTCATCACTTTGAATATTTCTTGCCACTCCCTTCTGGCCTGCATAGTTTCTGTTGAGAAATCAGCTGACAGTCATATGGGTACTCCCTTGTAGGTACTCTCTTGCTGCTTTTAATATTCTTTCTTTGTCTTTTGCCCTTGGCATTTTAATTATGATGTGTCTTGGTGTGGTCCTCTTTGGATTTCTTTTGTTTGGGGTTCTCTGCACTTCCTGGACTTGTAAGTCTATTTCTTTCTCTCGTTATTTCTTCAAATAGGTTTTTGATACCTTGCTCTCTCTCTTCTTCTGGCACCCCCATAATTCAGATGTTGGTATGCTAGAAGTTGTCCCAGAGACTCCTTACACTATCTTCATATTTTTGGATTCTTTTTTCTTTTTGCTCTTCCAGTTGGATATTTTTTGCTTCCTCATATTTCAAATCTTTCACTTGATTCTTGGGATCCTCTAGTCTACTGTTGAATTTCTGTATATTATTCTTTATTTCAGTCAGTGTATGCTTAATTTCTGACTGATCCTTTTCCCTTTATTTGGCATTCTCACTAAGATCCTTGAAGGTCTCACTAAGTTCCTTGGTGGTTTCTAGAAGATTCTTGAGTAACCTTATAACCGTGGTTTTGAACTCTATATCCAGTCATTTGCTTTCCTCCATTTCTTTCATTTGTGACATGTTTCTTTGTCTCTGCATTTTGGCTGCTTCCCTGAGTTGATAAAGTGGCTTTGTGTGCTAGGTGTCCTATTGGGCCCAGTGTCTCAAGCCTCCCAATCACCTGAGGTGAACACTCTTGGTGCACCCCTTTGTGGGCTGGGTGCACAGTCTTGTAGTTAAGCCTTGATTGCTGTTGGTATCACTGGGAGGAATTGACCTCCAGGCCAATTGGCTGTGAGGACCAGCTGTGTCAACAACAGAAGAACTGCTGTGCTGGAGACACCCTTATGGGGCAGGACTTGCTTCAGTGGGGCTTTGGTGTTGACTGAGTCTGCCCCCTGAGTGTGTCATTTATGGATGTGAAGAGTTGTAATCCGGTATGGTCTCACACTGACCACTGGGGTACACTGGCTCTTGGATCTCCAAGGAGGTGTAAAGTCAGCCACTGCCTGAGGCCACCCAGCACGAGCTACAGAGAGATCTGGATTCCTCCTCTTTGTTTGGGGTTTGGAGGTGCCCAGATGAGGTTCAGCTGTGAAGCAGGGCCCGCTGCTGCTGCCAGGCCTTGGGCCTTCTTTTGGAAGCTCTGGGGCTTTCTGACCCAGCTGCAGTTGGTTAGGTTTTAGTCTGTGAAAGGACAGGTCATTCATATGCAAAAGCCGCTGAGCACAGCTTGGGTGGGGTTGTAAATTGGGTGGGGTAGGTTCTCAGGGAATCACCAGGGCAGAGCAAACAGCATTGGCTGCCAGTCAGCCCTGCACTGGGGAGGTCCCCGCATCTCTGCATCCCGCACCACCACGCATGATTGCTGTGAGCACCTCTGAGAGAAAGCCGCCCTTGCTTTCCGGCCCAATGCCAGACAGTACAGTTTCTCCCCGTATGAGTCTGGATCCCCAGGGCCTTGCCCAGAACTGGAGTTCAGAGCAATTGGGAGCTTGTATCTCCCTCCCAATTGAAAAAAACAACAGCACACCCAGTTGCCAGCCTGTTTTGCGCATGCCTTCACACCTCCGCACCTCCTACCAGTCTCAATCCACTTTTTTCTTTCCTTCTAGTTGTAGAACTTCCACTCAGCCAGCTTTCCTGTGGTTCTGGATGATATTTGTTTTGTCTTTTAGTTGTAGTTTTGATGTGGTTGTGAGAGGCAGCAAGTACAGGTGTTTACCTATGACGCCATCTTGGTTCTCTCAATAAACATTTTTTAATACCTTGAATTTAAAACATAAATCTACTTACTCTGGCCTATTTCTGTTTATTTTTATATAATTATTTTTTTCTTTGTGGGCTAATAAGAAATTGAATTTAGGTTTGCTGTTATGATTTCTTCATGCTATAGGCCAAATTCTCTATGATTCCACTGAGCACTGAAATGTTAAAAGGAGCAGTAGACAGAATTCTTATTTTCTGCCTCAGCGTCTGAGTCTCTTTACTTTGGTTCTTAGAGTTAAGATAGCATGGTGATTTCATTACTCAGATGAATATTAAGTATGCAAAATATTTTATTTCCAATGTATCTTATTTTTAATGCCTCCCAGATGCCAGGCAGCAGTCTGCACTTAGCTGTGAGGAAGGCTTCTGGATCCTTTTGTCTTGACCAACAGCCAGAAAGAGATCAAAAGCTTCATTTCTGCCTTTTAAAAAATCCCAGTAGCCTCTCTTGGTGACATTCTAACTAGCTGAATAGCAATGCCCAGGGATATTTGAGTTTCCAGCTACCTTATCCAACCTTCAAAGCTGTGGCCCAATGCCTTTGGAATTGAGGACGTTAGATAGCCTTTCCAATAAAGGAAAAAGGATTTTGTATCAACAATAGATAGCAATGTTCTAGATTAACTTGTCTAATCTACATTCCAAAAAACTTCACCACGGCCATGCATGCTTCATATCTCCAATGGCAGCTCAAATATAAATCCCCGGCAAATAGAAGATTGGTGGAAGCTTCAAATGGAAAATGTATTTAAGTTTAGTTTTTCTCTGGAGCAGAGGGGGGAAAAATAGAAAAAGTTAATCCAGATAAACAGATATGCTAAAAAAATCTGCTTGCTTTTGCCCACCAGCATTATTCTAGTTGCCATTGCTGCATAACAAGTTATCCTAAAACAAAGTAACTTAAAATTACCTCTCTAGTTTGCTTACAACTTTTTTGATTAGAAATCTGGAAAGGGCCCATATTACTCAGGTTCTGTCATGTGGGTACAGTCAAATGTTATAAAACTGTGAAAGCCTGACAGGCTTGACATGCAAAATGTGGACAGAAAGGGCCACATGCTAACCTGACAGCTCAGGGGAGGCCTGCGTGGAGGCCTTGCAAACTCAGAGACCTAAAGTAACCACAAAGGATGCTCTGTAATTAAATATTTTAATTAAAAAGCAGTCTATGGTGGGTAGTCATGTCCTAGGCCAGAATCTTCCCTGACAACGATCAACTTTGATCTTAATTGAGCCTATTGTCTTTTTGCATCTAGATAACATAGCTGTGGAATGTCAGGGTAACTTGTAAGCTTTTCTTTACCCACACCCCTCAGGGCATAACCAATGCACTAGGCAGAGACCAGAAATTACCTCATTGTTGTTATCTTGTTAATTGTTGACTATTAGCTATCCTGCATTCACCTAAGTAAAAGAAATACGTGTCTATCATTTTACCTTTTATCCAATCCCCGCTGTTCCCCAATCCTTGCTTTCTCCTACCTCCCTAATCTATCACCAGTGGATTTCATGTAACCCACTTATGTCTCCTCCTTGGATGGTAATTTATAAAATAAGGTGCAAAAATGTCATTCTCCAGAGCATTATCTCAATATGTTGAGATTCTACTTCCCAGCAATTGTCGACAGTTTGGCTCAAATACACTCACAAACATTCTTTAAGATTTGAATGTTTTTTAAGTTAACAAAAATAACTCATTCACAGACTGGTAGTTATTGTCAGTTTGCAGCTGTGAGATCCTCTGGGCTGTTGGACTGGAGTGCACAGACGTGGTTTCTCCATTATGTAGGTCTCAGGGGAGCTGGAAGTTACACAATGACTCAGGGCTCCAAAGGTGTGTTCCAGCTCATGACATGGAAGCTGCATCACCTGTTATGACTGAGCCTCAGAAATCACACAGCATCACTCTGCTGCATCGTATTGGTTCCATGTGAGTCACATTCCTGCCCAGGTTCGCAGGGCAAAGTGAGGGAAGAGGATGTGGACATAGGTGTAAATTTGGAAACAGAATCTCATTCAAAGAAAACACAAGACTGGAATCCTCAGTGGGCCCAGGGGTGCCGAAAGCCACTGCCGAATGTGCAACTGAAGCAGGTGGCTGGGATTCCAAGAAACATACACAGAGAAAATGGGGACGCTGAGCATGAGGCCAGGAGGAGGGTGACACTTCCATGTGGTGTTTCTCTCTCAAAAGGACATGGACACCAACTGGCCGATGAGTTTCCTGTCTCCCACGTCTAGTAGCCTGGGGGATCTGACCAAAGTAGGTGTTGAGAGAAGGTGAAAACACCCTTCCGGAGCAATGTTGTGTCTCTGAGCGCTCTGGCATTAATGAAGACAACTGTGCAGACCCTTCATCAAGGGTTGGTGACATGCCCGGCTGAGGATAAGGAGGGAGACACTGCTGCCCAGTGGTGGGGTGGAGGCTTTCATTTGTATTTTCTTTTTGGAGGCTGTCCCACTCAGCCATATCTTAACTCTTCGAAGACTCAGTTTCTTGGTTATGGGTGTTTTGTGTTGCTTCACTGCTCTGCGGCTTGTTGAGGATTTGTTCCCTTTGGACATGTCCTCAGTGTGTTGCAAAGGCAGATGCTTATCTGGGTTGCGATCTGGCAGCTGAGAGGTGCGGTGACTGGCATAGGGCAGCGCTGGTGTTCCCCTCGGACTGTGGGAGGAGGGGCGATGCTTGTTTTGCTTACCTGATGTGTTAAGTGTCAGGGCAAATGTCTCAGAGGACAGAAAGTGATGGCAGCTTTCGATCCCTCTGTAGTGCGCGGTGGCATTCCTGGGTGTGTTCAGCGAGTTGTAGATGTTGAGTGGGCTACCCCCAGCTGCTGTGCTTTGCCATGGGTGCATAGAGCCCAGGGCTCTGAAGGGAGAGGAAGGCCTGGACCGAGGAGCAGCACGATGCGCATGTCATTGTGAAACCGGTCCCCAGCAACGAAGCTGCTGCTCAGGATGAGGTGGCGCAGGCCCAGGCCAATGGGACAGCCAATGGGACAGCCAACCGAACTGCTGGCTTTTCTTATGCGCCCTCTCAAAGCTCCATCCGGGACGGCCTCTGCTTATGATTAGGCGGAAGTCAAAGGAGCCCTGTGGGATATAACGCTGCAGGGAGATCCCTAATCATGGACGTTTTCACCAGAAAATGAACAGGTAACCTGATCGGTGGTGCCCAGTGCCTGGGACGATGGAGGTACACCGCAGAGGGACAGAGTGGACACAGCTTCCTGGCCAGGCCCACAGGCTTCCCACCCCGCCTGTTGAGAAAAAGACAAAGTATCAAATACAGCATATTTCTCATTATCTCCAGGTACCTTTTGTTAATCAATGTTTTATAAGATCCCAGATTCAAATTAACATGAGAGATGCCTTGGAAGGATGCATGCTAACAATCAGCCACTCAGTTCTGGGAAATCATTGCCATGTTACAATCTGGAGCCAGTGTTAGCAGATCTTTCAAGGTTTAAGAACAGCCATGCATCTAGAATTTAAATGACCTATGTTGTTTTTAAAAATTATTGTGTATCAACATACAATAATTTAAAAAAACAACATAGGTCATTTAAATTCATGAAAACATGCTCAAAGTCACTAATCATCTGAGAGATGCAAATCAAAATGACAATGAGGTACCTTCCCACACCTGTCAGAATGGCTATCATCAACAAATCAACAAATGACAAGAGCTGGCGAGGATGCAGAAAAAAGGGAATTGCTGGTGGAAATGCAGACTGGTGCAGCCATTGTGGAGAACAGTATAGTGTTTCCTCAAAAAACAAAAAATGGAACTGACATTTGACCCAGTGATCCCACTTCTAGGACTATATCCCAAGAAACTAGAAATACCAATCAGAAAGGACATATGCACCCCTATGTCCATAGCAGGGCAATTTACAATAGCTAAGATTTGGAAATAGCCTAAGTGCCCATCAGCAGATGAGTGGATTAAAAACCTGTGGTAAATCTACATAATGGAATACTACGCTGCAGTAAAAAAGAAGGTCCCCAGTTCTTACCATTTGCAACAGCATGGATGGACCTGGAGAGCATTATGCTAAGCGAAATAAGCCAGTCAGAGAAAGATAAATATCACATGATCTCACTCATTTGTGGAATATAATGAGCAACATAAACTGATGAACAAAAATAGATCCAGCAGGAAGGCAGGGGAGAGGGGTAAGAGATCAACAAAAGGACGTGTGTGCATACTTATGAGCATAACCCGTGGACACAGACACTAGAGGGTAAGGGAATATGCTGGGAAGTTGGAATGGCTGGGGAGAGATCAATGAGGGGAAAAGGAGATGTGTAATACTTAAAACAATAAAAAATTTAAATTTAAAAAATCAATTGAACATAAAAAATTATAGTGCAGCCAGCCAGTGTGGCTCAGTATTTGAGTGTTGACTCAGAAACCAAGAGGTTGATGGTCTGGTCCCCTGTTAGGGCATATGCCCAAGTTGCAGGCTCAATCCTTATAGCTGGTGTGAAGGAGGTAGCCAATGGATGAATTTCTCTCTCATTGGTGTTTCTATTTCTCTTTCCCTCTCCTTTCTTCTCTCTCTAAAATTAATAGAAACATATTTTTAAAAAAAATAATTGTGTAATTTTGTTGAAAAGCGTGGCGTGGACTGAACCTAAACCATTGGCAGTGCCGCCCCCACACAGGGCTATCGGTTACAACGAGGAACTTTGCAAAGATGATGATTATGTATACTAGTAGTGGTCTCCTGCTCACTGTAATCCAGTCTTATTCTCTGTGGGACTCGGTCTGCTGGTAAGAATAGCAAAAAAGTGAGTCTTATGTGCAGAAAATGAGACTGTGAATAGATGGCCCTGCTGTAAGCTGCTTAGGCGCTAGAATCATGTGAGCGGTTCTCATCCCAGGAGATAGCTCTGAGGGACAGCTTCCCCGGGCTTTAGGGATCAACCATCTTTCAAGAGCTGAGCACTCACAGGGTCTGTGCTTCAGCATTTACAAATAGCCATGTGTGATGAGCACAATCTAGTATGTTCTCTGTCCTCTCAGTCTACTCTGACCCAATGCCCCATGCTGTTCAGCCAGGGCTGCAATTGCTACTGACAGATGATACAATTTTAATGCAAGAGCATGCACAGCCTGCAGAGGACTGAGCAGAAACCCCATGCAGGGACAGCGGCACAGGAGGCCAAGGTCAGACATCACGCCTGGCCCCAGCCATGATTCCAGTCTCTGTGGGGCCTGGAAAACAGCTCTTGGTTTTACTGATTCATTGCAGCCCTCTCCTTTGTGAAAATGCCTCTAGATAGTCCATGGCAGATCAGCCTCCTCCCAGCCTCCAAGGAAGTCAGAGCCTTCCTCCTGTCTCACTCATTCATCAAATGCACTTTGTTTACTTGACAAAATCCTTTGTTAGAAAGGAAAACAAGCGTTGTTGTGTGGAGAACAGAATGCAAAGCATTGCCCTGATCCGGGTGGCAGCCAGACCTCAGGGAATGGCCAGGAGGGAGCCTGGGGCCTGCAGCTCAGCCCTCCACATTTCAAGAGGAGCTGTGGACACGGAGGGGAGGTCATCCTCTGGGGACAGGGACCCCTCAGTCCCAAGGCCTCTGAATTGGAGCTGTGGGGATCTCAAGTCTAAATCCTGAAAGTTTGCTTTATTTTGTATGGAGGTCCAGGAAAGGGACACACACACACACACACACACACACACACACACACACACACATAGCCTATGACTTGGAATCCTGCCTGTGGGAAGCTGTGCTCAATTCAGTGCTTGGTGAATATGTTCCTTGTCGTGAACAGAAGAAATCCTGGCTGGCCTCGCCACCTCTGTGCAGGCCAAGGCTGTTGTGAGCATTTCCCTTCCTGCTCTGAATCCCTGACAGAACTCCCGGGCCAGGCAAAGGGCACGGAGTTTGCTGGCGGCTCTTGCTTTTCCTCCGTCTGTTTCAGAATCAGTGAGGGCTAGAGTGGGTCTGGACATGATAGCCGGTGCCTTTTGAATGTGTGTCAGCATCACTGGCCCATTCACATCACGGAAGAGTAAAGGCCACAGTGTACCCGTATGAGATGGCTCTTCTACATGCCCCATTCCAACTGGAGAGATGGAAGATTATCCCTGAGAATTCCTAACTAGGATGGGTACACTCAGTCCAGAGAGCACTCACTCACCAAGGCCAGAACCCCACATCACAGACACATCCTGGGCCAGCATGCATCCCTCTGCCCCCTTTTATCAGCCAAGAGTTGGGTATCTTATGCTGCATAACACATGGCCCCCATATCTCAGTGCTCACAAGACAAACACTTATTTCTCTCGTATCTCCCATATCCTTAGTGGCTAGAGTGTGGCTACGTCCCACTTTTTTTTTTCCATTCCAGTATAAAAAACGAAGAATCAGCTCCGGTGGGAGAGCACTGGGGAACCACACTCCGGCTCTTCAAGCTTCAACTTATGAGTGGTGTCAGTTACTTGAACTCCCATCTTGTTAGCCAAAGCAAGTCAGTGAGCCAAGTGGGAATCAGTGGGCTAGGAAATAAAGTAATCTTGCCCGAAGGAATAGCAACTACTTGGGAAGGATAATACACTATTTCAACCTTATTCCTTGCAGCGTATATATTGGCTTAGATGAAGGAAGAATAAAGCTCAGAAAAGTAATCTATTAATTAATTTGACTAATATTAAGTGAATACCTACCATATGTCAGCTATAAAGATAAAACAAATTAGGACAAATTCCTACCCTTGTGAAGCATATATTCTAGGGGGAGACAGAAAACAAAGAAACATGGAAATTGTGGTATATTGTGATTAGTGATATGGAAACCAATACAGAAAAGTAAGAGGGAAGTGGCGTTCCAGGATAGGTGCGTGTGCGTGTGTGATGCTGTACTTAGAGCTTGGAAGCTGCTGTCTTGTTTTAAGGGGAGGCATGCCGTGACCCTACTGAGTCCATAGGTGTGGTTGAGAGGCAGATGCCTGAGGGCAAGGTGGATGGAAGACTTTGTGGTAATTTGTTGGTGGTTTGGACAAATGTGGCAGCGGTGAGAGGGGGTGAGAAGTGACCAGACCGTGAGCATATTGTGAAATTAGACAATGGATTTGTTGGTGGGCTGGATTTGGGGAGTATGGAAGACGACTTGAGTATTTTGTTTCGAGCAGCTGAAACAGATGACTTACATTTATTGAGATGGTGATCTGCAAGGGGAGGTTTAGGGGTGAGTGGAGGAGGGCCCCCAGGATTCAGCTTTGGTCATGTGACATTGAAGATCCTGTTAGACACTCAAATGGAGTTGCCACTGGCAGTTACAGAGGTGGTTTTGGAGATCAGTGAGATGTCAGGCCAGAGATTTGAGTTTTGGAGGCTTCATTAGTTTCCTGTTTAAAGCCATGAGGACAGATGAGATGACTCACGAAGTGGAAAAGGCAGAAAACTGCCCTGAGGTCAGAGCCTTGACAGAAGAGGGACTAGAGAGGGGAGCTAGGAAGGAGGGCCCAGGTGGGTGGGCGTGAAGCCGAGAGAGTGGTATCCGGAAGCTGTGTTTAGATCCCCAGGGAATAGGGAGAGCCCAGCAGTGCCCATGAGGCCACTGCTTTCAGCCAAAGGTGTAAGAGAAAACCACTGTGCGGGAGGGCTTCTAGGGGAATGTGCTGCAAGGTCCCCACTGTCCTGAACCCTCTCAGCCATGGCCACTGAGGAGCCTGAGCTTTCAGGCTGCGCCACCTGAGCTACTGTGAGCCCAGAACTCAGGCTGTCAGCGGCTCAGCGTCCAGCCTGTGACATCTGAAGCCCTTTTGGATGCTGGGTCTCAGGAACCCACTGCTTCGGTGAGCAATGTTTGTTTAATCACATATAATCCATAAAACTAGCCCCAATACAGGGAGATGTATTTAGAAGTGAAACTCAGATGATGCTCAAAAAGCATTGAAAAACAATGGAATATGTTATTGAGGGCTCTTGAAAAAGCACTAAATGGGAATTACTTGCCAACCCAAATCCAAAATTCTGAAATGCCTTCTCTCTGTCTCTCTCCCGTCCTTTCATTTATAAGATGCTGAACTGCACCTCAGACTCTCCTCTCATACCCAAAGGCTCCCACCAGCACTTGGTAAACATGACTTAGGCTGGCTCTTTACTTGTTCCTCTTCTTCTCTTGTCTCTTTAGGTCTATTTTCTTACTTTTTTTCCCATCATGCATAGCTTTCTGCTCTTTTTAAAGCAGATTAACTTAGCCTTTCTGGTGGTGCTGGAAGTTAATTCCAGCATCCTATATAATAAAAGCCTAATATGCAAATAGACCAAACTGCAGAATGACCAGTTGCTATGATGTGCACTGACCACCAGGGGGCAGACTCAATGCAGGAGCTATACACAGGGATTGGCCCTGATCGCCAGCCAGGCCTAGGGACCCTACCCATGCATGAATTTCATGCACCAATCCTCTAGTGTCATAATAAATACAAGAAGTCTTCAAAAGATTGATGGGCTTCAATATTCAGCAGGGCTGAAGATACATATTATCACCTGCTACAATAGTCAAAAGCATTTTCCCAAACCTGAAAATCTGCTTATATTATTGCCTGCTACTGGAACAGCCGAAGGCAGTTCCTCCAACCTGACAATGCCTACTGTATACCAAACTTTGCCTTTGATATGTATATCTGCTTTGCCTTAGGGCAATTTGTGTTAATAAAAAGCTAAGGGTTCAGAAACTCAGAGAACTTCGTTATTGAAGCTAGGTCTCCTCTGGCTCCCCAAAATGTCTTCCAAATTTATATTTCATGTCTAGTCTCTTTATTAATTTACACACAACTCTTTTCTAGATTCCTGAACCCTTCTAGATGCTGAGAAACACTCTGGCATGGTCTTTCAATTTTCTTCTCTGACATCATAAGATCAATAAAGCAAAGGCCAGAAACTGGCCAGGCAAACAGATATATCCCCAAAGGAAGGGGAAGTAGAAAAATGAGCACCTCTGTTTCCCGTCACAGGAAGTGTGTTGGTTCTGCTTTGATTCACTTGTTTCCTCAACTCTCTCTTAGGCCAGGAGCAACACTGCCCTCTTGGGATCCTCCTGTCTGCCAAGGGCCATCAAAGACACTCTTCCTAAGGCCCTCCCAAGCTGAGGAATTAGACTTGGCTCTAGTTCTCCTCCCTCCGGGACATGTGGGTTGATCCCTGCTTTAAGGATTTGCCAAAAGTAAAAATAACAGCCCAGCTGCCTGTCACTGAAATAAGAGGAGATTTATTTGATTTATCAGAAAGTACATAACACAGAGAGAAAACCTCAAGGTCAACTTCAAGTCAGACGGTCTCAACTCCTGTGGAGCCAGGCCTTCCCCAGCAATCAATCTCAGGCCTCATGGCAGTTATGCCAGGCCTGGCCTCTGACTCCAGGGAGCATCCGGGGAGGGAGTAAGAGGCACCTGAGGAATCAGAGCCACAGCCCTGGAGGCGTCCCCAGTCCCCTGTCAAGGTCTGCTTTAGAACCTCAGAGGGTGGGGCTGTGTCTTCAGCCTGTGCTGTGTGGTCTCTTCAAAGGGGGGCAGGGGAGGGCCTGGTGATCTTCACTCCTGCATTAATTACAAGGTCACTCCAGGGGTGAAGTCAGCTATCAACTGGACATAAGGAAGTGAGGTGTGGGGTCTGTTGCTGGCTATACCTGTTGCCACTCGAGTCCCCCAAGGAGAATGGAGAGTAGTGAAGAGTTGAATGGAAAATTCCCACAAGTGGTAATCAAAGCTTGTCTAGTTTCTCCTTAAATACACAGCCTTGCACTGTCTCCGTGGGTGAAAAAAAACAGCCATTTCCATGATATTCTGGAAAAATGACAAGATATTTCAAAATGAGTGAACAGAAGAGAAAAGGAACTTTGTGTATGATGTGTGTGTGTGTGTGTGTGTGTGTATGTGTGTTCTGCCCTTGTGTGTCCTGAATCTCTCCAATATCCGATTCCAAAGCAGATTTGAACATCACCCTTGTGGACAGCAGTTTGGTGAGGACCGGCATCGTGTTTCCTGTGCTCACCTCCATGCCCCAGAGGGCATCCTGACAGTTAGGCATGTTGAATTGATGAAAGCAGAGAACTATCATCAGGGTCATCAGTCCCATCTGCTGAATGAACACTTCACACTCCCTCATTTACTTTATCTGCCATACTAGGTCCCCATAGGTCACCCAATGCCAGCACTGAACTTGAGTTTGCAACACCTCCTGGAACACTTGGCCTTGAACCATCTCCTGACCTCACAAAGCAGGGGCTGGAAGCAACATTAGCTCATGACCCATATATTTCCACGTTCATTCTCCTCCTTCAGCAATAGTTTGCTCAAGAAGCATACACATGGTGAGACTAAAAAAGTGTCAATTTAAAAATCTGCCTTAAAACCTGTCAGTATTCAAAGTTAAACATGACTCCATCATGGGCCACTCGATCCTATGATAATCATGAATCATGGGCCACTCCATCCTATGATAATCATTCTCCAGAACCTCAGAGCTGGGCCTCACTTTCTTCCTGGGTACAATATGACTGAGGTGGGGTAAAATAATAGCCAGGACATGAGAGGGCAAGACAGGTGCAACATGGCTGTTTCCTTGTGTGAGAGGCAGTGTTGATGGGCAGTGGGATGGGTGGTAAAAAGTGTTTACCAGGAGGCAAGGAGAAGCTTTCCCGGGAGTTTGAAAGTATCTCTGAGGGATGCAACCAAGTGCCAGATGGGTGGTTAAGGTACCAGGGATACAGAGGTAAAGACCTCTAGGAATTCAACTTGTCATTCTGGTCTGCTTTTATGCAGCATCATTTGCATGCTTTGTCCTAATACTTATCTCATTATTTCATACAGATATACAATATTCCATTGAGGGAGAAGACTTTGATTAATTTAACTCATGCCTCATTAATGGACATTCAGACTAGTATTCTTTGTTGTTGTTCTTACAAACAGTACTATAATCTTCATGTAGCATTGTAATTTGTGCTATTGTGTCTTAGGATAGATTTTCAAAATTTGAATCATCAGGCCATAAGAGAAGACCATTTTAAATTTGAGGAGATATTGCAGTTATGATAGAAAATTTTATAGCAATTTAAATTCTCATCAACCTATAAATGAAGGATCCCCATTGTAGTTACCAATAGTCAGTGTTATAATTCTTTCATAGTTTTACTTGATTATGTGATAATCAAATATAATTACTTATATGCTTATTTATAATAAAATATACTATTGTATGTTCACAATTTATTAATTCTTACTATGCTTTATTTTGAAATTTTAAATGAAAATTTTGATCTTTTTCTTATTGAATTGGTATTAGTAATTTTTATTTGCAAGAAATGTTCTGCTATTCTGGATAAGAAATGTATGTCTTTGTGTATGCTGCAATATTTTTCTAAGACAGAAAACATGTCTGTTTTGCATATGATAGTTTTTCTATTAATTCACACAATTCCAGCTCAGATTGGGCACCCAATGACTATGTGCTAAAGAAAAGAATGGAAGCACAACACTAGAGAGGTTATGAATGCAAAGGCCCTTGCTTCACTTGCATTACTTATTGACTAATATCAACCCCCTTGTTCACTTGAGCCCCAAGAGTTGCCTTGTTTTCTCCTAGACAGTGGTCGGCAAACTGCCGCTCGCGAGCCACATGCAGCTCTTTGGCCCCTTGAGTGTGGCTCTTCCACAAAATACCACGGCCTGGGCGAGTCTATTTTGAAGAAGTGGCGTTAGAAGAAGTTTCAGTTTAAAAAATTTGGCTCTCAAAAGAAATTTCAATCGTTGTACTGTTGATATTTGGCTCTGTTGACTAATGAGTTTGCCGACCACTGTCCTAGACAAAGACAATTCTTACTTCATAAAACTTCACCATTTTCCTCGTGTATGCCTCCTAAATATTACGGATTTTTTACTAATGTCAACATAGCTTCTCGTCAATCTCTTGACAGGAAGTGATTGTTCAAGGAATGATCTTCAGTGATGAAATGCAGTTACTGGCATATCTCAACTTTGTTCTCTTGCTAATGATTTCATCATTAAATAAAACATTTAATATTATTTCTTTGGGGTTTGGCTTACCATCTGGGGCCTCCTCCAATTATTTGTATGTTGGCTTATGGAAGTGAAACATCCCCTTCACACAGAAGAACAATTTTTTCAAAAGTTAATTTAACCTGAACAAAATGAAACAATAACAAACTATGACAATTTTATTCCCTTAACCACCCAAACCACTAATAAAGACCATAATACAAACAAATGTCAAACTACATCTTCTTCAATGGAAAAAGTCAGATTTTAAAGGTAATCTTTGCCTCGTTCCTAACATTCCTAGAAAAAGCTTGAATTATCTTCTGTCCAAAGACATAAACCATCCTAGTACTGATAGAAACAGAGCTATGCTTTCTACCTAAAGCTGGAATTTCTTGGCATACCTATACTGTAATTTGTCAATTATTGAGCTGAACACTGAATTTCCTAGTGCTGGTTCCCACGTGAAAGGACTCCCAGTGGATGAGTGCAAGCATTATCTTCTCCAATCCCAAATAATCTGTGGAACAACTGACTGACAGGAAACTGTGAGACAGGAGTAACAAATAAAATTTCAGGGACACCTACCTTTTGTGGGAACCCTAATCAGAATATGCTGGATGGTCAAGGCTAATTTGCCATATTCATATGCAAAGGCAATGACACAACACTTTCACTGTATGCAATGCACAGGCATACCTTTATATAACTCAAATATTGGTATCATTACTTGGCAAGAAGCCTCTTTTGTTCAAGTTGGTATAAAGTGTTGTTGACCAGTCAGTGCACTGCTGCTTTTGTGGGGCTATTTTGAAGAACTACTTTGTCTAATGGCTCCTATAGTGGCAATGGCTGCATGGTTGTTGTAGTAAAATACAGAAATGTTTAAAAATGCTTAAAGAATGTAAAAAAAAAAACACAAAAAAAACCACACACAAAAAACAACAACAAAAACGTTAGGAAGGTTTTGAAATGTTTCCTTGAAACTTAAAGTGTGATATTAAGGACACATTCTCCACTAACCTGAAGTGTTGTACCCCATAGATAAGAATTTAAACTTCAGTTACTGACTCAGAGTGACTTGCTAAGATAACCATTTGTGTGAGTGATGTACTCTCCCTAACCACATGTGGTCCCTCGCCCCATTTGAGATTAACATGTGTGCATTGACATAATTCATTGATAGCCTCCTGAACTGCTGCGGGTATGAAACAGGCTTTAAAAATAGGTCCTGGCCAGCTAACGGTGCTCACCTGTGGAGACAGCCACAAAGGCATGTCTTTTTGTCAGTCCGGCAAGCGACACCACTCGCCGCTCCTCTCCCTGTCAGACGACAGAGAACGGCTAGTGCCTCCCGATCAAAACATGACTAAGCTCTTGGGTGAGGAACGCCGGACCCCTGCATCTGGACCGAGCCAGCCCAGCTGCCGGACCCCATAGGACAGCACTGCAGGGATCTCCATTAAGCATGTACCCACAGCATCAGGAACTTGTATGAATAATAAAGTGCTGTGTGATTTGCAACTGCATATGTTTCATGTAGTGTAATTCCTCTGGCAGTTAATTATTTTGCATATGCTTAAAATTGAAATTAAAACTTCTGCTATTTTTGGTCCTAAGCCCCCCTTGGTCCTGTAGAGTAGCCTCTTTGCTAGCAACTACTTGAATGTCCCAACACCCGCACGGTTAAAGTTTATCTCAAGGGATGCCTTAAATTAACACCCCAGATCCTTTCCTGGGATCTACTTGGGACAATGGTCTACAATAAAGGCTCTCCTATATATGCCTACAACGTCTCATAGCTTCATCTAACAGCCGGCATAGGAGGAAAGAACCTGGGCTCCCACAATTGACGTAGTTGAGCAGGATCAAGTGATAAGTGTCCCATCCACCCAGTCAGAGGTTATGTTGCCTCTGACTGGGCTGTGGTATCCTGTAGCAGCAGTTCTGATGTTCTGAGCCCCCCACTGGGGAATTAGGAATAGGTTGCGATGACGCTGGTCAGCAGAGAAGACATTGGTGTCTTTGACGGACCAGTCCCAAAGAGCCGTGGGGAGCAGCATGGCCTGGGAGAGACTGAGCTTTCAGGAGCCAGGCAGAGGCAAAGGCGGAGCAGAGCTCCACAGCAGCAGCCACTGTGGGAGCGGGAGCAGGAGAAGGCAAGAGATGGCGGGGAGAGGGGGAGAGAGGCAGGTGCCCGAGCTTCTGTGGGTAATGAGCGTTTTGCAATGCACAAGAGGATTTGATTCTCGCTGCAGCCCCAGTAGTGTTCAGCTCGCTGGAGACTTGGATGTCGTGGTGAGAGAAGGGGATAGTGAGACCTGTGACTGTGTGTAGGATGATGCCTAAGGCAACAGGTCAAGCACCTGGTTGGGGGCCCAGAGCCATATGTTGAATCTGCTGGTGCGGACTGCAGTTTGCTCTTTGGTGGCCCGGATAGGTGTGAGGCCCCATTGCTCATGTAGACGGGTGTGGGGGTCGAGCTGTCCATGTGTGGCTGGCAACTCTCTCCTGTGCCAGAGTGCATCTTGGGGAGATTGGGGAGATTTGACAGACGGTGTTGGGCTGGAGAAGGTGAAGATGGTGCGCCCACACAGCCCCACAGTTCTCCAGTGTGGCCAGTGAGGAGCCTGACCATGGCTTGCAGAATAGTGAACAAAGAGACTCCTCCATTATAGTCTGCAGAACCAGCTATGATGGATCTTATGGACCGCCCAACACTGGCGTTAGGGTGGTACCACTATGCAGTGGACTGGCCCAAGATTTAGCTGCTGGGGGCAAGCCTCCCACAGTGCCAGTGTTTCATTGTGTTAATGATGTTGTTAACCTCCAAGTCTCTGAACACAGCTGCCAGTAGTCAATGACAGGCCTATGTTGGTCTGCAGACCTATGTCGGTCTTTGGGGCTATTGGCAAGTGTCCAGTCCCCACTTGGTGCTGTTGTTACAGCCATTTTGTCAGTTGTCCCACAAATGGGTGATGGGGGGTTCAACCCTAGAAGTAGAGAAGGATACCCAGCTGCCAAGAGGGCAGCCGCCCAATTGGCAGAGAAGGTTTTAGTCCCAGTTATGGAAGAAAACTGAGAGTCATACTCTCTCATTGAGATACGGTTGGCAGCCATGTGCTGTCTTGCAGGCCTGTGTGACCATGCCCATGTCGGGAGTGGCACAAGCCCCAGTTTTAGCAAAGAGGAGGGCTATTTGGAACAGGGGACCGCGGTGAGTACCAGACCTCTGTCACAGGAATTGCAAACCCTGTTGGATCCCATGACATATGAGACCCTGTCAAGGGATGAAACTCCTGTGGAGGAGCTACTCCCTAGTCCATTCTGAGAGGGTCCACCACCCCTTCTGGAGACCATGTGATGTACGGACGGGTCTAGTAAGGAAGAACCCTGCTACATGGACAGCTGTGACTGTCTGTTTGGATACTGATGAACTATGTAGTTCCATTCAGATGCTGGGCAAAGTAGCCTTTTAGCCATTAGAACAGACAGCTGGGCTGTCTTTACAGGCCTACGGTTACTGCAATCACACAAGCAATAGTGGCTAGTAGGCCACCACCCCATGTGGGAACAGGAAATGTGAGCTCCACCTAGAGGTGGACCCACCTAGCCTAAAAGATTGGGCTTGATGAGTATATGTGGAGGTGCCCTCAGACACTGCATGTGCAGGTGAAAACAACAGATGAATTGTTGCGATCCAAGGCCTCCCCCCTTGGCAGGGAGGGTGGACCTGGCCATGGTCCATTACAGGAGAAAGGCTATGGATAGCCCTCCTATCCCTTTAGGAAAGTGACAGTTATACCCCTTGATCCATCCCTGGTGATGTAAGCAGTGTCCTGCAAGAGATAGTGAAGTACAGGCCACACAGCCCTTTCTCATGACCACCTCCAGGACTAGTGGGATAGACCATCGGGGATAGAAAGCTGGGCATTCTTAAGTTTCATTATTAGGGCCGGGTACTGGTCTTAACACACTACAGTCTGTATTGTTATTTTAGGCTCTGTGTTCAAGGAGCTGGCAAATGAGCCAAGGTACCCCTAGAAGACCATCCTGCATAAGGGGAGGAGTGGGGAACCCTAATCAGAGTACGCTGGATGGTCAAGGCCAATTTGCCATATGCATGTGCAAAGACAACGACACAGCATTTTGACTGTATGCACTGCGCAGGCGTACCTTTCTATAAGCCAGATGCTGATGTCACTATTTGGCAAGAATCCTCTTTTGTCTAAGTTGGTGTAAAAATGTGCTATTGACCAGCTGGTGTGTGGCTGCTTTTGTGGGGCTACTTTGAAAACTACTTTGTCTGGTGGCTCCTGTAGTAGCAATGTCTACTTGGTCTACAATAAAGTTTCTCCTATACATGCCTTTGATTTCTCATATCTTCATCTAATACCCAGTGTTCGAGGAGCTGTGCTCCCACGCCTTTATGGCAAGAGGCCTGCTGACAAGGAAAAAGTTCTGATTCACGTCTTCACATCCTGCTTGATACTATCAACCTCAAAGGGTTGAGGGTGGGGAATCTTCATTGTACCAGGGACACCGGGGAACATTCTCTTCCTTTTAAAACAACACAAAAATATGTAGAAGAGGTCACATATATTTATAAATAATCCATTTATTTCAATTCACCCAGGAATTCTTACACAACCAGTATATGCCTGGATCTGCACAGGATAATGGAAAAGATATTTTTTCTGCCCTGGAAAACAGAGAACAGATTGATGAGTGAAGGCTAATACATTCCAATTAGAATATTTCATAAGAAAGCATTCAGAATAGGGTGCTAAGTGCAATTCGATTGAACTCGAGAACTGAGTTTTAGCACACAACGCCTACAAAGCTCTGTGGATGTAAGATAAAGAAAACAAGTCCGGACCCTGGAAGTTTACTGTTAAGTTGCCAATAAATGCCTAGGAAGCTGATACATCTAAGAGGCCCCTCCAGCAGGGAGGTGACATGACCTGTGGCAGAAGGTCCTCTCTCCATGAGGTCAATGAGGATGAGTTTTCCAAGACACATTTTACCAGTAAACTATGCAACAGGCTAGGGGAGGAAAGCCATGACCAGAGGCTCCCGGCATCACTGCATTGAGCAGAGGTGGCTGTCAGGACCTTCGGGGAAACTGGCTGAAGAGATCAGAACTGAAGGGACATTTACCATGAGCTCCATAGTTTCTCTCCTTCTATTACTGCTTTAGTGTATCTTGACCTAACACTGAAAGCAAAGAGTCTTAACAATGTGTGTTTGTTTCTATTTGATCTCAGGTATGATCTGATCTTATAAAATTGTTTACTTCAGACAACCAAACTAATCATTCAGTCATTAAAAAATTTGGCCCCAGGAGAGGAAGCCACTGAAATAGAATAAGAATCTTTTCTGAATATGCCAACAGATTTAGGCATGGCTGAGAATTTAGGGTGAGCTGAAGCCTGGGAGATAAGACACACAGTGGAGCAAGCCTGAGATGATTCCAGCCACCAGTAAAGGAGAGGACTTGTTGGAAGCCACTGAAAAAGGAAATGAAACAGAAAAATAGACCCATTTGAGCTGTGGAAGAATATAGTTGTAGAGTGTTTTTGAACTTCTTGGAAGCTGGCCACCATACATGGTTACTTGCTGGTTCTTACTTCTAATCTTTCCACATCTAATTAGTCTATCATTTTTCTGACTTGGCAAAGGTAAATGTTAAGTTGATATTAAGGTATAAATGGAGGAGTGGGAAAATCTTCAGTCACAGCATATTTGTAATTTAGGGAGGACCCATATATTATGCAGAATGATTCTGTTCTTTCCAAATCAAAGACTATGATTGACAGCAGAAGGCTTCTCTGTTGGTCTTCTGGAGAGCAGAGAAGAGAATCATTTAGGACAGCTCATGGGAAGGGTTACAAACTCCATCCCCAAGCTTCTGCCACTCATTTCCTTATCTGTCTCCCCTCTCATTGGTGCTTGGGACACCAGGGATAACAAGGTGGGGTTGGCCGTTAATCCATGGTCTCATGGATTCAGAATGTAAAGTGGCATATCTTTCATCTTTAGTTACCATTCAATGGCCAGAAAGCAAAAAAAAAAACAAAAAATAAAAAAAAACTAAGTTTATGTTGTTTAAAATCATGGTGTTTAATCCAGATAGGCCATTCTAAACATTGCTGGATGGCAGGGGGTGGGATAGCATGACAGTGGTAGTCCAGGGACATTATTGGAAGCTTGGTAGGGAGAAGATCTCATAGAACCAAGAATGCCAATCCTATCTAATAAAAGAGTAATATACAAATTAACCATCGCTCAGCTACACCCACAAGCCACGCCCACAAGCCAATCAGGAGGGAATATGCAAATAAACCCAACCAAGATGGCTACAGCCACAGAGAGCAGGAGGGAGGCTTGGGTTTCCCAGGCAATGGAGGAAGCCAAGCTTTCCACCTGCCCTTGATGGCCTAGGCCTCCACTCAAGGCTACAAAGTTTCAATTATAGAAGATACATAAATCCAAACAGAAATGGTGGCAGCCACGGAGCTGGAAAGAGCAAGAGGATAGGGTTGCCCCCAGCAATGGAGGAAGCCAAGCTTTCCTTAAACCCTGGCCGGCCCAGGCCTCCTCTTAAGGCTACAAAGTTTCAATTATAGAAGATACATAAGTCCCAACAGAAATGGCTGCCACCACGGAGCAAGCAGGAAGCTTGGCTCTGCTCCAAGCTACAAAGTTTCAATTGTAGAAGATAAATAAACCCCAGATACCAGGGCCTCCACTTGGGTCACCAGGGGCATGGCCAGCCTGCAAACCACCACATGCCTCTCGCCCAGACCACCCCATGCCCCAAGGGAACCCCCACCCTGATCTGGGACATCCTTCAGGGCAAACCAGCTGGCTCCCACCCATGCACCAGGCCTCTATCCTATCTAATAAAAGAGTGATATGCAGATTGACCATCACTCCAACACACAAGATGGCTGCCCCCATGTGGACACAAGATGGCCACCACAAGATGGCCAGCAGGGAAGGGCAGTTGGGAGGGACCAGGCCTGCAAGGGAGGGCAGTTGAGGGTGATCAAGCCTGCAGGGGAGGGCAGTTAGAGGTGACCAGGCTGGCAGAGGAGGGAAGTTGGGGGCGACCAGGCTTGCAGGGAAGGGCAGTTGGGAGGGACCCAGGCCTGCAGGGGAGAGCAGTTGGGGATACCAGACATTCAGGGGAGGGCAGTTAGTGGTGACCAGGCCTGCAGGGGAGGGCAGTTAGGGGCAAACAGGCTGGCAGGGGAGCAGTTAGGCATCAATGAGGCTGGCAGGGGAGTGGTTAGGGGGTGATCAGGCTGGCAGGCAGAAGTGGTTAGGGGCAATCAGGAAGGCAGGCAGGTGAGCAGTTGGGAACCAGCAGTCCTGTATTGTGAGAGGGATCCCAGATTGGAGAGTGTGCAGGCTGGGCTGAGGGACACCCCCCTCCATGCACGAATTTCATGCACCGGGCCTCTAGTAGGAAATAAAAAGGATTTACGGTGGGCAAATAAAAAGTCATCACAACATTCCATTGACTGAGGTCCCATATACCTGGCCAATTTGTGATCACAATGGTTTGTAAGAGCTGAGTCAGTTGATTCAAAGGGATGGGCCAGAGAGCTTTTTTTTTTTTTATATTATTATATATTTTTTTATATTTTTATATATATATTTTTTATGTAATTATAAAGGCCCATAATTCTCTTGCCCTGGGATTTCAAGTGGAATATATGGCTGTTATTTTGTAAGAGGGAGTCTAGGGGGTGGGGAAATACCACCTGGAAACATGAAGCTCAAGTTTGGCCCAGTCCTTGTGGCTCAGTGGTTGAGCATTGACCTATGAACCAGGAAGTCACAATTCAATTCCCAGTCAGGGCACATGTCTGGGTTGTGGATTGATCCCCAGTAGGGGCCATGCAGGAGGCAGCCAATAGATGATTCTCAACATTGATGATTCTCTCTCTCTCTCTCCCTCTCCCTTCCTCTATCTGAAATAAATAAAAACATATTTAAAAAAAAACAACTGCCTGAATTTTTTTTAAAACTCAAGTTTGCTGAAAAAGAAAGGAAAGGCTCTGCCAGTCTCAAACGCCCTCTGGCCTCCCAGTCATTTACGTTTATAAATTTGAGTTGTGTGTGTGTCTTTCTGAAAGTCCAACTGGCCCTTCTGCTGCCTCTGACACCTACTGGACATACCTGCCCAACACAGATTCTTTTGGAAGTTATTTCAGTGAGGGTGAAACTAACACAAAACTCTAAAGCTTATCTATATATATACAAGCCTAAGTGACCATTATGATGGAACGACCAGAATGATTGGTCGACCAGTCATTATGATGCACACTGACCACCAGGGGGCAGACACTCAATGCAGGAGCTGCCCCCTGGTGGTCAGTGCACTCCCACAAGGGGAGTTCTGCTCAGCCAGAAGCCGGACTTGTGGCTGGTGAGTGCAGCTTCGGTGGCGGCTACGGCGGCAGGAGACTTCCCCAACTCTGTGGCAGCACTACTGAGCGGCAGTATCAGGCACAGTGGGCCAGGATGAGTGTGAGCAGCATGGTGCCCAGCCCTGGTTCTGGCTCCTCCCTGGCTGCCTGCTGCTTGGCACACTGCTATATTCCTCGGGGGATGCCCGACTGCTGGTTTAGGCCTGATAGTCAGACATCCCCCCCAGGGTCCCGGATTGTGAGAGGGATGTCCAACTGCTGGTTTAGGTCCATAAGAACCTCACTCCATTTCTCAGCCTTAATTCTCACACCCCACAATTTAGGCCACATTAGGTGAGCCCTATGTCAAGGTCTGTACGTCTTTTGTTCCTTTTAAATGCTGATGTCCATGTCTTCTACTGGCTGGGTCACTCAAGATCTTCACTCTGTGGAGGCTGTCTTGGATGGAGCCTTCATGCTTCCTTCAACCCTTTGGATTTTCTATTCCTGGCTGTGATCTTAGACATTAGTCTTTTCCCTTTGACCTATTGTGTTTACCTAAAGTGTATTAGACCTGTCCTTCTCTTTGCAGACTCCAGCTTTTTCATCTGAGCCTAGACAACATCTGGGACATCTGCTTTTGAAAATGCCATTAATCTCTCCTCCATAATATTGAAAAGGATAGCTGGATAGTTTAACTAGGCAGGTTCAGGAAGTTTGAGGAATGAAAGGGGTCTATAGAAGAGGAATATGTAATTGAGACTTGAAGATGCCAGGGTGCTTATCTTATTTGTATGGAAGATAGAGAAATGGTATAGGTAAACAAATATATCTGCCCTGTGCAATTAAAGACAGCCATAAACCAAAAGGTATCTCGGACCTAAGCAATCAAAGTGACCATATGTTAGGCCAAAAGCAGCCCTGACCTGAGTAGCTGGGAGGGCCATAAGGTAGGGCTTTCTCTGCCAACACAGCTGTGAGAGCTGTAAGATAAATCAACAGTGACTCCAACCAACATGATAAGGGGGAGAGAAGGTGGGGGACACCATGTGGGCTTTGAGCTGTGAAAACTAACTATGTGGCACAATGACCAATAAGAAGGGGTCAGGTTCAGACAAAGAACTGCAGCCTACTTAATGCCTCAAGACAAAGCAGCAGCAGTACCCTCTTCAGGGGACCCTCTGTCCATCTAGGAGGGACAGAGTCTTACGCCTAGAATTTAGAATTAGGTTTTAGAGGTAGTGTCTGCTTGCAATAAAGTTTCTGTACTTTTCACCTCTGACCTTTCATCCGTGGCTTCATTCTTCAAAACAATTCAGACAAGAACCAGGGAATTCAGTGTATTTCAGTTCAATTTTCACATTTCAATATCATCAATCAAATTGCAGCTTTCTCTCTCTCCTTTCTACAGAGTCTGACTGCCCTTGTCCTTTTATGCCCATTGCCTCCACAGCCCACTGCAGTCCAGACTCCATTCCCATCGCCTCACAGGAATGAAACTGCTCTCTGATGCTCACCCCATACACAGGCATCTGAGACTTCATGACAGTGCTTGACACAGTGGGCTGTGTCTACCCTGAAACCTTTTCATCTTCTCCTTTTCTTAACAGTCCATTGTCCTGGGGTTTCTTCTGTGGTCTTCATTGGTCTCTCTTCCTCCACTTGCCCCTAAATGTCTGTATTCCCCAGGTTTCCTTCTTGTCAGTTGCTGGCTGAGGGTCAGCATAAGTGTTGGCTAAGCATCTATGCCATGACACCAAACTCCTTGGGGGGAAATCCTGACTTGGCCACTCCCATTCCTGGACAAGTTTCCAAGTTCCTATATACAGGAAACTGTACCCAACTAACAGGAAGTAAGTTGTAACCTATACTAATAAAAGGGTAATATGCTAATTAGACTGGACATGTTCTGGATGTCCTTCCAGACAGGGCCGCAGCAGCTGCGAGGGCCAAGGGCTGGTGGTGCGGGAGAGGCAGGGTGGCACCATTGGGCCCAGGCCAGTCCCAACCATGTTGCGTGGCCCCTCCATCCACAGAGGCAGGCGCTGGGAGAGGCAGGGCAGCACCAGTCACCACCCCTCCTTCCAGAGAGGTGGTGCTAGGAAAGGTGGGGTGGCCCACGGTTCTGGATCCTCCACAGAGGCTAGACGGGGTTTGACTTCAGTGCCTCAACCTCCCACAGCCCCTGCCCCAGCAGGCCTGGCCCCAGATTGCCCCCCCCCCGCAGCAAACAAGTGGGTGGGGGACAGGGCCAGTGCTAAGAAGGGGGGGCCAAGGGTTGGCAGCCCCGGTGGTTGGCTTTGGCAGCAGCGGCAGGGTGATGGGGGCGGCGCCTTCCTTGATCCTCCTGTCGCCTCCTGGAGAGGGAGGCCAGACTGCAACTTAGGCCATCAGTAGGACATCCCCTGAGGACTCTCAGACTGTGAGAGGGGGCAGGCTAGGCTGAGGGAACACCCCCCCACCAGTGCACAAATTTTCATGCGTCAGGCCTCTAATCTTACCTAATAATAGACAAACATGTAAATTGACAGTACTTCTGCTACGCCCACAGCCAATCAGAGTGAGTATGCAAATTAACCCAATAAAGATGGCAGTTAATTTGCATATGCAGCCGGGGCAGGCAGCGCCATGGCCCGCTCCTGGGGGTCCGGGTCCATCGGGGGCCGGGGAGGCAGGGTGGGCAGTGCCAGACACCACATGAGGGGTCCAGGTCCATTGCAGGCCCTGGGAGGGGCAGTGGGCCTACCTAGCCACTCCTGTGGGGTCCCAGGAACATCACAGGCATGGGGTTGCTGAGACCCAGACTGGGCCTCTGGCCACAGATTCACAGCCTCGCAGAGACCGAGGGCAGGGATCTGCCTCACCGGAAGAGAGAGAGAGGTTCTGCAGTGCCCCCAAGACGTGGGTGGACCTGGTCAGGGATCAAGGGGCATGGAAGGACTCGCAGGTGGAGGGACCAGGACCCGCAGCCCTGAGGCGGGGGTTAAGGGGCAGTGCCACCTCAGTGGATGGGTGCTGCACTGCAGGGTACTGGACTGATTGACGTGATTCAGAGAAGCTCCCAGTGCTAACCGGCCTCACCCAGGCAGCCTTCACACTTCACAGGCAGACACTCCTGCTCCTGCCTTGACTCAAAAGCAAGCCCGGGGTGCCCTGCCCCATGGCAGAGCATGCCTAGGCATTGAGTGCGAAGCCTTCTACCTGCTCTGGAGAAGGGGGGGCAGTAAAGAATGGGGGCGGGGACAGGGGAGAGGAAAGAATGTGGAGTGTCCGTGATGAAGAGGTACTCGAGAAAGAGGCTCGGAAGTCTGACTGGAAGGTTTGTTCTGTTTGCTGGGCGGCTGCCCCTTAGGAAGGGCAGAAATCATGGCTCTGAGAGCTCCCTTTGTGCTGAATCAAGTTCCACAGCCAACTGGAATTGGCCTCAGTTTCCTGGTCTATAAAATGGATGAAGTGTGTCCCAGTGCCTTCACTGAGCTTTGATGGCCAATTGAGATACTATATAAAGAAAAGGAGGGAAGAATTGAGAAAGAAAAGGAAAGGCGAACAACACAAAAGAAAGACTGAAAGAAACCTGTAAACCCATTGTCACTTAAATAGGGAATATAGTCAATAGTGTTGTAATGATGGTATGATGCCAGGTGGGTACTAGAAATATCGGGGAACACTTTGTAAAGTATATGATTGTCTAACCACTATTCTGTAACTAATATAAAATCTGAAACCAATACAAAATAATATTGAATGTAAAGAAATGAAATTTGGAGTGAAATTTTTATAAATTTCAAAGTTTAAATAAAGGCTGTAAAGAAAGGAAGGGGGAGAATAAAAATAGTGTTTTTCATTTTACCACTTTATTATCTTTTCAGTACATGAAAAAGACAATTGTCTTTATAAGGTGTTTTTATACTTTTCTAAGTCATTGTCTCATTTTAATTTCTGGGCAACTTAAAGACAAGATAATTATTCCCTCCACTATTCAAAGAAAGGAAATCTTGGTGTCTGGTCCTAATGATTCAATCGTCAAGCCCTTATTGTAAAGCAGGGTTAGTAAAATTTTCTGTGCAGGGTCATATCTATACTAATAAAAGCCTTGGGGGTGATCAGGCCAGCAGGGGAGGGTAGTTGGGGCAATTTGGCTGGCAGAGGAGCAGTTAGGTGTCAATCAGGCCAGCATGGGAGAAGTTAGGGGGCAATCAGGCAGGCAGGTGAGCAGTTAGGAGCCAGCGGTCCTGGATTGTGAGAGGGATGTCTGACTGGGATCGGGCCTAAACCTGCAGTTGGACATCCCCCAAGGGGTCCCAGATTGGAGAGGGTGCAGGCTGGGCTGAGGGACACCCTCCCCAGTGCACGAGTTTCATGCACTGGACCTCTAGTCCTATATAATAAAGTGGTAATATGCAAATTAACCCTCATGCCCTAACTAAGCCAGCAGGGGGGTTAGTGAGGGATGACCAAATGACTGAACAAGCAGGCTGCGTGGGGCGACCAGGCCGGCAGGGGGGTTAGTGAGGGACGACCAAATGACTGAACAAGCAGGCTTGTGTGGGGTGACCAGGCTAGCGGGGGTGGGGTTAGTTAGGGGCAACCAGGGGAGCAGGCAGATGAGCAATTAGGAGCCAGTGGTCCAGGATTGTGAGAGGGATGTCTGAGTGCCGATTTAGGCCCGATCCCTGGGATCGGGTCTAAACTGGCAGTTGGACATCCCCCGAGGGGTCCTGGATTGTAGAGGGTGCAGGCTGGGCTGAGGGGACCAAATTTTGTGCATGAATTTTGTGCACCAGGCCTCTAGTAATTAAATAAATGCATATATGTAAAATGGCCATAGTGATCACCCAATACATGTATCATGTTTTCATTATTAGTCTCCCATCTCTAAATGAACTTTAAATACTAGCTCTATATTCTTGAGTCTAAAACTACTTCAGTAATTCAAAATTCACCTTTAAGTTCCAGATCTACATTTCTATTTTCTACATTCCTGGATTTACCAGAGGAATACACAGATCAGGATGTCCAAAGCTAATCTCATTATCTATTTCCTGAAACCAACTTTTTTCCCAGAATTTTGTATCTGAGTTAATGAGAAGGCTGTGCACTGAATTGTAATAATTAGGGTTCTCAGACTCATTATCTATTACCCCCCTCTCACCTTCCACACACTTAAATAACACCTGACTATTTTTCAAAATATTTCTTAAACCTTCTTATGATCCTTTCTAAGCTTCAATTCATTCCCTTATCATCTCTTAGTGGGACTATTACAATAATATTCTTCCTCCATATTTACTCTTTTTAAAAAATTCTTTATTGTTGAAAGTATTACAAATATCTCCTTTTCCCCCATTGACTTCTCCTTGCCCACTCCTGCCCCCCAACACAGGCCCTCACCACTACTTTCTACTGTCTGTGTCCACTGGTTCTGATTATATGCATGCATACAAGTCCATTGGTTGATCTCTTTCCCCCACCCCCAACCTCCCCTACCTTCCCTCTGCAGTTTGACAATCTGTTCAATGCTTCTATATCTATGGATCTATTTTTTGTTCATCAGTTTATGTTGTTCATTATATCCCACAAATGAATGACACCATGTGGTATTTATCTTTTTCCGACTGGCTTATTTCGCTTAGCATAATGCTCTCCAGGTCCATCCATGCTGTTGCAAATGGTAAGAGTATTTCTTTTTTATAGAAGCATAGTATTCCATTGTGTAGATGTACCACAGGTTTTTAATCCACTCATCTGATGATGGGCACTTAGGCTGTTTCCAAATCTTAGCTATTGCAAATTGCCCTGCTATGAACATAGGGGTGCATATATTCTTTCTTATTTATTTTCTGATTTCTTGGGATATATTCCTGGAAGTGAGATTATTGTGTCAAACGGGAGTTCCATTTTTAATTTTTGAGGAGACTCCATACTGTTTTCCACAGTAGCTCCACCAGTCTGCATTCCCACCAGCAGTGCACAAGGGTTCCCTTTTCTCCACATCTTCTCCAGCACTTGTTATTTGTTGATTTGTTGATGATAGCCATTCTGACAGGTGTCAGATGGTACCTCATTCTCATTTCATTTATTGGATGATTAGTGACTTTGAGTACTATTTCAAATGTCTACTTACAAAAAGTGTCTACTTAGGTCCTTTGCCCATTTTTTGATTGGATTGTTTATCTTCCTTTTGTTAAGTTGTATGAGTTCCCTATAAATTTTGAAGATTAAACCCTTACTGGATGTAACTTTGGCAAATATGTTCTCCCATGCATTGGAGTGGGCTTCCTTGTTGTTTTGTTTATGGTTTCTTTTGCTGTGCAGAAGCTTTTTATTTTGATGTAGTCTTATTTGTTTATTTTCTCCTTAGTTTCCATTGTCCTAGGAGATGTGTCAGTAAAGATATTGCTACGACATGTATCTGATATTTTGCTGCCTATGGATTCTTCTAAGATTTTTATGGTTACCCATCTTATGTTTAAGTCTTTTATCCATTTTGAGTTTATTTTTGTGTATGGTGTAAGTTGGTGGTCTAATTTCATTTTTTTTTTGCATGTATCTGTCCAATTTTCTCAGAACCATTTATTGAAGAGACTGTCTTGACTCCATTGTATACTCTTGCCTCCTTTAACAAATATTGAGCATAATGGCTTGGGGTTCTCTGTTCTGATGGTCTATATGTCTGTTCTTGTGCCAGTACCAGGCAGTTTTGAGAACAGTGGCTTTGTAGTATAGCTTGATATCTGGTATTGTGATCCCTCCAACTTTGTTTTTCATTCTCAGAATTGCTGTGGCTATTTGGGGTCTTTTTTTATTCCAGATGAATTTTTGGAGAGTTCTTTCTAGGTCTGTGAAATATGCCATTGGTATTTTAATGGGGAGTGCATTGAATCTATACATTGCTTTGGGCAGTACGGACATTTCAATAATGTTGATTCTACCAATCCATGAACACAGTATATTCTTGCACCTGTTTATATATTCCTTTATATATTTTTTCACATCCTGTAGTTTTCCGAGTACAGGTCTTTTACCTCCTTAGTTAATTCCTAGGTATCCTAATTTTTTTGTTGCAATGGTAAATGGGATTGATTTTTTAAAAAATTTCTCTTTCTGTGAGTTCATTATTGGTGTATAAAAATGCCATAGATTTCTGGGTGTTAATTTTGTATCCTGCTTCATCGCCAAATTCATTTATTAAATCTAGTAGTTTTTTTATGGAGTCTCTAGGGTTGTCTATGTACAATATCATTTTATCTGTGAATAATGACAGTTTTACTTCTTTTCCAATTTGGATGCCTTTTATTTCTTCTTTTACTATTTTTTAATAGTTTCTTTTTTCATGCTTTTAAAAATTATATATTTTAAATCTTTATTGTTAAAAGTGTTAATATGTCCCCTTTTTCCCTCATTGACCTCTTCTAACCCACCCCTGCCCACCCCCAGGCCCTCACTACCCTATTGTCTGTGTCCATGGGTTGTGCATATATGCATACAAGTTCTTTGGTTGATCTCTTCCCACCCTGCCCTACCTTACCTCTGAGATACATCATTCTGTTCTGTGCTTCTGTGCCTCTGGATCTATTTTGTCTGTTTATTTTGTTCATTAGATTCCACATATGAGTGAGACCATGTGATACTAGTCTTTCTCTGACTGGCTTATTTCACTCAGCATGATACTATTTCTTCAGATATTTTTAAAACAGTAATCATGTTTCATTCCTGTTCTTAAAAACTAAACAAAAGAAACAAGAGTAGCTAGGGCATCTCTGAGGCATACAAAGGGAGCCTTCATCCTCCCAGGTCCAAAAACTGCCCATCCTACTTCCAGCTCAAGTTGGCCCCTTCCCTCCTCAAGTCTCTAAACTCTGGTACTGAGAAAGGTTTCACACTTTTACAAACAAGTCACAGTCTTTCACTTCTCTTCATCAGTATTTCCCCTTTTTCTATATTTGACAAAAATCTTACGGCAGGTTTAAGGTCCAAACAAGCACCACTTTTTCTGGGCAGCCTCCCTCCCCGGAGCCCCAGCTCTGCCCCCAGCCCCTCTCCCTGGAGCCCCAGCTCTGTCCCCCAGCCCCTTTCCCCGGAGCCCCAGCTCTGTCCCCCAGTCCTCCTCCCGGGAGCCCCAGCTCTGGCCCCCAGCCCCTCTCCCCGGAGCCCCAGCTCTGGCCCCCAGCCCCCATCCCCAGAGCCCCAGCTCTGGCCCCCAGCCACTCTCCCCGGAGCCCCAGCTCTGGCCCCCAACCACCCTCCCCAGAGCCCCAGCTCTTGCCCCCAGCCCCTCTCCCTGGAGCCCCAGCTCTGTCCCCCAGCCCCCCTTCCCAGAGCCCCAGCTCTGACCCCCCAACCCCCCTCCCCAGAACCCCAGCTCTGGCCCCCAGCCTCCCTCCCCAGAGCCCCAGCTCTGTCCCCCAGGCCCCCTCCCCAGAGCCTCAGCTCTGACCCCCAGCCCCCCGCCTCAGAGTCCCAGCTCTGCCCCAGCCCCTCTCCCCGGAGCCCCAGCTCTGGCCCCCACTGCCTGAGGGAGAGGTGCCACTCCCCCCCTCTGCTACTCTGCCTGCTGTCTGTGCAGATCTTGAAGTTGTAACCCTGTGGTCACCTTCTGTGTCCATGTCCTGTCGCTCCCGAGTTGGTGTTCTTAATGACCTCCTATTCCACACACCTACACACAGCAGCACCCAGTGCCTGTTGGTTGTCTTTTCTGAGTCTTTCTTCCTCTTGGCAATTTCCCTGCCTGGGCAGCCACACTTGGGCCCCTCCCACTCAGAGGCTGCCACCTGTCTGTGTGCTGGCAGGGGGTTAGCTCCTCTCACTGAATCCCCACGAGGGTGCCTACAATCCACCTGGTTAATGGAAACGTTTATAATGACACTCTTTAACGTCCATCTGTGCATAATGCAATGTATTTTATGGAATACTAGAGGCCCGGTGCACGAAATTCGTGCATGGAGGGGGGTGTCCCTTAGCCCAGCCTGCACCCTCTCCAATCCGAGACCCCTTGAGGGATGTCCAACTGCGCTTTTAGGCCCGATCCTGCCAGGCCTAAACAGGCAGTCGGACATCCCTCTCACAATCCAGGACTGCTGGTTCCCAACTGCTCGCCTGCCTACCTTCCTGATTGCCCCTAACCGCTTCCGCCTGCCAGCCTGATCACCCCCTAACCACTCCGCTGCCAGCCTGATGGATGCCTAACAACTTCCCTGCCAGCCTGTTTGCCCCCAACTTCCTTCCTCTGCCGGCCTGGTCACCCCTAACTGCCCTCCCCTGCAGGGTTGATTGCCTCCAACTGCCCTCCCTTGCAGGCCTGGTCCCTCTTAACTGCCCTCCCCTGCTGGCCTGATCACCCACAACTGCCCTCCCCTGCAGGCCTCCACTCAAGGCTATAAAGTTTCAATTATAGAAGGTAAACAAATCCAAACAGAAATGGCGGCAGCCACGGAGCTGGAAAGAGCAGGAGGCTAGGGTTGCCCCCAGCAATGGAGGAAGCCAAGCTTTCCGCACACCCTGGGCAGGCCTCCACTTAAAGCTACAAAGTTTCAATTATAGAAGATACATAAACCTCAACAGAAATGATTGTTGCCACGGAGCAAGCAGAAGGCTTGGCTCCACTCCAGGTTACGAAGTTTCAATTGTAGAAGATAAATAAACCCCAAGATACCAGGGCTTCTGCTTGGGTCACCAGGGGGCATGGGCGGCCTGCAAACCACCACAGGCTCCTCGCTCAGGCCGTCCCACACCCCAAGGGAACCCCACCCTGATCCGGGATATTCTCCAGAGCAAACCAGCCAGCCCCCACCAGTGCACCAGGCCTCTATCTTATCTAATAAAAGAGTAATATGCAGATTGACCATCTCTCCAACACACAATATGGCTGCCCCCATGTGGTCAAAAATCCTGCCCTCATGTGGACACAAGATTGCCACCACAGATGGCCAACAGGGGATGGCAGTTGGGAGGGACCAGGCCGGCAGAGGAGGGAAGTTGGGGGTGACCGGGCATGCAGGGAAGGGCAGTTGCGGGGGACAGGCCTGCAGGGGAGGGAAGTTAGGGGTCACCAGGCCTGCAGAGGAGGGCAGTTAGGGGTGACCAGACATGCAGGAGACGGCAGTTAGTGGCAAACAGGCCAGCAGGGGAGCAGTTAGGCATCAATGAGGCTGGCAGGGGAGTGGTTATGGGGTGATCAGGCTGGCAGGCAGAAGTGGTTAGGGGCAATCAGGAAGGCAGGCAGGTGAGCAGTTGGGAGCTAGCAGTCCTGGATTGTGAGAGGGATCCCAGATTGGAGAGGGTGTAGGCTGGGCTGAAGGACACCCCCCGCCCCCGTGCATGAAATATAATAAATTGCACATAAATATATAATTTATTAACTTCTATGAAATTATCAAGCCCATCAAAATAATAAATCTTCATCATTCACACACCACAACTTTCTTCCTTATCACCTTGGTAATCCCTCCAAATGCCCTTCCCTGTCCTTTCTCCCAGGCAACCACTTTCGGAGTTTCTGTCATTGTAGATCTGTGCACACTTTCTAGACCCTGCAGAGATGGAGTCACGCAGGTATAATGTATGTGTCATTCTTCCACTCAGCATAATTTTTTAAACTGTTGTGTATAAAAATAGCCCATTTCTTTTAACTGCTGAGTAGTATACTAGTGTATAGATATATAAAAATTTGTTTATGCATTGATCTGTTGATGTGCATTTGTGTTGTTTTCAGTTCTTGGCTATTTCAAATAAAGTTTTATGAACATTCAGATGCAAGTCCTTATATGTTCTTATGTTTTCATTTCTCTTGGGTAAATAACTAGGAATGGGGATAACTGAATTATAAATTGGTATATTAACATTTAAAGAAACTGCAAACATGTTTTCCAAAGTATGCTACTTTATAATCCCACCAGCTGTGCATTAGAGTTCCAGTTTCTCCAAATTTTTGCCTACATTTGGTATGATCAGTCTTTTAAATTTGACCCATTGTAATAGATATAAAGTAATGTTAGACTTGAAATCATAAAAGTCCTAGAAGAAAACATAAGCAGTAAAATCTTGGACATTTCTCATAGCAATATATTTTCTGATATCACCTCAGGCACGGAAAACAAAATAAAAATAAACAAATGGGACTACATGAAACAAAGATTTTTGCACAGAAAAGGAACCATCAACAAAATGAAGAAAACCCAATGAATGGAATAACATATTCATCTATTCATCTGATAAGGCCTTTATATCCAAAAATGTAAAGGGAACTTACAAAAGTCAAGACAAAACAAGCAATCCAATTAAGAAATGGGCAAAGAACCTGAATAGTCACTTCTCCAAAGAGGACATGCAGATGGCCAATAGACATATACAAAGATGTTCAATGTTACTAATCACCAGAGAAATGCAAATTAAAGCCACAATGAGGTGTCACCTCACACCTGTCAGAATGGATAGCAGCAATAAATCAGCACATAGCAAGTGCTGGCAATCCCCATGCAATGTTAGTGGGAATGCAGATTGGTGCAGCCACTGTGGAAATAAGTATGGATTTACCTCAAAAAAATAAAAATGGAACTGCCTATGACCGAGTGATTCCAATTCTGGGAATATATCCAAAGAAACCCAAAACACTAATTAAAAAGAATATATGCATTCCTATGTTCATAGCAACATTATTTACAACTAGAGGCCCGGTGCACAAAATTCATGCCCAGAGAGGGAGTGTCCCTCAGCCCAGCCTGCACCCTCTCCAATCTGGGACCCCTTGAGGGATGTCCATCTGTCTGTTTAGACCTGATCCCATCAGGATCGGGCCTAAATGGGCGGTCGGACATCCCTCTCACAATCCAGGAATGCTGGTTCCCAACTGCTTCTGCCTGCCAGCTTGATCACCCCATAAGCACTCCCCTGTCAGCCTGATTGATGCATAACTGCTCCCCTGCCAGCCCAATTCCCCCAAATGTCCTCCCCTGCAGGCCTGGTCACCCCTAACTGCCCTTCCCTGCAGACCTGGTCACCCCTAACTGCCCTCCCCTACAGGCCTGGTCCCCCCCAACTGCCCACCCCTTGCAGGCCTGGTCCCTCCCAACTGCCCTCCCCTGCTGGCCTGATCACCCACAACTGCCCTCCCCTGCTGGCCTTCTTGTGGCAGTCATCTTGTGTCCACATGGGAGTGGCCATCTTTGACCACATGCGGCGGCCATCTTGTGTGTTGGAGTGATGATAAATTTGCATATTACCTCTTTATTATATAGGATAGCACAATTTGGAAGCAGCCCAAAGTGCCCATCAGCAGATGAGTGGATACATTTACACCGTGGAATATTGCTCAACCTTAAGAAAGAAGATCTTTCCATTTGCCACAGCATGGAGGGACCTGGAGAATATTATGCTATGTGAAATAAGCCAGTCAGAGAAAGTCAAATACCATAAAATTTCACTTAAACTATTATGTGGAATCTAATGAACAAAATAAACTAAAACAAAACAGAAACATACTCATAGGTACATAGAACAGACTGACAACCATCAGAGGGGAGGGGTGTTGGGGGACTGAGTAAAAAACATGAAGAGATGAAGCAAAGAAATAAATCTTATAGATACAGGCAGCAGTATGGCAGCTACCAGAGGGTAAGGGTAAAGGGACGATACATGGTGGTGGGAAGGAAACTTGACTTGAGGTGGTGAACACACAATACAATGTATAGATAATGCATTATGGAACTGTATAGCTGAATCCTGCATACTTTCATTAAATAATGTCACCCCAATAAATTAAATTTAAACATTTATGTAGTTAAATAAATAAATAAAGTGGTATCTCATTGTAGCTTTAATTTATAATTACTAGAGAGTAATGATGTTGAACACCTTTTAAAATTAAATTTATTGGGTAACATCCTATCTAATAATAGAGTAATATGCAAATTAACCATCACTCTGCGACAAAATGGCGGCGCCCATGGCCACAAGATGGCGGCGCCCAGTCCTCTCAGGCCCACCGAAGCCCCCCAGTCCCAGAGAGGGCTACCGCTGAGAGCAGGCAGCATGCGACCTGGGCTGTTGGGCTGGGAGGGTCCCGAATACCCCTGGCTGATCTGCTCCCAGCCGCGGCCCTGGCCGTTGGCCTGGAGGGCTGCCACCGCTCCTCCCCCCCACATCGCTCCCAGCCGCGACCTGGCCGTAGCCTGGGAGACTGCGAACAACCCCCGTGTGATCTGCTCCCAGCCGCGACCTGGGCAGTGGCCTGGGAGATGGCACACACTCCCCCGCATGATCTCCCAGCAGCGACCCGGGCATTGGCCTGGGATATGGCATGCACCCCGGGCGGATCTGCTTCCAGCTGAGACCCAGGCAGTGGCCTGGGAGATGGCGCACACCCCCACATGATCTGCTCCCAGCTGAGACCCAGGTCCCAGCTGGGAGCAGATCGTGGGGGTGGGGGAGGTGCACACAGTTTCCCAGGCCACTGCCCAGGTGGGAGCAGGGGAGCGCATTTGTAGGTGACCGCATTTGGAGGCTAGGAGCAGGGGTGCACATTTGGAGTGCATTTGGAGGCTGGGAGCAGGGGAGTGCATTTGGGGGTGACCGGGCTTTCAGGGGAGGGCAGTTGGGGATGATCAGGCTGGCAGGGGAACAGTTAGGCATAGATCAGGCTGGCAGGGGAGTGGTTAGGGGGTGATCAGGCTGGCAGGCAGAAGCGGTTAGGGGTAATCAGGCAGGCAGGCGAGCAGTTGGGAGCCAGCAGTCCCGGATTGTGAAAGGGATGTCCGACTGCCTGTTTCTAAACAGGCAGTCGGACATCCCCCGAGGGGTCCCAGATTGGAGAGGGTGCAGGTTGAGCTGAGGGACACCCCCCACCAGGGCATGAATTTCATGCACCGGGCCTCTAGTTGGTTAATAATGTTATATGATTGTCAAATGCACAACTCAATAATGTGACATCTGTACACGCTCCTGTGTGCTCACTACCATGTCCTCTGTCAGCACCATTTGATCTCCCCTTCATTCTCTTCTTTCTCTCTCAGTTCCTTCCCCTCCAGTAATAACCATTCTGTTGTCTGTATTTATGTTTGTTTTTTAGTTTGTTCACTTGTTGATTTCTGTTTTATATTCCACAGATATGTGAAATCACATGGTTCTTACCCTCTTCTGTCTGACTTATCTCACTTAGCATAATACTCCTGATCCATCTATGTTGTCACAAACGGCAATATTTTACATTTTTATGGCTGAGTAGTATTTACTTGCCATTGCACATCATTTTTCCCCTGAAATCTTTCATCTATTTGTTATTGGGCTGTTTGTTTTCTCATTATTGAATTTTGAAACCTATTTATGTATGTTATATATAAGTCATTTATCAGATATAAGATTTGCAAATATTTTTTCCAGTTCATGCTTATCTCATCATTCTGTTAAATACTTTTGAAGAACAGAAGTTCTTAATTTTGATAACATACAATTTATCATGGTTTTAAAAAATATTTGATGCACAGGCATTTCAAATTAATGTCTCATGTAACAAATTACTAGTAGAATCTAGAATTGTTGTAGACAAATTGTGCAGATGATGTATATGGTGTTTGCATTAGTTTCCTATTGCTGCTGTAACAAAGTACCATAGCCTGGCTGGCTTACAAAAGCAGAACTGTATAATCTCAGAGTTCTGGAACCTGGAAGTCTGCAGTCAGTGCATCAGCAGGATGGCTTCCTGTGGAGAACGGTGGAAGAACCTAGCCCAGTGATGGGCAACCTTTTGAGCTTGGTGTGTCAAACTTCGCCAAAAAACAGAGCATAACTCAGGTAGTGTGTCACTTTGAGGAAAAAACTAACTCCAAGACTCTAGTCGCAAATGTTTCATCCTCAGGAGCAGCAAATGTTTTATCCTTGGCATGCGACCGCATGTCATCAGAAATGGCTACACGTGTCAGTGCTGACACGCGTGTCATAGGTTCGCCATCACTGACCTAGCCCATCCTCTTGGTGAAGGGGGGAGGGAGAGGGCCTCGCTGGCACTCTTTGGCACATCTTGGTTTGTAGCTGCATCACTCGTCCCGCGCTTTGCAGACATGCTCCCTGTGCCTCTTCTTGATGTCTTCTCTCTGTGCATGTCTGTGTCTCGGTGCACACATCCTTTTAATAAAGGCATAAATCAGATTGCATTAGGTCCCATCCTAGTGATGTCATTTTAGCTCAATGACCTCTGGAAAGATCCTATTTCCAAATAAGATCAAATTGGAGATTAGGACTTCAACATATCTTTTTTGTGGGGACACAATCTATATATATAAAACCCTAATATGCAAATAGAACGGCAGAACACCTGAACAACCCATCACTATGATGTGCACTGATCAGCAGGGGGCATGCGTGGAACATGGCAGGCGTCGGCTGTGGCAGGATGCTGGAGCAGGTGAGCAGGGGTGCCAGACCAAGATGGGGTGCTGGTTGCTGTCATCAGGGCAAGCCTCTGGTGGTTACTGAAAATTCTTTGCTCCTGCGTGTCACGGTCCCGCCACTGCTCACACCCACTGCTGGCGCCTGACGCCAGCCTGAATCAGAGCCATGGCTTCTGCCCCAATTGCTTCTCAGGGCTTCTCCACCTCCCCTTGCTCCTGAGGGGCGATCAGGGCCGACAGCTGCCTTTCACACCCACCCACTGCTGGCGCTGGCCCCAATTGCTCCTTGCTGTCAGGGGGTGCACGTGTCTGCAGCGGGAGTGGGACTGCCGGCAGATAGGGGACCAGGGGCCGCAGCAGGAGGAGCCGGGCGGGGGTGCAGAGGATGGACCGAGACCTGGCCCTGTGCCCACCTCAGTCTCATGGCCCACAGTTCCTTTCAAGGTGCATGAATTCATGCACTGAGCCCCTAGTTAAACCCATAACAGTGTAGTATTTAAGATACTTTCACCTAACCTAACTTCAAAAGGTTTATTCCAGTGTTTTCTTTCTAGAAGTTTTACAGTTTTATATTTTAAATTTGAGGTCCATGATATACTTGACTTTTGTTTATGGTTGCAAGTATGGACTAAATTCTTTCCATGTTTTCTGTTTCTTTATTTTTTATTTTTATTTTTTGCATGTGGTTATCCAATTTTTCCACTAGCACTTCTTAAAAAGACTATCCTTCTCCACTGAGTTGCTTTTTCATCACTGTAAACAATTAGTTGTCCATGTGTATGTGGGTCCACTCCTGGAGTCTTTATTGATTGTATCTCAACACTAATATCACAGTCTCAACTACTGTCCTTTCCTTTCAAACAGATTCTCTTTCTCTCAATAACTCTCATTTTCTCTGAAATCCCCATGGATCTGAAGTTAGACCTTATAATTTTGAAAGTGTATTAAATTTTCTCTTCAGTTTTCTGTGTTTACTTTAGTGGTCATCATTCTTTATAATTTCATTTTATTCTATACATTAATATTTCACTCTTCAGCTTTGTTGAATTACCTGCTGAATTTAGAAATTGTATCTTTTAATTTTAATTACTAGCTTTGTTCTACTTATTGAATTTGTTTGATAATTTGAAAAAAACTATTTTGGTTGATTTTATATTTTCTTGTTCTTTAATCATAGTTTTGTTTTTTCATTTTAAGCTTAAATCCTTGTGATAATTTTAATACTGGACATTTCACAGATCTGATTTAGCTATGTTGTTTCTTTAGCCCTTTACGCTTGGTACCTTTTTTTCACCATGTTTTTTCTTTTAATCTTTAAAGAAGAAATCTCATTCCTTGAAACTTTAGATATTTAAATCCTTTGACATTTATTTAGAATTTTATTTGCTCTGGAAAAGACTTGTAATTTCTTCTATCAAACTTGAGCCCTGCTGTTAGTGTTTTTTTTTAATTTTTCAATCAATATCATTGATAAATGTAAAAAGAATTTTGCTGTATTTACCAAGAATTTTTAATCATTTTCAGAAGTGTTTGTCAGTTCACCTCGTTCCTAGACTGCCCAAAATGTAAACATTTAGGCTTTTGTTTTTATGCAGCGATTTTCCTAATGGCTCAGGTGCCCAAATGCAATCATGTAGCTTCCTACAGAACAAGCATGATCCAAGTCTCTCCCCTTAATGTGATCTTATGCTCGTCACTGATGTTACCAGATACCCTGTAAATATCACCTTTGAGATCTGTATCCGATAAATATATCAATAAATTAGCTTCTTTCAAAAATCTTATTGGCCCTTTATACTTCTGTTTTATATGTGACATTTATTTTGAGATACTTGAAATTATCTCTTTTCTCTGTCATATATTTTACTGACTCTTAGCTTCAAAGGTTACCCCTGCCGAAGCTGAATAAATATAAAGTTTTATTTTTTAGAGATCTACCCTTTTATCTTTAAAATTTTTAATTGTTCATCCATCGAGCACCCACCGTTGTGGCATGTGAGTCTGTGAGCACATGCTGTGCAGAGCCTTTTGAGGAAGGCGCCAACGTGCTCACCCACCTTCCTCATCGGCTGCTCAGGCCCCTCCAGCTCACATAGACAGATCCGGGCTCTGAGGTGGCTGTTGTTCCACTCGTTATAAAGAAAACATTGTCACTTCTTCTACATGCATTTTACTTCCTCTAAATAGATACACTTTTGATTATTACACTGAAATGCTTTTTGTTTGAAATGCATAAAAATAGACTAGATGGAAAAGACTCACCTACAGGAATATAACCAAGTGGGATTCACAATAGCTGTTTTAAAACAAACCTATCATATAAGAAGTATTTGATGCACAGGCATTTCAAATTAATGTCTCTGGTAACAAATTACTAGTAAAATCTAGTAGAATTGTTGTGGACAAATTGTCCAGGAGCCTAAACTCTCAGCTACTCTCAGGTCTACAAATGGTCCTTCAGGAAATGGTTATGCTAAGTCTGATCCCCCTTAAGAATTCCTGTGGCCTGCAGACACTCTCTGTTTTGTCATCTCATAGCAGTCCTGTGTATCCTCCACGTCCCCACCTGTTGCTGGTGGATGTGGGCTTCTTGCAATGCCATGAGAAAAGGGATTTTCTGAGACTCACACGAGAGAATGAGTGTATTTAGTCGCATGAAATTAACCCCTGAGTTCCCAAGGCCCCCTCTCCCTCTATCTGAGGAAGAGTCCGGCTGTGTCTTCAGCAGCGTGGGAGTAAAGCCACTGCCTAGGGCTTCCGGTCAATGTTTGCACAGTCCAGTCCAGCACCTGGCGAGCTTAGCTCTGTTCCCAGCTGCAGCCCATTGGCTGTTGGGTCTCCTGGCCACGGGCCCTGCAGCTCCGAGGGCCACGTGGCTGTGGAGGGAACGTGGGTGAGTGCAAGGAAGCAGGGGCAAGGCCGAAGGAGCCAGGGAGCCAAGAGAGAGCTCCTGTCGGGACATTTCAACCTTCTAAGACTTCGTGCTCTTGTAGTGGCTTCACCCCCTCTAGCCAATCCGTGGTTCCCCAGACTAGACTGACAGACAATGCCTCCCCTGCCTCACCCCAACCTCACTGTGCTTGTGTCCAAATCCCCTTCGCAGGTGTCTGCAGGGAAGGCCGGTGGTTCCCTGGGCATTGAAGTTGCAGCTTCCTGTCAAGCTGCCCAGAAGGCCATGCTTATTATGTCTGGCCTCCCTGTGCTCCCTTTCTGTTGTTAATATTAATAACTGCGAATTACAACAGTAACAGTCCTGACACTGCATGGGGAGAGAATCTGACAGCCATCTCTGAGAATACCACCTATTTCAATATTTAATGCATAAAACATTTTTCAATGATTTGCCCAACAGAATCTTATTAATGATATGAAAATTATCTTTATGTTGATAATAGTTTAATGGAAGGATTCCAGATCCCCTAATTCAAGTGGGTTTATTCATTTCATGAGAAGTTATTAGTGTTAATCATTTTGACTGATGCCTGATTTTAAGATATAATTTTCTTTATTTACTAAAATAAGAACAAGAATTTCTCATTTAATTCAATTCAGCCATTGCCTCTACAGCTGCAGAGGCCAACGTGCCGTGTCTGGGCTGTTCGCCTTGAGGCACATGGCCTTGGCTTAAGAACTGTTTAGTCAAGGCCACTGGTGGGGAGAGCCTTGCTGACACGCTGAATTGCTTCTGCTGTCACCACTGGGGACATCTGTCCTTGACCTCACTCTTGTGTCCTGCCCGTTGGTGGCTGAGCCCTTACCCTGAGACTGCTGTTATGAGGCTCCACGTTTGTTAAAAATAATCCCTCTTTACCTGTACAGGGATCTGATGTTTAACTTCTTTCTACTCAGACCTGAGGGGTTGATCGCTCTCTCCCCTGTACGCTGCTGTCCATGACCATCGCCTCTGCTGTGGTTCAGGCCTCACCACCGGAAAGGAACTGTTCTTGTAGATGAGTTCACCAATCTCCACACGATCTGTTAACCAACTAGGAATTGGATGAACTTCTCTAAGATGCAAATGCACTTTCACCTTCGTTATTGCCTTCCAGTAAAAGTCAGAAGCTTACTTAGTGTCCAGTCTCCCGTGATTTGAGTGTGCCTGCCTCACAGGCTGCTCTTTGTCTCTGCTGGCCTTCATCATCCCAGCGCCAGCTGGGGAGAGCAAACTGCTGTCTTCTCCTGACTTTGTGCATTTGAAAAGGAGCTCCACCCCTGCCTCTCCCCAGGAGTCCTCACTTATCAAACCTCAACCACTCACTGCCTCTTGGGAAACCTGCTATTTCACCCAAGGACCCTTTGTCCCTGTTTGGTGACCTGCGTGGGCCTCAGGTATGCATCCATATACAGCAGTTGCCTTTCATTCCCTGTGCCCATCCCCTGGCATGGTGTAGGGTAGTGTTTCAAAGGCAGATCATGGAGCCGGACAGTCTGAATTCTCATCCTTCTGTGCTGCTTGCCAGCCACGCCATCTGGGCAAGTGATAAGCTTTCTGGCGTTCCTCATCTATAAAGCAGGGATACTAACGGTATGCAGTTCATAGGGTGACCTGCTGACTAATTAGAAAACAAAGGACTGGGAGGCTTGAAACAGAAGAAATACCCAATAATTGATATCTTTTTTAATATAAAAAACTTTGTTGAATGAATTGAGCAGGAGTTCTATGTGAGACAATATCACTGACAAAACATCCTTGATATAGCAGAAAATATAACAATTTATCTAATTAATTGTCATGTAAAAATTATGGCACTGTTATTATTACCACTTACATATGAAGAGATGAGGCCCAGAGGGCAGTTATTAAAATTGCTCCAAGTATTAAAACAAATACATGGTGAAGTTATATTTGACTCCAAGGAACCTGAATCCAGAGCTTTCACTCTGAACCACTAAACCCTCAAAATATTTTGTTGTTTCCCCAATGCACATTTGTTGAATGAGTAAGTTTTTTTTTTTTAAATAACACATAGATATCCTCTTATTTATAGTGTGAGAAATTACAGGGATGTCCTCGCCCAAAGATCTTTGGAATTTTGCAATTTCTGAAATGTATTGCATTGAGTATGGAAAACTTTATAGTAATGGACATAGAGTGATGGCTTGGGTATACAAGGCACAGGAGAGATCCCATACCCCGTGCTCAGCATCTTTGATAGATTATCTATTGAGAAATGTGGACCAGTGGTTACCAATCTCCACACTAAACAGATGTGGGGAGTTGGCAGCACACTTGGACCTGACACTAAATTGTGTCATTTAATTTCGCTTGGGTACCTCATAGATAAGATGTGTGCTATGAATCTCATTGGGAAAGGCCATTCACCTGGAACTGGGCAGGGAGTGAGGAGGGGAGAGTCCGGAGGCAGCACTGTGTAGGAAGCCAGACCTAGGGATGAGGCAGGCATGTTCCTCGTTCTGCTCCTGCCATGTAGTAGCTGGCTCACCCAATCAAGAGCTTATGCATATCTGTGTGCAGTTTTCTGCACTCCTTTCTAAAGCTCAGCTTCCCCATATGTCATGAAGTTATTACCTTGAAAGCTATTTGTGGAGATTTAGTGAGAAATGTGTGTAACCCAGGGACCTTCTATGTGTGACTTCCTCGCCCCTTTCCCAGGCTGTTCCTAGCCATGGGCTGAAGTATGGATTCAGCTATACATAAGGAGTCAGGACAGTGCCTGTAAACCCAGGAGGAGAAAGCGGGATCATCAAGCTGAGGTCCAGTGGAACCAAGGCTGGGGAGCCAAGGGTCTGAGGCTGGGCAGTGAAGGGAAGTCATGATGAGATTAGGTGGGTGTGGGACAGGAGGGACTTCTGATGGCCACACTGATCACTGGCTGGTGTGTGAGTTTCATCTGAATGTCTGGCTAGAGTCTGAGGATGCATACCGTGAGAAGGGAGAGTCTGCCTCATTCCTGGTATCTTTGAGGGGATTTTCCCCCAAACGCATCTGGCCTCATGCCCCACACTTTACTCCTACCTATTAAGATGAAATGAATTAATTGAACAGAGGACAACAACCACTGGTCCACATTTCTCAATAGATAATCTATCAGAGACTCTGAGCACAGGGCGTGGGAACTCTCCTGTGCATTTTAGCCACACCCCTTAGCCTCTAGACACCCACAGATCCACACTAGGCACCCATAGTGCCCACAGTTGTGCTAACCAAAGATGTCTCCAGACATTGCACAACTGCATTGAATAGCGGCTCTAAACGGTGTTGGCAGCACACTTGGACCCAACACCAAATTGTGTCATTTAATTTTGCTTCCTCAATAGCAAAGTTGATATTTGGAGCTTCTGCTTTACTCTTCCTTTTAACAATGTGCGACTTACTCAGAGTCCAGATGAGGGTCTCTTCAGAGCTCAGAGTGCTTCTTGAGGTGGTTGTGTATGTCTCAGTTGCAGTGGGCCTGTCACACGTGCTTCATCGTTGGGATATTTATTTCTCCCACAGACAGTATTTGAGCAGTTATAAAAGATAAGAACTGAAACTTGGCACTGACCAGACATGTCACTGAAGTTTCAGGAGGAGGCTCTGTTGGGTCCCTTGAATATCCGATTCAGATGAGGCACGCAGTCTCAAAAGCTGGGTCAAAGGCAGGCACTGACCTATCAGCAGGTTGGCAGCTTATCTCAGCAGCCAGCTGGTGGGTAGACCAACTGGCTCTGGTTCCAGCTACATTTCCTGAAAAGGGAGAGATCATTTTCTTTCTTGTTTTAAATTGAATTTATAGGGGTGACATTGGTTAATAAAATCATAAAGGTTTCAGGTGTACATTCTATAATGCATCATCTGTATATTGTACTGTGTGTTCACCACCCATGTCAAGAAGTAAGATGCTTTTTGATGCTAGGAATTTTCTCTTCAGGGTTTTGGTGGGCAAGTCAAAAGCCAACACTGGGCCTGTGAAGGTCCGCCTGGGCATTCTGGAAGCTGTTGGCAAACTTGGGCCATGCTCCCGGCTGAGCATCACCCATGGGCACGGTGCCCCAGAAAGATCCGATCTACAGAGCAGAAAAGCTTCATTTTTGGCTCTACAGAGGCAGCAGCCTTTAGGCTAATTAATAAATCATCAACACGTTTGTGGTATGAAAAATGAAATATTTATGCTCGCCAGAGTAATATTTCTGTCTTGCAGCCCATGCTCTGTTGATGCTTGATGGAGGATGAAGTAAATACCAGCTGGTATAGAATGAATGAAATATAATTACCGCCAACAAAGTTAAGTGAATATTAAAACACAGAAACCACAGGCACTGGCTTTCACCCCTCTTCAACTCCACTGGCCAGGACATGGCATTCTGACCTGATGCCGGCTTCCTACAGCTTCCAGCAGGGGTTTCAGTAAAGGGCTTAGTTGTCCGAGACGTGGCACACAGGCTGCTGAAAAAGGCAGGGAGTCTACCACTTTCCAAGCCATGATGCCCAGCCAACAAGTGACATTGCGAAAGGACTGTGGCTTTGGAAATAGGACAAGTTCTTTGTCCAATCTCTGAAATTTACAAGCCATGGTACCTTGGTCAAGGTCCTTCACTTTTCTGCACCTCAGTTTACTTATAGTAAATAAGGGTAATCCTGCATGAAGTGATGAGAGAAAATAGTGCATCTGAAATTAACAGACACCTTTTGCTTGGTGACCTGGAGGCACAGAGGAACTGTGAGGAGAAGGGTGAGGAGTTTGGGTCAGCAACCCACAGATGGTGGGCCGCAGGGGGAAGCACCGGGAGGCGCAGTTGTGATTTAATGACTCAAGACCAGCAAGTGATTTAATGACTCAAGAGGCAAAGCTGTGAAGCCCAGCAGCAGGGACACAGAAATGTCCAAAAAGGGGATCAGGACGCACAGAGAGCATGCTTAATGAAGGGAGAGGCAGAGACCGGGCTGTGTTTGGGGGAGAAACCGAAGAAGACCGTCTAAAAGGAGCAGGCAATCAGATTTCTCCAGCCTTGGAAAAGTGTGTGTGTGTGTGTGTGTGTGTGTGTGTGTGTGTCTGTGTGTGTGTGCATGTGCGCACACACGCAAGGTTCCTGCCCTCCATAGCTCCCATTCCACATAAGCACAGTCTATTCAGCAAAATGTTCACCATGCAAAGACTACAGGGTTCTCTTTGTTTCCTTCTGAGCTCCCCTCTGTCCTTCGTTTCCCATGCTGAGCACCTCATAGACAATTCAGGCAGGTCAGGCCTGCTTATGTTCTGGGAGATTCACCTTCACAATACTCATTGTTTTTCTTTCACTTGACTCTCACTTTGAAGGCCCATCCTCACCTCCGTGCAGAATTGCTGTGTCCACAGCCCACTAGTGTCCAGGACAGCAGGTGTGTGGTGTCCAATGAGCTTAGATATGGAATGAAAGGTAACTATCCTCTAAGGAATCCTACAGGATCCCAAGTCCCTGCCATCAAAGAACAAGCTGTCCTCAAGATGCAGCGTGGCATCATGGAACAAGCAGAGAGCCAAAGGTGTGCGGCTGAGTGCTTTAATATTTACAGGCTGTAGATGTCACAGGAAGGGAAAATCCACCATTCATGGCACTTCCTACATGCAATCACTGTTCTAAGATTATTAAATAAATGATCTTATTTAATCCTTACAGTCATCTTGTAAGATAGGTGTTTTACAAGCAAAAGCATGGAAGTCACGACAGCAGGATTCAAACCTGTCTATTGTCTGCAACTTCCGTGTCCATTTCACCTTTCCTTCCACCCTCATCCCTTTCTTCCTTCACTTGTTTCCATTCCTCTCCTTCCTACCTTCTCTTTTTCTTCTTTCTCAAAACATTTTACAAGGTGGCAAAAATGTTAGCTGCTTACCATTAATTGTGTTTAAGTTGGTAATATGCCAGCTTAAAAAACAGATTCCTTGTAGGTGAGTGTGGCCATGTGACATATTCTGGCCAATGCTCTGTCACTGGAGAGGATGAACTCAGAACCTCTGGCACCTGCTGTCCTGTGTTCCTTTCCGTGAAGGAAGACTTCATGCTCAAAGTAGAACAGCTGTCTAATGAGCACCAATGACGGCACACAGGCCGCCTGAGATGAGACATGGGACCTTGGTCCTGGAAAGCACTGTGCCTGGCCGACCTGCTCTGCTGGCTTCTGTTAGATCACTATATTCAAGGTTCTGTTACTTGTAGAGAAGTGTGATTTCTAGCTTCCTTTAGTTAGAGCGCTAAGACATTTTCAAAGAATCTCCCAACGCCCGCCCTCTCTCCACTCAGAGGAAACTGCTGGCAGAGGGCCGTGGGCGTGCCTTCCTGTGCTCCTTCCATGCTTGCCCCACTCACAAGCACGCACATGCTCACAAATGCCCTTGTAGTGCATTAGGATGCGCTCCACTTACTCTTCTGTAACATGCTCTTTTCACTTGTGTGAAACTATGATTTGGAACCCTACTATTTACAGCATTTAGATATTTACTAAGCGCTAACCCCTCTATGTCTGTGGAACAGCGATTTTTAAATAAATGGAAAAGAAGCCAAAAAAGCCAGTCAGAGAAAGACAAGTATCGCATGATCTCACTCACATGTGGAATCTAATGAACCAAATCAACTGATGAGCAAAATAGATCCAGAGGCATAGAAGCATGGAACAGACTGTGAAATCTCAAAGGTAAGGGGGGCAGGAGGATTGGTGGGTGGGAAGAGATCAAGCAAAGAACATGAATGCATATGTGCATAACCCATGGACACAGACAATAGGGTGGTGAAGCTCTGGGGTGGGGGCGGGGCATGCCCAAAGGGGTCAATGGGTTAGCCTCACCTCCAATATACAGAACAGCCTCCACAACAAGGGATTATCCAGCCCCAGGTGTCAAGATTCACATCGAAATGTCAATGCTAGTTTGAAAGACTATGTGATAGAATATTACAAAATGTAGTTGTATCATAGTTTTCTTAAACAAGCTCTACTAAGTACTACTAAGACTGTTTCTGACAATGCTGAAAACACCATTATTGCCCATACATGTTTGATATTACATATAAACATGTTAAAAACACATTTTTATGCATGGAATTGCTTGGACAAAGAATATGCACAGTTAATATTTTGATACTGCTGCCAAATCACTTATCAAAAAAGGATTCCTTAATTTACACACCCAGCAAAACTCAATAGACATTGTCTGTCTCCCTGAGCCCTCTTAGCATTAGCTATCACCAACCTTTTAATCTTTGTAAGCCAATGGCACTACTGCAACTTCATTTGCATTTTTTGATATGAATGAGATTGAAACAAATTTGTCCATTAACTGGCCACTTTATTTCCTTTTATGTGAAATGCTTCATCCACATTATTTACCCATTTTCTGTCTGATTATTATCTTTTTTATTATTGATTTCCAGGAGCTCATCTTATATATTAAATATTAATGTTTTTAATTGAGTATGTTAGAGTCCTGTTTTGTCTACATTTTCCCGCTGCATAATCATTTAGGACAGTGGTCAGCAAACTCATTAGTCAACAGAGCCAAATATCAACAGTACAACGATTGAAATTTCTTTTGAGAGCCAAATTTTTTAAATTTAAACTTCTTCTAACGCCACTTCTTCAAAATAGACTTGCTCAGGCCATGGTATTTTGTGGAAGAGCCACACTCAAGGGGCCAAAGAGCCGCATGTGGCTCGCGAGCCACAGTTTGCCGACCACGGATTTAGGAAAAGAAATAAAGACTGTAGAGGTCAGAGGCTCTTGTTTGTAATTATTAATTAGCCCTGACTTACTGGTGCCTCCCACGGGGGTGTGGGCGACAAGGTGCAGGCAACCCCGTCAAGGTGTGGGTGAGAGAACATGGATGACAGAACATGTACATGCTGCCTCCCCTGGGATTGCTGTTAGGGGTCACGTACCTAATAACGGCATCTCTTCTTCATGCACAGCTCGCTGATTCTGTTGTACATTAAGACAAAAAATTAGCAGAAGGAATATCAAACTAGCTCCTCTTTACCTATCATAGTGGCACTGGAGAGGGGGCAGGTATGTGCAGACCATGGCCCAGCACTTACCCCCAGGATTGGATGGCACACCCACCCAGGTGCTCTGTGTTGGCCACGTGGCAGAGCGCAGCAGAGAGCCTGTGCTTGTGTTGGCAGGGCCTGCTCCTCAGAGAGAGGAGGCTCAGCCACATCCCTGAGTTTATTCTGTCTGTGTGTACCACTCAGATAAGTCACTCCACTCACTATGGGGGAGGGGTACTGAGGGGACAGAGAAAGGCCAGGGGTGTTACGTTAACCAGGGCTTTTCACCTGGAAGTGAAGGAAGGGACTAGGAACCAATGCGCCTGCCCTGTTACAGAAAGCTCCTGTGAGCCCTCTACTCCTTGTACATTTTATTTTTGAATGATTCGTCTGTTAGGGTGTCTACTTTTCCTTACCTATCTGCTTTTCAGTGTATCAGATATTTTCTTCCTTCTACTTTTTGCACTGATCTTTGGGAAATGGTAGCAGCTTTCTTAAAATAAAAAGATATTTTAAATTGGCTCTTAGAGAGAGAGGAGGAGAGAGGGAGCGAGAGAAACATGGATATGAGAGAAACCAATCGACCGCCTCTCCCATGCTATCCACTGGAGAACAGCCCACAACCTGCAATCAGGAGGATGCACAACCCGTTGAGCAATACTGGCCCGGGACAGCAGCTCCCTTTATGCTCACAGTTGTCACCTGTCCATCTATGGCTTCGCCTAATGACCCTCTGTCTTCCTCCTTCAGTTGTCCACTTTTATACACACATGTAAGAAGGTATTTGTAACTGTATTTTGTTTATAATTTACTAATCTCCTTTAAGTCAATGTCCATTGTCCCTTCCACATTCCATAAGAAATTTCATGGTTATTCACCGTTTATTCCAGGTACTTTTAAAATAATTCTTTCTTTACTTCTCTCTGCTCCCTCTCACTGCGGCAGTGCCGGTATTCTCCAGGGTACCATCTCAGCTCTTGTTGCATTCTCTATGCCCCATAAATGCATGAATTAGCTACCAGTTATATACTAACAATTTCAAATTTATGTATTTTCTAACCTAACCCCCCGCCACACACACACTCACTCACCCGTGCTTCAATGCATCGTGAATATTCATATCTGCTGTCACATTGCTATTTTCAACTCAGTGTGACCAAATCCTATTTTTCATTCTATATTTGTCTCAGTTGATGTGTTAAGTTCTGTTCAATTAAAAATTTAGGCATCATCTACAACAAGTGTGTCAAACTCAAAGGCTAACACGGGCCAAATAAATAAGGTTTAAGTTTACGTGGGCCACAAAAAAAAACAAAAGCTTCGATTTTCATAGAAAAATAGGTTTATTTCGATAGAGACATGCTAAATACAAAGAGCTGAAATAAATGAGTAATTGTAAACATAAAATAATAGAACATTTTAATAAAAAATAATATTTTTTCTTGAACATTAACTTAGCAGACACTGAATAACTGCACAAATTAATAAGTGTAACGCAAATAAACCTATTTTTCCTGTTCTCTGAAAGCAAAGTATTTCCTGTTGCGCACACCCAACAAGTCAGTACGAGACTAATGACATGGCCATCAGCTGCTAAAATATTCATTGCTAGTATTAGTGGAAAGAAATGGTGCTCCTGTGCATAAGGCATATAAGGGAAATGAATGCAGCACGATTATAGTCATTAGTTATTAGCAAACGTTGTAGTTCGTTATTAATAATTATGCGTAATAGGATATTGTAAAAATTAAGTTACAAAATTTTTTTAAAACATTTCTTACATACCATTATATAGGCTAGGCCGCAAAAATATTGGCTGTGGGCCGCATGCGGCCCGTGGGCCAAGAGTTGACATGCTTGCTCTGCATGAAAACTCTATTTTATGAATGATTGGTTTGATCATTATTTGATCAGAACCTTCAAGGGCTCCATATTTCCCAAAAGATAAAGCACATTCTTGGAACTCTAGACAGGCCTTTTTATAGACCTGTGATGGTTAATTTTTATGTCAACTCGGCTGGCACAGTGCCCAGACTTTGGTGAAACATTCTTCTGGGTCTGTCTGTGAAGGAGTTTTGGATGAGATGAACATGTGCATTAATGCACTTTGAGGAAGAGAGATTATGCTCCAGGATGCAGGTGGCCTCACCCAGTGCTTGGAAGGCCTCACGGGAAGCAACCCCGACCTCTGTTGAGCAGAGAGGACTCCTGCCTGCCGACAGCCTCCAGACCGGACGGGGCTGGCTCTCCCCGGCCCCCAACCTGCTGGCCTCGCCGCAGGCTGTGGGTTCCCAGGCCTCCCCCACGAAGGAGCCAGCTCCTGGCTGCATGTCTCTGCGTGAGCCCTGGCACAGTGGCTGCTGCTTCTCTGGAGAACCTTGACCAATATGGACATGGCCCTCTTCCTCTAACATTCGCCCTTTAGAACAGTAACAATCGATCAGATAATAAACAAAAATCTAACAAATAGAAAACGAACAAACAAACAAAACCCACCGGTAGGCTCTGGCCATGTAGCTAGGCTGGTTAGAGGGCCTTTCTGATGCCCAAGGCTTCGGGTTCCATCTCCTCTCAGGGCACATGTAAGAGCCAACCAATGCACGCACACGTTTCTCTCTCTCTCAAATCAGTCAATAAGTTAAAGCAACAACAAAAGCACCCACCGACACAAACTTATACTTGGACCTGGGCAGAGCCCTGTCATCCCAGGCACAGGACAAACTCTCTGTGCCTCAGTGCAGGGCACATTCTGATCTCAGCTCTCATCTAGGGAACGCCTCCATGTCCTCTGCCTGCCTCTCCTCAGCTGCTCCCAGTGGACTCAGATGTGGCTCCTCTCTGCCCCATAGCACTGTGTCCTAGCATTCACGTGGGCAGCCCCCCACCGAATGGCAGTTATTACATCTGTTTCCTCACCAGGGCTCCTAGCCGGGCCCGCAGTCAGTCATTATGGAATAGAATACCTTTCATCCACTGAACTCCTCCATCAAATCCTTCTCGTATGCACTAGGTATAGCCAATTCCTCAAGAGAAAATAAAAACCTGCACCCCCTCCTGAGTCCCTCATACTCCAATGCTGTCACCATCAATTCCTTCTAAGTTTGGAGAGTTGTCCAACCTCCAGCAGGAATCCCAGGAGAAAAGCAAGCATGGATCCAGGACCGGCAGCCCAGGGACATCCTTGAGGACTCAGCCCACAGCTGGTGCTGAGCTGGGTGGGGTGAGCTGGGGCAGCTGCCGCTTCTGCTCTGCACAGTAGTAAGTGCAGAGAGCACAACACGAGAGCCGTCCCTGGCCCCACGTGCTCTGTCTGTGCTCTGGAGAGGTGACCTCGTTCTTTAATCACAGAAGAGGGCAGAGCTCTCCTTTCTTCCTGATGCCCGGTTGTGAGCAGAACTAATCTATATATATAAAAGCCTAAGTGACCGGCCAGTAGCCATGATGCACACTGACCACCAGGGGGCAGACTCTAAACGCAGGAGCAGAAACCACAGCCATGGAAACATGGAATAGACTGATGAATCTCAGAGGGAAGGGAGAGAGGGGAGGGCGGGAACAGATTAACCAAAGATCTTATATGCATACTAGAGGCCCGGTGCACAGATCATGCACTGGTGGGGTCCCTCAGCCTGTCCTGCAGGGATTGGGTCAAAACCAGCTTGCTGACATCCCCCAAGGGGTCCCGGATTGCGAGAGGGCACAGCCCAGGCCGAGGGACCCCACCGAAGCACGAATCTTTCCACTGGACCGCTAATAGATGAGTAAGTGTTTATTTCTTAGTAACTGTCAGCAAATCACTATTACCTGGAGTGGACCGCAAGGTAGGGTGTCAGTGTGGGAGGCTGGCTCCGTGGAGTAAGTGGGCGTGTGGGAATGTGTTGAGGGGCCGGAAGGACCTTTTCCCTTTCCAGAAGCTGTGTCTGTACCACGGCCAGGCAGCACCGCAGAACTTGAGGCTTCACGTGAGATGTGTCACTCCCGTGTTGCCCTTCACCTTACTGTGTAGCATCGGGCAATCGCTGTCCTTTACTTGGTTTTCTCTTCTCTAGCTGTCTCAGGAACCCATACTCACAGTTGGGATGAGCATTTGATTGACATGTGTCAAGGTCCATTATCAGAAGGCCCCAGTAAAAGGTTTGCTGAATCTGCGTTCTGTTTGCCTTGGGAACAGAAGTGAGCATCACGTTTCTAATCCTTGGCTGGTGGTTTGCCTCCAGAAAAGACCATGTAAGTGCTGGTTATCAGAGGCTGTCAATATATTCCCCAAGTGAAGAAATCTCGCTCACCTGACTGACAGCTACAGATTAAATTTGCTTCCTTTAAACAAGCAACCAGCCTAATGTCCCCACAGCGAGGCCTCGCGGTGTGTGCTGCCTTGGCCTACTGCCACGCGGTCTGAATGGCAGGCTATTTTGCCTTCACTCAGCGTCTTAATGGGGAAGACAGTGCAGCTGGTTACCGGGCACCTGGGTGAGGGAGCCTGCAGCTTAGAACTGTGGCTGAGAAGCTGAGTGTGGGCGGAATAACCTGCACTACACCTTGACCTTTAGGCCACGCCGCCTCCGCCGGGCGACTCTTAGCAGTAATGGCCTAAATGCAGGCTGCTCTTGCAGGGCTCCTCGGTCCTATTGTGCCTTCTCTGTGCTCATTCTGCAACAATGGACTAGACATGTTAAGTGCTGAGGATGAAAGAAAAGTGCTACTCAATTAGTTGCTGCAAAGATGCACAGCCTGAGAGCAGGAGAGCGAGTAAGGAGCATGCGTAGTGAGGACAGCTGGAGGAGGCTGTGGGGCCCGAAGCAGCCGGGATTGTTCAGGTGCCGACGTAGTGGTGTGGTGACCAGCCTAAAGGAAGCGCTTTCTCCAAAATGGCGGGTAGCCCTTGGCATTCATTTCCTTTTTGAGTGAGAGATACACACCAGCAACACGTCGTCATGGAACAGCTCGGTGAACTCTTACACGCTATGCACACGTGGTCCCCATCCAGATCCAGATGCCAGATGTGGTTTCCTTCGCCTTCCCAGCTGGTCCTCGCAGCTCCACTGGAGGTAACTGGTGCTCCATCACCAGGCGTTTACTTACCTGGGTTTGAGGTTCACGGAAACAGGCTCCCCGCTGTGCTCTTTTGGACCTGCCTTCTTCCGCTGACACTTGTCGCGGAGACAGCCACGGGCAGCCCCTGCAGGGCTGTTCCTCGCTGGAGTCTGTCATGGACGCTGGCATTGGAAGGATGGACACAGTTGCTCCCAGTGGGCCCGGAGGAGGCATGCACACATCTAGCGTGGCAAAGGGGAGGGAGCTGTAGTTCCCTTACAGGGACGGGGGGCAGGTAGAAGCCTACACTGGCACTGGGCAGCAGGTGGGAGCTAATCCGGCACAGCGGACTGCAGGTGAGGTGCTGGCTCTGTTCTCAGCGCTCGTCCCGGCGCCTCAGGGGCACTTAAAGGCGAGGTCGGCATCCTCAGGCCTACGCGTTACACCCACTGTCACGGTGGAAACATGACTAGGGCAGGGCAGACACTCCAGAGCCAGGAGCTAGAGGTAAGCCACCAGGAACAAGGGAGGGAGAGACATGGAACCGCCAGAGCCAGATGACTGTGCCGAGTTGCTCAGCAGGGGGACCAGGGATCAGAGAAAACAGTGGGTTTCAGGCTTGAAAACCTAAGTTGCAGCGAGCAAGGCAAAGGCAGTTGAGAAAGCCAGAAATAACCCCCACTGCGGGTGTTCACCTGAACCTGGCACCTGAGGGCGAGGAAGAGCCTGGCCCTGTCCACCCGCCCGCCCCCCCGCCCCAGCTCTACCCGCACCTCACCTCCACCCAGCTCTACCCACACCTCACCTCCACCCAGCTCTACCCGCACCTCACCTCCACCCAGCTCTACCCGCACCTCACCTCCACCCAGCTCTATCCACACCTCACCTCCACCCAGCTCTATCCACACCTCACCTCCACCCAGCTCTATCCACACCTCACCTCCACCCAGCTCTACTCGCACTTCACCTCCACCCAGCTCTACCCACACCTCACCTCCACCCAGCTCTACCTGCACCTCACCTCCACCCAGCTCTACCCGCACCTCACCTCTACCCAACTCTACCTGCGCCTCACCTCCACCCAGCTCTACCCACACCTCACCTCCACCCAGCTCTACCCACACCTCACATCCACCCAGCTCTACCCACACCTCAACTCCACCCAGCTCTACCTGCACCTCACCTCCACCCAGCTCTACCCACACCTCACCTCCACCCAGCTCTACCCGCACCTCACCTCCACGCAGCTCTACCCGCACCTCACCTCCACCCAGCTCTACCCGCACCTCACTTCCACCCAGCTCTACCTGCACCTCACCTCCACCCAGCTCTACCTGCACCTCACCTCCACTCAGCTCTATCTGCACCACACCTCCACCCAGCTCTACCTGCCTGACCTAGGCTGACCTTACCTCCACCCAGCGCTACCTGCCTGACCTAGGCTGACCTCAGCAGAACGGCCCTTAAGAGAAGGTGGGTCACAGCCTCCCATTTTATTATCACATTTAATTTACATATGGGTCTGAACTCTCATGGCCGCTGTCATGCCATTTGCTATTTCAAAGAACAGCACAGCGGGGCTTTACCGCCAGCCTGTGGTGGTGCCTTCAGTAGAGCAGCCCCGGGCAGCGTTGCCAGGAGCCGGTGACATTTGCTGTGTTTGCAAAGGCCTCAGTTTGTGGAATGATTATTGATTCTCTTTCACAACTGAGATTGTTTCCTTGATGCTGCGCTGACTGGCTCTGGTGGGCACCCTCCCCTGTGCCTGTGTCCCCTGACACAACCCTTCACCTGAAAAGCAGGTGGTGTTCCTCCGAGGGCACCCCCTGAGCCGGGCATGGAAATATCACTCTTTTTCGCATATTCCATCACAGGAGGGCTTCTCCGAGCCTCGGCAGGGTGGCTGAGATGCACTGGTAAGTGAGCAAGGTTGACCTGGAGTGGGTGGGGCACTGAGCGGTGGGCGCCCTGCACTAGAGCAGGAACGCAGGGGAGCGACTGGGCCACATCCCGTGTCTGCATTTCCAGGGGGAAGGTGGGTGGGAAGAGAGGGAGGAGGAGGCGGTGGTAGAACAGGAGGGGATTCTGTACAGTCCACTAAGCTGCTCACAAAGCATTGACATCTGAGGAATAAATATTGGAAAGAACCAGGGGGTGTGAGGGTGTCTGGATTCTACAGTCAGAACACCCTAACCAGGTAACTCGGGAACCGTGGCATTTCCCATGAGGGTTAGAGGTGAGCCCTCGCATCCCAAGGCAGGAGTCTAAGAGGAGTAGAAAGAAAGAATGAGGCTTCGAGTCACACTGTCCATGGGAAACATGTTATTTACTCTCTGACACATACATTCTTTGAGAGTCCGCTGCCTCCAGGTGCTGGCAAGGAGAGTGGGCAGGGAGCTGCATACCAATGAGTTCCTAGGGCTGGAACTTTCACCCATAACTTCATTCCTCCAAGGAAGGTGAAGGCCAACATGACAGATAAAGTAAGTCCTTGCGTAACGTTGTCAGCAGGATTTTAGAAACGGTGACGTTAAGCAATACAAAGTACAATGAAACCAATTTTGCCAGAGACGACGTAAATAAGAGGTAAGTTCCTACAGCAGAGTTCTGGACACAAAACATCACCAAACTTCCGAAGTCCCACTTCAGTGCTCAATGCTGACATAAATGCGAGCTGTGCGGACATTGAAGAAAGGCCAACAGAAACAAGCAAGGACGTGCTTTTCCAAAAGGCTGACTGCAGTGCAGGGTCGCGGCGGTGGAGCCATCACTCAGCCACACCCACACTCACTCCACCGGGACAATATGCACACACAGGCACTCACGTGTGCATTGCTGGGTGTGTGAGGAAAACCACACAGACACAGGGAGAACATGCAAACCCCAGTGGCCCCAGCTGGAAAGTGACTTCTTCCTCATCAAACTTTGACAAAACTGTTGAATGAAAGCTATTACTTGAGGAGCTGCTATATGTTAGAATATCCTACCTAATAATACACAAATATGCAAATTGACCATACTTCCGACACACCCACAAGCCACGCCCACCATCCAATCAGAGCGAGCATGCAAATTAACCCAAACCAAGATGGCTACAGCCACAGAGAACAAGGTTTACTAGGTAACAGAGGAAGCCAAGCTTTCCGCCTGCCCTTGCCAGGCCTAAGCCTCCACTCAAGCTACAAAGTTTCAATTATAGAAGGTAAACAAATTCAAACAAATGGCGGCAGAATGGAGCTTGAGAGAGCAGACCAGGGTTGTCCCCGGCAACAGGGGAAGCAAAGCTTTCCGCACACCCTGGCCGGGCCCACCCGCTTAAGGAAACAAAGTTTCAATTATAACTCCAACAGAAATGGCTGCCAGCCTCAGAGGGAACCACAGGCTTGGCTCCGCTCCAGGCTACAAAGTTTCAGTTGTAGAAGGAAAATAAATTCTAGATACCAGGGCCTCTGCTTGGGTCGCCAGGGGGTGTGGCCATCCTGCAAACCACCACAGGCCCCTCGCTCAGGCCGCCCTATGCCCCAAGGGAACCCCCACCTGATCCGGGATACCCTTCAGGGCAAACCAGCTGGCCCCCACCCCTGTACCAGGCCTCTATCCTATCTAATAAAAGAGTAACATGCAGATTGATCATCACTGCAACACACAATATAGCTTCCCCCATGTGGTCAAAGATCCTGCCCCCATGTGGACACAAGATGGCCACCACAAGATGGCCAGCAGGAGAGGGCAGTTGGGAGGAACCCAGCCTGCAAGGGAGGGCAGTTGAGAGGGACCAGGCCTGCAAGGGAGGGCAGTTGAGAAGGACCAGGCCTCCAAGGGAGGGCAGTTGGAGGTGATCAACCCTGCAGGAGAGGGCAGTTAGGGGTGACCAGGCCGGCAGAGGAGGGAAGTTGGGGGCAAACAGGCTGGCAGCAGAGTGGTTAGGGGGTGATCAGGCTGGCAGGCAGAAGCGGTTAGGGGCAATCAGGAAGGCAGGCAGGTGAGCAGTTGGGAGCCAGCAGTCCTGGATTCTGGGAGTGATGTCCGACTGCCCGTTTAGGCCTGATCACTGGGATCAGGCCTAAACGGGCAGTTGTACATCCCTTGAGGGGTCCCATATTGGAGAGGGTACAGGCTGGGCTGAGGGACAACCCCCCTCCGTGCACAAATTTCATGCACCGGGCCTCTAGTGTAAATATATGATGTAAACACATAACATATGTAAGTTTACATATAGTTGTGTGCTCCTCATGGGCAGGTAGAGTCTTAGCTTGTGAATAAAGTCCTTAGCATGATGCACAGAGCAAGACGATGCCAACCCGCCTTTTCTTCAGACCAGCTCTGCAGTGGCGTGTGGGCGCCCCGCTTTAGACCTGAAGATTCAAACCTGCACTTTTTAAATCAGTGTTTGACAAGCCTTTAAAATGTTTCAATTGACATTTATTCTATTTATTTCGTAAGTATTATTCAATGGCCACAAGTTTAGTTTTTATTGTTTTTGTTATTTGTTTTGGCTTGCCATTTTATTTTTTAAATTTATCCTTATTGTTGAAAATATTACAGATGCCCCTTCCCCCCTTTGGCCCCGCCCCCGCTCCTGCCCACTGCTCTGCCAGCACCGGATCTTCACACAGACTCTATGAAACCAACCTGGCCATGCTGGGTGCCATGTGCCCACGAAGGCTGGCTGGCCCCACGCTCTGCATCATTGGCTTCCCGGATGTATTCTGTCCCTGCGCCAGTGCCCTCATGGCCCCAACAGGACTTCGGAAATGGAGCATCTTCCTCACCAGCTGAGCGCCGGCAGCCGGTGTGAGGCCTTCTGTGGCTGAGTACCTGGTGAGGCTCGGTGTACAAGGACAGGCCTGTGAGTTAGGTGTCTTCTGTCAGATAATATGTGTTTTCCCCTTAAAATGCTATGTGTTTCCATTTCCTATTTAACATCAGAACAAAATACTTCCATTTATCCTACCTAATAATAGACAAATATGCAAATTGACCATACCTCCGCTACACCCAAGCCATGCCCACCAGCCCAAGCCATGCCCACCAGCCAATCAGGGCGAGTATGCAAATAAACCGAACCAAGATGGCTACAGCCACCGAGAGCAACGTTTCCCAGGCAACAGAGGGAAACAAGCTTTCCGCCTGCCCTTGCCAGGCCTAAGCCTCCACTCAAGCTACAAAGTTTCAATTATAGAAGGTAAACAAATTCAAACAGAATGGCGGCAGCCAAGGAGCTGGAGAGACCAGGCCAGGGTTGCCCGCGGTAATGGAAAAAGCCAAGCTTTCCACACACCCTGGCAGGGCTCAGGCCTCTGCTTAAGGCTACAAAAGTTTCAATTATAGAAAGTGAATTAACTGCCACAGAAATGGCTGCCGGTGGAGCATGCAGGAGGCTTGGCTCTGATCCAGGCTACAAAGTTTCAATTGTAGAAGGTAAATAAATTCCAGATACCAGTGCCTCCGTTTGTGTCGCCAGGGGGCTTGGCTGGCCTGCAAACCACCAAAGGCCCCTTGCTCAGGCTGCCCCACGCCCCAAGGGAACCCCCACCCTTATCTGGGACACCCTTCAGGGCAAACCAGCTGGCCCCCACTCCTGCACCAGGCCTCTATCCTATCTAATAAAAGAGTAATATGCAGATTGACAACCACTCCAACACACAATATGTCTGCCCCCATGTGGTCAAAGATCCTGCCCCCATGTGGACACAAGATGGCCACCACAAGATGGCCAACAGGAGAGGGCAGTTGGGAGGCACCCAGCCTGCAAGGGAGGGAAGTTGGAGGTGATCAACCCTGCAGGGGAGGGCAGTTAGGGGTGACGGGGCCGGCAGAGGAGGAAAGTTGGGGGCAAACAGGCTGGCAGGGGAGCAGTTAGACATCAATCAGGCTGGCAGCGGAGTGGTTAGGGGGTGATCAGGCTGGTAGGCAGAAGCAGTTAGGGGCAATCAGGAAGGCAGGCAGGCAAGCAGTTGGGAGCCAGCAGTCCTGGATTGTGAGAGGGATAACCAACTGCCCATTTAGGCCCGATCCCACTGGGATCGGGCCTAAATGGGCAGTCGGACATCCCTCGAGGGGTCCCAGATTGGAGAGGGTACAGGCTGGGCTGAGGGACACCCCCCGCTACATGCACGAATTTCGTGCACCGGGCCTCTAGTATTTTATATCAGCCTTTATGCCACCTTTTCATGGATGATTATGTATTATAATTACAGCTCGATGCGTTGGTAGTGTACATTATAAGCCCATGGGAATTGGTATAAAGTACAATTGTCCAAGCCCCGCTCCAAACTTACTCAAACAAGACTCTCTAGATAAGGTAATAATAAAAATAATTGACTATTACTACTAATAATAATATGAGTCTGATGACCACTATTGGCTTAATCAACTTGAACTCTTCTTTAAAATGTGCCCCAACATAACGCCTGTGATGGGCTGGGAGCTGGTTCTTCAGGTTCTCCATTTCCCAGAGCTGTTACGACTTTGCCGGGAGCAGGAACGGCTGCTTCACCTCCTGGATTGTGGGAGGCCTGGCTTCCTGGTCCGTTGATCAGTTGACAACTGCACATACCACACTTTCCCTGTGGCCAGAGAAATCACGAGCTTGCACATGGCGAGTCTAGTGCCCCTGCCCTCACAGGAGCATAAAGCCAGCCAACTGATGCTTCAGGCAAACGACCAGAAAGTGCAAATGACAAAAACTAGGAAGTGTCTCAAACCAGCACTGGTAACGTGTCAGAAATGGTTACCAGGACTCCTGTGGTTGGAGTCAAGTTAAAAACAAGAGAAATCGCCTCAGCCAGTAGAGCAACCCTGCTGGAGGCGAAGGCTCTATTCCACGGAGACGGAACACTGCTCAGTCACAGCTGTCACCTGGAAGGTTGGATTCTCAGGCGCCCCATCCCCGGTGACCCCCTCCCCCCGCAGCAGATGTTTCCACTTCTCGGATGACTTCAAGATCTCAGAAACCTTCTGAAAAACGTATGAGTTTCTTTGTTTTTAAAAGACCATATTACTTGGAGTAATGTTGAATTCTGTAATAAGTACGAACTTTCAGTGCCTTGAGACAACAGAAATAATGTCTTGCCCGTGAAACAGGGTAATGCGGGTTCCTCGTCAGATGGCTCTTCTCCAGACAATGACTGTGGAGTCCACACGTCTGCCAAGTTTGAGGTTCACTTTTATCCTCAGGTTCCTCCACACCAGCTGCCAGATGCGGAAACAGAGGATGAAGACAGCACCCACTTCTAGATGTCTCTGCCACCACGTGACCAGCAGCATTTCATTCAGTCGCCTTTGCTGAGGCCTGTATTCAGGGATCATCACCCACTCTACCTCATCGGCACCCACTCTACCTCATCAGCACCCTCTCTACCTCATCGGCACCCACTCTACCTCATCAGCACCCGCTCTACCTCATCAGCTCTACAGCAAAGCTGAATTTAATCCCGTGTTCATGGTTCTGAAGCCTGAAGCTAGTCTCCATGTGAAACTCCCTTTCATGTGTGTGTTGTGCCCTGTGCTCACTGGTGACCGGCAATGTGAGCAGGCCTCCTGGTGCCCCTCTGCCTGAGGGCCCTGGGCATGGCCTTGCCTTACATGTACTGCTGCATTATAACAGGAATTTCCTACTAACAGTGGTGGATTCCATTAACATGTAATGTTGAACTTGCTTTTCTTCTACAACGTTCTCCAGAAAGTGTATTCTAAAGATACCAGGGCTCCTTCTGGCACAACATAATTTTCAATAATGTATAATCATACATGAAATGTTATGGAAAATTTTAATGATTTTGGTTTGCAAATGTAAAGGGCAAGCCATATCTGCAATAGATGTTGAAGTGTTGGAGTACTGAACATCTAGGTATTCATATTCCCTCTGGAATACGCTCCACATGACATGATCACGGGGCCTCCAGGCTGGGCAAGTTTGCAACGTTTTACCTGAGCTACAAGGTCAAGTCGGTATATGTGTCCAGACCAGATGTTACCAGAGGTCTCTCTCCCAAGGCTGGCTAGTGGCTGGGAAGTGCTAAGGTGATGCTTGTCAGACCCTGCGACGTCCTTCCAGCAGGAGAGACACCCCTGCTTTAAACACTGTAACTGGGGACCAGGGTGTGGCTCTGTTGGGAAGCCAGCCCCTCTCCTGGGACAAGCTGAGTGATGCTACAAAATGATCTCTCTATGCCATATCAGGATCATTAAACTCCTTTTCTATAGTTATCTTTTTAATGTAATTTATTTGTTATTATTATTTTAAATAATTTTTATTTTTCAAATAAAGTTGATGCACAATATTATACTAGTTTTAGGTGTGCAACATGATTAGACAGTATATACCTTATGAAGTGATCACCATGATAAATCTCACACCCATCTGCCCCCTACATCATTATTACAATACTAGAGGCCCGGTGCATGAAATTCGTGCACGGGGGCGGGGGGGTGTGTCCCTCAGCCCAGCTTATACCCTCTCCAATCTGGGACCCCTCAAGGGATGTCTGACTGCCCGTTTAGGCCCAATCACTTGATCCTAAACGGGCAGTCGGACATCCCTCTCACAATCCAGGACTGCTGGCTCCCAACTGCTTGCCTGCCTGCCTTCCTGATTTCCCCTAACCGCTTCTGCCTGATAGCCTGATCACCCCCTAACCACTCCAATGCCAGCCGGATTGATGTCTAACTGCTCCTCTGCCAGCCTGTTTGCCCCCAACTTCCCTCCTCTGCCTGCACAGTCACCCCTAACTGCCCTCCCCTGCAGGGTTGATCGCCTCCAACTTCCCTCCCTTGCAGGCCTGGTGCCTCCCAACTGCTCTCCCTTGCAGGCCTGGTCCCTCCCAACTGCCCTCTCCTGCTGGCCATCTTATGGTGGCCATCTTGTGTCCACATGGGGGCAGGATCTTTGACCACATGGGGGCATCCATATTGTGTGTTGGAGTGATGGTCAATCTGCATATTACTCTTTTATTAGATAGGATAGAGGCATGGTGCATGGGTGGGGGCCAGCTGGTTTGCCCTGAAGGGTGTCCCAGATCAGGTGGGGGTTCCCTTGGGGTGTGGGGTGGCCTGAGCGAGGGGCCTGTGGTGGTTTGCAGGCCAGCCACGCCCCCTGGCAACCCAAGCAGAGGCCCTGGTATCTGGAATTTATTTACCTTCTACAATTGAAACTTTGTAGCCTGGAGCGGAGCCAAGCCTCCTGCTTGCTCTGTGGCCGGCAGCCATTTCCGTTGCGGTTTGTGTTCTTCTATAATTGAAACTTTGTAGCCTTACACAGAGGCCTGGGCTGGCCAGGGTGTGTGGAAAGCAGGGGGCAACCCTAGCCTCCTACTCTTTCCAGCACCGTGGCTGCCACCATTTCTGTTTGGATTTGTTTACCTTCTATAATTGAAACTTTGTAGCCTTGAGTGGAGGCTTAGGCTTGCAAGGGCATGTGGAAAGCTTGGCTTCCTTTGTTACCAGGGAAACCCAAGCCTCCTTCTTGCTCTCTGTGGCTGTAGCCATCTTGGTTGGGTTTATTTGCATACTCACTCTGATTGGCTGGTGGGTGTGGCTGGTGGGCGTGGCTTTGTGCATGTAGTGGAGTGATGGTTAATTTGCATATTACTTTTTTATTAAGTAGGATTGACTATATTCCCTGGCCTGTGTGCTACCTCCCATGGCTACTCTATAACTAACCTTTCACCCAGCCCCCATCCTCTCCCATCCTGCAACTGTCCAAGTTTCCCTGTGAGTCTGTTTCTACCCTGTTTGTACATTTACTTTCTTAGGCCACACATATAGTGGAAGCACTAAGCATTCGGATTTTCTGACTTATTTCACTCAGCACAAACCCTCTGGATATTGTTGATGCAGATGGAAAGATTTCATTTTTTATAGTCGAGTCATATTTCATTATGTATGTGCACCACTTCTTTATCCATCACCTACCGATGGGCACAGGTGGCTTCCGTGTCTTGGGTATTGCAAATAATGCTGCAGGGAACCTATGGACATATATGTCTTCTCAACTTAGGGTTTTGAGTTTCTTTGATGAAATATCCACATACCCACAGAATTGCTATGTCCTCTTTGTCTTTTCTTATAGCCTTTGATTTAAAGTCTATTTTGTCTGGTGTAAGTATTGCTACCCCAGCTTTTTTGGTTTGGTTTTCATTTTCATGAAATACCCTTTCCCATTCCTTTGCTTTCATTCTGTATGTGTCTTTCTATCTGAAGTGAGTCTCCTGTTCACAGCATGTATATGAATAATGTTTTGTTATCCATTCAGCTGATGTATGTCTTTTTATTTTACTGAATTTATTGGGATGATATTGATTAATGAAATTATATAGGTTTCAGGTGTACAATTCTATACGACATCATCTGTGTATCGTGTGTTCATGGCCAAGCCACATCTCCTTTCATTACATTTACCCCCCTTTACCCTCGTCTACCTGCTCCTACCCCCCTTTCCCTCTGGTAATTGCCATACTATTGTCTGTCTATGAGGTGGGGTGTGTGTGTGTGTGTGTGTGTGTGTGTGTGTGTGTTTCTTTGTTGTTGTTTTTTTGCTTAATCCCTTCATATTTTTAACTGAGACCCACAACACCCCTCCGCTTTGATGGCTGTCAGTCTGTCCTCTATATCTATGTGTCTGTTTCCACTTTGTATATTTATTTATTTTGTTCATTAGATTCCATATATACTTGAGATCATATGGTATTTGTCTTTCTCTGACTGGCTTATTTCACTTAGCATAATACTCTCCAGGTTCCTCCATGCTGTTGCAAAAGGTAAGATTTCCATCTTTTTTATGACTTATTAATACTCTATTATGTAAATGTACACAGTTTTTATATCCACTCATCTATGGATGGGCACTTGGGCTGCTTCCAAATCTTTGCTATTGTAAGTATCCCTGCAATGAACATAGGGGTGTACATATTCTTTCAATCAGTGTTTCAGGATTTTCCAGCTATATTCCCTGAAGTAAACTTGCTGGGTCACAAGGAAGTTCCATTTTGTTTGAAGAAACCCCATACTGTTTTCCATAGTGGCTGCACAGATCTGCATTCCCACCACCACTGCATGAGGGTTCCCTTTTCTCCATAAGCTCCCCATTTGTTGTTTGTTGATTTGTTGATGATAGCCATTCTGACAGGTGTGAGGTGATATCTCATTGTGGTTTTACTTTGCATCTCTCTGATGATTAGTGACATTGAGCATATTTTCTTGGCCATCTGTATGTCATAGTTGGTGTCTATTGAGGTCCTTTGACCATTTTTTAAATTATATTGTTCAGGTTTGTGTGTGTGTGTGTGTGTGCGTGTGTGTGTGTGTGTGTGTGCGTGTGTGTGCGCGCTGAGTTTTATAAGTTCTTTATAACTTTGGGATATTAACCCTTATAAGCTATGTCATTTAGCAAACACATTGTCTCATTCAGTGGGTTGTCATTGCATTTTGTTGATGGTTTCCTATGCTGTGCAAAAACTTTTTAGTTTGAAGTAGTCCCATTTGCTTATTTTTCCTTTTGTTTCCATTGCTCTAAAGATATATCAGAAATAATATTGCTATGAGAAATGTTTGAAATTTTACTGCCTATGTTTTCTTCTATGATTTTATGGCATCATGTCTTATATTTAAGTTTTTAATACATTTTAAGTTTATTCTTGTATATGATGTAAGAAGGTAGTCTAGTGTCATATTTTTGCATGCATTTGTCCAATTTTCCCAGAATTTATTGAATAGATTGTTTTTACCCTATTAGATGTTCTTGACTCCTCTGTCAAATATTAATTGACCATATAAGCATGGGTTTGCTTCTAAGCTCTCTGTTCTGTTCCATTTACCTAGCTGCCTATTCTATGCCAGTAAGTACCATGTCGTTCTGATTACTGTGGCCTTGCAGCATAGTTTCATCTCAGATAGCATTATTCCTCTGACTTTGTCCTTCCTTCTTGAAATCGCTGTAGATATTTGGGGTCTTTAGTGGTTCCATGTAATTTTTTTGATTACTTGTTCTAGTTCTATGAAATAGGTCATTGGTATTTTGATAGGAACTACGTTGAATACATAGTTTGCTTTGCGTAGTATGGACATTTTAATAATTTTAATTCTTCCTATCCATGAGCATGGTATATGCTTCTACTTATTTGTATTTACTTCAATTTCTTTCTTCATTGTCTTACAGTTTTCTGAATACAGGTCTTTTAAGTCCTTGGTTAAATTTACTCATAGGTATTATATTTTATTTTTAATGCAATTGTAAATGATATTGTTTTCTTAGTTTCCCTTTCTGATAGTTTATTATTGCAACCAATTTCTGTGTATTTATTTTCTGTTTTTCTACTTACTGAATTTATGTGTAAGTTTCAGTGTTTTGTTTTGTTGTTTTTTTTGGTATAATCTTTAGGGTTCTCTATAGACACTATCATGTCATCTGCTAAAAAATCAGTTTTATTTCATCCTTTCCAATTTGGATGCCTTTTATCTTTTCTTGTTGTTTGGTTGCTGTGGCTAGGACTTCCAGTATTAGTTTAAATAAGAGTGGTAAAAGTGGACATCCCTGTATTGTTCCTGACCTTAAGATAAATGCTTTTAATTTTTTCCCATTGAGTATAATCAACAGCAATTCTAGATACATGATATATTTACTTAAGTTTTATATCATTGTTACACTGCATTAATTTTCCTTGATTTGAGTTTTTTTAAAATTAATCCTTTGGCTATTCTCATGGATTGGACTTCTACTAGTTGTTACATTTAACATAGAGCTTCCTATCAATGTCTACATTGGATTGTTAACTGCAAAGTCAAAATTTTGGTAGGATTTAAATAATTCTCTTCCTCGTGGACCCTTATCTTTGAGGAAGAGAACACTGTTTTAACAGCTGAATTGAATTCTAAAGCTTTATTATCTGTAACTATTTAAAGTTCACTACTTTCTCATTATATATTCTTCCTATTTTAACATTCATTTATAAGTTTTAGAGGGTATGTTAATGAATACATTTTGTGGAAACTGTATTGTAAGCTATATATGTTTCCTTTCCACTAATGTCTAAAAAGTCTACTTTTTCTCATGGTTGAATCAAAATTTTATAGAGATAGGATTTTTTAATTCAAAATTTTTCATTCTTGTTTGCTACTTTCCAGAATCCAGTATTTTAGATGAGAAGTTGATGTCAGTCTGAATCTTAAAAGGCTATTGGCTATTAGAGATCTAATCTCAATGTCTTTTGCTTTGTGCCTTTTATTTCTTGCTGCTTTAACTTTTTAAACTCTATGTTGGGATTTTTTAGCTTTACCTTCCAAATCACCAAAATAATCTCTATCCATGTCAATTCTGCTATCCAACATTTGAACATTTTTAAAATTTTAGTCTTATCATATTTTTAATTTAAAGAGACAAATTACTTTCTATTTTTCAGAGCCTCCTTTAATCTCTATAAAAATGTAAATACAAAATAGTTAAAACCTTTCTGTGTTCAGTGCTAACTCTAATTCCTCTAATGTCCCTTCTGTTTGTTCACTTTCTTTTCTATCTATCATGGTGTTAACGTTTTTAAATTATTTCTTTCCTCCAATGTCAGGTGGCATTTTTTCGCTTGATCATTTCCACGTAGTAAGGAGTGTATAGATTCAGCTATGACCTTGTTCATGGGAGTTTCCTTGGGACATGTGAGTTATTATTGTCATAGCAGTGAGTGCCAACACTGACTGTGTCCAGTAGACAGGAAGGTAAAAGCAGACAGACTTTGCGTAGGTGCAGAAGGACCCTATCTGAACGATGTAAACGTCCTGTCCCTGCATGGACAGCTCAATCACCCCAGTATCGGCCCCTTGGCAGAATCCCCACCATCTGTAAAAACAGGTCCTGCAGGCTTTATTCCATTGCAAAATGAAGCTGACATCAAGCCTGAAAGCAGGTGGCTGCAGAAATGATTTTATAATATTTTAATTATACAATTAAAAAAGCCCATACTCTGCTCCAGCTACCTAAGATTTTATTTTCAGGGAATTCTTTTTGGCAAACTTAAACTTCTTTTCACAGATTCTCTTTTCTGCTTTTACAGATTTCAAGATTCCTCAGCCATAGTAAGTGTAGGGATCAATATTATTCAATTCACATAATATCTTCCAGAAATACTTCATATTTCTTTCCTTCTGAAGGCATTATTCTAAATGTCTTAGCATTGTCTTCTTTCCTATAGGAGAGGCTTTGAAAGAAAAAAGGAAAATGTTTATGTTCTGTGAGTCATAAATGAGCACACAGGCCCTCTCTTTCTCGTTCCGTGTTTACAATTTGGAGACTTCACCATCCTGCTCCAGTGGGGAGCCTCATCTTCAACTCAGTCCAATTGCTTTTTTCTTTATTTACTAGAGGCCCAGTGCATGAAAATCCGTGCACTTGGGGGCAGGGGTGTCCCTCAGCCCGACCTGCGTCCACTCACAGTCCGGGAGCCCTCAGGGAATGTCTGACTGGTGGCTTAGGCCTGCTTCATGGGGAGCAGACCTAAGCCACAGTCTGGCCTCCCTCTGCAGGAGGCGATTGGGTGGGCCACTGAGGGGATGGCCCTGGCGTCGAGCAGCTGGCCCCGCCCCCCTGATCACCACTCTGCTGCCACTGGTCACCATTGCCCCCTGATGTCCCCTCCCTCTGCCCGCTGACATGAACCTTGGCTGGCCTGGTGCCGCCTGCTCGACAGCCCCGCCACCCGCCGACCAGTCATTCAGTTATTCGGTTAATTTGCATATTATGCTTTTATTATATAGGATTGCTTTTTCATCTCCTTTACAGTCCTTTCCTTAAGTGTGCATGTCTTTGCACATAAATACTTTGTCTTCATGGACTCTCTCCTGGAGCCTGTATGCAGGCCGGGGCCTTTGCCTGCCGAGCTCCTCTTGATATTCTACAAACCAGATGGTTAGTCCACTCTTTGTTTTCTACAGTTTCTAACCTGAGATTTTCTACATTCGTTGTCTTTACAGTTTTTGATAAATTAACTTTTCATCTTAAAACAATATTTTCTAATTGTTCATTTTCCCCACACACATTTATTTTAATCTCAGATATTGATAACTACATGAAGAAAAGGTTTCTTGAAGGTTTATTTTTTCTTTCTGAGTATAATTTGTTTTAGATGGAACCATTTCATGTTATTCCTACGTTTCTTTAAAATCATGTTTTTTCTGTTTGCTCTTGTTAAGGAGGCAGCTACCTCCATGTTAGTCTCCTCCTGGGAATCAAGATGGGCATGACCAGAGACCAGGTGGAGCGCAGGGCAGGTTTTCAAGCTGAATGACTGAAAGGACACATTTAATTTTCTGAGCCTTCAGGCAGCTTATACAACTTAATAAAAGGAAGATAAATGATCCAATAAAAAAATGGGCAACAGACCTAAATAGAATCTTTTCCAAAGAAGACAGAAGGAAGGCCAAGAGACACATGAAAACATGCTCAACGTCACTAATTATCCGAGAGATGCAAATCAAAACAACAATGCGGTACCATCTCACACCTGTCAGAATGGCTATCATCAACAAATCAACAAACACAAGTGTTGGCGAGGATGCGGAGAAAAAGGAACTCTTGTGCACTGCTGGTGGGAATGCAGACTGGTGCAGCCACTGTGGAGAACAGTATGGAGTTTCCTCAAAAAACTGAAAATAGAACTCCCATTTGACCCAGTAATCCCACTCCTAGGACTATATCCTAAGAAACTGGGAACACCAATAAGAAAGGATATATGCACCCCTATGTTCATAGCAGCACAATTTACAATAGCTAAGATCTGGAAACAGCCTAGGTGCCCATCAGCAGATGACTGGATCAGAAAACTATGGTACATCTACACAATGGAATATTATGCTGCTATAAAAAAGAAGGAATTCTTACCATTTGCAGCAACCTGGATGGAATTGGAGAACATTATGTTAAGTGAAATAAGCCAGTCAATGAAAGAAAAATACCACATGATCTCACTCATTTATGGATAATAAAGAACATTAAAAACTTGAACAAAAAGATAGATACAGAGGCAGTAAAGCATCAAACAGTCTGTCAAATTACAGCAGGAAGGTTAGTGAGAGGTGGGGAAGATAAGAGATCAATCAAAGGACTTGTATGCTTGCATATAAGCATAACCAATGGATGCAAAACTCTGGGGGGTGAGGGCATATATGGGAGTGGGGTGGGGGGGCAATGGTAAGATATGTACACATATAATACCTTAATAAAAAAAATTGGGAATAAAAAAAAAAGAAAAAAGTCAGGAATTGTTAAAATTAGAGGAGACTGAAGATAAACAACAAATAAATGTGAGATTCTGGAACAGAAAAAGGGCATTGATAGAAAACTAGTAAAATTTAAATAACGTCTGTAGTTTGGTTCCTAGTATTGTGCCAATGTTAGTTTCTTGGTTTTGTACCATGGCTATGTATGATATTAACATTAACATAAGCTGGGTAAAGGATATAAAAGAACTCTTTATACTATTTTTGCAACTATCCTATAAGTTTAAAATTAGTTCAAAATGAAAAAATTAAAAAATTAGCATTCAAAAAATAAAATATACTTCACATATTTTATAAACTGGGGGGTAGGGTGGGTGGAGAAATTGTAGGCCCCGATGATACCATCTTTTTGGTGCTACCTGAGCCCAAGAAAAACAAATAACTCAGGTAGAAAAATAAAAAATCATGTCCACTCCCTAAACCAAATAGACATTGTATTTAGAGTCTCCACATGCTGTGTTCTTCCATTAGCATGGATAATTGGAAATTGACTGCCTTTAGAAATGATGCCCAGTTTCTCTCTTGGTACAATACAAGATAAACTCCCAGGGCAATGGTCTATGTTATTGAATCCAACAGTAATTAAGTTAATGTATCCTATCTTGTGTGTAAAGGTGTAATTCAGGCAGTATAAATCCTTTATTGAACTCAAATTCAATAGTCATGTATAATTCCCTATTCGTGGTATATACAAAGGTTGTAGGAAAATTATAAAAGGTGACACAATAAAATTATGTTTCTATGAAAAAATAAAAATAAAATAATTTTCTGAGCCTTTCCTGTTGTGTTTGGATGTAGAGCAGTGTGCACACACAAGAGTGATGAAGAAGTGAGTTAACTCTGTGCTCTGCTGGAGTCTCTCACTGTTCTTTACTTTTTCTCTCTTATTTATTTTTGGTGACAGCTTAAAGGTACCTGGAGGGTATGCCTGCTTAGTAAGGAGATGGGTTGTCCCTCGTTGGAGCCTACTGGAGCAAGGCCTGCTTCTTTTAGCTGCAGGTTCATAGAGAACTGTCACCACTGGTCCAATGGGGCTGCCTTGAACTATGTCCGTTATGTCATAGTGAAGACAGTGTGCCTTCAGGCTTTGCCTCTAAAAACATGAAACTGACTTGGGAGATTTTCTGGAGGCCTCCACTCACTCCCAAGCACAGTCACTTCTGTAAGAATTGGTTGGCCCTTTATTTTATCCAGAACCTTATACTCTAGCTCATGGCTTTAAATTTTTGTCTTGCCTTTGTGAGCCATGTTTTTTTTTCTTTCTTTCTTGTTTTTGTTTTTGTTTTTAGTTTTAAGTGTGATGCATGCTTATCCCAATTTTGTATTTCATTATTTATTTTAGGGGAGTTATTAGAGGGACTCGGTCAGTGTGCAGTTTAAAATTGGCATTTGAACGGAATGGCCTACTGGTTTTATCTTCAACCATTTCATTCTGCTGTTACCTATTCTCTAACACAGGTTTCAGTTCTGTTCTTTGGTTGTTTAGATGGCTTGTCCACCCCGCCCTGTAAATCTTCATTCCTTATCTCTTTCTGTTGAATTCCCATCTGTCTTTCATTTGCTGAAGGTTTTCTACTTGTGTCTCAATGAGGATATGTCATCTTCTATTTTATTGAAGATGCCAAACTGTCTTCACTATTTTATTCTCAACCCATTGTTGACGGTTTCCCACTTGTTTCCAGAGCTGTTAGTCCTCGGAGTCTCCAGGCTGGGATCCTGTTTTATCCCGGGGTGCTGATTGTGCACCCATTGAGTGTGTTTGTTTCTCTATTTTATTTACTGTTAGAGCCAACATGTAATTTATCATTCACAATGAGGCAATTTGAAAGACTGTACCTAAATGATCAAATTATAGCATTTAGTACTGGTATACTCAGGTATTAACAGACTAATCGGTTTTATTATATTTATACCTATAAAATAGTTCTGATGCAGTTATCTTAAATATAATATTAATGGATGAAATTCAATGCTCTGTTAAAAAATAATAAATCATGAACAACTGAAGTTTAATTGGATCTGTACACTGACTTATATATGAACAATCAATCAATTTTATTTACACATTTATAAAAAGAAAGGAGAGAAGCCATGATATCATTATGAAATAAGTACAAAAACATTTTATAAAATTCTATGCCATTCATGTTAAAAAATAAATAGCAAACTAGGATGAGTACCACCAAAATGGCTACAGTAAATATCACATTCATTTGAAATATTGAGTTTTCTACCTAGGATAAAAAATGAGACAAAAATGTGGACCTCATTGCTTCTACTTGACTGAACTGGAAGTCCTTGCCAGAGGAATGGGACAAAGTGGTGCCTTCATAGTGGGTTCTAATTTGTAGCAAGGTTTGTCTTCTTGTTTCCTTACAGTGAGAAAAAACATGAGGGCCCACAGTGGAAAGTAAATTTTGGCAAAACAACTGTTTAAGGGTTTTTCCAAAATGGCTGCCAAATAGGTGGACGTATCCTGCACCTTCTCACAGAGAAGATAGAAGGAACAACTAAATCAAATAACATCCACCCAGAATTGGTGAGTTAAACACAGTTGGTGAGACAATCCACTGCCAGAAAGGGCAGAGAATGCCTGAAGAACGTTAGGATTGGGGATCTGGGCTGGAGAGAGTGGTGCAACCATCAGGACTAGAGGGTCAGAAGAACCTGACCTGTACCAAGTCCATGTCCCTTGGGGATAGGTGTAACATCGACTGTGGAAGGGGATCCACAGGGCCGTTGGTGGCAGGGGATTCTAGATCTAAGTCTACAGCTGCGAGAGGCTGAGCCCAGAGGGGTGACCTACAGAACTGCCCTAGCCGCATGGTACCAGGGGGAGAGAAATTCACAGTGGTATGGGTGTTCTGCCTCTGTCTGTCCTTGCTTTTATTCACTAAACCCAGTTCATAGGACCTTTCAATGATAAACACTCACTGAGGCTGCAGTTCAGGTGGAGGTGCAGTTTTGTGGAGGCTGGGGAGAAGCTGTGGAGGAGAGTAGAACAGGAAGAGGTGACCAGGAGTCCAGCACTGGGACATTCTGGACCCTGCAACCACATGCTGCCTTTTTTCTCCTGAAGAGCCAGTCCCTCCCAGCACCCGCAGGCAACTACTGAAGCCGCATCTAACCTCGAGCTTTGCAGAGGAAACCAAGACTGAATAGCCCCAGGGAGCCCTTGGGGACTGGGTTGAGGGGCCTTTTGGTCCTGGAAACCAATACAGCAACACCCCCACCTAAAGCCTGTGTCAGAAATAGATGCTTGAGTAATGAAGGCTGAACACAGGCAGACAAACAATGCGGGCAGATTGGTCCCACCTGCTTGCAACCAAGGCTGTGTAGACAGATACAGAGGAGTGGTGGATCACTTGGAATTTCAACATGGTGCTCACTACCTAACAGGAAACTGAGCCGTGGCAGATAGAATAGTAGAGTGGGGTCTTAAACCAGTCTCCATGAGGCATTAAAACTCAGCTGAAGCAAACGACGCTTCACTTTTTTATTTTTTATCTTTTATTTAAATTTTTTGTTTTACTTTTTTAATCTTTTATGTTTAATTATTTTTCTTAATTCTATTTTTATTTTTCATAATTATTTTATTTTATCTTATTTTTCCACCCTTTTCTTCCCCACGTCTCCCCTTTTCATCCTGTATCTCCTCTCCTGTCCCTGATTCAGTTTTTTTCTCTCCTTGCTTTTTACCCCTTTTTAAAAGCTGATCTTCTTTATCTGCTTTATTGATATATTATTATTGTGGTCTCTGTTGGCTTACTCATACATATATATTTCCTCTCCCCTGCTCCAAGTCCATGCACACTTCACTTTGCTCTTCTTTGCTAGCCAATTTTTTATGCTTTTGTTTTTCCTCTCCTCTCTTGGTCTCTTCTTCTCCTAATTTCTTTATCTGTTTCACTCACTAAACTCAAGCCTATATGCTCTCTCCTCTATTCTCCTTTTCCAAAAATAGATCAGTAAATAGATAGGTAAAATAATTTCTTTTTTGTTTATCTTTTTATTTATTGATTATTTTGCTTTTTACTTTTCTTCTTATCCACTCATTCTCTTTCTACTTCCTCTATACTGAACCATGGTCCTTCCCCTATTCATTCAATTTTTAACACTAATTTCTGTGTATAAGCTCTGCCTTTACAGATTCTGTCCCCCACCCCCTTTTTTTCTGGGTATTTGTTGTTGGCATTTTTTAGTTTATTTCTTTGTTGTATCGGTTTTTTTTCTCTCATGATATACAGATATTTTCTCCTTTTTCTTGTTTTTCTTTATTTTTCATTTACCTTTTTTTCCTTTTCTCAATATCATTTTTGCTCTCTTTCCTCTCTCCCAATTTCCTTTCCTCCGGTGGTCACTTTTATTGGGTTTATCGGTGTCATGAGTACATTTGTGTTTTGTTCCCTTTGTGTCATCTCTTGTTGAGTTATATTTTGTGTTGTTCGATCAACATGGTACAGAGTGAGTGACATAACCAGACACCCTAAGAAGAGACTCCATCCATGAATGGGACAATAACATTCAAAACCCAACTACACCAAGAGAACCCAAACACCCCAAGTAGGGGTTATCCCTAGAATACCCCGCCCAGAAGACGTGGTAGATTGCACCACTGGGTCCCACAAAACATCTACTATATAAGAAAAACTCAAAAAGGTCTGGGTGACATAGAAGTGTGATCTAATACATAGAAACAACCACAAAGGAACAGCAAAAATAGGGAGACAAAGAAACAACCCCATACAAAAGAAAAAGAGAATCACCAGAAAAGGAAATAAACAAAATGGAGGCAAGAAATTTGTCAGAGAAAGAATTTAGAGCAATGGTTATAACGATGCTGAAAAGGATGGAAGACAAATTCAACATATGTAAGAATCAAGAGGAAATGAAAAAAGGCATAACTACAGTAAAGTATCAACAGTAGACAAGAAGAAGCTGAGGACAACATCAGCAAGCTAGAAGACAATTTAGAAAAAAACACCCAAGAAGAGGAGCAACTGGAAAAAAAATCTTAAAAAGCAGGAGGAGAGGCTAAGGAAGCTTTAGGACAACACAAAATGAAACAACATCCACATAATAGGGGTGCCAGAAGGAGATGAAGCTGAGCAAAGAATAAAAAACCTGTTTGAAGAAATAATGAAAGGAAACTTCCCTGGTTTGGGGAAGTAAAAAGGCACACAAGTCCAAGAAGCATACAGAGTCCCAAACATGATGCACCCAAAAAGACCAACACAAGACACAGCATAATTAAACTGGCAAACATCAACAATAAAGTAAGAATCTTAAAGGCTGCCAGAGAGAGACAGAAAGTTACCTACAAGGGCTCTCCCATTAAACTATCAACTCATTTCTCAATAGAAACACATCATGCCTGAAGAGAATAGAATGAAATATACAAAGTGATGCAAAACAAGGGACTGAAACCAAGAATACTATACCCAGAAAGGCTAGCATTCAAAATTAAAGGGGAAATCAGGAGCTTCACAGACAAAAACAAAACAAAACAAAAAAAAAACTAAGGGAATTTATTACCACCAAGCCAACAATGCAAGAAATGCTAAAAGGGACTGCTGTAAAAAAAGAAGAAATATAAAGGGAAGAAAGAACACAGGCATAAATAATAAAAATGGCAATAAATACCTATCAATACCTATCAATAAATGTAAATGGACTAAATGCTCCAATCAAAACATAGGTAGTTGAATGGATAAGAAAACATGACCCATATATTTGCTGTCTACAAGAGACCTACCTCAGAATGAAAGACTCACACAGACTGATAGTGAAAGGATGGAAAAAAAATTTCAGACACAAATGGAAATGAGAAAAGAGCTGGGGTAGCAATACTTACATCTGACAAAATAGACCTCAAAATAGACCTCAATGGCCCTAACAAGAGAAAAGTAGGGCCAATTCATAATACTAAAGGGAGCAATTCAACAAGGAACAATACAAGAGCACACAAATACAAAAAACAAACAAACAAAAAATATATATCAAGGGAGAGATTGACAGCAATATAATCATAATAGGGGACTTTAATACCCCATTGCCACCACTGGATAAGTCCTCTAAACAAAAAATCAGCAAAGAAACAGAAATCCTAAATGACTCACTAGGTCAGATGGAATTAATTGACATCTTCAGAACATTTCACCCCAAAGCTACAGAATATACATTCTTCTCAACTGAGCTCAAGACATTTTCATAGATAGCTTTCATATTAGGACACAAGCAAATTCTCTTCAAATTCAAGAAGATAGAAATCATATCAAACATCTTCTCAGGTCACAGTGACATAAAATTAGAAATGACTACAATAAAAACAAGGAAAAAAAATCAAACACTTAGAGGATAAATAACATGCTATTAAACAATGACTGGGCTACCAAAGAGATCAAAGAAGAAATGAAAAGCATCCTGATAACAAATGACAATGAAAACACAACAATCCAAAATCTATGGGACACAGTGAAAGTAGTCCTGAGAGGGAAGTTCATAGCTCTACAGGCCTACTTCAAAAAACAAGAAAAAATAGAAATAAATTATCTAACCCTACAACTCTAAGAGTTAGAAAGAGAGCAACAAGAAAAGCCCAGAGTAAGCAGAAGTAAGGAAATAATAAAGATCAGAGTGGAAATAAACAACATAGAGACCAAAAAAACAAACAAACAAAAACAAACAATAAAAAAACAATACAAAAGATCAATAAATCCGAGAGCTGGTTCTTTGAAAGGATAAGCAAGATTGAAGAACCTCTAGCTAGGCTGACTAAGAAACAAAGAGAGAGGACCCAAATAAACAAATTCAGAAATGAAAGAGGTGAAATAACAATCAACCCCACAGACGTACAAAGGACTGTAAAAAATTACTATGAACAAACTACTACAACAACCTAGATCAGTGGTCGGCAAACTCATTAGTCAACAGAGCCAAATATCAACAGAGACAATTTTTTAAAAACTTAAACTTCTTCTAATGCCACTTCTTCAAATAGACTCACCCAGGCCATGGTATTTTGTGGAAGAGCCACACTCAAGGGGCTAAAGAGCCGCATGTGGCTCGTGAGCTGCAGTTTGCCGACCATGGACTTAGATGAAATGGGCATATTCTTAGAAAAATACAAGCTTCCAAAACTCCATCAGGGAGAATCAAAAAACCTGAATAGGCCAATAACCACCAATTAAATTGAAGCAGTAATCAAGTATCTTCCAGAAAAAAAAAAAAAAAAAAAGTCCTGGTCTGGACAGCTTCACATGGGGAGTTTTACCAAACATTCAAAGAAGAACTAAAACATCCTCTTCAGACTGTTCCAAAAAATTCCACATGGAGGCACACTTTCAAGCTCTTTCTATGAAGCCAGCATCACCCTAATACCAATACCAAATACATAAAAACACTACAAAGAAGGAGAATTATAGGCCAACATTCTTGATGAACATAAATGCTAAAATCCTCAACAAAATTCTAGCAAATCTGATCCAGCATTACATTAGAAAAGTCATACACCATGACCAAGTGGGATTTATTCTGGGAATGCAAGGCTGGTACAATATCTGCAAATCAATAAACATGATCCATCACATAAACAAATTGAAAGACAAAAATCTCATAATCATATAAATTGATGCAGAAAAACATTTGACAAAATCCAACACCCTTTCTTGATTAAAAACTCTCAGCAAAGTGGGAATAGAGGGATCATACCTCAAAATAATAAAAGCCTTATATGACAAACCTACAGCCAACATCATACTCAATGGGCAAAAACTAAAACCATTTCCTCTAAGAACAGGAACAAGACAGGGATGCCCACTTTCTCCACTCCTGTTTGACATAGTACTGGAAGTACTAGCCATAGCTATCAGAGAAGATGAAGAAATAAAAGGCATTCAAATAGGAAAAGAGGAAGTAAAACTGTCATTATTTGCAGATGACATGATACTGTACATAGAAAACCCTAAAGACTCCATCAAAAAACTACTAGACTTAATAAATAAATTTGGCAATGTAACAGTATACAAAATAAATGCCCATAAATCTATGGCTGCTTTATATACCAACTTAGAGGCCCAGTGCGCGGAATTTGTGCACTCGGGGGGCGGGGTCCCCTCAGCCTGGCCTGTGCCCCTTCTCAGTCCAGGAGCCCTCGGGGGATGTCCAACTGATGGCTTAGGCCTGCTCTCTGTGACATAGAAACCAAAGAATAAACTTTCAGACATCCTTAGCTCTGCCACAGAGGCAGGAGAAGCTCTCACCACCACTGCTGTGCTTGCCAGCCATGAAACCAGCTTCTGGCTCAGCAGCACTCCCCCTGTGGGAGTGCACTGACCAACAGGGGGCAGCTCCTGTGTTGAGCCGGATCAGGCCAAAACCAGCTCTCTGACATCCCCTGAGGGGTGCCGGGGTGCATTATCGGGGCCAGGGTGGGATGCAGGAGGTTGGCCAGCTGGGGAGGGACTGCAAGAGGGCTCCAGGGCATGTCCGGCCCGTCTCAGTCCCGACTGGCCAGACCTCAGCAGTAAGCTAACTTACTGGTCAGAGAGTCTGCCCCCTGGTGGTCAGCACATATCATAGTGACTGGCCAACCAGTCAACAGTCTGCCCCTTGGTGGTCAGTGTACATCATAGCAAGCAGTTGAGTGGCCTTCACATATCATTAGCATATTATGCTTTGATTGGTTGAATGGACGACCACATGACCACACACTTAGGATATTAGACTTTTATTATACAGGATAATGAACTCACAGAAAGAGAAACACAGAAAACTATCCCATTTACCATTGTACCAAAACGGAATAAATTTAACTGAGGAGGTAAAAAACCTGTACTCAGAAAACTACAGGACGTTGAAAAAAAGATAAAACAAATGGAAGAATAGATCATGTTCATGAATTTGTAGACTCAACATCATTAAAATGTCTATACTATGCAAAGCAATCTATAAGTTCAATGCAATCTTCATTAAAAGACCAATGGCATATTTCACAGACCTAGAACAAACTCTCCAAAAATTCATATGGAATAAAAAAGATCCTGAATGGCTGAAGCAATCCTGAGAAAGAAGAACAAAGTTGGAGGGATCACAATACCAGACCTCAAGCTGTATTACACAGCCACTGTTCTCAAAACTGCCTGGTACTGGCACAAGAACAGACATACAGACCAATGGAACAGAACAGAGAACCCAGAAATCGACCCAAACCACTATGCTCAATTAATATTGACAAAGGAGGCAAGAGCATACAATGGAGTTAAGACAGTCTCTTCAATAAATGGTTCTGGGAAATTTGGTCAGATACATGCAAAAAAATGAAACTAGACCACCAACTTACACCACACACAAAAATAAACTCAAAATAGATGAAGGATTTAAACGTAAGACAGGAAACCATAAAAATCTTAGAAGAACCCACAGCAGCAAAATATCAGACATTTGTTATAGCAGTATCTTTACTTATACAGCTCCTAGGGCAATGGAAACTGAAGAGAAAATAAACAAATGGGACTACATAAAAATAAAAGCTTCTGCACGGCAAAAAGCCAACAACAAAACAACATGAAAGCCCACTGCATGGGAGAACATATTTGCCAATGATATCTCTGATAAGGGTTTAATCTCCAACATTTACAGGGAACTCATACAACTTAACAAAAGGAAGATAAACAATCCAATCAAAAAATGGGCAAAGGACCTAAATAGATACTTTTCAAAAGAGGACATACAGAAGGCCAAGAGACATATGAAAACATGCTCAAAGTCACTAATCACCGTAGAGTTGCAAATCAAAACGACAACGTGGTACCACCTCACACCTGTCAGAATGGCTATCATCAACAAATCCACAAACAACAAGTGCTGGCGAGGATGCTGAGAAAAAGGAACCCTCGTGCACTGCTGATGGGAATGCAGACTGGTGCAGCCACTGTGGAGAACAGTATGGCGTTTCCTCAAAAACCTAAAATTGGAACTCCCATTTGACCCAGTAATCCCACTTCTAGGACTATATCCCAAGAAAACAGAAACACCAATCAGAAAGAATATATCCACTCCTATGTTCATAGCAGCACAATTCACCATAGCTAAGATTTGGAAACAGCCTAAGTGCCTATCAGCAGATGAGTGCATTAGAAAACTGTGGTACATCTACACAATGAAATACTACGCTGCTATAAAAAACAAAAACAAAACTCTTACCATTTGCAACAGCATGGATGGAACTGGAGAGCATTATGTTAAGCGAAATAAGCCAGTTGGTGAAAGATAAATATCACATGATCTCACTCATTTGTGGACCATAATGAACAACATAAACTAATGTACAAAAACAGATCCAGAGACAGAGAAGCATCAAACAGACCATCAAACCTCAGAGGGAAGGCAGGGAGGGGAGTGTTGGGGTGGGGAGATAAGGGATCAGCCAAAGGACTTGTGTGATGCATATAATCATCACCAAAGGACAGGGACACTGGGGCGGTGGGGGCATGTGCCTGGGGGCGGGAGTGGCTGGGGAGCGGTCTATGTGGGGGGGGGAGGAAACATATGTAATACTTTAAACAATAAAAAATAACAAAAATTAAAAAATAAAAATAAATTTTAAGGTATAGGCTCATCACCAACTTTTGTAAGAGATGAAATTTCAACACATTTTTAAAATGAAATGTGCTCTTACATGTTTTCCTTCCCAATGCCAAAGTGTTATTGCAGGGGAATGTGCCTCATCTCCTCTGTTGCTCATGGGGGTAGGGTTCTTGGGGTACCAGTAGAATAGCATTTCAGAGGACCTCACGGGGGGGTTGAGATATGGTAGAAAGCGTCATCTCTGTGGAATTACACCTCTGGGTTTTCAGAGTCCCATTTCCCTCAGGGCAGTCAGAGAAGAAGTGCAGCTGGGACTTCAGGAGAGGTAAGATCAGAGTCCGAGCCCAGAGTTTCCCTTCCCTTCCCTGTGGGAGCCGCCCCGTTCAGCATCAGGCTGACTTCGTTTGCAGCCCATTGGTCCATGGTTGTGGGGTCTGCATGGCCATAGTCCGTAGGGGCAAATGCTAGAGAGTGGGAGCAAAAGAGAGTGACTTCCTTTGTTTAGGGGATTATGTGTTCCCATATTTTGTGCCCTTGCAGTGGCCATGCCCATTCTGGCCAATCGCCTGTCCCCAGGTATAATTGGCAGGCAGGTGCCAGCTTTAGTGGGCATGCGTCTATCTTTTCTTTGTTGGATCCCTTCCCCAGTGTTTTGCAGGGCACATGCCTGGCCTCCCTGTGCCCCTTAACCTACATGTCTTACACCCAGCACATGTTTGCTATCTTCAACCGGTCCCAAGTTTACATTCTGGTTGTATGATCACAGTGACGCAGCCTTCAGTGCACCGCAGCCGCCTGTCAGGATGCCCTGTGGGAACCTGGAGGTGGGCTGTGAAAGGCCTGTGATGCAGAGGAAGGAACGTGGGCACGAGAGACAGATCACGATATATTATTTTGTAACTGGGAAGTTTTGTTCACTTACCTAGTGCACTGGAGTCTTATTTTATCTGATAATAGACATAATACATGCTTCTAATAATTTATTTTGAGTACCTGTGATTTGGTAAACAATAGCTTCCTAGGCAAATTATAAAATAAAAGTGACTAAAAGAGGACTATTCTCAGATCAATGACAATAGTGTGAGATGAGGCATGAATTATGAGTAATCCAATTCTGTACAGTTGACCTCCGATTAAAAGATTTCAGTGCTATGGAATTGTCTTAAAACAAACAAACAAACAAATACACACAGATACCAAAATAGGAAACTTACTTTATCTGACATCTCTTTGGTGGGACCAGCGAGCCTAGAGAGCATGATGAGTTCTGGTTTTGAACATGTATAAAGTCACTGATTTTCTTGCTGTTATTTTTAGAAGAAATATGTAATTGACCAGTATGAGCAGGGAGCATAGTAAATGTGTTTTAAGAATTGTTCTGAAGCACAAAGAGTGTATTTTAACACTTGACTCCTCAAGCAAACTCACACTTTGTGCCTTTTTGTGACTATTCTGCAGGCCACTGAGGGGACTTAAACTCTGTCACGGGGAGCCTGGGTAGGACATGTCCATCGTTTAGGAATAACTTTCTTTTATTCAACCTGCGCTGTTTCGTCCTAAACAGTGGTGTCTGGTTTCCTGGAGAAGAAAGGCTTCATTCACACTGACTCACTGAGCGGCCGCCCCAGCCTGCCCGTCACACAGCGGCCGGTGGCGGACGCGAGGCCCGTGCCCTCCGCCGCGGGGCGCCCTCGGCCTGCGCTGCCCGCAGCTTCCCCGCCAGGCCGCCGCTGACAGCGCGGAAGAGGCAGCCTGAGGCCCTGGTCCAAAGAGGAGAGAGAAGCCCGGTCCCAGGGCCACTGTCCGTCCCGCAGCAGGACCGTCCTGCCTGGATCACCGCCCCTGAGTCCCAGCAGCCCCTGGAAACAGGGAGAGGGCCAGGTCCCCAGGTCCCCTGAGAATCACTGGGTGAGCGATGGCCCTCACCCCAAAAGGGAAGGAGGAGTCGGCACAACCTGCACACAGGGAGGCTCACGCGGACGGCAGGAGTGGAGACCGGAAATGCCGGCACTAGGCCAGGATCACGGCAATTTCCTGCCGCTCCGCGTGCAGAGCAGGCGCGGGTGCCCGTGTGCGCTGCGGTGCGGCGTTGAAGACCAGCCTGCGCAGGCGCAGAGCGCGGGCGGGCACTGACGCCTTCCTTCCCCACGTGCTGAGCTGGGGGCTGCACGCGAACCCCGCACAGCCCCGGCGCGTGGCGCACGGCTTCTCACGGGGACAGGGACAGCGGTTAAAAGCAGCTCTTACGTAACAGCTCAAGTGCTACAACTATATGAACAGGAATTTGCTAAGGAACCTGCTAAAATTGTGTCATAGAACGCTGTTTTTGCTTTTAGTGACAGCTTTATCATGGGTTTCATTTGGAGGAATTCACATGCTATAAAATTCACCCATGAGGTCTATACATTTCCTGTTTTTTAGTGCAGTCACAGAGTTGTGCGACCATTACTACTAATTCCAGAATATTTTCATCTTCCAGTGAAACCTCATTTCCATTAGCAGCTACTCCCCCTCCCCCTCCCCCCAGCTTCTAGCAACCATGAATATCCTTTCTGTGTCCATAGACTCGCCCCTCCTGGATATGTCACTAAAATGGAATTATAGGTGGCCTTTTGTGGCTGTCTTTCTTCTCTTACAATGTTTTCAAGGCTCATCCATATGTACCATCTATCTGTACCTCATTCCTTTTTACTGCAGAACAGTAGTCCACAGTAGAGATACGCCACACTTCATGTATCCATTCATCGGCTGGCAGACTTGTGGTTGTGTGCCCTTGGCCTATTATGACTAGTGTTATCAACATGCATGAACAAGTTTTGCATGGACATATTCAGTTTCTCCAAGGTGTACAGCAGGTCCTGGAGTAATGTCTGCCTGTCCAATGTCGTTCTGTGGTAACATGGATGAGAAGCTGTAGAACATCACTCTTGTTTAGATCGGTTAGGCTCCTTACATGTTGTTTCACAGAAAGTCCCAGAACCTGCCGATAACATTAGTGCGGACTCACTGTGCCCCTGAGAGTGGCATTAATGGGTCCTGTGAGTTTTCATATGTTGAGGGACAGTGCCTACACCACTCACATCCCCACCAGCAACGTAAGAGGATTTCAGTTTCTTCACCAACATTGTTATTTCATCGATTTGATCATAGACATTCCCCTGGGTCTGACCTGGTGCCGAATTGGGATACTGGTGGCATTTCCCTAATAGTTAATGATGTTGAGCATGTTTCCTTGTGTATATCTTTGGAGAAATGTCTATTCAAGTTCTTTGTCTATTTTTCAATTGAGTTAACCTTTTGTGGTTGAGTTATCAGAGTTCTGTATTTATTGTGTATACGAGTTCCTTAAAGATGAATGGTAAATGGTTTCTCTCACCCCAAAGAATAAATATAAAAAGTCTTTATTTTGCCTCATTTATTAAGGTATGTTTGCATTTTATAGAATTCTGAGTTGACAGATATCTTTTTTCATCATCCTTTAAAGATGTTGTTTCACCATCTTTTCCCCTCCATAGTGTCTGATCAGAAGTCTGCAGTCCTCCAGTGATTGTGCTCCCACATGTAATATGCCAACATTAACTGGTTGCTTTTAAACATTTCTCCTTTTATTGTGCGTTAGAATCTGAGTATGATGTGCCTAGGTGTGTTCTTAAATGTATTGTGTTTGGTGTTTACTGAGCTGCTTGAATTTATATACTTGTTTTTGAACAAATTTGGGAAGTTTTACACATTAATTCTTTAAATATTCTCTCCCCTTTTTCTGTCTCTCTCTCCTCTGCACCTTTTTGAAATTGTCCCCAGGATCCTTACACTCTGTTCAACTTACTTGTGATGTTTTTATTTCTTGTCTTTAGATTGCATGATTTATTTTGCTCTATCATTGTATTCACCGATTTCCTCCTTTTCATTGCTACACTGTTAATAAACCCATATGCAGAAAAATTTATTTCAAGTATCATAGTTTACAGGTTTGGAATGTATAGCTTTATTTGGGGGGGGGGTTATTGTGCTCTGCCATGATTTTATTTTATTATTTTTTTAATTTAATTTTTATTTGTTAAAATTTTATTGCAATTACAATTTACATTCAACATTATTTTGTATTAGTTTCAGGTGCACGGCATAGAGGTGAGATATAATTTGTTGTTGTTTGTTATGTATTTTTGCTGACATTTATTTATTTTTCATTTACCATGTGTCACCAGTGTATTTTACTTTATTTCACCACCTACACTAATAAAAGAGTAAGATGCAAATTGACCATACCTTCACGATGCCCACCAGCCAATCAGGAGTGGGTATGCAAATTAACCCAACAAAGTTGGTGGGTTAATTTGCATAAGCAGGCACCCAGTGGCTGGGGGCGAGACACTTGGTTGCCATGGTGACAACACAGGCTTTCCGCACCCCCGCTTCCAGCCACTCTGGGCCTCTGGGCAGCGTGGGAAGGCGGAAAGGCAGCTCCAGCCAGAGCAAAGGTGGTGCCGGCAGCCAGGGAAGGAAGATCCATTCTTGCATGAATCTTCATGCATTGGGCCTCTGGTGCATATTATAATAGACTATTTATTGTCCTTATATGGTGTTTTTAATATCCACACCACTGGAGGTTGGTGCCTGCTGCGCATGTGTTTCCTGGTTTTTCATATGCCAAGGAACTTTGGGTTGTATCTTTTTTTAAAGCAAGTAATTAACTTGTTAGACTTGAATCCAGGTGATCATATCTGCTGGTGATTTGTGGTCCAAATGTCAAATCATCCCTGAGCTCAAGTAGAAATTGCTTTTAATTTTCCTCTCATATGCAGGAGTTAGAAGTCAGTGAAACGTGCAGTTTATTCTCAGTATTACAAGTGCCATGCTTTTGCTTCTCCTTTGCTCTTTCATTTATACTCTTTCCCTCATTCTCTGGGGGAAACAGTATAAACGTAGTTTCAAGGATGTTTCCAGTGAATAAGAAAACTAGGGGACTTTCTACAAAAGTTTTATCTGACTGCTACAATTGTGCAAAATGTAGCTATGAATGTCCTGAGGTACAATTGAAAAAGAAGGGAAGGGAAGGAAAGGGAGGGGAAAGGTAGGAGAGCGGGAGGGGGAAGGGGAGGAAAAAGCTCGCTCCCTGCTAGACACTTTCTCTACATGTTGACTTCCCTCTAAACATTATCTTCTTTTTTTCGGTCTCCAGAGACCTTGATATAAGTATTTTGTTTCCCCCTCTTGTTTTAAAGCTAACTCAGGGCTCATAGCTGCTATTTTGGGGTAAACCGGTTTATTGGAAGCTCCTCCTTCCTGGATGCCAATCCCAGGATTTAAAACTTAGCACAGGGCATAAATCTACAGGAGCCCGTTGCGGCATCTGGTTGGTGATGGATTTCTCCTGAATCCCAGGAGGTGGGCGGGTCCAGGTTTAAGATGATTCGCACACAGCACTCTCCTGCTTCCCGTGCCCCACATGCAGGCGGCGTGGGCTGGTTGGATGCTGAAATCCACGTGCTCCCTGAGCGAGTCAGTAAAGTGCGGACCTGGAGGCGGGCTCCAGCAGGCGCCAGGTGACGGCGAGGCATGATGGCCTTGAACAGTGCATGCAGCACACCCCTAAGCTATGCCAGGCTGAGGGGATGGCACTGAGCAGAGGGTCTTCTGTGAAATGGCTTAGGCCCGTGGTCAGCAAAATGCGGCTCTTTGGCCCCTTGAGTGTGGCTCTTCCACAAAATACCACGGCCCGGGCAAGTCTATTCTGAAGAAGTGGTGTTAGAAGAAATTTAAGTTTAAAAAATTTGTCTCTCAAAAGAAATTTCAATCGTTGTACTGTTGATATTTGGCTCTGTTGACTAAAGAGTTTGCTGACCACTGTCCTAGACAAAGACAATTCTTACTTCATAAAACTTCACCATTTTCCTCGTGTATGCCTCCTAAATATTACGGATTTCTTACTAATGTCAACATAGCTTCTCTTCAATCTCTTGACAGGAAGTGATTGTTCAAGGAATGATCTTCAGTGATGAAATGCAGTTACTGGCATATCTCAACTTTGTTCTCTTGCTAATGATTTCATCATTAAATAAGACATTTAATATTATTTCTTTGGGGTTTGGCTTGCCATCTGGGGCCTCCTCCAATTATTTGTATGTTGGCTTATGCAAGTGAGACATCCCCTTCACACAGAGGAACAATTTTTTCAAAAGTTAATTTAATCTGAACAAAATAAAACAATAACAAACTATGACAATTTTATTCCCTTAACCACCCAAATCACTAAGAAAGACCATAATACAAACAAATGTCAAACTACATCTTCTTCAATGGAAAAAGTCAGATTTTAAAGGTACTCTTTGCCTCTTTCCTAACATTCTAATAAGTTTGCCGACCACTGGCTTAGGCAATCGCCAACATGGCACGGACTGACCTGCTTCCCACCCAGGGGGACAGGCCGGCGAGGGTCCCACTTCCTTCACTTAAAGGCTGCAGACAGGGCTGTCACAGACCCACACAAAGGCTGCGTGAGGGGAGGAAGGCATCCAGGCTGCGGAGTGAGCCGCCTGGGGATGGCTGGGGAGCAGACTGATGCCAGCTGGGGAGCAGGCTGGTGGCGGGAACACGTGGAAGGCAGGGGCCTGCCTGCAGCTGAGGGTGAAGCCTCCACCCGGAACCTGGGGAGGGGGGCAGTTGGAGACAGGTAGGTGCCCTGGCGGGGCCTCCAGGTTCTGTACCAGTTCCCACACGGGTCACCATCAACCTCTGCAGGGCCAGACAGCTAGGACCACTGGAGAAAGAGCTTCCCTGCCAAGGTCTCTGCCCGGCTCCGTGGAGCGATGCACGTGAAGAGGCGATCAGGACCTTGGGAGCTTTGGGCCTTGTCATTCTAATTTCTGAACTGAGGCTCTGCTTGCAAAGTAGGCAGGAGAAGTGACGATCATCTAAGAGGGAAGCAGCCAGTCGTAGAGCCTAGCAAACACTCAGACCTGAGGCGAGAACAAATCCTTTCCATTGTGCATGAAGGCTGTGCTGGGGCAGTGCTGACACTGATCAGAGGAGAGGGGAGCAGCCGATGTTGTTCAGGGCCATGGAGAGCAGCAGAAAGGAGGTGCCATTTGAAAGGGGTCATAACCCCGTTGAATAATAAAGACATATGAACAAGCCAGGGAGGTCTGACACACACAGTGCATTGTAGGCCCTGGGACAATTATGCACCTGTAGGCAGTGTTTGGAGGAGGAAAAGGTGAATTTGTGAAAGTGGTCTGAAACCAGTGTATTCAAAATACTGTGGATTTCAACAAAATAACGAGATGGTAATAAGCTAGCAAATTCCCAGTATTGGGGCTCTTAGGAAAGTATCTTAGGAAAGGTAATCTGGGTACGCCAGGGGAAATGCCGGGGAAATGCTGGAAGGGCAGCATGCTTGCCAACAGGGGAGGCCGCACAGTTGTGCGGTGTCTCTTACCTGCAGTGGGAAAGGCCGTGGAGTGGATCTGCCAGCCTTGGTGAGGAACAGAAGGAAAACACCACCAAGAAGGAGTAACACCCAGACAGTCTGGGTTCAGGTGGGTAAAACAAAACGAATTGAAGTAGAAGTTCAGGGTTGAGGGGTGGGCAGGAAGCTGGCTTTGAGGATGTGATTGTCAATGCACCTGTAAGATATCCATATGCGAGATGTTTGCAGGTAATCATAACTTCAGGAGCTAAGGATTGGGCAAAGATTGGCACTTGTAAGTTTATAAGTTTAGTCCTAGGTGGGTAGGAATAGACGTTGCAGATCACTCCCAGGAGTGAAAGGAAGGCTGGAGAAGCAAAGGAGGGCTGTCAGCGAGGGACGGCATCACAGGAAGCAGGGAGGGAGTGAAGTTTCAACAGCTTCCACACGTGCAGGCAAGCACACAGGGTGAGAAGTGAACGAGCTCCTAAGGCTCCTTAGGAGCCTGTCATACTTGGCGTTTGCCTGGATTGAATGTTGTATGTTGTGTCGGGGAAATGCGGGGGAAATACGGGGGAAATGCAGGGGAAATGCCGGGGAACACGGGGGAGGGAGGGATGCGGGGGAAATGCCAGGGAAATGCAGGGGAAATGCGGTTGAAATGCTGGAGAAATCCCTGTGGGGCCTGCAGGAGGCAGGAGGCTGTGGAGAGGCAGCAGATTGAGAGCAGGGAGCATGCACATCACTGTGGAGGGGAGGAGGCTGCAGAGCTGGTAGCTCTAGAAGCACCAGCTTAGGATGGAGGAACTGACAGAGTGTGAGAGGCAGGTGACATGAATATGAACGACCAAGAGCAGAGAGGAAGCAGCTCCCAGGCCTCTATGACTGCCGAGATCGGAGCAGCACTGGTGGGCAGGTGGGCAGCAGTGTCTATATGTTCTTACACACGCGTTTCCTTGTCTGTTAGCTGTAGTCAACTTTATTAACTTAGATGTGGGGAACATATTTGACAATTATGTAGTAAAATTTGAATAGATAAAACAAAATGCAAACCGTCTATTTCTTGTATTTGCTTTAAATTCAAAGACGTTATTGGCTGATCAATCACAGAACACGTGAGCTCTGGGGCTTTTGTTTGTTTGTTGTTGTTGTTGTCATGTATGGTCATTCTACTTAGCATTTGCTTGTCTATTTTTTTTTTTTTTATACAGTAGGATTGAGACCAAACAGATCTAAATGCGATTTTACAGGGTCTTGGGATCATCCTGACTCAGAATAAACCTCGTGGAGGCGCACTCCTTAGCTCTGATGGGAACATAACACCCCCCCTTTCAGCACCAGCGAGGCGTCTGTCAGACAGTTCTGAAGTGGTTTCTGTGCAGCAGATGCATAGCTCATGGCAGCTGTTACCAGTCCATGTGGCCCCGATTTCCTGAAGGGTGGTCAAAGGCACTTGTCTGAGGACACTTCCTGGCTGGCAGTGTTCCCCTTTGGGCAGGCCACATGCTCAGTATGTAGTTTGGATTTCCATGTTGTTAACCCAGTGTCCCCCAGTCCTGCCTCTTAGATAATCTCCCAGAGCCTCAGTCAGGACGCGAGGGGTTCCTGTCTGTTAGCTCCAGCCCCTTCCTGCCCTGGCGCTGGGCCTGGATTCTGGGTCTCTGCAAACCCAGTCCTGCGTCCAGGGAGACGGGCAGCCTCTATCCTGTTCGCTTCCTTTGCCTTCTTCCTTTTCCTGTGTCGCCTGCAGCCCTTCCTCACCCTGGCTGGCTTGTTTCTTCTTGAAGCAGCAGCTGATGCCAATGTTCAGTCTTTCCAAACTCTCTGAGCCGATTGTATTCCCTCCCTCTCAGAGCCCCACCACCAAGGAGCCCAGCCCGGCCCCTCCTTCACCCTCAGGGCCTTTGGGGTCTGAGTTCCAGCTCTCCGTGACCCTCCCTCCTCTGAAATGTCTAAGCTCCAAAATGCTCAGCCTCCTGTTGCTCCCGGCTCTGGGGCGGAAGATGGCATGATACTTCCTTGACAACTTTATACCTGGTGACAGTTCTGCAAGTCAGATATTCTCTGTTAAAGTTACTAGCTAGTTTCTGTCTCTTGATGAGAAAGGAAATGTCTCATCTAATCATCCTACCCTGACCACTTCCTTGGTTCCTGTAATCTTACTTGCATCAGTCAAACCACCCCAAATGGAAAGGTCCCTGAATGTCCGGAAGTTTAGTCCATATTTGGGAGACAAAGAAGCTAGGAGGGATAAAAGGCCAGGCCCCTCTGTTGGGCGCTCAGCCTCTGGAGGGGACTCCCCTGAGCCAGCACCTGCGCGAATGAAACAGTTCTTTTCAGAACATCCGCATGCTCCTCGTTTGTGGGTTCCCACCAGCCTGCATTCTGCTGTAATGCTGAGAGGATCAAAGGGACACAAACTCCACTGAAAGGAGGGTGTGGAAGCCCCAACGGAATGCACTCCCCTGTTAGTGGGAATGGGATGGCGGGGTGGTGATTGGACGGTGACTGCGGTCATGTATGTCTGTGTGAACACACCTGCCAGTCCTGTGTGTTTGGTGAACATACCTGTGCTTACAAGGTGAGCCTCATCACTCTGGTTAGAAAGCCACTGAGGACGCAAATACGGGAAGAAGAAATTTGTGTTGACTGGAAAACCATTTAGTGAATCTCCAGTAGACTTTCCCCCAAAGCCAGCACTCATGGGCACGAGGTGATTAGAAGTGTGAATGCGTCTGAGAGGGTGATTTTGAAAAAAAGGGAAGCTGTGGTAATAGCCTAGCCATCTGAGAGCAGGCTGTGCTGCTTGTGCCATGAACACGCTCTGTGTGGCTGTGAGGTGAACACACTCTGCATGGCTGTGCTGTGCTGTGAACATGCTCTGTGAGGCTGTGCTGTGCTGTGAACATGCTCTGTGTGGCTGTGCTGTGAACATGCTCTGTGTGGCTGTGCTGTGAACATGCTCTGTGTGGCTGTGCTGTGAACATGCTCTGTGTGGCTGTGCTGTGCTGTGAACATGCTCTGTGTGGCTGTGCTGTGAACATGCTCTGTGTGGCTGTGCTGTGAACATGCTCTGTGTGGCTGTGCTGTGCTGTGAACATGAACTTTGTGACTGTGCTGTGAACACGCTCTGTGTGGCTGTGCTGTGCTGTGAACACGCTCTGTGTGGCTGTGAGGTGAACACACTCTGCGTGGCTGTGCTGTGCTGTGAACATGCTCTGTGAGGCTGTGCTGTGCTGTGAACATGCTCTGTGTGGCTGTGCTGTGAACATGCTCTGTGTGGCTGTGCTGTGAACATGCTCTGTGTGGCTGTGCTGTGCTGTGAACATGAACTTTGTGACTGTGCTGTGAACACGCTCTGTGTGGCTGTGCTGTGCTGTGAACACGCTCTGTGTGGCTATGCTGTGAACACGGTCTGTGTGGCTGTGCTGTGCTGTGAACACGCTCTGTGTGGCTATGCTGTGCTGTGAACATGCTCCATGTGGCTGTGCTGTGCTGTGAACACAATATGTGAGGCTGTGCTGTGCTGTGAACACGCTCTGTGTGGCTGTGCTGTGAACACGATATTTTAGTCTGTGCTGTGCTGTGCTGTGAACATGCTCCGTGTGGATGTGCTGTGCTGTGAACACGATATGTAAGGCTGTGCTGTGCTGTGAACATGATCTGTGTGCCTGTGCTTTGAACACACTCTGTGTGGCTGTGCTGTGAACACGATATGTTAGTCTGTGCTGTGCTGTGGTGTGAACATGCTCCGTGTGGCTGTGCTGTGCTGTGAACACGATATGTAAGGCTGTGCTGTGCTGTGAACACGCTCTGTGTGGCTGTGCTGTAAACACGCTCTGTGTGGCTGTGCTGTGAACACGCTCTGCATGGCTGTGCTGTGCTGTGCTGTGAATACACTCTGTGTGGCTGTGCTATGCTATGAACACGCTGTGTGTGGCTGTGCTGTGAACACGCTCTGTGTGGCTGTGCTTTGAACACACTCTGTGTGGCTGTGCTGTGAACACGATATGTTAGTCTGTGCTGTGCTGTGGTGTGAACATGCTCCGTGTGGCTGTGCTGTGCTGTGAACACGATATGTAAGGCTGTGCTGTGCTGTGAACACGATCTGTGTGGCTGTGCTGTAAACACGCTCTGTGTGGCTGTGCTGTAAACACGCTCTGTGTGGCTGTGCTGTGAACACGCTCTGCGTGGCTGTGCTGTGAAAACGCTCTGTGTGGCTCTGCTGTGCCGTGAACATACTCTGTGTGGCTGTGTTGTGCTGTGAACATGCTCTGTGTGGCGGTGCTGTGCTGTGAACACCCTTTGTGTGGCTGTGCTGTGAACACGGTCTGTGTGGCTGTGCTGTGCTGTGAACACGCTCTGTGTGGCTATGCTGTGCTGTGAACATGCTCCGTGTGGCTGTGCTGTGCTGTGAACATGCTCCGTGTGGCTGTGCTGTGCTGTGAACATGCTCTGTGTGGCTGTGCTGTGCTGTGAACACGCTCTGTGTGGCTGTGCTGTGAACACACTCTCCGTGGCTTTGCTGTGCTGTGAACAGGATATGTGAGGCTGTGCTGTGCTGTGAACATGCTCTGTGTGGATGTGCTGTGAGCACGCTCTGTGTGGCTCTGCGGTGCTGTGAACATGCTCCGTGTGCCTGTGCTGTGCTGTGAACACAATATGTAAGGCTGTGCTGTGCTGTGCTGTGCTGTGCTGTGCTGTGAACACGCTGTGTGTGGCTGTGCTGTGAACAAACTCTGTGTGGCTGTGCTGTGAACACGATATATTAGTCTGTGTTGTGCTGTGCTGTGAACATGCTCCGTGTGGATGTGCTGTGCTGTGAACACGATATGTAAGGCTGTGCTGTGCTGTGAACAGGATATGTGAGGCTGTGCTGTGCTGTGAACACGCTCTGTGTGGCTGTGCTGTAAACACACTCTGTGTGGCTGTGCTGTGAACACGCTCTGCGTGGCTGTGCTGTGCTGTGCTGTGAATACACTCTGTGTGGCTGTGCTATGCTATGAACACGCTGTGTGTGGCTGTGCTGTGAACACGCTCTGTGTGGCTGTGCTGTGAACACGATATGTTAGGCTGTGCTGTGCTGTGCTGTGAACATGCTCCGTGTGGCTGTGCTGTGCTGTGAAGACGATATGTAAGGCTGTGCTGTGCTGTGAACACGCTCTGTGTGGCTGTGCTGTGAACACGCTCTGCGTGGCTATGCTGTGCTGTGAACACGTTCTGTGTGGCTGTGCTATTCTATGAACATGCTGTGTGTGGCTGTGCTGTGAACACGCTCTGTGTGGCTGTGCTGTGAACTCACTCTTTGTGGCTATACTGTGAACACGATATGTTAGTCTGTGCTGTGCTGTGCTGTGAACATGCTCCGTGTGGCTGTGCTGTGCTGTGAACACGATATGTAAGGCTGTGCTGTGCTGTGAACAGGATATGTGTGGCTGTGCTGTAAACACGCTCTGCGTGGCTATGCTGTGCTGAGAACACGTTCTGTGTGGCTGTGCTATGCTATGAACACGCTGTGTGTGGCTGTGCTGTGAACACGCTCTGTGTGGCTGTGCTGTGAACTCACTCTGTGTGGCTGTACTGTGAACACGATATGTTAGTCTGTGCTGTGCTGTGCTGTGAACATGCTCCGTGTGGCTGTGCTGTGCTGTGAACACGCTCTGTGTGGCTGTGCTGTGCTGTGAACACGCTCTGTGTGGCTGTGCTGTGAACACGCTCTCCGTGGCTTTGCTATGCTGTGAACAGGATATGTGAGGCTGTGCTGTGCTGTGAACATGCTCTGTGTGGCTGTGCTGTGAGCACGCTCTGTGTGGCTGTGCTGTGAGCACGCTCTGTGTGGCTCTGCGGTGCTGTGAACATGCTCCATGTGCCTGTGCTGTGCTGTGAACACGATATGTAAGGCTGTGCTGTGCTGTGCTGTGAACATGCTCTGTGTGCCTGTGCTGTGAACACACTCTGTGTGGCTGTGCTGTGAACACAATATGTAAGGCTGTGCTGAGCTGTGAACAGGATATATGAGGCTGTGCTGTGCTGTGAACATGCTCTGTGTGCCTGTGCTGTGAACACACTCTGTGTGGCTGTGCTGTGAACACGCTCTGTGTGGCTGTGCTGTGCTGTGCTGTGATCATGATCCGTGTGGCTGTGCTGTGCTGTGAACACGATATGTAAGGCTGTGCTGTGCTGTGCTGTGAACACGGTCTGTGTGCCTGTGCTGTGAACACGCTCTGTGTGGCTGTGCTGTAAACATGCTCTGTGTGGCTGTGCTGTGAACACGCTCTGCGTGGCTGTGCTGTGCTGTGAACACGTTCTATGTGGCTGTGCTATGCTATGAACACGCTGTGTGTGGCTGTGCTGTGAACAGGATATGTGTGGCTGTGCTGTGAACTCACTCTGTGTGGCTGTGCTGTGAACACGATATGTTAGTCTGTGCTGTGCTGTGCTGTGAACATGCTCCGTGTGGCTGTGCTGTGCTGTGAACACGCTCTGTGTGGCTGTGCTGTGCTGTGAACACGCTCTGTGTGGCTGTGCTGTGAACACGCTCTCCGTGGCTTTGCTGTGCTGTGAACAGGATACGTGAGGCTGTGCTGTGCTGTGAACATGCTCTGTGTGGATGTGCTGTGAGCACGCTCTGTGTGGCTCTGCGGTGCTGTGAACATGCTCCGTGTGCCTGTGCTGTGCTGTGAACACACTATGTGTGGCTGTGCTGTGAACACGATATGTTAGTCTGTGCTGTGCTGTGCTGTGCTGGGAACATGCTCCGTGTGGATGTGCTGTGCTGTGAACACGATATGTAAGGCTGTGCTGTGCTGTGAACAGGATATGTGAGGCTGTGCTGTGCTGTGAACACGCTCTGTGTGGCTGTGCTGTAAACACGCTCTGTGTGGCTGTGCTGTGAACACGCTCTGCGTGGCTGTGCTGTGCTGTGCTGTGAATACACTCTGTGTGGCTGTGCTATGCTATGAACACGCTGTGTGTGGCTGTGCTGTGAACACGCTGTGTGTGGCTGTGCTGTGAACACGATATGTTAGGCTGTGCTGTGCTGTGCTGTGCTGTGAACATGCTCCGTGTGGCTGTGCTGTGCTGTGAACACGATATGTAAGGCTGTGCTGTGCTGTGAACACGCTCTGTGTGGCTGTGCTGTGAACACGCTCTGCGTGGCTATGCTGTGCTGTGAACACGTTCTGTGTGGCTGTGCTATTCTATGAACATGCTGTGTGTGGCTGTGCTGTGAACACGCTCTGTGTGGCTGTGCTGTGAACTCACTCTTTGTGGCTATACTGTGAACACGATATGTTAGTCTGTGCTGTGCTGTGCTGTGAACATGCTCCGTGTGGCTGTGCTGTGCTGTGAACACGATATGTAAGGCTGTGCTGTGCTGTGCTGTGAACATGCTCTGTGTGCCTGTGCTGTGAACACACTCTGTGTGGCTGTGCTGTGAACACGATATGTTAGTCTGTGCTGTGCTGTGCTGTGAACACGCTCTGTGTGGCTGTGCTGTGAACACGCTCTGCGTGGCTATGCTGTGCTGTGAACACGTTCTGTGTGGCTGTGCTATTCTATGAACATGCTGTGTGTGGCTGTGCTGTGAACACGCTCTGTGTGGCTGTGCTGTGAACACGATATGTTAGTCTGTGCTGTGCTGTGCTGTGAACATGCTCCGTGTGGCTGTGCTGTGCTGTGAACACGCTCTGTGTGGCTGTGCTGTGCTGTGAACACGCTCTGTGTGGCTGTGCTGTGAACACGCTCTCCGTGGCTTTGCTGTGCTGTGAACAGGATACGTGAGGCTGTGCTGTGCTGTGAACATGCTCTGTGTGGATGTGCTGTGAGCACGCTCTGTGTGGCTCTGCGGTGCTGTGAACATGCTCCGTGTGCCTGTACTGTGCTGTGAACACACTATGTGTGGCTGTGCTGTGAACACGATATGTTAGTCTGTGCTGTGCTGTGCTGGGAACATGCTCCGTGTGGCTGTGCTGTGCTGTGAACACGATATGTAAGGCTGTGCTGTGCTGTGAACAGGATATGTGAGGCTGTGCTGTGCTGTGAACACGCTCTGTGTGGCTGTGCTATTCTATGAACATGCTGTGTGTGGCTGTGCTGTGAACACGCTCTGTGTGCCTGTGCTGTGAACACACTCTGTGTGGCTGTGCTGTGAACACGATATGTTAGTCTTTGCTGTGCTGTGCTGTGAACATGCTCCGTGTGGCTGTGCTGTGCTGTGAACACGATATGTAAGGCTGTGCTGTGCTGTGCTGTGAACACGCTCTGTGTGCCTGTGCTGTGAACATGCTCCGTGTGCCTGTGCTGTGAACAAACTCTGTGTGGCTGTGCTGTGAACACGGTATGTTAGTCTGTGCTGTGCTGTGGTGTGAACACGATATGTAAGGCTCTGCTGTGCTGTGCTGTGAACATGCTCTGTGTGCCTGTGCTGTGAACACGCTCTGTGTGGCTGTGCTGTAAACACACTGTGTGTGGCTGTGCTGTGAACACGCTCTGCGTGGCTGTGCTGTGCTGTGAACACGTTCTATGTGGCTGTGCTATGCTATGAACACGCTCTGCGTGGCTTTGCTGTGCTGTGAACAGGATATGTGAGGCTGTGCTCTGCAGTGAACATGCTCTGTGTGGCTGTGCTGTGAACACACTCTGTGTGGGCTCTGCGGTGCTGTGAACATGCTCCGTGTGGCTGTGCTGTGCTGTGAACACGGTATGTAAGGCTGTGCTGTGCTGTGCTGTGAACATTCTCTGTGTGCCTGTGCTGTGAACACGCTCTGCGTGGCTGTTCTGTGCTGTGAACATGTTCTGTTTGGCTGTGCTGTGCTATGAACACGCTCTGTGTGTGCCTGTGCTGTGAACATGCTCTGCGTGGCTGTGCTGTGCTGTGAACAAACTCTGTGTGGCTGTGCTGTGAACACGATATGTTAGTCTGTGCTGTGCTGTGTGCTGTGAACATGCTCCGTGTGGATGTGCTGTGCTGTGAACACGATATGTAAGGCTGTGATGTGCTGTGAACAGGATATGTGAGGCGGTGCTATGCTGTGAACATGCTCTGTGTGCCTGTGCTGTGAACACACTATGTGTGGCTGTGCTGTGAAACACGATATGTTAGTCTGTGCTGTGCTGTGCTGTGAACATGCTCCGTGTGGATGTGCTGTGCTGTGAACACGATATGTAAGGCTGTGCTGTGCTGTGAACAGGATATGTGAGGCTGTGCTGTGCTGTGAACACGCTCTGTGTGGCTGTGCTGTAAACACTCTCTGTGTGGCTGTGCTGTGAACACGCTCTGCGTGGCTATGCTGTGCTGTGAACACGTTCTGTGTGGCTGTGCTATTCTATGAACATGCTGTGTGTGGCTGTGCTGTGAAGACGCTCTGTGTGGCTGTGCTGTGAACACGATATGTTAGTCTGTGCTGTGCTGTGCTGTGCTGTGAACATGCTCCGTGTGGCTATGCTGTGCTGTGAACACGATATGTAAGGCTGTGCTGTGCTGTGAACACGCTCTGTGTGGCTGTGATGTGAACACGCTCTGCGTGGCTATGCTGTGCTGTGTGAACACGCTCTCTGTGTGGCTGTGCTGTGAACTCACTCTTTGTGGCTATACTGTGAACACGATATGTTAGTCTGTGCTGTGCTGTGCTGTGAACATGCTCCGTGTGGCTGTGCTGTGCTGTGAACACGATATGTAAGGCTGTGCTGTGCTGTGAACAGGATATGTGTGGCTGTGCTGTAAACACGCTCTGCGTGGCTATGCTGTGCTGAGAACACGTTCTGTGTGGCTGTGCTATGCTATGAACACGCTGTGTGTGGCTGTGCTGTGAACACGCTCTGTGTGGCTGTGCTGTGAACTCACTCTGTGTGGCTGTACTGTGAACACGATATGTTAGTCTGTGCTGTGCTGTGCTGTGAACATGCTCCGTGTGGCTGTGCTGTGCTGTGAACACGCTCTGTGTGGCTGTGCTGTGCTGTGAACACGCTCTGTGTGGCTGTGCTGTGAACACGCTCTCCGTGGCTTTGCTATGCTGTGAACAGGATATGTGAGGCTGTGCTGTGCTGTGAACATGCTCTGTGTGGCTGTGCTGTGAGCACGCTCTGTGTGGCTGTGCTGTGAGCACGCTCTGTGTGGCTCTGCGGTGCTGTGAAACATGCTCCATGTGCCTGTGCTGTGCTGTGAACACGATATGTAAGGCTGTGCTGTGCTGTGCTGTGAACATGCTCTGTGTGCCTGTGCTGTGAACACACTCTGTGTGGCTGTGCTGTGAACACGCTCTGTGTGGCTGTGCTGTGCTGTGCTGTGATCATGATCCGTGTGGCTGTGCTGTGCTGTGAACACGATATGTAAGGCTGTGCTGTGCTGTGCTGTGAACACGGTCTGTGTGCCTGTGCTGTGCTGTGAACACGCTCTGTGTGGCTGTGCTGTAAACACGCTCTGTGTGGCTGTGCTGTGAACACGCTCTGCGTGGCTGTGCTGTGCTGTGAACACGTTCTATGTGGCTGTGCTATGCTATGAACACGCTGTGTGTGGCTGTGCTGTGAACAGGATATGTGTGGCTGTGCTGTGAACTCACTCTGTGTGGCTGTGCTGTGTGAACACGATATGTTAGTCTGTGCTGTGCTGTGCTGTGAACATGCTCCGTGTGGCTGTGCTGTGCTGTGAACACGCTCTGTGTGGCTGTGCTGTGCTGTGCTGTGAACACGCTCTGTGTGGCTGTGCTGTGAACACGCTCTCCGTGGCTTTGCTGTGCTGTGAACAGGATACGTGAGGCTGTGCTGTGCTGTGAACATGCTCTGTGTGGATGTGCTGTGAGCACGCTCTGTGTGGCTCTGCGGTGCTGTGAACATGCTCCGTGTGCCTGTGCTGTGCTGTGAACACACTATGTGTGGCTGTGCTGTGAACACGATATGTTAGTCTGTGCTGTGCTGTGCTGGGAACATGCTCCGTGTGGATGTGCTGTGCTGTGAACACGATATGTAAGGCTGTGCTGTGCTGTGAACAGGATATGTGAGGCTGTGCTGTGCTGTGAACACGCTCTGTGTGGCTGTGCTGTAAACACGCTCTGTGTGGCTGTGCTGTGAACACGCTCTGCGTGGCTGTTCTGTGCTGTGAACATGTTCTGTTTGGCTGTGCTGTGCTATGAACACGCTCTGTGTGCCTGTGCTGTGAACATGCTCTGCGTGGCTGTGCTGTGAACAAACTCTGTGTGGCTGTGCTGTGAACACGATATGTTAGTCTGTGCTGTGCTGTGCTGTGAACATGCTCCGTGTGGATGTGCTGTGCTGTGAACACGATATGTAAGGCTGTGATGTGCTGTGAACAGGATATGTGAGGCGGTGCTATGCTGTGAACATGCTCTGTGTGCCTGTGCTGTGAACACACTATGTGTGGCTGTGCTGTGAACACGATATGTTAGTCTGTGCTGTGCTGTGCTGTGAACATGCTCCGTGTGGATGTGCTGTGCTGTGAACACGATATGTAAGGCTGTGCTGTGCTGTGAACAGGATATGTGAGGCTGTGCTGTGCTGTGAACACGCTCTGTGTGGCTGTGCTGTAAACACTCTCTGTGTGGCTGTGCTGTGAACACGCTCTGCGTGGCTGTGCTGTGCTGTGCTGTGAATACACTCTGTGTGGCTGTGCTATGCTATGAACACGCTGTGTGTGGCTGTGCTGTGAACACGCTCTGTGTGGCTGTGCTGTGAACACGATATGTTAGGCTGTGCTGTGCTGTGCTGTGAACACGATATATAAGGCTGTGCTGTGCTGTGAACACGCTCTGTGTGGCTGTGCTGTGAACACGCTCTGCGTGGCTATGCTGTGCTGTGAACACGCTCTGTGTGGCTGTGCTATGCTATGAACATGCTGTGTGTGGCTGTGCTGTGAACACGCACTGTGTGGCTGTGCTGTGAACTCACTCTGTGTGGCTGTACTGTGAACACGATATGTTAGTCTGTGCTGTGCTGTGCTGTGAACATGCTCCGTGTGGCTGTGCTGTGCTGTGAACACGCTCTGTGTGGCTGTGCTGTGCTGTGAACACGCTCTGTGTGGCTGTGCTGTGAACACGCTCTCCGTGGCTTTGCTATGCTGTGAACAGGATATGTGAGGCTGTGCTGTGCTGTGAACATGCTCTGTGTGGCTGTGCTGTGAGCACGCTCTGTGTGGCTGTGCTGTGAGCACGCTCTGTGTGGCTCTGCGGTGCTGTGAACATGCTCCATGTGCCTGTGCTGTGCTGTGAACACGATATGTAAGGCTGTGCTGTGCTGTGCTGTGAACATGCTCTGTGTGCCTGTGCTGTGAACACACTCTGTGTGGCTGTGCTGTGAACACAATATGTAAGGCTGTGCTGAGCTGTGAACAGGATATATGAGGCTGTGCTGTGCTGTGAACACGCTCTGTGTGCCTGTGCTGTGAACACACTCTGTGTGCTGTGCTGTGAACACGCTCTGTGTGGCTGTGCTGTGCTGTGCTGTGATCATGATCCGTGTGGCTGTGCTGTGCTGTGAACACGATATGTAAGGCTGTGCTGTGCTGTGCTGTGAACACGGTCTGTGTGCCTGTGCTGTGAACACGCTCTGTGTGGCTGTGCTGTAAACATGCTCTGTGTGGCTGTGCTGTGAACACGCTCTGCGTGGCTGTGCTGTGCTGTGAACACGTTCTATGTGGCTGTGCTATGCTATGAACACGCTGTGTGTGGCTGTGCTGTGAACAGGATATGTGTGGCTGTGCTGTGAACTCACTCTGTGTGGCTGTGCTGTGAACACGATATGTTAGTCTGTGCTGTGCTGTGCTGTGAACATGCTCCGTGTGGCTGTGCTGTGCTGTGAACACGCTCTGTGTGGCTGTGCTGTGCTGTGAACACGCTCTGTGTGGCTGTGCTGTGAACACGCTCTCCGTGGCTTTGCTGTGCTGTGAACAGGATACGTGAGGCTGTGCTGTGCTGTGAACATGCTCTGTGTGGATGTGCTGTGAGCACGCTCTGTGTGGCTCTGCGGTGCTGTGAACATGCTCCGTGTGCCTGTGCTGTGCTGTGAACACACTATGTGTGGCTGTGCTGTGAACACGATATGTTAGTCTGTGCTGTGCTGTGCTGGGAACATGCTCCGTGTGGATGTGCTGTGCTGTGAACACGATATGTAAGGCTGTGCTGTGCTGTGAACAGGATATGTGAGGCTGTGCTGTGCTGTGAACACGCTCTGTGTGGCTGTGCTGTAAACACGCTCTGTGTGGCTGTGCTGTGAACACGCTCTGCGTGGCTGTGCTGTGCTGTGCTGTGAATACACTCTGTGTGGCTGTGCTATGCTATGAACACGCTGTGTGTGGCTGTGCTGTGAACACGCTGTGTGTGGCTGTGCTGTGAACACGATATGTTAGGCTGTGCTGTGCTGTGCTGTGCTGTGAACATGCTCCGTGTGGCTGTGCTGTGCTGTGAAACACGATATGTAAGGCTGTGCTGTGCTGTGAACACGCTCTGTGTGGCTGTGCTGTGAACACGCTCTGCGTGGCTATGCTGTGCTGTGAACACGTTCTGTGTGGCTGTGCTATTCTATGAACATGCTGTGTGTGGCTGTGCTGTGAACACGCTCTGTGTGGCTGTGCTGTGAACTCACTCTTTGTGGCTATACTGTGAACACGATATGTTAGTCTGTGCTGTGCTGTGCTGTGAACATGCTCCGTGTGGCTGTGCTGTGCTGTGAACACGATATGTAAGGCTGTGCTGTGCTGTGCTGTGAACATGCTCTGTGTGCCTGTGCTGTGAACACACTCTGTGTGGCTGTGCTGTGAACACGATATGTTAGTCTGTGCTGTGCTGTGCTGTGAACACGCTCTGTGTGGCTGTGCTGTGAACACGCTCTGCGTGGCTATGCTGTGCTGTGAACACGTTCTGTGTGGCTGTGCTATTCTATGAACATGCTGTGTGTGGCTGTGCTGTGAACACGCTCTGTGTGGCTGTGCTGTGAACACGATATGTTAGTCTGTGCTGTGCTGTGCTGTGAACATGCTCCGTGTGGCTTGTGCTGTGCTGTGAACACGCTCTGTGTGGCTGTGCTGTGCTGTGAACACGCTCTGTGTGGCTGTGCTGTGAACACGCTCTCCGTGGCTTTGCTGTGCTGTGAACAGGATACGTGAGGCTGTGCTGTGCTGTGAACATGCTCTGTGTGGATGTGCTGTGAGCACGCTCTGTGTGGCTCTGCGGTGCTGTGAACATGCTCCGTGTGCCTGTACTGTGCTGTGAACACACTATGTGTGGCTGTGCTGTGAACACGATATGTTAGTCTGTGCTGTGCTGTGCTGTGCTGTGAACATGCTCCGTGTGGCTGTGCTGTGCTGTGAACACGATATGTAAGGCTGTGCTGTGCTGTGAACAGGATATGTGAGGCTGTGCTGTGCTGTGAACACGCTCTGTGTGGCTGTGCTATTCTATGAACATGCTGTGTGTGGCTGTGCTGTGAACACGCTCTGTGTGCCTGTGCTGTGAACACACTCTGTGTGGCTGTGCTGTGAACACGATATGTTAGTCTTTGCTGTGCTGTGCTGTGAACATGCTCCGTGTGGCTGTGCTGTGCTGTGAACACGATATGTAAGGCTGTGCTGTGCTGTGCTGTGAACACGCTCTGTGTGCCTGTGCTGTGAACATGCTCCGTGTGCCTGTGCTGTGAACAAACTCTGTGTGGCTGTGCTGTGAACACGGTATGTTAGTCTGTGCTGTGCTGTGGTGTGAACACGATATGTAAGGCTCTGCTGTGCTGTGCTGTGAACATGCTCTGTGTGCCTGTGCTGTGAACACGCTCTGTGTGGCTGTGCTGTAAACACACTGTGTGTGGCTGTGCTGTGAACACGCTCTGCGTGGCTGTGCTGTGCTGTGAACACGTTCTATGTGGCTGTGCTATGCTATGAACACGCTCTGCGTGGCTTTGCTGTGCTGTGAACAGGATATGTGAGGCTGTGCTCTGCAGTGAACATGCTCTGTGTGGCTGTGCTGTGAACACACTCTGTGTGGCTCTGCGGTGCTGTGAACATGCTCCGTGTGGCTGTGCTGTGCTGTGAACACGGTATGTAAGGCTGTGCTGTGCTGTGCTGTGAACATTCTCTGTGTGCCTGTGCTGTGAACACGCTCTGCGTGGCTGTTCTGTGCTGTGAACATGTTCTGTTTGGCTGTGCTGTGCTATGAACACGCTCTGTGTGCCTGTGCTGTGAACATGCTCTGCGTGGCTGTGCTGTGAACAAACTCTGTGTGGCTGTGCTGTGAACACGATATGTTAGTCTGTGCTGTGCTGTGCTGTGAACATGCTCCGTGTGGATGTGCTGTGCTGTGAACACGATATGTAAGGCTGTGATGTGCTGTGAACAGGATATGTGAGGCGGTGCTATGCTGTGAACATGCTCTGTGTGCCTGTGCTGTGAACACACTATGTGTGGCTGTGCTGTGAACACGATATGTTAGTCTGTGCTGTGCTGTGCTGTGAACATGCTCCGTGTGGATGTGCTGTGCTGTGAACACGATATGTAAGGCTGTGCTGTGCTGTGAACAGGATATGTGAGGCTGTGCTGTGCTGTGAACACGCTCTGTGTGGCTGTGCTGTAAACACTCTCTGTGTGGCTGTGCTGTGAACACGCTCTGCGTGGCTATGCTGTGCTGTGAACACGTTCTGTGTGGCTGTGCTATTCTATGAACATGCTGTGTGTGGCTGTGCTGTGAAGACGCTCTGTGTGGCTGTGCTGTGAACACGATATGTTAGTCTGTGCTGTGCTGTGCTGTGCTGTGAACATGCTCCGTGTGGCTATGCTGTGCTGTGAACACGATATGTAAGGCTGTGCTGTGCTGTGAACACGCTCTGTGTGGCTGTGATGTGAACACGCTCTGCGTGGCTATGCTGTGCTGTGAACACGCTCTGTGTGGCTGTGCTGTGAACTCACTCTTTGTGGCTATACTGTGAACACGATATGTTAGTCTGTGCTGTGCTGTGCTGTGAACATGCTCCGTGTGGCTGTGCTGTGCTGTGAACACGATATGTAAGGCTGTGCTGTGCTGTGAACAGGATATGTGTGGCTGTGCTGTAAACACGCTCTGCGTGGCTATGCTGTGCTGAGAACACGTTCTGTGTGGCTGTGCTATGCTATGAACACGCTGTGTGTGGCTGTGCTGTGAACACGCTCTGTGTGGCTGTGCTGTGAACTCACTCTGTGTGGCTGTACTGTGAACACGATATGTTAGTCTGTGCTGTGCTGTGCTGTGAACATGCTCCGTGTGGCTGTGCTGTGCTGTGAACACGCTCTGTGTGGCTGTGCTGTGCTGTGAACACGCTCTGTGTGGCTGTGCTGTGAACACGCTCTCCGTGGCTTTGCTATGCTGTGAACAGGATATGTGAGGCTGTGCTGTGCTGTGAACATGCTCTGTGTGGCTGTGCTGTGAGCACGCTCTGTGTGGCTGTGCTGTGAGCACGCTCTGTGTGGCTCTGCGGTGCTGTGAACATGCTCCATGTGCCTGTGCTGTGCTGTGAACACGATATGTAAGGCTGTGCTGTGCTGTGCTGTGAACATGCTCTGTGTGCCTGTGCTGTGAACACACTCTGTGTGGCTGTGCTGTGAACACGCTCTGTGTGGCTGTGCTGTGCTGTGCTGTGATCATGATCCGTGTGGCTGTGCTGTGCTGTGAACACGATATGTAAGGCTGTGCTGTGCTGTGCTGTGAACACGGTCTGTGTGCCTGTGCTGTGAACACGCTCTGTGTGGCTGTGCTGTAAACACGCTCTGTGTGGCTGTGCTGTGAACACGCTCTGCGTGGCTGTGCTGTGCTGTGAACACGTTCTATGTGGCTGTGCTATGCTATGAACACGCTGTGTGTGGCTGTGCTGTGAACAGGATATGTGTGGCTGTGCTGTGAACTCACTCTGTGTGGCTGTGCTGTGAACACGATATGTTAGTCTGTGCTGTGCTGTGCTGTGAACATGCTCCGTGTGGCTGTGCTGTGCTGTGAACACGCTCTGTGTGGCTGTGCTGTGTGCTGTGAACACGCTCTGTGTGGCTGTGCTGTGAACACGCTCTCCGTGGCTTTGCTGTGCTGTGAACAGGATACGTGAGGCTGTGCTGTGCTGTGAACATGCTCTGTGTGGATGTGCTGTGAGCACGCTCTGTGTGGCTCTGCGGTGCTGTGAACATGCTCCGTGTGCCTGTGCTGTGCTGTGAACACACTATGTGTGGCTGTGCTGTGAACACGATATGTTAGTCTGTGCTGTGCTGTGCTGGGAACATGCTCCGTGTGGATGTGCTGTGCTGTGAACACGATATGTAAGGCTGTGCTGTGCTGTGAACAGGATATGTGAGGCTGTGCTGTGCTGTGAACACGCTCTGTGTGGCTGTGCTGTAAACACGCTCTGTGTGGCTGTGCTGTGAACACGCTCTGCGTGGCTGTTCTGTGCTGTGAACATGTTCTGTTTGGCTGTGCTGTGCTATGAACACGCTCTGTGTGCCTGTGCTGTGAACATGCTCTGCGTGGCTGTGCTGTGAACAAACTCTGTGTGGCTGTGCTGTGAACACGATATGTTAGTCTGTGCTGTGCTGTGCTGTGAACATGCTCCGTGTGGATGTGCTGTGCTGTGAACACGATATGTAAGGCTGTGATGTGCTGTGAACAGGATATGTGAGGCGGTGCTATGCTGTGAACATGCTCTGTGTGCCTGTGCTGTGAACACACTATGTGTGGCTGTGCTGTGAACACGATATGTTAGTCTGTGCTGTGCTGTGCTGTGAACATGCTCCGTGTGGATGTGCTGTGCTGTGAACACGATATGTAAGGCTGTGCTGTGCTGTGAACAGGATATGTGAGGCTGTGCTGTGCTGTGAACACGCTCTGTGTGGCTGTGCTGTAAACACTCTCTGTGTGGCTGTGCTGTGAACACGCTCTGCGTGGCTGTGCTGTGCTGTGCTGTGAATACACTCTGTGTGGCTGTGCTATGCTATGAACACGCTGTGTGTGGCTGTGCTGTGAACACGCTCTGTGTGGCTGTGCTGTGAACACGATATGTTAGGCTGTGCTGTGCTGTGCTGTGAACACGATATATAAGGCTGTGCTGTGCTGTGAACACGCTCTGTGTGGCTGTGCTGTGAACACGCTCTGCGTGGCTATGCTGTGCTGTGAACACGCTCTGTGTGGCTGTGCTATGCTATGAACATGCTGTGTGTGGCTGTGCTGTGAACACGCACTGTGTGGCTGTGCTGTGAACTCACTCTTTGTGGCTATACTGTGAACACGATATGTTAGTCTGTGCTGTGCTGTGCTGTGAACATGCTCCGTGTGTCTGTGCTGTGCTGTGAACACGATATGTAAGGCTGTGCTGTGCTGTGAACACGCTCTGCGTGGCTATGCTGTGCTGTGAACACGTTCTGTGTGGCTGTGCTATTCTATGAACATGCTGTGTGTGGCTGTGCTGTGAACACGCTCTGTGTGGCTGTGCTGTGAACTCACTCTTTGTGGCTATACTGTGAACACGATATGTTAGTCTGTGCTGTGCTGTGCTGTGAACATGCTCCGTGTGGCTGTGCTGTGCTGTGAACACGCTCTGTGTGGCTGTGCTGTGAACACGCTCTGCGTGGCTTTGCTGTGCTGTGAACAGGATATGTGAGGCTGTGCTCTGCAGTGAACATGCTCTGTGTGGCTGTGCTGTGAACACTCTCTTGTGTCTGGGCTGTGCTATGAACACTCTCTGTGTGCCTGTGCTGTGAACACACTCTGTGTGGCTGTGCTGTGAACACGATATGTTAGTCTGTGCTGTGCTGTGGTGTGAACATTCTCTGTGTGCCTGTGCTGTGAACACGCTCTGCGTGGCTGTGCTGTGAACACACTCTGTGTGGCTGTGCTGTGAACACGATATGTTAGTCTGTGCTGTGCTGTGCTGTGAACATGCTCCGTGTGGCTGTGCTGTGCTGTGAACACGATATGTAAGGCTGTGCTGTGCTGTGAACACGCTCTCCGTGGCTATGCTGTGCTGTGAACACGATGTGTGAGGCTGTGCTGTGCAGTGAACATGCTCTGTGTGGCTGTGCTGTGAACACGCTCTGTGTGGCTGTGCTCTGCTGTGAACACGCCTTGTGTGGCTGTGCTGTGAATACGCTCTCTGTGGCTGTGCTGTGAACATGCTCTGTGTGGCTGTGGTGTGAACATGTTCTTTGTGGCTGTGCTGTGAACACGCTCTGTGTGGCTGTGCTGTGCTGTGAACATGCTCTGTGTGGCTGTGCTGTGAACACTCTCTTGTGTCTGGGCTGTGCTATGAACACTCTCTGTGTGGCTGTGCTGTGAACACGTTCTGTGTGGCTGTGCTGTCTTTTGAACACGCTCTGTGTGGCTCTGCTGTGCTGTGTACACGCTCTGTGTGGCTGTGCTGTGCTGTGAACATGCTCTGTGTGGATGTGCTGTGCTGTGAACACGCTCTGTGTGGCTGTGCTGTGAACATGCTCTGTGTGGCTGTTCTGTGAACACGTTCTGTGTGGCTGTGCTGTCCTTTGAACACGCTCTGTGTGGCTCTGCTGTGCTGTGTACACGCTCTGTGTGGCTGTGCTGTGCTGTGAACATGCTCTGTATGGCTGTGCTGTGCTCTGAACACACTCTGTGTGGCTGTGCTGTGAACATGCTCTGTGTGGCTGTGCTGTGCTGTGAACACTCTCTGAGTGGCTGTGCTGTGCTGGGAACACACTCTGTGTTGCTGTGCTGTGCTGTGTATACGCTCTGTGTGGCTGTGCTGTGAACACGCTCTGTGTGGCTGTGCTGTGAACATGCTCTGTGTGGCTGTTCTGTGAACACGTTCTGTGTCGCTGTGCTGTGCTATGAACACACTCTGTGGCTTGGCTGTGCTGTGAACATGCTCTGTGTGGCTTTGCTGTGCTGTGAACATGCTCTGTGTGGCTGTGCTGTGAACATGCTCTGTGTGGCTTTGCTGTGCTGTGAACATGCTCTGTGTGGCTGTGTAGTGAACATGTTCTGTGTGGCTGTGCTGTGATCACGCTCCGTGTGGCTGTGCTGCTGGTGCTGTGATCACACTGAGTTTGTGTGTGCCTTGCACTGGCATTCACAATGCTGCGCTTCAGCTTGGTAAAGCCCCCTGGGACTGGGACGGTCATAGGCCTGCGCTGAGCTGCATTTAAACGGCAGGGTCCATGTCCTGAAGAAGCTCAGCCGACGGCTCCAGGTGTGTTCAGGAGCCAGCAGTCAGCTTCTTCCGCAAGCCCGTGAGGCCGCCTTTCCCTCTCAGACCCAGGCCGCTGAGTTAGAGTCTCCACTGCATTAGATTCCCTGTGGACTTTCCGCTCATTAACATTTGACAAACATTGTGCTTAGAGCTATTTTCACCCTTTTCCATCTCATGGCACATAAGCTAATTGCTAAAATTCTGCGACACACCAAAAATACATGTTTTGCCAATCTGATGAAAACAAAGGGATAATTTTGGTTCCTTTTCACCAGTTGGCTATTGTGTGGCTCATGCCATTTTTTTCATCTGACAGCCTAAGAGAGAAGCGTGCAGTACCTTGGTGAAGGGGCCGGCACTGCGTGCTTTAACCCTCGGTGCGCCCGGTGAAAATGGCTGTGCTGAGTGTGGGCTAGTTCAGGGTTCAGGGATGACACCAGGTGACCTCCGTGCCCGCTCTCTCTTCTTTCTGGCTGCCGGTGTCCCTCAGGAAGCCTTACCATGCAGCAGTTAAGCGCGCAGAGCAGAAGGCGGAAGGTGGGTGGGGCCTCTTGTGGTTACACTTTTCCCACGTACGTATTTCAGATGCGGTGAGATGAGCGAGAACTGTAGGAGAGCACAAAGGTAGTGTTTTGGTAACGAAATTAGTTTAAAGAGGAAAGAAAATGGTCATTATTGCTACCACATGCTGTCCATGCCCACGCTTCCATTCTCTGCTGGAAGACCCAGGCCACTTGGCTGCTGCTGACAGAACAGGGACCAGGGGTAGGCACATGGCTGTTACCTCAGAAGGACTTTTCTAGAAGGGTCCACATGGGCATTTGGCCATTTAGGGCTGTCCGCTTCACTGACCACTGCTCCATTGGTGTAGCCCAAGTCGTCCTTAAAGGTGGCTCCCTGTTCACGGGCTGGAAGGACACCCATAGCAGGGGTGGGGTGAGCTCTGATTGTAAGGAGCGGCCAGTGCCTCTGGCTTCTGTGTGGGGGGAACAGGGTGGACTGGGTCACTCACAGCCTCTGGCTCTTACTCTTGATGAGGCTGGAGGCCTGGGCGGGCCTCACACTTGGGACTGTCTCTCAACTTGGAAGCTCAGGTGGGGGATGGGGGCAAATTCAGGAGAGGGGACCTCCACAATCTTCCTCTGAGACCTTTCAGAGGCAACAGAGTACAAAGGAAGGGCTGAGGGAAGGGGTCCCTGGCGAGGGCTCCACTCTGTGTCAACATGGAGCCTGCCCGGGAGAAAGCCTGCCCGGGAGAAAGCTCAGCAGACGGGGACTCCGGGGACTCTGAGGAGAGGCATGCCTGTGACAGCTGCTGATTTGTGTTTTCAGTAAGACAAAGAGGAACCATGAATCAAGAAAACGACATATAAGGAAAGAGCAGGTGAGATAAAAAGGCAGAATTTTGAAATAAAATGGCATGGGCTAAATTATTAAAATCTGCCAAAGAAAAGCTATGTCTGATTTAAAGTTCGAATTAGGATCAGAAGGGAATAAAATTGACAGTGCTGAAAACTGTCTTAGTGTTGATGGAAATGTCTGAGAAATTGTTCCAGGAGTCAGAGGAAGGTCCAGAGATGGCAGTAGGAGCAGAGCTTCATGGTGCTGGTGAAGGGGGAGAGAGAGAGAGAGATTGAGTGGGAGAAGAATGAGAACAGGTGGGAAAGACAAACAATGGGAAACCACAGGTAGATGGTAGGCATTCCGACTGGTTTGCTCTGTCTATAAAACGAGTCCAAGTGCCTGGAGAAAAGGGTACAATAGAACTTTTAGAAGAAAAAATATATACACTGGTCTAAAAGAGGCATCATAAGTCAATAGGGACAAAGTTGATTATTTAATACTTAGTGCTTGGATAATTAAGAATAAACTAATCCTTATGTCACATAATGTTGGAAAATAAAATTTTTTGTTTTGTTAATCCTCACCTGAAGATATTTTCCCATTGATTTTTAGAGAGAGTAGAAGGGATGGGGAGAAACACAGAGAGAGAGAAACATCCATGTGAGAGATTCACATTGATTGGTTGCCACCCGCAAATGCACCAACAAGCCTGCAACTGAGGTACGTGCCCTTGACTGGAATCAAACCTGCGGCCTTTCAGTTCTAGGGCTGATGATCTATCCACTGAACCACACTGGCCAGGATGGAAAATACATTTTAAGGATTTAAATACTGGGTGGAGCAAAAGTTGGTTTATAGTTGTGAGTATGTGAATCAGTTTATTCTTGTATTATTAACTAGAGGCCTGGTGCATGAAATTTGTGCATAGGGGGTGTCCCTCAACCCAATCTGCACCCTCTCCAATCTGAGACTGCTTGGGGGATGTCCAACTGCCAGTTTAGGCCCATCCCTCTCACAATCCGGAACCACTGGCTCCTAACCGCTTGCCTGCTGGCCTGATTGATGCTTAACTGCTCCCCTGCTTGCCTGATCGCCCACAACTGCCCTCCCCTGCTGGCCCGATCACCCCCAACTTCCCTCCCTGCCGGCCTGACTGCCCCCAACTGCCCTCCCCTGCCTGGGCTTGATCGCCCCCAACTGCCCTCCCCTGTTGGGTCCTGATCACCCACAACTGCCCTCCCCTGCTGGCCCGATCACCCCCAACTTCCCTCCCTGCCAGCCTGACTGCCCCCAACTGCCCTCCCCTGCCTGGGCTTGATCGCCCCCAACTGCCCTCCCCTGTTGGGTCCTGACCACCCACAACTGCCCTCCCCTGCCTGGGCTTGATCGCCTCCAACTGCCCTCCCCTGCTAGCCTGATCACCCACAACTGCCCTCCTCTGCCGGGCCCCACCTCCTCCACACTGCACAAAGCTGTGGGACCCCCAAGCCTCACTGCGTGAAGCAGCCACTGGGCCCCACCTTCGCTGTGCGTGCATCCATCTTGTGGCGGCCATCTTGTGACAACGTCATGTGAGGGCTTCGCGTGAGGGCGTGACACCACCTAGGCTTTTATTATATAGGATTGTCTTGTTTTCACTATGAACAACTGCAAATCTACTTTTGTCCCACCCTGTGTAAAAACAAAACAATTTAGTGAAGTGGTAAATATTTATTAAATTTATTCTTGGAAGATAGTTTTCTTAGGTGAAATGAAAAAATTCTCAATAAAAAGTGGACAGGGGTGGCTAAATTAATATGAAATAGTAACACAGTCAGCTTGTGTCCCAGTTGAAGGGTGAAATCAGTCGGAAATGATGTTCATTAGACAGGACCACAATGAGGTCTCTGTGTCTCGCCCGAGTCAATGTGTTCAGCAGTGACGGGCATGGAGCCAGTACCCGCTTCAGGCTGCATCCGATTGGGTTGGTTAAACAGTGCAACTGACCTTGAATGGGCCGCTCTGCTGAAGGTCACATGTGCTATGACCCTTGACTCGAGGGGCAGGGTGTGATGGGAGATCGCCCCGGAACGCAGTCATTCTCCTGTAAGGAACTGACTTATGCAGCTCCTAATATATTTACTATAATGACCCCAAAATTAATATGGTTCGCACCCTCATGATGCCTATTTCATCAAGCATATTGGGCCAAAGGTTTGCCAAAACTCAGCTTGCCCACTGGAGGGAATGAAGATGCCACACAGAGAGGGAAGGCAGGGAGATGCGAAGGCCGGGACCTGCTCATCGCTGTTTCCTCCGAGAACTCCTTTCCAGATCCCATCCTTGTCTCTCACTGGGAAGCAGCTTTCACTGCTCCCTGCTTTGTCCCTCCTGTCTGTCCCTTGCCTTTATTCACTTTCCCTTTTCTCCTTTCCTAGCACAATGAATAGACCATCGGCTTTGAAATGAGATAGTGCAGTCCATCAGCCTCCTATGACCTTCACAAGTGGCTTATGCGCTCTAGTTTTCTGTAAAACGGAGAGAAGAGCACCTACTCTCCAGGATCACGTGGGTGGTAAGGCATGCTGCATGCCAGGTGCATGGCAGCAGTCCGAGCTCAGGAAATGCTGCGTTCCTTTCCCTCCTAGCTCGCCTCCCTCCTGCGTCCCCGCTTGGTGGAGCGTTCCTGCGGCTCCGGTCAGACAGCCCTGACTCCGCTCCCCCAGAGGCCTGAGTGTCCAGTTGCTTTTCAGCAGCAGGAATGGGGTAGGAGCAGAGTGGTTTGGTTATGGCCTCCCGCCCCACAGGCAGCCATCCCCTTGCTCCCACCCGGTTCCCACCTCCCACTGCCCACACCTGGTTTACTCGTCTTATCTCTCTTATCCACTTAAGCTCTACACTAGAGATGGTCGGAGGGCGAGGTTCCCAACATTCAAGTGGCTTCCAGGACATAGACTCTGGCAGAGGAGGGGTTTGCTCAACATTTACAGAGACACAGGGCTCCCCTCCTGCCTGTTGTCCCTGATGTTGCCTGGGGGTTGGTTAGAAATAACAAGTTTCTCCTCCCAAAGCTGCCAGATGGTGGTTCTTTCACTCCTTCTGAGGCAGTGATTCCCAACCCCCTTCAGACACCTGCAAGGAGGACACTCTCAGATGCTACCGGAAAGGCTGCTCCCCCTCCGCAGCCAGTGGAGGCCTGAGTCCCGGTGGTGCTCCCAGCGCTCAGGAAACACGGCTGGGAAGGCAACCTTAAGCCAGGATCATGACAAGATCACGTTTCCTTACATCACAGACAAGACAGATGCTTCATTGCTCCGTCCACGTTCGGAGGGAGCACCCACCAAGTGCTAGGATCTGGAAAGCCTGGGAGGGGGCAGGGATGGATGAAAGAAGGCGATGGGATTAGCCAAGGCACAGACACCCGGACCTCAGGACACAGCAGCACCCTGGTGGTGACCAGAGGGGAGGGGTCAGGAGTGGGGGCGAGAGGCAGGGAGGGAAATGGGACATCTGTAATAGGGTTAACATCAAAATGAAGAAAAAGGAGAAAGGAAACACAAACATGGCACCGAGGCATTCCCTCTCGTGGGAGAGACACCGTGTAAACAAGTCAGAGCCCTCTAGGGTTCACAGCTGTTGCTATGGAAATCTGAGGAGCCCTTGGCAACATGAGAGGAGTGGAGAGGGGGTTGTGGGGAGAGTGAAGGTGGGAGTTGTGGGGAGAGTGGGGGGTGAGGTACGGGGGTGGGGGAGGAGAGGGGGTGGTGCAGGGTGTGGTCGTGTGGGGTGGGTGGTGATCAGAAGTGTTTCCTGGTGAGGGAGACCCTGAGGCTACTTACTCCCTCGTGCTTTGAGAGGAGACTGGGACCCCATGCTAAGCACCAGGGCTTGCTCACTGTCGCCAACACACCCACCCAGGTGCCATTGGGCCTTTCAGTGTCTTGATAAGTTTCTCAGGAAATGTCTTATTCAACCGGAGACACAGACACCAATTTCAATTACATTTTCTCAGAAAGACTTACAGGATCAGTTTAGGAGAAAGGCTGAAAGCGGCTTCATAGAAATCCCCTCGGACCCCCAGTGTGGGTGGGGCCTGTCATTCAGGGAAAGGCAGCCTCAGTGGCTGGGAGCCATCAGCATCCAGAGCGCTCTGCCTTCGTGGCCGAGCCCTGGCAAAGTGACTGCCAACACGAACTTGGGCCTCCACCTGGGAAGGATGGGCGGCTGCGTCTGCTGGCTCTCACATGCATGCTGCTCTCCTCTTCTCCGAGAAATGCTCCTGCCACACGTGTGCAGCAGGTGTGTATGAGCCCTTCCTGCGGCATGTCACCAATGCTGACCTGTCACCTTAGTGCCAGTCAAGGGGCTCAGCACTGCCCGCATTGTCCTGGGCGGTCACATCTGAGGTACAACACGGCTCACAGCGTGGCCTTTGTGCTCAGACACGCGCACACTACAGAGGGCAAACTGGCAGTCCTCCCAGGCCAGCAGGCACAGCTCAGCCAAGCCAGGCCTGGGCAGCAATGCAGTCACCAGTGTCCGCTGCCCTCATGCCCCTAAGAATGCAAAGGCTGTTTGGGAAATGACACTGGCTTTCCCATCGCTTTGGCCGATGTTTCTGAATTGAAAAGGAAGAAGTGTGTTTGGCTGTACTGGCATGTCACAATTTTCTCTGACCCATCACGTGATCTTTTTTTTTCCTTTCTTCATTTTATTTTATTATTTTATTTTATCTTTATTGTTGAAAGTATTACATATGTCCCCTTTCTCCCCATTGGCCCCTTCTAGCCTGCCTCTGTCCCCTCACCCCGGCCTTCACCTCCCTATTGTCCATGTCCATGGGTTATGCATATGTGCATACAAGTTCTTTGTTTGATCTCGTCCCACCCACCTACCCTCCCACCTTCCCTCTGAGGCTCGACAGTCCATTCATGCTTCTATGTCTCTGGATCTATTTTGTTCATCAGTTGATTTTGTTCATTAGATTCCACATATGAGTGAGATCATGTGGTACCTGTCTCTCTCTGACTGGCTTATTTCATTTAGCTTAATGCTCTCCAGGTCCCTCCATGCTGTCTCAAAGAGCAAGAGAGCCTTCTTTTTTACTGCTGCATAGTGTTCCATGGTCAGAATTCCGGAGAAATTGTTAGACATCAGGGAATGAGCGAGGGCCTGGCAAAGCAGGAAGAAGGGGGGCATCCCAGGGTCAGAGAGCCAGCATCGCCACCCAGGAAGACAGGGCCTATCACATGGACCCGCCTCCTCCTCACCGAGGACTAATTCCGACTCAGGAAGAGGGGACCAGGCTCTCTGACCCTGGGATGCCCCCTTCTTCCTGCTTTGCCAGGCCCTCGCTCATCGTGAGCAAGACTCTGGAGCAAGACTCTGCACGATGCGTCTGAGGCAGGAGGGAGGCGTGGTCCCCTCTTCCTGAGTCGGAATTAGTCCTCGGTGAGGAGGAGGCGGGTCCGTGTGACAGGCCCTATCTTCCTGGGTGGCGATGCTGCCTCTCTGACCCTGGGATGCCCCCTTCTTCCTGCTTTGGAGTTTGGAGCTCTACATTTATGAATATAGTGTCCACCTCACAGCAGAGAAATAAAAGTATTTATCCTGAAGTGCAATTCTCTCAGAAATTGAGACCCTGTCTTCCTTTTCCTGTGACATTCTAATTCTTCCCCTTAGCCCCGAGCACAAGCTAAAGCCCGGGATCTGCTTGTTAAGTTCTACCAGAGCATGCTGGCGGCCAGCAAGCCCAGCAGAGGGAAGGTACATGTGCTCAGGGCTCTGGGGAGGCAGCCAGAGAGAGTGGAGCTGACTTCACCGGGAAGAGGACAGAAGGTCTCACCACGGGAGTAAAGAGGAATTTGAAATCCATTCATGCCATAACATTATCTTACAGGCAGCAGAATATGTATTTTTTAACCCAACAGAAATTGGCTGAAATACAGCAGAAGCATAAAAAGAGGCCCAGGCAGTGATGGGAAGCATGACATGTGAGAACATGCACAGAGCAAGAAGACAGAACTAGGTCTGCCCAGGTGCCCCGCTATCCCCAACAGGAGCAGCCACGGCTCACTCTATCCAGATGTGTGGAGGAGGCTGGACCTCTGTGTACATATGGTTGCATGACGTTGGCTGCTAAGATCCTGTCTGTCCATGTCTGGCTCTCCAGCTCCGGCTCCCACAGAGACTCCATTTGTTCCTCCTGGTAAGCTGTAGAGAGGGGACCAGGGTGCAGTGAGAACCCGTCGCTGGGCTTTGGCTGGTCTGCATGGTCAGATAAAACCTGTTGGGAAGAGGCGTCTCACAGGAGAGGGGTAAGGTAATGCCAGATGATGGGCACCATTTAGCACCGGTGGTCTTGATCCGGCATCTAGAAGGGTTCAGCTATCTGGAGAACTGGAGAAGGAGCTGTGCATCCTATCTAATAAAAGAGTAATATGCAAATTGACTGTCACTCCAAGACACAAGATGGTTGCCCCCATGTCATCAAAGATGGTTGCCCCCATGTGGACACAAGATGGATGCCACAAGATGGCTGGCAGGGGAGGGCAATTGTGGGCAATCAGGCCAGCAGGGGAGGGCAGTTAGGGGTGACCGGGCCAGCAGAGGAGGGCAGTTGGGAGGGCCCAGGCCTGAAGGGGAGGGCAGTTGCGGGGGGACCTGGGCTTGCAGGGGAGGACAGTTAGGGGGACCAGGCATGCAGAGGCGGGCAGTTAGGGGTGACCAGGCCGACAGAGGAGGGCAGTTGGGAGGGACCAGGCCTGCAGAGGAGGGCAGTTGGGGAGGAGGGGGAGAGGCCAGCAGGGGAAGGAAGTTAGGGGTGACCAGACCTGCAGGGGAAGGCAGTTGGGGGTGATCAGGCCTCCAGGGGAGGGCAGTTAGGGGTGACTGGGCCAGCAGAGGAGGGAAGTTGGAGGGGACCAGAATGGCAATGGAGAGCAGTTAGGAGTTACTGGGCTAGCAGGGGAGGGCACTTGGGGGCAACCAGGATGGAAATGGAGGGTAGTTAGGAGTTACTGGGCCAGCAGGGGAGGGCACTTGGGGACGACCAGGCCTGCAGGGGAGGGCAGTTAGGGCCAATCAGGCCAGCAGTGGAGCAGTTAGGTGTCTATCAGGCTGGCAGGTGAGTGGTTAGGGGGTGATCAGGCTGGCAGGCAGAAGCGGTTAGGGGCAATCAGGTAGGCAGGCAAGTGAGCAGTTGGGAGCCAGCAGTCCTGGATTGTGATAGGGATGTCCAACTGTCCGTTTAGGCCCAATCCCAGTTGGGTCTAAATGGGCAGTTGGACATCCCTCGAGGGGTCCCAGATTGGAGAAGGCGCAAGCTGGGCTGAGGGACACTCCCCGCCCCATACACAAATTTCGTGCACCGGGCCTCTAGTAAATTAAGTAAGAGTCCAGAGACAAAACATAATTTTGAAAGGTGTTATGGGGGGAGCAGAGAAGCTTGGCTGAAGAAACCAAATTCTCTTTGTCTCAGGACCCCTTGCTTTTTATTAACACAATTTGTCCCAAGGCAAGGTGGAGATATACACATCAAAGGCCAGGGCTAGTCTACAGAGTCCATTGTCAGATTGGGGAATAGCCTACAGCTGCTCAGGTGTTTGGCCAGTAGGAGGCAATAACATGTAGATGAAGATGCCCTGAGTTGTTCGGCAGCAAACAATCAATTTAATGCATCCTTTTCAGGTTTGGGGAAGTGCCTTTAGCCATTCTAGCAGATGATAACATATGTGACTCAGCCCTTGTTGAGTCCCCAAGTTCCATCAACCTTTCGATGAAACTCTTACAATTATGACATGCTGAAACTGGCTTCTGGCATCTCACCGTTTTTGGTTTTTTAAATTTAACAAGAATGTATGTTTTAAGATTTTTTAATTACATGGAAAGGACAGAGTTCTATCAAGTCCCTTTAAATTGCTGTCAGGCATTAAAGGAATCAGCCTGTTGTAAGTTTCTTTCTGGGCCAACAGTTCTTTGAGTCCCAATTTCAATGTCCAACAGTTCCTTATGTGTACATGCCAGCAATAATATTTCAGTTCTGGATGGTGGTCAAACGGTGGCAATGCAGGTCCGACCTCTGGTTGGTCCTGAGCAACCTGCAGCGATGCACAGCTCCTGACTGCTAGCAAGGCAAGGCATCTTCACTATCTTCATTTCTGAACTGTTTCTCCTCTTGTCTTGGAGACCATTGCTATTTCTGTGGCTGGAGCAGTCTGGTCAATTCCTCTCTGGGATCCATTGTTGCAGGAATCCACACAGGCTTGGAGGACTTTTCTGGAAATATACAAACATATTCTCCACCAAAGGTTAATAAAGGAATGTTTTCTATAAATTAGACTTGGGATCCTTTTTATTGTTGCCCAGAAGATTTTCCTTTGGCTTACTTTGATACCATGTGTTTTTTTCATGGGCGTCTTGCTATCAGTATTACAAATGAAAATTAATTTTCAAAGTAAAAAATTTAAAGCAATTAAGGCTTGATGTAATTTTCCTACATGATATTTTCTTATAGGGGATTATTTTACTATCCCCCCTTTTTTGATTTAAATAATATTAGGAGGCTTTTGAAAATTTTACAATGCAGTCTTGATAATTTTTAATTTTTCTGTATAGAAATATGACTGCTTTGGATTCGTTGCATGTTAAGCAAATTTACTATGAGATGAACCACTAGTAAAAAAAAAAAAATTATTTAATACTTCAGGAACAGTTTCCTGCCCAGTACAATTAAGTTTTCTTGAATAGTCACTTATTTCAATTAGTCAATTTAAATCAATTAAAAATAAAGTTAATTTTTTAACTTTACTTATCCTAGGTTATGGACAGTAAATTGCATTAATTATTTTTTTTTTGCTAATAATGTCAGAGTAACATTTTATCAGCTATATTCAGGGAGGCAAAAACACAAATTATTTACTTCTCTTTATGAGGCCTAATATATTGACTCTTAATTATAGTTTTCTTAAGACATTTGAAAGAAATCTCTTTTTATTTCATTTCAGAATAATTTTCAGGCCAGATTTTAGAGTTTCTCTTAAAAGTTTTCATCTTTCTTTTTTACCCAAGCAACACACAGGGCTGCTGCTTGGATACTGAGTCATGAAGCTGAATAGCTATATTACAATGACTTTCCTTACATTATGTTGTCTACTATTTGTTGTCAGATTTGGTACTTTAACAACAATCTTTAGTTTACCCTGTAAATATTAGTGGAAAAGATTTCAAAATTTTAAAACTTCTCCTTTTTATTAAGCTTAGAATTTTATTTTTAAAGAGTATCCCCTTAGGCTTATTTGCATATACAGAGGGATTATGGGAAGCCCTCAGTAACTTTCTTAGACTTTATTAGGATAAAATTGCTTACAAAGATATAACTTAATTTATATGAGACCTTGATTATATTTAAAAAAAAACTAATTTATTAAGTAATTAAAGTAGGCATTTTTATTGAAAAAGCAAAACAAGTAAATTTAGTAAACTTATACATCTGATTCACAAGGCACAAACCCTGCCCCACATCCAGCCTATTTAAGATGCAGGCAGCTAGAGGCTTTTGTTATTAAAATTCCATGTTAAAATTCTGCTGTTGGATTTTAAGAAATATTTAAGCTACTTTATTTAGCACTCCTTAGAGGCCAAAACCTTCATAACATTTAAAATATATGTATATAAGTAAAATATAGTTATTAATTTTATTTGATAAAGCTATCCATGTATTTCAAAAATATTAAATCGGCTAAGTTTAAAATATTTCCTTTAAGAAGAGAGAACAAACTCTTTGAATCACTCTGGGCACTTGAAGTTTTCCAAAAATCATCCCTCACTTATAGCCTAGAAATTTAACTTAGAAAGACCATCAAATATATATAAATGTATATAAATATATAAATATGTAAATATATAAATATATAAATATATAAATATATAAATACTAGAGGCCCGATGCACGAAATTCATACACGGAGGGGGGTTGTCCCTCAGCCCAGCCTGCACCCTCTCCAATCTGGGAACCCCTCGAGGGATGTTGGACTGCCCGTTTAGTGGGATCGGGCCTAAACGGGCAGTTGGACATCACAATCCAGCTCTGCTGGCTCCCAACTGCTTGCCTGCCTGCCTTTCCTGATTGCCCCTAACCGCTTCTGCCTGCCAGCCTGATCACCCCCTAACCACTCCTCTGCCAGCCTGATTGATGCCTAACTGCTCCCCTGCCAGCCTGGTTGCCCCTAACTGCCCTCCCCTGCAGGCTTGGTCACCCCTAACTGCCCTCCCCTGCAGGCCTGGGTCCCCCTGAACCTCCCTTCCCTGCAGGCCCGGTTGCTCCCAACTTCCCTCCTCTGCCAGCCTGGACACCCCTAACTGCCCTCTCCTGCAGACTTCATCACCCCCAACTGCCCTTACTTGCAGGCCTGGTCCCTCCCAAATGCCCTCCCCTGCTGGCCATCTTGTGTCGGCCATCTTGTGTCCACATGGGCGCAGGATCTTTGACCACATAGTAGCAGCCATCTTGTGTTGGATTGATGGTCAATTTGCATATTATTGTTTTATTAGATAGGATAGAGGCCTGGTGCATAGGAGGGGGCTGGCTGGTTTGCACTGAAGGGTATCCTGGATCAGGGTGGAGGTTCCCTTGGGGCATGGGGTAGCCTGGGCGAGGGGCCTGTGGTGGTTTGCAGGCCGGCCATGCCCCCTGGCAACCCAAGCGGAGGCCCTGGTGTCTGGGATTTATGTTCTATAATTGAAACTTTGTAGCCTTGTGCGGAGCCAAGCCTCCTGCTCGCTCCTTGGCCACGGCCAATTTTGTTGGGATTTATTTATCTTCTATAATTGAAACTTTGTATCCTTAAGCTGAGGCCAAGGCAGGCCAGGGTGTGTGGAAGCTTGGCTTCCTTCATCACGGGGGGCAACTCAAGCCTCCTCCTCTCTCTAGCTCCATGGCTGCCACCATTTTGGTTGGGATTTATTTATCTTCTATAATTGAAACTTTGTACCCTTAAGCTGAGGCCAAGGCAGGCCAGGGTGTGTGGAAGCTTGGCTTCCTTCATCACGGGGGGCAACTCAAGCCTCCTGCTCTCTCTAGCTCCGTGGCTGCCACCATTTTTGTTGGGATTTATTTATCTTCTATAATTGAAACTTTGTAGCCTTAAGTGGAGGCCTGGGCCACCAGGGTGTGTGGAAAGCTTGGCTTCCTCCATTGCTGGAGAAACCCAAGCCTCCTGCTCGCTCTATGGCCGCATCTGTCTTGGTTGAGTTAATTTGCATACTCACTCCTGATTGGCTGGTGAGCGTGGCTGTGGGTGTAGTGGAGTGATGGTTAATTTGCATATTACTCTTTTATTAGATAGGAAATATATATATATATATATATATATATATATGTACATATATATATACACATATATACATATATATATATGATTTAAAGAGTATATACTTTTTATAATTATCTTAAGATATCAATTAAATTTAAACTGGTTATTAAATTAAAAATGTGGTTGAGATCACAGAATTAATCTTTCTTATTTAATTAGACCAATGTTGAAATTTTACTACATGGACTATAATATATTTTGAATTCCTAATTTTTCCAGAGAAAATGCAAGATTTTCTCAAAAATAAATCTCTATACTTTAGTCATTTAGTTACCACAACAATATAATTGTTCCCAATTTAATTTGAATCTTGAACTTTTAGAGCTGGCAAGTCAAATATTTAGCATTTCTAGATTAGTATATTTTTAAGAATAAATTTCAAAAATACAAAACATAATCAATTAATAGATTCAATTCTGCCCTCTATATTTTTCATGAGGCAAATTCAGGTTATTGAACAAGTGTTTATCATTTGATTTAGTAAACTTTACTTTTAAGTTGCCAGTGGCTCTGGAAAACCAAGTTTGAGACTGGCAAAAGAGGTTTGGAGGCATTCAAATGCAAAATGGTCACATTTCTTTCTTAAAGATTGCTGCTGGTGGGAAACTTTGGCCTGCCTGCTTGTTCTGCTGGGGAAAGGGAGACTAGCTCCTTCCTCCATTAGAAAGGTGCAGCTAGCTTTCCCCCAGGACTATTGGACCTTTATAATTAATATATTATTTATCTATGTTTCAACAGTTTTTATGAGATTTAAATTCAATTATAATTATTTTAAGGCATTTTCTTTGGCAAATTTTTGTAACAGAGACAATTTACTGATTTTCTTGTTGGCCTTAAAGTTAACTTTTGAAAGCGGTTCATTAGCATTTTAAAAACAACTCTTTATTATGGAAATATCAATCTTGTTGCTAAAACCAGCTTGTATTTTTATGTTGGTTCCTTTCCACCATCTTTCTGAGGGAAAAAAACAGTCCTTGGGTTTTGTTCTGTACCATCGCAAAGAGAGATGTAAGCTTAGCTCAGAACCCTATCTAAATGTCCAAAACCAAACAGTTGCGTGCATTTGTTTTAAACTGGCTTCTCTTTTTATGAGCACAGGAATCCCAGATGCATTTCTAAATTTTGTAAAACTTTTCAGGGTGAGATGGAGACTTTAAATTAGCATACTTCGGGAGGGGAAGTCCATATTGCAGGATCACCATGTGTCTCCCTTCCCCCACACCCTGCTTTGGTTTGGCTGTGTTTCTTTTCCCAATTAAAGGCATGCTTAATAGAAAAAGACAGATTTTAAATTTTTTCCTATTTCGCTTTCCAAAGTAATAACTAGCACTTAAGGTGATTTTTTGCCAAATTTTTTTTTTCCCAAGGAATTCTTCTATAATTTTTAAACAAAGCTTTAAGTAATCTTTTTGTGGGAGAGCTGATAGCTCTGTCCTCTCCAGCTGCTTTTAAATCTCTCCACACCAGAGGCAGATTCGGCAGCAGGGTTTTATTTCTTATTACAGATTTTCAATTCCAAATACAAATTAGGATTTTAATTTGAACAAGAAACCACATTTTTTAAAAAAGTACCTTTGGATATTCCAATTTGTATAATTTTGCCTTTTAACCAAATTCTTCCCCATTATAATCGGACTTAAAAAAAAGTATCACCCACATACTTGCGGATCCGCAGGCTTCCGAAGCTGACATGGGTTCTACGCACAGTTAACCTTCCCACCATCACTGGTGCTGTTTTATCCACTCAGATGAATACTTCATCTTTAAATTGTCCATATTTCAGGTGCCAATTAATGCCGAACGTTGGGCACCATTTAGCACTGGTGGTCTTGATCCAGCATCTAGAAGGGTTCAGCAATAGGGAGAAGGGACTGTGCATAAATTAAATAAGAGTCCAGAGAGAAAACATAATTTTGAAAGGCATTATGGGGGGCAGAGGAGCTTGGCTGAAGAAACCAAGTTTTCTTTGTCTCAGGACCCCTTGCTTTATATTAACACAATTTGTCCCAAGGCAAGGTGGAGATATACACATCAAAGGCAAGGGTTAGTCTACAGAGTCCATTGTCAGATTGGGGAATAGCCTACAGCTGTTCAGGTGTTTGGCCAGTAGGAGGCAATAACATGTAGATGAAGATGCCCTGAGCTGTCTGGCAGCAAACAATCAATTTAATGCATCCTTTTCAGGTTTGGGGAACTGCCTTTAGCCATTCCAGCAGGTGATAACATATGTGACTCAGCCCTTGTGGAGTCCCCAAGTTCCATCAACCTTTCAGTGGAACTCTTGCAATTATGACATGCTGGAACTGGCTTCCGGCAGGAGGGTAAAGGGGAATTTGTCCTGGAGAAGGGCTGTGGTGCAGGCAGCCTCCCAGCCAGGAGACATGACCCAGGCCAGGACCCCAGAGACAAACTGCTCAGTAACTTGTGCCCTGTGTCTTGACTTAGGCCCTCCAAAGGGCCCTTGCCAATGTGACATTGCCCAGTCATAGACGGTCTGGAGTCAGCAGCCCGAGGGGAAAGAAAGGAAGGCAAGGATTTGCAGAACTGCCCACCAGCCAGGAGAGGAGGGTGGGGAACGGAAAAGATAAACGGTGCTCAGCACCTGGCTTCCAACGGCCTCCCACTTTGGCCAATGGTCTGAACTGGACAATAAAACGTATATTTGGCTGTTCTGAGATTTCACAACACTCTGTGCCCCCAATCACAGCGAGGAACAGTGGCAAACTCATGCCGAGGAAAACTTGCCCGTGCTTTTTGTACTAATGATGTGGGGCTCAGTGTACTAGTATGTTCACTGAGCTAGGATTAGCGATTACCCTGCAGCTAAATGGTCAAGAATTTCCATAAAATACAACACAAATACCTGGTATTTATGTTTTAAAGTCTACTCTTCTGAACCATCAGATGTTAGCCCTAGGCAGGGGCATTCCCCGCCGACTCTGATTTGAAGGGTGGAAAGGACCAGCCACCACATTTTGTTTCCTTTGGAACCTCAGTGTCAGCCTATGATTTCTCCATATCAGAAAACAGCACTTTATTTCTGAATAAATGAGCAGCTGGATGAGAGCTTTGCCTCCCAACACCCAATGCTGGTGCCACCACACCCCAGGTGGAGGCAAAGCAGAGATCTGTTACCTCTGCAGATGTAGAGACCCCCGCCCCTACCATCGCACCCAAGCTCTGGCCCCTCCCGTGTGAGGAGCATTTCCCAGCATCCTCCACAACTCTGGTGGCTTTCATGGGTGACAGGGGGCTTTCCGGGGTGACTGATAGAGTCCCTGTCCTCTGGAGGCCTCAGGTCCACGGGCTACTCATAGAAATATGTTTACAGGGATGCGGTTCAAATAAACTCTTTCCAGAAAGTCCTCTCTAGATAAAACGTGCTTTAAGGGCCTTGGACCATGCAGGTTCCGATGTCCCATGTCTGGGGAATGCACTAGCCATTTGTGGTCGCAAGGTCCCCAAGAACAGCTGATCAGGTGGGTCTGCTCCCTGTACCGCCCCAGGCCCAGGGCTCAGATGAGGGCGGGGAGCGGCAGCCCCCAGACCCAGGGGACCACAGGCGCACTCAGGCCAGAGTCTCCTGACTGGCACAGCTGTTTCCTGGGAGGCGTGGGTGTGACTTTAGGGGGAAGGTGTGAGCTCAACACCCCAGACATGGGACCTGGCTATGTACAGGGGTGCTCATCTGAGACACAGCAGGAATGATGAAGTCTGGAGTTTGCCTAAAGGTGGGCAGCCTTCCAGGAAAGGAGACACAACTTGCCCAGATTTCAAAGGACCAGGAGACGGAGCAGCTGGGCTTCCCCTCACACAGGGGCCTGCATCCTTCCCACAGTCCTGTGGCCTGACAGCTCCCTGGCTCTGGCTGGAAAGGTAGGGCTGCCCTGGCCACCTGACCGGTCGTGGTGCCAGCCAGGGAGGAGCTTGCAAGGGCATTGGCCACAAGTGAGGCAACGAACCTACAGGCTGCTTTTCAGATGGATGACAGACACCTCTGCCCACGGGGCGGGGGTGGGGGGGGGTCCCTTGCTCTGATCCTGTTTGATCCTGGGATGCTGACTTTGGCCAGGCTTGACGGGAGTGCCATCAAACACATCCACACACACACAGGCAGGCCTTATTCGGATCCCACGGCCTTTACTGGCAACTTTATTTTTACTTCTTTTTAAAAATATATATTTTATTGATTTCAGAGAGGAAGGGAGAGGGAGGGAGAGATAGAAACATCAGTGATGAGAGAGCCCCTGCATGCCCCACACTGGTCATCAAACCCACAACCCCGGCATGTGCCCTGACCGAGAATCGAACTGTGACCTCCTGGTTCATAGGTTGATTCTCAACCACTGAGCCACGCCGGCCCGGTTACTTTTACTTCTTAAAGTGCCCCTCAAAAAATTCCCTGCTCCTTTCTTTTGTATGAAATATAAGCTTACAGAAAAGCCCCAGCCTGGGAGTAAGGCAGGTTTGAGATAAAACCCAAGTTCTGACATGACTGACGCTGTGACCTTGGACAAGGCATTCATCTCCCAGCATGGAGAAAGACAGAGGGTGCCAACTGGGAACCTAAGATGCTGGAATGAGAAATACATGATACACTTGCACCAAACTTGGGCATTTTCTTAGTCCAGCACGTCCCTAACTTCTGTTTGACAGCAACTCTCTCTCTCTCTCTCTCTCTCTCTCTCTCTCTCTCTCTCTCTCTCTCTCTCCCTCCCTCCCTCCCTCCCTCCCTCTCTCCCCCCCCCTCTCCCCCCTCTTCCCCTCTCTCTTCCTCTCCCTCCCTACTTCTCTCTCCCTCCCTCCCTTCCTCCCTCCCTCCCTCCCTCCCTCCCTCCTTCCTTCTCTCTCTCCCTCTCTCTCTCCCCCTCTCCATCTCTCTCTCTCTCTCTCTCTCTCTCTCCCTACCTACTCCTGTTAATATCTCCATAAGTAGTTAGGAAAATCCCCGCTGTCCTGATATACTCCCCGTTTTCCGGCCTCCCTTTCCTGTGTGAATGAGATGCAGGCCTGCTGAGGCAGTGCGGTTCCTTCGTGCCAGCTCTGGCCCCTGTGGGATGTCAGGATGCTGCGCACTCTCACGGGCCCTCCCGGTCCCCTCCTGACAAGGGGGCTGTGATGTCTGGGAACCTTTGCTGAGCGCCTGTGCTTCACTGTTGCCTGCCTGCATTTGTCATTTCATAGGACACGTGCTTGGGTGTTGGCAATGGATACTTTCCTTCCCAGAGCAGCGACGAGTTGAGGATGTGATTCAATGACCCTCTTCCAAGGTTTTGGTGACCTACCATCAGATTCCATCAGGCTCACATAGAGATGTGCTGTCACCTTTGTCTCTGGCTGACTGATGGGGGAGGGGAGAAGGCGCTCACAGTGGCTGCCCCCCAATGCTCCTGGGGAGAAAGTGCCAGGGCTGCAGGCAGCTCACCCACTGCAGGAGGGGCAACCACCCCATTTACAGAGGAGCAAGCAGAGGCCCGAAGAGAAGAGCGTGCTCAGTTGGCCTGTGCTATGCAGTTGTTGAAGGAGCTGACTTATGCAGCATGGCATCCCGCACTCTTCCTCGTAGCAAGCCACAGCTTCAGCGCTGGCCTCAGCTTTGCTCTGCCTTATGCGGCCTGTGGACGGCACAGGCACCCCGGCGGCTTTGTCAAATGGACAGCTGGTGCCACGAGGTCCTGAGGACCATGGATCCTGGAGGATGAACTTCTGCCACTTGACTTGATGTCCCGGAAGGTGCCCGAGGGATGGATTGATCTCCCCATGGGCTCCAGGAGGCCCAGTCAGAGATCGAGGCCACAGGGCTCCGAGGAGGCCGGACTAAGTGTGCGCCCCGCACAGATGCCACGGAGACTGTGCCCTGCGTAGAGGAGCAGGGGCACTGAGCCAACAGGACGGCGTCATTAAAGTTGGCACACAGCCAGATTGCACGGTCAGGTTTTCCCCGGGCAGACAGGGCTAAGGTCGCTTTGGTTCACAAGATACACCAGGAAAAATAGTCCGTATCTTATTCTCGTTCTGTAGCGTACCGCCTGCCTTTTCTTTTCTTTTTCTTTAATGCTCACACTAGATGCAGCATTAGCTTATTTTAATTAGTTTTTCTGTGAAGACACATTTGCAAGTTAGTCTGGTTTAAAGTCGAATGGATGCCAGTTTGTAAAGCTCAGTTACAGATGGGGTGAAGAGGAGGTCTGTGAGTGCTGGGGCTGCATCTGTTCAGGGGACGGGGTTTCTGATGCTGCGCTGGCCGGGCCCGTTGTCCTCTCCAGCTCCGTTTCCCCTCGGGTTACTGCGGCCGGCCTGCCCTGGGTGCCGAAGCAATGGGGAAAACAGCTCCTTTTGTGAAGACTCGGTCGCACTTTGCTGCCACCTGGGGAAGGTGACCAGCTTTCAAGGTACCGCCAATCATGCCAATGGACCTCGAGGAGGACACACCTGCTGCTTGGAAACCAAGCAGGATGAGGTGAGTCTGTGGGCTGCCGAGGCCGGGCTGGCGGGCAGCCCTGGAGTGTCTGTGCACATGTGCGCCGCCTGCTCACCAGCTCCTCCTGCGCCCCTCGCTGCACAGGCCACGGTGCTACCAGGCTGGTGCCATGGAGAAGGACTGGCAGAGAGTCAGCCTCTCTTGGGATGACTGATACCCAGTCAGGGTGGGGAGTGAGCCTCCGCCATCGCTCTCTGTCTCCCCGATGCCCCTTGCTCAGCTCACCGACCTGCGGCCAGGTCGAGGGCCTCTCCTTTCGGCCGGTCCGCCTGCGAAGGGCCTGGCACGGAGGGCTCACTCTGTTTGCCGAAGCTTCTAAGGGCTCTAGAGACATGTGCGGAGAGGGACCAGCCACGGGCACTTTGGACTGAAACTCGTGGTCAGTAAAACTCTGATGTGAACGTCCCACCTCAGCAGGAGAGGGCAGGCTGGGACTCAGAGCAAACGGGGCTGAGGGGCTGACAGGCAGCCAGAGGCTTCCTCAGCTACCCCTGCGGGCAGCGTGCATGGGGTGCTCTGAGCCGGAGCAGGATGGGAGCGGACGGGCAGCACCATGGAGTCGCTGTGGTGATAGAGCACAAATGAAGACAGAGGGCCCTGCGCTGGGAACAACACAACCAAGTCAGAGCTTTATTTTCCTCTTGTTTGAAAACCCTTGGCCGAGAAGTGGGTGCTAAGGGAAAGAAGGGGAGCTGACGGGGCCCAGCCTGTGCTGCTGAGAGGTTAGAGGTGAAGCCAGTCCAGGGCAGCACTTGGGCGTCCTCTGGGGGGCGGTCAGAGGGTGGGGGGGTCTGAGGGGAGCTTGAGGTGAAGGGAATGGGAAGGATTTGCGGTTTCTCCTCGGCAGCCCCACACCAGGCCCGTCACCGGGACTCTTTGGGAGGAGCTGGGCTGGAAGCAGCCACCTGGGCTCGCAGGCCGGCCTGCCACTCACCACTGTTCGTCATGGAAACGCTCACTGCCTGTGAAGACACAGAGGGCGGCCTCAGTTTCCCCTTCGAAGATGGATTTGCTGATGGCTCCAGGGTCGCCCCAGCTCGGGAGGCAGCCCGCCCGGGCATGGGAGTGAGCTCAAGTGGAGCAGGCCGCATTTTCTGAAGGCCCCTCATCCTCCTGCAACAAGGGGCCCCGAAGGGGCAGTCTCCGCCCGCCCCCGCTGGTGAGCAGTCTACACGGTGCCTGATGCCCCCGGACCCGCCCTGCTTCCTCCCCGCTCTTGCACAGGCATTGCTCCAACATAAGCATTCACAGTCCAACACATCTCCGCATCTGCTCCTCACAGACCAGCCAGGGCCTGGCTAGGCCTCCACCTCCTCATCTGCACATCATGTTACTGCTGCGATGGGTGAGCAAATACCATGTACAGCACTTGGCACAGCAGCAGCCCTGCCGCATGGGAATCGCGTGAGAGGGGAGGGCCCAGATGGCTGTTCTCTGTGAACAAAGCTCCCTCTTCCCTCCCATGTCCTGCGGCATCAGCCAGGTCTTAGTGTCCAAGCCTTGGCCTCAGAAACTGGGCCTGGTCTTAGATTGGGAGCTTTCTCTTTCTTGACGTTTCTTCCTGAAGAGATTTCTGTGTGGCCATCACTTGCTTACAGGCCAGCTCTCGCCCACCTAGAGGAGCCTACCTGGTCTCGGCAGAGGCAGCTGGGTTTGGGAATAAAGATCGGATGCTCCGGACAGGTTTGGTCCTGGGTCTGGAACGGGAGCAGGCAGTGCCGAGGCTGCGGAGCACAGTGAGCCACCTCCGACGGAAACGCCATGGCATCATCAGTGTTCACGGGAGCCCGGTCTCCGTGGCTGCTGCGCCCTTACATCCATGCTGCTCTGAGCGCCTGGTGTGGAGTAACAATTGCACAGCCGTGTTTACTGTCAGCAAGCGCCCCAGGGCTGCGTGGCCTTGGAGAGGCCCGGGGGAAAGTCTCATTTCCCAGGCTGCAGCCCCACGGCGGTGGCCCTGGGTCCCGGAGGGGAGCAGCCTGAGGCCTGCGGATCTAACACGGTGGGCTCCGGCCCACGTCTAGTCCATGCTCCAATGCATAGCTCCGACATAACATAAAGTCTGTTTTCCTTCTTTTTTTTTCATATATCTCTTCCCCTTCTACTTTCTCCCTCTCTCCTCTATTTTTTCTTCCCTAACTGCCCTTAATTTATACATTGAAGGAGTTTTACCCATCTCTTGCCAGGCTCTAGGGTTCCAGAAATGAGGTATAGTAGGGACTGCCAACACGTTTGTTGTCGGAGAATCACTGGACAACCATAAGGCAGCGCCTCGTGGGGCAGTCAGGAGAGGCTCACAGAACGTGCACCTTCTGCCGCCGGTGGAGCCTCCGGGCACGGACAGGGGGCGGGGGGGGGGGGGGGTACCAGGACCACCATGCGGGGCGAAGGGAGCAGCGCATGGAGCCACAGAGCTGGGACACCGTGCTTCCACGTCCCCTCCAGGCGGCAGCGACCGGCAGCCCTGGAGCAGCCCCGGCACAGAGTCCACGCCGCCCGATGTCTGTGGAGAGCTGGGACCATTCCTCCCGGCAGGGAGAGCCCGGAGCCCAGGCCCCCCCCGGTCCGCGGAGCCCGGGGCCGTGGCGTGAGCTTACCCTGGATGACGAGTGAAGTCTCCCCAGAAAGAGAGAGCCCCACCCCAGTGCTTCTTGGCCTTGTTTTCCTCCAAGCAGCTCTGACCACGGACGGCACTGACTGCAGCTCAGGAAAACGTGGCGCTGAGCCTCATCGGAGGAAAAGCTGAGAACCCAGGAGCACCAAGGAGGCGAGGCTGGGGCCGGTGTTTCCTTCAAACACGCCTGGCGACTGCCATGGGCACTTGAGGGAAAGGCTGGGCGCCAGGCCCGCACAGCCCGGAGCTCCGCCTGGCCCCCTGCCCCTCTCCGTCGCACACAACACCATCCCACCAGGCTGGACGACGGCTTCTCACTCACTTTACATGTGTGGCATCTGTTTCTAATTTAGCAAAGTCCTAAATTCTCCTGTGATTTGACTGAGCATATTTGGTGGGTTGGTGGTTACAGAGTGTGATGTTCTTCGCTCCTGGTTAACGCAGCGCTGTCACCACACAGCCTCTTCCTCACGTCACATCCTTGCCTTCAGCTCTCCAGACGGACTCCACCTCACACTGACTGAGGCCACCACCGCCTGTCCCCTCCCAGCGAGAGATCTCCCATGTGCCAACGGAGCTGCCCCTTGAAAGCCTCCCTCCCCGCCCATTTCCCTGGATCACTATAGAAAAGGTTCTCCTCTTTTTCCACACACACTCACACACACACACTCACACTCACACCCACACTCATACACACCCACACACACACTCAAACACACACACTCACACACACACTCACACACACACTCAAACACACACACTCACACACACACACACAAATTCAAACACTCACACACATTCTCACACACACAATTTCACACTCAAACACACACACCACACACTCACTCAGACACTCACACACTCAAACACACACACACACGGCACTTACACACACACACATACTCGCACACACACACTCAAACATACCACACACACACTCACACACGGCACTCACACACACACTCACATACACACACTCAACCACACCACACTCACACACACACTCACACACACACACTCACACACACACACTCAAACACACCACACTCACACACACTCTCACTCAGACACACACCACACACACTCACTCAGACACTCAGACACTCACACACACACTCACTCAGACACTCACACACTCAAACACACACACACACGCGGCACTCACACACACACACACACATACTCACACACACTCTCACACACACTCAAACACACACACTCACACACACACTCACACACACACTCAAACACACACACTCACACACACACACACAAAAATTCAAACACTCACACACATTCTCACACACACAATTTCACACTCAAACACACACACCACACACTCACTCAGACACTCACACACTCAAACACACACACACACGGCACTTACACACACACACACACATACTCGCACACACACACTCAAACACACCACACACACTCACTCAGACACACACTCACTCAGACACACACACACTCACACACACACTCACACACATGGCACTCACACATACACACACACACTCTCACACACACTCAAACACATCACACTCACACACATACACACACCACACTCACAGACTCAAACACACACACACAAACTCACACACATTCTCACACACACAATTTCACACTCAAACACACACACACCATACACACTCACTCAGACACACACACACTCTCAAACACACACACTCACACCAACACACACACTCAAACACCTCACACACACACACACTCAAAAACACACATACTCACACACCTGACACTCACACATACACATCTGACACACACATGCTCACTCAAACACACACACACACACTCACACAAACTCACAAACATTCACACACAATTTCACACTCAAACACACACTATACACACTCACACAGACACTCGCACACACTCAAACACGCACACACACCTGACACACATAAACTCACACACACTCACACTCACACACACCTGACACACACATTCACACACCTGACACACAGACTCAAAACACATGCACTCACACACCTGACACACACACTCCCACAAACTCACACACACACATCTGGCACTCACACACACACTCACACACACACTCAAACATACACACACCTGACAGTCACACACACACACACACACACACACACACACACCACACGCCAAATACATACCTACACACACACTCACACAAACTCAAACACACATTCTCACACACATCACACATACCAAATACATACCCCCACACACACTTGCACACACACACACACACTGAAACACACACATACTCACACATACCACACATACCACACATATACCCCACACACACTCAAATACACATACCACACACAAATACCACACAAACACCATACACATAAACACATACCTACACTCTCATACAAACCTCTCACACATCCCCACACACACTCACACACACAAACTCACACATCTGACACACACACTCACACACCTGACACACACGCATGTACACTCAAAAACACACACACACTCACACACATACTCACACACACACTCACACACACACACCTCACACACACTCACACACACACACACACTCACCCACCTGACACTCACACACTCAAAATCACACACACACATTCACACACACAATTTCACACTCAAACACACACACACCACACACACTCACTCAGACCCTCACACACACACAAACACATACACTCACACAAACACACACACTCAAACACACACACACACCTGACACACACACTCACCCACCTGACACTCACACACTCAAAATCACACACACACATTCACACACACAATTTCACACTCAAACACACACACACCACACACACTCAGACCCTCACACACACACAAACACATACACTCACACAAACACACACACTCAAACACACACACACACCTGACACACACACTCACACACTAACTCACACACTTGACACTCACACTCAAAAACACACACACTCACACACTCACACACACTCAAACACACACATACTCGCACACACACACTCAAACACACACATACACACACACTGAAACACACACATACTCACACATACCACACATACCACACACATACCACACACACACTCAAATACACACACATACCACACACAAATACCACACACACACCATACACATAAACACATACACACAGCACACACACACTCACATACAAACCTCTCACACATCCCCCACACACCACACACACACTCACTCACACACACACTCACACACATGCACACACCACATACACACACTATACACACTCACTATAGACACACATACAAACCATACACATCCCCCACACATCACACACACACACACACACACACACACGCGCGCACACACACACACACACCATGCACTTCCCTGTCCCTCTCTGCCACAATGCCTCCTGCCTGGGAGGAGACAGTGAAAGCACTGCCATCAGCAAAGCCTGGCTCTTGAACAGGCTGGATGGGAAGTGGTTTCCAGAAGCCCCTTAGGTTTTCTGAAGCGGGTCCTGAGTCTCCTATTTGATGCTGAGCTGAGAGCCCCATTCTAGAGGGTGCTTGGTCACTGGGGTTAAAGACCATCCGCCACATGAGGTTGCTGGGCATGCCTACATAGAAGGAAATCGGGCCACCCCCCCATGAGGGTACCCCCAGTTTGCGGTCTCTGGACAGTTAGTTAGCTGGTCCTGGCCTGGGTCTGTCATGTGGATGCTAATCAGTGTCTCCGTCCTAGCACTGTTATGAGAATGAAGCCAGGAGAGAAGGCCCGGCCCCTGCCTGCGGGGCCCTGCGGCTGGACGACTCCTTTCCAGCCCCCGGCTGGCACGGGGCTGCACGGCCAGTCACAGGGCAGCGGAGTCCCACACAGGCTTCATCTGGACACTCAGCGACTGCTCCTTCCGCAGCCTGTAGCTCCCAATTGCACGTGGGCCTGGGCGCGGGGAGCAGGGAGGGCTCCCACTTCCCGATGCAGCACGAACGGCCCAAAGGCCACGTTCGGTCTAATGTATCTCCATCTGTCCAGTGTCCTACCTTTTTACCAAATGAAATGCTAACGCTTGAAAGGTCACGGCTATATGGCCGACTAGTTACTGAGGAAAACAGCGATGAAACGTGGTGAGATGGTAACTGCACTTGAGCGCCTGTGCGTCTCAGACCAGGCGCTAAGCGGTAGATGCCAAGCAAACATGACCCCACACCCCGCCAGGACGTCCTTGTTAATTATACTCATGTACACACTTAAACAGCAATCACACTCATTCAACCAAGTGAGCGTTTTAAAAGGTGAAATAACTAAAGGGGCCTCGGCTCTGAGGACAGAGGTGACGGGTTAACCTCACCTTCCGGTCCCCCAGAGGACAGTGAAGTGAGGACCAGACCCACCGGAGAGCAGCCTGTGCCAGTGGCCCCTCAGTCCTTCCGGGCACATGGTTCCCAGGCTTTCTTGCCTGCTGCCCGGCAAACACCGCTCCGAGCCACATACAGACCCTGAAGGGCACACGTGGGAACGCCTGTGAGGACTCTCAGGCCGGCTCCAGGGCTGTCCGCCTGGGGTGAGACCCAGCAGACGGGCAGGGAGGGGACTCTCACGACCATGCATGTCCATGGCAGCGTCTCACAAGCCGGGTGCTCCCGCGCTGCCATGGCGGTTTCCGAGGGTAGTGACCGCCCCAGCGGAGCGCCTAGGAACGCGTGGGCCCCGTGTCTGCTGAGGCACTGGCACCCAAGACAGCCCAGCGAGGACAGCCGGATGGGGAAAGCCTGGGCTGACCGTGCCACCACTTGGCAGCCAGGTGGCCTTGGGCAAGATGATATGCTTGCCTGTATGTCTAAACCTGGAAACAGGTCATACAGTTTTACACATTTCATGGAGTTATTTTGAGGATTGAAATGAGATAATCCCTTGAATGTTAATTCCCTTCCACTTGTTTTGAATGTTGTAAACCTCCCTATTAGGCAGCCACAGCTGGAGATTTTACCTGGAAGGGGAGGGAAGGGGAAACTTAAACTTACAGTCGAATTGGCTGTTGCACAAATCTCCAGCCACCCACACGAGAGGCCCGGCCGCATGGCTCCAGGTCAGCTACATGCGTGCTGGGCGTGGAGGGAGGAGAGCAGGAGGGGACAGCTGGGGTCTGGGTTGGTTTGCAGGATGGTGCCATGGGGAGGGCGTGTGGCAGGAGGAAGGTGGCGTCGATGGGTCGGTCGGTCCCATCGATGGGTCGGTGGGTCGTCTACAGCACTTCTGACGCTTTCCTCTCTCTCCGCTGGTCGGCGAGTTCTGATTGGCAGTCACGTCTCTGTCTCTGATCTCAGAATCCGGACCTGGAGCTGCCTGCCTAGACCCCCGGCGGCCCTGCTGTGTCGGAGGGCAGACTCCCCGGCAGACTGCTTCTTGGCTCCCAGGACCCACAGTTCGTTCCTGGGGACCCCGCATCGGGATCTCCAGAGGGGCAGTCAGACTTTTCCCCCAGCCGCTTGCTGTTAATCACCTGACATCCCCCAGGAGTGCCGCCTCCGCTGTGTGCGGTCCGGTGCTTCCGCCCAAGGCTGCAACAACCGCCGTCACCTGAGCACCTCGCGCCTCGCGGCCTGTGCCCTTACTCACCAGCAGCTCCAGGCAGACCCCAGGAATTGATCCCGGGACTCTAACACCTGCCTATCCATGTCCCGTAACTACACAGGTTCACACCAAAACTGCCGTTCTCCATCTGGCCAGGGGCTGGGGCCCTGTAGCACCTCAGCACTGTCAGCAGTCCGGATGAGAAGCTGCTGCGGAGCCAGCCGTCTCATTAGGATGGACGCAGGTGAAGGCGCTGACCTGGCGGGCAGCTCCGTGGGCGAGAGCGCCATCCCCATCCACCAAGGCTGCAGGTTCCCCGCCTGTCAGGGCACATGTACACGTCAGCCACCGACTCATAAATAAGGGGCACGACAGTTGGGGCTCCTCCCCCGCTCTCTCTTCCTCTCTCTCCAAAGGGAAAACACACACCGAGGGCAACGCGTGCGGTCTCTTTAGAGCAGGACTTTGCCCCGCTGCCGTCACTGGGGGGAGGGCAGGGTCGTCCCACCATGTAATCACCGCAAGAGCCAGCCTCAGCGAGTGGTGCTGAGGGAGCCACCTGCTCACCAATTGCCTTTTGCTTGGACTTCTTTACAGTTTTGTCTGAACCTAAAATTGTCCTTCTGTTCCTACCTGTTGCTGCTGGGCATTCTGCACACCCCATGAGTCCAAGGGTCACCTAGATGTGTGGATAAAGGCTGGTGCAGACTCAGGAGCCCGGATGGGACGTGCGGTTTGGAGATTTCAGCAGGCTCCTGACAGGCGCTGCTGCCGCTGGCCCGTGGCACACGTTGAGGAGCAGGAGCGTGCAGCGTGACTCGCAGTCTCTGCTGTGCATCCAAATCATGCGAGGAGTTCCATACAACCCCCGCATCCGAGCCCCCTGGAGCGTGTGTGTCGGGCTGTGGTGAGGCTGGGAGTGGTGTTGGCCAAACGTCCCTCACAGGCTCCAGGGGCAGCGAGGGGAGAACTGTTGACCTAAAGCAGTGGCTCCCGGGGTGCAGTCACCAGAGCAGTGGCTGCAGCATCACCTGGGAATCTGTTGAGTGGAAATTCTTGGCGAACAGATGAATAAAGGGTGGCCTAGCCAACGGATGGAATATTACCTAGCAATGAAAAAGGGATGAAGTACGGGTACAAGAAGAGACCTCAAAATATTTCATTAACTGGAAGAAGGTAGATGCCAAAGACCCCATTGATGTGGCTCCAAATAGGCACTGCACAGAGACAGAGTAGGTGAGTGCTGCCCGTGGGAGGGGCTGGCGCTGACAGCAGACACGGGACTTCTGGAGGTGACGGAGTGACCGAGCACAGGAGGGTGCTGCTGGCTGTCCCAGCAGGTCACGTTATAAGAAGGCTGACTTTTGTGGTGTGAAGCTAAATCTCAATGAAGCCATTAAATAAAGGGAATGCAAACCCTCTGGCTGCACCCCAGGCCTGCTGACCTGGAGTGCAGGGCCGCAGTGTGTTTAAGAAGCCTGCCCCCCGACTGAAAGCATACCCTTTGAGACCCAGGCCTAGGGAGGGAGGGTCTTGAGAGCTGCCTGCTGCTGGGATGCTGGTCCTGGTGGAACCCCAGGAAGCTTCTCTGGGGAGCTGGCGGAGGGGAGGGAGACGGTGGAGGGGAGGGAAAGCCGGCATCGCACCGTCAGCGCCGTGATGGCTTGTCCCAGGAAAAGTCATTTGCCTTTTCTCACCCTCAGCACTTAATCCACACATGGAAATAAACACATATACCCCCTCAGGGTTGCTGAAAGATAAAATTAGAGAACAGATATGCAATCTCTTCACGGTAATAAACCCATATCAGCACTGGGACCTGTGCATGGAGGAGAAGAGCTGTGGGTCCATTCCCAGCACAGAAACCACTGCAGTGTGGCCCTCGGAGAGTCACCTGGGTCCTCAGTCCTGGGCCTGGGGAGGCTTTGCTGCTATATTTAGAGCATTATTATTTCAGCAAATGCAAGTTCTTCCAGATTCTCTCTTGCCTCTGGGCTTACTTTTTTAAGCTGCTTCTTCAGTCATGCACATCTGCTCCTTGGGGAAGGCTCGGGACAGACCTGGGTCCAGGCGCACCCTCGTTGCTGTCCAGAGCAGGGGCGGCATCCTCACTGAGGAGCGCCACCTCGAAAGAGCTCCCGCCCTGACCTGGGGCCCAGGGGCTGCTCTCGGACCAGGTCAGCGGCTGGACCTCACACGACAAGAACACACATTTGTCCCCAAAGCTGCCTGCCAGGTGCGGGGAGAGTTTCAGTTCGGCCTCAACGAGACAACAAGAAGCCTTCAGCGGACACACTCTGGGGTGACACAGACCATTATAGCAACGGGAGCTCATGGCAGGGCACAGCCCACCCACCCTTGGTCATGCTGGCAACGCAGGTGTGAGTCCCGACAAGCAGCTCGGCGAGGTCCCGTGAACGGCAGGCACCGGTGTTTAGCGAGGAGCACGGGGCCAAGGGAAAGGGCAAGGAGGGCTGTGCTGCGGGGCAGAAGGCCCAGGCGGGGCGACCGCAGGCCCTGGTCACAGCCAGAGGCAGAGAGAGCTCTTCTTCCCCGAAGGGGCTGTGCCCGGAGGGCAGCGTGTTCGCCAGGCTCCGTCTGCCAGCCGCCGGGCTAGTGGAGGGCGTAGTTAGTGATCGAGGGGAAAGGGCTTCACTCCCACGGTAGAACTTGCCCCATGGACTGCTTGGGGTGAACTTCTTTCAGGAAGGTCTTTCTTGCTTGCTGACGTGTCCTACCCAGAACGCTGTGTGCGCAGCAGGTTTTATTTATTAGCAGCTGACAACCAAACAGCTCCTGGGAGGCGGAGGGGCACTGTTAGCCGGGGTTTATCAGGAGTGACGGTAAACTGGGGCAGATCATGCATTTTAAACTCCAAAGCCTATGCTCTGCGTTGGCTTCTGTGCCGCACGCGATTTTCAGCTGCGCACAGGCAGGGAGGGCGCCCCGGTCTGTGTGGCCTGGCTGGAGGCTCACGGCAGCTGCAGGAAAGCACGCCCGTGCCGCCTGCCGCGTTCTGGGGAGCCCTGGTGGACGGGCCAAATCTACTCTGCCGAGTCCTCCGAGGCCAGTTCTTCCCGTAAGCTCTTTAAACAGCTGGCTCATCCTGTCCATCGCAGCCAAATCCCTGGCACAACAGTGAGGAGCTGCTTGGAATTCCAATTAGGGCAAGTCTTACCAAAGCCTTTCCCGTGATCACATAAGCTGCTTTCTGCACTCCCGGCTCTCCCAGTGGATTCTTCTTGCCAGTCTGTGGACACCGAGGCTTTATTATGACCTACGAATTCACAAGCAAGAAAGTGAAGTGGGATAAGCAATGTGTGAGCTCCGTCATCACACCAGAGCAGCATCCTATCACCGGGCTGGCAGGGCTGTGTCTCACATCAAAAACGAAAGCACCTGCCCCTGAAGGCTCAGTCTCCTGGGGTCTTTGGAATAAGCCAAGGCCTCTTCTGGGGTCTGCTTCCCAGGAGTCCATGATGAAATCGGGGCACAGCCCTTCGCACCCGCTTTAGCCAGGGAGCTGAGCAGGAGGGGCCTGGCGCTCTGGTCCACATCTCTTGCCCAGCAGGGAGTGCACAGAGGGGCTGTTGCATGAGTAGATGGATGGTGGAGGCCATGTTTGAACCCTGGCTCTGACCCCTGACCATCTGAAGCCCCCGGCAAGGCTCCTGCCATGGAGCCCTCTCACTGGGTGGACTCCTATCCGTGCCACTCTGCTGAGGGCTCCCAGCTCTGCTCCTAGCTGCAGAGGCCCGTCTCCTTCAGTGGAGCTGCCCTGGAGCTAAGAGGCCGTGGCTCTCCTCCAGCTTCACCCGTCGGTGAATGCAAAGTCCCGGCAGGTGGAGTCACCCCACGCAGCGCACAGCACCTTCCTGCTCTCCATGGCACTGTCCCTCCGCTCCCTGGTGTTTGTTTCTCTCTTCACCACCGAGTTCATCTCAACGAGGCTTGTTTTTGTGGCCATTGCTGTTGTTTTTAAGCAAATTTCCAAGCATCTACTGCCAATCCCCAAGTTAAACTTTGCAAAGTCTCCTCTTACTGTAGTTGCTGGTCCAGATTCACTCCAACTCCAGTCCCCTGGGTGAGAGCCACAGTCCGCGGGACAGAGACGCTTCCCTGGGTAGAAGAGCCGAGGGGGCATCCTCGGGTTTGGAGTTAAACACGATTCCTGGGGACCAGGGTCTGTGTGGGTGCGTGGAGGTGCCCGCAGTCCCCACAGACAGTGCTGCTGCGGGGGGAGGGCCTCTCCAGTCGGCCTGCAGCCGGCGAGGCTTGCGCGGTCGGTCAGGACAACGTTCTAACAAAGTGAGCACCCACCACGGAAAGTCTCCCCGCAATGCACCTGCTCTTTCTCTGCGGCTCCGACGCTGGCCCTGAGAGGCAGGGCCTCTTCAGTGTTTGCCGCTCACCACGCAGCGCAGCAGGGAAGGAGCACAGGGTGGGCGGTGATCCTCGTCTGTTCTTGGGGAGCACAGGGTGGCTGCCTCCGCTCGGGGAGCATCCTGGCAGCATTTCTGATTGCTTTCATTGGAAGGGACAGAAAGAAACAACTCCAGTAAATGAAGTGAGGGCTTCTGGGACTAACATCTGCTGCCAACATGGAGTTTGGCTGACGGTGTTGCATTGCTGACGCCAGGGTTCTGCCTCCACATCTTTCTGGCGCCTTTGCCTCTCCCATCCCCACGGTGCCGTCAGGTCATGCCAGGGTCATCTCCTTTTCGCAGAGGCTGTCACAGCCCTCTCGTCTCCTCAGCCTTCCCTGATCCCCCAGCGCCATGAAGCACTTAAACAATCTTTCTAAAACACAAACCTGACCATGCCGGCCCCTGGGTGAAACCCCATCGCAGCTCCCGGCTCCCCTTCAGGATGAGGCCCTGTGCCACATGGCGGAGCGGAGAGGCGAGTGCGGTGCACGCGGCTGGGGGCCAGCACCCACCGAGCCGGCATGGAGCCCCTGGACCGCCTCCTCTGTGACCTCCTCTCCATGTGCAGGGCGCCCCGCCCTCCATGATTTGGCACGTGTTTTGAGGGGATTAATCAATCCCACCACTGCTTGTGGAGAACTGCTTTAGGCCACGCCATGTTCCAGGCACTGGAAGTGCAGCCATAGCCCGGGAAGTTTCGGTGGCCTCACGGAGCTCATCTGGACAATGAGGGAAGGCAGTGCCCTGTGAGCATCCAGGGAGGCCTCCCCACAGCAGAGACCTGAGAAATGTGGGGAGATGTCTCTTACAGATACTGAGGAAAGAGCACCCCTTCTCCACCCCCTCCCACAGAGGGATGAGCCAGGTCTTCCCTGAGGGGAGCCCTGCCTCAGGGTTCAGGGAGCAGGGAGGGACCAGGGAGCAGGGAGGGACCTGGCTGGAGGAGAGAAGCATAGAGTGAGTGGTTAGATAGTCAGAGAGGAGGACAGGGGTCTGTGGACAAAGGCAAAGAGTTTGCACTTCACTTGCAGGAAGACGAAAAGCCACTGGAGGGTCTGAAGCAAGGGAGTGACATGACCTGACTTGGGTTTTCAAAGGACTGGGCAGGTCGCTGTATGGAGATCAAGGAGACTGGAGGGGTGTGGGCAGGGAATGGAAGCGAAATTGGGAGAATAAGGGATGAAGATGAGAACTGGATTCTGGGCACATTTTGACGGTGGTGCTAATTAGGTTTGCTTGTAGATGGGATGAGTGGCAGAGGGAAGGGAAGGTTAGGACACAAGGAAGAATAGCTATACAATTCTTGGCCTGGGTAATTACCATATGGATGGACAACAGAGATGGTGAATATTCAGAGACCAGAGAGGGGATAGTGTCCCGCAGTGATGCTGAATGCTCACCTCCCTTCTCCACCCACCGGCCTTCCCCTCACTGCCACCTCTTTGAGCTACTCTACCTGAGAGAATTATTATTTTCTACATCTCAGATCTAGGATCTTGACACTGCCACACGCTGGTCCCATATCAAATCCTGGAACACAAGTCATGAAAGTCACAGTCTATTGTCAATGGTTGTATCCCTCGCTTGGTTTCCCTTCAGACCAGGACTAGCGTCCTCAGTCTTGTCACCCCTTCAGCCCTTTGTCCACCAGCTACTTCCCTTTGAATATTTCTGGTTTGTCTATATTCCCTTTAAATGGGTTTCAGAGGGAACAAAAGCGACCAGCTGGAGTTGAAAAGAGAATCCTAGACTCACCTCTCATTCTAGAGTCTTTACTCCTCTCCTGCAATCAGGAACCACGTTCCCGTGATCACAGCTGGTTCCTTTGCTTCAGACTCTGCACACTGAGCCACTGCCAGGCCTCCCAACCCACAGGCTGCTCTTGTCCCTCCGCCTCAGCCCTTTCTCCACACCGTCTGCTGGGCCAGCCACAGCCTTGGTACTTCCAAAGGTTCTACCAACTTGGAATGAAAACTAAACTCTTTGTCCAGGCCAAGCCTCTGACCACATTGCATAGCCTCTTATAACACACCCAGCCACGGCCTCCCCAAGATTTGGCAACTACAACTTACGTGGCCCCCACACTTTCCCACAGTACCTCCCCTGGGTGATTTAATCTCATTTCCAGCATTCATTTCTGCTGTTGCCTCCTTACACCACATCGCCCTGACTGCGTCACCCAAAGAAATGCAGTTACTCCCTGTACTTTCATTGCTACTGTACACACGTGTGATTGTCTAACTTGTTAGTTTTGTTTACTGGCTACCTTGCACTGCAAAGACTCCCCACCAGGACAAGGGATGTTTCTGTCTTGCTACGTGCTGTATCATTAGCTTCCATAATGCCTGGCAACTAGACAAAATGCCATGCAGGGCACATTAGTGTGTAATTATAAATGCCAAAGACAGCCCTAGTCAGTTTGGCTCAGTTGATAGAGCATTGGCCTGTGGGCTGAAGGGTCCCAGGCTTGATTCCAGTCAAGGGCACATGGCTGGGTTGCAGGCTGGATCCCCAGTGGGGGGTGTGCAGGAGGCAGCCAGTCAATGATTCTCTGTCATCATTGATGTTTCTATCTCTTTCTTCCTCTCAGAAATCAATAAAATATATTTTAAAAAATAAATAAAATAAATGCCAAAGATATGAAGAAGTGAAAACTCACCGAAGTCTCCAAATAAACTGCTGCTATAATGTTGATGTAAATCAATCTGAAATATTTTACACAGTCCTTTTCTCATAAAGATAGACTCATGCTCAATGTAATGTTTTATAATTTTTTAAATGTAGCGTTAGTTTGTGATCATCATGCAATGAAACAACATACTGGTAATCATATAATATTATTAACATACAGATCATATTTTGTATATTATAAATAATATACATATGTGATAGAATGCTTAATGGTTTCCTTGTGCCATATAACATTCATTTACTATAAATTAAAGTAAAAATAATCTATTTTTAATATTTAATCTCCTCTCCCTTAATTTTGGAGTTTATAAATAATATTCAGATAGCAAACTTATCTAAGCTACATTTCTCATTTTACCTAGCATACAGAAGTAGGTTAGATCAATTACATTTTACTGATTTTTTACTTATTAATTTGTAAGAGTTTTTGTTTTATTTTAAGACTAGAGGCCTGATGCATGTAATTTGTGCAAGGAGCTCAGCCCTTGCAGCCCCTTCTTCATCTGGAAGGTCATCCAGAAGGAAGTCCAGAAGGTCGTTTGGCTGCCCGGTCTAATTAGCATATTACACTTTTATTATTATAGACTAGAGACCTGGTGCATGAAATATGTGCACCAAATGCCAAAGATATGAAGAAGTGAAAACCCACAGAAGTCTCCAAATAAACTGCTGCTATAATGTTGATGTAAAGTCCTCTTGCAATCTGGGACCACTGGCTCCTAACTGCTCGCCTGCCTGCCTGCCTGATCACCCCTAACCACTCTGGCTGCCTGCCTGATCACCCCTAACCGCCTCTGCCTTGGCCCTCGCTACCTCAGCTTTTTCTGGAAGAACGTCCGGATTGACAGCTGGAAGGTCGTTCGGCTGTTTGGTCTAATTAGCATATCATACTTTTATTATTATAGACTAGAGGCACGATGCACAAAAGCCGTGCAAGAGTAGGCCTTCCTTCCCCCAGCTGCTGGCATCGGCGTCCCTCTGGCACCCGAGACCGAAGCTTCCCTCTGGCCCTGGCTTCATCCAGAAGGACGTCTGGAATGACGTCTGGTCTAATTAGCATATTACCCTTTTATTATTATAGATTAATGACACAGACTCTTTCCTATCTTATATGTTTTCTGCTTTCTTCTTTAATTGATTTATACTGCGTATCTTTCTATTTTACTTTTCTGTTTTTATTTAGTAAACTCTATTAACCCTTTGCACTCACTTGCTTTTTTCTCGATTCCTTTATTCTACTCAGGATTTAATTTTTTAAATACCCCAGATTTTACAAAGCGCAGCAGTAGAATAAAAAACTGGAGTTTCTTTTCATACAAACTTATTTATTTGGTTTTTTTATATTTCAAATTATTGATACATTCAATACAATTCGACATACAAGCTGCTACCGATGCTAACCGTGTCGAGTCACACTCGACATTTGAGTGCAAAAGGTTAAGGATATTTTTTATGGTTTCTGTCTTTGATATTATTCTTATAGGGTTTCCCCAGAATGATATTTAACATGCTTTGGCTATTATTTAATTGTATCCATGCCTATATTTATCACTTACCTCATAATCCATCAGAAAATTTTAGTGTATATTGTGGAGTGAACATCTAAATTATGCTTTTCTCTAGTGCTATACCAATTGCTTAATTTTAAAAATAAGCAAACTTTTCCCCCTGTGACTAAAAAATCTCTTTATCATATGTATTATCTAAATGCTTTGTTGAATGTTTTGGGATTTCCCTTCATTGCTTGTGGTTGTCTTTTCCTGTAGTGGTTAGGGCATATATTTATTAGCGTTATGCATCATGGGTTCTGGGAAATGCATCACTGGGCAATTCCCTTGCTGTGTGAACACACAGTGCACGACATGCACCTAGATGCACACTTGGGCTGCCTGACACACCATCTTGCCAATACGTTAGAGCCTAGGCTAACAACCTGAGCAGGATGGTACTGGGCAAAACAACATAAGATTAAATTAAGCACCAGAGAAAAAGATGCGAGCAAGAGACATGGTAGCTCCAACAATGTGGCTCAGTGGTTGAGGAACCAAGAGATCACCCATTCCATTCCTAGTCAGGGCACAGGCCCGGATTGTGGGCTCAATCCCCAATAGGAGGCAGCCAATCAATGATTTTTCCCTCCATCAATGTTTCTATCTTTCTATCACTCTCCCTCTCTCTCTAAAAATCAATTTAAAATATTTTTTAAAAAGAGACGCAGTAAACATGGGATGTATGAGGCTGCTGCCAGTGTAACCTGGAATATTCTTTTATAGAAAATTTATTTTCTATAAAATAAGTGAATACATACATTAGTAACAGTCGTTTATTACCATCATAAAGCATGGACTGTACAGTATCGCACATGTACACTTTCAGACACTGGCCGCAGTGGTTTGTCCACTCTAGCATCACCACAAGCATGGCATTGTGCTATGGCATTGTGGTAGCAAGGTGGTCACTAAGCCATAGGCATTTTTTATCTCCATGATAATCGGTGGGACCACTGTCACACATGCAGTCAGTTGTTAACAAAAATGTCTTTGTGCGGAGCATGGCTGTACTTCATGGACCCAAATAAAGCACATATGATAGTTCAACTCTGTGAGTGGGCAAGTTGCTGCACTCTGAGCTTCAGTCTTCTTATTTGTGAAATGAAGATAGTGTCTACCTCACAGGCTAGTTATGAGGTCACATTACATAGGCATACAAAGTATTCATTTTCTTCAGTAAAAAATTATGTTTTTGCTTGAAAGAATCCTGCAGACGACTGCCAGAGTCTTACTCAGCATCAGGAATCTGCAGAAGGGGCTGCAAGTAAATTAAATAAAGAGACTAGACATGAAATATAAATTTGGAATACATGGGGGAGCCAGAGGAAGCTTAGTTCTAGTGACTAACGTCCCCAAATCTCCGCACACAGGGCTTTTTATTCACACATCTTGCCCTCTAGCAAAGCAGATATACATGTCCAACGTAAAGTTTGGTAAACATTAAAAAGATTATCAGGTTGGGGGAACTGCCTTTGGCTGTTCCAGCAGCAGCAATAATATATGCAGATTTTCAGGCCTGCTGAAGCTGTCCATCAGCCTTCTGATGAACTTCTCGAATTTATTATGCTAACTACTGGAATTTGCTTCCAGCATGACTTACTAAAATTTTGGTGATATAGCTGATTTGAAAATAAACGGGAAAAAAACACACACCATAAAACATTTTCCAAATGGCTAATTCTGATTTGGACACATTTTAAATGTAATTAGATATAAACTAGCTTTCTGAGATTATTTTACTACTAGAGGCCCAATGCACAAAATTTATGCTAGGGGCTCAGCCCTGCAGCCGTGGCCAGCCCTCGCAGCCGTGGCCAGCCCTTGAAGCCCTGGCTTCATCCTGAAGGTCGTTGGGAAGGTCATTCTATGTTTGGTCTAATTAGCATATTAGCTCTTTATTATATAGGATTTCTAAATTTGTTCTTTTGATTTGCCAGGTAGTAGTTGCCTGTTCCTCTTTGTGTCCTTTTGTTTGTCCTGGCTGCTCGTACCTGCCTTGGCAATGCTGAGGACCAGCGTGGGGGCTCTAACCACAGTGTCACTAGTACATAGCTTAAACATAATGCAGGGTATTGATTTCAAATTGAGGACTTACTCTTATCTTCCTAGTAGTTTACATTAAAATAATATATTTGATCCCCTATATAACTGAAATCCCATGATATTTGTCTTTGTCTGACTGACTTATTTTACTTGGCATAATACTCTCTGTAGTAATGGGTAAGATTTTTGTATTTTTTACAGTAATATCTCATTGTGTAAATGTACCACAGATATTTTATTCACTCATCTACTGATGGGCACTTGGGCACACAATACAATCTTGACCACACAATACAATATACAGATAATGTATTATAGAATTGAAACCTATATAATTTTATTAACCAATGTAACCACAATAGATTCAATAAAAATGTTTCTAAAAGGAGAAAGTAATCCTATCTAATAATAGACAAATATGCAAATTGACCACACCTCCAACACACCCACAAGCCACGCCCACCATCCAATCAGAGCGAGTATGCAAATTAACCCAAACCAAGATGGCTACAGCCCCAGAGAGCAAGGTTTCCTAGGTAACAGAGGAAGCCAAGCTTTCCGCCTGCCCTTGCCAGGCCTAAGCCTCCACTCAAGCTACAAAGTTTCAATTATAGAAGGTAAACAAATTCAAACAAATGGCGGCAGAATGGAGCTTGAGAGAGCAGGCCAGGGTTGCCGCCGGCAACAGGTGAAGCAAAGCTTTCCGCACACCCTGGCCGGGTCCACCTGCTCAAGGCTACAAAGTTTCAATTATAACCCCAAGAGAAATGGCTGCTGGCCTCGGAGGGAGCAGCAGGCTTGGCTCCGCTCCAGGCTACAAAGTTTCAATTGTAGAAGGTAAATAAATTCCAGATACCAGGGCCTCTGCTTGGGTTGCCAGGGGCGTGGCCGGCCTGCAAACCACCACAGGCCCCTCGCTCAGGCCACCACACACCCCAAGGGAACCCCCACCTGATCCGGGACGCCCTTCAGGGCAAACCAGCTGGCCCCCACTCCTGTACCAGGCCTCTATCCTATCTAATAAAAGAGTAATATGCAGATTGATCATCACTGCAACACACAATATAGCTGCCCCCATGTGGTCAAAGATCCTGCCTCCATGTGGACACAAGATGGCCACCACAAGATGGCCAGCAGGAGAGGGCAGTTGGGAGGCACCCGGCCTGCAAGGGAGGGCAGTTGAGAAGGACCAGGCCTGCAAGGGAGGGCAGTTGGAGGTGATCAACCCTGCAGGAGAGGGCAGTTAGGGGTGACCAGGCCGGCAGAGGAGGGAAGTTGGGGGCAAACAGGCTGGCAGCGGAGTGGTTAGGGGGTGATCAGGCTGACAGGCAGAAGCGGTTAGGGGCAATCAGGAAGGCAGACAGGCAAGCAGTTGGGAGCCAACAGTCCTGGATTGTGAGAGGGATCCCGGATTGGAGAGGGTACAGGCTGGGCTGAGGGACAACCCCCCTCCGTGCACGAATTTCATGCACCGGGCCTCTAGTAAAAAAATAAAACAATATATTTGATGCACGTCTTCTTCACGTATTACTAGTGAGACTGAGTTGTAGGTTTCCCTTTCGTTCTCTTCTTCAAGGTTTGCATCAATTTTATGCTATCTGTGTATATTTGACAAGTTTGCTTTAGTTTCCTATATTTTAACAGTTTAACATTAGATAAAATTCTTTCAAATAGTTATTTGGCTTGAACATTTACATTGGAGGAAGTTATTTGACACATTTTATTATTTTCTAACACAGCTAATGGCTTATTTCCCTCTTCCAACTTTTCTTGAATAAATGTTGGTAATTTACATTTTTCTAGAAAGTCATGCATTTATTAGTGAACTGCTTGTTATTAAGCTTATAATGAATGACACATTAGATCTCATTGTAATTATTTTAGTCATTCACATGTCTGTGTATAAATCCCACTTTGCATGCAAAATGTTAGACATGTTTTTGTTTTTATTTTTGCCACGTTTCATACTATCAGAGTGTTAATGTAAAAAAAACATTGAAACCTGTAAAGAATTTTTGTGAGTTTATTTGAGCCAAACTGTCGACAATTGCCGGGAAACAGAACCTCAATGAATTGAGATAATGCTCCAAAGAATGGCGGGTTACATCTGTATTTATACATTGCCATCAGAGGAGGGACATAGGTGGGTTACATGAAATTCATTGGTGACGGATTAAGGAGGTGGGATAAAGTCAAACTGTGGGAAACCCCTGGTGATTGGATAAAAAGTAAAATGATGGACACACACTTAGGTGGGTGCAGGAACAATTAACATGATAATGAAGGAATCTGAGGCATCTGTCCTGGAGCCCACCACATCTGGTTGTGCCCCAGGGGGTCCAGAAAAAGGGAAGTTACAAGTTACCCAGACATCTCACAGATATGTTATCTTAGAGGCAAAAAGGCAAATGGGCTCAGGAAAGATCTAAGGTGATCTTTGTCAGGGAAAATATCAGCCTAGGAATGACTGCCCACTATAACCTGTTTGTAGTTAAGTATTTAATTTTCAGACCATCTTTTGTGGTTATTTTAGGTCTCTGAGTTTTCAAGACTGCCACGCAGGCCTCCCCTGAGCCTGTCAGGTCAGCAGGTGGCTCCTTTTGTCCACAAGAGACATTTTTATTTTATTGCTCTTTTTTAAGAATCAAGTCTCTGATGGTTTCTCAATTTTATTGCATCTTATTCTAATTCATTAAATTTTGTTTTTATTTTTATTAAGTGTTTTTTAGTCCTTTGCTAGGAAGTCTTCATAATTCTTTGCTTTTAGAATTGAATGTAAGTAAATTGTATTTTTTTCATTTTTAATAGTAAATTGTATAAGTATATAAATTTTCTTGATTATAGCTTTGTGTGAGATAATTTGAACTGTGATGATAGGTTGATTCTAAATAATTTTGAAAAATTGTAAAGTTAATTTCGTGCCCTGCTTTAATCAAAATTAAAAATTAGAAAATAAATTAAGCAAAAGCTTAATTCTTTATTATTTCGTTTTAAAGGTACTGTCTTGCCCTGACCAGTTTGGCTCAATGGATAGACCATTGGCCTGTGGACTGAAGGGTCCCAGGTTTGATTCCGGTCAAGGGCATGTACCTTGGTTGTGGGCACATCCCCAGTAGGAGGTGTGAAGGAGGCAGCTGATTAATGTTTCTCTTTCATCAATGTTTCTTACTCTCTATCCATCTCCCTTCTTCTCTGTAAAAAATCAATAAGATATATTTTTTTAAAAAAGATACTGTCTTTATAACTGTTAAGTGGCTGCTTTGTCAAAGGTTGGTATTTAGCATTAATTATTTGGTTTGTTTGCATTTCAATTGGTCAGTGTGATGAGTAGAAATTCTCTTCCAAGTCTGTGAGATTCTTTTACCATTGAGTATTATCTCTGTATGTACACATCATATTAACATCAAAAAGTGTATTTTCTGTATGATTTTAAACAATATATATTTGATATATATCTCTAAGGAAATATTAATGAAGTTCTCCTTATCATGTTTTTAAATTTTGTCTTCTTAGTGTTTCAAAGGCTGAAATTTGTGTTTTGAACACTTATGATTATAGTATTGTCAATTTCACCTTGGGTTTATAACAGCTTTTCATATACTAGTATATTGTTCAATGCTTTATTATTCATTTAGTGAATGTTATATCTTCACTGTAGATTATTGATAACACTCTTGGTACCCTTTTATATTTTTGCCCTTTCATGCTCTTTTGGCTGTTATTAATTCTGCTACATCTGTGTTCTGTATTTTTATTTGACTAATCTATCGCTGCTCTTCTCTTTGGTAATTTTTCCCCAGCTTTACTGAGGTGTAATAGACAAATAAAATTGTAAGATATTTAAAGTGTCCAACATGATGATTATATAACATTAGAGGCCCGGTGCATGAAAATTCATGCACTGGAGGGGGCGTTCCTCAGCCCGGCATGTTCCCTCTCACAGTCCGGGAGCCCTCAGGGGCAGGAGGTGACCCAGTGATCAGGGGAAGGCAACACCCTCATCAGACCTCTGCTGCTGCCACTGCTGGCAGCACAAGCTTCTGCCAGTCCTGGATACCTGAGACTCTGGTGGCCCTGTGCCTCGGGCCTGCCCTGGGTGCCAGGGGGGCTGAGGGAACTGGGGGACTCCAGAGGCAGGCATGCATGTGGGGCTAAGGGGACTGGACACCACCATCTTGTGGCTGTGGACACCGCCATCTTTGAGGGTGGGGCAGTCAATTAGCATATTCCCTCCTTATTGGCTATGGGCACTGCCATCTTTGCAATGGCATAAGGGTCAATTAGAATATTCCCTCCTTATTAGATAGGATGAGATAAATATGTACTGAGAAAGGATTCTCCCCATCAGGTTAATCAACACATCCATCAATGGACATATTTACTTTTATTATTGGTGGAACATTTCAATATCATTCTCTTAGGAAGTTTTAATTATGCAATACAGTGTTAGCAACTATAGTCACCCTGTTATACACTACGTTCCCAGACCTTGTTCATCTCATAACTAAAGTTTGTATCGTTTGCCAACCTCTTCCTTTCCCCAGCCCAGCCCCGGCAGCCCTGCGTTACTTCTCCTTAGGGTCTTGCTTCTGGCCTGTCTGTTTGCAAATAACTAGCTTGTTGTTTGCTTTTGCTTTTTAAAAAAATATATATATTTTATTGATTGTTTACATAGAGGAATGGAGAGGGATAGAGAGTTAGAAACATCGATGAGAGAGAAACATCAATCAGCTGCCTCCTGCACACCTCCTACTGGGGATGTGCCCGCAACCAAGGTACATGCCCTTGACCGGAATTGAACCTGGGACCCTTCAGTCCACAGGCCGATGCTCTATCCACTGAGCCAAACTGGTCAGGGCTGCTTTTGCTTTCTGACCCTGAGACATTACGCCTTGATAATCTGCATTATTTCTATAGCCGGTATGTTTTGGCTTACTTCAATTCTTTTACAGTTCATTACTGTCACTTTTGTTTTTCATTTTTGATTTTTTTCCAAGTGATTAGGAAGTTGTAGCTTTTATAGGTCAATCAAAACTGTGCTGTAACATTCCATTCAATTAAATAAAAATAATTTTTTTTCCAGGTAGAGGGGAAACTGGTCTGGGAAAGTGACACGGCCCAGGCTCTTCCCTCCAGAAGCCCCTGACCACCCACCCCAGTCACCACGGAGCCCCTCACAGAACCAGCAGGGAGAGGCCTGCTCAGCTCACCTCTCGCCTACCCCCGGCCCCCACTCCATGTCGTTGTATGTGCCAGGCAGTAGGGCTTCATTATTTTAACTTCTTATTTTAAGAAACCTAAATACAAGTTACAGTACACTGAACATCGGCATACTCGTTACTTAAAATAATCAAGAGGTAACATTTTCCACATTTGCATTGTGTGTTTGCTGCATGTGCATGCGTGTGTGTGTGTATGCAGAATCATTTGATGTGTGGTATTTTAATGACCTTACATACCTAAATAGTTCAAATTTTCTTAGAACAAGGATATTATTTTTCATATAGCCCACAGAGCAATTGACAACAAGTGGAAATTTAGTATAGATCAATTGTTATTACAAAATATACAACCCATATTTGAATGTTACAAACTTCCTAATAAAGTCTTTAAAACCAAGTAAGATGTTTTCTTCTGGTGGGTACCACCTTAGCTAACAGACCGAAGGTAACATCCTCAATATTGGGACCCAACCATCCTAGGTGTTCTCTTCACAGAGAGAATTTTTCCCCTCTTTTCTTTTATTTTAATTATATCTACCTGAAGAAGATGGATGTTAGCTGAACCGATTGTGGTACTAACTTTACAATACATGTAAATCAAGCTATCATGCTGTATACCTTAACTTATACAGTGATATATGTCAATTATTTCTCAATAAAACTAAAATAAGTAAAAAGAATAAAAAGAACAGTCCGCATGTGTACTTCACTGGTACTCCTGCCGAAAGCCATAGCCTGAGCCCAGCCATGAGGAAGCAGCAGACAAAGCAACTGGAGAGCGCGTCTACAAAATAAGCGGCCCATAGCATCCAAGGTAGGAAACACGGAGAACAGAAAAGGAGCCGGTCCAGAATAAAGGGTGTTAGGGACCTGACAACTGAACGTGTTCTATTCTCCTGGACAAGCCTGGCGCGGGGCCTCTAAGGCAGGGCTGGCAGGGGCTTCTGTAGAGACAGATAATGTATATTCCAGGCTCACTGGACCATGTGTTCTCTGTTGCAACTTCTCAACCCTGTGGTTGTCAAGTGAAAGCAGCCATGGACAACATGTAAACATATGCGCACTGTTTGTTCCAACAAAATGTAACTTATGAAAACAGGTGGGGGGGGGGGGGATGTGTCTGAAAATTCTTGCCAAAGGCATTATTAGGACGACTGGCAAAATTTGAGTATGAACAGAGGATTAGCTAATTTTATTTTATCAGTGTAAAATTTTCTAAAATTGGTACCTGTATGCTAGTTCTATAAGAAAATGTCCTTCTTAGAAGCTATAGACACAAATATAGAGAGAAAATTATAGGTAGACTAGAGGCCCAATGCACAAAGATTCATACAAGAATGGGCCTTCCTTCCCCTGGCTGCCAGCACTGCCTTTGCTCCAGCCTGGAGCCACCTTTCTGTTTTCCCACGCTGCCCAGAGGCCCAGAGCTGCTCGGGCGGTGTAGAATGCCTGCATCCCACCCCACCCAGGCCACTCAGCGCCTGCATATGCAAATTAACCCATCATCTTTGTTGGGTTAATTTGCATACTCACTCCTGATTGGTGGGTGTCTCGAAGGTATGGTCAATTTGCATAATTCTCTTTTATTAATGTGGATGATAGAGATAGATATATAGATAGGTAGGTAGATAGATAGATAGAAAGAGATGATAGATAGAGATAGATAGAAGGTAGATAGATTAGATAGATAGATAGATAGATAGATAGATAGATAGATAGATGATAGATGATAAATAGATAGATAGATAGATAGATCTCTATTTTTCTTTTTCTGGCCCAGGCTCTAACCAAGGACTATGCCTTTCATTTAGTCTTCTTTAATGGGGAATGGTTTCTCCTCTTTTCTTTTATGATTTTGGCATTTTTGAAGAGTCAAACTATTTTTGTTTGTTAGTTGGTTGGTTGGTTTTGTAGATGATCCCTCAATTTGTGTTGTCTCAGGATGAGATTCATGCTCTGCATTATTTTATAGAACTACAAAAGCAATATTCTGTCCCATTCAGCATATCACATCGGGAGGCACATAATGCCAATTTCTTTCATTTTTGGTGAGGTTAGCAATTGATCACATGGTAAACACTGGGTTTTCCATTTTTTCCTGCTATAAAGGTAACCTGGGTCATCATTCTTGATTGTTATTTCCCTATCCCTTTAAACAGCCTTCATGGTGGGATCTGATATCTTCCTCTGTTCATAGCAGTGCATTTTACACACTTACCAAAGGAACCACCTGCTTTGTACTGGTGACCTCATGGAATCTTCTTCTAAGAGTCAACATTTGTTTCCCACATTTAAATTCTTTCCATTATATTTGCCTGCAGCAGTGAAACACAGAGGCTGTGCCTCCAGTCCTGTGGGCCTTTCGGGCTCTGTGATTACGTTACTATAGTTGAGAGGTTTCATTAAAGTTATACATTATAATGACCTGGATTGTTTAAAAATGAGTCGAGTCTAATATATTGATGTAGCAACAATACCGCTAATTAAGTGTTCAAAGAAACTCAAAATACCAAGCTTAAGGCTTCGAATGCTTCGAGGGCGTTGGGAACGGAGAGGCCCAGGTGTGGTTGCAGGTGGGACGCGCATCCTGGTTCAGCTGCACGTTTCTCAGAGCACTGGCCCCGGGAGGGTCACGTGGGTGGACCCCGCCAGGCGCATCCATCATCAGGCCACTGCCCAGCACAGCGATGGGCGTACCGTGGGCTGCATGTGAAATGAGTGAATTAATAAGGGAGTTAAAAGAAGAGAAGGAGTGGAAGTCGGAATCCAAACACAGCGTGGGACTCGTACTTCCGACACGTACCTCCTGGGAAGGAAGGCAGCCGGACGTGGCCCCGTGGCCCCGGGGGGAGAACCGCGCCCTCAGAGCCGGGCCGGAGCAGCTCCTCGGCCACGTGGAGGCTGGAGTGGGACAGCGTCGGCCCTTTTGCCTTGGTGGGTGGGGCCGTGCATACATTTGGGCTTTGAAAACAAATCTACCCAGAGGCGGGGAGGGGAGTCAACGGCTGAAAGAGGAAATGCAGAAGCCGGTGCGGCCGTTGTCTGTGGAAGAGCGGTTTATAGGAGGAGGTCTGTCCGGGTGGTCAGGGGTCCCCGTCTGGCTCTGGTCCCAGCGGAGGATCATCACTCTCGGTGGTGAGTGGAGGACACACACCGATTCATCTCTTGCAAAGGCTGCACTTCACTGGGGGTGCAGAGAGCGAGCGCCCCTAAGGTGGGCCCTGTCACGTCTTCGTGGAAAGGGGCTCCATCAGTGTGCCTAGGAGCACCCAGCAGTGTGTGTCCTCCAGGACGTTTGCAGGATCATGTCCCAGACCCCCGCCCCCCGGGGCAGGTGTGGGTGTGGAAGGGGGCAGGGCTGGTCGGCATGGCTTGTCAGGCTCTGAGGTCTGTGGGGCAGATTCGGTTTTGAGCAAAGTGGAACCTGAGAAGCCCAGAGCCCCTCCAGCAAGAGCCCGAAGCCAAGGCTGTGGATGGAGCTGCCTGGTGAGGAGGAGGCGGGAAGTGTGGCTGCTGCCCCGCTTCTCTGGCCAGGCACAGCTGATGGCTTTCACCCCGAGAGCAGTGGTTACTCCCCCTTGCCTGCCTCCTGTGCCCACGATGCCAGCCACGGCTGGGAAGCAGCTCTCACTGTGGGTCTGAGAGCAGACAGGGACTTTGGGCAACAGAGGGTAGTGAGTAGGGAGAGATTTCCCAACAGGAAGCTCCTGTAGCAACAAGGATGCCTGTCCACAGGGGGCCGTGTGGGTTCGATTCCTGTCTGCCCAGCCTCCATAACTTCTTTTTCCCCAGAGACCACACTGCCAGGGAGGCTGCCCTGGTCACTACACCATTCTCCATGTGTGTGATCTGCTGCTAGCACAATTTCCACCTGAGTTAACAAGACCAAGCGAGGTGAAACACATTGACCTTGATCCCCGGTGAGCCTGTGACTGAGCCTGCACCCTCCTTCTCCGCCAGGGCTGCCCACGGCAGCCACGGGGTTCCTGACCTTTCAGGCGGGTCTCGGTTAACATCCACTTCAGCGCCCGATGGTTGTTTGCCAACCTAGGTCAGCGGCAGGTCACCCCGAGGAGCGCAGCACCCTCCTGCCACCACCTGTCCTGCCATCAGTAGATCCCACGCCGTTTATGAAACACGGTCACTCCTTGGGCACCCCTATCGCTGGGGCATCGGAGACTCCTTTTTGAAGAGCGTGCCGGGAGGCACCAGAACCCTCAGCGGAAGCTCCGCACCGGTCGCCTGAGCTAAGTTATTTCCAGCTGCCATTCTCGTCTTCTTTAATAAAATGGATTTCTCTTTAAAAACCAACAAAACTGTTTATAATCTGACGCATTAAAATAGTTTCCCTTATTACTAATGGAACTGGCTTTGAATTTGGCAGTTTAACTATGGACACATTTCTAAAGCTTATCAGTGCACACAAGACACATTGCACTGTAGCTACAGGTTTTCTTCCAGGAGGAAAAAGCATGCTTTCTGTTTGCTCAGGGTGCTTGCTTCGCATAATGGCAATCGGGGGCAGTGGGCTGGTGAAGGACACAGGTGACTCAGATAGACGGGGACTCTGCCCTGAACGGCTGGAGGCACAGGAAGACGGGCATCGCCCAGCCCAGCCGGGCCAGAGGACCGCCAGGGAGTTCTGGCCAGGGTGCTCTGAGGAGGGCTCAGTGTAAATCCCCTCTCCACACCGACGCTGGGTGGGGGGCATTGGCAGGAATGGGAGCTGTGGCATGAGCAGTGCAGCTTCTTGGGCCTGTGCAGACACAGGGAGCTCATTGGCTCTGGCTGCAGGGCTTGCTGGGGCAGGGTCTGGGGGTCCATTTCCCGCAGGGGAACTCCAGCTCCTGCGACAGCCCAGCCCAAGGGGCTGTGCCGAGGAGACAGGCATGAAGCACAGATTTAATAAATATTTCTTCAGTGAAGAAAACAGTGGAGGATGGTTGGATACAAGTTTATTCCCTTTGCAAATTCTGGTTCCTGCAGGCTCTGCTTTGGAGACCAAGCAAGGACCTCAGTGGTCATCCTCAGGTGGCACCACGGCCGAAGGGGCTGAGATGCCCACAGCCCGCCAGGCTCCACTCACTGTTGCTGAGGTCAGGAAGCAGGGATGTGCCGAGGCCGGGCCGCGTGCACTGGCTCCCAGGCACTCTTTCAAATACGGTACCCTCTGTCACCCTTTTAAACTCACATAAATCCATACGCAGTGGGCAAAAGTATGTTTACAGTTGTAGGTACACAAAACACATTTATTCTTATACTAGAGGCCCAGTGCACGAATTCGTGCATGGGTGGGGTCCCTCAGCCTGGCTGGCAATTGGGGCGACTGACCAACAGGGGGGAGTGGCCACAGGGGGAGGGACCATGGGAGGTTGTCTGGCAGAGGGGAGGGACTGTGGGTGGTTGGCCAGCCGCCCCCCGAATTGGGGTCGATAGGGGCGACTGGCCATCTTGGAGAGGTTGGCTGTGGGAGCTCACTGACCACCAGGGGGCAGCTCCTGCATTGAGCATCTGCCCCCTGATGGTCAGTGCACATCATAGCAACTGGTTGTTCGGTCATTCAGTTGCTTAGGCTTTTATATATATATGGATTATCATTCCTTAATTATTGTACAGTGTTGGGCAAAAGTAGGTTTAAAGTTGTTTGTATGGAAATAATGCAATAATTAATAAATAATAATACAAGAATAAATTCTGTTCCACTTTCTCACAATTGTAAACCTAATTTTGCCTACCCCTTGTAATGTTACTAACCCCACTAACAGATGAGAAAACTGAAGGTCAGGAAAAGGAAATAACTTTCTCAAGATGTTCTCTCACTGCGACTAAGCCCGCTGGCCAGAACAGTGGTCCAAACGCCACCTCCAGATAGAGGCTGTTCTGGAGGAAGAGTCGGGCCCGGGAGAGGGACAGCTGCCAGTCAGATGGAAGGGGGTTGTGACTGAAGGCAGTCCATTCAGTTTGGCAGAGACTGGGTTTGAGGGCACAAGAACTTCCCCTATGAAGAGGCATGTGGCACTGATTCGGCAGGAGATTGTGACCCCAGCAGAGTGTGGTGAGCCAGAAAGCAAAGAAAGAAATGAGGTAGAACAAACACATTGGGACATGGTGGTGACTAGTGAAGCCTACAGTCACTGCTGACAGCGATGAGCAGGGTCAGGTCAGGCCAGCCAGCTGCCTGCAAGGCCTGGCCTGCTGACACTCAGCCAGCGTGGTTCAGGGCCTGGGGGCTCTCAGTGAAGGTCCCAGGCCTCAAGGACGCAGAGGGAGCATGACTGCTGAGATCAGAACCCAACGCAGGTGTGCAGAGATAAGCACACCAGCAAGCTGTCTGTGCCAGGAGGGAAGAGCAGGTGGCAGGCACGCCGTCCTGGCAGGAATCTGCAATGAATCCAGTGTCCGGAGTGGCCATTCCAGCAGACGCTGAGCAGACAGGTGGCATCAGTCGCCCAGAGCGCCTGCCGGCAGACAGCAGGCAACTATTGGTTATTAGACGCCCAGGTGGGGAGGCAGCTAGCCACGGATGACATGGTTCACATGAGGTCCAGCAGAGTCTGCTGACACTGGAAGGGCTGGGAAGGGTCTGAATCCAGGTCAGTGAGTCTAAGATTCCCAAGCAAGTGTCAGGTGGCCTTGGTTTGTGAGGTTTCAGCCCTAGGAGCAGGTCAGGCAGGCTGTGGCGTCAGCCTGCTGGGCAGTGTGGCTGTTGAAGGCTCTAACACCTGAGCCCCTGCTCTCCACTGCAAGAGGCCCTCCCAGAGAGGGGTGAGCCCCTCCAGTGCAAAGGCATCACACACCAGGCACAGAGGCTGCTGCAAATCCCGTCATTGGTACTCCACCCTACACAGTGTCCAAGAAATCCTTACATGTGAGAATGATCAATCCAAACCTCGGCTCCCAAAAGAGATTTTTCTGACTTTGCTGTACTCAATCATAAAAGAAATATCTGGACCCTTCCCCACCTCTCCACGCCATGCACGTGCACTTCCTCCACACCATGCACATGCACTTCCTCCACGCCATGCACATGCACTTCCTCCACGCCATGCACATGCACTTCCTCCACGCCATGCACATGCACTTCCTCCACGCCATGCACATGCACTTCCTCCACGCCATGCACATGCACTTCCTCCACGCCATGCACATGCACTTCCTCCACGTCATGCACATGCACTTCCTCCACGCCATGCACATGCACTTCCTCCACGCTGTGCACATGCACTTCCTCCACGCTGTGCACATGCACTTCCTCCACGCTGTGCACATGCACTTCCTATGCCCTCGGAATGGGGCCTGTGCCCCACACTGGGCACGTTTCTCCTTTCCAGGAGCACTGCGCTCCTTGTTCTACCTGCCACAGCAGATCTTCCCTGCCAGGTAGGCTCACCCTTCCACCCTCCTCCACTGAACCGGCCTCTGCCCGTATGGTGCTCCCTCCTCAGCCTTCCGGACCTCCCTCCAAGGAGACTGACCACTGCAAACCCTGCCGTGCTATGGAGGACGACAGAGCAAAACCACGGTGGGGCTGTTCTTGGAGCTGCGCCTGCTCCTGCACAAGCTGTTCAACCTCACCTGGTCCCGTCACCTCCGCCACTCCCCACATCTGCTCCCGCAGCTCTTCACCCGGCCTTCACACCCTTCCTCATGCACATCTTTGTACTTGAACTCCCGCTGCCTGAAATGGCCCTCCGTCTCCCCCTGACTGCTTCCGCTGTACCCCCGATATCCCAGCTTATTAGCTGCTTCCTTGGAGAAGACTCCCCTGACTCCTTAAGTCGGCACCTGCTCACATAGGGCAAGACCTGCACTCGGACAAGTTGTGAGCACACACCCAGGCATGTGGCGGCTGGCTTCGTGTCCAGCTCCTTCCCTGAGCTGTGCCTTCACTCACTCATCCCCTGCAGCATGCAGCACAGGGCATGGGACTTTGTAGATGCCCAGTGAAGACTTGAGTCGTCACTTAGATACATGGATGTCCTCGGGGAACCGCAGCCCGGACCTATGTCTCCACACACACAGAAGGAGGGTGAACAGCCAGTGACTGTGGTGAGGACTCAGCCATATGAGTCCACCCGGAGCCTTGCCTGGTGCCTGCACTTGGCAGCACCCACACTCCCCGGTTCCCCTGTTTCCCTCTTCCCAGTTCCCAAGAGTGGTAAGGCCCCACCCTGCCAGGGCTCCAGCTGCAGTTGGCCCTGAAGGGATGGACACAAAGTGCTGAGAGACTGAATCCCATGTTGGGTGACCTATCCTGTGGGCATGGCCACTCTCAGACCTCCCTTCTCTCGCCTGAGAAACAGGGTTTTAGTAATAGTCACCTCATAGGGACCCGCTGCTAATGCCTGGAGCAGTGCTCAGAGCAGTGTCCTGTGTTCTGCTGGACACTGATCATTGTTGTTATATCTTTATCTTGGTCACAGGGACCCAGTCAGCCCCCAGGGAGAGGAATAATAAAACCGGCCCGGAGTGTGCCGGCCCCACTCACCCACGAGGGCACATGCAGTGAGCCAGCTGGACGGCCGCGTGGGAGAGGCTGGAGCTGGGCGGCCAGGCGCTTCACTGGAGGACTGCCTGTTGCTATTTGTGTTCTCAGCCCTGTCAGTCAGCAACATGCCTTTCCCCACGATTTGAAAATGTTTCTTGATCACATTCCTGCCTATCCTTCCTGAGTGCGGCTCTCTGAAAGGGCGGGGATCAGCAGTTCATTCATCAGTTCTCCAAGGACCCCAGAGGATGAGGGAAATGCCATCATGTAGTTGGCCGTTTATTATGCAGAAAAGGGTCCCGAGGGGACCAATTTGTGTTCTAGGTGGACAAGAAAAAATCTCAAAGGATGAGCCAACATATGAACAAAGACAGTGAATAAAAAGAAACTGTGGGTTTGTAAGGAAGGAGCATACACTTTTGCCATCAGGAACAGACAGTACTCGAGTTCTTGAATGAAGGCAGGACCCCTTCATGGGGAGAAGTAGTAGAGTCCGTGCGAAAGTGAAGTTTCTCCCAAGACGTTTCTCTAAAGAGGACATTGCACAGAGGAAGCCCGCCTCGTCCAGGGGGCCATCAGAAACTGCTTACCCCCTGGCAGAGGGGCCGGAGTGTCCTGCACATAAGCTGATGCATGCACCGCCATTGGGATACAAGGAACTGCTTAGAAAAACTCTGAGTGAAATATAGGCCAGGCAGGGAAAGGCCAGGCAGGTCACTGGAAGTTCTTTGGAAATACTCCCATGGACAGCTCTGCCCTCAACAAGGATGTGAAGCAGGTGATCTCTTAGGTCTGCGACTAGAACTGGGACCCTCAGCCCCTCCTCCGAGCCTTCTGGCTGTGAGCTCGCAGACTTGGAACTAGTTCAGGCTCCCTACGGGGGAGGGGTGACCACTCTGCAGGCTGCATGGCCCACAGATGACACAGACCCAGTGGCTCATCAGGACTAACTGGGGTCGGAGCGAATCTCTGTGAGCACTGAGCATGCGTTAGGAACGGTGACACGGGAAGGCAGGTCCTTTGACGCACACGCTCATCGAGCTGTAAAGAATGCACCTTGAAGTTCTGTATATTGCTAGCCTTTCCTCCAACACCACATAGGAGTTGCTTGGTCCTCTGGATCAGCTATCTCCAAAGAAAATGTCCTTCCTTTCGTGTTTTCCTCCTCTTCCCTGCTCCTCCCTTGCTCGCTCACTTTTCCATGTTCACTGTCCCAGGCCGGACGGGGAGGGTGCAGCCTCTGGAACTGCGGGGCCAGAGCTCAAGCGCCCCCTGTGCCCTGTGTGAGGGCACAGCCTCTGGGGAGAGGCAGACCCTCCGCACCCAGGTCTTCCACGGGAGACCCAACTGGAGGATGGCACGGCCCACATGGCACAGGGTGAGGGCTACCCCAGGGAAAACACCTGTAAACCTGCCCCGCCCACGGGAGGCTGGGAATGACCCTCCTTTCCCTGTCCATATCCCACTGCACACTGGACTGGTCTACCACACAGCTTGGCCCTGACTACAGAGAACTTTGAACCTGCCTGTCCTCCGAGTATGGATTTTAGATTAGAACCTGCATCCACCGTGTCAGAAGCTCTAAGCAGTTGTTCTCAACCTTTCTAATGCCGCGACCCTTTAATACAGTTCCTCATGTTGTGATGACCCCCAACCATAAAATTATTTTCGTTGCTACTTCATAACTGTAATTTTGCTACTGTTAATGAATCGTAATATAAATATCTGTGTTTTCCGATGATCTTAGTCAACCTTGCTAGAAAGGTTGAGAACCACTGCTCTAGAGGCTGCTGTCCTGCCTGCTGGCGTCGCGGGCCCTGCAGGGGCTTTGGCAGGCCCTGCCCTAATTTTAAGTGGGTTACTGGACATTGGTTTGGCTTCTCTTTCTCTGTCTGCATTGTGTTGGAAGAAGGAGTTTTTGGCTTGCTGTGGCTTTTCAAGGCAAGGGAACCACTTTCAAATTAAACACTCATTAAAATTGTCCTCTAATTGACAGTCATTGATTTTATCACAATTCCAAACATGGCCTCAGGAGAGGTAACTGCCTCCTGCATTGCCGTGGTGACATAGACAGGACGAGAGTGGCTTCTAGCCACACTGGTTTGGACCTGAGCCCTCTGTGCTTGGAGCTGAGAAGAAAGCCCGGCGTGTGGCCTGTGGCGGCCGGGGCATTGTACTTGGCAGCGCAGGAGATCACTTGCTGGTGGGGACAGAGTGTTCCTCTAACTGAGAGTAGTTATGCTGACAAGGAGGGAGAGTGTGGGCACCTCCTAAACAAGCAGATGTGCGGGAATGATGGCAGCCATCTCGGGGCCCAACAGGTGGGTGGTTCAGGAGGGACTGATCTTCCCAATGGGCAGAAGTGCTGCCACACCTGAAAACCTAAACATGGAGAGCCACAGCGATGGAGTGATTTTCAGAGAAAACGATGCACAAGAAAAGCAGATGAGGAGGAAGGTGAAGTAAGAAAACCGCAGGTTTGGGAGCCAGATAGGCTGTTTTAAACTGCAAATCTACCACTTAACGGCTGTGACTTCACAGGGCTTCTAAGTAATCTGAGTCCGTTTCCCTCTCTAACATGGCTAAAACACGCCTCCCTCACAGAGTTATTAGTAAAAATTGGAATGCGAATGTAAACTGTCCACCACCGGTCAGGCACACCTAGCTGCCAGTCCAACCACGGCCACCTTTTGCACTTTCCTTCTTGGTACTGACCCATATTATCCGTCCTCCAGAGGAGCTCTTCTGAAAATAGAAACCAGGGCAGGAAACAGCTCAGAACTCTGGCTGCTTCTTATCCCATTTGGAGGAAAGTCCAGGGCCCTCATCTGCCCTTGTGACCCTCTGACCTCCTCTTCCCACTCCACCTTGTGAGTGCCCTCCACCCGAGGCCTCCCTCTTTCTGCATGCATGGCAAGCTCATTCCTCCAGAGGTGTGCACCCCTGGTCACTTCTCAGCACTCATCTCCCAGCCTAAGTAACTTAGAAGAGGCTTTCCTTGAGGTCTGTCTTGGTTGGACTCTTTAAACAGAGTCGCGAGGTTTTGGACACAGGATCTATGTAAAGTGCATGCTCAGGGAGCCTGTGGAGGGCGCGGGTAGGGAGGGGAAGAGGAGGAGAGCAGAGCGTGAGCACATGGTCTTAGATGTAGTCTTAGGTAGCGTCTAGCCATGGGCTGATCTCTGGGCTGTGGTGGTTGGGAAGAGGCGCCTGGAGCATAATCTAGGCGGTCTGCCTCGAAGTCAGGTACCAGGCTTCTGAGCCGCTGCATCCATCAGCCATTGGCTGCCTCACAGACATATCCTACACGGCAAGGGCCATTCTCTTGAAGATTGTCGTTGAGCCGCTGGCCACAGGGTGACTCCTTGGCAGCTGTAGGAGTGCTCCCTGCTTGGGAATAGGCTGTACAGGGCACTGGCGCACCTGCAGCCACTGTGCCCACAGGGCCATCTGTGCTGCTGCCACAGAGACCATGCAACACTTTGGCTTCCTTTTATTCTCTGATGCTTTCCTTGCTTAACTATTGGTCGATTTTCTGTCTCCCTGACTGAATTATAATATCTTGAGAGCAGCTATCTTGTCTGTTTTGCTCATCCATCTCCAGAACCTAGACCAAGGCCGGTTCAGTGAGTGAATGTTCATTACTACTAACTTTCCTGAAATGGGAGAAAGGTCACATTCAGACCTAGAACACACCAAGAGCAAAATGCGCAGCTGGATCTGTCTTCATCCCTCAGCCGCTCTCACACCACCTCATGCTCCTGCAGGGTATGCCCGCGCACTCTGTAAGTGCCCCACAGAATCTCGCCAGGAACTGTTCTCCAAAACAGTGATAGCTGCCGTGGGAGGCAGCCACTCTCAGCACCACCCGAGGTGTTCATAGAACAGCTCTGAGGAGAGGGACGGGTGGGGAAAGCTGTCCCAGAAGCTTATCTCCACGGCTTATTTAATACTAGTGGCCCGGTGCACGGATTCATGTACATTGACAGGAAATTAATTAGAAACCATATTAGGGGATGACAGTGCCCCAGCAACAACATAACCCATGGCTGAAGGTGGAAGCGCATGGTCCCAAGGAATCGGGCTCCCTCCTCTCTGGTTCCGGGTGCGTCACCTGAGAACCGCTGCTGCCAAGTCATCACAGCTCAGCAGCTCCTGCGCTGAGCGTCTGCCCCCCGGTGGTCAGTGCACGTCATATGTATCGGCTGGTTGGCTGGTCAGACGGTCACTTAGCCTTTTATATATATAGATGACTTCCCCCAACCAGTTCATTGCTACTGAGCCACGTTTCATGAGGATTTTCTATAGACAAAGTTATTCTCCCTTTAGATGTTGTGTGTGCATCAAAGCACAATCTGTTCTGTGTGCTGCTGTTGTTGTCTCCTCCTCCCTCGTTGTCTTTGGGAGAAAGAGATTATAACCAAATCGCAACTTGTTAGAGGATTAAGAGGACCGTGAAATGTGTACCTCCACCTCACACTGTGTCTATACAGCTCACACACACAGAGCCCCACTGGATAAGAATGGCTGCCAACAGCGTAGCTGCTGTTTTGAAAGTTCCAGCTACCCAGGGACCCGAAATCATCAATAATGCAAAGATTGTCTGAGAAATCCTGGGCCACTTAATTAAGAAGCCAGGGGCCTGAGAAAACAAGGCAATCCAGTTGCATGAATAGAGACGCAGGCCTGCAGCTCTATGTTATAAAATGAGCACCTACATGGAGCACTTACAAAGAATCCAGCATTATGCTAAGCAGTTTCAACATCGTATCATTGGATCCTGAACAAATGCTGTGAGACACAATGGTGAGTAGACGGCTACACAGGGTGGGTCTGCCAGGTGCCCTGTCACACGGCTGGCCTGGTGGCTACTTGTTATCTTTGCCCGTCCAGCTCCTGTTGCCATTATTCTTCCACGGTGACACGACTTGCCTTTGGAAGCCATTTCCTCAGCCTTCAATGCTGCTGTCTGAGAGGCTGACCCCATCCCATGACCCATGTCTGGTTGTTGGTTAAGTGGTTCCATTAGCCATCTCATGAGTCCAGGATGGGCACAGGCCCCAGCCAGGCCGGTGAGACTCAGCTCCTAGATTTACCTGGAAATGTGAGCAAAGGAAATGCCTCCTCCTTGCACCTGCAGGTAAGATCATTGTTTTTTTGGTTTTTTTTTAATTACTTTATTGATTAAGGTATCACATATTTGTCATCAACCCCCCCCCCGTTCCCTTCCCAAACCCCCCCACATGCATGCCCCCCTCCCCCTGTTGTCCGTGATCACTGGTTAGGCTCATATGTAAGCACACAAGTCCTTTGGTTGATCTATCTCCCTTGTCCCCACCCTCCCCTACCTTCCCTCCGAGGTCTGACAGTCTGATCAATGCTGTTCTTGTTCTTCAGTCTATGATGTTCATCTTTTCCCCTAGATGAGTGAGCTCATGTGGTACTAGGAATACACTCATAGGAACCGAAAATGAGACAAGCAATAATAGTTATGCTGAGAGGCAAATGAATCAGTCTATAGTGAATTTCTTTCTGGGCCAACAGTTCTTTTGAGTCCCGGTTTCTATGTCCAACAGTTCCTTATGTGTACATAACAGCAATGATATTTCAGTTCTGGATGGTGGACAAATGATGGTAATGCAGGTCTCACCCTCTCTGGTTTGGTCCTGGGCAATCTGCAGTGACGCATATCTGCTGACTGCTAGTATGGCAAGGCATGGTCAGCGTCTTCCATCTCTGGACTGTTTCTCTTCTGACTTCATGGCTGGAGCACTCCTGTCAATTCCTCTCTGTTGCAGGAATCCACATGTCTCAGACTTGTTTTCTGAAAATATACAAACATATTCTCGACCAAAAGTTAATAAAGGAATATTTTCTATAAATTTGACTTGCGATCCTTTTTCATTTTTTCACCCAAACGATTTTCCTTTGGCTTGTTTTGACACCATGTATGATTTACCTGGGTGACTTGCTGTTAGCATTACAAATGAAAGTTAATTTTCTAAAGTAAAAATTTTCTAGATGTAATTTATTTGCAGGATATTTTTCCTTACATGATATTGTTCTACTATCCCCCCTTTTTTGGTTTAAATATTGGGAGGCTTTGGGAAATTTTATGCTGTAATCTTGATAGCTTTTAAATTTTACTTTTTTGCACTAAAATGTGACTGCTTTAGGTTCATTATATGTTACGCACTTTTACCATGAGATGAACTACCAATAAAAATTATAGTTAACACTTAGTAACAGCTTTTTTGTCCAGTACAATTGATTTTTCTAGAGTATTTGCTTATTTTGATTGGCCAATTTAAATTAGTCTGAAAACTTGACTACTATTTTACTGTCAAGTTTAATACTCTAACAACCATCTTATTTTACCCTGTAATTATTAGTGGAGAGGATTATTTGCCTTCTTGAGTAGGCCCTGAGCATTCTTGGTGCTAGGCTGGATTTAGATATCATAGACCCCAGTTCCCCGGATCATGGGTGCAAGACATCTCCATCAAGTCTTGTTGCAGTGAGAGGGCATCTGCTGTCGGCCAAGTCTCTGTTACCTGGGTCCCGATGTGAGCTGGGCATGTGAAGCTGAGCAGCCATGGGGGCAGGAGATCTCCTTCAGCAGGGGTGAGGGTTCAGGCCCCTGCAAACTTGGGGGGGTGAAGGTCTGTGCCCCACCTCTGTTGACCCCCAAGTTCTCTCCTGATGGCCCCTATGCGACTGTGCCTGTCTTAGGTTGTTCCTTCCCTGAGGAATCTGCAGGTAAGATCATTGTTGCCACCTTGGCACTTCAGGGAAGAGCTTGGAGACAAAATGCTGACATGAAGGAAAGTGAAGGCACGCAGTCAAGGGGCGCGCCCCATGCCACAGTGTGAGTGCCTGCCCTGTGCAATGTGGGGAGCGGCACTACTCAGGGACTTTGTAGGAAGCCAATATGTTTTCTTTATTTTCTGAGACAGTTTAACGCGGATTTCTCTCTAGCAATTGGATGAGTCTCAATATGAATTCAAAATGTAATGGTTGACCTTGGGCAATAACTAAAGAATGACTGACCCCTCAGTGCTGTGTAGGTAGCCGGAGAGCAGTTAAATGCCAAGGCTCATGCAAGGGGAAGGGGCTGGGTGTTTAACATGCTTTCCCTTCTGAACCTTTGGCTATTGTAAACACAGTTCTCACTCAACTCGTCCAGAAGAGAAAGAACGAGACTAGGAAGAGCAATTGAAACACTGAAGGGAGGTGCGGCTAGACTCAGGCAGCACTCGGTTCACACCTCAGCCATGAGACTGTGCATCAAGTATTTTGGGAGATTTACTAAAACTCTCTGCACCCAGTTTTCTCATCAGTAAAATGTGATGGTAAAGCCTGTCTCACGGGGCTATGCTGAGAAACAGGAGCGGTTTGCATGTAGGTGCCGGCCAGGGTAGCCACTCTGTAAACATTTGGCCCCCATGCCCCCACCTGCAACCGGCCTGCCTCTGCCTCTGACTACAGGAGCTCACAGCACTACCAGGGGAGGTGCGTAGGGGAACCCACGCGTGTCTACCCACAAATACTAGTGCCTGGTTTTAGGACAAGTCAATGAGGAAAGGTTGGGCTTAGTCTCTAAGGATTTGAATAACTGGATGTATGTGTACTTTATAAAGTCTTCTTAGAGGGAAGACATATTTCTAAAGAAAACCAACCCAACTAATATAACATTTCATTTCAGCCAAATAATGGATTGTGTCTTTACTACCTTGTCACATAACTGACTTGACTGATTTGTTTCTTCCCCCAGAATAAAGGCTGTCTGGATTGATCAAGCCAATGGGTTTCTTGACAACCTGCAATGAGAGCAAGGCCATCCTCCATCTCCAGGCTGGCCCCTGAGTGGGGAGCAAGAGTGGGCAAGGTCACCTACACTCCGAAGAGTCCCTTAGTCAGTGGCCTTGGTAATGAAAACGCTAGTTGGAGTTAGAGTATAAATAACGCCTGGAAAAGAGGCTGGATGGGTTTATTTCCTGAGGAGGGCTCTGCGTGTACCATCTTCCTGCTGTGGACACTGAGGGCCGCGCAGGCCAGGTGCTCTGCTAAGGGGTAACAGTGCGGGAGGGAGGGGGATGGAGCAATGACCGTGCTCCCCTGCCCCCCACCCCAGCGTGGCTGCAGTTGCTAGAGTCCATGTGTGCAGCCCGCACTTATTGAGGACACACTGTGTGCCAGGAAGTATTCTAGGTGCTGGGACATAGATAAAACCTCCATCCTCATGGAGCTTAACACTGATGGGGAGACCAACAAAAATAAGTAAAATATATAGTATTTTAGAAAATGATAAATAGCGTGAAGAAAATAATAAAGCAAGGAAGGGAAATAAGAAAGATAGAAGCCAGAGTGCAGGAGATAAAATGTGAAACTGAAAATAGAGTGTTTACTGAAGGCCTCCATGGAAAGGTGGTATTTGAGGAAAAACAGAAAGGAGATGACAAAGGAAAAATAGAACCCACTGATTTCTGGGACAAGAGTGTGCCTGTGAAGTAGAGGTCTGTTCACCTGGTGAGGACAACAGGGCGGAGTCTGGCAGGGAGGAGCGGGGTGGGGCCAGAGGGGCGCGGTGTGATGGAGCGGGCAGGGCCAGATGCCCAAAGCTCTTCCTCCTGGGAAAGGGAGCAGCTGGTGGGAGAGGGGCAGACATGGAAGCGGGGTGTCTCCCTGAGGGCCTGGGCTGCGCTCTGTGCAGGTGGGAGGCGGTGGAAATGGACAGGCAGGGATGCCAAGGGACGGCCTCCCAGAGTTTTCTTTCTGTGGGAATCGATGAGCGTGCACAGTGGCTCCTCTCCTCCGGGCTGGCATTGATTGAAGATGACCCTCCTACTTGTCATGAACACTGCAGACCAGCTGCAGGGAGCGTGGCTGCCAGCTCCCAGGCACTTTCACCTGGACTCAGCCCAGGCCCCAGCCCAGCCCAGGCTGACCTCCCAGCTCCTCCAGGCAGGGCGCCACCCTTGCAGGGCCTGAGCCCCATGCGAAAGGAAATGAAGGGAGAAGAGCGGGCCTCCTGCGTCCTGGGGTCTAACTCTCCCAACACCCCACGGCAGGGCTTGAAGGTGACTCTGTGAACAAATTGAAAACGGTTAATGGGGTGGCCCACGTCGCCCAGACATTAACCAGCACCCCCACGTGCGGGTTGCCCCGAGTCACTGTGGAGGGTGGGAAGGGCACCCTCCACTGTGGCCCTGGCCCTGGCACCGGGACTGTCCCCAGAGGCAGCTCCGGGCTGCAAGCACTGAGGCGGGAACGAGGGCAAGGGCTGGATCCTCCAAGCGCATCCCTCCCGAAAGGTGGACACGCAGTCTTTTCCGCACAAGATGCCCTTGGCCTTCGCCGCAGCAGCACGAGGACTTGCAGGGCGTGTGCCTGCCCAGAGCGGCTGTTCTGGGGCCCGTGTGGCTCCCGGGGTTTCCGAAGCTCATCTCTCTGTGCTTGAGTCTTGGGAGCCTTGCTGGTCCAGGCAAGGTTGGAGGCAACTCTCTAATGCTTTGCAGCAAGAGTCTCAGAAATTCAGTTCAGAAAATAGCCTCCTCAGAACTCCGGGCGCGAAGACACCCAAGAGCCTCCTGGTGTGGCACTTGCTGAGCTGGGATCCAGGATGGAGAGCGACCCTCACTTTCAGTTTTCAAGAGTGACCGTCCGTGTGGGCCCGCACCTGCCCCGCACTCACTGCCCTGGCCACCTGCTGCCAGCCTTCCCATTCCCCGCTGTAACCCTGCTGCTGCTGGACGGGGGGACATGGCGTTGACCCCGTGCGCACTCTGGGCTGGGTGCGTGCTCGCAGCCGCACTGATGGTTGAATAGCTAGTGCTTGTAAACAAGGTCATGTCATTGTCAATAGCAATTTCCTCCCAGGGTCACATTCATTTGGAATTGTTTGGAGTCGCCATTGGAAGGAAGAAATGAGAAAGCAAGGAAAGGAAAGGAGGCAGGATAGGAAGCTGACAGTGCCGCCCTGGCTGGTTTGCTCAGTGGATAGAGCATCAGCCTGCGGACTGAAGGGTCCCAGGTTCAGTTCTTGTCAAGGGCACATGCCTGGATTGCAGGCTTGATCCCCATTGGGGGACGTGCAGGAAGCAGCCAATCAATGATTCTCTCTCATCATTGACGTTTCTATCTCTCTTTCCCTCTCCCTTCCTCTCTGAAAACAGTAGAGATATATTTTTTAAAAAAAGAAAGAAAGCTGACGGTGCCTGAGAATGCTGCTCAGACTGCACATGGGACCAGATGTGGGACCACGTGTGGGACCGCATTAGCCCAGGGTCACTGTCCCAGGAAGTGAGCAGGCCCAAAGGGTGAGGCGATGAGCTTCCAAACCCGGGCAGTGGGGGTGGAGGAGAGGAAGAGGAGCCTGGTTTGGGTGCAAGGTCCATTTCTTGTGAAAAGTGCTACAAGCCTAGTGCCCAGCAGGGCTTAAGCTGAGAGACTTGAGGGTCATTTCTGCTTCACCAAGAGGCCCAACCATCCCCTGCCTACCCTGCCGGTGCCAGACAGGCTGACTGGCGTGTTGATGATGCACATGGATTGTAAATGTCCTGCTTGGATCCCTCTCCCTCACCCCCAGGCTCACGCACTCTCATCCCTTCTAGAGAATCCTTTCTGCTCTCAGAGCTTTAAAATCATTATTTCTGTCGTACTTTCTACTGAAAATGATAAGAGAGAAGGAAGTCTAATCCACAACTCGGGCTGTGGCTTCTAATTGTCTCCCTTAACCACTGGGGCTGGAGCCTTTTGTCTAGGTGGCCTCGGACCTCTGCCTAGTGTCTGACGCCCTTTCTAAGTGAAGGCTTAGTCCCTGCTGACGGGTGAGGGGAAGGGAACTTTGCTTTAAAAGTATATTTATCCAACATGCTTCTCATTTACAAACAATCTCAGCCTTCAGAGGCCCACGAGGGGCAGCGTGGAGTGCTTGCTCAGGGCCCCTGGGAATGCGCCGTGTGGGCAGCAGGAGGACTGCATAGGCCACGCTTGCTCTGAGCGATGAAGTGACACATGTTTAAAGCTGCCTCCTGGTTCGGCTGCAGGCAGCCTCCCTGCTCATTTGTCACATTCATGCTTCTTATCGCAACAAAATGAGGGGACAGGCAGAGAGGAAAAGAGAAAACATTCACTTCAAAGTGAAAAAAGATCTTCGTTAACACAGCTCCCAGTGCTCACCTGTGACAGCAGATAGCTCACTGGAGACTGTCACTGGTGGCAGCCTCCTCAGAGGCACCTGGTGGCAGCTGTCTCGGGAGATGTGGGCCGGGGATGGGAAGGGGCATCGGAGAAGCTCCAGGACCACAGAAGGAGGAGCCCGTTTAAGCAGGATGTCAGTACCCCGTCGGCCCCGAGACCCTCATGATCTCAGCTGTTTGTGCAGCTGTGTCTCTTACCACTGCATCGCTTCTCTCGCAAAATGTGTGCTTACATCCCATCGAGTGACATCTTCCACGTCCTCAAAGCCTGTCCCTCACTTCCAGCTGGCTCTATCCTTGCTTCCCACCCTGGCTCCTGCCAAAGCCTCCAGCCCGTGCCGAACCAGCAAACCCAGCACAACTGTGCTCTCTGTGCCGGCTTTCCTGACTCCCGCAGCCTCGGCTCTTCCCTGCTGGTCTGCTCAGTTGAGTTGAGCCTAATCAGCAAACAATGGCAGAGAGAATAATATAACAAAACCTCCTGTTTTTACACACTCCCAGGACCAGCGTCCAGCCGGTCTGAACGAAGCTGCTGTGCCTTCAACCCCTTCTTTGTGCTGCTCCATCCTCACCTACCTCCCAATGGCATGGGGACGTTTTCTGGAGGTTTGGGGCTGTGATCCAGCATATTGGCTACCTTCATATTAGGACCCTTTTCTATTCCTATCATGGGGAAACTGGACAGACACATCTCATCCTCTGTGGAAGTCATCGCTTTATCATCTTACCCAGCAAAAACAGAAGCACGCCTCTGTGCAGCCCTCCCGTGAAAGTCTCCTTCCTGAGAGTCATGGACCAGGGACCAGGTGGGCATTCACACGAGGCTGCCAATATTTTATTTAAAAAGGAAAGAAAGAAAATGCCTCCATCTACCATCACCATTTCCTACGGGGAGTGCAGCCACGCCCCCACCCCCACCCTCTTGTGTGCGGCACACTCAGCTGGCAGTTGTGAATAAATGGAGTAAAATAAATATGATTTATAGGAAATAGGCTCCATTGAGTTAGAATTATCTCCAACAATTCTTTAGCTCAGTGTGTATTGATCTTGTTGCAAGAGAAGTTCCACTTGTCAGAGGGTCCATGGCCAAAAGAACAGTTTACTGCCCTTGTGTGACCAAGTGAATATGTCTGGAGCGACATGGTCTTCTAAATCCTGCACATATCTGCCTTCCAGCAGGCCTTAAATTCTGGTTTCACAATCTTGATACCCCACTGCCACCAACAGAATGGCATAGCCATTCCCCAGACTTTCTGCCGCCCACCGCTGTGAGAGCTCAGAGATGTTTGTAGGACAGCACACCCCCGAGGGGGCTCCAGCTCCAGGAAATGGAATAAATGACTGAATGTCAACTCTCCCTTCCTCAGCCCCAGCTGATGAAGCCTAACTCCAGCCATCCCATCTCTTAATCCTCCCACAGCACTGCCCGTTAAACTTCCCTAATGTTTAACTCTGAACATAGTCTCCTCCAGCTCAAAAAGCTTTCATAGTTTTTCATTAAGCACAGAAAAAGGTCCAAATCCTTTGTCACATATTAAAAGGCTCCCATAACTGACTTTAATATATCTTTTCAATCTCAATGACTTCCAGCAGTTTGTCTTACCTCCCTTATGACTTTTTTCAATATCTGCTTTGCCTATTAGTGAGTGTCTGTGTCTTCTGTCTTCTGCTAGAGAATGAGCTCGCTGTGCCCCTTACCCCAGCACAAAGTCCTGCAAATACTAACTCAAGTTACAACTGTTAGATGAATAAATAAGCTAAACAGGCACAGAAAAATAAAGCTGCGCCTTTACTCAGTCACTCATATTGTGATCTGCCACAGCACTTAGCATGGTATTAAGTACATCACAGATACTCAATGCACAGGACTTGAATTAAGAAAGGATAGAAGGTGAGAAGGCAAGAAGAACAGAAGGTAGGAAAGAAGGTTAAGGGGAGGAATGAGCTCAAAGGAGATCAGGATTTAAACTATATGACAGACCTATCAATTTAGATTTAATCTCTTGGACTACAAGGCAGGTGGACAGTGCTGGGAGAGTGAGAGAGATTCGGACACTATGAACCAACTCTGTCCACAGTCAGGAAGTGAGGAAATATAGCCTCCAATCATAGGTTGTGGGAGTCCCTGTCCTCAGCAAAGGAGAAAAAACTGAATGTCTGAAATAAGGGCAAGTGAAGGTCAAATGAAGAAATGCCTAAAGGTTTCCAGCTGACCCTTGCATTCATATGCTTTGTGTCCAGATCTCCTTCCCTAGGTGGGTTCTGCTACCAGTAGCCCCAGACCATCATCAGTGCCCCGAAAGCAACAGCCACACAAAACAGAAACTCTCCATGAAGGTTCTTCCATATCTTCTCCATGACTGACTTTGGTCATTTTTCAGAGAGTTCAATTTGCCCACCTGCTTCTTTTCTCCAGGACATCCAGTTTGTGACTTTCCTGTGATCATCAACCTCTCTCTTCTAGACCTTGAGTTACTCACCTCCTCCCATTAACTGCCGAAGGATAATAACTATGATAAATCTCTAATTCCATAGCACTTGTAGCCTATAGCCTTCCTGATTAAGCCCTGACTAATCTTCTTTAGATAGGATGTAGCCTGAGAAAGCTGCTTATGGATCATTTAATGGATCATATAAATATGGTTTGTTTCTTATGTAAAAGTAAATATATGAACATGTATTCAGAATTTGTTTTAATCATGTATGGTAAGGCAGAAGGAACAGAAATGATGGTCATGAAGGAAGAAGTTTATATTCATAGATCCCTAAAAGCAGGAGGTATGCCATGGCATGCAGCGCCATATGGGGAAGGATGAGGGATGGTCAGGGGGCAGAGAGAGATGAGAAAGAAGAGAATGACCCAAAGCCTTATTGGGCTTTTGTAGGAAGAAATGTGTACCCAGGGTAGCTAAGGTGAGTAAGATAGGGATTAGGTAGTTTGAATAATTTTAGATGGGCTTTAGGCTCTATGAGTGGTCCCAGGTTGTCCAGTAGCTGGTCCGGCATTGATTTAGGGCAGAGGAAATATTTGGTTGTTTTGTATGAGAGTTTGACAAAGGAGATGGTTTGCAGTGTGGCTCTGGGTTGGTTAATATCAAAGGCATACTAAAAGGGGAGAGGTTTACTGTCTCTAGGCAGTCTCTCCAGGATGGAGGCCCAAAGTGCTAGATCATCAAGAATACAGAAAAAAAGAATCTAGAGTCCATACAGGAGACATGACTCTCTAAGGACCCAGACAACAAGGCAAAAGTCTGACAAAGCTGAGATCTGAGGAGAACCAGATCTGACAAAGCTGAGATCTAAAACACTCAGACCTGAACGAGTGAGACGAGGTCCCTCAGAGCAGGGGAGCTGTGACATGAGCCCAACTGGATTTCAAAATTGCTATGGAACAGAGATATTTATATGACTCTAATTTCCTCCCTTTGTGAGCCTGAGCTTCTATAATAGCTGCACTATGCCAGATCCACACCATTGCATATTGGGTTGTAGCTCTTTAATTTATAGACCACCAAATCAATATGAACCACACTAAAGAACCCATCGCAAGAAATGAAATATCAGGGTAAATATCTCATACACACTTGGACATCTACTCTAATAAAAGAGAAACATGCAAATTCACCACCACTATGCCCACCAGCCAATCAGGGCAAGTATGCAAATTAACCCAACAAAACTGGAGGCGGCCAGGGAGCTGGAGTGAGCAGGAGGCTTGGGTTGCCCCCCACAATGGAGGAAGCCAAGCTTCCCGCCTGCCCTGGCTGGCCTTGGCCTCTGCTTAAAGCTACAAAGTTTCAATTATAGACGATAAATAAATCCCAGATACCTGCTTCCAGCCAGCCCTGGCCTCTACTCAAGGAGGTGCTGAAAAAAAAAAAAAAAGAAAGAAAAAAAGGAGGGACTGGGAGCCATCAGCCTCTCACCCAGGCTGGCCAGGCACCCCAGCGGGGACCCCCATCCTGAAGCGGGTGTGGCCAGCTTGAAAATGGCCCTCAGCCCCTCACCCAGGCTGGCCATGCCCCCCAGCGGGGACCCTCACCCCATGCGGGTGTGGCCAGCCTGCAAAACACCACAGGCCCCTCGCCCAGACTGCCCCAGGCCCCAAGGGAACCCCCACCCTGATCCGGGACACCCTTCAGGGCAAACCAGCCGGCCCCTACCCATGCACCAGGCCTCTATCTATACCTGTGATGGGCAACCTTTTGAGCTTGGTGTGTCAAACTTCACCAAAAAACTGAGTATAACTCGGGTAGTGTGTCACTTTGAGGAAAAAACATTATTTCGCAAATGTTTCATCCTCGGCATGCGGCCGCCTCAGCGGCTGCATGTCATCAGAAATGGCTATGCGTGTCAGTGCTGACACGCGTGTCATAGGTTTGCCATCACTGATCTATACTAATAAAAGGGTAATATGCTAATTAGACTGGGAGACCTTCCAGGAGATCTTCCAGACATTCTTCTGGACAAAGCCATGGTGGCAGGGCCGAGGTAGAGGTGGTTAGAGGCCAAGAGGGGAGGGCAGTTGTGGGTGATCAGGCCAGGATGGGACGGCAGTTGTGAGTGATCAGGCTGGTGGGGGACGGGGCCACTGGGGGTAAGCAGACCACCGGGGGACCAGTTGGGGGTGAGCAGGACATCAGTGGGGGTCAGTTGGAGGTGATCAGGACAGCGGGGGGGGAAGTTTGGAGTGAGCAGGCCAGCAGGGGAGCAGTTGGGGGTGAGCAGGCCAGTGGGGAGGGAAGGTGGGAGCAAGCAGGCCAGCAGGGGGGGGGCAGTTGGGGGAGAGCACACTGGTACAAGGGGCAGTTGGGGGTGATCGGGCTGGTTGGGGAGTATTTGGGGGCAAGCAGGCAGGCAGGCAGGCAGGTGAGCAGTTAGGAGCCAGAAGTCCCAGATTGCAAGAGGGATGTCCGACTGCCAGTTTAGGCCCAATCCCTGTAAACCAGCAGTCGGACATCCTTCGAGAGGTCCTAGATTGGAGAGGGTGCAGGCCGGGCTGAGGGACACCCCCTGCCCCGTGCATGAATTTCGTGCACAGGGCCACTAGTAATTAAATGACAAAATTCTGGACCCCAAGCCTAAGTCTGATGCTATCCTATATAATAAAAGTGTAATGTGCAAATCTACTGAACAGCCGAACAGCAAATGAACACCCAGACGACCAACTGGGACCACACTATGCCAGGCCAGCCAAGGAGGATGCGATGTGATTGGTTGGGGGACTGGCTATCCCCATCACCCCACAGAGGGAGTCCCAGGCCTCTATGAGGAAAGCCTGGGTCTTGGGTGCCAGAGGGAAGCTGGTGCTGGCAGCCCGGGGAAGGAAGGCCTACTCTTGCACAAATTTTGTGCATTGGGCCTCTAGTAATTGAATAAGATTGTTATAGTTCCTGGAATGTGGGGAAATACGTTTTGCATGGAAGAATGTAAATAATTTGTGGCCATGGGATGAACTGTGAACAATTGAAGATGCTGTTTTGTTGTGTATTGGGGTTTTTTTTACACTCCCCTCATATATAGGTGAAACCTGTTACCTTCCCCTTAAACTGGGACTGGCCTTTGGGCCTCCTTTGGCCATCAGCATGTGGTGGAAGTGGCCTTGCATAGACTGCAAGTCTGGACTATAAGAGCATTTGTGTGCTAGGAGCACTTCCTCTTGGAGCCCAGTTGCTGCACTGGGAGAAACTCAAGCAGTGTGAGAGGTTGGACAGAGAACCAGCAAACTCTGCAGTCACCAGCCCAGCTGAGTGCCCAGCCAGCAGTGCTGCCAACATGAAGCTTTTGGGAATCCTCTTGCTTTTCCCATCTAGTCCATCCTGCAGGAGATTGTAGCCCCAGGCAATGAAATGAGGAGCAAAAACACCTCGGCTAAGTCCTAACTGAGCTATGGAATTGTGAGAGGTAATAAATGGTGGTTATTGTTTTTAAGCCATTGTGGCAGGGAGTGTTGGGGTGGGGCGGGGAGGAGTTACATCACAATAGGCAGCTGGAACAACAAGAGAGCAGCAAACTTAGAAATGCCTCAAAAAATCTAAATTATGGATTCCAGGCTATGAGCTCAGGTTTTCCAAGTACACATTCTTCTGAGAGCCTCCTTGCCTCCACCCTTCTCCAAAGAGTCACTTGTCTCTGAATGAAGTATGGCCACGACATGCTTTGGATGATCACATTGAATCTTTTCTGGGTTTGAACAAATGTGTTCTGTCCTTTGGGCAGTTTTCCCCTCCAATTCTTTATGTTAGCACAGACAAAGATATACTCTTAAACTGAAAAATATTAAAACATTTGTTGGAGATTGATGATCCTGAATAGAGAAGTAACAAGCATGCTATGGGCTCTAGCCATTCTGCTTTCATTTGCTTTATATTGCTGTTGGCAAATCTGCATAATATAAAAGTATATCTTCACATTCTTATACAAAAATTTTAAACTTCCTTTTATAAATTGATGTCTCTGAATGAAGGGGTTGCATGGTTTATCTGGTTCTAGCTGCTCTGTTTTCATTTGCTATTGTATTGCTTTTGGCAAATCTGCATATCATAATAGGATATTTGTGTAAGCTTGCCTGAAGCTTGTTAAGATCTTTCCAAAGTTCCTGAACATATGAGTAAGATTATGCAGGAGAATCATCATGACTTGAGATCCAGATTAGGGCATCCTAATTTGACTGGTGCCCTTGAGCTCTTGCATTCCTCAGTCAGGTAAAACAACTTCGAGTTCTGGGATTCGTGCACAAGTAGGTTGCCAGAACAGGTGAATAAAAATATAAGACATCCAGTTAAGTTTGAAGTTCAGATAAACAATAATGTTTTAGTTCAAGTATATCCTGTGCAATGTTTGTACATACTTAAACTAAAAGCATTTTAAATTAGATGTTCTGTATTTTACCTGACAATGCTATCATGTCTCAGTAAAGTAGGCCAGGTGTCTTTCCTGTGGTATACATCATTTATTTACTTATGTATTTATTAATCCTCACCAGAGATATAGATATGTTTATTGATCTTGAGAGAGGGAGAGAGAGAAAGAGAGAGAAATATGGATCGTTGTCTCCATACATGTCCCGATCAGAGATTGAACCTGCAACCTAGATATGTATCCTGACCAGGAATAGAACTCGCAACCTTTTCTTTTTTTTGTTTTGTTTTTTTAAATGTATTTTATTGATTTTTTACAGAGAGGAAGAGGGAGGGACAGAAAGTTAGAAACATCGATGAGAGAGAAACATCGATCAGCTGCCTCTTGCACACCCCCTACTGGGAATGTGCCCGCAACCAAGGTACATGCCCCTGACTAGAATCAAACCCGGGACCCTTGAGTCCTCAGGCCAACTCTCTATCCACTGACCCAAACCGGTTTCGGCAGAACTCGCAACCTTTTGGTGCACAAAACGATGCTCCAACCAAATGAACCACCTGGCCGGGGCTAGGGTGCACATCATTTCACAAGCTGTGTCTCTTCTTCCACTTCTGTGGGACCCACAGCAATGTGGCCGTGCTTTAAGATGCAGCATGGCAAGGAGACGCAGACGCCTGGGAACCGAGAGCAATGGGGAAGGTCCTGCACATCTGTCGGGCACTATAATGCTTATGCAGATGAGTATGTCACACATGTTCAACACTGCAATCCTCTCCACAACCCCAACCTCACCACTTGACTATGCGAACATGGACCCTCGGAGAAGGCCTGGCCCAGGTTCACACAGCTGGTAGCTTGAGGCTCAGCTCTCTGAGCAGAAGTACCTGGTCCTAAGCACGTATTGCTATCGCTTCACAATATGCTGATCCCTAGTGAGGCATGCCAGGTGAACGGGGCATGTGAGGAGGGAGTAAAGTTCTTGAGATTTTACTGCCACTCTTGTGTCGTCGGTGTGTTCCCTTGCTGCATGACCTCTAAGAGGCCTGTTGATAACTATATGCTTTATCAAGACAAATGAAGGTAAGAGGGAAAATGTGGAAAAGACATAAAATGTGCCTCTTTTTTAAGTCAACAGGAGGAATACGTCCTTATCCAGTGACTCGAACAGATCTTAGCCACTTGGTCTTGTCACATCTAGATGGTAGAAGATCCTCTTCTATGGACAAGGAGGGGACTGCTCTTAAGTCACTCATGGTCGAGTGAAAAATGTCTCTTTTTACATAGAAGAGCCCTTGGCACAAAGTAGAAATAGTAGGGCTCCTCTCTGAAGCTTCGGGAGAGGCCTGTACCTGGAATATTGCAGAAAAGAATGAAGGGCGGAGACAACGAGGGCATGGTGCAATGTCAAGCCAGTCATGGGCCCTGGTGTGTGCCATTCTGACCTGTGCTGCTTGATAGGGCAGCCAGCAAAGTTTAGAAACTTATTTATAAAAAGGGAGTGAAATATATCACCCCCTTATGGAGATTTCCTTTCCCAAAACTAACAAGCCAAGACCTGGATCCAAGATGCTAGCAGATAGGTATCTTTTTAATGAAAGATTGACGTCTCTTAGCCAGGCTCAGGAATGCCAAATGTGGCTTCTATTTTGCACTCCTTTTCTAACACTTGAGAGCTCAGAATGAAACAGTCAGCATTTATCCTTGCGCTTGACCTATATCATTTTCTGGAAAGATGCTGACATGAAGGAAATCCAACGGCCCGAAGCTGAACAGAGCAAATGAATCACACAATGCGTTCCCCCTGCAGAAGCACGTGGTCCTGATGCTTTGGAAACCAGGGTACAGGATAGGGTCCCATGGTCTTCAGCCTCTCACACATGCCATTCAGGTTGCTTTTCTTCCATGAGTCCATCCTGGATTGCATCGGTGCCAGGAATAGAACTTGGGAATGACAGAAGGCAAAAGCCAGCAAATTCACTAAATGTACTTGGGCGTATATATCGATTACCCCAGATAGTTGTGGAGTGTGTCTTCTGCTGTCTGTGAGTATTTCTGAGGTGGGAGATGGAGATTTCAATAGCCTTGCACAGGAATCCATGCCTCCCTCATAGAAAAGTTGCAAATAAACTTACTGTTGCAGAGGGCCTATAGAAGGTGTGATTGGGTATTTTGTTGAGGTGAGAAACTGCCTCTCGCTGTTTGACTTTAGGACAGTTTTCAAGGTGCAGATGAATTAATATTTTGAGTAGTAACTGTATGCCAGGTAAGTGCCATGCCGGGATCAGACGGGTCTGCACCCTGGCGTTTTCTAATCCACTCTGTGATGTGGACGTGTGTCCCCTGGACCACAAGCAAGCTGACCTGGCCTGAATAAAAGACAGCAAGCACTTAGCCAGGCCAGTCATTGCCAGGAAGGAAACAGGAAGCACACTAACCAGGTCCAGCTCGTTCCAAAGATGGGCCTTCGGTTGCCTCTCCTCTGCTTCTTGGTTCACTGGAAACCAGTGTGCTCCTTTGCTGTTGGACGGGCACTTGCCCTCTCCTTACTGCCTGGATTCTTTTGCTGACGACCCGCTCTTGCTCTGGAACCCATTTTGCTGTCTTCACCAGAAGTTAGAACTCCTCAGCTCCAGGATTCCGCAGCCCTGACCAATGAAGCTGGTAGATGAATACCCACGCTGTTGCTCTTCAAGGCAATGCTTATGTGGGTTGTATTACTGTTTTCTAGTTCCCTTCTGAGGCCAGGCCAGCCTCTGACATTGGCTGCTGCTTTGCTAACTTGTCCATTTTGGGCTGCCTTACTTTTCTTGTGCCATTTATCCAACCCCTAGTGGTGCTTCTAAGGTTGCTTTTTGTATTATAGTTTCATGGCCTAATTTTGAGGGAACTCCCAAAATGTAGCTTTAGAGATGGAGAAACTGAAGAAGTGTGTGTGTGTGTGTGTGTGTGTGTGTGTGTGTGTGTGTGTGTGATGAGAAGGGTGGGAAAGGGTGATAGTCTAAGACCAGACCAACCACTCTGTCAAAGCACTACTTTTTTATTTGTAAATGTGATTTAAAAATACCTACCTTACATAGCTGTTGAAAGTATTTGATGTATGAAAAACTGCTGCCCATATTAGGTGCCCAATAAATGTTGAGCAATTATAGAGCTGAAAGTTCATGACCTTTGAGCCTGACCTACATTAAACACCTGGATGTAAACTCTAGATCTGTCACTTTCTAGCTATGTATGTCTGGGTAAATTTCTCTGAGTATCAATGTCTTTATTTGTGCAATGGGCATAAATATATACTCCCCACAAAGTGCTGAAGGTTGAAGTAAGCCACAGACAGTACAATGTAAGTTCCCAGACCCTGGGAGCACTTTTACTTCTGCTCCTCCCACTTCTGCAGGGACACAGACGGGCCTTCAGGCAGTGTGGGTTTCCAGGCCTCCCAGTCCTACTCTGGCAGGAATTAAAATCACGCTTGCAATTTCTCTGAGGGATTGGTAGGCGTTTGATGATGATTTTATCACTTGGTAGAGGGGAAAGTCACTCAGTGATTAGCTGGGTTCTTCCATTAAAACCCAACGCCCAAGGTATACTCTAATTGCCCACAAATTCCTGTTAGGCTTTATAGCGTAATTGCTATTCATGGTCCAATTAAAGGGCCATTGCAAGCTGAGAAGAATGTGCTTTATTACTTCAATTTTGAAATTCGTGTCTTGGATCTTGAATCCACTCCTGGTCTATAGGGTTTCACCTAGTGTAATGCCCGTGCTGCTACAACAAGGCCTGTGGGGCTGCCTTCCCATGGCCTGGCTCCCGCAGGCGCCTGGGCTGAAGGCAGGGCCTCCTCAGGCTCTCGCACTTCGCAATGTAGATGGCGGAGGGACAGAAGGAGAGGGGCCTGCTCCTCCTGGTGTGCCTAAGACCTTGAAAGAAAACCATCAGGACTGTTTTGAGTTTAAGCTGCCAGGGTGGTGGAACCTGGCCCTCTCCAGAGGAAAGGCAGCTGGCACAGGCTCAGAAGAAATGTAGGCACCACCCAGGGGGCTGGGGGTTCAAGCAGGCCTGGGTTCAAATGCCTGCCCTGCCATTTCCTAGTGGCCTGGCATTTGGCAAGGCAGCTCTCAGTAGCGCAGTGTCCTCACTCACTGAAAAGAGTAAAATCGCAAGGACTAGATGAGACAATACGTGGAAAGCACCTCACACATACTAGTCTCTCGTAAATGCTTTCATCATCATCAACACCTCACCACCACTGCCACCAACTTCTCCAACTTCTCCACATCGCCCTTTCAGAGCATCTCGGTCAGGATGGGAGGTACCTGCTGACAGTGGCAATGGCACCTCCACCGATTGACAAGGCTCTTCATGCTTAATTTTAAGCAACAATAAATGGGGCTCTTTACTGAGTACGTCTCAGAGCATTCAGTCCTCCAGTTTCTATTGTAAATCTGAAATAAGTGGTCTGAGTAGCACAGAGCACAGTAGCCAAGGGTACAGACTTCGAAGTCAGAGACACCTGGTGCAAATGCCTGGTTCTGTCCTGTCAGCCTCTAGACTCTCGGGCTCTGCATCTCTCCAACGGGAATAACAGTGCTTCCTTCACAGATGCACAGAGAAGATTAAATGAGAAAAGGCAGAAAAAGCGCTTACTACCATATGTGCACTTAGACGTTCAGGAGAGGTTAAATCAACATTCTTCTTCTCATTCTAAAAAAGAGATGGAATCATACTATCATACTACATCTTGGAAGCTCCCAAAGCCCCCTTTTGGTAAATCTACTGAATCCTAGGAAGAGAACAAACCTGTGGCCAGAAGCTGCCTCTAGAAACCTTGGTGCTCCTGTGCAGTGAGGGTGCGTGCTGGGCAGGCGGACAGAGGCCACTGGTCTGCGTGCGTCTGAGCTCCCGGTGGCTGCGTGAGGACCGTGAGGAAGAGGGGCCCTAGCTGTGCCACTAAGGGTTCAACCGGCTCTTCATGAGGAAGACACCGCTGAGGACAAGCAGAATGGAACTTCCAAGTAGACAGGGATTTGGAGGAAATTCAGAATGTGCCCAGGCAGCGGCAAGTGGAAACACTGGCTTGATGACCAAACATCCCCCTGGCCAACCAGGAACTGTCCCCTTGTGGAAAGGACAGGCTTACTGAACAGTCCTGGCTCTGAGAGGCACAGTGTGGGGTGCCATGTCATTCCCATCCCCCCTGTAGAAAGAACCTGGGAGTGTGGATAAGCCATGGTCCCAAACACTGGCCCAAGGCTTCACCCACCAAGTCCCCACCTATCTGCCCAGAGAAACACACATAAGCATTAACTCCTTCATCTTCCAGGATTCAAACCCACATCCAGACATCTTACAGCCAAGGAGCAGAGTCTTGGCACCTCTCTCTGTTTAGCCAGAGAATTCATTGCATGCTGAACAGAACGGATCGTTTTGCTGTGAGCTTGGCCCACAGTCCCCCAGTGCCCACTGGTGAGGGTTATTCATCCACACGCTGGGCCATTTGTTTCCTCCGCAGATTTCCCGGAGACTTTTGCATGGAATGTTCACGGGTTTTTCCTTTCATGTAATTTCCTTGTGCATGACAGTGACCTGCCAACTCTCAGGTCCCGCTGGCCTCTGAATGGGGAAGTGCTCCCTTGTTTTGCACGTGGCTGGCGCTGGCCTCATCTCAGAAGTAGGAATGGTCTTGCTTGACGCTGACCTGAAAAGGCTCAGTCCCACAAAGTGCAGGCCTGTGGCAAGCCCGACCTGAGACCGAGGGGAGCGGCAGGGGCAGCAGGACGGATGAAGAGTGAGACTCTTGGAACCGAATGGGCGGCTTTTGTTTGTAGTTCTGTTCTCCCCATTTGGTCTTGGAAAGCCACTCACCTGCATTCTGCCTCAGCTCCTTCAGCACACAATGGAGAGGGTGCTCCCCGGTGGGAGATCGCGGTGGGCTCCCAGCAGCAGCCCCAGGAGTTAGGAGTCCGATGTTCTCTTCCATCGGCGTCTTCAGGGATAAACACACAGCACAATCATCGCCAAATCACAAAGGGCACTTAAAACGATCTACTGTGCTATTTGCTTACGTCCCCGCTCTCCTGGACTGTGGGTCCCTTACAGGCAGGAGGCGGGGGTCACTTTCATTTGTATCCCCAGTGATTAGTGAACATATGGAACAAACGCACATGCAGTTGTGACCTGCGGCTCAGACAAGGACCCTGGTCCCCATGGCAGCCTTGAATGGATGTGTCTTGGCCTGGGAAGGGGTGAGCTCTGGGAGAGTAGGGACAACCTGTTCCCCCAATGCCTGGGGAAAGGCCAGCGCTGAGGAGGGGCCTAGTCCAGGCTTTGTTCCCACAAATGCGGGGCTTCGGAGGGTGGAGGTTTCAGCCCCAGAGGAGGTGGGAGCAGAGCTCCGAGGAGCGGGCTGGGACTGGATCCAGGCCTCCTGGGGGAGGAGGCAAGAGCCCCCTGACAGGCCCACGGCTGCTTGTGCCACACGGGATCGAGCTGTTTTGCGGTGGGCCTTCTAGGGGTCGCGATAAAAATTCTTCATAGCAGATGAGTTTGCCAGCGTTTGCAGAAGGTTTGCAGTGCACCCAATGGGGGGGGGGGGCAGGGGGGACCGGAGGCCGCAGGGCACGGTGCACACCTGCACGCACCTGCCCACGCACAAGGACAGGCCGAGTCACATGTCCACGGTGCAGTCACATTCCACCCACAGGCTCAGGTCCTCGCTTACCAGGGACACTGCCTCTCCCCTGGGTGATTGGTGGGCTGCTCAAGCAGCATGTATCCTTCCCCAGGCCACAGCGGAGTGGAGCCGGAGCCGCAGGAGGAGGGAGATGGAAGGGAAGGGAGCACAGAGGGGAAGGAGGAAGGAGGGGATCCGCTACAGTAAAATGACGCCAAGGGGCAGCTGCCCAGCCTCAGCCTGAATGGTTTCCACAGCCCCGTGGAGAGGAACGGATCTACCTGTCCTGGCCGCTGGGCAGTGGGAGCGCCTGGACTGCTCACCAATCCTCTCTCCCAGGACAACACAGGCGCAAGGACTTCATTGCAGCCACTGAACCTCAAAGCTGCCGCCTCTTCTCTGATGATGTCACAGCTTAGCCCAGCACACTGTGGCGTGAGAAACAGTGAAGGCGCTGTGGCGGGTGGATCAGGGGCAGCGCAGGCCGGTTCAGAGGCCGGGGAGGGGAGGACACACATACACCCCCCTCCCCCACCCCGCCATGGCCCCCTGCGTGGCTCCCTGCAGAGCAGCCGGATGCTGACATCAGTTATTGGGTCACATTCTATACCAGGAAGCAGAGGGTGATAAAAATAGCACCTCACATTTGAAAACACTTCACATTTGCCGAAGTGCTTTCCACACCTGTCATCTGGCTCAGTCTTCACGGCGCCCTTCCCCATGAAACAGGAACCTCCATGTGCAGAGAGCAGCACCGCTGCCACAGGCGCCCCAGCCCCGCAGCAGGTCCCCCAGCTCCACCTCCACCTCCTGGGGGGTGGAAAGGCCTGCTGCATGCCCAGGCCCTGCCCCCTCCAACCTGATTGACAGCTGCGTTTTGGTCCCCGCTCCTCCTAAGCATCTGCCACATGTGCGCATTGCCCCCTCACTCAGGCACCCCACTCCCCGGGCACCTGCCCCCTCCACTCAGGCACCCCACTCCCCGGGCACCTGCCCCCTCCACTCAGGCACCCCACTCCCCGGGCACCTGCCCCCATCACTCAGGCACCCCACACCCCGGGCACCTGCCCCCCTCACTCAGGCACCCCACTCCCCGGGCTGCACACAGAGGAGTGCGATGGCAGGGGCTTTTCCTAAAACAAACATGAACATGTCACATGGCTGCCCAGGCTTCTCCGGTGGCTCCTGGGACAATGTCCAGGCTGTGGCCTGGTCGGCGACCTGTTCCTGGGCTCTGGGGCGTGGTCCCTCGGCACCCGTGAGTGATCCCGACTTGGGACCTTCCCACGGGCGCCCAGCGGCCATGCTGCTTGGGGCCTCTCTCACGCACAGCCTTCCTGTGCTATGTGGTTGTCATAATTGTGATACTAACGACAGTGAGGAAGAGGAGGGCGGGTGGTGTGATAAGCGGTGTGTTGGTCGTTGACCATCTCAGTGTGTAACCATATGTCTCCTCAGTTACTCACCCCATGGCCTAGCCCAGGTGGAAGCGGCCTCCCTCCATCATCCACACCTCAGGCCAACTCCCTCCCAGGAGGCCCTCCCTGGCCCTCCCGAAGTCCTCTGCTGCACTACCTCTCACTGTCCAGCCATCCTGTTTTATTGTGTCTCACTCATCGTATCTAGGCATCTGCTGCCCCACGGCCACCAGCAGCGTGTGAGCTCCGTGGAGCAGGGCAGGCCCACTCAATCAGAACCTAGAACATGCCACAGCCCTGGTGTTGACCAGGACCATTGCCTGACCAGGAGCCTGAGGCTCAAGAACTTAATTAACGTGTCCAAGGTCAACCCGCTACCAATCTGATTCAGGGTTTCCTGATGCTAAAGCCGCCTCCCAGTTTTAAAGTCACATGGTCCAGACATTTCTCCAGAGTCCCTAAGACCTTATGTCTCAGCACATGTGCACGCATCCTCACAGGCTCCCTGTCCCCAGGAGTCACTGTCGCCTTGGCACTTACCCCATCTTGTAACTGCCCCTTCATGTATCTTTACATATCTGTGTTTTTAATCCTCACCTGAGGATATGTTTCTATTAATTTTAGAAAGAGAGTAAGGGAGAGAGAAACATTGATCCTTTGCCTCCTATTCAGACCCCCACCAGGCCACAACCTTTGTGTGTACAGGATGGTGCCCCAACCCACTGAGCCACCCGGCCAGGGCCATTCGTGTGTCTTCAGACCATCATCACTTGACACCAGGACCCTGCCGTGTTTCCTGGGATGCCTCTGGTTCCGGGCCTGGGAACGGAAATCAAGACTCTGCTGCACCTGAGGCCGGGGGTGTGGAGAGCCTGCCCCACAGACGGGCACTCTCTATCCCAGAGCTGCTCCGAGGGCGGTCCGCGGCCCCGCCGGGAGCTTGTGGCAATGCAGGTCCACAGACTCCATCCGGACCCACGCATTCGGAGCCTCTAGGAAGCGTGCGGCCATCGGGGCTTAAAGCCTCCGTGGATGCTGACACAAGCTCAGCTTCTAGGATCACAGCTTTAGCCCAAGGACTGAAACCATTAAACAAATTAACATAACTGCTGAATCCCAGATCGCCTCGCATCACGCAGGCTCAGAGTTGAAGGCAGAGTGGGTGCAATCGCCAGACCCTGCTGGGAGAGCCAGCGCCTGCCCCCGCCTCAGCTGGCGGCGCCCTGCCCTGCACAATGTCCTGCTGGCGTCCTTCCGCAGGAACCTCGTCCCCTGGCAGAAGCACTGAGCAAGGTCCTCGTCCCCAACACTCCCTCCCCCTCCTCCACACCATTTGTGTCCGGGGCACTGCATCCTGGCTTCCCAGTGCCGGGTTCCTAGCTCCCTGAGCACCTCCTTGCTGGGACTGGGACTGGACCTAGTCCTCCCCCCCGAGTGCCAAGCCGGCCTCTCCTTCAGATCCTGGTCATGCTCTGCTTTGCTTTACCCATGTATCTGTTCCTGGCCAACCTGGGTTCATATCGCTACCCAGGTTCCCGATGCTGGCAACTACCACCCTCCTCCCACCAGGCCCTGGAGATAAAGGGTTGGGCTCATGGTCAGTTCTCTCCAGTCAGGCACCAGAAGGACTCATTACCCAGAGGCCTGTCTGCTCTGGGCCGGGCTGCTCCTGAACACTGAAGCTTTGCTTAAAAATCACAGCCTGTCCGGGGACAGGGCTTCAGCATGAGCCCTTCCCCAGACCTCGTCCGTGCGACTCCGTCACCCGCAGTGTGAGAAGCGTCCACGTCATCCTCCCACAGCGCTGGCTGGAAGAATGTACTCCCACGACCACAGTCACTTCTCAGCAACGCTGCAAGTAGCTCCTGGCTCTACAGGCCCATTTAGCCCACAGCCCCCACACCCCAAGTTATTCACTGGTGCCGCCCAGGTTGCCACTGCCGGAGAGGAGGGTTTGAGGCGGGAGCAACCAAGTGCCGAGTGCGAGAAGTCCTGAGGAGAGCCCACCCAGTGTGCGGCTCCTGGGGCCCCAAGCATACCTCCTTTTGAATCCAGATCAAATGCGCACAGCCTGGTAGTCCCATCACTTCCATCAGCACTTTGGGGGCCACTCTTGTTTGCAACCTGGATCAAACTCTACCCACCTGCAACTTGGCTGGGCTCCCAATGACCCAATTAGATACAGAGAAGAGAAAGCTTCAAGGTTTAAAAGCCAAAATGCCAGTGGGAGTGGAGCCAACATGCTTGCCCGCTGTAGGAATGTGCATGCTGCTACATTTCAGATCGCAAGACTGAGCCTGGCGCTGCTTTGCTGAAGGGAGGTGCGAAACAGGCTCCCACAGCTTAGCGTGTGACTGATGAACCTGGAAGATGGGAGCTTGAAGTGGGCAGGGGCTTCAGAGGGTAGCTGCGGGGCAGAGAGGAGGTATCCTCATGGAGCACAGACTTGTGACCCAAAAGGAAGTCTCCATAGAGATTACAGGCCAGGCCCGGACCTTCACATGGAAAAGATTCTTAAAGCAGGAAGCAGAGCTGTGAGAGGCAGCATGGCTGAGCCTGGGGACAAGAGGTTACTCACGCCCTCAGGCTGAGGGGAGTTCCGGCAGACCTGCTTCTCCTGATTGCCTTTGTGATCCCCACGCCCAGTGTGGCCTCCTGCATCTGGAAGGGTGAGCTCTCAGTCTCTGACTGAGCCTGCTCTCCCCACTGTGCAGCCTTGCACCAGACTGTCTACCTGGGAGATGGGCGATGTGCCACAGTCCAGTTAGGTCACAGTGGCCAGATCTGGGCATAAGGACAAGCTCCATCACACACCAGATGAATGATCTCACAGCAAGTTTTTAGCATCTATAAGCCTCACTTTCTTCATTTTTAAAATGAGAAAGGAGCCATACCTATGTTCACAATGTTAGATTACACAAGAAAATAAATGGAAATCTTATAATGTGGTATGATCCATAGTAGGATTATTAGATGCTTCTATCATCACATCTTCTTACCTATAGTTTTGGGATAGGAGTATCAATAAAAGTTATATGTTATACATCTATGAATCATTTGTTAAGAATCCTCTCCATGAAAATATATTGTGTCAGCTTCATGAGAAATAAAAGGAAACAGTATAATTCACAAGCTCAAGGGATTAATGAATGTGTAGGAAAGATAAGAAAAAATGGTTATACAAGAAGTCAAGTGAGATCTAGAGAAATATAAAAATGTCATGTCATTGAAGGAGGAAAAGTGACTTGTGTTTACCAAGTGACTACTCTGCCTCAGGAACTATGCTAGGTTGTCATAAACTTTATTTCCCAGAATCCTCTCAACTGCACTGCAGGGTGGCTCAATCCCATTTCATAGCCGTGAGGATGGAGGCCCACAAGGACCAGAGGGCTTTCGAAGAAACCCCAACTGGTAGATAACAAGAGGGATCCATTACTGTCTGACTTGTAAGTTCTTCTTACCTCATTGACTCAAAGGAGGAAGTGGAGAGGACAGGTGTTTATATTGGCCCTAGCAAAAGAGTATTGTTCTATTGCTGCAACTTTACCTTGGCTATTAGGGAAACTATAAGCAATTCTGGAAAAAGAGGTGGGTGTCATGTACATTGATAACTGTGAAATGATAACTGTGAAACCCAAACACAGCTTCTGTCGTCAGTGCTAAGTGTGAGGAATGTGGCTTATTCTGCGCAGTGGCCTCATGCAGGGTCTCGGATGGTTCAGTGAGAAAGCATCCAATGAAGATTAATTGGAAATCTGCTAAGAATAACTTCATGAATAAATGGGCCATGGATCTTTCCCACACTGTGGCCTCAGAAAATAGATCATAGATAAAAACAAAATTATAAGAAATAAATAATTTGTAAAGAAAAAGGCAAAGACAATTTATGTGGGAACATAAGGAATGGGACCATTCCTTATGGGAAGGTGGGAAAGGGTAACATTGACCTAGCATTAAGGTGCCAGATTCTGTGTTGGTGCCGATTGGTCTTTCTACAGCAGAATACGGAGATGGGATACACGAGACCCAGAGGAGGAAAGGCATTGCCCAGAGCACGGGGCCTTGATGCAATGAGGACATCGTCAGGGAGCTGCGAGCGGTCACTGCATTGAAGGGCCTGTGTGAAGGGAAGCACCACAGGGAAAGCTGAGGTAAGGGGCTGGGAGGGAGAGAGAGAAGGGGAGGTCCCGGTGAAGCTCTAATACCCTCTGAATCCAGGTGCCTGTGAAGTCCGTCAGTCCCCGCCTTCCGTGGCTGTGCTAGCCATTGCATCTACTCTTTGGCTTCGCTTATCTGGGTTGGAGTTATGATTACTTATAACCAAAGAGTTCTGACTAATGCAGAAGTAAGCGATGCACATTTTGTATCTCCAGCAATGAGGACAATGCAGGGCATATAGTAGATGCTCTAAGTCATTAGTGGAATGAGTGAAAAATATGCTTAATCCTTACAAGCAATTATAAGCAATAACTCAGAAGTATTATGGCTACAGTGACAGAAATAGAAGTTAAAACTCTTATCTCTTGATTTTTAATTCATTACTCTTTCAGTTATTTTATACAGACCTTTTATAATTTAAGGAAATCCTTATGCTTCTAGTATTTCTGAAGGGATGTTTCTTTTTAAAAATATCTTCCTTTGTTTAAAAATTTTAAAAATTCTCCACGAATACTTTTTCATCATAAGAGATCTACCCAGTCTATCATACTCTTATTCCATTTTCAATCACGGATTGGTATATATCCTAATAGACCATCTTCTATGCATTTACATAAGGTTAAGTAAGTACCAAGTTGACGATAGTCTTTGAATTAAAAATAACATCTAAATTTGCTTCAAAATTATATGAAGAGTGTATGGAAGGAGACAGTTGGTAGGGTTCAGATGAAACAGACTAGACTGTGCTGATAATGGTAAAAGGACGTAAACAGGGGTTTCACTCTCTTCTCTCCACTTTACATGTATTTGACATATACAAAACATGCAAAACTCAAAATAAAACTCACTGCAAAATTAGTGAAAAGAACTGAAGACAAAATAGAAAATCAAAGAACATCATAATCCTACTGCCCTGAATTTACCACAGTTAAGTGGATATTCTTGTATTGTATATCTTTCCAAATACCTGTACATGTGTAGACAAACATAAATATGCACACACTCACAGAGAGAGAGAGAGAGAGAGAGAGAGAGAGAGAGAGAGAAGAAGGGAGGATTTGAATATTTTATCTTTTATTTAACTAAAATTAGATAAAAGTATACATTTTTAAGATTTTTTTCTGTTGTTTTTATTGTTTATATTACTGTTTTGGAGAAGCAATCACTACCTTTTCATGTCAATAATTGATCTTTATATCAATAATGTGCATCTCATATTCAAATTTCTCTAATAATCTTCAATAATTCATTTGTTTGTTTACAGATTTCTAATGCAGAAACAGGTATTGTATCCAATTTTTATTCCTTGTAAAACTCATAATAAAAAGCTTCTTCACAGCAAAAGAAAACATCAACAAAACGAAAACAGAACCCACTGCATGGGAGAACATATTTGCCAATGATACATTTGGTAAAGGGTTAACTTCCAAAACATATAAGGAACTCATACAGCTTAACAAAAGGAAGACAAACAATCCAATTTAAAAAAAAAAATGGGCAAAGGACCTAAATAGACACTCTTGAAAGAGGACATACAGATGGCCAAGAGACATATGAAAAAATGCTCAATGTCTCTAATCATCAGAGAGATGCAAATTAAAATGACAATGAGATATTACCTCACTCCTGTCAGAATGGCAACTATCAACAAATTAATAAATGACAAGTGCTGGAGAGGATGTGGATAAAAGGTATTGTATCCAATTAGTACACTGCTGATGAGAATGCAGACTGGTGCAGCCATTATGAAAAACAGTATGTAGTTTCCTCAAAAAATAAATGTGGAACTACCCAGTGATTCCACTTCTTAGAATATATCCTAAGAATCCTGAGATACCAATCAGAAAGAAAGCATGCACCCCTATGTTTTTAGTAGCACAATTGACAATAGCTAAGATCTGGAAACAGCCCCAAGTGCCCATCAGTGGATGCGTGGATAAAAAAGCTGTGGTACATGAGGTTTAGCATCCTGTAATGGGCATGACCAGAGTGAGTGAGAGTGTGAGTGGGTGAGTGTGTGTGAGGGAGAGGGTGTGAGACTGTAATTGTGGGAGAGCATCTGTCTGGGGGAGCAGAAGCTTTCAGGGAGTGGGTCTGGTACTCCTGGAAGAGGATCTATCAGCCACAATGTGCTGCTCAGCCAGTAGTTTCCTTCTGTTTGAGAGGAGCTCAGCATTGTTGGGGAGCTGCAGGACCCTCTGTGGGACGAGATTGCAGGGAACAGCCCTGCCCCAGGACCCCAGGCCAGAGTTGGAGGCACATAGCTCAATAGCTGGGGCCTGAACCCCTGACACACAGATCAGACATAGCAGCTCCGTGTGCCTAATCTGTGGGCCTCTGAAGACTGGCTGGCAGACTTGATGGGCAGCGTGTGGGGCCTACCCCACCATATTGGCTAGAGGGATGCCTGGTCTACCCCATTCCTTCACTACAGAATGGACCCAGTGGAGAGGTTCCTGGCCTTGTATAGCCAAGTAGTGCCCAGGCATGCATGTCCTCTGCACTAGCAGAGAAGTGCCTGGTCTTCCCACCCATGAGGGGAACAGGCCTATCCTGACACCTTGACAAGAGGTCCACCTGGACATAGGAACCTGCCACTCCAACCCAACATGCCCAACCTGGAGCTCCTGGACAAATGGTCCCACTGCCTTCAAGTGGTACACCCAGACCTATCACTGTGACCCAACACTGCTAGATGCAGGGACTTGCCACAGCGACCAGGAAAGCCTAACCCTGTGCCTCCAGAAGATCGGAACCACCACTGTGACCCAGCAAGACGAGTCACCTCTGGACATATGGACCCATCCCCACAGACCCACCAGCCTCACTCTGCACCCCAGAATACTGAGCTGCTAAAATATGGAGACAAAGAAACACCCTCCAAATGAAAGAAAAGGAGGAATTGCCAGAAAAGGAACTAGATGAAAAGGAGACAAGCAATTTGCCAGGTAAAGAATTCAAAGTAATGGTTATAAAGGTGCTGAAACTACCCAATGAGAATTACAAGCAACTTAATGAGAATTATGAGGGATTACAGCAACATGAAAAGATAGATTGAAACAATAAATAGGAATCAATAAGTAATGAAGAATGGCATAGCTAAACTAAAGAATGCCCTGGAAAGTTTCAACAGTAAACTACAAGAAGCTGAAGACTGAATCAGTGAATTAGAAGACACAGTAGGAAATAACCCACTGATTCAGAGCAACAATTGGAAAAAAATTAAAAAGCAGGAGGAGAGCTTAAAGGAGCTTTGGGACAACATGAAACATAACAATATTCCCATATTAGTGATACCAGAAGGAGAAGAATCTGAGAAAGGCATAGAGAACCCAATTGAAAAAATAATGACAGAAACTTCCCAGACTTGATGAAGAAAAAAACACAGAAGTCCAGGAAACACAGGGAGTCCAAATAAAAAATGAACCCAAAAAGACCCATACCAAGATGCATCATAATTAAAATGTAAAATGTTAAAAACAATGAAAGAATATTAAAGTCTGCAAGAGAGGGACAGAAAGTTACCTACGAGAAAGCTCCCATTAAACTGTCAGCTGATTTAACAATAGAAGCACTTCAGGCCAAAAAGGAATGGTATGAAGTATACAAAGTAATGAAAAGCAAGGAACTGAATCTAACACTACTCTATACAGCAAGGCTATCATTAAAAATTAAAGATGAAATCAGTAGTTTTACAGACAAAAGAAGGCTAAAGGAGTTTATTACTACCAAACCAGCAATGCAATAAATGCTAAATGGACTGCTATTAGAAAAAGAATTAGAGAGGGAGGAACACAGGCATAAAGAACAAAAATGGCAACAAATAAGTACCTATCATTAATAAACTTAAATGTAAATGGATTAAAAGCTCCAATCAAAAGACATAGGGTAGCTGAATGGATAAGAAAACAGAACCCATATATATGCTGTCTACAAGAGGCCCACCTCAGAACAAAGGACTCGTACAGGATGAGAGTGAAGGGATGGAAAAATATTTCCAGGCCAATGGAAATGAAAAATAAACTGGGGTAGCAATACTCTTACAAAATAGACCTCAAAATGAAACCATAACCAGAGACAATGAAGGCCACTTCATAATACTAAAGGGATCAATGCAAAAGGCTATAACTCTGGTAAACAAATATGCACTCAAAATAAGAGCATCCAAATATATTTAAAAAACTTCTGGAAGGTTTTAAGGAAGAGATTGACAGCAATACAATCATAGTAGATTACTTTAACATCTTCCGGCATCACTGGATAGAGCTTCTAGACAAAAAAATCAATAAGGAAACAGCGACCCTAAATGGCACACTGTATCAAGTGGACTTAATAGATATTTACAGAATATTTCACCCCCACAGCTGCAGAATATACATTCTTCTCAAGTGCACACGGTTATTCTCAAAGATAAGCCACATGTTAGGACACAAACTAAGTCTCTGCAAATTCAAGGAGATTGAAATCATATCAAGCATCCTCTCAGATTATAATGGCATGAAACTAGAGATCAACTAAAATAAAAATACCCCAAACCATTCAAACACATGGAGGCTAAATAGCATGTTGTTTAATATAAACAATGAATGGTTTCCCAATGAAATCAGGGAAGAAATAAAAAACTTCCTGGAAATAAATGAAAATGAACACCCAGAAATTTATTAAAAAGATCATAAATCATGACCAAGTAGGATTTATTCCAAGTATACAAGGCTGGTGCAATATTCACAAATCAATAATATGATAAATCAGATAAACTAATTGAAAGACAAAAATCACATGATCTTATCAATAGATGCAGAAAAAGCATTCAACAAAATCTGATAAAAAGTCTCAGCAAAGTGGGAATAGAGGAATTATACTTCAACATAATAAAGACCATATATGACAAACCTACAGGTAACGTCATACTTAATGCGCCAAAAGTAAAACATTTCCCCTAAGAACAGGAACAAGAAGTGTTTTCTATTTTCACCACTTTCATTCAACATAGTACTGGAAGTCCTAGCCACAACAATCAGACAAGAAGAAGAAATAAAAGGCATCCAAATTGGAAAGGAGAATGTAAAACTCTTATTCAAAGAGGATATGATATTGTACATGGAAAACCTTAAATACTCACCCAAAACTACTAAATTTAATAAATGAATTTGGTAATGTAGCAGGATACAAAATTAACACACAGAAAATGATGGCACTTTTGTACAAAAAAAGAACTCTCAGAGAAATTTTTAAAATCCCATCTACCATTGCAACAACAACAACAAAACACTATATATGTAGAAATGAACATAACCAAGGAGGTAAAAGTCCTGTACTTGGAAAATACATGACTTTGAAAAAAGAGGCAGAGGAAAAACAAGCAAGTGGAAGAATAGACCATGTTCATGGATTGTTAGAACAACATCATTAAAATGTTTGTACTACCCAAAGCAAACTATATATTCAACACAATCCCTATTAAAACACCAATATTATATTTCATATCAGAATAAACACTCCAAAATTTAGATGGAACCAAAAAAGATCCCGAATAGCTGCAGCAATCTTGAGAAAGAAGAACTAAGTTGGAGGCATCACAACATCATATATCAAGCTATATTACAAAGCCACGGTTCTCAAAACTGCCTGGTACTGGCACAAGAATAGGCATATAGATAAATGGAATAAAACAGAGAATCCAGAAATAAACCTAAGCCATTATGCTCAAGTAATATTTTATAAAGGAGACAAGAGCATACAATGAAGTAAAGACAGTCTCTTAAATAAATGGTGCTGGGGAAAATGGACAGGTACATGCAAAAAAGCGAAACTAGACCACCAACTTACACCATACATGAAAATAAACTAAAAATGGATAAGACATTTAAATGTAAGTCATGAAACCATAAAAATACTTGAAGAAAACATAGCGAAATATCAGACATTTCATGTAGCAAAATTTTCACTGATACAATGCCCAGAGCAAGAGAAACAGAAAAATGTAAACAAATGGGACCACATAAAAGTAAAAAGCTTTCGCACAGCAAAAGTAAACAGCATCAAAACGAAAGGGAACCCACTATTTGGGAGAGCATATTTGCCAGTGATACATCGGAGAAGGGGTTAATTTCCAAAATATATAATGTTCTCATACAACTCAATTATCCAATAAAAAAATGGGCAGAGGACCTAATAGACACTTCTCCAAGAGGGCATACAAATGACCAAGAGATATATAATAAAATGCTCAACATCACTAATCATCAAAAAGATGCAAATAAAGAGAACAATGAGATAGCACCTCATTGATTACCATCAATAAATCAACAAACAACAAGTGCTGGCAAGGTTATAAAGAAAAAGGAACCCTAGTGCACTGCTGGTGGGTATACAGACTGGTGTAGCCACTATGTAAAACAGTGCTGAGTTTACTCAAAAAATTAAAAATGGAACAGCTATTTGACCCAGTCATCCTACTTCTAGGAATATATTCTAAGAACCCTAAAATACCAGTCAGAAAGAATATATGTACCCCTATGTTCATTGCAGCATTAACATTTACACAATGGAATACTATGCAACTGTACAAAAGGTATCTCTTAACCTTTGAGATAGCATTGAGGGACTTGGAGAGTATTATGCTAAGTGAAATAAGCCAGTGAGAGAAAGACAAGTAGCACATGATCTCATTTATATGTGGAATCTAATGAACCAAATATTCTGACAAACAATATAGATCCAGATATATGAAAGCATACAATAGACTGAGGATTCTCAAAGGGAAGGGGGGAAAGAGATTAACTAAAGAACTTATGTGCATAATTGCATGACTCATGGACACAGACAATAATGGGGTGAAGGCCTGGAGAGGGGATGTGAGTGGAGAGGGGAGGATCAATGGGAAAATTGTAACACTTTCAACAATAAAGTAAATTTTTAAGAAAAGGATGTGGTACATTTACATAATGGAATACAATACAGCTATAAAAATAAGGATCTCTTACCCTTTGAGACAGCATGGAGGGACCTAGAGAGTATTATGTTAAGCAAAATAAGCCAGTCAGAGAAAGGCAAGTAGCACATGATTTCATATGTGGACTCTAATGAACAAAATAAACTGATGAACAAAATATATCTAGACACATGGAAGCATGCAACAGACTGACAGATCTCAGAGGGAAGGAGCAGGGAGCAATTAACCAAATAACTGACATGCATATTTGCAAAACCCATGGACGCAGATGATAGTGTGGGGAAGGCCTGGGGAGTGGGGGAAGGCGGGTGCAGATTGGAGGGAGTCAATGGGGAGGGAATGGGGGCAGCTGTAATATTTTCAACAATAGAGATAAATTAAAATAATACTGAGTGCAGAAAAAACACAAAAACACAGCTTTATAGGGATTTAATTAACATATAATTCACCCATTTACAGTGAACAGTTCAGGCAGTCACTTCCTATTCCCCACAACCCTCAGCTAATGTCCATTTTTTGTGCATTTGCCTGCTCTGGACATTTCACATAAAAAAGTCCACACAATATGTGGTCTTATGTGACTGGCTTCATTCAATTAGCATCTTTTCAGTGTTACCCACATTAGAGCAAGTGTCAGTACTTCATTTATTTTCATTGCTAAATACTTGTATTGCACGGATGGAACACATTTTGTTTATTCATTTACCAGCTGATGGTGACTTGAATTATTTCCACTTGTTAACTTTTTATGAATAATGTTCTATGAACATTTGTGTCCAGTTTTTGTGAGGACTTGTGTTTTCTTTTCTTTGGGATACATACTCAGGAGTGGAATTGTTGGGAATATGGTAACCCAGCGTTTTTAATTTTGAGGCACAGGTAACCTGTACAATGAAAATAGGTGAAATATAAGCTATGTGAATTATATCTCTATAAAGCTATTTAAAAATGTTGAATTATTTTACTTATAGGTTTGTTTTAAAATAGTTTAGCCATACTAGGAAAATACCCTGTGGGGAGATTTCCGCTCTGGTTGATTGGAACTTGAAGGTTTCTTATCCTTGTGTGAGTGCTCACAACTGCTCAGTCCACAGATCCTTGATCATCCTTTGCTTGGGAGTCACCCCATATATGCACACACAGACAAGGTTCAAAAGAAAACCTATAACAATGTCTGTTCCTCCACTTCCAGCTCTGTCCTGACATAGGGTATGCGTGAAGTTGTTCTAAGCATTGGATGGATGGCTAAGTGTCAAACCAGATGTGCATTCCCCAGACCTGCCTCCAAAATGGTCTCTCTGAGATATCTAGAATGTTAAGTCACATTTTAGAAAATTTTAAATGAGAAGACAAGGGAGAGGAAAAGGTAAAGCAATAGTTGTATGAGGCCAAGACCAATATCAGATTGACTTTTATCTCAATCAACAGTTGAATTCTTTCTCCTGGGATCAGAGCCTTGAGTGCCTATGAGGCCAGTACAGTGAGATATAATCAAAGTAGATGGAAGATCAGAAATTCCTTTTGATCCATAAGTAAAAGAAATTTCTATGAAAGTAACATACTCCTTAATTATTAACATTTCACATTGCTTCCTTCTCTGCTCAAATTGAGGAAAATTTTGAATATGGTCAAAGAACTAAAGAAAACCACAGGTAAAGTACTAAAGGAAACCAGAGAATCATGTATCACTAAGTAGATCATATTAAATTATGGGTAGAAATTATAAAAAGAAACTCAGTGAAATTCTGGAGCTGAAAATTCACTAAAATTGTTCATATTAAATTTGACTGTGAGGAACATAGAATTAGACAACTTGAAGATAGGTTCATGTAGAAACAGACAAGTAGAAAAATGAGGAAAAATGAACATAGTATAACAAAAATGTAGGGCAACATCAAGCATATGACCATATGCTTAATGAGATTCCAAGGAGTGGAGATCAAGAAAGGGGCAAAAAGAATCTTCAAAAAAATGTTGGTCAAAATATGATGAAAGAAATGAATGTACGTATTCAATACGTTAAAGGAACTTCAAACAAGATGAAGTCAGAGATTTCTATAATGAGAGAAATTATAGTCAAAATTGTCAAAACCAAAAGATAGATTGTAAAAGCAGCAAGAGAGAAGCAACTTGTTATATATAAGAGAACTTCAATAAGATTAACACTTAATTTCTCTTCAGAAATCTTAAAGTCCAGGAAACAGTGGTATAGTCTATTTAAAGTATTTAGAGATTAACAATGGTGGCAGAATAAGTAAATGCTACACCAACATGCTCCCAAGACCAAATTGGAATTACAACTAATATACAAAAAAGTCCTGAATAATCTACTATAGACTAGCTGAAGAGAACCCTGATAACTAAGGATGGAAAATGGAGACTGCATAGAGACTGGTAGGTGTGAAAGGGCTGGCCAGGCTCCCACAGATAGCAGGTGAAATGCTGGAGAGATATCTCAGCTGTGGGGGTTACCACTGAGAACCCTTGGGTCTAATACCCATGCTGCTCCCACACACACACACCAGTAGAGAGCACCCAAACTTAGAAAGGCTCCCACATAACATCTGGCTGTGAAAAGCAGCATGGATCTTGTCTTCTGGGGAGAAACAAGACATAGAGCTCAGAACAACGACGGCAACGATGGTCAAGAGTGTGAGAAAATATATAGTAACTATGAAGAATGACATAGCATTAATAAAGAATGCAGTGGAAGGAATACACAACAGAGGAGGAAGCTGAGGGTCAGATGAGTGAATTAGAAGATAGGGTAGAAAAAAAGTCACTCAATCAGAGAACCAAAAAGAAAGAAAGATTTAAAAAACAGGAGGGCAGCTTAAGGAAGCTGTGGGACAATATGAAATGTAGCAATGTTCACATAATAGGTGTGCTAGAAGGAGAAGAAAGTGGACAAGGGATAGAGAACTTGCTTGAAGAAATAGTGGAAGAAAACTAACCTGGTGAAGGAAAGAGGCACACAAGTCCAGGAGGCACATTGAGTCCCAAGCAAGAAGACCCCAAACAGGCCCACACCCAGACACATCATAATTAAAATGCCAATAATTAAAGACAAAGAGAGAATCTGAAACGCAGCAAGAGAAAAGCAATTTGTTACTTACAAACAAGCTCCCATGAGGCTAATACTTGATTTCTCTTCAGAAACTCTACAGTCCAGAAGGGAATGACATGAGGTAATCAAGGTAATGGAAAGCAAGGATCTGAGACCAAGATTACTATATCCAGCAAGGCTAACATTCAAAATAAATGGAGAAATAAAGAGCTTCTCAGACACAAAAAAGGATAAAGGAATGTATTGTCACCAAACCAGCACTGCAATAAATGCTAAAGGGACTGCTATAATGACAATAAGAAATAAAGAGAGAAACATAGCCATACAGAATTAAAATAGCAATAAATACATACCTATCAATAATAACCTTAAATGTAAATGGGTTAAATACTCCAATCAAAAGACATAGGGTAGCTGAATGAATATGAAAACATGACCCAACTAAATACTATCTACAAGATATACACCTAAAAACAAAAGACTCAAACAGGATGAGAGTGAAGGGATGGAAAAAAATTTTCCATGCAAATGGAAATGAAAAGAAAGCTGGGTTAGCAATACTCATATCCAACAAAATAGACTTCAAAATGAAGGCCATCACAAGAGACAACAAAGGTCACTACATAATACTAAAGGGATTGATCCAACAAGAGGATATAACCCTGGTAATCATATAAGCACCTAATGTAGGAGCACCTAAATGTATTTTAAAAAAACAAACAAACAATCAAAAAAAAAACTCCTAGAGGACTTTAAGTGAAAGATCAACAATAATACAATCATAGCGGAGGAATTTAACACCACACTAACTTCACTGGATAGATCATCCAGCCAAAAAATTAGCAAGGAAACAGCAACCCTAAATGACATACTAAATTTGATGGATTTAATTGACCCAAAGCTCAAGAATATACATTCTTCTCAAGTGCACATGGATCATTCACAAGATAGACCATGGTAGGACACAAAACAAGTCTCTACAAGTTCAAGAAGGCTGAAATCATATCAAGCATCTTCTCAGGTCACAGGGGGATGAAATTAGAAATCAACTACAGTGAAAACACCCAAAAACGTTCAAACACATGGAAGTTAAATAGCATGTTATTAAACAATGAATGGGTTACCAACAAGATCAAGAAATAAATTAAAAAACTTCATGGAAACAAATGAAAACACACACATACACACAACAATAACAACAGCAACCCCAAATCTCTGTGACACAGCAAAAGCACTCCTGAGAGGGAAGTTCATAGCACTACAGGCCTACCTCAAAAAAGAAGAAAATAATAATAATACACTATTTACCCCTAAATCTTAAAAGACTAGAAAGAGAACACAAGAAAGACCCAGAGTAAGTAGGAGGAAGGAAATGATAAAGATTAGAACATAAATAAGCGACATATATATATATATATATATATATATATATATATATATATATATATATATATATAAAAGATAAATGAAACCAAGAGCTGGTTTTGAAAAGATAAGCAAGATTCATGAACTATTAGCCAGACACATCAAGAAACAAAGAGGGAAAGACCCAGGTAAACAAAATTAGAAACGAAGCAGAGAAGTAACCACTGACACAACATAAATACAAAGAGTTATAAGAAACTACTTTGAACAGCTATGTGCTAACAAGCTGCACAATGTGAATAAAATAGACAAATTCCTGGAAACACACAATCTCCTAAAACTGAGTCAGGAAGAATCAGAAAACCTGAATAGGCCACTAACAATGGAGGAAATAGAAACAGTAATAATAATAATAATAATAATAATAATAATAATAATAATAAAAAACACTCAGCAAACAAAAGCCCTGGACTGGATGGCTTCATGGGTGAGTTTTATCAAACATTCAAAGAACTAACATATCCTCCTCAGACTATTCCAAAACATCCCAAGAGGAAGGCACACTTCCAAGCTCTTTTTATGAGGCCAGCATTATCCTAATTCCAAAACCAGATAAAGACACTATAAAGAAAGAGAATTATGGGCCAATATCCCTGATGAACACAGATGCTAAAATCCTCAACAAAATATTAGCAAATTGGATCCAGCAATATATTAAAAATATTATAGGCCATGAGGTAAGATTTATTCCAGGAATGCAAGGTGGGTATAATATTTGCAAATCAACAAACATGATATATAACATAAACAAGTTGAAAGATAAAAATCACATAATCATATCAATAGACACAGAAAAAGCATTCGACAAAATCCAACACACATTTCTGATAAAAACTCTCAGCAAAGTGGCAAACCGACAGCCAACATCATATTCAATGAGCAAAACCTAAAACCATTTGACCTAAGAACAGGAACATGAGAGGGATGTCCGCTTTCACCACTCTTACTCAACATAGCACCGGAACTCCTTGCCACAGTGATCAGACAAGAAGGAGAAATAAAAGGCCTCCAAATTGTAAAGGAGGAAGTAAAACTGTCATTATTCCCAGATGACATGATATTGTACATAGAAAACTCGAAAGACTCCACCAAAAAACTACTGGATTTAATAAATGATTTGGCAATGTAGCAGGATACAAAATCAACACCTTAAAATCTATGGCTTTTTTTATACACCAATAATGAATTCTCAGAAAGAGAAACTAAACAATCCCATTTACCATTACAACAAAAAATTAAGATACTTAGGAATAAACTTTACCAAGGAGGTAAAAGACTTGCACTCAGAAAAGTACAGGATGTTGAAAAAAGAGATAGAGGAAGATATAAACAAGTGGAAGATTATACCGTGTTCATGGGTTGGTATAATTAACATCATTAAAATGTCCATACTACCCAAAGCAATCTATAGATTCAATGCAATTCCTATTAAAATACCAACAGCATATTTCGCAAATCTAGAATAAACACTCCAAAACTTTATATGGAACCAAAAAATAAGACCCGCAAAAGCCACAGCAATCTTGGGAAAGAAGAATAAATTTGGAGGAATCAGATTATCAGCTATTGAGTTACACAACAAAGCCCCTGTAATAAAAACAGCTGGGCACAAGAACAGGCATAAAGATCAATGGAACAGAACAGAGACCCCAGAAATTGACCCAAGCCATTATGCTCAATTAATATTTGACAAAGAAAGCAAAAACATTCAATGGCGTCTTGGATAAATGGTGTTGGGAAAATAGGGTAGATACATAAAGAAAGAAAGAAAGAAAGAAAGAAAGAAAGAAAGAAAGAAAGAAAGAAAGAAAGAAAGAAAGAAAGAAAGAAAGAAAGAAAGAAAGAAAGAGAAAGAAAGGAAAGAAAGAGGAAGAAAGGAAAGAAAGAGGAAGGGAGGGACGGAGGGAGGGAGGGACGGAGGGAGGGAGAGAGGGAGGGAGGGAAGGAAGAAACTAGACCACCAACTTACACCATACACAAGAATAAACTCAAAATGGATAAAAGACTTAAATGTACTGGTAAGTCGTCAAACATAAAAATCCTAAAAGAGACCATAGGTAGCAACATATCAGACATCTCTTGTAGCAATATGTTTATGGATACATCAGTGGTCGGCAAACCGCGGTTCATGAGCCACATGTGGCTCTTTGGCCCCTTGAATGTGCCTCGGCGTTAGAACCACTTCTTCAAAATAGACTCACCCAGGCCGAAAACTGACTTCTGCGCATGGGACACGAAGTTTCAATCACACTGTACATGCGTGCCCGCACGTGGTATTTTGTGGAAGAGCCACACTCAAGCGACCAAAGAGCCGCATGTGGCTCTCGAGCCGCGGTTTGCCGACCACTGTCCTAGGGCAAAGGAAACAAAAGAGAACATAAACAAACTGAACTACATCAAAATAAAAAGCTTCTGCACAGCAAAACAAACCATCAGCAAAATGAAAAGGGAGCCCACTGAATGGGCAAACATATTTCTCAATGATACCTCTGATAAAAGGTTAATCTCCAAAATATATAAGGAACTCACACAACTTATCAAAATGAAGACAAACAACCCCATTAGAAAATGGGGAAAGGACCTAAATAGACACTCTCTAAAGCAGACATACAGATTTCTAAATGGCATATGAAAAAGTGCCCAGTCTCTGATCAGCAGAGAGATGCACTGACCTTTGTATATTAAAATGGTCAATTTATGCTACATGAACTTTACTTCCCTTAAAAAAACAACAGCTTTGCACTCCTAAAGTCTATAACTCTTAATTCCAAACTGGTTTATTTCTGCTTGTACTTGGACTAAAGCATTTTGAAAAGCATAAACTACTCTACACACTCTATACAACCACATGTATAGGACTGTATATAAACATTTAAATATGTACACATGTATGTGTCCACGACTCTCCAGTGGGTTGATAGCATTCCCTCCATCCTATCCAAACACTTCTTTACAGGTGCAGCAGGAGACATTGAACACTCATTATATGCAGCTTAAAAAAGCTACAGATATTTTCATATATCTTCATTTTCTATGGTTTCTCCATGTTTACAAACACAGTTTATGCTTTTTACTCTGTCCTTAAAACCTTCGCTGCCATCCCTGCTGTCCCTGGCCATCGATCCCTTCATGGTCCAGCCACTCACTCACTGTAGTTCCCTGAACTAAAGGAGGTGCGCATGCCCCATCTCTGCTCTCCATGCCTGCAGCCTATAGGCCAGCAGGGAAATGGTCACTCATTTGTCAGATTTGGTTCAGGCCTCGATTCCTTGGGGAAGACTGCTCTATTCTATCCACACATCGTCAGAGAGGACAAGCCTGCACTTCCCTCTTTCTAGCCCGTGGTCATTCAAAAACTGGCGCCTGGGCCAGCAGCATCACGTGAGGGCTTCTAACAAGTGCAGAATCCCTTCACCGAGGCATCCCCAAGACAAGCCCTGATGTGCCTGCACAGTGAGGTGTGACTGGGGTGTGGGCTGAGGTGTGGGCTGAGGTGTGGGCTGGGGTGTGTGCTGAGGTGTGTGCTGAGGTGTGGGCTGAGGTGTGTGCTGAGGTGTGTGCTGAGGTGTGGGCTGAGGTGTGTGCTGAGGTGTGGGCTGAGGTGTGGGCTGAGGTGTGGGCTGAGGTGTGTGCTGAGGTGTGTGCTGGGGTGTGGTCTGGGGTGTGGGCTGGGGTGTGGGCTGGCGTGTGGACTGAGTGTGTGCTGAGGTGTGTGCTGAGGTGTGGGCTGAGGTGTGTGCTGAGGTGTGTGCTGAGGTGTGGGCTGAGGTGTGTGCTGAGGTGTGTGCTGAGGTGTGTGCTGAGGTGTGGGCTGAGGTGTGTGCTCAGGTTGCACTGAGGTGTGTGCTGAGGTGTGTGCTGAAGTGTGTGCTGAGGTGTGTGCTGAGGTGTGGGCTGAGGTATGGGCTGGGGTGTGGGCTGGGGTGTGGGCTGAGGTGTGTGCTGAGGTGTGTGCTGAGGTGTGTGCTGGGGTGTGGGCTGGGGTGTGGGCTGGGGTGTGGGCTGGGGTGTGTGCTGAGGTGTGTGCTGAGGTGTGGGCTGAGGTGTGTGCTGAGGTGTCGGCTCTGGTGTGGGCTGAGGTGTGGGCTGAGGTGTGGGCTGAGGTGTGTGCTGAGGTGTGGGCTGGGGTGTAGGCTGGGGTGTGGACTGAGTGTGTGCTGAGGTGTGTGCTGAGGTGTGGGCTGAGGTGTGTGCTGAGGTGTGTGCTGAGGTGTGGGCTGAGGTGTGTGCTGAGGTGTGGGCTGAGGTGTGGGCTGAGGTGTGGGCTGAGGTGTGTGCTGAGGTGTGGGCTGAGGTGTGTGCTCAGGTTGCACTGAGGTGTGTGCTGAGGTGTGTGCTGAAGTGTGTGCTGAGGTGTGTGCTGAGGTGTGGGCTGAGGTATGGGCTGGGGTGTGGGCTGGGGTGTGGGCTGAGGTGTGTGCTGAGGTGTGTGCTGAGGTGTGTGCTGGGGTGTGGGCTGGGGTGTGGGCTGGGGTGTGTACTGAGGTGTGTGCTGAGGTGTGTGCTGAGGTGTGGGCTGAGGTGTGGGCTGAGGTGTGGGCTGAGGTGTGGGCTGAGGTGTGTGCTGAGATGTGGGCTGAGGTGTGGGCTGAGTTGTGGTCTGGTGTGTGGTCTGGGGTGTGGGCTGGGGTGTGGACTGAGGTGTGTGCTGAGGTGTGTGCTGAGGTGTGGGCTGAGGTGTGTGCTGAGGTGTGTGCTGAGGTGTGGGCTGAGGTGTGTGCTGAGGTGTGGGCTGAGGTGTGTGCTGAGGTGTGGGCTGAGGTGTGGTCTGGGGTGTGGTCTGGGGTGTGGGCTGGGGTGTGGACTGAGTGTGTGCTCAGGTTGCACTGAGGTGTGTGCTGAGGTGTGTGCTGAGGTGTGTGCTGAGGTCTGTGCTGAGGTGTGGGCTGAGGTATGGGCTGGGGTATGGGCTGGAGTGTGGGCTGAGGTGTGTGCTGAGGTGTGTGTGCTGAGGTGTGTGCTGGGGTGTGGGCTGGGGTGTGGGCTGGGGTGTGGGCTGGGGTGTGTGCTGAGGTGTGTGCTGAGGTGTGGGCTGAGGTGTGTGCTGAGGTGTGTGCTGAGGTGTGGGCTGAGGTGTGGGCTGAGGTGTGGTCTGGGGTGTGGTCTGGGGTGTGGTCTGGGGTGTGGGCTGGGGTGTGGACTGAGGTGTGTGCTGAGGTGTGTGCTGAGGTGTGGGCTGAGGTGTGTGCTGAGGTGTGTGCTGAGGTTTGTGCTGAGGTGTGGGCTGAGGTATGGGCTGGGGTGTGGGCTGGGGTGTGGGCTGAGGTGTGTGCTGAGGTGTGTGCTGAAGTGTGTGCTGGGGTGTGGGCTGGGGTGTGGGCTGGGGTGTGTACTGAGGTGTGTGCTGAGGTGTGTGCTGAGGTGTGGGCTGAGGTGTGGGCTGAGGTGTGGGCTGAGGTGTGGGCTGAGGTGTGTGCTGAGATGTCGGCTGAGGTGTGGGCTGAGTTGTGGTCTGGGGTGTGGTCTGGGGTGTGGGCTGGGGTGTGGACTGAGGTGTGTGCTGAGGTGTGTGCTGAGGTGTGGGCTGAGGTGTGTGCTGAGGTGTGTGCTGAGGTGTGGGCTGAGGTGTGTGCTGAGGTGTGGGCTGAGGTGTGTGCTGAGGTGTGGGCTGAGGTGTGGTCTGGGGTGTGGTCTGGGGTGTGGGCTGGGGTGTGGACTGAGTGTGTGCTCAGGTTGCACTGAGGTGTGTGCTGAGGTGTGTGCTGAGGTGTGTGCTGAGGTGTGTGCTGAGGTGTGGGCTGAGGTATGGGCTGGGGTGTGGGCTGGGGTGTGGGCTGAGGTGTGGGCTGAGGTGTGTGCTGAGGTGTGTGCTGGGGTGTGGGCTGGGGTGTGGGCTGGGGTGTGGGCTGGGGTGTGTGCTGAGGTGTGGGCTGAGGTGTGGGCTGAGGTGTGTGCTGAGGTGTGGGCTGAGGTGTGTGCTGAGGTGTGTGCTGAGGTGTGGGCTGAGGTGTGGGCTGAGGTGTGGGCTGGGGTGTGGTCTGGGGTGTGGTCTGGGGTGTGGGCTGGGGTGTGGACTGAGGTGTGTGCTGAGGTGTGTGCTGAGGTGTGGGCTGAGGTGTGTGCTGAGGTGTGTGCTGAGGTTTGTGCTGAGGTCTGTGCTGAGGTGTGTGCTGAGGTGTGGGCTGAGGTGTGTGCTGAGGTGTGTGCTGAGGTGTGTGCTGAGGTGTGGGCTGAGGTGTGGGCTGAGGTGTGTGCTCAGGTTGCACTGAGGTGTGTGCTGAGGTGTGTGCTGAGGTGTGGACTGAGGTGTGGGCTGAGGTGTGTGCTCAGGTTGCACTGAGATGTGCCTGAGGGTGTTTGGAGGTGTGCAAGCAGTGTGGGCCTTGAATTTAGACTTATGCTGTCACGGTTTCTCCTTCTTGTCTATATATCCCTGACTAGTGAGCTCCTGGAGGACGGACGAGTCTTACTGCCCTGCACCCTCACAGGTCCAGCTCCGAGCTCACAGCTCCCCGGAGGGGGGAGGTATGCTGAGGGTCTTAGAAAAAGGGCGTTTCTGTAGTGCCCTCAGAGCTCCTTTCTCCAACCTTCCTGAGCTGCCCTGGGGCCTCGGTGGGAAATGCTGGCCTTCACTCCGCTCTGTTAGCTGTCCCCAGGACCTGCGCAGGGCAGCGATGTGCACAGAGCCAGAGAGCAGGAGAAGGAAGCAGCAGTGGGCAGGCTTCCCCTGCTGCGCTGGAGCGGAGAGTCGTTGGACAGCTCATTGCTGCTCAAGTCTCACTGGGAAAGGAGCCCTGTGGGTCAGGTCACTGTGTCTGGGAGACGGGGTCCATGTGGGAAAGTGCATTTGCTGCTGGGCTTGGTGGGCAGGATGGTCAGGAGGTGTTGGGACAATTCCCCATGCAAAGGCTCCCTCCTGCCCCACACCTGCTCAAGCCTAAAAAAGACATGACTGAAGCTACTCTGCTCAGTGGGCTCTGTTCCTTCTTCCCCCCTTTCTTCTTCCCTGTTTTTCTCGAGCATCTATTTTCCCGATTACATAGAGAGTGGAGGGGAAACTGCCTTCAAAAAGAACCCTGCACTGAGGTAAAGAAGCCTGTAGCAAATCACTAAAACATACGGAGTGAAACACTGCCATGGAGGTGGGGCAGAGAGGAGGGAGGTCATCAGCTCTGCCAGGGAGGTCCTAGATCTGTGCATCGAACTTCACTGAATTAGAGCAGGAATCACATTTGCAAACACAGAGGACTTGAAATTGTACTGTGCGTTCTAAAAACTGCAAATAGTTAAGTAATGCTAGGAAGAACCTTACAGGAGGGGTGAACAGGGAGGGCTGTGGGTGGCGGTCAGGCCCAGTGAGGGTTAAGGTTGCCTGTAACTGACAAAGGCATTTGGACTCTATTTCTGTGGTGTCCCGCACTTTTAGGACGGGAAACACAAGGAACAGTTTTACATCATGACCCAGTACACATCCACAGCATTGAGACAAGTCTCATGACACACTGTAACCTCACTGAGTCCTAAGCATTTGTCATCGGGGTGAGCCTCTGGTGGTTACTGAAAATTCTTTGCTCTCACTCACTGTCGTCCCTCCCAGCATTCGCACCTGCTGCCAGCACCTGGAGCTGGCCGAGATTGCTTGGCGCTATCAGCAGGTGTGAGTGGCAGCTGCTGGCCCCGATAGCCCCTGAGGGCTTTGCCACCTCCCCCTGCTCCTGAAGGGTGATTGGGGCAACAGCCACTGCTCGCACCTGCTGCTGGCACTGGCTCCAATTGCTCTGTGCCATTAGCAGGTGTGAGCGTGGCCGGCGCCATCAGCACATGGGAGCGGCAGTGGTGGGAGTGGGGCTACCCGGCAGACAAGGACCAGGGGCCATGGCGGGAGAGGCTGGACGGGGGCACGGAGGATGGGCTGAGACCCACCCCTTTGCCTACCGCAGCCTCACGGCCCACAGTTCCTTTTAAGGTGCATGAATTTGTGCATTGGGTCCCTAGTCAATAATAACCTTAAATATAAATGGATTAAATGCTATAGTTAAAAGTCATAGGGTGGCTGAATGGATAAGAAAACATGACCCATACATATGCTGTCTGCAAGAGACCCACTTAAGAACAGAAGATATACACAGATTGAGAGTGAAGTGATGGAAAAATATATTCCATACAAATGGAAAGGGAAAAAAAGCTGGAGTAGCAATAGCAGACAAAATAAACTTCTAAACAAAGGCCATAACAAGAGACAAAGAAGGCCATTTTGTAATTCTGAAGGGAATGATTCAACAAGAAAATATAACCCTTGTAAACATATATGCACCCAATATAGGATTACCAAGTACATTAGAAAACTCTTGATGGAAGGAGAGATTGACAGCAATATAGTCAGAGTGGGGGACTTTAACACCCCAGTGGCATCACTGCAGGAAGTCTGAGTTTTTGTTGCAGTGTTTCCCTCAGAATATATCTCAGTAGGCTATGCACAGACAAATGATTGTGGTTTTAGAGTCAGTTCCACACTCAATAATCAGCCACTATATAGACAAACTTTTAGGTTCACTCATTCCAATTCACTTTCAACTTTTCAAGGATATGATTCCAAATCAACTTTATAGGACAAAATATTTAAAGATGTCTGGTTTCTAACCCTGTCCCTCCTATCATATTCCTATTTCATTCCTACATTCTAGTGAAGTTCACACTCATCACAGTTAACATTCTCACTTTTATTAGGGAAGTGGTAGCAAACTACACAAATTACTTTTTAAAATGTTTTAATCCTCACCTGAGATATTTTTTTTTGATTTTTTTAGAGAGAGGAAGGAAGAGATAGAGATGATAGATGATAGATAGGTAGATAGATAGATAGATAGATAGATAGATAGATAGATAGATAGATGATGATAGATAGATGATAGATAGATAGATAGATAGATAGATAGATAGATAGATAGATATAGAGAATATATATGTGAGAGAGAAACATTGATTGGTTTCTTCCCATACACTCCCCAACCTGGGATAGAACTTACCACCAAGGTATGTGCACTGACCACGAATCAAACCCACAATCTTTTGGTGTAGAGGCAATGCTGTAATTAACTGAGCCACCCAGCTAGAGCATAAATTAGTTTTTAAAAAATATTTGATACACTTTCCTCTTATTATTTGAAATTCAAAATTAAATAAATATCACTCTTAGGGGTGTAGCTATTATACCTGTTATGATCCCTTCCTCCCACCAACACACATATGTGCACACATTTTAATAACTTTTAGATCATCATGAGGCAAGATGTCACAGAAAAGCCCTGGAGGCCTGTGGAAACAGTGAAGTCCTAAGGTGGTTGAGCAAAGTCTATGCAGCCTTTCTGAAGTGGAGAGCAACAAGATACACCCTCCTGTGGATGACATTGTAACGAGCTAGTTATCAAGAACAGGAAAGGAGCAGGTTCCCTGCAAACACTGGGGGAGGGGACCACATAGGTAAGATACTTGCCTATGAATCACACCTGGGGACAGAGATGGTTGGCCAGAATGGGCATGGCCATGGAAAGCATGTGGAAATTTGGTATATATAATCCCTTAAACCACTAGTGCAGGACTTTTTTCTGGCAAGGGCCATTTGGACATTTATAACATCACTAGAAGCCCAGTGCATGAAATCGTGCACAAGTGGGGTCGGGCCAGCCCACCCTGATCAGGGCCAGGCTGGCCAGGGGGAGGGGATGTGGGAGGTTGGCCCGCCAGCCCCACCCCTGATAGGGCCGGTTGGCTGGCCACAGTGCGCATGATATCAATTAGTTGTTCCAGTCGTTCCGGTCACTTGGCTTTTATATATATAGATTTGCTGACTTACAAAATTATCAACTTAAAAATTAGCCTGCTATATTTGGTCAAACATTTAATTAACTCATCCCTAGAGCCTTGGCAGGGCCAGACCAAGTGGGCCTTACACGGCCCAAGGGCCTGACATTCCCCAGCCCTGCCAAAAAAATTCTCTCTCTTATGTTCTTGGTTGTTCTTGTGCATTGTTCTGGACTGTTCCATTGGGAAAATGTTTCCAAGTTTAATCAACAGGTAAACAAAGGAAACATTGATCTAACTACTTAGTTCTTTATACATTAATTCAGCTGGCCTATGCAAAGCTCTCCTCTTATTTTTTTAAAATTCAATTTTTGATTCATTTCCTCTTATTTCCACGCAATCTGCTTCCATCTCCCACATTAGGCAAGATTTGAATATATTTAATATTTATCTTTCTGCTTCTATGAAAAACTGTATTCTTGCAAAATAGGCATTCATTTTGCAAAGTGTATACTGTTCTTTTACACGCCTGCATTTTCAATTTACACTAATGACATTGTGTAATGTATCTTATCCTGCTTTTCTTTTTCTCATTAAGCACTCTGTCTTCACTATCCATCCATTTTGCTATATTTGGCCCATTGCTTCCAACTATGGTATAACTAGATCTCCATAACAATTGTACCATATTTTACCTAGCCACTCTCCACAAATGAAATAAACAGCCTTATCAATATTCTCTTACAGGTTGGTAAATAGAGACTTTGGCCTGCATATTAGCCTAGTTTCCCCTAAAAAACAGAACCAATAGTACACGTATAGATGTGTGTACCAAAAAATGTATTATAAAAAATTGGCTCACATGATTATGGAGACTGGTAAGTCCCAAGATCTGTAGGTGAATAACAAATTAGAGATCCAAGGGAGTTAAGGTGGGGGGGGGGGGGGGTGGATCTAGAAGGAAAAAGCAGCAGGCCCACAGCCCACGCAAAAAAATTCTCTCTTGCTCAGGGGAAGGGTTAGGCTCTTTGTTCTCTTCAGGACTTTATAAATTTTTATTTTTATTGTTGAGAGTATTACAAATGCCCCCTATTTCCCCCACTTTGCCCTTCTTCACCTGGCTCCCACCCCACCCCAGTCCTTTATCTCATCTATAATAATAAAAGCATAATATGCTAATTAGACTGGACAGCTGAATGACCTTCTGGACATCATCCTTCCAGACGACCTTCTGGACGAAGCCGGGGCTGCAAGGGCTGAGCCCCTTGCATGAACTTCATGCATCGGGCCTCTAGTATGCATATAAATTCTTTTTTTTTTTTTAATTTCTTTATTGATTAAGGTGTCACATATTTGTCCTCATCCCCCCATTCCCATCCCACACCCCTTCCCATGGATGCCCCAACCCCCTGTTGAACTTAACCATTGGTTAGGCTCATATGCATGCACACAAGTCCTTTGGTTGATCTCTCCCCCCTCCCCCCACTCTCCCCTATTTTCCCTCTGAGGCCCGATAGTCCCATCGATGCCTCCTTGTTTCTGGTTCTGTTCTTGTTCATCAGTCTATGTTGTTCATCATTTCCCCTAGATGAGCAAGATCATGTGTCACTAGAGATATACTTATAAGAACTGAATGTGAGATGAGCAATAATAGTTATGCTGACAGGCAAATGAATCAGTCTGTAGTGAGTTTCTTTCTGGACCAACAGTTCTTTTGAGACCCAATATCAATGTCCACCAGTTCCTTATGTGTACATGTCAGTACTGACCCCTCAGCTCTGGATGGTGGACAAATGGTGGTAATGCAGGTCCGACACCCTCTTTTTTGGTCTTGGCCGGACCCAGGGGCATGGCTTCACCCGGACTCAGGGGCACCTGGCCTCACCCGGGCCCAGGGGGCGCGTGGCCTCACCTGGACCCGGGTGCACGCGGCCTCACCCGGACCCGGGACCCAGCCTCACCCGGATCCAGGGGCACACGGCCTCACCCGGACCCGGGATGCTCCAGTTTCACCCGGACCCATGGGCGCGTGGCCTCACCCGGACCCAGGGGCACGTGGCCCCACCCGGACCCAGGGGCGCACGGCCTCACCCAGACCCGGGATCCAGCTTCACCCGGACCCAGGGGCGCATGGCCTCACCCAGACCCGGGATCCAGCTTCACCCGGACCCAGGGGCGCATGGCCTCACCCGGACCCAGGGGCGCACGGCCTCACCCAGACCCGGGATCCAGCTTCACCCGGACCCAGGGGCGCATGGCCTCACCTGGACCCAGGGGCGCACGGCCTCACCCAGACCCGGGATCCAGCTTCACCCGGACCCAGGGGCGCATGGCCTCACCCGGACCAAGGGGCGCGCGGCCTCACCCGGACCCAGGGGCGCACGGCCTCACCTGGACCCAGGATCCAGCTTCACCCGGACCCAGGGGCGCGTGGCCTCACCCGGACCCAGGGGCATGTGTCCTCTCCCGGACCCAGGTGCGCGTGGCCTCACCCGGACCCGGGACCCAGCCTCACCCGGATCCAGGGGCACATGGCCTCACCTGGACCCGGGATCCAGCTTCACCCAGATCCAGGGGCGCGCGACCTCACCCGGATCCAGGGGCACACGGCCTCACCCGGACCCAGGATCCAGCTTCACCCGGGCCTAGGGGCGCATGGCCTCACCCAGACCCAGGGGCGCGTGGCCTCTCCCAGACCCAGGGGTGTGTGACCACACCCGAGCCCAGGGGCACGCAGCCTCGCCCGGACCCAGGACCCAGCCTCTCCCGGACCCAGGGGCGTATGGCCTTACCCGGACCTGGGATCCAGCTTCACCCGGACCCAGGGGCATGTGGCCTCACCCGGACCCAGGGGCATGTGGCCTCACCCAGACCCAGGGGCGTGTGGCCTCACCTGGACCCAGGGGCGCGTGGCCTTACCCGGACCCAGGTGCGCGAGGCCTCACCCGGACCCGGGACCATATAAATTCTTTAGTTGCTCTGTTCCTGTCCCCCAACCCCACTTCCCTCTGAGATTCCACATTCTGTTCTATGATTCTATGTCTCTGGATCTATTTTTCTCATCAGTTTATTTTGTACATTAGATGCCACATATGAGTGAGATCATGTGACATATTCAGGCCTTTACCTAATTGTATGAGCCTACCCACATTATTGAGAGTAATTTGCTCTACTCATTTTACCAATTTAAATGTTAATCCTATCCAAAAACACTCTTGCAAACATACCCAGAATGTTTGAGCAAATATGTGGGCATCCCATAGCCCAGTCTAGTTGACATACAAAATTCTTACAGCATGTAAACCTGGAGTGTGAGTATTCAATTGTGCATGTGTACACTTAATTTGATCAGGCTTGCTCTCCGGGTTGGTAAACCTAGTCCAGGTCCACTCTCAGTGAATCAAGTTTCTTACTCCCAGGATTCTTTTTTTTTAAATCCTCACCCAAGGATATTTTTTCCCATTGATTTTTAGAGTGGAAGGGATGGGGAGAGACAGAGAGAGAAACATTGGTGTGAGAGAGACATGTCGATTGGTTGCTTCCTGCACACGCCCAACCAGCCTGCAACTGAGATACCTGCCCTTGGCCAGAATGGAACCCGAGTCCACAGGCCAATGCTCTATCCACTGAGCCCAAATGTCCAGGGCATTCCCAGGGTCTTAATGCCTGCTAACACCCAGCATCATCCAGCTTTCTAATTTTGCCAATCTACAAGTTTTAAAGAAATATATCATGTTGTTTTAATCTGCATTTTTGATATTGAGTTTCAACAACTTGTCATGCAGGCTATCTGGTTTCCTCCTCTAATTGTTGTTTTAATGCTTAAATCTCCAATGTGCCCAAATTATCAGCCCATATCATTTCATTTGTATTTTCTAAATTTTCTTATTTCATTTTGAGTGTGTTCTATCTTATTAATTTTTTACAAGAAGAAATGTTGGTCTTTGTAAATCTTCTTTATTACTTTTGCATTTTATTTCCAAATTTACCTCATGTAATAGTCATTTTTTTCTACCCTCTTTGAGGAGGGTGGTGATTGCTTATTTTATACAGTAACCTCCTAAAATCACAGCAAGAGCCTGGCACATAGTAGCTACACAATGTAAGTTTGTTAAATGACTGAAATAATGAGAATATATATATATTTTAAAAATCATTACCTGAGGATATTTTCCCATTTATTTTTAGAGGAAATGGAAGGGAGGGGGAGAGTCAGAGAGAGAGAGACATCCATCTGAGAGAGACACATCAATTGGTTGCCTCCTGCTCATACTCCGACCAGGGCCAAGGACCAAAACTGCATCCAAGATGAATGTTTTGGACCAGAATTGAACCCGGGACCCTTCAGTCCTTGGGCCGATACCCTATCTACTGAGCCAAACCATAACTTTGAAGTATACTGATTCTGTTCTCTTTTTAAAATTGAGTTTTCTCAAAGAAGTTTCATTTTCTCAATGAAATATATATGGCCAAAGAAAAGAAACTATGAGTGAAGGAGAGAAACAGCTTATATTGAATTTGCCTTTCTACCATGATTCAGTGTATCCATTGACTGCAAACATGCTCAGGAATGTGGGGAGAGTGGCAATTCTCTCTTCCAAAAATAACACCAAAAGACAATAATACAGAGATGGTGTTGTTTTTTAATAACACTCTTTAGAGTCATTAGGTTCACAGAACATTTAAGAAAAAGGTACAGAGATTTCCTACACACCTCCTGCCCCACACATGCACAGCCTCCCCTATACCAACATCTCCTACCAGGGTTGTCTATTGCAATTTTTGAGCCTATAATGACACTTCATTGTCACCCAAAGTCTATTGGTGTACAGTTTATGGTTTTAGACAAATGTATGAGATGCATCTATATTATTTTACTAGAGGCCCAGTGTGTAAAATTCATACATGGGTAGGGTCCCCGGGCATGGCCAGCAATCAGGGCCAATCGGGGCCTTCCAGCTGGGGCCTCCCTTCATTCCATGCTGCCCCCTGGTGGTCAGCACACATCATAGCGAGCGATAGAACTCCTTGTCTTCTGGTCAAACTCCCATGGGGACACTTTGCATATTAGCCTTTTATATATATAGATTATACAGAAGAGTTTCACTGCCCTGAAACTCCTCAGTGTTCTTTATAGTTATTCCTCCCTGTCCCAACCCCTGGCAAACACTGATCTTTTTACTTTTACCTAAATATGTTTGCCTTTTCCAGAATGTCATATAGGTGGAATCATACAGTAAGTGGTCTTTTCAAATTGGCTTCTTTCACTTAGCAATGTGCATTTAAGATTCATCCATACTTTTCCTGTATTGGTACTTTATTTATTTTTAGCACTAAATAATATTTCATTTTGTGGATATGCCACATTTATTTATTCATTCACCTATTGAATAACTACTTGGTTGCTTCTAAGTTTTCATAATGATGAATAAAGCTGCAATAAACATGCATGTGAAGTGTTTTGTGTGGACATAAATTTTCAACTTCTTTGGGTAAATATCATGGATCATGATTGCTGCACATTATAGTAAGAGTTTGCTAAGTTGTGTAAGGAACTATCAAATGATCTTTCAAAGTGGCTGCACCCTCTTGTATTCCCACCAGAAATGAAGGAGAGTTTCTGTTGTTCAATGTCTTCACCAGCATTTGATGTAATGTTTTGAATTTTGACCATTTTAACAGGTGTGTAGGAGTATGTAATTTGAATTTCCCTGATTATATATGATGTTGAACACCTTTTCTAATGCCTGTTTACCATCTGCTTATCATCTTTGGTGAGGTGTTTGTTAGAGTCTTTGGCTCATTTTTAATTGGATCATCTGTTTCCTTATGGTTGAAAGTTTAAACAGTTCTTAGTATATTTTGGGTAATAGTCCTTTATCAGATGTATCTTTTGAAAATACTTCCTCCCAGTCTGTGGCTTGTCTTCTCATTCTCTTGATATTGTCTTCACAGCAAATAATAATAATAATTTTAATGAAGACCAATTTATGAAATATTTTTCTTCTGAAGTGTGTCATCTTTGGTGTTATATCCAGAAATGTTATCACCATATTCAAGATCATCAAAGTTTTCTCCTATGTTATCATCTAGTTTTATAGTTTTATGTTTTACATTTAGGTCTGTGATCCATTTAGACTTGATTAACTTTTATTTTTGTAAAGGCTGTACGGTCTGTCTCTAGATTTACTTTTTTACATGTGGATATCTAATTTTCTAACACCATTTATTGGGGACTATCTTTGTTCCATTGTATTTCCTTTGTTTCAGTGTCAAAGATCAGTTGACTATATTTATGGAAGAATACTTCTGAGCTCTTCATTCTATTCCACTGATCTACTTGTTTATTATTTTGCCACTCCACATTCTATAGAACACAATAATGGTATAGTAAGTCTTTAGGTTGGGTAGTGTCAGTTCTCCAACTTTGTTCTTCTCCTTCAATATTGTGTTGGCTATTCTAGATAATTTTCCTCACCCTATAAACTTTAGCATCACTTTATTGGTATCCACACTATAACTTGCTGGTATCATGAATGGGATTGCATTGAATCTATAGATCATATTAGAAAGTATAGTCATCTGGGCAATATTGAAGCTTCCTATTCATGAACTTGGAATACCTCATTTATTTTGTTACTAGTGGCCCGGTGCATGAAATCTGTGCACTGGAGGGGGGTGTCCCTCAGCCCAGCCTGCACCCTCTCCAATCTGGGACCCCTTGGGAGATGTCTGACTGCCAATTTAGGCCTGATCTCAGCAGTCAGACATCCCTCTCACAATCCGGGACTGCTAGCTCCTAACCACTCACCTGCTTTCCTGCCTGCCTGATTGCCCCTGACTACATCTGCCTGCCAGCCTGATTGCCCCCTAAATGCTCCCTTGCTGGTCTGATTGCTCCCAACTGCCCTCCCCTGCCTGCCTGGTTGCCCCCAACAGCCCTCCCCTGCTGGCCTGATCGCCCACAACTGTCCTCCCCTGCCGGCCATCTTATGGTAGCCATCTTGTGGCAGACATCTTGTGACAACGTGGGGGTGGCCATCTTGTGACAACATGGGGGCAGCCATCTTGTGGTGATGTGAGGGCATCACGCAAGAGCATGCCACCACCTAGGCTTTTATTGAATAGGATTCTTTGATTTTATTCATCAGGGTTTTATAGTTTTCTTCATATAGATCTTGTATATATTTTGTTAGGTTTACACCTCATTTTTTTTCATTATGGGAAGTGATCATTTAAATGTTATTGTGTGTTTAATTTCAAATTCCACTTGTTCATTGCGAGTACATAGGAATACAATTGACTTTTGTATATTAACTTTGAGTCTTGCAATCATTCCATAATCATTTATAAGTTCCAGGAGGGTTTTTTGTTGTTGTTGATTCTTTTGGATTTTATACATAGATAATCATGTCACCTGGGAACAAAGACAGTTTTATTTCTTCCTTTTCAATCTTGATATTTTTAATTTCCTTTTCTTGTCTTATTGAATTTGCCATAACTTGCAGTACAATGTTGAAAAGGAGTGGTGAGAGAGGACATTCTTGCCTTGCTCCTGATCTTAGTGGAAAAGCTTCAAGTTTCTCATGATCAACTATGACGTTTATATGGAAATTTTAAAACACAGTTATGAAAACTTTTATTACTAAAAATATAATCATCAGTGATACTGAGAAGAGTTATGTGAAGCTGACATCTGAAATGAATATCAGATATATTTTAGTATAGCACAAATGATGAGGGCTATAAATCCAGAATATTAAAAATATAAAGAAGAAATAGAATACCCTGGAAATATCAAGTACTAAAATAAGATTGCCTGTGCACTGCTAATGCATAGGGAAGTAGATATTAACATAAGCCAAGAAGTTTGATCATAGACTCTGCATTGAGTGAATAATGGGGAAGGAGGAAAGATTTCCAGCAGCCATTTTTTAAATGAGGAAGGAAATAACTTTTGCAAGAGCACAACATCAAAAACTAAGTTTCTTTCCTACAAAACACCACAAAAAAGAGTCAACGCACCAAAAAATGAAAGTAGATATCATGCATAAAGAAAAAGTTCCGAATGATTTTGTGCCAAAAGGCTTCAGATGGTATATCATGACATACCTTAGCCTCCTTAATTGTCTGACTTAATTCCTACAATAAATCTCGTGTATCTCTATTTATCTACCTGCCTATTATCTATCTCTATCTATCATCTATCATCTATCATCTATCATCTATCATCTATCATCTATTGTATTGGCTTTGTTTCTCTGGAGAACACTGACTCCCAAAGGCCCCACACCTATGCCAGCACACTGCATGCTAGAATTTCAGCGTATTAATTGGGGGAGGGGGGATACAAATTTTCAGTCCATAACACTTGTTAGTTTCTGAATGACAACATAAATTGCACATTATAGTTTACAATAGAGTACTGGTATAGGCCTTTGTAGTCTTAAAGTTATATATTTAAAAAAGCATATTTGTCCAATCAAGTAAAAAGTACATGCTAAGAAACTCAAATAAATAGTTTATTTCTTACAAATATAACATCCAACTTATTGCTTTCATTGCTCAAGAGATTACCTCTGATACTAAAGACTATTTTTGTTTGACCATTTTATATGGGATTTGTAACAAAATAATCACTTAATAAATTTGAAAGAGAAGCTTTTCTGCTTGTAAAAATCCACTCCTCAGGAATTGCTGTTTTCCCAAGTAACCTACTCTATCCCACGTAACCTTTAACGGGAATTGTACAGAACAATGAGCGCCATGTTTCCAGGGCCCACGTCTGAATTCCTTCAGCAAAACAAGCTGAGTTACTTCGTGATCCACCAAATTCAAAGCATCAAATGTTAGCCTGTTACAGCCTTGCTCTTTCTAGATGTCTGAGGACTCTCAGATACACATTCACATTTTAAAAGGAGATATAATAAAGGCAACAGGAGCCAATAGATAATCATTCCCATAATTGAGATACTAATTTATAAAAATTATTATTATTATTTTAAAAATTTGGGGAATCAAATCAAGTTTTGGAAATTTTTGACAATTTGAACCTAGTTTCTACAGTGATTTACCAACACTGTTTAACAAACAAACAGGAATAAAAACTTATCCCTACTTACCTAAAAAGTGTATACATTTTGACATTTAAAAAATTTAACAGTATGATACAACCCTTCATGTTGGAATCAAAAGAGAAAATGGAAAGATGATTCAGTTAAAGGTAAAGAACAGTAAAGTGTTTCCGGATGCTGCGGCAACACTACAGCCTCAACTCCCAGAAGGGCAGCTTCCTCCTCCTGCAGTGCCAGCCCGTGGGAGCGTCCATCCCGGGCTCCTAAGCTGAGTGTAACCTGCCAATATCTCACTGCATCCTGGGTTCTTACTGACAACCATTGGAAGAGACGGTGCATTGCACTCCCTCCCTCCCCTAAGCCCCAATGTGAGCACACAAGCACACACCTGGATCCAGGGAAAAGGGGGTGGGGCCACAGGGAGTCAGTCAGCTCTGCGTTTTGCAGACACTAAATGACTGACCACAGGAAGTGAAGCGTTTATTTCATGGAGATCAAACAGCCCAGCCCCTGCTTCCCATGCCCATTCCAGAAAACAACAACAAAACACACCTTCTTGTTGCCGCTTTGGTTGTGCTCCACTGGATCCACACCCCTGTGAGTGCAGAGAACAGCGTGCTCTGGCAACTTCCTTGAACCCTGTGCATCTTAGGGAACCCTCAAGCAGAAGTAAGAGCAATATAGTAGAAGGGGCAAGGTGAGGGAGCCTTTTGAATTGTCTCCTTGTTCAGGCTTCTCCTTCCTGCGCCCTCTACCATGGCTGGTCAGAATGAGTCTTCTTCCACCACCACCACCACCCCCATTCTGTGGAAAGCTTTTAAGTGTCAGTACTTAGACTCATCAATTCATCTTTGTCTGAGTTTAAGGGAAGATTCATATCATTGATTTTTTCTACCATGAAACTTTTACTTTCAGGCACAAGTAAATTGATATTCATCTTCAACCCTCCGCATAATTTCCCGGGCCACTCCTTCAATGTTGTGTGCTCTGCAGGACACACAGCTCCACCGTGGGGGAGATGAGACAAAGTTACTGAAATGCAATGTAAAAACCAAGACAAAAATCACTGCAGCACCACTCACCGCATTTCCAAGGGTCAGGCTGGACTTTATCTTCCAAAGTATCCTCTTAGGCTTTATTGCATCCTGGGTAAGTCCTAGATGCTACTGTTCAGAGATAACAGAACTAATTTTTTATCAATAATAACATTATGGCCCAGCCGGTGTGGCTCAGTGTTTGAGCACTGATCTATGAACCAGGAGGTCACGGTTCAATTCCCAGTCAGGGCACATGCCTGGGTTGCAGGCTCAATCCCCAGTGGGTAATGCAGGGGGCAGCCAATCAATGATTTTCTCTCATCATTGATGTTTCTATCTCTCTCTCCGTCTCTGAAACCAATAAAATGTATATAAATGATAATAATAACATGCTTTGTTATATTTATATATAATTCATTCACTCATTAAACAAACATTTATTGAGTGGCCTTTATGTACTGGGCACTGAGCAAGTCACTTAAGATAAAAGATACAGAATTTGTAAGATACCAATTCTGTCTGTTGTAGGAAGAAGGAAAGGAGAGAATCATAGGGCAGTGAGCTAGGGCTTTGGGTACAAACCCCAGGTCCTGAAGAAGGGCACCCTCACTCTGCCCAAGGGGTGTCTGAGGAGCTTTGGCCAGAGAGAGCACTTGTGATTTAGCGCTTGCAGAATCATGAAGCGGGTGTGTACGAGAACCCAGGGACACGGAGATCACATGATTCTTTACTGGCAGAGCCCGGTCCGAGGTCCGGGGGCAGCACAATGATCCTGGAGACCAAGCGTGCCCAATGGGTATGGCTGGGCCTTGCCCTGGAGGCCCTCCTACGCAGTGCTGAGAGCTGGGACTTTACCACCCAGGGAGCCCACAAGGCGGGGCAATGTGCGCAGCACCTCACTGGTGGCTGTCAGTCTGCACCTCCCTGGTCTGGGCACATTGTGGGTGGAGGATGTTAAATTTCAGAACTTGCAAGCTCTAGGAGGGGCTCTAAGTTCTTGGTTTGAAGGAGAAAATAAGTGAGAATAGTGAATCCATGTCTTGCTCTTTATTAACCATGACACTAGAACAAGTTAACTTTGTCATACTCTGTTTACTTATTTGCATATTGGGGTGAACTGAGCGGCTCTCTCAGGGAAATATCTTACTGTGTAAAATGCCTTGCTCGCTGCCTTCAAGGAGACAAAGCACGTTGTGATATTAACCAGGACTCCCCCAGCCTGCCCGGTGCCCCCGCATTCCACTTTCTCCGCCTGTTGGCAACCCTGGGCTTTAGGGTTGCAAAATCCAAATTGCTAGTAATGGTCCCAGTCTGGGAGGAAAGGAAGAGTTGGCTCCAGTGTGTGTGTCTGACAGTTTTCTGTCCTTCTGCTCTATCCCAGGCTTCCAGGCATGAGACAACCATCCCGATAGTTTGGGGGAAGTCAAGGACAGAGGACCTGAGCTCCAGATTCATTTCCTGTAGCTGCTGAAATACATTACCACCAAGTTGGTGGCTTAAAATAACACACATCTAGTCTCCCACAATTCTTTGTGGGGAAAATCTGAGGGCCATGGCCCCTGAGGAGGCTCTCAGAGACGTATCCTTGCCATGCCAGGCTCCACAGGTGTCGACGCTCCTGGCCAATGTCCTCTTCTTCCACCTTTAAAGAGCACGCAGAACAACCTCAATCTCACCCTGCTACACATGCACCGCTTCCTCTCCCCTGTCTGCAATCATGGGGGCCTCTCTGTGCCCCTCTTCTAGGACAGAGTGATGGTATTTAGGGTCCAAGTAAACATTCCATCTCAAGATCCTTCCATTAATCAACATCTGCAAAGCCTTTTTAGCAGGTTATGGTAAGTAATTCCAGGGATTCAGACCTGCCCATCTTTGGGGGCTGTTATTCAGCCAACCAGGACGCCCTTCCCGGTAACACCAGGAGTGCTGGAGCAGAGCCGCGCAGGTGAGGTCCGGAGAGCTCAGGGCCTGTGAGGTAAGGAGGCCCTTGCTGTCAGGTCATCCCAAGTGAGGAATCAGCTCAGGCTTTCTTGTGTTGTGTGCAGGCACCCCCTCACCTGGTTCTGGTCCTGGTCCTGCAGTGAGTGCCTTGTGCTCCACATTGCAGAGCAGGGCCCAAAAGCTGGACTGCCTTTGCCTGTGTGTGTGTGTGTGTGTGTGTGTGTGTGTGTGTGTGTGTGGCAGGGCCTAGAGTAACAGACAGGGAGAAAGATATACAGCCATAAGATAATGTGCCATGATCATGAGTAACACCCAGTCTAGGAACACTGGAGCAGGTTTTACTCCCAGCAGGGACACCACCATGGCCCAGATGAGCATCCCAGGGAAGGTACATGTAACAGCAGGGAAAAGCAATGGGAAGATCACAGATGGGCAGCAATTAAACCTCCTGAAGAATGAGGCCTGGGAGAGGAAATGGAAGGCTGCAGGTCTTACACGCCTGTGCACACATCCTGTGTCTCCTTTATGCATCCCATTGAGCAGCATGCTGCGATCCTCCTGAGTTGCCCCTGGGACAGAGGCTGTTGGTGCACATTTGTGCTGGGCATTGCTCTTGACACTCAGGAGAGAACAGCACCTTCCCTGCTCTACCCTCCTCCTGCCCGCCTCGGCCCTGGAGCCCCGAGGACAGTGACCCAGTCTAATTATACAGCAACAGAAAAAAAAACATATTTCCCCCAATAGCAGCTGGCACTTTCTATTTATTTGTCCACTATTTATAACTAACTCTGGAAAGAAGGTCTTATCTCCGTCCCCCCCACCACTCCCCAAATGGAATTTCTCCAGGGTGGATCCAGTTTTATCTAAATTGGTTGGACAGAGGAATACAGCATATATAATCCATATTGAAAGAGATAAGACTTTCTCCTTGCACTTGAAATAAAAATAACCAACAAGCAAAATGAGCATGGATAGGGGAAAATTAATTTACTTCCCTACCTAATTAATAGATGCAGGATAAATGTATCTGCTTAGCTCCCTAATTATCATAATACTTAGCAGTTCCATGAAACTCTTCATCATCAGAAATACCACCCTCTGCCAACACTAAATAATTAATCTTCAGCATCTTATTTGAGCAAAGGAAGTGACATGAGGTTGCAGGGGAGCAGAAGACCAGGGGAGATGCAAAGGCCACCCCTTATCATTAAAACAGAAGCTGCCCCACACACCCGTTTCTTGGCTTCAAGACCTGGGATCCCAGGGACCATCTGTCACCTGGGAGAAGGCTTCAACCACATCCTTGAGCATGTAGATGCCACCCCACTGGCTGGGTATCTAGAATGCCTGATCATGCAGGGAATGAAGCCAAGGTGGACCTGAAGGAGCTACCCAGGCCATGCTGGAGTGAGGAGCAATCAGCAGGTGAGCCTTCGGTCTACTATGGGTTTTCTGTCCACTTCTTGGATTGATGTTTACTCATCTGGTTCTTTCCTTTTTCCTGTGGTTGGATTCAATTCCTGGCCTCACTTCTATCAACTCAGAACTTCTCATATAGACATGCGCCTCGCACCTTTCCCAGGTACCAGAAATTTCTTTGTCTTCAAATACTATGGCCTCACAGTTCTTGCATTTAAATCAGAACCTTAAACAGACACAAGCTCAGTCTACAAGGAGTCAGGTTTGCTGCTGCAGCCTCCTGAGCATGGGTGCTGGCCACCTGGAGGACCCATTCTTCTGCTGCCTCTTCCAGTGCCTATCGGTTCTTTCTCCAGCTGGGAGCCCAGCAGGCCTCCATTGTGGACTATGCCAGCTAAGGCAGGAGTGTTGGCTCAGACCAAGACTTGGTGCAGGTGAAAGGAAAGCAGGCCTGTCTCCATGCCTTTCACACCTTATAATTCCCTCCAGCTTCAGGGTCCCCATTATTCACATTAGTCTGATGAAAGAAAAAATGAGGAAGAGAGAGAGAGAACCAGTGCAATCATTGTATTTGGTACTTGATGGACCCTCAATAAAATATGTTTAAAAAATTGAATTTCAAATTATTTGCTGAGGCATTATTTTTTGTGACTTTCAGGGGGAAATAAAGGAAACTAATAACCAAGCAATGGCAGGTATCTAGGACTCTGAGATCTTGCCTTTATCATGCAGCCAGGAGTGGGGAGAGGGAGATGGTCAATAAAAATAGCATTGATTAAATTGAACCCTTGTTATATTTTATTTTTCCCTTAGATTTATAAACATAGTAGGCCATAAAAATATTGGTTAAATTTAAAATTTGTTAAAGCTCAAAGTTTCTATAATGGGATAGGAATGATTAGTTCTAATTATATAGCTTTGAAGCAAAGCAATGTAATTATGAAGTAGTTTTAAAAACAAAATTTATGAATCCAAAAAGGACCCACCCTGACAGAACATGGAGGCTGGCAGGACAGCAGTGAGGGAGAGAGTGTGAGTGAGTGAGGGAGTGAAAGGGGAGTGTGTGGATATGTATGGTGTGTGTGTGTGTGACAGTTAGATCCTGCAGGACTTTTGGGGACTGGCAGACTGGGCTATCTTAGGTAGGGAGCCCCTGCTACTGCTACTAGCACTCACAGGATGTCCAGCTTGGGCACAAAACCATGCCATATTGAAGCACAGAGCTCCTGTGACTAGCAGTCCAGCCTCAACACCACTTAGACTGGCCTCAGACACCACCCGGGACCCTACAGCCAATCCAGCCAAATACCTGCTACCTCAGCTGCAGACCCACAGACACCAGGACTCCAGGCTTCAGACTCCTGTGAGTCCCAGAGTGCATGATCTTCCCTCCAAACCACTGTTGCAGCCACAGGCCCCAGACGCCCTGGCACCTGGGCACTCTGGTGACTCACAGGGTATGTGATTCTCTCGCCAACCCACCTCTGTGACCACAGGCCCTGCAAATCCTGGTGCCTAGGACCTCCAGTGACTTGGGGTGAACAACCCTACTGCCAAGTCCTCCATTTCAGCCACAAGCCCTGTGTAACTCAACTTCTGGACCCTTAGGTGAGAGCAAAAATGGGGAGACAAAGAAACAACCCCATAAGGAAAGAAAAGAAGGAATTGCCAGAAAAGGAATTAAATGAAATGGAGGCATGCAATATGTCAAAAAAGATATCAGAGTAAGATTCATACAGTTCATAAACCAAGTGAATGAGAAAATCAACAACTTATGTAAGAATCAATCAGAAATCAAAAATGATATAGCTACAATAAACACACGCACACACGCATACACACACACACACATACACACAATAAAAGGTTTCAACAGTAGACTAGAAGAAGTGGAGGACCAAATTAGTGAGTTATAAGACAGGTTAGAGAAACACACTCAATCTGAACAGCAATTCGAGAAAAAAAATAGAAAGCAGAAGGAGAGCCTAAGGGAGCTTTGGGACAATATGAAATAAAATAACACACATATAAGAGTGGTCCAAGATGGACAAGAGGAACAAGGATCAGAAAACCTATATAAAGAAATAATGACAGAAAACTTCCCTGATTTGGGGAATAAAATGTCACACAAACATAGAGTCCCATACAAGATGAACCCCAAAAAACCCACACCAAGACACGTTGTAATTATAATGGCAGATGTTAATAACAAAGAGAGAATCTTAAAGGCTGCAAGATAGAGACTGAGAGTTACCTACAAAGGATCTCCCATTAGATTATCAAATGACTTCTCAACAGAAACACATCAGGCCAGAAGGAAATGGAATGAAATATACAAAGTGATCCAAAGCAAGGGACTGAATCCAATAATACTCTATCCAGAAAGGCTATCATTCAAAATTGAAGGGGAATTCAGGAGATTCTCTGACTAAAAGTGGCTAAGGGAGTTTATTACTACCAAGCCAGCAATGCAAGAAATGCTAACGGAACTGTTGTAAAAAAGAAGAAATAGAAAGGGAAGAAGGAACACAGGCACAAAGAAAAAAAATGGCTACAAACAAGTACCTATCAATAATGACATTAAATGTAAATGGACCAAATGCTCCAATCAAAAGACACCAAGTGGCTGAAAGGATAAGAAAACATGACCCATATATATGCTGTCTCCAGGAGACCCACCTCATAAAAAGGGACTCACACAGACTGAAAGTGAAGAGATGGAAAAATATCTTTCAGGCAAATGGAAATGAAAAAAAAAGCTGAGGAAGCAATACTTATATTAGACAAAATAGATGTCAAAGTAAAGACCATAACAAGAGACAATAAAGGCCACTTCATAATACTAAAGGAATTGATACAAAAAGAGGATATAACTCTGGTAAACATATATTCACCCAATACAGGAGCACCCAAATACATAAAAAAATCTGGAAAATATCAAGGGACAGATCAACAATAATACAATCATAGTAGGGGACTTTAACACCCCATTGGCATCACTGGATAAATGCTCTAAACAAAAAATCAGCAAAGAAACAGCAATCCTAAACATCTCATAGACCATATGGACTTAATCGACATCTTCAGAACATTTCACCCCAAAGCTACAGAATATGCATTCTTCTCAAGTGCACATGGGACATTTTCAAAGGTAGACCACATATTGGGACATAGGAAAAGTCTCTTCAAATTAAAGAAGATTGAAGTCATATCAAGCATCTTCTCAGATCACAATGGCATAACATCAGAAATAAACTACAATAAAAACAATAAAAAATACAAATACTTGGAGGCTAAAAAGCATGTTATTAAACAATGATTGGGTTACAAAAGAGATCAAAGAAGAAATAAAAATATTCTGGAAACAAATGACAATGAAAACACAGCAATCCAAAATCTATGGTACACAATGAAAGCAGTCCTGAGAGAGAAATTCATAGCATTACAGGTTTACCTCAAAAAAAAAAAAAAAAAAAAAAAAAAAAAAAGGAAAAACTGGTAATAATTTATCTAACTCTACAACTTAAAGAATTAGAAAGGCAGCAACAAGAAAAGCCCAGAGTGCACAGACAGAATAAAATAATAAAGTTCAGAGCAGAAATAAATGACATAGAGACCAAAAACAAAACAAAACAAAAAATACAAAAGATCAATAAAACCAAGAGCTGGTTCTTTGAAAAGGTAAACAAGATTGATGAACCCCTAGCCAGGCTCACCAAGAAGCAAAGAGAGAGGACTCAAATAAACAAAATCAGAAATGAAAGAGATGAAATAACAACAGACCCCACAGAAATACAAAGGGTTGTAAAAAATATATATATTATGAACAACTTTATTCCAACAAACTGGTTAACCTAGAAGAAATCAATATATTCCTAGAAAAATACGACTTTCCAAAACTCAATCAGGAAGAAATCTGAATAGGCTGGTAACTATGGAGGAAATTGAAGCAGTAATCAAAATACTTACAGCAAACAAAAGCCCTGGGCCAGATGGCTTCACAGGGGAGTTTTACCAAACATTCAAAGAAGGAAAAACCTATCCTCCTCAGTCTGTACCAAAAAATTCAAGAGGAAGGAACATTTCCAAGCTCTTTTTTGAAGACAGCATCACCCTAATACCAAAACCATATACCAGGGGTCTTCAAACTTTTTAAACAGGGGGCAAGTTCACTGTCTCTCAGACCATTGGAGGGCCGGACTATAGTTTAAAAAAATCTATGAACAAATTCCTATGCACACTGCACATATCTTATTTTGAAGTAAAAAAACAAAATGGTAAAAAACACTCGCATGTGGCCCGCGGGCCGTAGTTTGAGGACGCCTGTCATATACAGACACTCCAAAAAAAAAAAAAAAAAAAAAAAAAGAATTAAAGACCAATATCCCTGATGAACATAGATGCTAAAATTCTCAACAAAATTCTAGAAAATAAGATCCAGCATTACATTAGGAAGATCATGTACCATGACAAAGTGGGATTTATTCCAGGGATGCAAAGATGGTACAACATTCACAAATCAATAAATGTGATACATCACATAAACAAATTGAGAGATAAAAAATCACATGATCATATCAATTGATTCAGAAAAAGCATTTGACAAATCCAACACACTTTCATGATAAAAACTCTTAGCAAAGAGGAAATAGAGGGGTCATACCTAAACTTAATAAAAGCCTTATTAAACAAACCTACAGCCAACATCATAGTCAATGGGCAAAAACTAAAACCATTTCCCCTAAGAACAGGAACAAGACAGGGATGCCCACTTTCACCACTCCTGTTCTACATAATACTGGAAGTGCTAGCCATAGTGATCAGACAATAAGAAGAAATAAAAAGCATCCAAATTTTAAAAGAATAAGTAAAACTGTCATTATTCGCAGAAGACATGATATTGTACATAGAAAATCCTAAAGACGCCGTCAAAAAACTACTAGATTTAATAAATGAATTCAGTAATGTAGTAGGATACAAAATTAACACCCAGAAATCTATGGCTTTTTTATACACCAATACTGAACTCACAGAAAGAGAAACTAAATAAACAATCCCATTTACCATTGTACCAAAAAAATTAAGATACCTAGGAATAAACTTAACTAAGGAGGTAAAAACCTGTACTTGGAAAACTACAGGACGTTGAAAAAAGAGATAGCGGAAGACATGAACAAATGGAAGAATACACCGTAGTAGAATCAAGATCATTAAAATGTTCCATATTAAACAAAGCAATCTATAGATTTAATGCAATCCCCATTACAATACCAATGGCGTATTTCACAGACCTCAAAAAAACTGTACAAAAATTCATATGGAACAAAAAATGACCCCGAATAGCCACAGCAATCTTGAGAAAGAAGAACAAAGTTGGAGGGATCAAAACCTCAGATATCAAGTTATACTATAAAGCCACTGTTCTCAAAATGCCTGTACTGGCACAAGAACAGACATATAGATCAATGGAATAGAATAGAGAACCCAGAAATTGACCCAAACCACTATGCTCAATTAATATTTGACAAAGGAGGCAAGAGCATACAATGGAGTCAAAGACGGTCTCTTCAATAAATGGTGCTGGGAAAATTGGACAGATACATACAAAAAAATGAAACTAGACCACCAACTTACACCATACCCAAAAATAAACTCAAAATAGCTGAAGGACTTAAACATAAGATGGAAACCATAAAAATACTAGAGGAATCCACAGGCAGCAAAATCTCAGACATATGCCGAAACAATTTCTTCATCAACATAGCTCCTAGGGCAGCCGTTCTCAAACTGTGGGTTGCGACCCCTTTGGGGGTCGAACGACCCTTTCACAGGGTGGCCTAAGACCATCGGAAAACACAGGTATTTACATTATGATTCATAACAGTAGCAAAATTACAGTTATGAAGTAGCAACGAAAATAATTTTATGATTGGGGGTCGCCACAACATGAGGAACTGTATTAAAGGGTCACAGCATTAGGAAGGTTGAGAACCACTGTCCTAGAGCAATGAAAACTAAGGAGAAAATAAACAAATGTGACTACATCAAAATAAAATGCTTCTGCACAGCAAATAAACCATCAACAAAATGAAAAGGGAGCCCACTGCATGGGAGAACATATTTGCCAATGTTATATCTGATCAGGGCCTAATATCCCAAATTTGTAAGGAAGTCATGCATCTTAACAAAAGGAAGATAAACAATCCAATAAAAAAAATGGGCAAAGGACTTACATAGACACTTTTTGAAAGTGGACATACAAAAGGTCAAGAGACATATGAAATCATGCTCAAAGTCATGAGAGATGGAAATCAAAATGACAATGAGATACCATCTCACACCTGTCAGAATGGCTGTCATCAACAAATCAACAAGTGACAAGTGCTGGCGAGGATGTGGAGAACAAGGAACCCTCGTGTACTCCTGGTGGGAATGCAGACTTGTGCAGCCACTGTGGAAAACAGTATGGAGTTTCCTCAAAAAACTAAAAATGGAACTCCCATTTGACCCAGTGATCCCACTTCTAGGAATATATCCCAAGAAACTAGAAACACCAATCAGAAAGTATATATGCACCCCTATCTTCGTAGCAGCACAATTTACAATAGCTAAGATTTGGAAACAGCCTAAGTGCCCATTAGCAGATGAGTGGATTAAAAAACTGTGGTACATCTACCCCAAGCATGTAAAACTTGGGGCCTACAGGCTGCATGTGCCCCACAACAAATATTTTTGTGGCCCAGCCAATTTAATGGCATGTAAGAAACGTTTTAATAAAAATTTCCTAACTTAATTTTTACAATATCCTGTTATACATAATTATTAATGATGAACTACAGTGTTCATTAGTGACTGATTACTATAATCTAGCTGCATTCATTTCCCTTACGTGCCTTATACACAGGCACACCATTTCTCTCCACTAATACTGGCAGCAAATATTTTAGTAGCCGATTGCCACATCATTAATCTCGTACTGACTTGTTTGATGTGAGCAACAGGAAATATTTCGCTTTCGGAGAACAAAAGAAGTAGGTTTATTTGCATTACACTTATTAATTTGTGTAGTTATTCAGTGTCTGGTAAGTTAATGTTCAAGAAAAAATATTAATTTTTATTAAAATGGTCTATTATTTTATGTTAATGATGACTCATTTACGTCAGCCCTTTATATTCAGTATGTCTCTATTGAAATAAACCTACGTTTCTATGAAAATTAAAGCTTTTGTTTTTTTCTGGGCACATAAACTTAAACCTTGTTTATTTGGCCTGTGTTAGCCTTTGAGTTTGACATGCTTGACACTGCTGTAAAAAAGAAAGAACTTTTACCATTTGCAGCAGCATGGATGGACATGGGGAGCATTATGCTAAGTAAAATAAGCCAGCCTGAGAAAGATAAATATCACATGATCTCACTCATTTGTGGACTGTAATGAACAATATAAACTGATGAACAAAAATAGATCCAGAGACAGAAAAGAATCAAACAGACTGTCAAACCTCTGACGGAAGGCAGGGGGGTGGGCAGGGAGTGGGGTTTAAGAGATTAACCAAAGGACTTGTATGCATGCATATAAGCATAACCAATGAACACAGACATTAAGGGGTGAGAGCATGTGCTAGGGGCGGGAGTGGCCGGGGAGCGGTCAATGGGGGGAAAAGGGAGACATATGTAATGCAGCACAACAATCTCTCTTTGTTGTATTCTTAATTTGGGCTTTAGCCTTAACCATGGAAGAATATCTAAGTCTGGATTCCCACCAACCTTCCCCCCATGGTTCGGTTCCATCGGTGATTAAACAGTGCGTTTCTCGCTAAGCCCTAGGTGTTCAGAAGAGGGAGGAAGCCCAGAAACCACCAGGTTGCCATGTCTTCTCCAGGTGTGCAGGTTTGCATGCTCTCACCATAGGCCTTTATGAGGGTGACTCTGAACCCCGTTTCATCATCGGAAGTCTGCGCACACCCTGGGCCAGCTCAGAGCGTGGGGGATGGAGGGTGACAGTGAAAGGCCTGAGAGGAGCCGCTCAGCAGGACGTTTGCAGCCCAGGAGTCACCGAGGCCCGCAGGTGGAGGAGGGACCCCGGGCTGCGCTGAGAGTGAGTCCCAGGGCCTGGGTTTCCACTAGGCACTGAGAGAGAGGAGGCCTTTAGGCGGCCTCGGCAGTGGTCAGATGCTTCCAAACAACTGGACAAAGGAGGTAGGAGAGGACCAGACTAGCCAGGGATGTGGTGGAAGGCTGTGACCTGCAATCAGGTAGCTGCTTCCCTCCAGGCGCTTGCAACCCTGAGGAGCTCTGACTCGGTGTTTGAGCTCTCAGTGTCGCAGGTTCCTCATCTTCAAAATGAGAGAAGTTGGATTAAAGGCCAGACAAGTGTTTCGGATTTCATAGATAGGAATGTGTGTCCTCAAATGAAACTTGCACTACTTCACACGTCTAGCTAGTGAAGACTCCACATCACAGGCCTGTATCCAGCACACAAACCACAGAGAAAGGATGCATAGGTTGTAAATCCTGACTTGTGATTGGTCAATTAATAAAATAAATGAGGAAAAAGAAAATTATTATGAATTATTACCCTTCTTACTTTGATCAAAAGTTAGCATCAGGAATGACCTTCACAGGTGGACGGCTGGAGGCCTACCTTATTCTCCTAATAAAATTAGCCACATGTACTCCATCGATTTTGTACCTTCTGCTTTCCAAGTACATGCTACATGTTCCCCATATTAAGTCTGCACATCACATTATTATTACAAAGTACCATTTCCATTGCACAAAAGTAGAAAATGAAGCTCAGATAAGAGAGGTGGTGGGCCACACTCCCCAGTCTGATTCTAAAATCCTTGAACTTCCTACTGAATCCTCTGCCCAAGGCTGATGAGAGAAACCAGAACCCAAAGAGCTAAACTATAATGCATTCTCATTTGTTTTGAGAAGCTATTTCTAGGTGATGTGAGCTACGAGGGAGGGACACAGCCTCCACGTGGACCCTGGGGCTGCACATTCCGGCTGCCTGAGACGTGGGAGCGCCCGGCCCCCACTTTGTGAGCCGTCTCACTACTGAGCACTCCAGAAACTTCCCTTCACCCCAAATCCCTGATGAGGAAACCTGACCGTGGACTCGCCCACACCGCCTAAGTACTCATCCTCAGACCTGATTCCCACATTCCCAACACCACGCTCAGCTATAACACCTTAAAGGTTAAAGCCAAACACATCTTATTTCTCAGAAAAAACTCTGCTTTACACTGACATATGCTGTACTGGCAGGGACGCGGGCCTTTCTCTCCTCAAAACTTTCAAAACAGAAGGTCTCTGTCCAAAATAGAAGTGAATGCTACTCTGTCTCAGAGCCACGAGCATTCTATTTCCAAATTCAGAGCAAACACAAACTGTCGGCCCTCGGGGAAAGATGTGGAGGGAAGGGGCAGCGAGACATGCAAACTTAATTCTGTGTTTGAATCCCAACACACAGACCATTCCTTTTTTGGATGACAAATACTGCCTTCCATATTTTGACAATCAATGCTATGAAAAGAAGGGCTAAGCTTCAAAGGTCCAGTAGGCTATCCGTGATGAGAAGTATGGAGGCCATGTGTCCGTTTTGCAGAATATGTTTGAATAAATCAATTGGCATTGTGTAGGTCACCCGGCTCTTTAAAGGCAGAGCACAGATGAGAATCTGGGTGGGTGTTCTTTTTCATACATTTTTAAATATTTTTAGTTACAGGTGACATACTATATTATATTAGTTTCAGGTATACAACATAGCGATTAGACATTTCTACAACTTATGGAGTGTTGTTATTTATCCTGATGAATCCCATTTTCTAGAATGCATTTTTAACCAGTTAGTCTATCACTAAAATGAAATGGCCAAGACCCAGGGTTGGAAGCGGTCCTGCAGGGCTGGGAAGAGGGACGCCGTTGCTGGAGGCTTGCAGTGCTCTGCATGGTCAGACTCAAAGCTCAGCAGACCTCCGGGCCTTTTTTTTCATCTTGAATTCTACTCAATCCTGCTTGCTTTGTTTTGTTTGCAATTTAAAAATCTGCTTTTAATGCATGAAACTTATTTACTTATATTGATAATTATTAATACTAGTATACTGGAGGCCCAGTGCACAAAATTCATGCACTGATAGAGTCCCTAGTGGCTGCCAGCTGCCAGCCAGGAACTCCCTTCCTTCCCCCAGCTGGCCCCACCCCCCTGGTCGAACTCCCGGATGACCTCCCAGTTGAGGGGACAATTTTCATACTATGCTTTTGTTATATAGGATTTGTATACTCTCTATTCTATTTAGTGCTTTATATGTATCTTGAATACTAATTACCTCTTTTCCCCACTTTTTAGTCTTTATATCTTTATCACATTTTCTTCAAGAATTGTTTTCATTGTTTTGTTCCTCTAATGATCTGTAAGTTATTAATTCTATCCATTTTTCAAGTGTTTACTCTAAGGTGTAAACACATGTACTTAAAGTTATATTGGTCCAATAGAATATTGCTAGCATTAATCCATATCTATATTACCATCTACCCACAAAGTCTTTCAATTCCTTATTCCACAAGGCATAGAAATAACCCTGCATATCACTTTTATTTTCTCTACTGCATATAAGGTAACCCACTGGTTGAATGTGGTTTCTGTTTACCGTGGTGCAGATTTTTGCTGAAGCGTTGGTGACTATTTCTGAATGTATTTTCCACCTGAGAGCTATTTGTCATGACTGGGAGCACTCTGTGAGGCTATGCAGTGTACCTGAGGGCCGAGCTGGGCTGCACCACCTTCTGCTGTGGCTTTCTGGGATACTCCACCATGTTGACACCAGTGCCCAAACTCGCAGCTTCTGCCCTCAGCTCAGCTACTCTCAGTGTTGCACATGCTGCGTGGGAAAGAGGAATGACGGGACAGGTGTTTGCGTGTTGCCCTAGCTGGGTGTCTGCACTGATCATACTGCTTAGGGACACGGGGCTCCCTCCTATTCCCAGAGTCCTCCATGCTCAGGCTTGGAGAGACTGGACACCCTTCCACCGTGTTAGCAGTCTTCTGTGCTTTTTATTTATTTTTTGCCTTTGGTTTTATTTATATTTTTCATCTAAAAGTATATATTTTCATAAATTTCAAGCATTTGTTTACTTTTTACCAACATAACCTTTTATGGTTTTAGTGACTTTTGGGGTTTATTTTGTTTCTTTTCCACTTTTTGTTGTTGATGTGTTGCTGTTACTGTTGTTTTGGTTTAGTTGAGTTGATTTTTCATTTAATATTTTTTACTATCTGGGCTGGGATTGGAGGAAGTGACAAGCATAAAAATTCCTCTTTTGCCAGAAAATTATCCATTTTTACTCAATCATTATATTGATAGTGTTAAACTCTAATAATTATTTTAATAAACCTTCTAATATATTTGATTATATCTCCCTTGCCATTCTAATGTTTTGTATTGTTCCCATCTCTCTCTCTTTCTCTTAAATTAAGTTTGTTAGGATTTATGAATTTTACTCTTCTTTGAATAAATAGGATTTTATTAATTGTCCTGTCTTACCATTTAGTTGTTTTCTGTTCCTCCAATTTTACTTCTTAATATTGATTAATTCCTTCTCTTTTCTGTTGTTCTTATATTGGTTTTTGTTCTATATGGTTATGTGTTTTTTAATATAGGGATGCATTCGAGAAATGTGTTGCTAGGCAATTTCATCCTTGTTTGAGCATCATAGAGTACACTTACACAAACGGAAATTATATAGCCTACTACACACTTAGGCGGTAGAGTATAATCTATTGCTTCTAGGATACAAGATTGTATAGTAATTTACTGTAATGAATACTATATGCAATAGTAACAAATAGTATTTGTGTATCTAAACATATTTGAACATAGAAAATATACAGTAAAAATACAATATAAAAGTTAAAAAACAGTGCACATCTATAAGGCACTTACCAAGAATGGAGCTTGAAACACTGTAAGTTGCTCTGAGTAAGTGGTGAGTGAGTGTGAAGGCCTACAGCATTACTGTACACAACTATCCTATCTAATAAAGAGGGAATATGCAAATTGACCATCACGCCCTCACAAAGATGGCGGCGCCCACAGCCAATAAGGAGGGAATATGCTAATTGACAGCCAAGCCCTCAAATATGGTGGTCCCCACAGCCACAAGATGGTGGCGCCCAGTCCCCTCAGCCCTACCAGCGCAGGTGCCTCCAGAGTCGCCCAGGGCCAGCCCAAGCTGTGCCTGCGCTTCGGATGTCGGCTGTCCTGCCGCCCAGAACCGCCCGAGGCTCAGGTAACCAGAGGTGTGATGGGGGTGTCACCTTCCCCTGATCGCTGGGTCACTTCCCACCCCTGAGGGCTCCCAGACGGTGAGAAGGGGCAGGCCAGGCTAAGGAACCCCCACTCCAGTGCATACATTTTCATGCACTGGGCCACTAGTCTATAACAATAAAAACATAATATGCTAATTAGACCGGACAACCAAACGACCTTCCGGATGTCATTCGGGACATCCTTCCAGATGAAGCCGTTGTGGAGGAGGCCAAGGCAGAGGCAGTTGGGGCAATCAGGCAGGCAGACAAATGGTTAGGAGTGATCAGGCAGACAGGCAGGTGAGCAGTTAGGAGCCAGAGGTCCCAAATTGCAAAAGGGATTTCTGACTGCTGGTTAGGCCCTGTGGAATGGGGCCTAAACCAGAAGTCAGACATCCCCTAAGGGGTCCCAGACTGCAAGAGGGTGCAGGTGGGCTGAGGGGCCCCCACCCTCCTGTGCACAAATTTCATACACCAGGCTTCTAGTAGACTTTATAAACACTGTACACTTAGGCTACACTAAATTTATAAAAATTTAAGATAGCATTGCTCTACAACATTATGACACCTATGATGTCACTAGGTGATAGGAGTGTTCAGCTCCATTATAATCTTACTAGAGGCCCAGTGCACAAAATGCATGCATGGGGGTGGTGTCCCTCAGCCTGGCCTATGTCCTCTTGCAATCTGGAACCCCTTGGGTAGGGTCCCTAGGCCTGGCCAGCAATCAGGGTCTATTGGGGCTTTCCTTCCCCTGGCTGCCAGCAGCTGGCCTCACCCTGCCGCTGCCACTGCTTGCCATCTGTGCAGCACTGCTCCCCCCTCACTGTCACCTCCCTCTTCAGGCGACAGGCATGGGGTGCGATCACTTGGCTATCCTGGGCCTCCCTCTGCAGGGCGATCAATTGCGGGGCCCCCAGATCACCCCACAGAGGGAGGCTCCGCCCACCCACTGGAGCACCATTAGCCAAGTGGCCTGGGCCTCCCTCTTTGGGGTGATTTCAGAGCCCCCTGCCCCCATCATAGCACCAGCAGCTGGTGACCTGGGCCTCCCTCTGTGGGGCGATCATGGAGTGATGACAGCCCCCTCCAACCAATCACATTGCACCTGCCTTGGCTGGCCCTGCACCAGTACGTGTCATAGCATGGTTGTGTGTAAGGTCTTCTGGACAGTCATTCTGCTGTTTGGTTGTTCAGTCAATTTGCCTATTATACTTTTATCATAATAGATAGGACCACCATCAGATATATAATCTGTTGTTGACCAAAATGTCATCATGCAATCTATTACTGTATTTTGTAAGCAAATACTCAATATATTTGTACTGTTTTTTAATAATAAAAATGCCAGTATAAACTTCCTATCCTATCTAATAAAGATGGAATATGGTAATTGACTGCCACACCCTCACAAAGATGGTGGCACCCATAGCCACAAGATGGCGGCACCCAGTCCTCTCAGCCCCGTCAGGCACAGTCGGGCCCACCCCAGGCAGTTCCAGTTGCTCCATGCACCTGTCTCCAGTGTCCCCCAGTCCCCTCAGTCCCCCAGCAACCCAGGGCCTGCCCAAGGCCCAGGCAAGCCTCAAGTGGCGGCTACCCAGTCAACACCCGAGGCTCAGGCAAGCTTCAGATGGCAGCTGCACAGCCACTCAGGGCCACCCGAGGCTCAGGTAACCAAGGCCGGCCGAGGCTTGCGCTGCTGGCAGTGGCAGCAGCAGAAGTGTGATGGGGGCATTGCCTTCCCCTGATCGCCAGGCCAACTCCTGTCCCTGAGTACTCCTGGACTGTGAGAGGGAGCAGGCCAGGCTGAGGGGTCCCCCCTCCAGTGCATGAATTTTCATGCACTGGGCCTCTAGTAGGTATATATTTTGCTGTCACATATATTTTAGCATGCACTTTTTTTCTTTTCAGGTAGTTTTAATTGAATTGATGATATTCTTTTGCCATAGGTATTATTTAATGAGAGCATCTTAATTACAATGATATTAATATTTCATTTAATTTTAAGGTTGACATTTCATATAAGTTTATGAATAATAAAGGAGGGTAACAAAATCTCAGCTTTTTGAAATTTTGGATGATATTTAATTTTGTCAATGCAAAACAACATATATATTAATATAAGACAAAATTATCTGTATAAATGTATCAAATCAAATGTTTTTATTTGATAATCTAATTTTTTGTCTATGTATGAAAAGTTATATTAATATTTTTCTCTGTAATTTTGTTTTCAAGTTTATCTTCTGTACTTTATACTTTATGCACTTAACTGCCATTTTGTTTTTTCATCAAGAAATTTATTTTCATAATTCTTTTTTTAAACATATCTTATTGATTTTTTACAGAGAGGAAGGAGGATAGAGAGTCAAAAACATCGATGAGAGAGAAACATCAATCAGCTGCCTCCTGCACACCTCCTCCTGGGGATGTGTTCACTACCAAGGTACATGCCCTTGGCTGGAATCAAACCTGGACCTTTCAGTCCACAGGCCGACACTCTATCCACTGAGCCAAACCAGTTAGGACAATTTTCATAATTCTTTACACATATATATTTCTATTTCTTGTATAATGCATTTGAGTTTAACTTGGCCTTGGCTACTTTCATTGTATTACATCTATTTAATTATCTTTGAATATTTCAAAATTTTTAGTTTTATTGTGCACAATACTTGAAAATATCAATCAAATTGGGTATGTGTAGATATATTTATGTATAATATTCTGAAAATCAACATCATGACAGAGAATTTCTAACCATTCATATTTATTGTGCTGGCTAAAACATTTGGATTGTTCCTTCTATCCTAATTTGCATTTTTTCTTATTAAACTGTGTAATATTTATTGTTATTGTTGTTATTTATTCCTTTTATTATTTTTAATATTTATGGCTTAGACATTTTTCTCTTCCACATCCTCATTTCTTTAGAAATTCTACTATATTTTAAATTATCGAAAATATTATCATCTTGACCACAATAATATTACATTATCTTATTAATAAAATATAACTTCTGGGGATATCCAAGGTGGTGGCAGAGTAGTTGGAAGGTACACTAATTTTTGCCCAAGACCAAACTTAATTAAAACTAAATTATAGAAAAATCAACCTGAATATCCATCTTAAGTCTAGACTAAGAGAAGTCTTATAACCTAGGATTTTCAGAAGACACATCAAGGCTAGTAGGAAGGGATGAGGTATGAAAAGGGCTGGTTGGCCTCATTCCAAGGGAGGTGACTGAGACTCTGGAGGGATGCCTTAGTAGTCAGGATTCCCCTTGAGAAGTGTGGGGTCCCAATTCCAAGCCAGGATCCCCAGCCCAGAGCACCGGAGTAAGGAAGAGGCACCCATATAGCATCTGGCTATAAAAATCAGTGGAGATTTTGTCTGCAAAAGACACATGTGCCCTCTCAACAGGCCAACACCCAAAATCTCATTCAAAGACACTCACTATAGACTCTAGAAGAGGGAGGGAGGAGAAAACTAGAGTCTCTTGAGAAGAGATTGAGGTTTGTGGCTCTGAAGAGAGAGCTGAAGGGGCAGCCATGAGGATCCCTGAGCTTCATTCTTCTCCAACACCAGAGATGCATCTTTCTTGAGTGGAGCACGCCTCTCCTGATGGCATCAGACTGGAGGAATGTAAAAGCCCCACCCTCTGGACACCCTACAACCCCACCCTGCCGAGCTTGTGCACTAGTGAGGAGTCAGCCAGCTACCTGGGCTGGGGTGTAGAGGTCTGAGCTTACTGAGGGGTGTCAGTGACTGAGTTCTGTGGCTTTGGGATAGGGCTATTGCACCCGATTTCCTGTGAACCTGACTGGTGCCTCCTCCTCACAGGAGATACGCTAGCCCACACCCTAGCCTCCCAACTCCAGGTGACTCCATCTTGCCGAGGGCTGTTCAGAATCTGGGACAGAATGAGTTATGTGGCTCTAGGATGGGAGACATATTTCCCTCACATGCCTGAATGGTGCATTGCCCTCCCTGTACATAGCCAAATCTTGGTGTGGTGGGGCCAGATAAACTCTTCTGTCCTCACTCGGACAACTCCCTGAGAGATGCCCCGCCCCCCCTCCCCAGATGTGTGCAAGCACACAGTGGGTAAAAACTAAGCTTCGTGTAACCTGGGATATTTGCTGATTAATCTCAGAATGAGCACTGGCAGAGCGGTGGAACCTGTATAGATCTGGTAAACACCACTTGCCCCTGCCTGGTGACTCACTGCGAACTTACCTTATGCAACTCTCCAGAGGCTCTTTCAGTGACTGAGCCTAACAAGCACCTGGCAGGCAGAGGCAGGCAGATCTTAGGACTTTTGCTGACCTTCCCCCAAGCCAAGTTCTGGTAAAAGCCAACAATGGTGTGCAGATTGGCCCTGCACACACACCAAGGCCCAGGAAACACTGCCATAAACTGTTGCTTTATAGCTCCAAACAAGTTGCCCAGGGCCAGTCACAGACAGTATCTGACATTGGCCTGCACTAGAGTAGCTCCAAGAGGCCCAGAACCTACCCCCAGAGGTCAGCTTCAGACAACAACAAAGCAGGATCTAATTAGCTTTACAAGCAGCATATCCAAAGGGAGACCTCAGCAGGCACCAGACCCTGCTGAGGCAAATTCAGCTTTATGTGGTCAGCACCTGAACAGCAGCTCATACACTGAGGTTGGAGTTGATCCTCACAGTCAGCCAACACGAGGGTTGACCCCATGCACACATAAGCTAATAGCAATCAAGTCTGAAATACAACAGAAAGGGACCACATAACCTACACAAGTAACATTTCTGGAGCACCAAGCTCAGGTGCTCAAGGAGACCGAGCAACTAGGTCCCACTGGACACCCACTATAAGAACAATGGACCAAGACTGGGACTCATAGCAGATCTACCTAATACATATAAAAAAAACAAAGAAGCAGGAAAAATGGGGAGACAATGAAACATGCCCCAACTAAAAGAACAGTAGAAATCTCCAGAAAAAAAAAAAACAACACACACACACCAAAAAAAAGCACAACACTAAATATATGAAATAGAGGTAAGCAATCTATCACATATAGAGTTAAAAGAAAAGATTATAAGGATTAAAGGAACTTTAATTATAAAAGATTATAAAGATTAAAGGAACTTAGACAGAACTACAACATCATGACAAATGACATAGAAACAATATACCGTATTTTCCTGCGTATAAGACAACTGGGCATATAAGATTTTCCTGGGTTAAAAAGTTGTCTTATACGCCAGAAAATACGGTAGATTAAAATTCCAGCTTCTATACTTACTACTGGATAAATCTGGACAAATTACCGTATTTTCCAGCGTATAAAATGACTTTTTAACCCAGGAAAAACTTATACGCCCAGTAGTCTTATACGCTGGAAAATATGGTAAAAGAACCAGTCAGAAATGAAGAACACAAAATCTAAAATGAAGGAAGTAAGAAAGGAATAAAGAGAAGATAGGATTAAGCAGAGAATTGAATCAGCATTTTAGAAGAAAAGTTAGCAGGAAACACCCAAACAAAGCAGCAAAATAAAAGAAAATAAAAACAGTTTTTAAAGTGAGGCTAGCTTAAGGGACCTTTGGAGAAACAAGAAGTATAACTATATCAGCATCATAGGGTACCAAAAAGAGAAGAGAGAGAGAGCAAGAAATTAATAACCTATTTGAAGAAATAATTACTGAAAATTTTCCTACTCTGGTGAAGAGAAAAGAAACACAAGTCCAGGAAGTGTCAAACAAGATGAACTGAAACACACCCAGACACATCATAATTAAAATGCCAAAGGTTAAAGACAATCTTAAAAGCAACAAGAGAAAGATAGTTACCCACAAAGGAGCTCCCATAAGATTGTCAGCTAATTTCTCAACAGAAACTTTGCTGACCAGAAGAGATTGACATGAAATATCCAAAGTGATGAAAAGCAAGGATCTAAAACCAAGAATACTTTACATAGCAAGGCTATCATTTAAGATTGAAAGAGAAATAAAGAGCTTTCCAGACAAGAAAAAGCTAATGGGGTTAATTACTACCAAACCAGTATTACAAGAAATGTTAAAGGACTTTCTTAAGACGAAGGAGGAGGGGGGAACAAAGAAGAAACAGAGCTACGTAGTTAAGATTAAAATAGCAAAATGTGTACCTGTCAATAATCACTTTAAATGTAAATGATTTAAATGTTCCAATCAAAAGACATAGGATAGCTGAATGGATAAGAAACAAGATCCATATTTATGCAGTATACAAGAGACCCACCTCAGAATGAAAGATACATATAGACTAAAAGTTAAAGTATAGAAAAAATATTTCATGCAAACGGAAAGGAAATAAAAGCTGGGGTAGCAATACTTATATCTGACAAAATAGATTGTAAAAAATAGCTATACTAAGAGTCAAAAAAAAGGCACTATATGATGATAAAGGAAGCAATCCAGCAAGAGCCTCTAACCATTATATACATTTATGAGCCTAAATTATAAAGCAAATATTGATGGGCATATATGGAGAGATCAAGAGTAATACATTCATAGTAGGGGAATTTAAAACTCCATTAATATCAATGGAAAGATATTCAGACAGAAAATCAACAAGGAAACAGCAGCCTTAAATGACACAGATCAGATGGATTTAATTTATATATCTTCAAAACATTTCACCCAAAACAGCAGAATGTACATTCATTTCAAGTGCACATGAGACATTTTCTAGGATAGACCACAGTTTAGAACACAAAACAAGTTTAAATAAAATTAAGAAGATTAAGATCATATCAACCATTTTCTTAGACCACAAAAGTATGAAACTAGAAATTGATCACAAGAAAAAACTGAAGAACACACAAAGACATGTATGCTAAATATCATGTTACTAAACAATGAGTGGGTTAACAATGAGAACAAGGGGAAAATCAGAATATACCTTGAAACAAATAAAAATAAGAACACAACAACCAAAAATTTATGGGACTCAGCCAAAGCAGTCCTAAGAGGGAAATTTATAGCATTACAGGCCTATCTTAAGAAACAATAAAAATCTCAAATAAACAATCTAAGTTTATACTTAAAGGAACTTGAAAAATAGAAGCAAACAAAACTCAAAGGGAGTAAAAAAAAAAAGGAAATAATAAAGATCAGAGAAGAAATAAAGAAAATAGAGTATAAAAGACAATACAAAAGATCAATGAAACTAAGAGCTGGTTCTTTGAAAAAATAAACAAGGTTGACAAACCTTTAACCAGACTCATCAAGAAAAAAAGAGCCCTAGCCAGTTTGGCTCAGTGAATAGAGCGTCGGCCTGCGAACTGAAGGGTCCCGGGTTCGATTCCCGTCAAGGGCATATGCAAGGATTGTGGGCTCGATCCCCAGTAGGGGGCATGCAGGAGGCAGCCGATCAATGATTCTCTCTCATAATTGATGTTTCTATCTCTCCCTGCCTCTCTGAAATGAATAAAAATATTTTTTAAAAAGAAAAGACCCAAATAAATAAAATAAAAAATGAAAGAGGAAAAGTAACCACTGATGAGAGAATTACAAAGGAATGTAAGAGAATATTATGAACAATTATATGCCAACAAACTAGGTGATTTGGATGAAATGGATAAATTCCTAGAAACATACAATCATCCAAACCTGAATTAGGGAGAATCAGAGAATCCGAATCAACAGATTATGACTAGTGAAATTAAAGCAATAATAAAAAATATTCCAACAAACAAATGTCCTGGACCAGATGGCTTCACAGGTGAATTTTATCAAACATTCAAAGAAGAACTAACAACTATCCTTCTCAAAGTATTCCAGAAAATGTCAAGAGGTGAAGAGACTCCCAAGCTCATTTTATGAGGCCAGCATTAGCCTAATTCCAAAACCAGATAAAGACACTACAAAAAAAGAAAACTATAGGGCAATATCCCTAATGAATATAGATGTTAAGTTCATCAACAAAATATTAGCAAACGGGATCAAGCAATACATTAAAAAGATCATACACCATGATCTTTTTATTCCAGAAATGTAAGACTGGTACAATATCTGCAAATCAATAAATGTGACCCAACACATAAATAAAATGAAGGATGAAAAACAAATAATCATATCAATTAAAGCAGAAAAGATTTGATAAAGTCCAGCATCCATTTAAGATAAAAACTGCCCGCAAAATGCAAATAGAGGGAATATACCTCAACATAATAACGGCCATATATTAAAGACATAGGATATTAAAGACCCACAGCCAACATCATACACAATGGTCAAAGACTACAAGTGTTTCCCTTAAGATCAGGAACAAGAAAGGAATGTCCGCTTTCACCAGTCTTATTCAACATGTTACTGAAGTCCTAGCCACAACAGTCAGACAAGACAAAGAAATAAAGCATCCAAATTGGAAAAGAGAAAGTAAAGTTACATCATTTGCAAATGTCATGATGCTATATATAGAGAACCTTAGGATTCCACCAAAAAACTACTAGAGCTGATAAACGAATTCAGTAATGCAATAGGATACAAAATAAATATCCAGGAGTTAGTTGCATTTTATACACCAACTAGAGGCCCGGTGCACCAAATTCGTGCATGGAGGGGGGTTGTCCCTCAGCCCAGCCTGTACCCTGTCCAATCTGGGACCCCACCGGGATCGGGCCTAAATGGGCAGTCGGACATCCCTCTCACAATCCAGGACTGCTGGCTCCCAACTGCTTGCCTGCCTGCCTTCCTGATTGCCCCTAACCGCTTCTGCCTGCCAGCCTGATCACCCTCTAACCACTCCGCTGTCAGCCTGTTTGCCCCCAACTTCCCTCCTCTGCCGGCCTGGTCACCCCTAACTGCCCTCTCCTGCAGGGTTGATCACCTCCAACTGCCCTCCCATGCAGGCCTGGTCCTTCTCAACTGCCCTCCCTTGCAGGCTGGGTGCCTCCAAACTGCCCTCTCCTGCTGGCCATCTTGTGGTGGCCATCTTGTGTCCACATGGAGGCAGGATCTTTGACCACATGGGGGCAGCTATATTGTGTGTTGCAGTGATGATCAATCTGCACATTACTCTTTTTATTAGATAGGATAAAGGCCTAGTACGGGGGTGGGGGCCAGCTGGTTTGCCCTGAAAGGTGTCCCGGATCAGGTGGGGGTCCCCTTGGGGCATGGGGCGGCCTGAGCGAGGGGACTGTGGTGGTTTGCAGGCTGGCCACACCCCCTGGCAACCCAAGTGGAGGCCCTGGTATCTGGAATTTATTTTCCTTCTACAATTGAAACTTTGTAGCCTGGAGCGGAGCCAAGCCTGGGGCTCCCTCCGAGGCCGGAAGCCATTTCTCTTGGGGTTATAATTGAAACTTTGTTGCCTTAAGCAGGTGGGCTCGGCCAGGGTGTGCGGAAAGCTTTGCTTCCCCTGTTGCCGGTGGCAACCCTGGCCTGCTCTCTCAAGCTCCATTCTGCCGCCATTTATTTGAAGTTGTTTACCTTCTATAATTGAAACTTTGTAGCTTGAGTGGAGGCTTAGGCCTGGCCAGGGCAGGTGAAAAGCTTGGCTTCCTCTGTTACCTAGGAAACCTTGCTCTCTGGGGCTGTAGCCATCTTGGTTTGGGTTAATTTGCATGCTTGCTCTGATTGGATGGTGGGCGTGGCTTGTGGGCATGGCTTGTGGGTGTGTTGGAGGTATGGTCAATTTGCATATTTGTCTATTATTAGGTAGGATAATGAACTTCAGAACGAGGAACAAAGAAAACAGTCTCATATACAACTGCATAAAAAAGACACCTAGGAATAAATTTAACCAAGGAGGTAAAAGACCTGTACATGGAAATTGTAAGGCACTGAAGAAAGAAATTGAAGTAAATATAAATAAATGGAAGCATATATGTGTTTATGGGTAGGAATAATTAACATCATTAAACTGCTCATACTCCCAAGAGCAATCTACAAATTCATCCAGTGACTCATGATCTTACTGGAAAGTGCTCCTCCGTGAAAGAGTTTCTCAGCACGGAGCTCTTAAAATAAAAAGATTTCCGTCAAGAGGCACACCTACATGAAGGATAACTGAATGCACAGGTTCAACATTCTGCAAATTTCCTTTAATTAAAAAATATAGTAAATATGAAAATTACACAAGTTAAATAAGGAAAACAAAATACCAAGGTATACTAAATTTGATGCTGAATATTGGGAAATAGCAGTCGAGTGTTGCCTTTAATTGTGAACTATTAAGCAATCTTTAAATAACATTTGGGATTTAGTCGAGGAACCAATCTAGATGCAAGAGACAGGAAAAGTTCTTAATCCATCTTTTCATGCTTCCTATTGTCATTTCTCAGTAGTTTAAAGAACTGTAGAAGTTTTGTTCCTCTGAGAGAATCCTAAGCAAATGCTTGATATAGCACATTCCCAAACTGTAAAGAGTGGGAAAGGAAAATAACTGAAATGGCTTATATTTTAACGTATATTTTGTTACCCAAGCACTAGATGAAGAAAAAGCCATAACCATACACAAGACAGATTTTACCCACAATCTCAGAGCCAAAGAATGAATGAGAAATCCAGAGGAGATGACTAGACCCTAATAAGCAAGTGTGGAAAGTAAATATTAAAGAAAGGAGCTGATATTTTGTGAAACAGGTATTTGAAGATTAAGGAGCAATTAAAATTAATCTCTTGAAAGGCATTCTTAAGTGATGATTGTTGAGTCACATTATGTTAAAGGTGATAGTAGTGCTTCCTGCAGGGAGAGTTCTTAGGGGACCTGGGAGGGTGGAACAACAGCACCAGAAGCCTAGCCAGGTACAGTGAATTTCTAATTTGTGGCTTTGGCCTTGAAGATGAAACCATAATTGTGAACTATTATTTACAGTTAAAATATAATCTATACTCCTTACTGTTCACGTAAGAAGCATTCAAACCTGTAAAGAATTTTTGTGAGATTATTTGAGCCAAATTATCAACCATCACCAGGAAGCAGAATCTCAACAAATTAAGAAAATGCTCCAGAGAATGAGAGTTTTGCACTTTGTTTTATACATCACAATCAAAAGAGGAGATGTAAGTGGGTTACATAAACTCCATTGGTGACAGATTAGGAAAGCAGCAGAAAGCAAAGCAGGGAAACCTCTGGGATTGGATAAAAAGTAAAACGAAAGCCACATACTTTTTACTTAGGTGGGTGCAGGATTTAACATCAACAACTAACTCAATAACAATGAGAGGGGTTTTTGGTTTCAGCAGAGAGGTGCCTGTGATTTGAGGAGTCCAGAAAAAAAGGAAAATTACTTTGGCATTCCAAAGGTATGTTATCATAGATGCAAAAAATACAATAGGCTTAGTTAAAGTAAAGATTGCCCTTTGTCAGGGAAGATACTGGCCTAGGACATGACTACCCTGAAGCACAGTAATGATCCCTCCTTTGGAAAAACTGCTGTTTGAAATTCCTTGCTACTTTTAGACAGTCCCTTGCTCTGTAAGTCAACTATTGTATTTTTAGACAGTCTCTTATTCTGTAAAAATAATTTTGTTTTTTAGCTTGAATAATAGAAAAGATAAACTTAACTGTCTGACCTTGCAAGCTAGCCATCTAAAGGGGCTGATATGCTGATACTGATAATAATTCCCATATTCTCAGGCCAAGTGTTTGTTCATTATGTATCCAAGGTTACAAGTTGTCTGTATAGATATGACAGGTGTTTGTTAGATATGATATATACTCAAGGTTACAAATGGTCTGCAAAATAATTTACACAAAGACCTAGAAGGATATAAATAGGGAATACTCCTTCCTGTGTTTGTTCAGAATTTGACAGAGGTATTCTGCTCTGAACCTGTGAGCAATAAAGATGATTCCTAACTAATTGGCTCATTAAGTCATCTTGTCTAGCTGGCTGATTGACAATACAACCACCCAACATAAACTGCTTTATAATTTTAAAAACTTGTAATTTCAGACCATCCTTTGTGGTTACTTTAGGTCTTTGAGTTTGCATGGCCACCACCCAGGCCTCTCTTGAGCTAGTCAGGTTGGCCTATAGCTCCTTTTCATCCACATTACCATGACCCTTCATAATCTATCTATTTTTCCAGCTTCATCCCATACAATTAGGACCCTATTCATAGAGGATTTCATAGGAATAGCGGCATGAGAGAGCCTCCCCCCTGAAATTTCAACAAGTTAACCAACTGTAATTCAACAAAAATTCCATTCTCAATATAGAGGTACTAGAGTCCCGATGCACGAAATTCGTGCAAGGGGTTTGGCCCTCACAGTCCCAGCCGCCTCAGCCCTTGCTTCATCTGGAATGCCATCCAGAAGGTCATCTGGATGGTTGTTCTGCTGTTTGATCTAATTAGCATATTAATTCTTTATTATATAGGATGCCTGAGAGACCTGTACATTTAAACATCAAAAGGTGGGCAACTGGAAATCAATGGGAACATGAGAAGGGAGGAAAGTTCAGAGGGCCTGCAGATGCAGCCTAGCCACCAGGAGCTTGTGGCTCAGCCTAGAGAGGAGGAAGCCAGTGGTAGCAGGTACTTTCTTTGACCAGGTGGGACGGAGAGCAGCAAGGGGCAGTCCAGGGGGCAAGTGGCGAGCAGAGCTAAGAGTGTCTGAGTCAGCAGATGCCTGAAGAGCACAGGGCTCTGCCATGAGGCTGGGCTTGACAGTGGTGCTGCAGACAAACAGAACCACAGAGCCCTGCCACCACTTGGGCTCTTCAGACTCCCCTCCCATTGCCCTTGGAATCAGGCCGAGGAGCATAAATCAAGAGCTATTGCAGTAGGACTCCTGCTTCCCTCTGAAACTGATCCCCAGGCAGGACGCTTGGAGCTGGACACCATGGAGGTCAGGGTTTGCCATTACAATGAGGGCAAAACAAACCCCACCCCCAAGCAGAGGGACTGTACTGTCTTACAGATCCTGTGGAGGTCAAGACTGGGAGATCACAGAGGTAAAAAAATCTTGCAATTCATAGCCATCTACTGGAAAATAGTAGAAAGACCTTTTCAGATGAAGCTGATATTGGTCATTAATATAGACAGATATAAATGCCTAGGCAAAGGAGAAGAGCAAATAACCTGAATAACCATGAGGATGACCAGAAAGAAAATGAAAAATCCCAAGAAAGCAGGCTGGAACACATGGAAATATGTGGTATAAATAACAGAGATTTCAAGATTGAAGTCTGAAAATATTCTGTGAGATGGGGGGCAGGGGATACAGACAGGCAATTCAATGCACTCAGAGAACAAGGCAATAAACAAAATGACTACTTTACCAAAGAAACTTTAAAAAAGAACCAATCAGAAATCCTGGAAATGAAGCATGCAATTTAGGAGATTAAGAGTGAACTACTGCACCCTAGCCGGTTTGGCTCAGTTGATAAAGCATCAGCCTGTGGACAGAAGGGTCCCAGGTTTGATTCCAGCCAAGGGCACATGCCCGGGTTGTGGGCTCAATTCCCAGTAGGGAGAGTGCAGGAGGCAGCCAATCAATGATTCTCTCGCATCATTGATGTTTCTATCTCTCTATCTCTTTCCCTTCCTCTCTGAAATCAATAAAGAACTATATTTTTAAAAAAGAGTGAACTACTGAGCAGAGAAAACAGCCAACCTGATGGAGAAATTAGTGATATCAATGATAGGAATCTAGAAATGATGAAGAGGAAGAAGAGAGAGACCTGAGCATAAAGAAAAATGAAATAGCTCTATGAGAATTATATAACTTCATCAGAAAAAGTAATATTAGAATTATAGGCACACTAGAAGAGGAAGAGAGGGAGCAGAAAACAAAAAGGCTACTCAAACAAATAATGGATGAGAACTTCCAAAACCTATCGAAAGAACTATATCCTCAAATCTAAGAAGCAAATAGAACACCTATTATCTCAATCCGAAGAGGCACTCTCCAATGCATTTTGTATTAAAACTGTCAAAAATTAAAACTCACAGAACTAATGACAAATAAAAAATTCTCAAAACAGCCAGGAAAACTAGGAAGTGACCTTTCAGTCAACTTCTCAGCAGAAACTCTACAAGCAAGAAGAGAGTGGAATCACATATTCAAATATCTGAAAGAGAGAAATTACTGGCCACTAAAAATATATTCTTTAAATATGAAGGAGAAATAAAGACGTTCCAAGACATACAGAAGCTGAGGGATTTTATCACCAGAAAACCTCAATTACAGGAAACACTCAAGGGAATTATTTTACCTGAAACAAAGAACTTAAGGTCACAACACTACGAGTAAGATTACCAAGAGACTTACAGCCTAAACAGGGATAATTTGTGACAACAAAAACATAAAGGAGGAGTGAGTAAAGGTCTGAACTGGAAAAAGAGGATGAAGATCAGATGCACTCAAAAGAAAAAGAACTACTGTATATATGCAACTTCATTTTTTATAAACCTAATGGTAACTACACACAAAAATCCCAAACCAGGACACATAGCTTTACAACAGAGGAAACAGAGAAAAGAAGTATGGAATACCACCAAACAAAAACAACAGACAGAAACACAAAGGAAAAGAACCAATGGCGACACAAAGCTACCAGAAAACAAAAGATAAAATGGCTAAAGAAAATCCTCATACATCAATAGTTACCCTAAGTGCAAATGGTCTGAATTCACCAATACAAAGGCATAGAGTAGGAGAGTGGCTGAAAAAACAAAACCCAACCAAAGATAGATTCAAAGTACAATGTTAGGAAATGATTCTCCAAGCAAATAATCCTATATAATAAAAGGCCAATATGCAAATAGACTGAACGACAGAACAATGGAAACAACGGAACAACCAAACAACCAGTTGCTATGACATGCGCTGACCACCAGGGGGTGTGCATGGAACATGGCAGGCATCGGCTGTGGCGGGATGGTGGAGCAGGTGAGCAGGGGCACCAGACCAAGGTGGGGTGCTGGTTGCTGTCATCGGGGTAAGCTTCTGGTGGTTACTGAAAATTCTTTATCCCTGCATGCCACGGTCCTGCCCGGCACTTGCACCCGCCGCAGGTGCCAGTCCCTCTCACTCTCACAGCCGGTGCTGGAGCTGCCACTCACATTCACCGCTCGCACCCACTGCTGACACCTGGCGCTGGTCCCCATCACTCAGCACCCTCAGCAGGTGCGAGCAGCAGCCACTGGCCCCAATAACCCCTGAGGGCTTCTCCACCTTCCTCTGTTTATGGGGGGTGATGGGCAGCAGCCTCCGCTCGCACACACTGACAGCACCAAGTGATCAGGACCTGCACTGGGTGCCAGCAGCAGGTGCAAGTGGCAGCTCCAGCACAAACTGCAGGTGCAAGCAGGGCAAGCACCTGCAGTGGGTGCCAGTGGCGGCTCTGGCACTCTCAGTGGGTGCGAGTGGGGCTCAGCGTGTGGGGGCCACGGCAGAAGGGGCTGGGTGGGGGTGCAAAGGATGAGCCGAGACCCACCTCTGTGCCCACTGCAGCCTCATGGCCCACAGTTCCTTTCAAGGAGCACAAATTTGTGCAGTATCTACTGAAAAGCAAGTGTAGCTATCCTTACATCTAATAAAATAGATTTTAAGATAACAAGAGACAAAGATGGACACTTTATAATGATAAAGGGGACATGACCGCAAGGAGACATAACACTTCTTAATATATATGCAAACCAGGGACCACCGAAATATATAAATCAGCTACTCACTGAGCTAAAGGAAGAATCAGATCAAAACACAATCATAATTGGGGACCTTAATTTTCCATTGATAGCTCTTATCCAAATAGAAAAACAATTAAAAAAATATTGGCCTAAATGAAACACTAGGCCAAATGGACATAATTGACATTTACAGAAACTTTCATCCCAGAACATCCTATCTAATAATAGAGTAATATGCAAATTAACCGTACCTCCACGACAAAAATGGTGGCCCCCATAGCCACAAGATGGAGGCGCCCAGTCCGCTCAGCTCCGCTGCTGGAGTGTCCAGCCTGTCAGCAGGAGTAGCGAAGCTGGATCCACCTCCGGAGGGGTTTTTGATCCGACCCCAGACACAGCAGTCAAAGCCAGGACAGCAGGGCATGGAGGCTTTCCTGGCAGCGGGGAAGCCCCAGGCCCTGCAAACAGAGCCCGGACAGCAGGGCATGGAGGCTTCCCTGGCAGCGGGGAAGCCCCAGGTCCTGCAAACAGAGCCGGGCCTGGACAGCAGGGAATGGCGGCTTCTGTGGCAGCGGGGAAGCCCCAGGCCCTGCAAACAGAGCCGGGCTGGGGCAGCAGGGCATGGAGGCTTCCCTGGCAGCAGGGAAGCCCCAGGCCCTGCAAACAGAGCCCAGACAGCAGGGCATGGAGGCTTCCCTGGCTGTGGGGAAGCCCCAGGCCCAGCAAACAGCCTGGACAGCAGGGCATGGGGGCTTCCTTAGTGTGTCAGTGTCTTCAAAGCCCCCAGGCCTGGCAGACAGAGCACACTGCAGGGCACTGGGGCTTCCTTCACATGGCGCATGGGGAGGCCAGCAGAAAGTGGAGAGCAGGGCATGGGGGCTTCATCTCCATGGCTGCAGCAAAACCTCCAGGCCCGAAGAGAGCAGAGAACCACAGGGAGTGGGCCTAAGCCATCAGTAGGACATCCCCTGAGAGCTCCTGGATGGTAGAGGGTGCAGGTTGGGCTGAGGGACCCCCGTGCACGAATTTCGTGCACCGGGCCTCTAGTCAGATTATAAATCCTTCTAAAATGCACATGAACATTCTAAAGGAGAGACCATATGTTGGGTCACAAAAGTAGCATCAATAATCTCAAGAAGATTGAAATTATACCTATTATAGTCTCTGAACGTGATTCCTTGAGATTAGAAATCAACTGCAAAAAGGACATAAAGAAACCCACAAATCCATGGAGATTAAACAACATACTATTAAAAAATGAGTAGGTCAAAGAAGAAATAAAAGATGAGATCAAAAGATATGAAGAGATGAATGAGAATGAAAATACAATATATCAAAACTTCTGGGCCCTAGCTGGTTTGGCTCAGGGGATAGAATGTTGGCCTGTGGACTGAAGGGTCCTGGTCTCAATTCCAGTCAAGGTCACATACCTTGGATACAGGCTCAGACCCAGGCCTGGTTGGGGTGAGGATGAGGTAACCAGTTGATGTGTCTCTCTCACATTGATGTTTCTCTCTCACTGTCTCTCCCCCTCCCTTCTACTCTCTCTAAAAATCAATGAAAAAAAATCCTTGGCTGAGGATAAACAAAAAAAATTAAAAAATAAATTAATTAAAAAATAAAAACCTCTGGGATGCAGTGAAAGCAGTAATAAGGGGGGAAGTTTATATCATTACAGGCCTATCTCAAGAAACAAAAGAAACACCAACTAAACAACCTAACATCACATCTTAACGTACCAGAAAAAGAAGGACAAAAGCAATCCAAAGTCAGCAGAAGAAAGGAAATAATAAAAATTAGGGCAGAAGTCAATGAAATAGGGAGCAAAAGACTATACAAAAATTAATAAAACAAGGAGCTGGTTCTTTGAAAAGATTAATAAAATTGACAAACTCTTGGCTAGACTCACTAAGGAAAAAAAGAGAAAAGACCCATATAAACAAAATAAGAAATGAGAGAGAAGTCACCATAGATATCACAGATATACAAAGGATCACAGAAAAATATTATGACAGAGTAGTATATGCCACCAAATTAAAAATCCTAGAAGAAATGGATAAGTTCCTAGAAATATAGAACCTTTTTATACTATATAATGAAGAATTGGAAAATCTAAATAAACACATCAGCAGTGAGAAAATAGAAAAAAAATCAAAAACCTCCCCAAAAATGAAATTCCAGAATCAGATGGTTTCACCAGTGAATACTACCAAATGTTCAAAGAAGTTTTAAAACTTATTCTTCTCAAACTCTTCAAAAACAAAAAAATGAAGAAGAGGTAATACTTCCTAACACATTTTATGAGGCCAGTATATCCCTGATACCAAACCCTGGCAAAGATAACACACAAAAAAGAAAACTACACACCAATATCTCTGATAAACACAGATGCAAAAATCCTAAACAAAATACTAGCAAATTGAATACAACAGTACATTAAAAAAAAAATCAGGATCAATGTGGATCATTCCAGGGACACAAGAATGGTTCTACATACACAAATCAATCAATGTACTATACTACATAAAAAAGGCTAAAAATCATATGATCTTATCAATAGATGCAGAAAAATCATTTGATAAGATACAACATCCATCTATGATTAAAACACTCAATAAAATAGGAATAGAAGGAAAGTACCTGAATGTACTCAAGTACCTGAACACATAAATGCTGAAAAACTGAAAGCTTTTCTTCTAAGATCAGGAATAAAACAAGGATGTCCACTCTCACCACTCTTTTTGTTTTTTTGTTTGTTTTCTGTTAGTCCTTGGCTGAGGATATATTTCCATTGATTTTTAGAGAGAATGGAAGGGAAAGGGAGAAACAGAGAGAAACATTGATGTGAGAGAGACACATCGATTGGTTGCCTCCTGCAAACACCCCAACCAGGGCCAGGGAACATGCAACCAAGGTATGTGCCCTGGATCAGAATTGAACCCAGGACCCTTCAGTCCAATGCTCTATCCACTAAGCCAAACTGGCTAAGGCAACTCTCACCACTCTTATTCAACACTAGTGTCCCAGTGCACAAAATTCGTGCACGGGGGTGGGGAGGTCCCTCAGCCCGGCCTGCACCCTCCCCAATCTGGGACAAGCTTCTCGCAATCCGGAACTGCTGGCTCCTAACCGCTCACCTGCCTGCCTGCCTGATTGCCTCTAACCACTCTGCCTGCTGGCCTGCTCAACCCTACCTGCCCTCCCCACTGGCCTGATCACCCACAACTGACCCCCACTGATGGCCTGCTTGCCCCCAACTGTCCCCCCTGCTGCCCTGATCACCCTTATCTGCCCTCCCACTGGCCTGATCACCCACAACTGCCCTCCCCTCTTGACCTCTAACTGCCTCTACATCAGCCCCGCCACCATGGGTTTGTCCAGAAGAACATCTGGAAGGTCTCCTGGAAGGTCTCTCAGTTTTATTAGCATATTACCCTTTTATTAGTATAGATAGAGGCCTGGTGCACAGGTTGGGGCCGACTGGTTTGCCCTGAAGGATGTCCCGGATCAGGGTGGGGGTTCCTTTGGCCTGGGCAAGGGGCATGTGGTGGTTTGTAGGCTGGCCACACCCCCATTGTGGTAGGAGTCCCACTGGGGACAGTGCTAGCCTGGGCGAGGGGCTGGGGCAGTTTGCAGGCCAGCCAAGCCCTCATGGGGTGAGAGTCCCCACTGCAGTGCCTGGCCAGCCTGGGTGAGGGGCTGATGGCTATTTCAGGCTGGCCATGCCCCCCAGCAGGGACCCTCACCTCATGGGTACATGGCCAGCCTGGGTGAGGGGCTGAGGGCTGTTTTCAGGCTGGCCACACCCCCTTCAGGGTGGTGGTCCCTACTGGGGTGCCTGGCCAGCCTGGGTGAGGAGCTGATGGCAGTTGGCAGGCTGGCCATGCCCCCTAATGGGGACCCTCATCCTATGGAGGCATGGCCAGCCTGGGTAAGGGGCTGAGGGCTGTATGCAGGCCCCTCCCTCAGCGGCCAGCCTGGGCAACAGTGACCCAAACCTCCTGCGCACCTGGGCCGGCTCCATGTCCTTCGCTCACAGGTCCCCTCCTTCAGCAGCCAGCTCGGGCAGGCGGGATGCTTGGCTTCCTCCATTGCCAGGGGAAACCCAAGCCTCCCGCTCGCTCTGGCTGGCTCTGTAGCTGCCACCATCTTTGTCCCGCTAATTTGCATACTCACTCCTGATTGACTGGTGGGTGTTGCAAAGTGACAGTCAATTTACATATTTCTCTTTTATTAGTGTAGATAGTGCTGGAAGTCTTAGCCAGAGCAATAAGGTGAGAGAAATAAATGAGAGGCATCCAAACAAGGAAGGAAGAATTTTTGTGAATGATGTGATTCTGTATATAGAAAACCCTAAAGATTCCACCAAAAAACTATTAGAAACAATAAAAAGTACAGTCAAGTTTCAGGATAAAATCAATGTGCAAAATTCCATTGCCTTCCTGCAAAACTTCAGAAAAAGAAATGAAAATAAAAATTCCTTTTGCAATTACAACCAAAAGAATAAAATACCTAGGAATAAACTTAACAAAGAACATGAAACACCTATATTCTGGAAATTACAAAGCATTTTGAAAATAGATTGAAAAAGACACAGCAAAATGGACAAATTTATCCTGAGATCATGTACTGGAAGAATCAATGTGGATAAAATGGCTATACTACACAAAGCAATATACAGATTTAATGCAATTCCCATCAAAATCCCAATGTCAATTTTAAAGATATAGAACAAGAAATCAGATCTGTATGGAACTACAAAAGACCTGAATAGCCAAAGCAATCCTGAGGGGGAAAAAAAAAAAAAAAGATCAGTTCTACCTGACTACAAATTATACTACAGAGCTATGCTCATCAAAACAGCATAGTGTTGGCAGAGAAAGAGACACACAGATCAATGGAATAGAATAGAGATCCCAGCTATAAAACCACATGTGTATGCACAAATAATTTTTGACAAAGGAGCCAAAAACACATAATGGTGTAAAGATAGTCTCTTCAATAAATGGGGCTGGGAAAACTGGAAAGCCACATGCAAATGAATGAAACTGGATTACAGTTTGTCCCCATGTACAAAAATTAATTCAAAATGGATCAAAGACCTAACTATAAGACCTGAAACAATAAGTTACATAGAAGAAAATATAGGCAACAAACTTATGGACCTTGCTTGTGGAGAACATTTTATGAACTTGGACCCAAAGGCAAGGGAAGTAAAGCAAAAAATAAATGAATGGGACTACATCAAACTAAAAAGATTCTGCGCAGCAAAAGAAACTGCCAATGAAATGAAGAGGCAGCCAACCAGATGGGAGATGATATTTGGAAACAGTAGCTCCGACAAAGATTTATTTTCCAAAATATATCAAGAACTCATAAAACTCAACACCAAACAAAGAAACAACCCAATCAAAAAGTGGGCAAAGGACCTGAAAATGCACCTCTTCCAAGAAGACATACAAACAGTCAATATATATATATATATATATATATATATATACACACACACACACACACACACACACACACACACACACACACACACACACTCACTAGAGGCCCAGTGCATGATTGAATCATGCACGTGTAGGGTCCCCTACATGCTTTCGGTTTCAATCGCGGGGGAGCTGGGTGCCTGTCCGCTGGTGCACCAGGCCTTTCAGAAGCCTCCGGCGCTGCGAAGGCTTCTGAAAGGCCTGGTGCCTGAGCGGACAGGCACCCAGCTCCCCCGCTTTTCATGGTCCCCGGTGGGACGTGAGCTCACTGCCCCAGAGGCCCCTTCTGTGCCACAGCACAGCCATGGCACAGATGCTGAGCTTGAGCCGCCACTGGCGACACAAGCTCAGCATCCCACCAGCCCAATCGGACACCCTGGCCACCCCGAGTTCCACCCCCCTGCGCCTCCTGGCCAATGGCGGGCATAGCGAAGGTACGGTCAATTTGCGTATTTGTCTATTATTAGGTAGGACTAGAGGCCTGGTGCACAAAATTTGTGCATGTGGGGGAGTGTCCCTCAGCCCAGCCTGCACCCTCTCCAATCTGGGACCCCTCAAGGGATGTCCGCCTGCCCGTTTAGGCCCGATCCCAGTGGGATCGGGCCTAAACGGGCAGTCGGACATCCCTCTCACAATCCAGGACTGCTGGCTCCCAACTGTTCACCTTCCTGCCTTCCTGATTGCCCCTAACCGCTTCTGCCTGCCAGCCTGATCACCCCCTAACCACTCCCCTGCCAGCCTGATTTCCCCTAACTTCCCTCCCTTGCCAACCTGTTTGCCCCCAACTGCCCTCCCTTGCAGGCCTGGTCCCTCCCAACTGCCCTCCCCTGCTGGCCATCTTGTGGCAGCCATCTTGTGTCCACATGGAGGCAGTCATCTTTGACCACATCGGGGCAGCCATCTTGTGTGTTGGAGTGACAGTCAGTTTGCATATTACTCTTTTATTAGATAGGATATATATATATATATATATATATATATATATATATATATATATATGCACCCAGCTCCCCCGTGATCGAAACCGAAGGCGAGTAGGGGACCCTACACGTGCATGATTCAATCATGCACTGGGCCTCTAGTGTGTGTGTGTATATATATGAAAATATGTTCAAACTCAGTGGTAATTAGGGAAATGCCAATCAAAACTATAATGTAGACCTCCTTACACCTGTTAGAATGGCCATTATCAACAAGACAAACAATAACAAGGGTTGGAGAGGTGGAAAAGGGGAACCCTCATTCACTGCTGATGGGATTATAGACTGGTATAGCCATTATGGAAAGCAGTCTGGAGATTACTCAAAAAATTAGGAATAAAGATGCCATGTGACCCAGCAATTCCTCTCCTGGGTATACATCCAAAAAACTCAAAATCGTGTATTTGCAAAGATATACGCACCCCTGTGTTCACTGCAGCATTATTCACAGTGGAGAACACATGGAAACAACCAAAGTGTCCCACAATAGAGGACTGGATAAAGAAGATGCAGTACATATACACAATGGAATACTACTCAGCCATAAGAAACGATGAAATAGCTCCATTTGCAGCAACATGGATGAGCCTTGAGGACATTATGCTAATTAAAATAATTCAGTCAGAAAAAGCTCAGAACCATGTTATTTCACTCATATGTGGAATATAAAACTGAAACTTGTGAACACAAACAGTAGTGTGGAGGTTGCAAGAGCGAAGGAGATGGGAAAGGAGGTCCTAATATATGGTGACAGGAGAAGATTTGACTCTTGATGGTGGGATGGAGTGCAATATACAGATCTTGTAACATGAAACCCACACCTGAAACCTTTATGATATGTGGACCAATGTCATACCAATAAATTTAATTTTAAAAAAGACCCTATTCATGTCATTTCAGCCATATTGACCCTCTTAAAGTTTCAGGAGCATTGTAACCTGAAGTCCACATTGATTCATTTGTTTTTATATTCAGTCAACAGAATATAATCTCTTTACCTGGCAGAAAATGTGCCTCATCTGATCATGGACCCCAGGTGTGCCATTGCCGCCATACATTCTAAGTGCTCAGAACATGAAGACCATAAAAAATATAATCTGGCATTTACCATGACTAAGGACTAAAGCACACGCCACATTCAAAGTATTAAATGTAGAATTTTACTGTAACATGAAAGAAAAATATATTATGAATTACTTTTAAAATTCAACCATAAGGTCTGGGATTATAGCTTTTACTATTGAGGAAAATGTAAACTCTTCTTACATTTCCCCTTTCCCTACCCTCATGGATGTTTATGAGTTTGGTGCTCACTTTCTTATATTTTTCTGAAATTATGGAGTGGCAACGAGTGGTCTCTGCAGGCCTTGCCCTAGTTTATCCGTCCAGGCAACCCATGGAAGGCCCAGAGGCAGGGAGTGCAGCCCCACAAACACTCGGCCCTTCGTCCCAGAAGCCAAGCGCAGCGTGTGGGAGGACAGCACGGCCTGGGTCCCGGGCCTTCTTCCTGGGTGCCAGGGGATGGCATGTCTCGGAGACACTCATTTAGCTTAACCCGTGGGGGCCGTGCCCCTCAGCGAGGCAGAGCCGCGTCCTGTGAGCCAGGAGTGTGTCCCCTACAAGCAGCAGTCATGTCCAGCAGCAGGTCTGCTTGAGAGGTACACAGCACCTGTTCCTCAAGCTAGAGGGGCAGAGAATGTGGAGGGAGGAGAGAGGTGGAGGAATAAGGGAGCAGGAGAGATGAGGGAAGGCGTGATGGCAAAGAGGCAGCTAAAAAGGGGCATGAAGATTGAAACAAGAGAGGGCAAAAATACAAACCACGAGCATGTGAAATAAAAGGTGAGAATGGAAGTTTTGTTTTGTTTGTTTTGTTTTTGATCAAGGAAAACTGCCAATGCCTCAAGACTTCTGGTTTTCTCTCTTTGGTGGGTGGTGCCCATGCTGCTTCCTATCCTGATGGTTCTGTCTTTTTGCTGTGTCCAGGGAGGGCATGGGCTTCCACCCAGAACTCTGAGCTGCCGTTAGGCACACACATTGCGGGTAAGGGATTAGATGGAAGTATGAGTGGTGACCTGCATGATGCCTTACAACTACTTCTCAGTTTCTCTCTAAGACTCTCAAGACCCTCCTCATGCCTGAGAGAAGGTGTGAGGGGCTCCTACCAGGCACTGCTCAGGGGAGACGGCACTCGCTCCTCCATGGAAGTTGGCCAGGGAGGGAGACGGTCAGCAACCGGTGCCTGTGCACACTGGGTGTGTGATTTACCATCCAGCAGCTGCTGTGGCACAAGGAGAAGAGTGAGGGTGTCAGTAACCAGCGCCCCCCTGGGTGATCAGGATATGGGCAGGGCCCTGCAGTTGGGCTCAGACACCGTGTCTGGAAGAGGACCGGGGATGGTATGGATGAACAAGACATGCAGGCAGTTGGCCTCCTGAATGGTCCACCTTCCTCTTGGTAATCTTATATGTCCCCCCCCCAGCAAAGCATGCTTCTAGGGGTTGATCCCCAACTACATGACAACCCCAGGAAGCCACTTTGTTCCTATGACTGGAGCAACCCTCATATATTACCCAAACTAGAGCCTTTCGGGCAGTGAGGAGGGTGCTATTGATCATTAGAACAGGATGAAGACATATGTAGGATCAGTCTAGGCAAACCAGATGCAGTCACACTGCTCCCTTGATCACAGGGGACTGCATCACAAGTTGGAAACAGATGTAAGCCAAGCTAACCCAAGTCTTTTTCACGTATTTGAGAACTGGTGGTAAATAGGGCTTTCCTTTTATTTTTGGTGGATAAAGCTATGAAAGGTCAACCTGTTATGGTCGCCTTTCCCACAGTGTGTCCTAGAGAGCCTGGAGATAGGTATGGGAGCAGATATGTACTTCAGAACAGAAGGACCCGGAACGGCACATGCCATGCAGGGGTGGCACCGAGGTCTGTGCCGCCACCTCCTTGAGGCCTCCCAGGCGCCTTGCTCTGCACATCACCTTCACCTTGAAGAGGAGGAAGAGGTGGGGAGCAACATCAAAAGACTGAGCATGTGTCTCCGAGACTGACTAACACCAGCACTCACTCACCTGGAGCCTACCAGCACTCTCCCTTACCTAAGCCCCCTCCATGCCCATCCTTTCAAAACTGGACACAAATGCAGTGAGAGCCCATAATGCTCCCACCTACAGGCTCCTGTGGAAAAGTAATAGAGAGGCCACTCCCTGTGCTCATGCAGTTCACATTCTGGTGGGGAAACAAAGTGAACAAATAGATAAATAATCCTAGATAGGGAAGTGTTAAGAAAACTAACAGAGAGGAGAAATCAAGATGGCGGCATAGGTTAAGCACCTAACCTGCAGCCTGGCACAACAATTTCAAGAATACAACTAAAGGTCAAAACGGACATCATCCAGAACCACAGGAAAGCTGGCTGTCTGAAATCCCCACAACTAGAAGGAAAGAGAAAACCACAGGGAAAATCAGAGGAGCCGTAAAAGCCTGAGGTATGGAGACACGGGCGGAGACACGATCATGCGTGCGTGCGGGGAGGGCGGAGCCGGAGAGGACGGGGCGGCTGACGGCCTGGCAGGCATTCTCTAGCAGGAAGGAGATAAAAGATCCAGATTTCACTGAACTCCAGCTCTGACTGCACTGAATTCCAGTCCCAGGCGAGACCCTGGGAAGCCAGGCGCATGCTGGGGGAATCTGGGCTGCGGGGAGGAGGCACAGAGGAGCCGCGAAAAGCAGAGCTCCGGAGGTGCGCACTCGAATGCGTGCAGAGGACAGACTGTTGTCTATGCCGCTGAATTGCCCTGGCGGGGAGGAGACAGGGGCTCCGGACCCTGGTGAACCCAAGTTCCCACTGCGCTGGGCCCCGGTTATGGGCGAGACCCTGGGAAGCCAGGCTCATGCTGGGGGAACCTGGGCTGTGAGGCGGAGATGCAGGAGAGCGGCGAAGGGCAGAGCACCGGAGGCACGCACGGGAATGTGTGCAGAGGACAGACTGTTTAGTGTGCCGCTGAATTGCCCTGGCGGGGAGGAGACAAAGGCGCCAGACTGCTCGGAACCCCAGTTCCGACTACACTGAAACCCAGTTCCGGGCGAGAATCTGGGAGTCCAGATTCATTGGGGGAGAGACTAGAGTGTTTGGTGGCGGGCGAAGCTCCAGAGCGCTTTTCTCTCAGAGGTGTTTGCAGGGAGTACCGAGGGACACTGAGACCCAGGAACCTCATAGGGCGGGGCTGACGGGAAGCCAAGGCTGTAGGCTCCACCCTTAAACTCCGCCCCATCCATGCTGAGCACAGAGGCTTTTACAATTTTGCAAGTCTAGTTGAATAAGGCTGTCTCCCGGCATAGACACAGCTGATCCTCACAGCCAATTGGACTGGAGGGCAAATCCTCCCAGTGTACCAACAACAATCAAGGCTTAACAACACCAAGACTTGGCACTCAGCCCACAAAGGGGGTACCAAGAGCGACCACCTAGCGAGATTGGGGAAGCTGAGCTACCAGCCCCTATAGGTCACTGACCACACAAAGCCACTCCATCAACATAGGGAGGCAGCCAAAAGATGGAGACACCGAAGGAGGTCATGAATAGAAGGGATGAAGGAAAGTAAACTCATGGATGACACAGTGTTCAGAACCACATTTATAAGGCTACTTAAGAATCTTCTGGAGGACCGAGATGGCGGCATAGGGCAGATGCCTGATTGTTGCCTACCACAACAATTTTGAGACTGCAACTGGAGGGCAAAGCAGACACCATCCAGAACAATGGCCGGAGGAGTTGCTAGGAGGGGGTTCATCGATGGGAGTTGGGATCGGGAAGACGGGGCCCCACTGGGTCCCAGATCCGGGTGTGCTCGCCCAGCGACTGGTCGCCGCGCAGGCCCGAGTGCCACCGCAGCGACCTTAGATCGGCCCGCCGCCGTGCATCAGGCGCACCGTAGCTTCGCCGAGCCCGCCGCCTGGCGAGTTCCGCGGCGGCCGCCCCTGAGCTCTGAGAGGATGGCCAAAGGAATTGCTGAGAGGGAAATGACCGACAGGAATTGAGATCAAGAAGACAAGGCCCCGCTGGGTCCCAGGTCCGGGTGAGGCCGCGCATCCCTGGGTCCGGGCGAGGCCATGCGCCCCTGGATCCAGGTGAGGCCACACGCCCCCTGGGTCCAGGTGAAGCTGGGTCCTGGGTCTGGGAGAGGCTGCGTGCCCCTGGGTCCGGGTGAGGCCATGAGCCCCTGGGTCCGGGGGAGGCCACGTGCCCCTGGACCTGGGTGAGGCTGGGTCCTGGGTCCGGGTGAGGCTGTGCCCCTGGGTCCAGGTGAGGCTGGATCCGGGTCCAGGTAAGGCCGCGCGCCCCTGGGTCCAGGTGAGGCCACGCGCCCCTGGGTCCAGGTGAGGCTGGGTCCCGGGTCCGGGTGAGGCTGCGCCCCTGGGCCCGGGAGAGGCCACGCGCCCCTGGGTCCGGGTGAAGCTGGATCCCTGGTCCGGGTGAGGCCGCGTGCCCCTGGATCCGGGTGAGGCTGGGTCCTGGGTCCAGGTGAGGCCGCACCCCTGGGTCCGGGAGAGGCCACGTGCCCCTGGGTCCAGGTGTAGCTGGATCCCGGGTCCAGGTGAGGCCATGCGCCCCTGGGTCCGGGTGTAGCTGCGTCCCGGGCCCGGGTGAGGCCACGTGCCCCTGGGTCCGGGTGAGGCTGGATCCCAGGACCGGGTGAGGCTGCGCGCCCCTGAGTCTGGGTGAAGCTGCGCCCCTGGGTCCGGGCGAGACCAAACCAGAGGGAGTCGGACCTGCATTACCACCATTGGTCCACCACCCAGAGCTGAAAAGTCAGTGCCGACATGTACACATAAGGAACTGGTGGACACTGAAAATGGGCCTCAAAAAGAACTGTTGGTCCAGAAAGAAACTTACTACAGACTGATTCATTTGCCTGTCAGCATAACTATTATTGCTCGTCTCACATTCGGTTCTTATAAGTATATTTCTAGTAACACATGATCTCACTCATCTAGGGAAAATGATGAACAACATAGACTGATGAACAAGAACACACCCAGAAACAAGGAGGCATCGATCGGACTGTCGGGCCTCAGAGGGAGGGTAGGGAAGGGTGGGGGTAGCGGGGAGAGATCAACCAAAGGACTTGTGTGCATGCATACAAGCCTAACCAATGGTTAAGGACAACAGGGGGGTGGGGTGGGGTGGGGGATGGGAATGGGGGGATGAGGGCAAATATGTGACACCTTAATCAATAAAGAAATAAAAAATGAAAAAGAAAGAAAACTAACAGAGTAATGGAATGAAGAGTGTCTATTCGAGAATTTTTTTACTAAGGTGGTCAGAGAAGCCCTCTTAGAGGAGGTGACATTTTATCTGACAATTTGTTGATAAGAAGTGTTATTTTAATGAGTTTCTTTGTGTATTCAGACATAGTAAAAGGTTTCAGACCCACGTCAAAGGCCAGACAGGCATCTTCCTCTTCCCCTCGGATTCTTTCTGTGCAGGTCTCAGAAATGTTACTATCCAGTCCACCTCCCAACAGAAATCCCCCCCATTTCTCCCTTTCTTTCACTTGCAACATTTAACTACCTGCTAAGTACTCTTGAGTCTTCCTCTACAGTGTCTCCTCCATTGTCGGGACATGGGACCCAGCACCTGGACTCAGCGTCCTTGTGAGAACCAAAGGGCAGAACGCACTTCTGTTTTCTTTACTGCTGCATCTCTAGTCTGGCCTGGTCCCTGACACAAGTGGCCTTTTGTTGACTGAAGTACATCTGATTATGGAAATTAGCTTAATTGGTGTCCTCTTTTCTATAGGTTATACGCTAAACAATTTATGAATGGATCCCAGCTGGCCGTCCATCTTCATCTCCAGCAAGCAGCTCCAGTCATGCTAACCTGCCTGTACCTATGAATGCCCTGTCCGTTCACAATCCAACATCTTTCAATGCCTTCTGCTTAATGCCTAATTCATGGGGAAGAAATTCTTTTTCATCTTGAGGATACAACTTAAATAAAGTCCCCTTTGTGGAGTCCTTCTTGAATCCATAACTATATTCCCCTACCACTAGCTAGTATGTCACCAGTAACTGTGAACTGGCATTACCTCCTTGCAAGGCTATTCCCCATCTGTGAATTGCTGCCCGTAGTTCTATTCTTCCCATTGCTAGCCCCTCAGCAGGGGTCACAGTGCTGAGCACTCAAGTAGCTGCACAGTATATGCTAATTAAAAAACACACATCTGCTGCTGCTTTATTTCTAAAGAGGATGGTTGGAAACATTGACCCAGTGTATCTATGCCTTCAATAAACCATCAGCTAGAGGAAAACTAATTATTACAAGCTAGTGGGCATCAAAATGATCAGTCACACAATAAACCAAAGCTGCCCTGACATTCTTCAGTTGTATGGCACTTACATGTAGGGAGTAGTTATACTTTTCCATCATTATTCAAGATCAAATACATTTGTCTCGGAGCATGTCAATTAGTTGTGTGTTAATACACATGCGTGTGCACACACATATACACCAACTGGCCTTAATTTATTCTGGATTTTTTTTCTATCAAGGACCAAATAATTCCTATACTATACAAACCATTTCAAAGTAGATTTAAAAGTTTAGAGCTAATTTGCTTGCATGTTTTTATGAAGCAAATATGGCTTTGATTGTGAAAATGATAGTAAGGCTAAAAAAAAAAAAGAACTTTATATTCTAATCTAACTTATGACAATCCATGCAAAACTATTTGTCAAGCTTATTTCATCAGCTCATTTCTCTCTCACGGCCAGTAGAAGGCTGCACTAGCACAAGCACACGATCAGAACAAAGCTAGCTCTGTGTGCCGGTTGCTCATCTCTACAGGAGGAATAAGATCTCTGCACCCCACCTTGGGATGTTCTGAATGAGGATTAAGTGAGTTAATGTGTGTAGTCCTTTCAAATAATATTTAGGGCTTATCAAATATTATATAAATGTGAGCATCATTATTTGGAGCAATAAACTAATCATAGTTGGAAACACTAATGCATGCTAACAAAGGCTAAGAGGCACGAATCAAAGGCATTTTCTGAATTAAAGGCAGAAAGAGGCAGGTCTCAGCTCAGAAGGACTGACGTTGGGTCTGAGTCCATGCAAGGCTGTTTGAGCTCAGCTTGGCCACTCAGTTCCTGGCCTCTCAGAGCAGAAAGGTCCAAGCTGTGGAACTGACCCCGCCCCCGGTCTATTAACACCTCACTGTTTATTTGTTTTATTCTCCAAATTATTAATGTTAAATGATACTAATTTCTAAAATTACTAATATGTGATATTTAAAGCACATACTAAATTACATGTACTTTTATACTGTGTATGCATATATATCACTTATGTAAAAAGAATTATTAGCCTATCTAATAAAAGAGTAATATGCAAATTGACCTTACCTCTGCTACACCCACAAGCCATGCCACCAGCCAATCAGGAGCAAGTATGCCAATTAACCCAACCAAGATGGCTGCGACCATGGAGAGAGCAGGAGGCTTGGGTTTCCCTGGCAATGAAGGAAGCCAAGCTTTCTGCCTGCCCTAGCAGGCCCAGGCCTCCACTCAAGGCTACAAAGTTTCAATTATAGAAGAAGATAAATAAATCCCAACAAAAATGGTGGCAACCACCAATCTGGAGAGAGCAGGAGGCTTGAGTTGCCTCTGGCGATAGAGGAAGCCAAGTTTCTGCAGCCCTGGCCTGCCTTGGCCTCTGCTTAAGGCTACAAAGTTTCAATTATAGAAGATAAATAAATCCCAACAAAAATGGCTGCAGCCACTGAGCGAGCAGAAGGCTTGGCTCAGCTCAAGGTTAAAAAGTTTCAATTATAGAAGATAAATAAATCCCAGATACCAGGGCCTATGCTTGGGTCGCCGGGGGGTGTGGCCAGCCTGAAAACCACCACAGGCCCCTCACTCAGGCTGTCCCATGCCCCAAGGGAACCCCCACCCTGATCCGGGACACCCTTCAGGGAAAACCAGCCGGACCCCACCCGTGCACCAGGTCTCTATCCTATCTAATAAAATAATAATATGCAAATTGACTATCACTCAACACACAAGATGGCTGCCCCCATGTGTTCAAATATGACTGCCCCCATGTGGACACAAGATGGCTGCCACAAGATGGCCAGCAGGGGAGGGCAGTTGGGAGGGACCAGGTCTGCAAGGGAGGGCAGTTGTGGGTGATCAGGCCTGCAAGGAAGGACAGTTGGGGGGGACCCAGACCTGTAGGGGAGAATAGTTGGGGGGACCAGGTCTGCAGGGGAAGGCAGTTTGGGGTGACCAGGCCTGCAGGGGAGGGCAGTTAGGGGTGACCAGGCCTGCAGGGGAGGGCAGTTAAGGGTGACCAGGCCTACAGGGGAGGGCAGTTAGGGGTGACCAGGCCTGCAGGGGAGGACAGTTAGGGGCAAACAGGCTGGCAGGGGAGCAGTTAGGCATCAATCAGGCTGGCAGGGGAGTGGTTAGGGGGTGATGAGGCTGGCAGGCAGAAGGGGTTAGGGGCAATCAGGAAGGCAGGCAGGCAAGCAGTTGGGAGCCAGCAATCCTGGATTGTGAGAGGGATGTCAGACTGCCCATTTAGGCCCGATACTAATGGAATCGGGCCTAAACGGGCAGCTGGACATCCCTCAAGGGGTCCCAGATTGGAGAGGGTGCAGGCTGGGCTTAGGGACACACACCCCTATGCACAAATTTCGTGCACCGGGTCTCTAGAAATAAATAAAAGAAGTAATTATAGTTATAAAAATATGTGAGTAGATATTAAATTATATACATTATAGATTACATAATAATAAAGAAGACACAATGAGATGAAAATAATATAACCAATGTTTATATTTTTAAAACTGTATTTTGTATATTAAAATACACATAAAACATTTTCACACAGTAAATATTCTCATCCTATATAATCCTATAAAATAAAGAGGTAATATGCAAACTGACAATCACTCCAACACACAAGATGGCCACCACAAGATGGCCAGTGGGGAAGGGCAGTTGGGAGGGACCAGGCCTGCAAGGGAGGGCATTTGGGTTGATCAGGCCTGCAGGGGAAGGCAGTTAGGTGTGACCAGGCCAGCAGAGGAGGGGAGTTGGGGCGACCAGGCCTGCAGGGGAGGACAGTTGGGGGTGGACCCAGGCCTGCAGGGCAGGGCACTTGGGGGCAACCAGGCCAGCAGGGGTGGGCAGTTAGGGGCAACCAGGCTGGCATGGGGGTCAGTTAGGAGTGACCGGGCCAGCAGGGGAGGACAGTTAGGGGCAATGAGGCTGTCAAAGGAGGGCAGTTAGGAGTGACCAGGCCAGCAGGGGAGGGCAGTTAGTGGCAATTGGGCCAGCAGGGGAGCAGATAGGTGTTGATCAGGCTGGCAGGGAGGGACAAGGCCTGCAAGGAAGGGCAGTTGGGTGTGATCAGGCCTGCAGGGGAAGGCAGTTAGGGGTGACAGGCAGGCAGGTGAGCAGTTGAGAGCCAGCAATCCTGGATTGTGAGAGGGATGTCAGACTGCCCATTTAGGCCCGATACTAATGGAATCGGGCCTAAACGGGCAGCTGGACATCCCTCAAGGGGTCCCAGATTGGAGAGGGTGCAGGCTGGGCTTAGGGACACACACCCCCGTGCACAAATTTCATGCACCGGGCCTCTAGAAATAAATAAAAGAAGTAATTATAGTTATAAAAATATGTGAGTAGATATTAAATTATATACATTATAGATTATGTAATAATAAAAAGAAGACACAATGAGATGAAAATAATATAACCAATGTTTATATTTTTAAAACTGTATTTTGTATACTAAAATACACATAAAACATTTTCACACAGTAAATATTCTCATCCTATATAATCCTATAAAATAAAGAGGTAATATGCAAACTGACAATCACTCCAACACACAAGATGGCCACCACAAGATGGCCAGTGGGGGAGGGCAGTTGAGAGGGACCAGGCCTGCAAGGGAGGGCATTTGGGTTGATCAGGCCTGCAGAGGAAGGCAGTTAAGGTTGACCAGGTCAGCAGAGGAGGGGAGTTGGGGGCGACCAGGCCTGCAGGAGAGGACAGTTGGGGGGGGGGACCCAGGCCTGCAGGGAAGGGCAGGCCTGCAGGGGAGGACAGTTGGAGGTGACCAGGCTTGCAGGGGAGGGCACTTGGGGGCAACCAGGCCAGCAGGGGTGGGCAGTTAGGGGCAACCAGGCTGGCATGGGGGTCAGTTAGGAGTGACCAGGCCAGCAGGGGAGGGCAGTTAGTGGCAACTGGGCCAGCAGGGGAGCAGATAGGTGTCGAACAGGCTGGCAGGGAGGGACCAGGCCTGTAAGGGAGGGCAGTTGGGTGTGATTAGGCCTGCAGGGGAAGGCAGTTAGGGGTGACAGGCAGGCAGGTGAGTAGTTGAGAGCCAGCAGTCCTGGATTGTGAGAGGGATGTCCGACTGCCCATTTAGGCCCGATCCCTCGAGGGGTCCCAGAGTGGAGAGGGTGTGGCTGGGCTGAGGGACAACACACCCCCGATGCATGAATTTCGTGCACAAATTTCATGCTCCAGGCCTCTAGTTAATAAAATTTCAATACAAACAACGTGTTTGAATATGCATTATTATTTTAAAACTAGAGGCCCGGTGCACAAAATTTGTGCACAAGGGGGGGTTGTGCCTCAGCCCAGCCTGCACCCTCTCCAATCTGGGACCCCTCAAGGGATCAGGCCTAAATGGGCAGTCAGACATCCCTCTCACAATCCAGGACTGCAGGCTCCCAACTGCTCACCTGCCTGCCTTCCTGATTGCCCCAACCCCTTTTGCCTGACAGCCTGATCACTCCCTAACCACTACCCTGACAGCCTTATTTATGCCTAACTGCTCTCCTGCCAGCCTGTTTGCCCCTAACTGTCCTCCCCTGCAGGCCTGGGTCCCCCCAACTGCCCTTCCCTGCAGTCCCAGTCACCCCCAACTTTCCTCCTCTGCCAGCCTGGTCACCCCTAACTGCCCTCCCCTGCAGGCTTGATCACCCCCAACTGCCCTCCTTTGCAGGCCTTGTCCCTCTTAACTCCCCTCCCCTGCTGGCCTGATCACCCACAACTGCCCTCCCTTGCAGGCCTGGTCCCTCCTAACTGCCCTCCCCTGCTAGTCATCTTGTAGTGGTTATCTTGTGTCCACATGGGGGCAGGATCTTTGACCACATAGGGGCAGCCATCTTGTGTGTTGGAGTGACAGTCAATTTGCATATTACTCTTTTATTAGATAGGATAGAGGCTTGGTGCACGGGTGGGGACCTTGAAGGGTGTCCCAGATCAGGGTGGGGGTTCCCTTGGGGCATGGGGTGGCCTGCGCGAGGGGCCTATGGTGGTTTGCAGGTCAGCCATGCCCCCAGTAACCCAACCATAGGCCCTGGTATCTGGGATTTATTTATCTTCTATAATTGAAACTTTGTACCTTTGAGCGGAGGCCAGGGCTGGCCACGAAGTTTGGCTTCCTTTATCACTGGGGGCAACCCAAGACTCCTGCTTTCTCTGTGGCAGCTGCCATTTTTGTTGGGATTTATTTATCTTCTATCATTGAAACTTTGTAGCATTGAGTGGAGGCCTAGGCCCGCCAGGGTGTGTGGAAAGCTTGGCTTCCTCCATTGCCGGGGAAACCCAGGCCTCCTGCTCACTCCGTGGCCGCAGCCATCTTGGTTGGGGTTAATTTGCATACTCACTCCTGATTGGATGGTGGGCATGGTTTGTGGGTGTAGTGGAGTGATAGTTAGTTTGCATATTACTTTTTTATTAGATAGGGTATTTTTTCAGTCTTGGTGATATAGAAATTCAAAATCTGATTCTAAATTCAGTTTCCTTTGATCCTGGGTTCAATGCCTATAATATCTGAAGAAGATGGCTCACAAAGATTTATGGATCTAAATGAAGAAGGTCATCATTAGTTGTGCATAATTAATCACAGTATCACTTTTCATTCCAATTATGTTGAGGTATTTGAAGAAATTGAATTTAGATATTTCCATAATTCCGGGAGTCAAACATCAGTGCCTATACATGAATGAGAAGATATTTATTTTGATATTTTAACAAATGTGCTCACCACTCATTGAAATTCTATATTTGGAAAATTTCTAAACATGTAAAACTTACAATTCTAACCTTTGTGTGTATGTGCTCATGTTCACACATAGTAGTTTTTACTATTTTATTTCTTTAGTTGACTTATTAGCTATCTGTATTCATTTTGTGTTTTAAGTAGTTGCTTTTGGGTTTACAGTATGCATTTTTAATTTAGCACAACCTACCTTCAAAAAACCTCGTAGCTCTTCATATAAAGTGTAAAAACTTTACAGCACTATATTTCCATCTCCTCTCTCCTGGTCTTTCTGCTATTGTTGTCACACAATTTACTGCTACAATAAAATACATAACATATTTTTTTTGCTTTAAATAGTCAATTATCTTACAAAGAAATTTTCATTAAACAAGAAAAATTATTTTATTTTATTTTCATATTTGATCATTTCTAATGTTATTATATATATATATATATATATATATATATATATATATATATATATATATATATATATATATATTTTAAGGCCTGGTGCATGAAATTCATGCATGGGGGTACCCTCAGCCTGCCCTGCACCCTCTTGCACTAGGGGCGTGAGGGCATGTGCTGGGGGTGGGAACAGCTAGGGGTGGGTCCATGGAGGAAAACGGAGACTTATGTAATCCTTTAGACAATTAAGAATTTAAAAAGAAGTCAATGGCTTTCAAAGCTGAAACCTAAGATTTGCCATTGTGTTTGGTTTTTTTGAAAATTGTGTTACTGGATGGGGAATCCTTAACTTGTATGTCATCTCTGGGAATTCAGTTTCCAGACACTGACCCTAGTAAGGAACTTCCTACACGGGACCTAGCATTTCCTGTCCCTGGGCAGGCAGCTCTGACCAGCAGGGGAGATGGTGCCCACTGCTCGGGGAGACAGGCCATTAACCCATCTAGACTTGGAATGTTGCTGTTTTTAAAGTAGACTGGCATTGAGCTGCACACTCCTTAACAAGCAGGAGGAGAATTTGGGCAGTTCAATAGAACATCTCCCTTGACAGTTCTGTTCCCCATTGTACGTCATTCCAGCAGCTGTTGTCTTGGTCTCTGAGAGCATCCTTAAAGTGAGCGCGATTATATTCTGTGTTTTGTTGCAAACTCTTGTCGGTTTACCTGGTATCTATTTCCCCTCCCTAACATTTTCTTTCTGGACAGTTCAGCTAACCCCTGCTCCGGGGCCATCGGCCTAACTGGCAACTCCCCACACATCAGCCCGGTGCAGGGCTGTTGGGAGTACCGTGGGAATGCAGCCTGCAAAAACACCCTCCCCTACTGCTGCCATACAGTAGTTAGCTCCGAAGTTAGCAAGAAACCCATTTCAGCCCAATGAGACATAAGTGGATATATCTGGGAGTGGAGAGAACTTATTTTTTAAAATTCCCCTTATCTTAAAAAAGTGTCACTAGACATTAAGGCTCACTCTTCAGTGGGTGTTGGCATATACAGGAGTGAAGCGTGGGCCTGCTTCAGCGGTTTCCTGGCGTCAAGTGGACACGTGAGGAAAGCAAAGCCAAGAGAACGGTGTGATGGAGCCAGGGTGCCGACGACAGAGCAGTGACCTAAGCCAACGAATCTGCTTCCTGATATTAGGCAGTTTGCATTGCTTCTCCTGTCTTCTGTGGCCTAAAACACTCTAGCAAGTACACAGGCTCTGGTAAGATCTAATTGATAGCGTTGTGGAATCCGAGCCTGGCCTGTGACACAGTGACTCTGCTATGCAGCTCAGCCCTTGGGAAGCTGCCTACAGGTGACCAGCAAAGAAGTTCTCCTGAATAAAACAAATAAAAATTTAGGTGCTCATAGAAATGGAACTGAAAATAGAGGGCAGGGAAGCAAAACCTGAATAGTAACCCAGTCACCAAGCAAATGGAGAGGGTGATCAAGCAATGGGAAGAAGTACTGTGCTGCCTTCCCAAATGAAAAGCATCAATGCCATGGCTAGGTTGGAATGAATATGAAAATAGTAGAACCCAAGCTGATAAGAATCTATTTTTCTCTAGGACATGAGCCTCTTTTTGTATTCTCGTAAACTATCAAATCAAATCTTCCTCAGACGTGGGGAAGGCTGCTCTCATACACACACACACACACACACCACTACCTTCCAACAGCAGGTACAATGGCAGCAATTCTGAGCAGCCCTGTGTGCCAGACATTGAACTAAGCAATGGAGACACACAGGAGGGAAAGGCACATACGTGTCTTCATAAACTCACAGTGGAGTGTGCAGCACAGCAGATCAACAGGGACACATGCATGAACAAGGCCCTCAGGGTTGTGGTAGAAAGCATGGCAATGGAAGTGTGGGCCTGGTGGGTGTTGTGCTCCTTTGGGTTGGGTAGCAAGGGGACAGCTTACCTAAGGAAGAGGCATTTCAGCTGAGATTTGACTAATGAGAAAGCCTTTCCATGAGCTAGAAGAAGAGGCTGTGTAGGTCCCTCAGCAAGCATGAGGGCCTGAGCGGGAGGCGGCAGTCTGCTCCAGGGAGAAAGGAGGCCAGTGTGGCCAAGCATGTGCTCTTCCAGGCTCGGAGACACTGAGGCTCCTGAGAGGCAGGGGCCCCGTGCAAGGCCTCCCTGCCACAGTGAAGACTGCGTGGATATTAAGTGTGAGGGAGGCCACCATATGGTGTTAAGCAGAGGAGGGGAATTAGCACATCTATATTTTAAATTAATTTTTTGGTTACCCAGAATCAGCCACAGAGTGAAAATACTTAATAGAAAATTCCAGGAATTAGCAATTCATAAGTTTTTTTCTCAATTTAAGTATAGTTGGTATACAATATTATATTGGTTAAATTAGTTTCAGATGTACAATACAATGATTTGACATTTTTATACCTTACAAAAGCGTAAAAAAGTATACCTTTTATACCCCACAAATTCTAGCAATTAACTGTTACCATATACGTTTATCACAATATCATTTACTATATTCCCCTTCTGCTTTTCACCCATCCCTCGACCCCCTCCCTTATGATATTATTCTGTTTTTGTTTTGTTGGTTTGGTTTGCTTTTGGATTCTATATATAAGTGAAACCATGCAGAATATGTCTTACTCTTATTTCACTCAGTATAATACCCTCTAATGTTGCAAATAGCAAGAGTTCATTCTTATGCTGTGTAGTGAGTTAATCATAGGAGCCCACACTTGGAAGCAGGGAGATGGTGAGGAGGCCATAGTAGAGTCCCACTGAAATGTCATGGTGGCTCAGACTAGGGCAGCAGCAATGACACTTGGAGAGCTGAGGCACCTTTTGGAGGTAATATCAATAGAACATATGACTGGATTCAAGATGGGCACAGACAACAGTAGACCCACCAATGCCAAGTCCATAAATGTGCCTGATCTTCCTTCTCCTTCGCTGCCAGCACAGAGCATTGAGTGCAGGGACATTCCCATGATCTCCAAATGAAAGGCACAGGCGGGCTCCTGGTATCTGGGGCACTAAGAGAGCATATGATAAGAGCATGAGACAAGACATGAAGCAGCGGAGTCTGGACCTGGGGGTCAACCCCCGGGGTGAGCGGGAGGACATGGATCCTTTGAGCCACAAGGAGGAGCTGTGGCCACATTGTCTGTCGTTCTGCTGTTTGCCCCTGGGTTGAGGTCCTTGTCCATGACTCCAGCCTCACCCTGTGCTGGAAGCATCCACATCTCTACTTCAAACCCAGAACTCTCTCCCAGACCTGGACCTCTCTATCTGGCTGCCCTACTGGCAGCTGGTACCTTCACGGATAAGAGAGAATTAGCATCTTCAGTCACTTTACCACCAGCTCCTCCTCCTATGCACCCTACTTAATTTAACAGGGTCATCTTGCTCTGCTAGATTTTTCTATTTCAAAGAATATTAATGCTGATGAACTTGTCACTTACAGCCCACAGTCTTCCCTGACTTCCGGTCTTTTCTAGGAAGTAGCAGTCATTCTCTCTCATTCCCCATTATGAAACCTGTATCTCTTTGTTATTTCCCACCATGCATTATCAGTTATCTGTAGACTATATCTACCTGCATCATCCATCGCTGTATTCCCAGAACCTGATAAGTGACTGAGCTATATTAGATATTAGATGCTCAGTACCTATTTGTTGCATTGATGGAATCATGACAATTTAGGCCATGAGGCAGAACTGAAATGCTCCATGCGGAACATCACAATTGTGAGAAAAAGAACATCCTGGGGATGGAGCCGCCCAAGAGAACTTAGAAAAGACTTTATGCAGCCATGCCATGAGATTCCTTATGCTGTGCTATGTGGACCCAGCACCCATCAGTGCTCAACCACAGAAGAACTGCAGGGGTGTGGATGCCCTGCAGCAGTCGGGGCCCTTTGTTACAGAACTAAGCACACACCTAGCCCAGGAGTCAGACAAGGGGAAGGTGGAATAGCTGCAGGCCCAGCTGCAGCCTCAGGCCCACAGGTGAGTGAACTGATGTGCAACTACCTGTGTGAGCTGTGAGATAGCTGCTGCTTTCTTTCTGCCTCCAAACCACCCAAGGGTCTCCCTGTGCCCATCCTCCAACCAGAAGCATAGTGACAAGAGAATTCAGCCTCGCCAAGTTCTCAGCTTGTTACAAACCTGGCACACCCAGAAACGCTGATGCTAGAGTTCAGGAAGAGGATCTGGATGTTCTCACAATTGATTAACTTTATTGGAACTAGATTCCTGAAGTACCAACATGATTTCCTGGGACAATTCCATGGTCAACTATCACTCTTAATAAGGGACACGTGTCTTCAATGACATTCCGACAGCCCTTGCAGAAATAAAGTGGACAGGGCTAGTTAGTCCTTAGAGTGTCCTTCAACTTAATCCAATGCCACCACATGAAAGTATCATTTAATAAAGTGGTTATAGGGTCCGGAAGGTGTACCTGAAATGGAACAGCATTTTAATATATTAAACAGTGTGTTTCTGTTTCTCCAGATACTATTTTTTATTCATCGGGGCTCTGCAATTAAGCCTCAGAGAAGGTTACTAGAGCCTCTTCAAGTTTCAAAAGCAATCCTGAGAAGACAGGGCATCAAAAGAAAAAATAAAGCATGTTGTGGCAGAACATGGCTCCCCGCTCCAGCCACATGCCAGAAGGATCCCCAAGTTGTGAAGAGGAAAGAGGCCAAGAGGACATGGCATGGAGTGATGGATATTAAAGTTGGGGTTGAGGTGACCAGACCTCAAGGGAACAAAGAGGCAGAAGAGGAAACAGTAAGTCAGTCAGAACAGACTAGGACATGCTGCAGTAACAAACAGTCCCCAAATCTCTGAGGCTCAAATAACAACTTTATGGTTATTTTATCATGTGCACGTGTATGTGTGTCTCATAGGTTCTGTTTCTCTGGAGAAACCTAGATGGTTTCCTTGGGAGGAGTGCTGTGCATTACCTATTACCTGCATGGAATTGCTGTTTTCCATGTCCTCCCCTATGCACAGCAGTGACCTGCAGGCAGGAGTCCTACAGGATGTGGCTCTGCTCTCCTCAAAAGTACCCAGCACTGTAGGTCCTTACAACAGAGGGCAGAGTGCGGCCACCATGACGGTTATGAGAAAGGGAATGGTTGCTTTCGGTGGAAACAGACCGGTCCCCCATCAGGAGCTCCATTGCTGTGGCTGTTATTCACGTATAAAACATTAGTTCAGAGTGGCCTCTCTCTTCATGGAAAAATATTCTAACCTTTAAACAATGTGAAATGAGGTTGTAGTAATCCAAGATTTCACAAATTCTTTTATTTCTAACAATTTTATGGTAAGAGTGTAGCTGGTACTTTCAGTATGTGTGCAAGTCAGGTTGTGTGATAATAAATTGCATGAACTTTAGAGTCAGGCAGATCTTAGTTGAATTCTGTCCCTAGAGAACCAGTGATACCTGAAATAATATATGTCATCTCTCTTTACTTTTCTCATCTAAAATGAAGACAGTTTTTATTACAAGCTTGGCTTCCCTTATCTTAAAAATTTAGATGTCATTCAAATTACAATGTTAATTCGACAGCTAGTATCTTATATACAATCTGATTAGCGCAGAGCATGGCACTTTGGAGAAATGATTGTTACTCTTCTATGATCATTATTATATCTGTTAATAGGCAAGATGTATATTGATTCCTTTCCACAAACATTTACTCGCTGCCATGCTAACGAAGCTTCAGAGATGTAGCAGGCGTGGCTTCGGGCTTCGGGAGCTCCCTGCCTAGTGCTGTGGGTTTAAGAAGAATGTCATGTCCACTCTGCAGAAAACGGACCCCTCATGGAGCTAAGCCCACGTGGAGGGACAAGTGGATGGCGTCACTGATAAACGTGGATGAAGACAGGAGGTTGATAAGGACAAAAAGGAGACAGTGTACCCATCATGGAGGGAGTGCAGAAAGTTTGGGATTGACAAAGGAAACACAGTTGAAAGGAATTATTAGAGACATTCAATTGTAAATAAATAATGTGGGAACAACAGAGATTGGTTCAAATCTTTACAACAAAATATGTCATTTGTGGGTTGGGGAGATGCCTGAACCTCAATGCTTCCCCCTCCCACAGTCTAGCACACAATAGCAGTTAATAAGCCCTTTTTGTTATTTTCCAATTGGCTTTGTTAGACTACAAGCAGGTTAATAATGAAATTACATAATTTAATTACCTCAATGTCTATAGAAAAGTATGTAAAACACATCATGCATAAGTATTAAAATTTTATGAATATTAATTTTTATTCTACAATACTGCTTCTAAAACTCCACCTTCAAAATTAATCATGTATAGACCCAAACTTTACTGGCATTATGTTTATCTATCTCATCCTTATTTAACAGAGCAAACATGTTGTAGAGTCAAAACTGTCACCAACCCAGGTGTGCACATGTGGATAAGGGGAGCGGGAAGCATCCCAACCACTTGAGGTGCATTATTCACTGACATTCTGTGCAGACTTCAAATGCAAGTTAGAGCATCTAGTCCATGGAAGGTGGGGCACTGTTCTTTCTGCCCCTATGAGGCGATGTTCTCATCCCCCCAACGCCTAACCCACTGGCCTCTCCTTTTTCTGTCTTCACTAATTTTTCCTTCTCTGGACAACTGTAGAGCTGCTCCCAGAGTCTCTGCCGATACTCACCCCATTCTCTCCCTCCAGTGCCAGGCCAGTCTCCCTTCCTATCTCCAGTCTCAGCCTCTCTGAACTTCACATGAGCAGGTCTAATGGCCTCCTAGACAGGACACTTGGGTGTTCCTCAGCATTTCAAACAAAAAACGCCCAACACAGCCTCTCCATTTCTCCATTCCCACCTCCCCCCAGAAGAAAGTAACTTAGAGTTAGTCTTTGCCCCACCTGATCCATATCAGTAAATATCACACCCTTTTTAGAAACTTTGAAGATAAACTTACCACTCACACCAAAGTCTATCTCAGAGGCGTGGCTTTCTCCACCTGAGCTGCTGACCGAGGCCAGCCCATTGCTGATGGCTACACAGGAGCCTCAGCTTCTGATGTGCCTATAGCGTGTTCTCCACACAGCAGTCAGAGCGACGTTTTAGGACAATATATAAGATTATAAAACAAACACCTAAGCTTAAAATCCATTTTTGGATTCAGCTCCATATAACTTAACCTTTTGCACTCGGATGTCGAGTGTGACTCGACACGGTTAGCATTAGAATAAAGGAATCGAGAAAAAAGCAAGCGAGTGCAAAGGGTTAAAACACTCCTGTACTCACAAGGCCCTGGCCTCCCCTCTGATTGGTGTCTCTGACATCCTACTTCCCTGCTTTGGCCACACTACCCTCCCTCCTGTCACCCCTTCGGGGCGGGGCTGCTGTTCCCTGCCCCTGGGGCGCCCTTCCCATGGCTGTCCTCTCCACAGGGCTCAGGTGTGGCCTCATCTGGCCCTGGAAGCCTGCTCCAGCTATCAGGCTCCTGGCCAGCACCGGCCCCATCAGAATTGCAGCTCTGATTTAGGGCTCACTGGATAAAGTTTCCCTCTGTGCCGACAGCTCCAGAGGGCGTGGAACTGCGGGGTCACAGTGTCCTCAATCACAAAGGTGGCCTGTGTGTGTGTTATGAGTGGATTACTAATTGATGCTAAAATTCTGGTTCCTAACAGTATCATCCCATTACATTGCTCAAACCAGAAGTGCAAAGTGAGTGTGCGGGGGCATCTGTGTGTGTGGAGTGAGTGTGTGTGTGTAGTGAGTGTGTGTGTGCGGCAGGGGGTGTGTACAGAGATTGGAAAGATTAACACCAAAATCTTAACATTGACTTTTGCTGAGAGGTATAAATTTTTTATTTTGTGTATGTGTTCATAAGATTCTACAATGCACATATTTCTTGAATTTTAAAAAATGTTATTTTTTAAAGACAATTTCTTTAAGTGAAAGTTTTCAGTAGCAGAGGGACCTGGCTGCCCCGTGGGCCCTGGGGACACAGGCTCCTTCAAGCCCTGTCCCGGCAGCATGATGAGCACAGCCGGGAGTTTGGCCATTGGCTGATTTCAATTTGCTCAGGAGTGAACCCACTCCCTGACGCCCATTGTTTCTCCCACATCCCTCCTTAGTAGGGTGACAGGTGCGGCCTCCTCCTGCCTCTCATTGGGGCGTTTTAAAAAATCTCTTGGAGTAATTGAAGACAGTTACCCCAAGATCAGAGGACAGACCGGAGCTAAGGCCTTGAGCTTAATTCAGCACTTTAACCGCTGCCCCCACCCAGGTGATTGCAGAAGCCACAGTCCTGCCAGCTGCTCCAGGGAGTACGCATCTCTATGGCAGGGCAGCCAGGCCGTAGGGCACGGGCCTCTGAGGACCCAGAACATGGAGTTCCCAGGCTGCTGGCCGCCTCCTCCCCGGGAAGCAGGGCCAGAGGGCCGGTCAGCCAGCTTCACAGCGTCAGCTCCTCTGGGTAATCACCAGCCCCTGATTCACACAAGGAACCTGTGACGTCCTCTGCAGGCATTCGCCTCCTGTGATTACGTAACTGAGTATGCAGAACGCCTCCCTACTCTCAACCCTCTTGACTGAATTAAAATTCTCTCCATCCTTGAGGCTCATCTCAAGAACTACCCCGTGGGCACATCCTGGTGGCGACCCCTCCCCACCCGCTGCCCGTTGTGTGTGCCCCGTGGAAGCAGCTCACTGTCCTGGGCAGTGGGGACAGCTGCTTCTCACAGGCACTCGCACTGACACAGCTGCCCACAAGGCCAGGAACTCGCCCAGGCCAGCACTGCACAGGGCCGCTGGAGCTAAAGACCATTATGAACTGACATTTTAAAAAACATTCCTATCCTTTATGTGACAATTATTTACAAAATTAGTCATGAGAATAATAATGACCAGAAATTATAGACAATTAAAATTTTGCTTTGAATTTCAATTAATTATGAATTTCTGGACATAAGAATAAGATAACTATTTGTTTCACTGTTTTAAAATTTAACCACAAACTTCAACTAAAGTAACTGGAGTTCCGTTTGTTTAAAATTACACTTAATTTCTAATTGGACACTGAAGCTCAGGTGTGGAGGAACGTGGGCTGTAGACCTGAATGGGAACTGCAGCCAATGTGAGCTTGGGTGGTTTCCAAATTTACAAACTCACTCTTGCAGCTGAGCCGCTGTACCAAGGCCGAAGGAATTGCTGCTTCTCTAAATTAATTTCATTGTTAAATGTAATATTTATCAGAGTCTAAGAAATAAAAATTCAGAAATAACTAGATCAATTGCTTATCACTTAAATCACAAAAAAATATTTTTTGGGGGGGAGAAGAAAATGTTGTTACTGTCATTATTTGAAATTGCCAGAGCATGAGAATAATATTGTCATGCGAGAATTGTGTCTCAACATTCATAGGATGAGGTCCTTGTAGGATGAGGTCCTAACCCCCGTCCCTCAGAGTGTGACTGCATGTTGGAGATAGGATCTTTAAGGAGGTGAAGTTAAAATGAAACCTTCAGAGGACTCCAAGAGGGCAGCTGATGGATAGCAGTGAGGGAGAGAGTATGAGTGAGGGAGGGAGGGAAAGAGGAGTGTGTGCATGTGTGGGGTGTGTGTGTGTGTGTGTGTGTGTGTGTGTGTGAGAGAGAGAGAGAGAGACAGCTAGATCTCGAAGGACCTTTGGGTGCTGGCGGACTGGGCTTGCATAGCCGGGAAGCCCCTGCTACTGCTGTAACCGCTCCTAGAGCACTAGCTCTGCCACAGAGGCCACGTCATCTTGAATGGGACAGCTGCTGTGACTGGGACCCCAGCCTCATCTCCACCCAGGGTGCTCTTAGACACCACCCGGGATCCTACAGCCACTCTGGCCAGAGACCAGCTGCCTTGACTGCTGACTCACAGAGACCAGGACTCCAGCCTCCCAGGCTGTGAGTTCCAGAGGGCGCTCCCCTCCCACCAGCCAGAGGCTTTAGCCCTGGGCACCACAACCATGTGAGATCAGCTAAGCCTTATGCAGCAGCCCCAGGCTCTATAAATGCATGTGCGTACAAATAGCCAAGCCTTACACAGCAGCCCCAGGCAGCGCAACTGCTCCAGTGGCCATGAAAGCAGCTGCTTCCCACAACAACAGAAGGAACAGCCACCGCCCATGACTACATGAGGAGCAGCCATCCTGTACTACCCCCCTGCCCCCCGCCAGGACCACTGCCACCCATGTCTGTGAGGAGCAGCCACCCAATGACTGTGTGAGGAGTAGCCGCCCCACGATCGCATGAGGAGCAGCAGCCCCATGAGCAGCCACCACCCACAACCCTCCGAAGAGCAGCCACCACCCCGACCCTCATGAGGAGAAGCTGTCACTGTGACCATGAGAGGAGCTGCCCCACGACCACATGAGGTGTAGCCACCCCGTGAGCAGCCACCACCCGTGACCCCCCAAGGAGCAGCTGCCGCCCAAGACTGTGAGGAGAAGCCACTGCCTGTGAATGCGCAAGCAGCTGCACCCTGTGACCATGTGAGGAGCAGCTGCCGCCTGCGACCACATGACCCACCACCAACCTCACTGCTGCAGCCACAGACCCCATGCAACTTGACACATAGATCCTTCAGTGACAGCAAAAATGGGGAGACAGAAGAACAATCCCCAAAGGAAAGTAAAGGAAGAGTGCCAGAAAATGAACTAAATAAAATAGAAGCATGCAATATGTCAGAAAAAGAAATCAGAATAAGGGTCATACAGTTCATAAACTGGATGGATGAGAAAATCAACGACCTATGAATAAGGAGGAAATAAAGAGTGATATATCTACAATAAAAAAAAACCACACACTATGGAAGCTTTCAGCAGTAGACTAGGAGAAGCGGAGGACTGAAGTAGCGAATTAGAAGACAGGGAAGCAAAATACACCTAATCTGATCTGCAAATGGAGAAAAAAGTCAAAGACAGGAGAAGAGCCTGAGGAACGTTGAGAAAATATGAAATGAAGCAACATACATATAATAGGGGTTCCAGAATGACAAGAAGAAGAGCAAGGGTTAGAAAATGTATTTGAAGGAATAATGTCAGAAAACTTCCTCGATTTGTGGAAGAAAATAGTCCTACAAGCACAGAGAGTCTCAAACAAGACGAACCCCGAAAGACCCACAACATGGCATGTCGTAATTGCAATGGCAAATGTTAACAACAAAGAGAGAATATTAAAGGCTGCAAGAGAGAGACAGAAAGTTACCTACAAGGGATCTCCCATTAGATTATCAAATTATTTCTCAACAGCAACATATCAGGCCACAAAGTAATGGAAGGAAGTATACAAAGTGATGCAAATCAGGGGAGTGAATCAAATAATACTCGATCCAGCAAGGCTATCATTCAAAATTGAAGGGGAAATCAGTAGCTTCACAGACAAAGAAAAGGCTAAGGGAGTTTATCACTACCAAGCCAGCAATGCAAGAAATGCTAACGGGACTGTTGTAAAAAGAATGGGAAAAGGGGGGAAGAAGGATCACAGGCACAGGAAATAAAAATGGCTACAAACAAGTACCTATAAATAGTAACTTTAAATGTAAATGGCCTAAATACTCCAATAAAAAGACAATGAGTGGTTGAATGGATAAAAAACATGACCCATACATATGCTGTCTACAAGAGATCCCCCTCAGAACAAGGGACTCACACAGACTGAAAGTGAAGGGATACTAAAATATCTTTCAGGCGAATGGAAAAAAAAAAAAAGCTGGGGTAAAAATACTTACACCTGATAAAATAGACCTCAGAGTGAAGACCATAACAAGAGCTAAGGAAGGCCACTTCATAATGCTAAAGGGATCAATACAATAGAGGATGTAACCCTGGTAAACATATATGCACCCAATGCAGGAGCACCCAAATACATTAATAAACTTCTGGAAGACATCAAGGGAGAGATTGACAGCAATACAATCACAGTAGGGGACTTTAAAACCCCACTGACGTCACTGAATAAATCCTATAGACAAAAAATCAGCAAAGAAACAGTAATCCTAAATGACTCACTAGATCAAATGGACTTAATTGACATCTTCAGAACATTTCACCCCAAAGCTACAGAATACACATTCTTCTCAAGAGCACATGGGGCATTTTCAAAGATAGAACATATATTGGTCACAGGCAAAGTCTTTCCAAATTCAAGATAATTGAAATCATATCAACCATTATCTCAGACCACAATGGCATAATATTAAAAATGAACTACAATAAAAACAATAAAAAATTCAAAAACTTGGAGGCTGAATAGCATGCTATTAAACAATGACTGGCTTACCAAAGAGTTCAAAGAAGAAATTAAAAACATCCTGGAAATGAATGACAGTGAAAACACAGCAATCAAAAACCTATGGGTCACAGTGAAAGCAATCCTGGGAGGGAAGTTCATAGCATTACAGGCCTACCTCAAAAAACAAGAAAAACTGGTAATAAATTATCTAACACTACAACTTAAAGAATTAGAAAGAGAGAGGGAGAGAGAGAGAGAGAGAGAGAGAAAGCCCAGAGTGAGCAGAAGTAAGGAGATAATAAAGATCAGAGGAGAAATAAATGAAATAGAGAACAAAAAATACAAAATATCAATGAAACCAAGAGCTGGTTCTTTGAAAGGGTAAATAAGATTTCTGAATCTCCAGTCAATCTCACCAAGAAGCAAAGAGAGAGGACCCAAATAAACAAAATCAGAAATGAAAGAGGTGAAATAACAACAGACCCCACAGAAATACAAAAGATTATATATATAAAAAAAATACTATGGACAACTCCAACAAACTAAACAACCTAGAGGAAACGAACATATTCCTTGAAAAATACAACCTTCCAAAACTCAATCAAGAAGAATCAAAAAATTTCAACAGGCCGAAAATTGAGAAGGAAATTGAAGCAGTCATCAAAAACCTCCCAGCAAACAAAAGCTCTGAGCCAGACAGCTTCACAGGAGAGTTACCAAACATTCAAAGAAGAACTAAAACCTATCCTCCTCAGACTAGTCCAAAAAATTCAAGAGGATGGCACACTTCCAAGCTCTTCCCACTAAGCCAGCATTACCCCAATCCCAAAACCAAATAAAGACACTACAAAGAAAGAGAATTATATGACAATATCCCTCATGAACACAGATGCTAAAATTCTCAACAAAATTCTAGCAAATCTGATCCAGCGTTACATTAGAAAGATCATACACCATGACCAAGTGGGATTTATTCCAGGTGGTACAATATCTGCAAATTAATAATTGTGATATATCAAATAAACAAATTGAGAGACAAAAATCACATAATCATATCAATTGATACAGAAAGGCATTTGACAAAATCCAACACCCTTTCCTTATAAAAACTCTCAGCAAAGTGGAAATAGAGGGATCATACCTCAACATAATGAAAGCCTTATATGACAAATGTACAGCCAACATCATACTCAATGGCCATAAACTAAAATCATTTCACCTAAGAACAGGAACAAGACAGATATGCCCACTTTAATCACTCCTGTTCGACATAGTACTGGAAGTGCTAACCTTAGCAATCAGACACGAAGAAGAAATAAAAGGCATCCATATAGGAAAAGAAGAAGTAAAACATCATTACTTGCAGATGACATGACATTGTACATAGAAAACCCTAAACACTTCATCAAAAAACTACTAGAAGTAATAGATGAATTTGGCAATGTAGCAGGATACAAAATTAACACCCAGAAATCTATGGATTTTTTATACATGAATAATGAACTCACAGAAAGATAAACTTAAAAAAAAATTCCCATTTACCATTGCAACAAAATAATTAAGATACCTAGGAATAAATTTAACCAAAGAGGTAAAGGACCTGCACTCAGAAAATTACAGGACGTTAAAAAGAGATAGAGGAAAACAAACAAATGGAAGAATATACCATGTTCATGGATTGGTAGAATCAACATCATTAAAATGTCCATACTACTCAAAGCAATCTATAGATTCAATGCAATCCCCATTAAAATACCAACGGCATACTTCAAAAACCTTGAACAAACTCTCCAAAAATTCATCTGGAATAAAAAAAGACCCCAAATAGCTGCAGCAATCTTGAGAAAGAAGAACAGAGTTGGAGGGATCGCAATACCAAATATCAAGCTATACTACAAAGCCACTGTTCTCAAAACTGCCTGGTACTGGCACAAGAACAGACATATAGATCAATGGAACTGAACAGAGAACCCAGAGATAGACCCAAGCCAATACACTCAATTAATATTTGACAAAGGAGGCAAGAGCATACAATGGAGTCAAAACAGTCTCTTTAATAAATGGTGTTGGGAAAATTGGACCAATACATGCAAAAAATATGAAACTAGACCACCAATTTACACCATACACAAAAATAAACTCAAAATGGATAAAGGACTTAAACATCAGATGAGAAACCATATAAATCCCAGAAGAAGTCATAGGCAGCAAAATAGCAGACAATTGTCATAGCAATATCTTTACCGATACAGCTCCTAGGGCAATTGAAACTAAGGAGAAAATAAACATCAAAATAAAAAGCTTCTGCACAGCAAAAGAATCCATCAACAAAACAACAAGAAAGCCTACTGCATGGGAGAACATATTTGTCAATGTTATCTCCAATAAGGGTTTAATCCCCAGATTTTACAGGGAACTCTTACAACTTAACAAAAGGAAGATAAATAATCCAATAAAAAAATGGGCAAAGGACCTAAATAGACACTTTTTGAAAGAAGACATACAGAAGGCAAAGAGACATATGAAAACATGCTCAAAGTCACTAATCACCTGAGAGATGCAAATCGAAACAACAATGTGGTATCATCTCACACCTGTCAGAATGGCTATCATCAACAAATCAGCAAACGACAAGTGCTGGAGAGGATGCAGAGAAAAAGGAACCCTCCTGCACTGCTGGTGGGAATGCAGACTGGTGCACCTCCTGTGGAAAACAGTATGGCGTTTCCTCAAAAAATTAAAAATGGAACTCCCATTTGACCCAGTAATCCCACTTCTAGGAATATATCCCAAGAAAGAAGAAACACCAATCAGAAAGAATATATGCACCCCTATGTTCATAGCAGCAGAATTTACAATAGCTAAGACTTGGAAACAGCCTAAGTGCCCATCAAATGAATAGATTAGAAAACTGTGGTACATCTACACAGTGGAATACTACGCTGCTGTAAAAAAGAAGGAATTCTTACCATTTGCAACAGCATGCATGGAACTGGAGAGCATTATGCTAAGTGAAATAAGGCAGTTGGAGGAAAAAGAAATATCATATGATCTCAGTTATATGTGGGATATAATGATCAACACAAACTGATGAACAAAAACAGAACCAGAGTCATAGATGCATGGAGCAGACTATCCAACCTATGAGGGAAGGTGGGAAGGCGGGGGGGGGGGGGCGGGGAGGGCGGGTGATAGGGGTTAAGAGATCAACCACAGGACTTGTATGCATCCATATGAGCATAACCAATGGACACAGACAGGGACAGGGGTTGGGGGTGAGGGAATGTGCTGGGGGCTGGGGGCGGCCTGGGAGAGGTCAATGGGGGGGAAAGGAAATTTATGTAATACTTTAAACAATAAAGAATTTTTTTAAAAAATAAAACCTTCTGTGTGGGCCCTAACCTAGCCTGGCTGGTGCGTGTGAGGCCACAAAGCAGACAACAGGCTGAGCACCCAGGAAAGCCCAGTGAGGACCCAGGAGGAACGTCTACCAGCCAAGGAGGGGCCTTCGGGGAAGCCTCCTGCCGCTTCCTGGGCCTGGACTTGCAGCCTCCAGCTGCAGGAAGGGGGCTTCTGTGGGGTGAGCCAGGCTTGTGGTGCTTTGTTACGGAGATCAGTGCCACGCAGATGGACAAGAAGCCCCGCTCCAGTTTCCACTCCAGGACAACGCAGCCTGATCGCACAGGGGCCTGCGCCGGCTTCCCTCTTCAGGCCTGCTGCTGCCCTGACAGGCGCTGAGCCTCAGCCCAGACCTCACCCTCACCCTTCCAGGGTCACTGACAGCGCCGGCGCCATGCATGCATCTCAGGAGGCCAGCACGTGCAGGCGATCCACAGAAGGAATCTACCACAGCCCAGGAGGTCAGCAGAGACATCTCCCAGGAGATTCCTGCCCAGAATCCTGAGGAAGATGCCGGAGCCTGGCCTGGAGCCGCAGGCACTCTCCACAGAGCCTCCCCAGCAGCCAGGGACCAAGGGCGCCGTTTTCTAAGAGATGCTCCGCATGCAGGCCCAGAGCTGACAGCCCTCCGGAGGAAGAGCCTCGGCACTCCCAGAAGCCCCTCGGGGGTCTCTCTCACTTGGGGCGATCTTCAGACACAGGTAGGTATTTCAGAAAACAGTCTGACCTGGAGATCAGAGGCCCAGCACATGTTTCATTAAAGACGCCCCACAGAGATGACCCCAAAACTGAGGAAATGACATTTCAGTGTCAGAGCAGGAAGCAGGGAGCCAGAGAGCAAGCCCCCTAACCCACACTGGAGATGCTGTCCATCTGGCACCCACCCCCGGCCTCCTCCCAGATCTCTGGGCTTTGCAAAAGATGGGGTGTAAGGCCTTGCAAGTTTCCCCTCTTCTGTCAAAAAAGTTCAGGGTGCAGCCAACATCTATTTCAGGTCCTATTTCAGGGTGCTGCCCTCAAGCCCGAGGAAACATTGGAAGAGGGGAAGCCTTGGTCACAGGTCAGGGTGCTGAGGTCACTCCATGAAGAATGAAGACTCGCAGAGGACAGGTGAAGCCCAGGAGACACACCGAGGCTGAAGGCGTCAGCAAGTGCCCTACTTTCTTTTTAAGCCAGTAGCACTTCTCTACCACTGACTGGGCCTGGGAATCTGAGTGCCCGAGTAGAACTGAATGCTGAAAGCACAGGATAGAAAGGAGAAGCACAGTTTATGCAGGAGGTGATGGCTGAACACAGAGCGGGCTCACACCCTCAGGACCCTCTCTCTTTCTTTCTTTTTTCTCTCTTCTTTCTTCAGCCCCCATAACATCCACACTCACCTTCTTGCTCTCTCACTGACTCCACCCCCTCTGCAGGGCCCCTGTGCCCACCCAGAGTCCCTCCCTTCCTCTCATTGCCCCTCTCTGTTGCTGCCCAGTGCTGCTGGGCAATAACCACATTCTCAGTCTGGTCATCACGCTTTCCAGATCCCACTGCTGAGCTGCTGGCTGGGAGCTGCCTGGGAGAGGCAGATCGCCTGGACACCTGTGGGCGAGATGGGGTGGGCAGCGGCCGGCGGGTGGGAGCGGAGAGGGACTCCGCTGCACTGAAAGCCTCCACTGGACGTTTCTGCAGACAGTGAACCTCCTCTGTGTACTCCCAGGGTAGACTGTCACTGCTGCCCACCAGCAGCCAGTCCCGTCTCAGGATCAGACACTCAGATTGGCAGATCAGGGAGAGGCAAAAAGTGAGGTGTCGGTGAGGGAGGGGGAAGCTAAGACTCCGCTTCCTCAGAGTATTTCAGAAACGCTTCTGAAAAGCAAAGCGAGTAGGGCCAGCAGAGAGGTCTGGTGGACCCGGTCACGCTGTGGTAGCCATACAGAGGCCCTCCAGCCTCCCCAGGCGCTCAGCTACCTCCTTCCGACCACCATAAAGAATTCCACAATGTGAGTACTTGGGGTTCACCCTCTTCTTCAGGGGGTCTGGGCTTTGCAAAAGAAAATAAATCATGAAAACAAAAGATTGGAGGACATTGAAATAACTGAAATAAAGGAGACCCAGTTTCTAATCCTGGCTCTCCCCCTCACTAACTAGGTAACCATGGAAATTGTCTCCATCTCTTAGCTTCAAAGAAATGGGGTCAAAAGCACGGAAGTGAAAGATATGGTGACCTGTTGATTAAATCACCAGCAAGCAAGAAAATAATTGATTGGACATATTGAAAAATGTATGTATAATAGCAATTAAAGAAATAATAATCATCATACAAGATTCACAATATTAAAGTTAGCACACTCTAAGGAACCCAACCAACCTCAATGTTTTATGAGTCTGATCTCCACAATGGAGCCAGAAGAAAACTGAGGATGAACATTTCGTATCTGGAAAACGGACTATGGTGTCAGAAAGACAGGGGTTCAAACCATGATCTATTAGCTGTACACCTTGTTTTACTGCATTTCCTACTTAAGTTTTTTACAGATTAAAGGCAAGGACCTCCACCAGCAAAAAGATTGCGACTCCCTTCACTGTGACGCCGGCTTTATTCCGAGGGGTGGGCCCGGAAGCCCAGTGCCCCTCGGTTCTGCCCAGCGCTGCACTGTCACTCCCCTGGGCATCGGCTGTCTCACTTGTGTAAGGAAAAGGGCTCGCAGGTGAAATAAGTAAAACGGGGTAGTTGTATCTCTTGTCGTCATGTCTGATTCCTGCCCCACGTAGTTGAGGTGGGTTGTTCCTGTCCTACCTGCCAGAGCTGTCAGAGGGGCCAAGAGGAAGCAGTCCTGGCTCTCCCTCTCCTGGGCCTAATGACTGGTCCAGTGTGGACATACGACCCCACCTGATCCCCTGAGTCATGTGTCCACCCCCGCGGAGAGGAAGAGGCCGCCCCCTGCCTGCTGTCTCGGGAGGAAGACGCTGTGGTTGCCATCTCGCACCTGCGTGTGGAAGCAGCACAAGGGAAGCAGAAGTGGGAGGTTTGGTGACCCGGCCACATGACTGCACGTGAGCCCATGGCCCACCCTGTTAAGGCCGCTCTTCACTAACATCTTTAGCTACATCAGCCAATAGATGGCTCCTCATCTTTTTCTTTTTTAGACATACTATATGTTGAATTTCTCTTAGTTGCAACAGAAAGACAAACAAATAAGGAAGTAATTAGAACCGGGAGTGAGCTATGGAAAGCGATAGCCTCCATGCAGCATCGGCTGACTCGTGGAAGGGGCTGAGGACCCCGCGCCTGGGGAAATCTGCCCACTCACACTGTGCAGTAGTGGACCAGTGTGCTAGCTCACTTATGTCCAAATGGCCGTGCTGCGTCTTTGTTTGTTTATAATCTGTTTTTCTTTGAGAAAAGAGGGACCTTAGAAACAGGTGTTTTCACTTTCAAAGGATCTAAGAAATTCACCCACTGCAAAGCCACCTTCTTTCACTGTGCTGTGAGCCAGCTTTGCCCACGGTGTGAACACCTTTTCCCATGGTGTGAGCCGGCTTTGCCCAGGGTGGGAACACCTTTGCCCATGGTGTGGGCTAGCATTGCCCATGGTGTGAACCATCTTTGCCCATGGTGTGGGCCGGCATTGCCCAGGGTGTGAACCATCTTTGCCCAGGGTGTGAGCCGGCTGCCCAGGGTGTGAACCATCTTTGCCCACGGTGTGGGCCGGCATTGCCCAGGGTGTGAACCATCTTTGCCCAGAGTTGCAGAGTCAGGCCAGGGCTCCAGGAGCTCCTTCTACTAGTTCAGTGTCGTTGGCCCTGTACTGTCATGACTCCCCATGGTGACTGTCTTTAATGATGCTTACCTGGGGCCATGCTGCTTCCCTATCAGAGACTGGGCCATGTGAGCTCCCCAGGAGCAAAGGAGCCTAGGCCTGGCTCTGTGCTAAGGTCTGTGGGTCAGCCAAGGGGAATGGACATCAGGTCTGGTCTGTTCATTTACATGAAGCTGAGGAGGAGCAATCAGAATGGACAATATGGGGAGAAATTAGCCCACACCCCAATCCTAACGCATTCGTCCTAGAAGGTAAATCTTGCTGCTGAACATTTCTAGAGAAAGCCAGCAGGGGTCAGTGGATTCTTTGCTGCCTTCCATTCACTGTCCTCAGTGAAGTGAAGGGAAAGGATCAGCAATGAAGGGGAGATGCTTCTAGGCCAGCAGAAGCAGCCATTCCTGCCCAGCCAGACAGTGGGACCCCTTAGGTTACCATGGAAACAGCTGTGAGAAGCTGAAGGAAGAGTAGATGGCACATTTTAACTTGGTTTAAATGCAAATTCTGTGAGTAATTAAGAGGCAAACCACATTACAGAGATATATAGTCACTGGAAAGGTAATAAATGCCTGTCTTGAAATGGATATAATGAAAAATTTGACAATTTGTCTCAGCAAGAAATACCATTTTTAGAAAAACCTCCACCGTTTCTATCTTCCCCTCCAGATTTGGAAATTGTCATTCTAGGAGCTTTTTTGTTTTGTTTCTTTTTATAGTAAAAACTCGGACTTGCACTGGTGGAAACCTCTCATTTGCAGGTGTCTCCTGTCTCCCTGGACCCACGATGGAGTCGGGGCCCACACCAGAGCCAGAGTTCCAGCCACATTGCAGCTTCGATGTTCCTGTTGTTGCTGAGGAATCAATTGATTTGAAGGGAAAATTTTCTCTCTTGCTCATTTTCCCTCAGACATGCTTCTGGCGTTAACGTGCATGTGGGCTCCTCAATCTGAGGCCCTGGGTGTTCCGCTCACCTGTCCCACCAACCCAGCTCCCCACCTGCCCCTCCTCCCCTCTCCCCAACTGCCCCACTTGCACCACCTGCCCCTCCTGCCCCTCCTTCCCCCTCCCCAACTTCCCCACCCACTCTACCTGCCCCTCTTGCCCCTTCTTCCCCCCTCCCCAACTGCACCACCTGCCCCTCCTGCCCCTCCTTACCCCCTCTCCAACTGCCCCACCTGCTCTACCTGGCCCTCCTGCTCCCCCTCCCCAACTGTCCCACCTGTTCCACCTCCCCACTTGCCCACTGCCCCACCACCCACTGCCTACTGCCCATCGTTCACTACCCAATGAGCCTCCACAGCCCTTGGATACTTCCGCAAGTAATTGGAAGGTTCATCTCAATGAACTCCAGTGAGAGAGGAGAGGGCCCGATCAGGGCAAATTATGGCTGAGAACTAAAAGTTTTAGGACTTGCTCCCCTTCAGGTGAATGGTCTGAATTAGGCCTGAAATGGCAGCAGGCAGCCTGGGTGGCTCTGCTTGAAAAAAGGCAGCAGTCTCTTAATTAGATAGAGTTCGTTGCTATGTGATGCCCACACCCCTAATTTGGTGCACAGCCCAGGCTTTAGGACCTGTGCAAGGGATGCCTGGGTTAAGGAACTTCCTTTAGGAAAAGAAATGCACTGATAACGTATCTGAAAGTGATCCCTGAGAACAGGTCCAGATGAGTAATTAAAATGAGAGTTAATGATGAATGGCATATTGTGGTGTGCCTTCCTTTTGAACCCAGCCTACCTACAATCCAGTACCAAGATGATGGGATTGTCAGGGATGGAGCTTCGGTTAGGGCGGGGTGGGGTGATGTGATAGGAAGGCTCTTGTTTACCTGCCCCAAAGTGACCGGTCAAGCCCTGATGAAGAAGGGCCTTTACCCACAGCCAGGAGAAGCGAATGGAGAGCAGGTGAGCAGTAATTAACCTTGGAGAGATGACTATGTTTCCAGGTGAGTAGCTAAGAAGCCAATGAAACCCCTAAAGATCACGACCCTCACCTCTGCCAGATGGAGATACTGTCATTTCATTTGTGGGTTTGTTTTATGGGCCACGTAAAATACCACAGGCAGAGACTTGATCCCAACACCTAATGGGTGGTAAGAAGTCAATAGAGGTCCATCCACTTCTCTACCTACATCTTTTGAAATAACCTCCAAAACGCCACTGGAAAGCAGTGAGTGAGAAGGATTGCTTTTTCAGATTAGGCAGACCCTCTCTGGTGGCTCCAATTATATTAAGAGGGCTTTTATTTTTATGACAAAATTAATTTTCAATTACCTCTATTTGAAGATACACTGGTGAAAGAATTCCGAAGAGATGGCAGAATAAGATAAATAACAAGGAATCAGTTCCCCCTAATGCTCATCATTATTACCATTAAATCATCTAATTCAAGGAGTTTTCAACAGCAACAGCAGTCGCAGCAGCAATTATAGGGACTAACAAAGGCTTGCAGGAATGGAAAGCACATAACCTTTTTCCCTTCAGCCATGCCACTCCCCTAGCACTGGAGAGCTATCTCTGTATTCAGCTGTGCCTCCAAGTTAATAGGAGAGGTCCTATACCGGTCTGTGCTACTGCGGAGGGTCTAGGAGCCAGATGAAGGTACCTGGACCCCTGGGCTGGTGTCGGGAGCAGCTCCCACCTCGCATCCAGCTGTGCTCTGGGTAGTGTCTACTCGTGCAGCCAGACAGTGATCAAGTTCCTGTGGCTTTCTCTTCTAGGCTCCCAGAGCCACCTCTCCAGGCCCCATCCCAGGTGGTACGATATGCTTCTGGTTACACTCGACAGATGAGTGCAAGGACTCAAGCCTCCACCTAGTCTACTTTCTGCTTCTGGATCAGGGTGAGGACATCGCCAGGCCCAAGTACAGAGAAAGAGAGAAAAGTGGCCTCTCCCACTGACTTCTCCTTTAGGACTAGACCCATGCAGGCTGGAAATGAGCTTTAAAACAGCTCCTTATGATAACTAAGAAAGAGTGGTGATCAGCACATCATACAAAGCACAAAATCTTTGAACTAAATAACAAAACGTAAGCCCAGTTGCACCACAACAACCTAACAAAAACAGTATTGGAGTAAGCAGAATGTGGTTCTGCAGAGAACCAAGTCAACATAAAAGATAAACTTAAGAAAAGTAGTCCCAGACAATCCCCTCATTACCTCAGAGCACCACATCCTTGGTGTTCCCTGGGCCTTGGGCAGGTGTCCATTAAAGCCACCCTTGTTCTGGGGATTTGTGTACCTGTTTCACTATTGAGGACCTAAATGCCAACAATACACCTTAGTTGTTGTAAGTAACAGCATGTGTGTGTCCCACCAAAACTGTGAGCAGAAACTCCCATTCAAATGAATAGCGTTTGAAGGTGGGGCCTTTGGGAAGTAACTCGGTCATGAAGGTGGAGCTCTCAGGAATGAGGTTAGTGTCAGAATAAGGAAAGGCCAAAGAGCTAGCTGGCTCACTCTGCTCTCCCCCAGGTTACAAGGAGACGACAGCCTTCTGCAAGCCAGGAAGGGGACCTCACTAGACACCGGACCTACTGGTTCCTTCATCTTGGATGTTTTAGTCTCCAAAGTGTTATTGCCAATTGTGGTAATTTGTTGTAGCAGCCCAACTGACTAAGATAGTTATTTTTCATTCTCAAGTGTCTGGTAGTTCTGTAGTGGGTATGAATGTTTGGGACTGTTTATTGAATGAATAAAAAAAATCCTGTCTAAGTAAATGAGTGGGTTAGGAAATTAATGACAAGACAGAACATGGAGGTTCAACCTCCAAATAGTCAACATTCCCAATGATGGGCATCAATAACGATAGCTCTAATAGAAGAAAAGGTGCAGAATTGAAAAGAAAATACTAAACAGATCTGAGATGAATAATTGAGAGGGATTGTCAGAGGCTGAACAGAGTTAATAACAAGAAAATATGCTAAGACATATTCTAGGGGAAGGAAAAACTTTCCATTTCAAAGAAAGATTTGAAGAAAGACTCCTACATGCTCTTAAACCAAAAAGGGGAAAAAATCTTACATGCCATCCTTCCAAACAACCCTCTGACTTACAAGATAAAACCTTGATTGTTCTTCATTCAAAGAAGAAAATGGAGCAGCTGATTTCACAAACAGCGAAGGTTTTGAGGAGAGACAGTGTTTGCTTTGGCATAACTTGCCATCCCTGGGAATCATGGTGCTCTCCCAGGACCTGCATCTTCAAAGGCTCTAGGTAGCATGCTGAGCACCAGCTGCCTCTACCTTTGTGAGAGAAATGTGGGCCTCAAGGCACCTTGTCACAGCTCTGAAGCTCTGGACTCCCATTGATGGCCCACTGTCCCAGGGAGAACAGTTAGAAGAACCGTCACAGGATCCATGACTGAGCAGAAAACAGTTAACACCCCAGGTCTCAACTGTGATCTTTGAAAATGCCTGCTTTCAAGGTAGGACATTGGCTGGTGTCTAGGAACTTAGATATCAGGAGGGTTCCCACCACGTAGTTCATGCTGAACACCTGCTTTCCTTCTGGAAATATGAAATTTTAATGCATTCCAGAGAGAGGCTGTCCATATGATCAGCCCCCAACACAAAATCTCTTCACTGAGTCTCTAATGAGCTTCCTGGTTGGCTGCACTTTTTGTGCTGCTAGAGAACTAGGTGTGTCCTGCATGGTTCCAGTGGGAGAGGGCTCTGGGAGCTGGAGGCTGGTCTATCTAAGACTACGCCCCAGGGGCCTCCTTGCCAATTGGGCTTAGAAGCCAGTCACGTCTAATAAATCATAGCCATGAGTACAACTATGTGCCAGACCTGTTAGTCCCCATGATCTTTCAGTCCCAAATCCCTGATCTTTTTACTCTACCACTGTACTATAGGAACTGATCTAATGGTCTCCATCCAGGCAAATGTAAGAATCTTTAGAGTAACTCTACATGAAATTCTATAGGCAGACAAGCTTGAGAACAGCATGTTAAAAGCTGGAGGAATGAGAAAAGGCAACCTCTGGGTCCTAGGAACATCATGCAGACATCTTGGCAAGAGAGAGGCATAGATGTTTCTTGAAACCTCCACTAATATGTCAAGCAGATGCTCATCACGCTTTGTGAGCACCCTGGCATCCTGCCAGGTCCTTGCCAATTCCTGCTGGGATGATAAAGAGCTTTATAGAAACTCTAAAACAGAGACATTTTTTTTTCCAGCTGTGGCAGTTGGTTGTTTTTCTTTTTACAGACAGTCGGCAGAAAGACTCATCTGTTGAGACATAAATGGTCAGTATTATCTGTTTCTGTGATCTGCAGAGGGATTGTACAGTGGGTATGCAGGGGAAGAACACATGGAAAGCATTATGGCATGTGGAAAAGACTAAGCTGCAGATGTTGCCTGAGGTGCACATGTACCAGGGCAAGTAGGGGACTCCCTCAGCCTCCTCTGCCTCACCACCCTTGCTGGGACCTCCCTACTGGGAGAGCTTTTCTCCTGTTCTGAGAGCAAACTAAGCAAAGCTCATGAAATCCCAGAAGTGGAATTCTGCAAGTCAAAGCTGGGTGCCTGCAGATGAGGAAACCCTCTTGCCATTGGGATGGTCAAAGCACAGCACCACTCTCTCTCAGTCAGCTCACCACTAGCATTCACTTTGCAAGAACAGAGTATGGAATATTTCTCAATGGGGGTTGAAGCGCCATTTTTTCTTAGAAATCTCACATTACAGATTCAAGGGACTCTCTAGAGACGGTCTATGCCCCGGATCAATCTGTATAATCTGAAGTATCTCTGAAATGTCCAAAATATTTATATATCTATATCTATATACAATAATAAGTCCTAATAACAGGAATTACTTTCCTATAGATCTCCAAGGAAGATGATTTTGACCTTACTTTAATTGATATCAAGTATTACTGAACATTTACTGCATGTCCAGTCACTCTGTTGATCCTTGATAGGTAGTTATCCAAAAAATGTGAGATTCAGAGAGTATTGTAAGGGTTACAGCAGTAAAGTGGAAAGGTCATGGACCGACTACAAGTCAACCAGATTGCAAATTTGTGTTCTTTCTCCTATAACAGAATTTCTAAACCTCAGCACAAATGACATTTGGGGCCAGATACTACTTGTGTGGAGGCTGCCTGTGCTTTGAAGAGTTTTTGGCAGCATTCCTGGCCCCCACCTCTGTATGAAAGTAGTATCTCTCCAATTGTGACAATCAAAATCTCCCAGAAACCACCAAATATCCTCAAGGAGGGGAGATAAACCCCACTCCGCACACCCCACCTCCTGCTGAGAGCTCCATAGTAAGCTGCCTCTATAACCTTGCTACTCAAGTGTGGTCCAGGGGCCAGCGGATTCTGCATCAGCACCACCTGTGAGCTTATTAAAAATGCAGAATTTCATGCCTCTTCTCAGTCCTCTGAATCAGAATGTGCATTTCAACAAGATCCCCAAGATGGTCTGAGTACGCAATGAAGTTTGGCAAGCGCTATTCTAAGATATTGTGTGATCAGCTCTTCCCCACAGGTTTCCCTGGACAAATTCAGTCTCTGGAGGTGAGATTCCTAACAGAATGCTCATAGTTTGAATTATATTGTTTTAATCTTTGGTTGAAATATTTTTGTCAAAAGATCACAAATTCGTTAACTACCTTGCTTACCATATTATTTTCCTAAAAGCAATCACCATGGCATGGGGATAGCAAGGGACTGGCTTTAATCAATTTACCCATTAATTTATTTATTAATTCTTGTTGAGGAATTTTACTGTGCAAGACAGGACAAGTAAACTAGAGGTACAGCATGTGCAGGACCTGGGCTGCCAGCCGGAAGCCCAGCCACTCCCCACGATCCCCAGTGAGTCTTAGCGGCTGGATGCACATATTTCCCTGCTTCTCTTTGACCTCAACCCATTGTTCGCAGGCCATACATTTCTGAGAGTGCAGTCTGGGTTCCCTGCACCTGCACAGAGCCGGCAGCGCAGGGATCAGGGGACAGTGACTTACCGTCTGCCATTTACCTGCTTGAAGTGCACAGTGTGATCCAGCCAGTAACCTTAAGGTTAATAACTATCCGATTCACACAGAGAGGCTTAGTCCACTCTCCTCTGCTCTAGAAAAAGAGGACTGGGAGGGTGTGGGTTTGGAAATCAGTTATTCCCTTTTTTAGCATGGTGCATTTGCATCTGCTAATCATAGACAGTTTAAAATGAAACCTAGAGTAAGGAGAGAAAACTGTCTCCTTACATGACAAGGTTACTTTATCATTTATTAAGCATTAAGGACAAAAACTAAACTAGATGGTCTTCACAACACAATTTATTTTCATAAAAATTAATATTTTTAAGCACAGCTCATGTTGGAGTCCCCCGACCACCACTTCATTTGGAGTTAGCAGAACTGAGACAAGAGATCATTCTTTCCTTGCCAATAATAGAAACTGGGCAGAGAATAAACCCTGAGGCTCTGAAACATACGACAAAGAGGACCTGAAGACTGGAAAGAATCACTGTCAAAGCCAAGGGAGAGTGTATTTCAGGAACTGGGAAGCAGCATCCAAGACAAGGAAGGCTGGAAGGAAGAGAAATACAGGAAGAGAAGAGAAAGCAGGGAGACCCAGGGCATCAGGGGGCCTTTCAGGGGTGTGATAGCCCAGGTTTCCAGTGCCAGGAGGAGAAGTTCCCGTAACTGCTGGCTGTAAAAACCAGTGGGGGTTGGGGATGAATGAGACACAGGGCTGCTTGGATCCCAGGTGTTCCTCTTAAAGGGCCCACGCATGGGCTTACTGGGATTCACTTGCTCTGAGCTCCAGCACTGGGGCAGTAGATCAAAAGGCACCAGGGACATACAAGGAGGGACTGAATTGTGTGGTATCAGGACGAGGGCTGTAGGGGCAGCTTTCTCCCAAGAAGAAGTGCTGGCAAAGGCCATTGTTTCTTTTCTGAGCTCTCATTCCACAGAGCCAGCAGGCAGGTACCACATCTGAGTCTCCATCAACCTAACACTGTGGGCCCCACCCTGATGATTCCCTAAGATCCCATCCCACCAACACGTGGGCCCACCCAAGCCATTTCCAGGAACTTTTCCATACAAATGACCTGTCTTTTCTCATGCTACAAACTTCCTTAAAATCTCTCAAACAAGTAGCATTTGGCCTTGGTGTGCCCCATACCTCTTGGTAGGTGGCCCCAGCCCTAGTAGCAGCCAGCCTTGGTCACAGCTTGGCCTTTCCTAGACATTTTAGAGCCCAACACAAGTAGCAGCCATCATCAGATTGCTTTGTAGCTCATGATAGGTTGCCCTTGGTAGGGCACAAGTAGTGCTAACCTCAGCTTTTACTTCCCAGGAGGCCCCAGAGCCAGCACACCTGGTGGTTAGCTTCAGACCACACCAATGCACCATCCAACCACTTCTAGGAGTGACACACTCCAGGGGTGGCCTAAGTAAGCACTACAGTCCCGCTGAAGCAAGTACTACTCAGTGTGTCCAGCTCCTGCACAGCAGACCTCCACAGTGGTAGTGGCCACTCCTTGCAGCCCATCAGCCTGGGAGTAAACCCCTCCCATTGACATGCCAACAGCATTCAAGGCTCAACTACCACAGGAAGGTGTACACAGCCCTCATGGGGTGGTGGTAGGGAAGAGTGCCCAGCTCAGGTGACCAGGTGCCCTTCAGGACACCTACAATATAAGCCTACTCTATCAAGACTAGGAGACCTAGAAGCTCTACCTCATACATAGAAATTAACACAGAGAGGCATCCAAAATGAGTAGACAAAGAAAAATGCCCCAAATGAAAGAACAGAACAAAACTCCAGAAAAAAGAATGAAACAAAATGGAGACAAGCAATCTACCAGATGCAGAGTTCAACACATTGGTTATAAGGATACTCAATGAACTTAGGAAAAGAGTAGAGAAACTTAGACCTTCAAAAAGATAGGAAACATAAAAATCAAGATAGAAAATATAAAAAAGAACCAGTCAGATATTAAGAATACACTAACAGAAATGAGGGACATATTACAGAGAAACAGCAATAAAGTACATAAAGCAGAAGATGAAATCAGCAGTTTGGAAGGTAAGAAAGCAGATAACACACGATGAGAACAGCAGAAAAGAAAAAGAAATGAGGATAGCATAATGGATTCTGGGACAATTTCAAGTGTACCAACATTAACATCATGGGGTGCAAGAAGGAGAAGAGAGAGATCAAGATATTGAAGACCTATTAGAATAAATAATAATGGAAAACTTCCTCTACCTGGTGAAGGAAATTGACATACAAGTCCAAAAAGCACAGAGAGTCCCAGACTAGATGAACCCAAACAGGCCCACACCAAGACGAATCATAATTAAAATGACAAAGGTTAAAGACAAAGAGAGAATCATAAAAGCAGCAAGAGAAAAAAAGTTAGTTACCTACAAGGGAGCTCCATAAGACTGTCTGCTGATTATTCAACAGAAATATTTCAGGCCAGAAAGGATTGGCATGAAGTATTCAAAGTGATGAAAAGCAAGGACCTGCAACCAAGATTACTTTACCCAGCAAAATTATCATTTAGAATTGAAGGACATATAAAGAGCTTTCCAGATAAGGAAAAACTATAAGAGCTCATCACCACCAAACCAGTATTATAAGAAATGTATTTAAGAATGAGAGGAATAGGGCAAACAATAGATATCTATCAACAAGTATTTTAAATGCAAATGGATTAAATGCTCCAATCAAAAGACATACAGTGGCTGGATGGATAATAAAACACGCTCCTTACATATATTGTCCACAAGAGACACCCTTTAGATCAAAATACACACAGAGATTGAAAGTAAATGGATGGAAAAATGTATTTCATGAAATAAAAATGAAAAAAAAATTCTGGGTTAGTAATTTATATTAGGCAAAACAGACTTTAAAACAAAGACTATAATGAGACAAAGGAAGAGTCAGAAATTCCATTTATTTAGTATTTATCCCAATAAACCAAAAACACTTAATAGAAAAGATATATACATCTATATACTCATTGCAGCATTATTTGCAACTAGAGGCCCGATGCATGAAAATTTGCCCAAGAGTAGGTTTTCCTTCCCCTGGCTGCTGGCACCGGCTTCCTTCCAGCACCTGGGACCGGGCTGGCTTCCCTCCAGCCCCAGCTTCGTCAGGACATCCGGAAGGACATCCAGTCTAATTAGCATATCACCCTCTATTATTATAGAAAGCCAAGATATGGAAGCAACTTAAGTATCCATCAATAGATGAATGGATAAAGAAGTGGTATATATATATATATATATATATACAATGTAATATGATTCAGTCATAAAAAAAGAATGAAACCTTGCCATCTGCAACAACATGGATGGATATTGTGCTAAGTAAAATAAGTCAGACAAAAAAAGGCAAGTATCAGATGATTTCACTTATGTGTGAAATCTAAAATGAGATTAAAAAAACAAGCAAATAGAAACAGACTCATAGATAGAGAGAAAATTTAGATGGTTGTCAGATGAGAAGAGAACTGGGGAAATGGGTGAAAAGGGTGAAGGGATTAAAAAGTACAGATTGGTAGTTTCAGGGATGTCAAGTACAACATAGGGAGTATAGTCAGTAAGGCAATAACTACATGTGGTAGCAATTGGGTACTAGATATTTTGGGACAATCACTTAGTAAGTTATATAAATGTCTAATTACAGTGCTGTACACCTGAAAATAGTATAATATTGTGCATCAACTGTAATTGAAAAATAAAAAATTATTTCAAAAGAAAAAAATGTTTTGGGCACCTATATACCAGGTTCTGTAATTAGCATTAGGAATGCAGAGATGAGAAAAGCACATCTTCATCTTGAAGGAATGTGATATACTGAGAAAAACAGAAATAGGACCAGGGCACAGAAATGGGACTCTCCTTTCCGATGCACGATCCATGCTGGACAGAAGGTGCTAGTGATGTCGCTGGCACAAGAAACCCACTGTCCTATCTCTCATCTTTTGGTTGTCAAGACCCTAGAGCAGAGGTGGGAAACGCCCGGCCCACAGGCCATATGAGGCCCACAAAATCATTTAGTGTGGCCCTGCCAAGGCGTTAGGGGTGAGTTAATTAAATGTTTGACCAAACATAGCAGGCTAATGTTTAAGTTGATAACTTTGTGTGGCCCGTGGACAATGGTATACTGTCCTAATGGCCCTGGCAGGAAGGGTTCCCCACCCTGCCCTAGAGAGTCTTTGGTCGCAGGGAGGAGAAAGGTGCTCGGTCTTGCAGTCTTTTGGGAGTTTTATCTGTTTCCTTCCAGTTTGTTTTGACCTCACAATGTCCACTGCCATCAGGAGAGCAGGCTGGGCAATGGCTCAAGTGTAGCACAAAGCACATTTCAGCATCTGTGTGTATTATATATGCATATACATATGTAGATTCATCTATAGACTAGGTGCATGCATGTATATGTAAGTGCATGTATAAATATATTTAACCATCATGGAATGTGGGTATTAAAGTAATGGAAGAACCCTGACATACCCTTTCATATGTGTAACCCCTTCCAGTCCAGGCCTGCCCCCTCCTGATCCAGGTTTCTTCCATTATTTTAATGCTCATGTCCCTATGGGTTGCTGGTCCATAATCCACAGAGAGCTGGGGGACTGGTAAGCTTTACCCCACCCTTTGACAAGATGCCTATACTCAGGAGCCCCACCAGGAATCTAAATTGCCAATTTGAAGGCTCTGGGGAATTTTGAACTGTAACATATGGCTAAAATAATTGTGTGGGGTTTTTTTCATTTATTTAAATAAGGACCCTCTACTTTATGGGTATTCCGAAGAGGAACTCTTCCAAATTGAACATCAGTAGATGAGGGAGAAAGATCCATAGCATCCCCGGAACCTTTGTGTAGGCAGAGCCTGGGATGAGAGTCTTTGATGACCCCGTGGGGGAGGAGGGTATTTGTTAACAGTTAGCACATGAAGACTGACAGGGCAATGGCACTGCCTGACCCGAGGCAGGTGCAGGTCAGCCACCCAGACCTTTAGCACAGAGACTAGCTGAGCTTCCTACGTCTGTCTGGAGCCCTCACAGTCTGGACAAAGTGCAGTGGAAGCACAAGGAAGAATGTAGTCTGAGGCATCCATAATGATCCACATACCTGATTGCTGGAACAGGTGACCCAAGAGAGGCCAAGGCAGATTTCAAATAACAGTAGACTTTTCGGCTGGTGCAACTCACCTTTCCTTCCAATGCTCCTCTCAGGTAGCCCGTGCGCTCCACTGGAGTCCTCCCCTCAACATTCCCCATCTCACCTTCCCTCACTCCCGCCACCCTCCTTCCCTGCAGGCCCAGACTCACCTGCTACAACACTAGATTTGTCCTCATCCCTGCTGGAGCCATCTGTTCCTCTTCCACATGTCATTCAATCACCCCACTTTGGACTGTTCCTCTATCTCTTCTCTGTGCCCCAAACTCCTGGTACCTTCACATGTACCTGAAGTTCTCATGAACTCTTACGAGCTGGGCTGGAATGAGCATTTCAAATCTGGTGGTCACACTTTTTTCAATCAGCACCTTTCCCATCTGAACTAGACTTCAGCAAGTGAGTGGGAATGTGTTGGGTGGGGAAGACGAAGAGGGGCAGCAGGAGCAGCATGTACGAAAGCACGGGGGTGTGGGGCCTGATGGGCGGGTGGGGCTGAGGAATCAGTGAGAGGACAAGGAGCTCCAGCATCGGGCTCGGGGAGAGGGTGATAAACTGTGAGGAGGCCTAAAGGAAAGGTGCCACGGGGGCAGGTAAAGGATGAACTAGAGGCAGGGAGACAAGTAGGGTGCTACTCAAGTAATCTTGGGGCGCCTGAGAAAAGTCAGTGGCAAAGCAAGCGAGGGCTTTAAGAAACACTTCTGAGATTAGAGCAGTCACATCTATGAGAAACAGTTATCAGTGGTTAAAGCAAAAGAGGGCTGGAGATTAACTGAAACATAACAAAAAAGGGAGCCACGTTTTCTAAAGAACTGTCATGGGATAGTTGATGTCAGCTCAGACCCCTCCATCCACAGCTGTCCACTGGCCTACACAGGCACGGGGGTGGGAAGCATCGCTGAAGTCAACCAAGGCACCCAGCCACGGTGGCGCCAGGCCGCAATGGCCAGGCTGAGGCCATGCCATTGGGTCCTTCGTGCCAGGGCTGCTGTGCTGCCTACAGCGATGTGGCTGGCAAGAAGCACCCCAAATGCTCAGCTGAGGGCTGCAAACTTCAGCGAGGCTGTTCAATATTCTTGTAATTACTCCAGAAAGCACATCTGACATTTCATAAACATGGCAGGATAGTCCGCATTTGTCTCTCCCTCCGTGCTGCCAAAGCACACGTGGAGAAATAATCCCCAGGGATTCCCATTGTCTGAAATGGCAACAGTTATTAAATCCATAAATATGATGGATCAGAGTCTTCCTTCTTTATCCCCTTCATAATGTACAAATGGAAGGGAGGCCCAAATGCAGCACCTGCCGCCCTGCACGGAGCACAGCTGTCCCTCGCTCAAAGGCTGTCCCTGCGGCTCTGCCCTCACCTCAGTCCCTGAGGTTTTGGTATCTTTGCCAAAGTGAGTGGCAAAAGCCCTCAGACCCCACCAGGGTCCCAGTGTCAGGCCTTCAACTGCCCAGGCGGCTGTAGGCTGATGATTACAGTCTTGTGCTCCAGCCTCAGGGCCACCAAGCATGAATTCCATTTCCCCAAGACTCAGGGACTCTGCGGACAGATGGAGAGGATCCCGCCTGGCACTCTGCATGCACTGCACACTGCTCCGACCACACACCACACGTCCTCAGCAGTTCCCCTCAGGCGTGTCACTGAGCGAAGGCTTCTATGTGAGGAAAGCCCCCCTCCTGCACCAACACCCCATCGCAGTTCAAACAGACAGCCTCTTCGTGCAGGGGGTGGGGGAGCAGGTCCTATCCCTGAGCTGTTCTCTCCAGCAGGCTGATGGAGGCCATAGAGCGCACGTGCACAGTCTAGGTTTCTAGGTGTTTTTCCCCAATAAGCAACAGAAGTAGTTGTTCATACATAAGGTAACAAGATCAGCAGAACAGAGTTATTTACAGAGCTATTTATCTTGACCTATCTTAGTAGAGATAAAGTCTCACTATGTAAAATGTGATATAGATAGATAGATAGATAGATAGATAGATAGATAGATAGACAGATAGATAGATAGACACACACACTAGCTCAGTGCACAAAATTCGTGCATGGGGGGAGTGTCCCTCAGCCCAGCCTTCACCCTCTCCAATCTGGGACCCCTTGGGGGATGTCCAACTCCCTCTCACAATCCAGGACTGCTGGCTCCCAAACGCTCACCTGTCTGTCAGCCTGATCACCCCCTAACCACTCCCCTGCCAGCCTGATCAATGCCTAACTGCTCCCCTGCTGGCCTGGTCACCCCTAACTGCCTTCTCCTGCTGGCCTGGTCTTCCCCAACTACCCTCCCCTGCCAGCCAGGTCACCCCCAACTGCCCTCCCCTGCCAGCCATCTTGTGGCAGCTATCTTTGACCACATGGGGGTGGCCATCTTGTGCAAGGGCGTGAGGGTCAATTTGCATATTACCTCTTTATTAAGGACCCTTAAGAAAGTTGGGGGGCATGGCTTGAGGTCCCCTGTCAAGCCCTGCCAGGCAGGGGGCATGGCCTGAGGTCCCTTGCCCTGGCCAGTCACCATGCAGCCTCTGGTCCCTGCTGTTCAGTTGTGACATTATGGTGTCCTGGCTAATTTGTATATTCATCTATAATATAGATAGACTAGAGGCCCAATGCACAAAATTTGTGCACTGAATGGGGGGGGGTGTCCCTCAGCCCAGCCTGCACCCTCTCTAATCTGGGGCCCCTCGGGGGATGTCTGACTGCTGGTTTAGGCCTGATCCCTGTGGCCAAGGTTGTGGGTTCCATCTCCTGTCAGGGCACATGCAAGAGTCAACCAACGATGCATCAATAAGTAGAACAATGAGTTGAGCTCTCTCTCTTTATCTATCTCTATCTCTATCTCTACCTCTATCTCTATCTCGATTTATTTCTACCTCTCTCTACCTCTACCTCTACCTCTATCTCTACCTCTATCTCTACCTCTACCTCCATCTCTATCTATCTCTATCTCTAGCTCTAGCTCTACCTCTACCTCTATCTCTATCTCTATCTCTATATCTCTATATCTATCTCTATCTCTATCTCTCTCAATCTGAAAATCAATACATTTTAAAACAAGCCCTCCCTTCACCATGCAGCCTCCTCCCGGGCCTTGTCTGTCTGGCCCTCAGCCCTGGTCAGTGCTGCTGGTGCAACAACTGAAGCAGCAACAGGCTGGGAGCCAGCTGCTCAGGCAGGAGAGGCCAACCAAGGCTTCTAGCACATTCCAGAGGCCTGCAGAGCCGGGGTCAGGAGGCCTGGGCTTCTGAGCAATGAGCTCTGGCAGAGAGGAGTCCTGGCAGTTTGTCATCTTCACAAAGAAGGGGCCCCTCCAGTGAAAGTGTGACTCCGCCCTAGGGTGATGTCTCCCTCCAGAGGAGCTAATGAGAGCAAATGCCTGGCATGGCCCACAGGGACGGGCGTCTAAAAGCCAGTGTCGCTCTGCGGAGGAGACAGCGAGCCGGCAGGCAGGAAGCATCTTGCTGTTCAGCTTATTTCTTTGAAACGAGTTCATTTGTATGTGAGAACCCATTGCCATGCGCCTGCTTGCACTCCCAGGGCAGCTGATGGGAGGAAGGGAGACTGGCCCGGCAGCCAGCCCACGGGCAAACCAGTGAGACCCAGGTCCCAGGACTCCGAACAGAGGCGGACCAGCCTCTAGGGCGTTTGGCTGGAGAGCCACTCGGACCCACCTCAAGCAGGGCTGGATCTCTGCGTGCTGGGTGGAGCCGGCTGTCTGCAGAGGAAGACAGACGTACAGCCGGGAAAAGCAGTCAAGGACCATGTGGGCCTGGAGAGCAGGACGTGACCTGGACTCCTGACCCTCCTGCCCTGTGCTTGTCCCGCCCACACCTGGCCCCATCTTGCTTGGTATTGGGTTCCTTCCGGTCACTGCAGCACCCTTCGGAAAAGCCTTCCTTTTGTTCATGATGTTTTCAGTGGGTTTCTGTTCCTCGCTACTCAGCGATGCCTGCGTTTAAAAACTGCCATTCGGGAGGCACTGCGAGTTCTAGAACATTCCTAGCATTCTCTCCTGCTATTGGAGAAAATGCACCACGCCTGGCCCTCCTGTGTCCTGGCACATCTAGTTTATGGGCTGAGTGAATAAGAGGTTGAGGAAAACCTGAAATGCCAGGGCATCACTAAGCAAGGAATATGGCCACGAAAGTTTAATGTCAGTTAGGGTCCCAGATTTAAAATCTCCTCACAATCAGCATCCTCATTTTCTCAGCGATGCAACAGCTGCACCTATATTCTAACAGGGCATGGTACCTGCAGCCGTCATGGGCTACACGTGACCGACTTATGCAGCGAATAGTGACAGTTGATGTCTCTCTGTTCTCTAATATGAAATAAAATTGGTTCAGAAGTTTGTGCTATTATAGTTCTGAAGTTTCATACCCCCCCCCCCCATACTTGGTGACTTTCTGGATGCTTTTGTGTTTATGTCACCAAATTTCTACTTGTGCCACGACACCTCCCTCCCTTGGTGATTGACTCATCGCTGCCCTGGGCTGAGTCTTTGCAAACACCACCCGTGCAGGCCGTGGTGCAGCTGCTTTTCTTGGAGACACATGCATGCATGGCCAGCAGCCTCAAACCAAGGACAGACCGCCGGTCCTCCCCTCAGCAGCAGGGAAGGTCCTCCCACCTCTGCTCTCTACCTTGCAGGGTGTCTCCATGCCCCCTGTGCTTGTCTCTCCCTTTCTCCAGGTCTGTCCACCCTGGTCTCTTCTCTCCCTTCCTGTTCTTCTCTTCAGCCCACACTTCCTGTGATTCCTCTACTGCTCAGTTGTTCCTGAATAGCCCCCAATCCACTCAGGCACTCCCCACAGAGCCTCTGATCACATTCAGAACGGCCCATTAAGGCTTGTGTTTAAACAATCACAATTCCTCCCTGTGTAGAATTCTGCTCCCCAAATCCAAAATAACATCCCTCCTCCCCCTTCAGACACCTCCTCTGTCCCTAGTCTCCCTCGCATCTGTACCCCCAGCACTTCAGTCCCCATGACTCTCTGTCTGGTGAAGGAACATGGAGACGTCCCCAGAACAGAACTCAGAGTTGCATGTCCTGACTCCTTCCCATGTGCCTTTTCCTCTGCCTGAAATATCGGACCTTTCAACTGTCAAATGTCTCCTCATCCTTCTAAGCTCTGCTCAAACACCGCCTTCTCTGTGATTTCTCCACCAATCCCCTGGACTTAAAGTAATCAGAGGGTCGCTCCCCTGAACTCGCCCAGACCTGGGTTTCATCTCCAGAACAAGTGGGCTTGTATCACAGAGCACCAGTTCACAATCAGGCCCCTGACAATCATGGAACCTGGGGTGGAAGAGCCGGTCTCTTTGATCTGTGCCGCTGCACATGTTGCAGCTTGAGAATAATCATTGCTCTGAAGGCATGATATAAACATGTGAAATGGCAAGTGGGTAGCATTTTGCATTTTGTGCTTACTGCATGTGGGTAGTATTCTAAACACCCCACACGTACTAATTTAACTACCTGCATGGACTTCCTCCCCACAACACTACACATGCTACTGGGTGTTTTGCATGTGGGTTTCCTTAAGTTCATCAACCTGAAAGGACTTATACAAGATCACACAACTAGAAAGTGCTGGAGCCGAAATCTGACCCAGCCTGGGCTCCTGACCGCCATGCTGATCCATGAGAAATGGAAATCTGTTTGAGGGGCTTGGAGGAGGGTGATGGGGGGGGTTCTTCACAGACCACATGCACTCAGTCATGCAGCAGACATGTACTAGGGGCTATGTCCACCCTGTGCCAGGCCCACAGGACACAGAGGCAGCTGTGGTGGACTTCCTCACTCGTCTTTCAACTGGAGCCCCTCTGCCAGGTACTTTTCAGTCTTGCTGCTGCATAATGTAGTGAGGGAGAAAGAAACACACACTCTTGGTAAATGTGACAAGCCCTGAGGCTCACGTGTGGCCACTAGCTGTCATAGGGACTTAGGGTGCCTCACCATTCAGAGAACTACCCCCAGCAGCCAGTGAGAATCCTCTCAGAACCATGACTGTGCAAAGCTAGTCCTGTTGAGCTGGCCAGGGCGGGAGGAAGATGACTCTCCCCCTAACACTTTTTTAAAATGTATTTTTATAGATTTCAGAGGGGAAAGGAGAGGGAGAGAAACGTCAATGATGAGAGAATCATTGATTGGCTGCCTCCTACACGCCCTACACTGGGGATTGAGCCCACAACCTGGGCACGTGCCCTGACCAGGAATTGAACCGTGACCTCCTGATTCATAGGTTGATGATCAACCACTGAGCCACGCTAGCCAGGCTTTCCCTAACATTTTAATGTCATTTTTTGTGTTCTGTTCTCTTTGACAAATGTGTCAGCCTCTTTCCTAAAATTAAAGATTCCAGTTTCATAAGCCAATATTGACATAAGGACAATGAGAAGCATGTGCAAAGGCAATTTAATTGAGCCCATGGGAACAAGTGTTTTCTGCTCTGGTTTGTTGTTGTATCATCACCTAGCAGCCTGTGTGGAGTTGCCCTATCCTATATAATATAAGCCTAGTATGCAAATTGACCGAACAGCAGAACGACTGGTCGCTATTACATGCACTGACTACCAGGGTGCAGATGCTCAATGCAGGAGCTGCCCCCAGCCCACAGGCCCCAGGCCAGCCAAGGCGGGTGCCAGCAGGGGCCCCCCGATTGTCCCACCGGTCGCCCCACAGATCGGCCCTGATCGCTGGCCAGGCCGTATGCATCCACGAGTTTCATGCACTGGGCCTCTAGTGCAGCAGTTGCCTACCCATGGTCTGTGGACCACTGGTGGTCTGTGAGGTCCGAAAGGTTGGCGACTGCTGCTATAGTGAGAGAGTATGAGTGTGCATATTAGAAGACACACAAGAGACAACCTGCTCTGGGGAAGGTTGAGTGTTTTGAGCTGTTTTTTCTAAGTAGTTCTGATAATATTTATTTCTCATTGCATCTGTTAGCTATTGCTACATAACAAACCATGCCAACATTAATAATGTAAATAACAAGCATGCCTTATTTCTCAGGAGTCCACAGGATGGCTGTGTGGTTGGCTGTGGTCCACCGGCCCATGGCCAGGGCTTGCTGGCCTGAGCTCATTGCAGTCAGGAGGACTCTGCTTTTCTCCCTCTGCTTTTCATTTCCCACCAGCTCGGTCCAGGCTTGTTCTCATGTGGCAGTAAGAGTTCAAGAGAAAATGTGGAGGTGGCCAAGACCTCTGAGACTTGGAACTGGTATCTATCACTTCTGTCCCTTTCCTGTGGCCAGAGAAAGCTCCAAGTCCAGGTTCCAGGAGGGCAGGTGAATGCAGCTCCTGGTGGGAGAGCTACAGAAGCCACAGCAGTCAGTCCCACACTGCTCAACAGCAAGAGGATGAGCGGTTAACCACCACTCGGCACACATGTATGAGTGATTACTATCCCCACGTTAATGAAAAAGGCAGCTCAGACTCACAGAAATTAAGTCACTTAGCCAAGACCAAGACCTGAGGTTTGAAGCAAGATTTACTTGACTCGAAAGCCCATGCTTTTTCTGTTTCTCCAAATGGACCTGACAGCACTTTACACTCTGCAATAAGGATGCAAAGAAGCAACGTGCTTGGCTCTGGCTGTTCATGAGGAATGTGAGACAGGAGGGCATTAGCCCAGGCTCTGGGGAGCAGGCAAAGCCAAGCAAACAAGCTGGCACAATGGAGAGAAACGTGGCTTTAGAATTAGACCCCCTGGGCCCAAACAGCTGTAAAACGCTTGCCTCATCTGCAAGAGAGTGATAGCCAACACTCCCTCACAAGGCTCTGTGGGATGAATACACTCTGGGCTCTTGATTTCAGGTGCTGGCTGCAACACGGGGCGAGTGACCTGTGTCTCAGTTTCTTCAACTATGGAGTGGGCATAATGAGGGTCCTATCTCCTGGGCTGTTGTGAAGATTAAGTGATTTAACATCTGCACAACAGTTAAAATACTTCACACCAAGTAAAGTATATAGCAATCAGCATGCAAACACGCCCCCGTACCTGTGGTGCCATTGTCACAGGACATACAAAGTAATGTGCTACCCCACCTATGGGTCTGGTGAAGGGCACAGCACGGAACAAGCACTGGTGAGTTAATTATCCTGCACCTTTGGGGTGTGGCAGACAGAGGGCTGAGTCAGAATCCTGTCTGGAGGCAGACCCTGACCGAAGGCTCCCTGAGGAGTCCGCGCTTCTGCCCAGCTGGGAGGGCAGTGATGCAGTGGGTTTCATGGCCACTTTCCATGGACGTGCTGGAGGGACCTGGTCCCGCATGCTCCGTGGAGGCATACAACTCAGGCTGCTCATGCGGAATTGTTGAGAACTGAGGGAGATAAAGAAAAGGAATTATTTCATATTCATACATATAAACACACCCATTTCTAACGGGATATATGGTATCATTTGAGGGGGAAATGGACGGAGTTGATGTCATGTGCTAAATGATGTCCCCCAACTTAATTCCTAACACCAGGACCTCAGAGTGGGACTAAATTTGGAGACAGGACCTTCAAAGGGGCATCCAGGTGAAATGAGGTCACATAGGTGGCCCTAACCCAACCTGACCAGTGTCCCTACAAGGAGAGATCAGCACCTAGACACACAGTGGAAGCCCATGTGAGTACATAATGAGCAGACATCTCGCAGAAGAAGCCCCAGGAGAAACCAGCCCCGCCGACACCCAGATCCTGCATGCCCAGCCTCCAGAGCCGTGTCTGTTATTTAGGACACTCTCCCTGCGGTACTTTGTGATGGCAGCCAAGCAAACTAATGCAGCCAACAATTGGTCATTAACTTTCAATCAAGTTTGAGGAAAGAATCTGGGACTCCAGACCCAGCCTGCTTCCCAGGGGAGGCAGGTGTGGCTCAGGGACTGTGGAGGAAGGGACTGAGGGTTCACCTTTCTGTCTTCTCTCCCTGTGGGGCTCCTGACGCAGCGCCTGGCTCTGCCAGCTGAGCCCCGCTTCTCCTCATGGCCAGCCTTGGTTTCAGCCCAGGTCCTTATTGTCCACTGCACCTGAACCTGCCTCCTGCTCTGCTCTCTACCAATGGGCACCAGCAGGTGTGAAGGAACAGACTCCCATGGCTCCTCTCAGACCTGCCCCTCCCCAGACTCCTGGCTGAGGAGACTGGGGGACGGAACGCAAGTGCCAGTCAGCATAACCCTGCCAGCTCTGCAGGCTCCCGGGACTGGCAACTCATTTCACCTTGACATGAACAAGTGGACATTGCTGAGGTTGATGACCCGGCTGCTGTAAGACAGGCGGGTTTGAAAGCAACAGTTCGCATGGACTGGGAGCCTGTGAAATGGCCTCTGTATGCTGCTCAGCACCGTTAGAGGCCACATGTTCCTCTCGCACCGATGCAACATGCAGGACCCATGGCCGCCATCTAATTTGCACTTTGATTTTTTGGTTTTTTAAATGTTTTTATCCTCATTTGAGGATATTTTTTTATTGATTTTTAGGGAGTGTGGAAGAGAGAGAGAAACATCAATGTGAGAGAAACACATCGATTGGTTGCCTCCTGCACGTGCCTTGACCGGGGCTGGGGCTGGGGAGAAGCCTGCAACCGAGGTACATGCCCTTGACGGGAATCCAACCCGGGATCCTTCCCAGACTTCTGGCTAGGACCTTTAAAAAATACAGCGTCCACAGGCCAATGCTCTATCCACTGAGCAAACCGGCCAGGGCTAATGTGCACTTTTAAAAAAGTTCCCAAGTCTTCTCACTTCAGCAAGTGTCTTGTGATTTTTTTTAAGTGATGTACATCACAACCCAACTTGTTGCAGAAGCTGAAGATGAGCTAGGACTTGCTGAAACTGAAGAACATAAATAAATTGTTCTATAAGAAATGCTCTGCAATGGACAATAAAGAATTATGCTGAGAAATTATAACAAAGGTAAAAACATGCATATTTTTTACCAGTTATAATAAAAACTGGGAGCATTTCAATCACATGACAAGCAGCATATCACCAATTTTCTCATCTCCTCTTCATGCAGGGGTTGTGAGATGTGGAGGTCTGCTCCCCAGCTCCCCAGCCCCAGGAAGCTCTGGGTAATCAGCCCTCTTCCTGTGCAAGGCGGGTCCTGAGCCAGTTTAGCCACCTCAGGAGCGGAACAGCCAGCCGCCCGCGTTCTGTGAAATGCCGCCCTTCCTGCCCGGGCCTCCGCTGCACCTTCTGAATGCAGAGGAGCATGCTCAGTGTCATCCCCCGACTGGATTGTCTATTTTTTCTTTCTAAGGTGCTTTTGTAAGTTAAAAAAACAAGGCATAGTAGCTCTAACACATTTAAAAACACAGGTATGAAATGAAAAGTGTTATTATCATAATTCTTCCCACCTTCCAGCCCCACTGAATTGGGGTAATCGCAGCAGCAGTTGGGTCTGTGCATGTCACTATTGGCCTTCTCGCTGATCATGCAGCTGCTCTTCTCATCTGTACTGTGTGCCGAGGAGTGAGGAGACTGCTCACAGCTCTTCACCTGACCTCTTTCATACAGCAACCCTCATGGCCATCCTTCGGCTCCACACGCGTGGGTCTCAGCAACAGCATAAACGTGAGACTGTTCTGTGGGTTATTCGGCCACCCACCTCTGGGGAACATTTACATTGTTTTAGCTTTATGCTTCATTTGTTTTATTTTGGATAATGCAGATGTTGCTGGGATAAACATCTGTGATAGTCACATGGGAGTGTACCACCATGAACTTCCTGAGGGTCAAAATATAGAGATAGTCTCGGTTGCACTTAATACCCCAATGTTACTTTTCAAAAGAAAAATACAGCAACTTACAGATTCATCAGCAACGTATTTCCCTACACCAAAACTCATGCAGATGTTAGACAGCATACCAAGATACAGGGATTGCTGATATATTC